>OV656805.1:20050000-22550000 GCA_927399485.1 Calamotropha paludella | reverse complement strand
GGGTCCCCAAACATAAAGTGCCTAGAGGCCCCAGACGACCTTAATCCGGCACTGGATTTGGTGATAGATAGATAACGCTTATAAGGCGTAATGTTAATTTAATATGTTATGTTTTTATCAATTACTATGAATAACTGATTAATGATCATTATTTTTTTCCTGTTGATTATTTCAGCCACTAAATTTGATATCCTGAATGAAAGAAATGAAACGTTAACTGAAAGAATCTATTACTAGAAAAAATAATTTAATACCCTTTTGCCCTGACTAGCTGACCCGGCCACACATTGCTGTGTTACAAATGAAACCTATCCTACGTCCTAAGTCGAAACAAATCTAGCAAAATGAAAAAAGATACACCAAAATTGGTTGAGTAGTTTCGGAGTTCGTCGCGGTCAAACACTATGACAGGGAATTTATTGGAGCGGAGCGAAGCGAAGCTCCTATGGATCAGCTTCAATGGCGCAATGTCTGTTACGCGATAACTTCCCGAGATCTTAACCGATTTTATATTTTTTGTGTGGAATCGAATCAACAGGTTTGAGACCAAATTGTGATAGAGCCCGAATTTTGAAATTCGCAAATAATTTTTTTTTCTTTTTTAGGTATTACGTTCCGCTCCAATATATGGTGCTAGCGTAGCTTTATGCTTAGCGACTGCATCACCTAGTATATATTTATGTATATATATATACAATATTTCCTACATTCACACCAATTAGCCTAGCCCAAAATAAGGACTATAAGGTTGTGTGTGACTTGTGTTATGGATACTAGGGTAATGGATACACATAAATATATGATACATAGATGTGTTTAATATTTATAAAGATACATCTAAATATACTCAGGTACAAATGCTCGCATGCATCATACAAACATTTTTTGGTTGGTTGGTTACAAAGAATAATGGCAACTAAAATAAGAGGACTAATATTATGGTGAACTATCCTTCTGACCGATGATCGCAGCAAAAATGAGCGAGCTCGTCTCAGCGGCAGGAGCGCCTGTCCACTCTTCGTACTATCATCGCGCCATACTGACGTTATCATATCATCGACATATACTAATGGACATGCCGTATCCGTTGTATAACATGCAGTAATTTCTTGGTTTGAGAAGAGTGACGAAGAAGGCATATGCTTTCGGACTAATGCTATCTCTTTCCTTGTAGGCGATAGGCTCTCAATTTTCATGATAGGTACGGCCTGAGGATACGGCATATATTTTGAGACAGATAAAGATAGCCCGAAACTTAGTTTTATCTCTTTCTTTCGTAGTGCCATAATTCTCACCGCTAGGGAATGTCTATTAGTATATGTCGATGGACATTATCGTCACTATTTCACACTTTCTCCACAAGTTCACGAGAAGGATTAAGTAAAACCTCATACCTTTCCTGACCTAGGGAAAGGGATTATTTCAATATTTGTGCATCATTGATCGTTGACCATGTATCATTCACAAATCAGCCCTTATAATCACTCATCGTCATCCAATTAAGAAAAGAAATTATTGAAAATTAAACTGAGCGAGCTTGGTAACCTTTGCTTTCCTTTATGGGGAAAGCCTAACATAAATGTATATGTATAAGTAGTCTGTGGTTGCGGAAAGGCTTGTGTTGAGGCTGAAACTTGATTTTGGGAAATCAAGAAAAAACCCGTTTATAAATAACTGTTAGAAGGCAAATGTGTAGAAATATTTAAATTGTACTCTATTGCTTTGTCGTGGTGGTTTAATAACTACAAGTGTATAATGTGATACAGATAGTGGCGTTGTCCGCCATAGGACTTGCACTATTATCTCTTCGATTCATAGTGTTGATTTTGTATTACTGCCAGCAAATAAATGTAAAAAATGGCTAGCCCGTCTCCTCAAAGTAGTCCTATGCCACCTCCACAGGCTCCTAGCCCCATGGGTCCACCTACTCAAAGCCCGGCACCTCCACAATCCCCACATAGTCCATATAATCAGCAACATGTCAATGGGCCGCCTCCTTCTCATCCACCTGGCCCTGGGCAACCACCAATGCCAAATCATATGTCGCCCTCTGGACCTCCGTCTCATTCAATTGCGCCTAACTCAAATGGCCCTCCTGGGGTACCTCAGCAACATCCGGGAATGCCGCCGAGTGGTCACCAAATGCCTCCCCATATGGTAGGCCCTCACATGACTGGGCCTCCAGGTCACCCTATGCCCGCTGGAGCTCACCCTTCTGGTCCTAATGGTCATCCAAATATGCCAGGAAATCCTCCCCATCCTAATATGCCTGGACAAGGACCACCCCATGGATATATGCAGCATCAAATTGGGCACATGCCATCTGGCCAGGTAATATTGTTTGTTTTATTTTATCTAATTATGCATATTTTTCATTGTTATTTAATTTTGGTCTAAGTCTAAGTGTTGAACTCATAACAATATTGTTAACTTATGTAATAGATGGTTTCCCTTTTTATAACTTAAGACAACTAAGCAATCAAACATAAGTATTCTTCAGACTTTTTAAAGAAATACAGGTGAGGTTTATAATTTTTTGTCTATTTGTGAACAATCAAATCAGTCAGTTTGATTAATATTGAAATGAGAGAATTAAAAAAAACAGTCCTTTAGTATTAAGAGTAGTAGGTTTGATGCCATACTTTACTTATCCATTATTTAATATCAGTTTTTTTTACTTATGTTCATAATGCACTTATTTTCTAATTAGAGTCATGTTCACATGATGACTTTGGTAATGATTATTAGAAGTGTGCCGACATTTTAGAGACCTATTACCAACATATGAAGGTAAACACATTCACGGTATCTATTCATTACAAGTTTCATTTCAATTAATATACACTGTTAAATTTCTATTTTTTATTTGACTACTATTCCATATACTCCACAAGAAAACAGAGTTTCTAAACGAGCAAACAGAGCTATTATTGAAAAGGTGAGATCCATGCTGTAAAACTCCAGGCTTCCCAGACCATATTGGGAAGAGGTAGTAAATACTGCTATATATTCAAAGAATAGGTCACCTATGCAAGCATTGCACTATAAAATTCCAGAGAGCTTATGGGCTGTAAAGAAAGTCTATCTTTCTTATTTGAGAATATTTGGTTGTAAAACTCATGTCCTCATCCCAAAGAAAAAGCAATCAAAGCTTGAATTAAAATGCAAGCCTGTATTTTCGTAGGCTTTGTTTCAGACTCATTAATCCCCGAAATCATCTAGCAGTTATAATTGCAAGAGACAATATCTTCTTAGAAGACAAATTGCTTCAGGAGTCAAATCTCTCTCCAGATAATGAATCGCTGTCTTTAACAAATTTTAGTACCAATGTCCAATCTAGCACACATTCAAGTTTCACAGCAAGAATTCCAACTGTCATCATCTTTTTTACCACCTTCTTCTGATACACAACTGATTCCTGGAATGCCAAAGTCTCCAAGTTTGAACCTGAATTTGAACAAAATGTAAACTTTAAAATTAAAAAGACACTTGTGGTGAAATTGTAAAATATAGGGCTCGATTAGTAACAAAAAGTTTTACACAAGTCACAGGAGTAGACTGTGGCAAAACTTTCTGTCCGGTGGCAAGATTGTCTTCTGTTAGACACTTATTAGCATTTGCTGTGCAGCATAATGTACAAGTAGTACACTTAGTAGTGGAAACTTCATTTTTAAATGGAGACCTGGAGGATAACATTTATATGGAGCAACCAGAAGGTTTTACAATTGATAAAAAAAATAAAATTGGCTTACTAAAAAAGACTTATGGCTTAAAACCATCTTGACGTCAATGGAATAAAAAAGTCTGTGAAACACTGGTGTCTTTTGCATTAACTCAGGACAGAACGAAACACTGCTTATTTTATAAAAATGAAGGCAACGATTTCCTCATCGTTGCAGTTTTTGTTGATGATTTTTTCGTCCTTAGCAGCAATGATGGTATGAAGAACTTGTTTCATGAATGAAGAACATTTTTTATGTCTGTAATAAATCATATCTAGGGACCTCTTAAAGACTGTCTCGGAATGTAGCTCCTATATCTTGCACAGAAGGAAGCACAGTATCAGCGCACTGTCGCGCTTTCAACAACAGAAATCGAGTATGGCTTTAGCTGAGAGTATTTAAAAAACTCTAATCAACAAAGTATTCCTTATCTCTCATCCCATAATCTTGCACAATGACAAGCAATGCTCTATCAAATGTCGCCGTGTCATGGTGGCCGACATTTTCATTTTCATCAAACCTTTGCTTAAATTAAAACATGTAAAATGTTCAGAGTTGAAAAGGTTAGGTTAAACTTTTGTACCTTGTCTTGTTGTTAAATAAGCCATAAATATATATTCTAGGTGTTAAACCTACATGGTTGTTTTTTCATATAATGAGAACACCTGGTATTTATAATGTGGTTTTATGGTTATTTCTTTTTTAATTGTCAAAACCTTAAAATGGTAACTATGAAAAAATAAGTATAATAATATACATCCACTGTGCCACCCACTGCTATAATAGACACAATAGTATAAAAACTACCCTTTTGTGTATCATTGTTTTTTAGTAAATGATTACAACATTAGTAAGTGATCACTACATATATAGCAAATCTATAATCTAAGATCACAGTGGTTTGTGTGTTTGTCTGTCTGCTCTTTTTTTCCATTGTATCAATAACGTTACCATAGCAACGCGTTAACTGCAAGTAGTTCATCTACCGGACGCTAGATGGCGCTAACAGAAAAATATTTAATAATAGAAAAAAATTAAAGAATTTTGTCCACCTGTGCGAAGCCGGGACGGGCCGCTAGTTTGTTGTATAGAAAATTTCAGATTTGTGAACAATAGTGTGTTGATGATAAGAGCATAATCTAAAAACTAAGAGTTGCTTGCACTTTTCATGATTTTACTTATTTTCTGATAAAGTCAAAATAGCCTATTTTATTAGTTTCTGATAATCATGCTAAATTATTTGGTAGTATTTATAGAAACTTAATGACTGATGTCTGTTAGATTAATTTTTCTATCTAGAAATAGTGTATTAGTAGTGGTAAAGAACAATTCAAATTTTAAAATAAATAATTTAATGTACTTCTTTTAATATTATATCATGAATTATTATAATTAATATGTTGCTATACAGTATGCGATGTAGAGAGCTATTAAGAGAATTATTAAACAGCGGACCATAGATTTCTTTACTGATCAATAACGTCTCTTCCAATATGGTTGCCAGCTGCTGACTTAAAGGTATAATATCACCAGGGTGAGGAATATTCTCATCTTTGTATTTCATGTATACAGTGTAGACTATAGGTACATTTAAATTATATTTTACCCAATCCGCACAATTACCAGAAAAATTGTCTGAAAATGACAAGTAACACATTTAATTACAAGTGACAAATGAGGTCATAAGAAAATAATTGTTAGTTATAAATTTAAAAAGTGAACAATGGATCCATTATTGTAGGATTAATAGTTAATATTGAATTAAATTTACACATTTTAATACTATTATTACTGTAAAAACTATCAAATATGTAATTGATTATACAAAAAACTTAAAAAGGTAACTGAATGGCTTTTTGAAAAGGAGAATGCTCACGGTCAGTACCTTTGTAACATGATTTGTGCCATAATGATTTTTATACAAAATTAAATTATTGACTAAAATTTTTTCAGCCTTTCTGATTTTTTTTTATACTTCTTTTGTGTATTATTCTCAAAAAAAATACTAATGCAAGCAAGTAAAATCAAAACATTTCGTCATTGGTTTAAGGGTAAAAGGTAAATCAAATCAATCTATTGAGAATTAATTATTATTTATTTAGTTCTTACACTTCCGCGCACATTACACATTTGAATAAAACACTTTTTTTACGGATTTTGCGCATATTTAATTTTATATTTAATCCTGACGTTTCGACCACTTTACAGGAGTCGTGATCACAGGATTATTATTTGTGTTCATATTTTTTATGTATTTCTAACAGTTCTGTCTGACTCTTTTTATTAGTATAAAAATAGATATTTAGTCTTGTACTAAAAATGAGTATTAACCAATAATAAAAGAAGAAATGATATCTGAATTATTAAATAATAATTATAAAATTAATTACGCATCAATTAGGTAAATCACTACTTGGGTCACTTTCAAATTTGGGGTCAAAAGCATTACTTTTGATTTAATTATTTTATAATAGCTTTTTCACCCGAGATCTAATTTCAACAACTTTCTTATCACAGTAAATTTAGAAGAAAAGCGTACAAAATAATAATCCATTTCTCATAAGTGTTGCTAGTTCTAAACATTTACTTTTTCTTAACTAATTTACAAAACAAAAAAGTATGTAGGAAATATAAATTTAAAAAAAAACATGTGTTTTCATGTGTAAATCACAAAATATCATTAGTTAAAAATGAGGCTCATTTGTGTCACTCATAAAGTTGATTTATGCAAGTTATTGAAATGACTAAATGTTATGTTTGAATGACGCGTGTGTTTTACCCGACTGCGCCAAAAGGACGGTTATGTTGTACGGGAGTATGTATGTATAATTGT
This sequence comes from Calamotropha paludella, assembly GCA_927399485.1. Lineage (NCBI taxonomy): Eukaryota > Metazoa > Arthropoda > Insecta > Lepidoptera > Crambidae > Calamotropha > Calamotropha paludella. The sequence goes on along the minus strand of OV656805.1, from coordinate 22,543,445 downwards.
TAAACATCAATGTGCTCATATCTAGAAATGGAGGCTAAGTAAATTCAGAGTACATACCTATATTACAATGCAGATTACTCCTATCTACTGACTAGACGGCTGACTTCCTAGAAAGGGTCCCGACTGCTACAATTTTTCTCGTATTTAAAAATATTGTTAAAAATACAATGAACTCCTGTTCTATAATTAACCTACCCCTACTAGTTGAGTGCCCGAGTTCACTAAACTTCTTAAAGCGCCTAAAAACTATACTCGTATTGTAAGGTCTAAATTGTCATTTTTTGTATGGATTTATTTCTAAGGAAAATATCTAAATGCGAAGATATACAAATTTAAAAAAAATTGCAATTCTTACTTTTTTGGCCCTGAATTTGAAATCGACCCACTTGTATTGTTTTACTTGTACTCGTAGTGTGTTATGTTTGAATTAATAAGTAATTCTACTATCTTATTGTAATTTAAACACATTTCGCCATTTAAGTGGGGTTAGTCATATGCTCCCGTAATTCATTTATAATTGATATTTTGAAATTGGTGTTTTCTAGGATAAAGCAGTCTGATAAGCAAGATAGTTAATGGCACTAGAAGAGAAATTAATCATTTATTTAATGATTACTCAACAGTAAACGAATGATGAGAACTGTAATTTGCCAACGACAATGCATTTGGAAGAAATTTTCTTCTAGCTAGCTAATTAAGGCTGGCATTAGTAGATCATCAATTTTAAAGTCAGCAAGTGTCACAACTCTGGATCCATTCTTCATTCGAATCATTACATTATGACTACTTCATAAATCCAAGGGAATAAGCTTTCCCTGAGCATATAAACATTTTAGGCCAAATCAGTGTTGGCAAAAATTTAATCTGATTAACGATTAAAAATTACGATTAAAAAATTAATCGACATTATCACGATTAAAATTAATTAATCGTAATCAATTTTTCCCGATTACGATTATTAATCGTAATCATTAATCGTAAATCACGATTAGAAATGTATGATTATTAGAATGGGAACAAGTTTACGAAAAAACTAGTTAATCAGATTTTTATTTGAGTATTTATAAAATTCACAGGAGTCCTTGATTGATTGTTACATTTTGTAATTGAAACTTTATATAAAAATTACTTAGATAAATGATTTAAATTATATTTCATAATCACTCTCTTCTTAAATAATTTGTCAGATATTTTGTGTGACCTAGGTATATTTATAATGGTTGCAAAAAAAAACATTCAACAGAATCGGAGGATGGCATGGGTGTGTTATATTTAATAAATACTCCTTTTAAAATCGTGTAGCGTTCTAAGGTTGGCAGGTTATGTTTTATTGTCACGATCGCACAATAAAACTTCCGACCAATTCAGAATGGTTTTACAACGCCATCTTGTGAATTTGTGACGGACTATCTAGCTATTTCAGCATAGAATATATAGGCTGTGATTTTTTTTCTTCATAATAAAAACTTTAATCAGCTTAATCAAATTAATGATTAACGATTAGTGATTAATTTAACTAATCATGATTACGATTACTATTTTAATCGCGATTAATTTAATCACGATTATGTTTAATTCAATTAAAATTAATCAAATTAAGCAATCGATTGAAAAATTAATCGATTAATGCCAACACTGGGCCAAATGAACCTTATGGTCTATTCTCCTTACGGGCGTTTTCATAGATATTGTGGTCAATTTTGCCTATGATGCGGTTTTGGGTAGAATTAGTTGGTTGTTAATGACTGTGCTATGTGCAGCCGAGACCCTTGTGCCTTCAGAAGCATAAGGATAATAAATTTTTTGGTCATCCATCCAATGACTGCCTTTGCAACAGCTGTTTGTGTACAATTGAAGGCTGTTAACTATCTGTTTATTGATATTATGTGATACTTACAAAAGAATCTGGCAGATTGACCAATAAAATATGTAGTATTATGTTCTTTTTGTAACCGTGCGCATGCTGACATTATAATATCCATCTATCAACAAAGATTACCAATATATATTTTTTACTGTAGCCCTATTATATAGTGAGAATTGTTTCGGTTGGACACTACTTAATACATACATAAAAATAAATAGGTTTCTAATATCCAAGTCACTCACATTGTTTGTAGTTGTTGCTAGTTTCTTTTACATTGTAATAAGCTCCAGACAGTGTGTAATGAATATGAAGGAATATGGGTATATCGATCAACATAATTAGATTTTTTACAAAACCTACAATGTGGTGTGGGAATATTGTAAAATTTAACTTATCATTTCATAAATTGATTAAATAAAGTAGCTCTTAATGAAATATCATGAAATAGAGTATCCAAGTTGTTGAAAGAATAATAATATTGTACTATATTTCCAATTTTACAGAAGACAAACAGATATTACCATAACTCCGTGATTTATAGAATACTGCATTGTGTGGGCATAAGGTAACGTAATCAGCCTGTTACCATACCCAATAACGTTGATGAACGCCATCAACTTTATTGCATGATTATTTAAAAAGTTCGAGAGTCCTTTTGTTTCCTCTTCTGATAGCGACTTGTGTCCCAAATACTCTGAATTGCAGACGTCCTCTTTGCCTGAAATTGATCTTAGGTCAGCGTCGAAATATATTATAGGAAAACCATAATGTTTTTGATTGTCTTCGATTTTAGATTCTATCATACAAAGGTGTTATGTTATGATATTAACTCAAATTATAAAATGCTACAAAATATTTTAACATTACATTAACAGATCATGGTAACACCTATAACCAAGTTCTTATGATAATAGGTATTAACTTACTATTAAGTATATTTTCATAAAACCAATTTCGTTCTATATTAACACCAACAGCAATATTATTGTCATGGTATATTGGCCAGTCACATTTTACTTTTGGAAAGAATACTTTTCTATTCTTAGCCCAGAATTCATCCTGAAACTCAATACTTATACTTTTAGTGGAAATAGTAATAGGTAGTAATATCTTTAATTTGCTTCAATAATAGCATCTAGCTAAAAAAACAATCTAGCAAAGCACCTTCAAATATTATCGCAAATAAATGAACTCTACCAGCCTTTGATTCTGTACTCCTTCTATTATTACGCTTTATAAGTAGAAAGCTTGTTCAGCATACATATTCTAGTATAAACTGGTATCCTTTATACACCTATTATATTTTTATACCTATTACAAGTATTAATATAAAAAATACCTGCTCCATACTGTAAACATATCCATCGGGATTCATAATTGGCACAAAGTAGAAACTAAAATGATCCAATAACATGTAAAGACTGTCATTGTCTAAAAAATTATTGACTAGAGAAAGAATTATTGCCACTGACATCCAATCCTTTCCTTGCTCCCCACCCACTATAACTACAATCGGATTTTTCTTATTTTTTATTAAGGACAAGGTAAATACTTCCCTCTTTTCAAAGGACAATGTAAGAATTTGTTTTTTTAAAATCGGATATATTTTTTGTTGTTCATTGATCCATGAGACGATTGATTTCCACTGTAGATTTTTGTTTCGATTATAACTCTGGGGTATTTCATAGGTATGATAAATTTTGTTCCTGCGAATATTATGTAGTGTTTACTTTTAATTAAAACCACACTGAACTTATTGTAATGGACAGGGACTCAACACTTCGCCATATCTTACTTTACAATGTTTGAGTATTTTCAAAAAATTAAAAATGATAATATCTTATACTGTTTATAATTTTTTTGATAACCTCCAAGTGGTATTCCATCCTGTCTGTTAAAAAACAAAATTGTAAGTTTGTTTTTAAGAATGGTAATGTTTTATAACGTTGATATTACTAAATTTAAATAAAGTATGAACGCAACTATAAACCCGTGAAAAAATGTTATAAATTTGTCAATAAACTGCTAGAAAGTTATTTGAACTTCAGTTTCCTGATAAACTGATCTTTTATAGCATTCTACTTAGTTGAGACCGTTATGTTACAAATGAACAATTTATGCCGTGCTGGTGTGGCGCTCGCACTTCTTGCTTTAGTTGACGTCATATCCACTTTGTAACACCGTTATTTAACGAATTGCTAATGTAATGTATTATAATAATGTATTATACCTTGGTTTTAAATCAATACGATTATACTCTACACCATAATCCATAAGAGCGGCTTGATAAACGTCAATACAACAGTCATCGACAATTACTCGCATGGGCATGGCTGCTTCATTCGTAACACCATTTAAGAACATCACAGATTCATTTTCCATTTGCATTTTGTAAAGCAAAGACCGTTCGTGTTTATTAAAAGCAGTAACTTCGAAAAATCCATAATGAGATGAAACGTATTGAATATACACACTTAATATTAAAAAAAACTTAGAAAGCATTTTAAAAAATCCCATAAAGAGAAACGAGTCATTTAACTAATTTCAATAGGGCTATGATAAGCTGTCTACATACTACGAGTAAAACCATCGACCCGAGCGGCGACGTTGTGTCGTCGGTTTTATTTTATTTGTTTTGTAAATGGGTTGATTAATGACAATTTGACATCCTGTGATCACGGCTCCTGTAAAGGAGTCGAAACGTCAGGATTAAATATAAAATAAAATAAAACATGCGCAAAAATCCGTAAAAAAGTGTTTTATTCTGATGTGTAATGTGCGCGGAAGTGTAAGAACTAAATAATGACAATTTAATTAATTATTCAACAAAACGTATACCAATGAAAAGAAATAATTATTAGCCCAGCAAAACGGGTAGATGACGGCTAGTAACTAAATGAAAACGTAAAAATAATCGCATTTTCGGCATCAGAAAAGAGTTTTTCATTTTCATGGTTTGTGTCGTTGTCATATTACGTCTTATAAAAAAGATAAAACTTTCTAAAACAGGGCCCTCTACCGATGGGCGGTGGTCCTCCACCAGGCAACGGTCCCCAAGGGCCACCCGGCGGGCCGCTGCCGCTGCAAGGCCCTCCACACGGTGTTCACCCTCAAGGCATGCCGCCTTCAGGACCGGGCCACTTACCGCCCCACCACCCGATGATGCCTGGCCAGGGCCCACCGCCACACCCGCCCGGTCCTGCCTACGGACATGCACCCCCTGCTCCCGGTGCGCCTGCGCCTCCTGCTCCCCAGGCCGGGCCAGGTCAAGCCCAGCCCGGTGGGCCACCACATCCACCGTCAGCCCAAACACCACCTCATGGCCAGTCCTTACCGTCGGCCGGCTCTGCCAACGGAGCACCACCTGCTTCGTCACCGATGCAGGGTTCACTACCAGCGCCCGGCCCGGATAATCTAAACGCCCTTCAGAGGACTATAGATTCTATGGAAGAAAAAGGGTTACAGGAGGATCCGCGATATTCTCAGTTGCTCGCCCTGCGAGCAAGATCGAACAACGCTCAGGACCCTAGCAAAGGTCTCTTCTCGAACAATCAGTTGTGTCAACTAAGGTGACTGCTTTTTGTATGAAGTATGGAAATTCTTTAATTTAGAATAATGACTTAAACTGACTTCTTGATGAACTGAATTTCAGAGCTCAAATATCGGCTTATCGCAATCTGGCTCGCAACCAGCCTTTATCGCAACAGATGGCCATGATGGCTGCCGGGAAACGCACCAGCGAAACGCCACCGGAATGTCCCACGCCCCCAGCCCAACCTCCTTATGGCGAAGGGCAAGGGCCACCGCCCACGTCGAGTGCCGGTGCCGGGCCGGCCAGCGGTAAGGCTGGCGGGGGCGCAGCGGGCGATGCTGCACGTGGCGGCGGCGGAGCCCCGCCTACTCCTCTTCCTATGACTGGCCAAATGGCACCACCGACGCAGCCTACTCCACCACTCGTTAATCCGGTAATTATATTTGTTCATAGCTAAATATAATTAAGCTTATTTTTTGTTTTTAGGATCCAGAATTTTCAATAATTTCCATTAAACTTACTTATGAAAAGAAAAGTAAAATAATATCACATTAACCGCACTTAGAATATAAAGCTAGGTTTACACCATAAAATTTGACTATAGTCTAATTATGAAAATACACTTTCGAGCTTATAAATTGATTATTCTAGTTTATATATTTAGAAAATAATTCAAACACTGGGTGATGAGAACTGATAAAACGACACGACACGACTGTGTGATCCTGTATTGCTATTTTGCATCGGATTAAAAATTCCTGTCGTGACGCAGTTTTGCAGGGTCTTAAAAGATCATTGCAGTAATTAGGAAGTATAAATTGGACCGAATGATTATAATTTCTATATTTGAAAATTCATTCCAAAATGCACATTTTGATATTAAATAAACTATACTTAATATATATGATCTTATCATTAAATGTTAAAATAGCTTCTGAAATACTATAAAACTATAAATATTTACATATTTAATTTGTTTTTTATTTCCTATACAGCCCATGGGTGTAGCGCCGACGATAAGAGGAGCCGGTCCGTTACGGCCGCCAGGGCCTGGTGCCACTGGAATGCCTAATCAACAACAGGTAAAAATATGATTGAAGGTCCTCTTCCACTGCCGTGAAACAAGACAAGCCCGGGGAATGCTGAAAAAAGGATGCTAAAAATTCTATTCTAGCGCATCTGCAATGAAAATGGTTTCGCCGAAGTTAAGCGAAATAAGAATTGAAAATGATTACCGGTATAAAAATAACTAATTCCAGTACAAAGAGGGAACACTCTTCACTTCGTGAAAACTATTCCAGTAACTCATAACTCGTGCGAACTTAGCGAGATTCTCCATATATATAATCACAAAAAGATTTTACTTAACAATATTTGTCTCAGGCGGTAGTTCAAGCGCCTTTAATTAGTCGCACCGTCTCTATAGGTTACGGCATCATAATATTTTTTATCGTCTTTCCGCGTATTGTATGTTATGTTATATATGCTGTTTCTTCCAGCCTGGAGTTCCGATGCCAGGAGCGAAACAGAATCGTGTTACTAGCATACCGAAGCCGGTCGGCATCGATCCGCTGCAAGTATTGAACGAAAGAGAAAATAGGTGGGTAGCATATTCTCAATTCGGGCTTTGTAATTTCCACATATTACAATATTTTTTAATTTATTAGTTAGCAATAACCAACACTGTTGAAAATAAACTTCCAGGATAGCTGCCCGTATTGCGCATCGTATTGATGTTCTTTCGAATCTACCAGCAAACATTCCTGATGACTTAAGATTACAAGCTCAAATAGAATTGAGAGCACTTCGTGTACTTAATTTCCAAAAACAGTTACGAGCCGAGGTTAGTGCATTGTTTTATTGTTATTAAATAGTTATCAAAGTTTAATTAAGCTTTTCATTGAATATTTTATTACCTTTTATTGTCGACCACCGTGGTCGAGTGGCTTTCATATCGGTTTATATGGTGACGCCATTCCGATGTTTCGGGTTCGATCCCTGGTCCAATCAATGTGATTTCCATAAAAAGTGCGCTACTTAACTTGAGTTAATAACAATTTATGTGATGTTCGTGATCATTCATTATTCGTAATTATTGTAAAAACATCAGTCTATTAACGTCCCCCTTCAGGGGCACAACTTTCCTTATTGAATCTTATCATTTTAATTCCTTTAAATAGATATTGGGACAAGTTCGACGAGACACAACTCTTGAGACAGCAGTAAATATCAAGGCGTACAAACGCACCAAGAGACAAGGTCTGCGGGAAGCACGCGCTACAGAGAAGTTAGAGAAGCAGCAGAAACTCGAGGCTGAGAGGAAGCGACGTCAGAAGCACCAGGAATTCCTCCAAACCGTTTTACAACATGGTAACGTAAAGAAATAATTCTTTCGCTAACATTTTTAATTGAATTTAGTAATTTAAATAAAAATATTTTTACTTGCAGCCAAGGATTTCAAAGAATACCATCGCAATAACTTAGCGAAGTTATCCCGTATGAACAAGTCTATAATGAACTATCATGCAAATGCCGAACGCGAACAAAAGAAGGAACAGGAACGTATAGAGAAGGAGCGTATGAGGCGGTAAGTTGACGACATATTTGAATTTGTTTCATATTTACGAATTTAAATATAATCCTTATTTATGCAGCTGTTCACGAATTTGTTGCAATTCGCAGATTGATGGCGGAAGACGAAGAAGGTTATCGCAAGCTTATCGATCAGAAGAAAGACAAGCGGCTGGCTTTCCTGTTGTCACAGACGGACGAATACATCGCCAGTCTCACGGAAATGGTGAAACAACACAAACAGGAACAGCGCAAGAAACAACAGGAAGAGGAACGCAGGAAGAGGGTAATTCTTTCTACCTATATAACGATATTGGAAATTTTCCTCACTGCCAACTACACAAGCTCTGTAAACTATACAATGGTTATAAGATAGAGTTGTATATTTTTAATAATATTATGTCGTTTATGCTTTTGTAGAAATCAAGAAAAAAGAAGCTTCTAGAAGGTGGCGAGATCGACGCTTTGGATGACAGTTCTCAGACTTCAGATTCTCGCGTTAGTGTGATGGATCCGAAAACAGGCGAGGTATGTTGTTTTCTCTCATTTCACAAATATACGATTTAGTTTCATATGTATAATTAATCACATCCTTGCAGATATTGAGAGGAGAAGAAGCGCCCTTATTATCTCAACTCAAAGATTGGATGGAAACACATCCTGGATGGGAAGTATTATCTGATTCTGAAGATTCGGGCGATGACAGCCAAGACGACGATGGTAATTTCTTTGCTAATTATAACATTACTTCTATATTTCGTTAGTCAGAAACATTAGTGGAACATAAATTATTATAATAGAAAAATACTAGAAAAAATCGACTCGGGTCACAAGTGAATCTCAGGCGGGATTATTATAATTAATTAATTAATATAATTATTATAATAATTTATCTTATAAGATCGCATTGAAAATGCATAAAAATATATAAAAATTATAAATTAGTGGAACATCTTCGAATTTACGTTTTTTTTTACTTTTCAACGCCGTTTTTAGTTTAGTATAAAAACAAGTTGAACTCCACATAGAACTTGTTGAAAATGCAAGTTCCGCTTCTGCTGTGTATACATACTCTAGTTCAATACAGAGAATCATCTCATTATCTCAGAAAAACTCATTTTGAAATGTTCCACTACTGTTTTCGACCGACGATTTAGAATCCAGTAAAAAGCAAAAGCGATAACTGGCTTAAATAAGTGAACATGACAAGTATGAGACATATGATTCTATAAAATAAATTTGTAGCTAAAGTGACTACTTTTTAGTGATAAATATAAGTGTTAGCAACTAAAATTCCTCTGCTCGTAACCGAACGGTTGTCAGGTGAACTATCTCTACTAAATTAAATATATTTTATATAATAGAACGGCGGGAGAGAAGAGAAAAGCACAAAGAAGAAAGAGACCGAGAAAAAACCGAGGAGGAGAAGGCACGCGACATGATAAAGAAGGCCAAGGTCGAAGATGATGAGTACAAGACGGAAGAACAGACATACTACAGGTATTCGTATTGTTCGCCTTTACGCCAATGTAGTCGCTGCCTGCAGTTACTGTTTCGCTCCAAGTCCCGAGGAGATCTAGAAGTAGAATGGTTTCTTTTAGAGTTTGTGTTCGGATACCTATTATATCCTCTAAACTATAACTATCGGGCAATCAAAGTCCTTCTAATGATACATTAGTTGCCAAAATCAGCTTAGCAGTTTTAAAACTATTATCGAAATGATATACAAACGTACACAGTTAACTTTATAACCCTTCTTTGGCTCTGACGAGGTCGGGTAAAAACAAAGACAAAGAGGCTTTTCTAAAAAATATACGCTTTAAATCTCCTTTAACATTACGTTATTAACCTTCCGTATACGAGGTGACTAATCTCATCATGCTATACTAGGTGGGGTTTGATATACCCCAAATATAAAAGGTAGTAAAATTAGCATAATTGATATTTGAGATTGTTAAATAATAATAAATATATTTTTATATCTAATAATGAATTGGATTAAGTAAAACAAATTAAATTTTTACATTAGAATAGACTTTAATTAATAAAAGTACAAAAACTTAACTTTTTCTTCAAACTATAATCTTTTAAGTCTTTTCTTGAGTACTAAAATCAAATGGCACATAATATTAGAATCACAGTCTTCTTAATTTATAAGACTACAATATAACTAGTTTTAAACAATAACAATTTAGTAAAAACAAACAATAATAAATCAGATCTTAATCACTTAAGTTTCCGCAGTCTTGACAATAAAAATCTGCATGTTCCATACATATAGGCTTATTACATTTTTTACAAATGTACCTAGTTTTCCTATCTTTTTGTCTAGGACAAAGTGAGCATCTTTGCATTGTATTAGGCCTTTTTGCCGGTGGTTCTTGTAAGTTTTCAAGCGGTCTTTGAAAATACTTTCCAATTCTTAGGCGCAGTTCCCTAGGAAGTCTTTGGTTCTGCCTTCTTGTTTCTAGGTGGGGTCTTACTAAAGACAAACCTAATTCCCGAATGAATTTTCTTCTCAAGTTAGTTTTATTTTTCTCGATGCCATTGTTGAACATGTGTATAATCATACTATTTATACCAGCATGATTGAGTAAAGCGAAAAATATCGTCAGAGGCCAACGCTTAGAATTACGTGAAACATCGTAAGTTCTCGATAATTTATCGACAACATCAACGCCACTTTTAGTCTGATTGTAAAATGTAATAATAGCTGGTTTTTGCTGACTTCCTGTTTCAACATCGATTTCTTTATCATGATGCAAAGACGACATCATATACACCATTTTACGTGGCTTTGGTACATAGGATAGGATTGTAATATCTTTTTGAAATCCAAATTTTGTAGTATTTACTTCACGATTGGTTTTGAATACAGGTGGTATACAAGTTTTATTAGCACGTAAGGTTCCAACTACAGTCAGTTTATGATCTTTCAGTAAATGATTAGTGCTCTCGTAACTTGTAAAAAAATTATCCATAGTAATATTTCGTGAAGTTTGTGAAACACATTGTACCATTCGATCAACTACGTCGTAGGGTTTATTGCTAATAGCATAAGGACCCTCAGGTTGCTTGCCGCAATATATTTCCATATTTAGGGTGTAATAGGTCTTATTGTCCACCAAAGCATAAATTTTTATGCCGTATTTTGCTGGTTTGGATGGTATATATTGGCGGAAACCGCAACGTCCTCGAAAGGCTACTAGTTCTTCATCCAAAGTAAGGTTTTCATACGGAATGTAAACATCTTGAGATTTTTTTACAAATTGTTCAAATATACTTCTGATCGGGGCTAATCGATCTATCATTATTCTCTCACTTCGTGTAGAAACGTTATCAAATCTCAAATTTTGCAGTAAAAAAACAAATCTGTTTCTACACATTGTGTCTCGAAACACATCCATTCCTGTACCGTCTGTGGCCCATAAGTCGATTGTATTTTGACGACTAGAACGCGCTAAACCAGATAGAAAAAGCAAACCAAACAGTGCCTTCATTTCTGTCAGTGTTGTTTCAGATTTTTGTGGGTCGTTAGTTGATTGCAAACGAATTTTCTCATTGGTGTAATTCACGATGTCAGCAATCATATTATCAGTAATAAATAAAGAAAAGCACTGAATAGGTGACTTCTTGTCTCTCGCAACAGATTTTACGCCAGGTAGATGATAAATAATATTTTCAGCTCTGGTGCGAACTGTAAGCCTGTATGGATTTTTTTGCCATTTTACCCCATCTTTACCTTTATAATATTCTGTATGACTAGCTTGTTGCAACTCCGAGAGTGGTAAGTCATCACTGTCTGAATCCGAAGACGGTATGTCAGCATCCACTTCACTATCTGTATTGCTTTGAGTACTGATATGATCTGCATCACCATCCGATTCTAGTTCTGACTCAATGTCGTCATCGTCTTCTTCTGTCAGTGCTCGTAATATATCTACTTCTGCTAATCGAGACATGTTTTAGTTAAACTATTACCTGAAAACAATATTTCATCACGTTAAACGCCGAAATAAACATATAAATGATTAAAAAACAAAAGTAGTTGTGCTTACCTTTTGGGTCACGCGCCGTACAAGGTGGGGTGTGTGATACCCAAGCGCACTTTACGCACGTGTCACACGATTTGTGGCAGACGCAGGACTAAATATTTCACACGGATCGGAGCGGCAACGTCGCATTTACAGCTACTGAGAAAACCAAGATGCGCTTTTTTTTTGTATAGAAGTTGCAACGATTTTTTTACCGCTGGGGTATGTCATACCCCACCTCGTATACGGAAGGTTAATTTCCAGGAACACGTCCCAAAGATAATACCAGAGATGTCGTTGCTTAAGTCTAGCATATTCTTATATACAGGGAAATTTTAGAAATGCCATTCCAATTTATATATTATTGGAAGAAAATAACGACACAAGTATTATTTCTTTAAATATTACGCAGTACTAAAATGTTAAGTTAAGGCTATTCAAAGTTATCCAAAATAAAACTATGTTTGTTGTCACAATCACGATACGCACGGTGTCCTAGCAGATGATTACACAACCCGCGACACCCGTTCTTTGGTGCTTGTCTTTGGAGGATTCAAATAATTTAGAACTTCTTTTTGTTTCAGCATTGCCCATACGGTCCATGAATCTGTCACTGAACAAGCCAGCATTCTAGTTAACGGGAATCTGAAAGAATATCAAATTAAGGTATTTGTGGATAAATATACTTAGTTTCCTCTTAATTGTTTTTCATTGTTTTTGTTTATAATAAATATAAAAAGTTATTTATTACAAATAGTAGATTGCACTATTATATCTTGTATATCTATTGTATATAAATCTGTAGGCTCTGTCTGTATTTTTTTTTTGACAAATTTTATAATTAATTTTCTTTTTATGACTCACTGTTTATTCATAAAAACAGTATTATTTAAAAAAATCTTACTTTTTATTAGTTTGTGGTATAAGTATAAAATATTGTTCATTTAAAATAAAAAACTGGTTACCTCATAAACTGATAACTAACATATTTGTTTTATCAGATAAGAACTATTTCATTTCGAGAAGACGTTTGAAAGTATACAAAAGCAAACTTTTTCAGGGTCTGGAATGGCTGGTGTCATTGTTCAATAATAATCTCAATGGTATTCTGGCTGACGAGATGGGTCTAGGCAAAACCATCCAGACAATTGCGTTGGTTACCTACCTCATGGAGAAAAAAAAAGTTAATGGACCTTTCCTCATTATTGTTCCACTGAGGTAAGAATTATTTTTATTGTTTTAGTTATGTTTATTTAATTGTTACAAACAAAGAAAATCGAACCCATTGCAGGAGCGATTTTTGAATTTGGAAGATTACAATGCTCCAGCAATGTTGTATGAAACGGTGTGCTGGGGTCATTAAATACATCTTGGCATACCAAAGTAAGTCTCTTTGCTAAGTACAAATTGCGTTCACGTGGCTGTATAGCCATAAATGCGTTTGCCTTGTGGCACGGAAAGCTGAAAATTCGTCTTCATTTATTATTTACATACTTAATAAAAACAAATTTAATAATTAAAATGAGTTCCAACGGTTCAGAGAGTGAAATGGAGATTGATTGTACCCCACCAGATTTAAGATCAGAAGCCAATTTGGCAATGGAAAACCTGCTTCCAGCGAAGTCGAAAGAAAAATACATGAAAGTATATGAAATTTTTATGTGTTGGAAAAGTGGGAAAAAATTTTCACTGTAACAGTATTTTTGGCGTATTTTTATAAGATTGCTAAAACTAAAAAACTATCTACATTATGGGCAATTTATTCCGTGCTGAAATGTACAATTCATGTTAAAAACGGCATTAACTTGAAAAGATATTGAAATAATAACTAGTTTTCTTAAACGACAATCGACCGGACTGTCCTGACCTGAATATCTGCGTAGTAAGCGACAAATGTAGATTAAATTTAATGTATAATATAAAAAAGTATGTTTTATTTCCCTGCATTCTTTTAAGAAAAGCACTATATATGTCTCCGCGTAAATGGCAATTGCCTGTTTCGTATTAGTGAAATCGACGCCTACGGCTCGGTCTTCAAACTTATACTCGTCCTGCAATAACCTATTTCACGACCTTTGCAATAATGTACTATTAAATGTAACCATTATATTTGCAGTACCCTGTCGAACTGGGTGTTAGAGTTCGAGAAATGGGCGCCAACAGTGGTGGTGGTGTCATACAAGGGGTCGCCGGGCTCGCGTCGGCTCGTGCAGGCGCAGATGCGCTCCACCAAGTTCAATGTTCTGCTCACTACCTATGAGTATGTGATCAAAGATAAGGCGGTGCTTGCTAAGGTATGACATTCTTATAGCAATATCAAGGAACTCACATTGCAAATACAGCTTCTTCTATGAACCACTATGTTAGAAGACAGTAATAATAAATAAAAAAATATATATAAGTCCATTATTTAAAATAAATTTGTTGCCTAAAACGTGTTCATATTGATACAAATGAGCAATTTTTAATCATTTGTGCAATAAGAACCATTTTACCATTTTTAAATATTCTATAATATGATATTTTTACAAAAAAGACATAACAAAATAATTTCCCACCAATCAAATCACAAGAACAGCCAAATATAAATGAGTATAAATTAATGTATCGGGGCAAGTTGCAGGAAATTGTGACTGATTGGTATTAAATTACTAAAATGTGCCTTTGAAAGGTATATATTGCATTTTATATTTATTTATCGCAGGTGCAATGGAAGTACATGATAATAGACGAAGGGCATCGCATGAAGAACCACCACTGCAAGCTGACACAAGTGTTGAATACGCACTATGTGGCGCCGCACCGGCTTTTGCTCACTGGCACGCCGCTGCAGAACAAACTGCCGGAGCTGTGGGCGTTGCTCAACTTTTTATTGCCTTCCATCTTCAAGAGCTGTTCCACCTTTGAGCAGTGGTTCAACGCCCCCTTCGCCACCACCGGCGAAAAGGTACTGTGATACAAAAATATACAACATGTATGAATATCACCCAAACTGCTGTATTTTTTTTATTGTCTTAAAAAGTACAGCATTGTTAACATCTTAAGTGAATAATTATATTAGGTTAATTACAAGCTTTCACAAATATTTTTTTAAGCAAATGATTATTGTCATACACTTGATTAAGTTTATAGTATGTACATCACGAACATGAGAAAGTATCAGGTACATATAATATGTTAAAAATAGTACTTTAAATTGCAAAAATAGCTTAATTAGAACAAATAGCAAGGTTAGTTATATAACACACATTGATAAAATTGGAGATATTAATGGATATGTGAAAACAGAGTTTAGATTACTTAAAGGTCGGTTTTTGCTTTGGTAAATTATATAATTCTTATTGAAAACAATTTGTCATTTACATACAAGAAAATTACTCAAACTATCAAGCGAAAGATGCTTTTCTTTAAGGTTAACAAGAAAACATATGTAAAATACTTAATTATCATACTTTATAGTTAATAAATCCAACACGCGCGAGTACATATTGACTTTTTTTAAGTAAATCGGTAAGTCATGGACGCGGAAGTTGTTTTTTGGTTCATAAAAAATCATAAGTCTGGCAACTTCAATTATATTACGCAGAAATAAAATCGTAAGATTTCTTTTAGTAATTACTATTTATTTGTAACTTTGTTTTGTTGTAATATCGTATGAACTCGACAAATGGAATCATGATTTTAATTGATTGTGTGACTTATTTACTTTGATTCTCTATTCCAATGAAAAAACGCATCTTTTAAATTCACTCAGACTCTTAAGCGTCCTTAAGCTAAGTAAGATGATTATTTATTTATTTATCTAAAACGACACAGATTCTTCATACAATTCTGCCCCTAGGCTAAATACGCCAAAAGTTCATTTTGGCGTATTTAGTGTCCCGAAAATTAGAATCAAGCGAAAGTTCAGAGGTAGAAGTAGAGAGCATCACTAGGGCCACCCTTATGTATGTATTACGATCTTTGTAGGTAATAATTTATCTTTAAAAAAATCGTGTTGATTTATACACATAAGAGAAATAATTATTAAACATAGATACAATTATCAAAATAAGAATTCGATTTCTAAATTTAATGAACCTCTGGACTACTGTATATACTCTCTTCTTGGGACACCCATATAACTATTTTTTTTAAACTGTGGATTGATTCTTTTCAGCCCTGTCCAATATAATGATATATCTATACTAATATTATAAAGAAGTAAAGTTTGTGTGTTTGTATATTTGTTAAATTGTAAGGGGTAATCTCGGGATCTACTGAACCGATTTTAAAAATTCTACCAATAGAAAGGCACATTATTGCTGAGTGTCATAGGCTATATTGAATGCTAGAAACAATTTAAAGAATTTTGTCCACCCGTGCGAAGCCGGGAAGGGCCGCTAGTTAGTTATATATTATGACAATATATGTTTTTACCATAGAAATAATTTAAAGTCTACCTCGTAAATATCTACATAAAATGTTTTATTTATCTATCTATCTGCTACCAGCATTATTATAACGTATTTGTTAAAGAGAAATAACAATCTTATAGGTGGAGTTGAACGAAGAAGAGACGATTCTTATTATCCGTCGTCTGCACAAAGTATTGCGCCCGTTCTTATTGCGACGATTAAAGAAAGAAGTAGAGAGTCAGCTTCCCGACAAAGTGGAGTACATCATCAAATGCGACATGAGCGGGTTGCAGCGCGTGCTCTACAAGTGAGTTATTCTATGTCTGTATAGCTTCTTAATAAAGTGGTATTAGTAAATTACAACCTTTGATAACCATCAAAGTTTTAATTGATATAATTTTTTTCGTATTATAATCTTAGTAATTGGATGTTTTATCTGGCACTGTGCTACAATGTTTTAGAAGCAATGTCAGCTGAATAATTTAATCCAAAACAAATAGACATTTAGTCCACATCTGCGAGGTTTTGCCAGTTTGTAGCTTTATCATGTCAAAAATTATGTGTAAAATGTCTGACTTTCATTTGATCCTTATATTGGTACTAGCTGACCCGGCCACGCGTTGCTGTGTTATAAATTAAAGCGGAGCATTGTATGCACTGTGGCGCTACGATCGCCATCTTTGTGTATTAGATATAATGGCTGACCCGGCAAGGGCGGATCCAGCTTTGGCGCCAGGGGGGGGTCAAATAGTCGTGGTCAAGTCACAAGCAGTAATAATTAAATTTAGATATTAATTGATACAGGTAAAAAGTAGGTATTTTATTAATGTCAGTAAGTACTGTACCTACCTACCTAAATTTTTAAGAACACCTCCTTATATTAGAATTTTAAACCTGTGTGAACTTGGCATCCGACTTTGGAAAATTGGTTTTTTTTATTTTCTTTCGAAAGATTTTGATTAGTAGTGGATAGTAGTGAAGTTATTACTTACTCAACTAAAGTATTTCTAGTAATTTTTTTCTTTACTACTATCAAAAAATCTTTCACTACTAACGTCTACGAACCTCCCCCTGTCTATCTACCGTTAGTAGTAATCGTATAAGCCTTGAAATAGTATTAACGTCATAAAATCGTTTTTAAAAAATACTCCGAATCATTTTTACTTTTTTATTTTTCCTATTTTTATTTTTTTGGCATTACAAGGTACTAACGAAATTAACTTCACTACTATCCACTACTAATAAAAATCTTTCGAAAAAAAATAAAAAAACCAAATTTTCCAAAGTCGGGTGCCAAGTTCACGTGATTTTGAAATCTTTTTAACTTAGTACTTTATTAACTTTATAATGATGATTGAAGTAAGTTTAATCGCTCCGATTGAGGTTAGGTAGGTCTTGCTATAACTAAGTCGAAACCTCAGACTAAGTATACCAATGGACTCGCAATAATCGCAACTATGGCACAAATAAATTTTCGTCCAGTCTGCCATTACAAAGCACCGTGTGATCGCGCTAAAATATTAGTCAGTGAGCATTTTTTGTGAATACATTTTACAGTTCTATGTTTTTCATTGAATTTTTTAATGAATTGTATAAAAAAAACATAATAAGTGTGGAATCTTGGATGCGGTGTCCCTAGTTTTTGCCGCTATCTTAGAGCACCAACACATATTTTTCGCAGTATTTCATGTCCTCTGCTTTCCATAGTCTAAGGTCGAAACACAGCGCGCGCAAGTGTCACACGAAGATGAAAGGTGGGGCGGTAAAATTAAAATTTTAAATTCTTTCGTTTCCGAATAATGCAGTCGCCATCATACAAAGTATTATATTAAATTAATTAAATATTAAAGGTACTTACATTAAATCTAATAATATCTTGTGGTCTACCTATAGTCTGTTTTTTTAGCATTATAAAGAACAAAATTTGGGTACTTTATTGTACACATATAATGTAACAAGCAAAACGTAACATTGTGAAAAGTTTACACTAAAAATACCTTAAGAAGGAGAAGTTGCAAACTTGTGGAACGAAACGTTGGTCAGTTTGACACGACAAAATTAAAAAGTACATGCCGATGTTGTAATACGTCCCATTTTAGGTGATTTTTAAAATGGTCGCTAACATGGCCACCATTTGCAACAATAGCGGCAAATGTCAACGTCTGAATTTATCGGTTTTGACTATTTTTTTGGTTTATTGTTAAGTTTCTATTGTTTTCGGTGAAGTTTTTTGTTAAAAGTTTTTGTTGTTATTTGTTATTTAATCTGTTCAAAGTGAACTCCAGCACAAGGTTAGCCACCACTGCTTCTTTGTTTACATAATTTCTAATGCTAAAAAAATGGACTATAGGTCCTGGACCCCGCCCAGGGGGGGGTCATGACCCCCATGACCCTCCCCCTGGATCCGCCCTTGTGACCCGGCCACGCGTTGGTGTGTTTTAAATTAAAACGAAACCTATCCTATCTTTTAAGTTAGATCAAAGAACAGATAGTTATGAAGTTTGTTCAAAATCGGTTAAGTAGTTTAGGAGTCCATCGCGGACAAACAACGTGACACGTAATTTATATATATTAAGATTAATAGCTAGACCAATGTGTCCAATAGTGTTCTTTTATTAATTATCAGTATGATTGTCTTTTATACATATTTATTTACTATTGTTGTGTTTATCACATAGACACATGCAGTCTAAGGGTGTGTTGCTGACTGATGGGTCGGAGAAAGGCAACAAAGGCAAAGGCGGGGCGAAAGCACTTATGAACACTATCGTGCAGCTGCGCAAACTTTGTAACCACCCCTTCATGTTCCACCATATCGAGGAGAAGTTCTGTGACCACGTAGGCAGCGGCGGCGGCGTCGTCACCGGGTATGATTTAACTTAGACATAAAAGCCTTTATCCCGTGGAGTAACTAATAAAACTAAACATTAAATTTTACAATGGTTACTTGTACAACAAAATCAAACTTCTAGGGCGCATATCATTCGTCCTCTTCCAGGAGTGCTAAGAGGCGGCCAGAGTCGTTAAGATAGGGTCACTCCTAGACTGACTGAGCGGACGTAAGGGGGATGGGGGCTTGCAGTAATGAAAGTAGCCTCCTGCCCCCGGTAAGGTTAGCCGACGGTGGATGGGTGGTCCCCGTCGTCATTGCACCTGCCTTGCACGTCTGGGGGATGCTCGTCATGTTGGCCGGTAGTAGGCCGACGGTAGGCTTCATGGGCCAAACCGTCGTGGTTAATTGGTGGTGTCCACCGGACTTCGACGGATTGGAGAGATACATCCCAGGGGTTTTACTGCGGTATGGAGGAGTCCGCACTTATCCCCGTCGCCCACCAGCGGCGGATCGAAGTCAAAGCTTTCCCCACAGTAAAAAAAAAGAATATTTGTAATTAATTCACACTGTTAGAGATTTTTATTAAAAAATCCTGTTGTTCAAAGACACTAAAGTCATTTTAATTATCTTGAGTCAATTTCATAATTTCATGAAAATAAAAATTTACTCTGGAGGAATGCTTTTTTCCAAAAAACATGCAAATTCTTATTATTTTTCAATAAGTAAAAATATTTATATTTAGTCATAATTAATAATTATGGCCCTTTATCAGCTCAGAAGCAGTCATATTTACAATATATTGGAATAAATTTCAAACGATATAATAATATTCAATATTTACTTACAGGCCAGATTTGTATAGGGTCTCCGGGAAGTTTGAGCTGCTCGACCGCATACTACCTAAACTAAAACAGACAGGACACAGGGTGCTAGTGTTTTGTCAGATGACACAATGTATGACAATTATGGAAGATTATCTCTCCTGGCGAGGTTTCCAATACTTGAGGTGAGGGTCTCAATAAAATGTATTCTGTGCTGTTGCATTGTAGTAATGGTTGTTGAGCTGTTATAGTTTTATTTATTTCATAATAATTTTGATGCATTTGCGCTCTGGCTCTCCGGCGTACAAATTTATATTGATAGTTATATTGTGTTCACATTTGACATTAATCTCGTTCATGGTATGTTACATGATTTCATAGTTCTGGTGGTTAAACTTAAATTGCGATTTAACAATATTCTTTCTTCAACTGTCCGTCAATATAGCTAATTAGGAAAATAATGACCTCCGTGGACAAGTGGCTCGGATATTTTCATGGTAACAAAGTCCCGGGTTCGATCCCCGGCCAGGTAGAAAACGAGCTTTTCATATTGACTGGGAGTGGTACCTTCCTTGTTTCTGAAAAACATAACACTAGTGCATTAGTTACTTGGATTTATTTTAATTTTTTTTAAAATAGGTTGGACGGTATGACTAAGGCCGAGGATCGTGGCGAACTGCTGAAGAAGTTCAACGACGTTGACTCTGACTATTTCATGTTCTTACTGTCGACGCGTGCTGGAGGGCTTGGGCTGAACCTGCAGAGCGCTGACACTGTCATCATATTCGATTCTGACTGGAATCCACATCAGGTACAATCCTGGTTTTTTAAAGCATATATGTAGCACACCTAAAATCGCCGTCGCCGTCAGAAGGAGCTGGTTTATAGCGGTTACTGTAGCCTTAAGACCATGGATGAGTGGAGTAAGGCTCAGTGGTAAGCTTAAAACTTACCCTAAGCAGTTAAAGTACGAGTATATTTGTAAGATGAGCACAAACATTTTTTCCCGAGTCGTCTTTATACTCATTTATGTAATCTAAATGTTATTAACTACGCTTAGTACCAGTTCTGCTTTGTTTATTGGACTAAATAATATTATATTATTATTTCGCAACCAAATGTTTTCTTTGATTTTACCTCAGATTCTTTGAAATCATCACCTTTTCTTGCGCGTGGCGTAAGCCACTGAAACCGTGTCATTTTTAAATCGATGATAACTCCTTCAAATCAAATTTTAGGGAAATCAACCCAGAATAAAAAACATTCTTCATATTTCACGTAAATCAAGCTCGTAGCCTTCGTTTCTGTAATTGTATGTAGCAACGAACCGGTTAACTAACTAACAACTGACCACTTCAACAATTTACGTGTTAAATGCTATGTTAAAATTATTTTGCAAATATCATAAAAGAACAGAATAGACCAAGGAGCAGTCAACATCTTCTCTAGATTTGTAGTTCATTGCCATGGTCGTGGTCGTTCAGTCGAACAACTTTGGTCGTGATTAATTTTTACGCAATAATTTCTGATGTCAGGATCTCCAAGCACAAGACCGAGCGCATCGCATCGGGCAGCGCAATGAGGTGCGCGTGCTGCGACTAATGACGGTTAACTCCGTCGAAGAGAGAATTCTTGCCGCCGCCAGGTTCGTCATTCTCTAAATTCTGAATTGAAATATTGTATTTAACTATTAATTTTCAAAATGAGGGAGGAGGATGTGTAGAGTTTATTTAAGTCATATTAAAGTTTTTAGCCAAAGAATTGAGCAAGTCGAAATAATCTTTTTTAATTACGCTTTTATTTTTTATGATTATATATTTTCCACCGCAGATACAAATTAAATATGGACGAAAAAGTCATCCAAGCTGGTATGTTCGATCAAAAATCAACGGGGTCAGAGCGGCAACAATTTTTACAGAGTATTCTGCATCAAGACGGTGATGACGAAGAGGTATTTAAAATATTATCTGTCAGCGTAAATTAGTGTTTTGTATATAAATAATTTTATGACTAATATTAAATATAAGACAATCACTTTTTATTTACATCTTAATTACAACAATAAGTAAGATTAAAAAAAATATTTACAGGAGGAAAACGAAGTACCTGATGATGATCTGATAAACGAAATGATAGCTCGTTCAGAGGAGGAATTAGAGATCTTCAAGAAAATTGATCAAGAGCGCAAGAAGACGGAGACGCAAACACGGCTTATCGAAGAGTGCGAACTCCCTGACTGGCTTGTGAAGGATGAGGACGAGGTGGTATGCAATAAGGTATGAATTTTTTTTATGTTAAATTTGACTACAACATGGAAAAGAGTACTAACCACCAACGACTAGATTTGGACAAAAATACGCTTCGAGCAGACGTATCTCAATTCTGGTAACATGGTCTTTTCTGTGCTGCGATAGTGTCACGTTATTCATTCAAATGCCCCACGTAAATACATTAAGGAAGTAATTTAAATAGTTAACAAAAAAATCCGAAGGCATTGTGGGTTAAAATACCCATTCATAAAATAAACAATAGAGGAAAATAAAATTATTCTTTTTATTTTCTTTTATTGTTGGACAAATAAAGTGCTAGTACCTATTTCATCAAGTAATAGTTAATATTATTGGGATCAGGGTCAAGGCTGGAACTATCTAGAGGAGGACGAGACGTTGGGGCGCGGGTCGCGACAGCGTAAAGAGGTGGACTACACAGACTCGCTCACCGAAAAGGAGTGGCTCAAGGCCATAGACGAGGAGTTCGACGACGAAGAGGAGGATGATGACGACGACGAACTGCTCGACAAGAAGCGGAAGAAGGGACGCAAACGACGGTGATTATTTTCGCAACTCCATTTATTAGTATAGTCGTTGAAACACGTTATGAGTTGAATTTTAAAGGATAATAACGTCTCCAACACTTTATTAATATTCCCCTTCACCCCTCATGGTATGCTTAATGCTTGGGTTACGAGGACTCCACCTCCGTAGTACTTTGGCGAGGATCGAATTGGATTCGCTTTTTCTGCATGTGTTATCTCAACCTATGGGATAATTGGATATATTGATACATATTTTTTTGTTAATTATAAATTGCTTAAGTCTAACTCTTAGAGGAATTTAATATGTCTAAAGTACTTATTTTACTCCGCGACTATTTGTTAAATGACCATATGTTTGCCTTTACAGTCGAAATCAAGAGGACTCCGAGGATGAAGAGATGCCAAGCTCGTCGAAAAAGAAAAGCAAAACAGAAGTCAATCAATTGAAGAAGCGATTAAAGAATATAATGAAGAAAGTGATAGATTATACGGATGAGTGAGTATATAGCACAATTTAGAAACCGTTTATTGTACCCGGCGACATCGTCAATATTTATTAATTCCTTTACAGAGGTGGACGCGTGCTATCTGAACCCTTTATGAAACTACCTTCTAGACGAGAACTACCAGATTACTATGATGTTATCAAAAAGCCTTTGGACATCAAAAAGATAATGAACAGAATCGAAGATTGCAAGGTAAGATATGCTTTGATAAAGGCATATTATAGACATTACTTCTATTTGATTAAGCTTTGAAGCACACGTAAGCATATTGACCGCAACTTTTTTGTTATTTCCACCCATGAAAAAATTTTCTTACAGTATAATGATATCTCAGACCTGGAAAGAGATTTCTTCACACTTTGTGCCAATGCGCAGACTTATAATGAAGAAGCGTCATTAATTTATGAAGACTCAGTGCGGCTGCGAAACGTTTTTATTGAAGTGCGTCGACGATACGAAAATGGACAAAATTCAGATGATTCTGATGAAAACGAGAAAGGTTAGTTTTTAGTTTTACCACCTATTTAACTTTTTTGATTTAATATTAATCCAAATATATAATAGGCTTTGTTCTTACAATATACAACGCACAGCCTAAACCACTGAACCTAGAGACTAAAGGAGTGTTTGTTTATGAAATGATGAAAAAGCTTGCTAAGGAAGGATTTAAAAAATCTAGTTGTATAGAAATCTGTTATTTTGAAACTAAGAGGTTGAATGATATTAAATACATGTATGCTCGTGGTAACAAACAAATGTATATGAGCAGCAGTGGTGTAATAAAAAACACTTAGTTGAACTTTGTTATGAAAACTCCACCATTTTTAAGTTAAAAGCGTAAAACTAAGTATTGAGACTTTTGATGAAAAAGTAACATGCTGTTCTGGGGATACTAACCCTTAGTGCGTGAAATAGGATAAAATTTAGTAAATTCATCTTTATTAAAGTAGGAATCATGAAATTCTGTACACAGGCTCCTATTAAGACATAGGTGGACACATGCCTCAGCAAATTAGAAAATCATCCCCTCAAATTTGTTTGAATATTGCATGAAAAGTCTAGTTTTGAAGTGAGATAGGTACATGAAAATAAAAATTTTTTTGGACATGCTGCCGTGACCAAAGTGCAGACTTCGACCAGGCCCCATCAAAACCTATATTAGTAGCGAGGGCGCCCACATAGGCTTTAAATGGGTAGTTTATATACTATTGCTTGCTTTACAGAGGAAGAAGAATCCGATGGCGAGTCTAATAGATCAGTCAAAATGAAAATAAAATTAAAAGGGAAAAGCAAAGGTACTCCTGGAAGAAAACGCAAGCAACGCAAGTATATTTCCGACGATGAAGACTATGAGGAGGATTAAACTTACAATGCAGTCCTTTAAAATTTCAAGAAATGTTCTATTATTTTTAAATGGTTGCAGAAACCTCATAATTTTTAGTATTTTATAAGTTAAAATTAGGCTATTCTGACTATGATGAACCATTTATTACGATATATTCTTATTATAACATTTTAACTGGAGGACAATATAGTTTTAGTGGCTATTGGTATTTTTTTATTGTAGTGAATTACGTCGTACGTACGTATTAATTAATAAATAAAACTCCTATGACATCAATGTAATGAATTAGCTATATTTTAAAACGACATTCTTGCAACTATTTTAATAATAATAATAATAATTTCATCCCTTTTTTTGTATCAATTTTTCATTAACTTATATCATACACCATCTTCAATTATTTTATTGAGTCCAACACGATAATCTTCAAAATTCTGACTAGCGAATACATTAATTTTTAGAAATAGATATGTTTACTTATTTAATATTACCTTAAAATATATGTGAACTATTCTCAGTATCAATATTTACTAAAAATGAATGTGCTTTAGTATATAATAAAATAATGTAATTTATCAATTCTTTTAATATAGTATATGTCATTCATCAAAATAGTAAATAGTATTCGATTAAACTTAAAATAAGCAACTGGTGTCACTAATTAAATTTTGCCTGGTAGCCTCTTGTGTTGGGTATTTAATCTATCTCGAGATTTAATTCAATGGTTATCAATAAAATTCTTTGCCAGCTATCATGGTAACTAGGTTAACTGCTTAGAGAAGCGTTCTTTTACTGTTGTCTTGTACTTTACCCTTGCAAATCAAGCCCTGCGATCTTTTACTGTTGTCTTGTACTTTACCCTTGCAAATCAAGCCCTGCGTATAAAGTTACGTCTTTGAAACCACCTCTAGACAACGTATCGTTTTTTTTTCTGCCCTCGGCGCTATCTCTGTTACTGTTCGTGCGGCTAGATGTTTATACTTGAGACGTTAAGTTACAATACAATAAAAAACACTTTGATTACCATAAAAACAGAAGGATATATAAACACAAATAATTTCTTAAAACTAACGTATAACAATCGGTGCCATTATCGCTAAAAGCGATAATGAGCTGCTGACTCAAGCAGTTTTCAAAGATTAACCCTAAATTTTTCACTAATACGCTGTAGGGGATTTCAGTGCCAGCAACATTAACGCAGGGAAGGGACTGCCAGCTCACTTTAGCAATCATTCTAGAGGAACCTATTATAATAGAAACCTAGGGAAAGGGAAATTTCACTGTTCATTCAATGATCATCTATCATTCATAGACCGGCTCCCACCATCGTCTAATAAAGAAAAAAGAGTAACTAATGACGGCTGTATGGGCTTTGTACCCTTTGCCTACCCTTATATATGGGAAACTTATCAAGAAAAAGAAACAATTTGTCTTTTTTTTTTGTTTGTACATTAACGCAAGTGATTACTTGCACTGAGCAAGGAACACAGAACACTATTACCCTGACGGGAAGAACGACAGCTTCCTTATTACTTAAGGCTTACACGTGCACACTAGCGCTCTGGTTTATTCCACACGAACTAATATAGCAGCGCGGGAAATTTAAATCAGTAAATTTAAATATTTCGTAGTACGAATCTAAAGTACAGTTTGAATTTTAATTCAGTGGACTAAACTGATAGTTGGGTACAATGGCGAGCTGTCATTCAACCTTTGTACAAGCCTTAGATAGGTACATTAAGTACTTAGTCTAAGGTTCTAGCTGTCAGTTTCGTCAACCGAATTAAAAATCAAACTGTACAGTATGCAGTCACAAATGTGTTTTGCTGTAAATTAAAACAAAGTCATCCTACATGTATTTTTGACTGCAAAACTTATACAGTGCGATGATAGACCCCTGAGTCAGATCTTGTCAACAAATAAAACAATGTTTTACACATTTTTTAAAATATTTATTTTTCTAGAAAAGCTTTGTTTAGATGCTTCTTCTATAAATTCTCTATTTTTTAGAGTACAATGTCGTTTTAAGCATATAGCAATTGTGCTCTCTATAATTTTAGTTTTATTTATTTCTAAATGTTCTTTGCACCCTCCCAACCAGTCACAATTTAGTAGCTCACATTTTTTTCTTAAATTAACTTTTATATTGTCTTTATGTGAGCTCTCTTTTAAGTAATTATTTATATTTGTTGCAGCATTTTCCACAAATTTACAGAAACTTGGCTGGATGTATTTAAGCCTTGCGTTTTTTTCGTCATACTCCTTAAAAGATGTAAATATATGACACACCTCAGCATTCTGGTCAGCTAGTAATATTTCTTTGCATGCCATGCATTCATTTTCAATATTTTTTGCAATAAAGCCGTAAACATAGGCACAAGCTTGCATTTCTTCAGAATACTGAGGCATGTCTGCCTCTTCTACATCCATTGCTCTCCCATGTGGTGTGTTTTCATCAGCTCTTTGTTCGTTGGTGGAACTGTCTGTGCCTTTAGACAGGAATACCTTAAAATTATTTAATATGTCATTTTTGTCATCCAGGCAGTTTCTGTTTTTATTATTGTTTATTAAATTTGTTATAATGCTTGTTTTTAATGCTGCAACAAATTGAACTGATGTTGGGTTTGGGTTAGAGCCACAATTGCTACGTATGCATCCAAAACAGTTCTCAAGAGGATCTTGATTTAACCTTTCGTATGCCGGAACGTGGATCCGCGTTATCCCGTTATACTGCCGAAACGCGGATCCACGCTAAAACGACTCCACGCGATTTTTTCCATTTTTCTATAATATTCACATGCAGACAAGGTTGCGAATCATAGAATAAAGTTCCTATTAAATGAAGTTATCGTCTCATTCAACCAAACCATTCATGTTCGTTCATAACTTGTGTCAAAAGTATTCGAAATGTTCAATCCTTTCCCTTGTTCCTTGGCGTAAGTCACTGTGCGTGTTTAAAAGGTTTTTATAAAGAAAAATAATAAGCTATTTTATTATTTATTACGTACACAATATATTAAAGAATACAATGAAACTAAAAAAGTCAAATGAAAATATCTAACTTTTTATTATCCGTGTTTTACCGTAGTACTAACAAATTTTGCCATTTCATAAGAAATAATGGGTTGTAACCGATATACGACTGATGATATTCTAATAAATTATGCTCTAACAAAAAGGTAGATTCATGGTGTTTTAAAAACAGAAATCAGATAAAAGTAATGTTTTCTAATATAAGTGATAATTGATGTAAAAACTTCAAGTTGTGCAGTCGCGCTACATGCGATATTTCTCGGCATTTAGCGGTAGCGTCGCTGTGCCAGTCGCGGCATACGAAAGGTTAACCTGCGTAAGGAGACAGTATTTAAATTAAATTGTTTTGATAAATGATTAAATACTGTCTCCATCGCATTAAGAGTCCTAACCCAACCTTCTTGTGAAGGAGGTTTAGATCTAGCACCCAAAAATTTTAATTCTTCAAAAAATTTTTTCATTTTCTGGAAAAGTTCTGTATGTGGGCTTGTCGAGGACATATTTGTCAGGTATGGTTTACCCCGCTTTCTATCTGGCGTATTGCCATTCATGGCATCAAACAATTTGTCCATGTTGGAGACGACTGTGGCTGTAGCACTGGCTTCCTGTGGTAACTCATCTGAAAATAAAATAAAAATTATCATTAGGAATGTAAACCACAATTTGGAGATGACCGCAGGAAGGCACTGGACGTTAGCAAAGCAGGACCAATCGGTATGGAGACACTTGGGGGAGGTTTATGTCCAGCAGGCGACTCTACGCTTTAAATGATGATGATTACAAGATTTATACATGTGTACAATTATAATTTTTAAGCATGCATGGTTTAGATTATTTGAATTTTAGACTTTTCACCTTTTTAAACAATTACAAAAAAGAAGCTATTCTTTCTTATTATTTTCTGCTTTCTTAAGTTTAACTTAAGCCATAATAAGACAAGGTTTAAAAAAGGACATGTAACTTACTTTGGGCAATTTTAGCATACAATCCTGCAGCAACTGAGTGACTCAAAACTTGAGCAGCCAATCGTACTTTCATTTTCTGCTTGCCATTTGGTTGCAGGTGTTGTTGCGTTAAAGCAGGAGCAAACACAAAGTTTGTGTTAGTTTTTTCTAGATTGAAGAATTCCTCAATGTGGTTCCATTTAGCAACTCCTAAAAAAATATATATATAAAAATAAAAACATTAATAATAATTGTTTCGCTCGCGGTCTGGTGGGTACATGAATGCAAACACACACACACACACAAACATAGCCCAAATTCCAAACAGCACCTCTATGTAATATATTTTTTTTATAGTCAGTCATTTTAGATTACTCCCAGTATTTTATGCCATTTGACTGCATGCCACCCTTAGGTTGTGGCAGAATATCAGTGCTTTGTACACTTTTTGATGTGTACAATAGCGATTACTGAGCCATGACATTTGCACTTCTGCAGCACACACATACTACCACTTTATATGTAGGTAACTCTATTTATTGTTATATTTTTATTTTAAGTTGTGATTGTAACGCATGTGTGTGATGGAGAATTGAAATAAATGTCTATCTATCTATCTAATTGATATATATTGCAAAATTACTAAATGTTTTAGATTAATTGAATAGAAATAATCTAATAGAAATTTTATTATTTAAAGCAGACAAAGCTGAGAAATTGAGAAAACATTATAATGATTCATCCAACAATTATTAAGTTCTCGCTAACCATGTCGTCAATTAACATATACTCAATATATAAATTTGACACATTTAGCGCAGAGGTCGAGTGATCGCCTCCTGCGCAACGGGTTGCGGGATTCATTCCCGTACTGCACAAATATTTTGTATGACCTACAGAAATTTGTTCTGGCCTTGGCGTATATGCATGTGACATTTTCTATGTTTTAACTACACCTACGACACAGGAAAAATCCTACTATGACGCGACGTTTTTTATTCCAAATATTTACACTCACACCAAGTAGCCTAGCCCAAAGAGAGCACTGTAAGGCTTGTGTTATGGGACCAAGGGTAACGGATAGACATACATACAAAGATAAATATAAATTAACAGCCATGACTAAGGTACAGATACTCATATTCATCACACAAACATCTACCCCCACCGGGACTCGAACCCGGGACCTCAGAGATGGCAACACCTTGCATCCGGCGTACTAACCACTCAGTTACGGAGGTCGTCAAAGAGTATTTAAGGGCCGGCGAAATAGTATTTAGTGGTGTGTATCCATTAGAAGTAAAGATTCTGTAGAAAGTAGTTTTTTTTTCCTTACAAACTTAATAAATTATTTTTTCATCCTTAGTATCGACAGCCTTATGTTGGCATACAAGGAATATTACGCAGCAATCCATTGAGTGCCATTGCATCTACAGTTAGCTAGCATTCGAAACTTTTTGCTATCATTTTGAAGTCAGTTATCTCGGAAAGTATGAGATTTACATCTTCTAACGTATATGCCCCTTAAATATTATTTTGCTGGCCCTGAATCACCCCACATATGCGTGTGTGTGTTTTATTATATAAGATATGGATTGTGATTAGTACGAACCTGTACTTTTCTGGTCATTTATAAGTAATTCTTGGGTAAATTCAATATTATGTTTTAAAAAATT
The DNA here is from genome assembly GCA_927399485.1 of Calamotropha paludella. NCBI lineage: Eukaryota > Metazoa > Arthropoda > Insecta > Lepidoptera > Crambidae > Calamotropha > Calamotropha paludella. The sequence goes on along the minus strand of OV656805.1, from coordinate 22,513,071 downwards.
ATTTCTAAAAGATTTGAGTAAATGGGGTGGGTCCAATATAGTTGTTATTTGTTGCCCCTTATGCTCAAAGAATGGATGATCTACTGTCGAGCCTAATTCGTTTATAGCGCGTATATTGACACCATCACAATCACAAACAATGCCAATCACTACCAGACCAGCATCGAAACAAGCACTCAGCACCTGAAAAAAAAATCTTTAGTTAATAATCTAAATATATATTTTTTTCAGAAACTTTGAGAAACAAAATTCTGAACAAAAAAGGGACGTTTTTCGAGATTTAATTTTTTAAATTTTAATAAACGTGAGATTTATCATCATCACAGCTGATATTCATCTCACTGAGGGCACAAAATTATCCTATGTTAGGGCGATTAGGCCTTACGGCCTTAGTCAACAAAGCTGGCACAGTGCGGATCAATTCAGACTTTACATACACCTTTGAATTTCTTCACAGGTGTATGCAGGTTGCCTAACAATATTTTTTCCATTATAGGAGCATCAGCAAATAAATGCAAATTGGTATATAAAAAAAACATATTTTGTATAGCTCTTGAGATGACTCTTAGAATTTCATGGATTCATTGTGTAGTTGATGAGTCCATAGTTTTAAGAGGGGAGCTAAAAGCAGCACCTTGAACTTGTGACCAACAAAATAAAAATGTGCTTTATGCAACATTGGTCTTCATAAACACTTATTGACATTAAAACAAATTTATGTATAAGAGAACACAAAACCTTGTTACAAGTAAAAAAAACTACTCTACACCTGTTCGGAAATTCTATATTATCTTTATCACCATAATCTATAAATAATTGTGAAATAGAATTCAGTTTAGGTGATTAATATTGTAATAGAATTTACCTCTTTTATAAGAACAGACAGTCTATCTGCTGTGACATGTGCCCCTGAGAAATAGAAGGCTACTGGCTGCTTCCAATTTTTTCTAACTCCAATGGCCATGAATGTCAAAGCTTTGCTTGCTATTTCTGAAGTTCGTCCTTGGTCACCATGGTCTTGATAGCCATCAATGACATCAAGTTTATTATTGTATGTTAGATTTTTTCTTATGGACATTTCGTCAAATGCTACTACACACAGATTTTCTTCCACAGTTCGTTTTTGTGTCATTTCCTTTATAGTTTCAACAATCTGTTTGTTAATTCCACTTGTCATAGGTATTTTATTCAGTAAGACTTTTAATGAAGTTATACTTGGTAAACAAAATAACCTTCTAAGCAATCTGTAACAGGAATTAGATTTCCTGTAAATGCTCAAGGCTAGAACCTTGTCATCCAACGTCCATCTACGCCCAGCTAATTTTTTTGATGTGTTATGTAGCTGACTCTGCAGTAACAAATAAAATGAACTGCTCAATTTACTTTTCATAATGTCATTGACTGCATCATTAGTCTCAAGAGACATTAATATATCTCTTTTGCACTTTTTAATTTTCTTAAATTTTCGTCTGAGTCTCAGGATTTCTGTTAAGTTTCTCCTACACCTTTTGTACAGTTTTTGTTTTTTTGGTGTTAACTCTTTAAATGTTTTAACATCCAACTCTTTTATTATGCCTTTGCACAAACCCTGTAAAAATTACATTTAATTATTAGAAGAATGTAAGAAAACTAAATTATTTATGTGCACTACACATTGAAATAAAACAACTTTTGGATTCATCTCATGTATATTTTAGTTTTATGACATATTATTTAGTTATTCCGACGTTTCAAATGCTTTGCAGCATTCATGGTCACAGATTGACAAGCATTCGAATGGACAGGTTAACTAAATCATATGTGTTAAGACCAAAATATACAAGTGATAAATATGAAAAGTTGTTTTATTCCAATGTGTTTACGAGCACGTAAACATAAAAAACAATACTATAAATACATATATAGTTATAACTATATATTTTTAGTATTGTTTTACGAAAAATGTCTATCTAGACACATTTATATATATATACAGGGTGTCCCAAAAAATAGTGTCAAGCGTAAGTCCAGAGTTAGAGCACCTCTTGGAGTACCCGAATCACCCCCATGTATGTTCCGCAATTATTCGTAGTTTTCGAGTAATAATTTTTTTTCTGACTTTTTGAAAATTTTGATCCAAAAAACTTAAAAATTTTAAATAAAAAAAGTAGAACATATTTTAATGTTTTTCTTTTTGCCACTGAATCATCTTTAGTGCTTCTTTTATGTCTAAAATAATCAGCTTCGTAACTTTAGTGGAAATTTAGAAAACAGTAGTGTAAAGTCAAAATTTGAATGTTAGTGAATAATTACTCAAAAATTCATCTTTAAATTAAAAAATCTAAACAGGCGCATTCATGGTTTCTAAGAATGTGTAAAAACTTCTCTAGACTCTCTGCTTTCATAATCATTTTAAAAAAAGAAGTACTTAATGGGGCTACTTTGGCTTAAATCGGCCATCAAAGACAGCAAGGTGAAAATTTCATAAAACTCGACTTCTGAATATTTTGTTTTTAAAATTCTGAACTATTTATTAATAAACCAAAAATGACTGCAGAAAAGCTAAAAAAATAAGTCAAAAATAACTGTTCCTGCTGCCATCTTTAATAACCTTTGAAGATTTATTATAACTTAATAAATGAAACAAAACATTATTTCAAAGTATTAATATATAAGTAAACATTATTCGATCGCTTAAAGAAAGTTTTCAAAATGACGACCTTCGTGCTCAATACATATTCTACATCGTATAAAAAAGTTTTCTTTTAAATTTATAAATGCAATTCTGTTGTTTTTTATTGTTTCTTCCGCTCGTCTTAATTTTGTTCTTAACACTGTGACGTTTGTAATGTACTTGGCGTATACTAATTCCTTGTAGTATCCCCAGACGAAAAAATCTATGGGGTTCAAGTCGGGGGACCGTGGCGGCCACTCAATGGGCCCTCCACGACCGATCCATGAAATGGAAATGTTTCAGACAAATGTTGTCTAACATTTCTAGCAAAATGGCATGGAGCGCCGTCGTTTTGAAAAATCATATTTCTCCGCGTTAATAGGTCTAAATCTTCTAATAAGACGCCGAGATCACGTCGTAGAAATTGCAAGTAGGCCTCGCTGTTTAGTCGGTCCGGTAGTTCGAACGGACCAATCAGCTGTCCGTTTAGGATGCCTGACCACAAATTGATACTAAATTGTTCTTGGAAATTAGATTCCCTTGTGAGGTGTGGATTTTCAATACTCCACGAATGGTAGTTATGCGCATTAAACACCCCACATCGCTTAAAATGTGATTCATCAGTCCATAGAATAGTTTTAAAGAAATTTTCGTTTTCAGCTTGTCTCCGTAACATTTCCTGACAAAATGCCACCCTTCTCGGGTAGTCTGCGGGCTTGAGCTGCTGAACTTTCTGGATGTGATATGGATGAAAACGCTCTTGATAAAGTATTCGATGTGCTTGTGATTTCGGAATTCCGATTCGACGTTCTATTGTTCTTACACTAACTGATGGATCTCTCACCACTTCTTCGACCACTGATTGGACAGTATCTGGTAGCGATGTGCCGAGTACGGCTTGACTCGAGTCAGACTCGATTCCTGCTTTGGACTCGCCTATTCGAATACCAATTTATTTTGATTCGAGTACGCCAGACTCGATTCCGGTACTCGAGTCAGGAAGAATTGATCTTGTACTCGCTGTCTCGAACCTATTATGCGAGTCCAACTGACTCGAGTCTAGTATTCGAGTTAGCTCGACTCGCTCGTACTCGATTTCTGTTTACTTAAACAATGAAGTGACACCTAAAATATAAGTACATTAATAAAAAAAAAAATTGAACTTGATCTTATTAACAGAAAATTTCTGGTTCCTAGATATCTCCTTCGTTTTCTATGTTTATTTTCATTAAAATGTTCGTAGTGTTATTATGCTAAACCTAGATACTGTTTGAAGTTTACTTTTTTCTAATTTTTCCTTTTGTAATTAAATCGGTAACAGACTCGAGTTCTGGACTCGAATCTCCAGACTAAGGTTCTAGACTCGAGTCCAGGACTCGAGTCAAGATTCGAATACCAAACATTGAACTCGAATACTGGACTCGAATCGCGGACTCGAGTCATGATTCGAATACCGTACAAACTGACTCGAGTCGACTCGATCCTAAAAAACAACGACTCGGCACATCACTAGTATCTGGGTCACTCATTTCAGATGGGCGCCCCGATCTTCTACCTGGTAGGCGTCCTTCCATGTAAGAGTTATGTACTCTTAAAATCATGCGATGATCAGGCCAAGTTTCAGGCTGAGGTCCACCTCCATTTTGTACTTGCTGCCGGAACAACCTGGCTGCTTCAGAAGCATTTCCTCTTGCATATCCATAAAAGTAATGCATAAGAGCATATTCTTGCGATGAAAAAGACATCACAAAATGAAGAGCTTGAAAAGTCCGTTAAGAATGCCAAATTTGTCAAAATCCCGTATTCACACAAAACCAAATCGTAATCGCACTCAAGGTCCGTAAAGAAAGCAAAGTTCGTCAAATAATCACAAATGAGCGTATCGTACGTAAAACGCAAACAAAAGCAGGCAAACGACTGGCGCCAGAACACAATAGGCGCTCGGACTACACCCCCCGCCTCATCCCCTTGTCACAAAGAATAGCATTCCTCAGTTACAGTTATCCATTTCGCCAATGAGAGTGAGAGAGATAGCAATAATGCGGTCTCTTTCATATCCTCTCACTCGGGCAATTTTTTAGCAGGTAAGTACTGCGTTACATCCAACACTACAACCGATGTGATCCGCGAGAAAAATATTTAAATATGGGTTTCATGTAGTTAATTTTTGCTAAATTGTAATTAATCTGAACTAGTGATGTGCCGAGTCGTTGTTTTTTAGGATCGAGTCGACTCGAGTCAGTTTGTACGGTATTCGAATCATGACTCGAGTCCGCGATTCGAGTCCAGTATTCGAGTTCAATGTTTGGTATTCGAATCTTGACTCGAGTCCTGGACTCGAGTCTAGAACCTTAGTCTGGAGATTCGAGTCCAGAACTCGAGTCTGTTACCGATTTAATTACAAAAGGAAAAATTAGAAAAAAGTAAACTTCAAACAGTATCTAGGTTTAGCATAATAACACTACGAACATTTTAATGAAAATAAACATAGAAAACGAAGGAGATATCTAGGAACCAGAAATTTTCTGTTAATAAGATCAAGTTCAATTTTTTTTTTTTATTAATGTACTTATATTTTAGGTGTCACTTCATTGTTTAAGTAAACAGAAATCGAGTACGAGCGAGTCGAGCTAACTCGAATACTAGACTCGAGTCAGTTGGACTCGCATAATAGGTTCGAGACAGCGAGTACAAGATCAATTCTTCCTGACTCGAGTACCGGAATCGAGTCTGGCGTACTCGAATCAAAATAAATTGGTATTCGAATAGGCGAGTCCAAAGCAGGAATCGAGTCTGACTCGAGTCAAGCCGTACTCGGCACATCGCTAATCTGAACCTTAGAAATTATAAAAAGACCAGATATTTTTTTTTATCATCTGATAGGAATTTGGTAAATTTTATGAAATTTTCATCTCGCTGTCTTTGATGGCCGATTTAAGCCAAAGTAGCCCCATTAAGTACTTCTTTTTTTAAAATGATTATGAAAGCAGAGAGTCTAGAGAAGTTTTTACACATTCTTAGAAACCATGAATGCGCCTGTTTAGATTTTTAATTTAAAGATGAATTTTTGAGTAATTATTCACTAACATTCAAATTTTGACTTTACACTACTGTTTTCTAAATTTCCACTAGTTACGAAGCTGATTATTTTAGACATAAAAGAAGCACTAAAGATGATTCAGTGGCAAAAAGAAAAACATTAAAATATGTTCTACTTTTTTTATTTAAAATTTTTAAGTTTTTTGGATCAAAATTTTCAAAAAGTCAGAAAAAAAATTATTACTCGAAAACTACGAATAATCGCGGAACATACATGGGGGTGATTCGGGTACTCCAAGAGGTGCTCTAACTCTGGACTTACGCTTGACACTATTTTTTGGGACACCCTGTATATATATATATTATTAAATAGTGATTATCTATATATATATATATCTATATATATATAATTAAATAGTGATTATCTTTAACAACAAATCTATCAATCAATCAAAATATTTATTTGCAAATGATGACTTAAAATAAGAATTAACGCCACATCTAACCCTCACGGGTGTTCAAATTTAGAAACAAAGATATTAAAGCCAAATTAATGGTATCAATTAATAAAAACATTAAAAGCAAACAATTAATTTATATAAAAATAATTATAGATTTCAGTTTATAAATAAATTATACATGCCATAGGAAATTAAATGTACAAAATTTTAACGATTAATTACATTATACTTTGTCATTGATACGAGTATATTCGTCAATCGAGTAATATGCTTTGTCAGCTAGAAATTTATTTAATTGTGACTTAAAAATGTGAGTAATCTTAATTTCTTTTAAAAATTTAGGTAATTTATTATATATTTTAACACCCATTGAGAAAACACTCTTGCTAAAAACACTAGTGCTGTGTCTATCACAGCGCAATCTATGTTGATGCCTCTTACTGTTTAGAACTTTATAGTTGCTAATGTTTTCTTTCACAAATATAGCTAACTCGCAGATATATAGCGAAGGAAGTGTAAGTAGTTGAAGGTCTTTAAAGTGCGGTTTGCAGGAATCTGTTTGTTTTAGCTGACACATAGACCGTATGCACTTTTTTTGTGCCTTAAACGCTAGTTCCTTATATGTGGAGTTTCCCCAAAATAGGATACCATATCTGATCGTGGAGCCCACGTAAGCGTGATATGCACATAGGAGCGCCTGTTTGTTTGCTACTTTTTGAAGCAAGTAAAGAGCATACGAAAACCTACCTAGTTTAAGGCATATGTGTTCTATATGCTTTTTCCAGGATAGACTAGCGTCGATATAGATGCCCAGGAACTTAGTACATTGGATCTGTTTTATTTGGCAGTTGTCATAAACTATAATTAGAGGGTCAAATTTACTATTTTTATTTTGAAATGTCATTGTCAGTTTTGTCGATATTAATTTTCAAGTTATTACATACCAACCAGTCTATCATAGATGTCAAAGAATCATTTATGCTACTTTCATAATTGCTATTTTTGTTGTCAGTAAAAATTGCAGTACTGTCATCTGCAAAAAGAGTCATAGGATAGTCAATAGCTTTTGGGAGGTCGTTAATATATATGAGAAATAGCAAAAAGAGATAGAACCCATGTTATTTCGGAGAACTTGTAGAGTAAATCATGTAGTTTAATAAAACATGCTAAGAAAGTTACGTCAATGTGCTAGTTTTGAAATAACAAATAAAATATTAAAACAAAAAGTACTTTTTCACAAAAAAAAAATATTTTATTAGTTTTATTAACAAATTTACTCCCCGAAATCGTAGGCTTTTTTAATTTTTGTTGCTAGTTAGTCTTTCTAGATTTCAAATAAGACTACTTTGAAAAAAATACACAGTTTACTTAAAGAGAAAATAATTTAAAACCGAAAGATGGGAATTTTATTAAAAAATAAATTAAAGTGCATTAATTTTAGAAACTGCTTGCTTAAAAATTTTTTTTTCTATTTTTTATCAATATTTTTTTATCTAGTATCCGCACATTTCGTTTGATCAAGTGTAAAATTAACAAATTGTATATACAGTAGTAATTAGGTATATAATTAAGAATGCTTCTGGTAAAGACAACATTTCGAAATTCCAATGTTCATAAAAAAAAGTATTACTTCTTGAAAACTATTCTTTATACTGTCATTTAATACATTAGGAGTAACATAATTAAAAAAGACATTGAGAAATAATTTGTATTAATACTACAGGTGAGAAGGTGAACATATAATGAAGAATGAAAGAAACACTTAATAATAAAACTAGTAAACTATTATTGCAGTCATAAGAATATTAACAACACTATCAGAGTATGTTTAGAGACAAACCATGCACTTATAGTATGGTGAAAACATAGTACTGGCGTTGTATTATTAAGCATTCTTATTTATATGACCACCACTGTTATATGTTTATAGATAAAAAAAATAAAAAAGAGACCTTTACTCAGTGAAAGGGAAATACAGTTAATGTTATATGTATATCATTATCGTCACAGCTCATATCATAAAACCTAGTCAAACATGCCGGCCAATTGTGGATTGGTTGACTATGTTTATGTTATATAATAGCTAACATAATATTCAAATTACCTTGGTCAATTCTGGACAATGCGGTTTTCCTTCTTCTATGTGTTCTCTTTGTGCTGGCAAACATTGTGATGTGCTGGCTTCTAATGTATCCATGGGTGTAGGTGGATAAAGCAGCTGATTTTGTAACTCAGTCAAAATGTTTCTAGCATCGGTAGGAATAGCAAATTTATTTAATCTTGTCTTGTCATCACTGGTAAATGATGAATCATCAAAATGTCTTCCACACAACAACTTGTGTTCATTGTATAATTTGATCAATTTTTGCTCACACGACCAATCTTCATCGGGAAAACAAAACTTTGCCCAAACTTTTGCCCTGAAAAATAATTAGTGTTTAAAGTGTAAAATAATGTTTTAGTTATGATAAGATTATACATCAAGATAGGTACTATCTTACTTATAAGGGTCACGCTTGGACGGCAGAGGAAACCTGTGGAAGGTCAAACTTGAGTCTTCCTTAGAAGTCGCACCGCACTTGGCACATCTGAAGGTTCTATTGCCAACCATATTGATGCACAATTCAAGAGCAATAAAACCACAAGCGTCTGTATCGCGATGGAGTTTCTATCTCACAAAACACAGTCTAAACAAGCGTCTATTTCGCAAAAGAGTCTCAATCTCACAAAACACAGCTTAAACAAGCGTCTATTTCGCAAGAGTTTCTATCTCATAAAACACAACACAATCTACACAAGCGTCGTATGAAATAGAAGTCTGGCCGCAAAACAATAGGGCTCTTCCTTTACTTGTAGATCACTTTAATATTCGCTAAATTCAGTACAAGAAAGAATCGTAAATAAACCGGCAACCACAAGAAAACCCCACACAAGATCGGCCATTTATTGGTGTTATACTTACTTAAAAAATAAAAGCTACCCAAGCTTACGTACCCAAAATGTATAATCACTACCTAAAATCACGAGACTTACTTCAGTTTTCATATTTAGAATTTGAATATGAATAGGAAAATCGTCGAAACCTATTTTTATCATATTGTATACATTATTTGAAAGCATAATCTCCCAAGGATTTAAAAAAATAACTACTAATTTAGTAAGTTTTTTCCAGACGGGCAGGCAAAATTAATCATACGTCATTCTCTTTCTATTATAGAGCGCTATCTCTGTTATTCAAAATATTCCACAAGCTGGCATTGGTCTGTTCGACAGCTGACCCCCCCTGGCAAGGAATCACTACGTTTTAAGAGGCGGCACTTCCCTATGAGCTACTAAACTGAATTATGTACGTAGTTTGAACCAACTTGAGAATGACAGTCAGAGGTACCAACATTAAAGTGTCAATGTCAAGGCAATAGAGATGTACCACTACATAATCGATATCGAATAAACAATAAGTAGCACCTAGTTGGGTCATTGCTGTATTTTTTAAATTTTACCAGGAAAATAAGTACAAGTTTTATTGAAAATACAGAAATTTTAGTAACAAGTTGAAAGACGAATACATAATTGAACATGGGAATAGTAGTTTGATGGCTCGTGATCTGCAACCGCCATATGGATTGAAAAGTTATGTGTGTAAATTCCAATAAATTAATTCTTTACAACAATGTTGATGAAACTCAGGTTCATAACAATTGTCCAGCTCGTGGCAAAAGTCAGTTGACAACTGAAACAGAAAGTAACTACAATTAATGTTTGGTCTTTACCTATGAAATTGGCGTTTTTCATCAAAATAATGAAGCGTATTTTTTTTCTATTAATCAAAGTAATCACCCATGCAATTAATGTTTGCCAACGCATTGGTAGCTTATTGATACCCTTCTTGAAGAAATCAGCTTAGCTGTAATGTAGGATAGGCATTTCTTTTAAATCTATTTCCCTTTTTGTTGAACATATTACGAGGAAAGTGATCTCCGCAGATGTACTTGTATTCATTCAATTTCTTTATGGGTATGTAGACCAAGTCCTCATTGCTTGTATATTTAACCCATATTCGACATCTAAAATAAAATAATCGATAACTTGAGAAAGCACTATATTATGTTTATATGAATATATGATAATACTATTTCTGCTTTATATCACTTGGGCTCATAATTTTTACTGCTAATACCACTATAATTTACACTGTTTTTACCCAAATTCACTTAAACAACTAGGAAACATTCAATAAAATTACCTGTTTGGTTCAAGCGAAAATCTAGCCAAAAATATGTCTTTACTCAACCTTATCACTCTCGGGACACCACAAATTTCACACTTTCGCAAAGATTTGCCACCCATAATGTCTGTATAAGCAATTTTTTATTAAATTCAATAAAATGCACCAAATAATTAAACGTAACAGCGAAATGTTTGATGGCGTCATTCATGCGACACATGCTGGCCAACATGACGTGACGTATAATGATAATAATTTTCAATGTTGGTACAAAGTACGCGCATAATTCCATACATTATGTTTTTTATATGAAGTGTCGCTAGGCTGATTACTTGCTCAGTGCATTAACGAAATAATATTTGGGTATTACAAAGTAATCAATACTTAAATCAAAGGTATTTTAAAATGGAAAAAGTTAAAATGACGTTAAAAGATATTTGCCGGATTTGTTTTCATAAGACCGGCGACGCTTTCGATTTATTCTCTGAAAAATTCGATTCTTTGTCAATATTGGACATTATACATGCATGTTTTCATATTAAACTTAGGTTTCACAGTAATTTACCTTCTAAGATTTGCTCAAACTGCTTGAAGGAATTGAACTCTGCAAACACTTTTAGAATTAAGTGCCAGACAATTGATGAACGACTTGCAGCTTTCTCTCAAAAGATACGTGGTAATGAAAACACTATTAAAGACACACATTGTACGAAAGTTACCAAAGAATACCAAGATACTGACGAGAAATCACAGACTATTGAAAAAAAGTCAACTAAGAGATTGGTTTTGGAGCGAAATTTCCAAAACAATCTTAAAAATGCCTCTGATGATTTTTCGTGTAGTAATTGTGGAAAAATCCTTAAAACTAAGAGATCATTATTAAGACACATAGTATCAATGCACCAACAAAGAAAACATAATGGTAAAGTAACTGGATTTGGTATCAATCGAAAATATCACTGTACAAAATGTTCATACTCCACTCCTCATAGCCAGACCTTGGTTAATCACATGAGAAGACATGATGGAGAACGTCCATATCACTGTCATTGTGGGAAGAGCTTTACACAGTCATCTGGGCTATCAGCCCATCAAAAAACACATACTGAATTAAAGTACTTTACATGTACTACATGTGGTAAACAATTCAAACATTCTTATACCCTGAAAAGACATTTTGCAGTTCATGAAAGTGGAAAATTTGTGTGTAATATTTGTCACAAAAAATTAAAGACTAAACAGTCTTTACATGAACATATTCAGCGGCACTATAATGTAAGGAACTATAGCTGTGAAGATTGTGGTGACACATTTGTTACTTCATCAGAGTTGATACACCATAAACAAAAGCACAACAATGAAAAGAAGTTTGAATGCCACCTGTGTGGCTACAAAACCCACGACAAGAAAAGTTTAATTTTACATCTAAAGAGGTAATTTTAATTTTTAAATGTTAGTAAAATCCTTAAAGGCAAAATGTATACCCAACTCTTAACCTATTCTTTTTGTTTTTCAGACATGCAGGAGATAAAACTTACAAATGTATGTTATGTCAAGTTTCCTTTTATACTCAGGGTGAAACTCAACGACATCAGCGAGTCCATACCCGTGAAAAACCCTTTTCGTGCCCGGCATGTTCTCAGCGTTTTTCATATAGTCCAAGTCTCAACAAGCACATGTCAACAGTACATGGAGTTGAATATAAATGGGGAGATATTAAAAGCCTGAAAGCCAAAATAAAAGTTTTATCAATCTAAAGGGTTTTTCAATAGGGAAAATTCACTCCAACTTTAACAGCATATAAAGGCCATCTTGGTAAATCAATAGGGTAATTTAATACATATTAAATTGTGACATTTCATCATGGAATGCTTCAAAAATGTGTGCCATCTACATGATAAAGCAGACCTGACATGACACGAGGGACAGTCCACAATCTGTTGTTTAATAAATAAATTTGAAACAACTGGATTGGTGACAGATGGAGCAGTGCCTGTACATCAAAGAAATGCAAGATTGTTCATTGAATTGTGTGAGAGAAAACTCTAGACGGTCCATTCCACATTGTGCGCAAGAGCTGAAGCTTTCTGTAACATCTAAAAAAGTTATGACAGCCTTAAAACTTCGAAAAAGTCACCATTTGGTGTGGATTTTAGTGCGGTGGAATCATCGGCCGTTATTTCTACAAGCATGCGCAAGGCGTGGAGCTAACTGTCAATGGTGACTGGAAGATCGTCGTGGCCTAGGATAGTTGGAATGGGTCTCACAATCATGTGGTTCCAACAGGACAGCGCCACGGCGGCGGCGAATTTATTGGACGATATATCAACTGGCCACCGAGATTGTGTGGCTTTACACAAAGATTTTTTTAACACTGCTTGACTACTTTTTGTGGGGCTACATGAAATTTCTCAGGTCTATGTAGATAAACCACAGAAAACTGCTACCCTGAAGGCCAACATAACTTGCGTTCTTCATGAAATTCGAGCCCAATTTATGTAAAGATGTTGTCCAAAATTGGTTGAGGGATACATCATCTACAGCAGAGCCGCAGCGGCCATTTGGCTAAAATTATATTTCATACATAACGTCATAGATTGTCCTTTGAAATTAATTAAAATGGTGGCAATATCACTTAAACAAGTTGTTATTTCGTTTCGAAGTTCGAGAGCTTTTAATGAAAATTGACACCCTTTAACACCTAGTTTCATTTATGATACATAAAATAAAATGAAAAGCTCTGTGCTTCCGAAGTCACATTAAATCACTAGTACCAGCTCAACTGAATTAAGCAGCTTTTAGATGTGGTGTGTTAATGTTTTCATTCTGTCGGCATCACATCTTTGAATTTTAAAAACAGATTATCGACGGTTATATTTAACAATCCATAAAAAAATTGTGACATTTCACTAATTTTACGTGTGTCCAGCCAGCAGCGCCACAGCTAGAACTAACTAACTAATGTAAGTAAACTTACGAAAAATATCTAGGCCGCCATTTACTCATCTATTTATCAGTCCTTAATAAACTGGTGATAAAATAATGAGCAATACGAATAATAAAATTAATAAAGGTCGGTCCCCCTAGCCGAGTTTCTTTAGCCAGTTCTTCACGGAATCCCAATCGGAAATATCCGGTTTGTGCACTACAGTTACAATCGTAATGTAATAACTTTGGCTTAGTCATCAGGTGTTCACGGCTCCGGTAAAGAAGTCGAAACGTTAGGATTAAACATAAATTATGCTAAAAAACCGTAAAAAAGTTGTTTTATTTAAATGATTAAAGCTACTAATCGAGATACTCATAAGAAACTAACACTGTTAGGATGACGTCAGCCTACAGCACCACAACAATAATGGCCTACCTATGTGTCCTACACTAAGCACATTAAATCCTGATTTTTAAGATATTCAGTCGCAGTCGCAACAACTCGTGTAAAATATCGTTTAAGAGATTTAATAAGATTGTTTACTAAATAAAAAAACGTATATAGTTCTGTTATTATCATTATTTAAAGGTATGGAACCACTTACTTGGAATTAATTCCGCGCGATCGCGAGTATTAAATCACTAGTTGCGAATAATAAAAATGGGATATTGAAGGTTAAACTTTTAGTATTTCAGGAGCTATCCCGGATTAAGTGAAGGAGTTAGGGAAACATGGAAAAATAATGAATGAAGAAAACAACAAAAATTAATTTACAAAAAAAAATATTTAGCCTTAAAATTAAGTTCCAATATTTTAATATATAAAACACAAAAAATCGAAAACACAAAGACAGTTGATCCTTTCATATCGTCCTCACAAACAAAAATATATCTAAGTAAAGAAGATACCGCAAGTGCCAGTAAGTCTGAAACTTAGCTTATATATTGCAGAACACTCCTCCATCAAATGAAATTGAAAATGCTCGTTCAAATTCTCTAAGAACAGATGTCAATCAGCCATCAACTTCTTCTGCTTCCGCAGATATCATTTTAGAAGATTGCGATGAAAACTGATTTTTAAAAATTTAATAATAATTCTTATTAGAGTTTTTCCCCTTTCTGAAATTACTTAATACGTTTCAAATAAACAATGTTTAACTCTTTGCATTTGTATTTATGTTTTTAGCCCTTTCTAGCACCTCTTTTGATGGCAAAATTTGCTAAATCTAGCTCTTTTTAGCTTGTACGACTGCCCCTTTTCAAAAACCAAGGTGGCAACACTGCCACCACCACGTACCAAGTACAGTACTTAAAAAAAAAATAACAACCGTGCTTTTACTTGTTTGTAGACATGCGCCAAACAGTACGTTAGAACGTACTGCCATATGACATGACATTTCGTATCGCGTAATATGACATTAGAACAGTACGCAGTACTCCATATAACTTCGAATGACGCGCTATACGAATGGCCCGCTATTACTTACTGTACTAGATATGCCCTTCCGAACAGTCGCTATGTTCCATTGCACGCTATACAGTTCACTTTAGTCTGTCATCGCAGTTCACCTGATTTGTGTTCTAAATTCAAAAGTATTTGCACACATTTTTTCTATTGGTAGAATATATATCAATGTGCGTGGTATTGTTTGTACTGAGTGTAATGGAAAAGCGATAGGTTGTTATTGTCAGCTAGACCCTTTATTAAAACAGATCACATTACGTTCTTCGTAACACATGTGATAACATCGCATCACGATTTGCGACATGACATGATGAAGAAAGAACATTGTGTCCGATCATCGCCATGCCGAATTTAAACAAATAAAGTTATTTACTTACACACACTAGCACTACTGTTTCTATTTATTTACAGTTTACACATAACAATTTTACACATAATTTACTATTAACCTTTTTTATCCGTATTGCATACAATAAACCTTGACCGTGTAATTGCTAAATTGAGTGAAAAGTATGCATGCACTTTTACAAATTAAAAACAATTATACGAAAAAAGATCGCAAGGTTTATGACCTACGTTCTACATGACACGGGGCGGTGCAACAGAAATATGATCCTTACCACGAACGCAATACTGTTCTAAATATATTATTTCCAAATAACATGGCATGACAGAGACAAACCGTCCGGCCGAACGACTAGCCGTGCAGAGAGCATGTCATGTCATAGTATAACGCGACCACAGAACGCGACACTGTTCGACAGGCGCTAGACTCTCAGGTACTGTGACATGACGTGTCATGCAAAATTTTGCCAGGTAATACGTACTGTTTCAGTACGCGCTCGCGTTATATATCGCGTAATACATTACTCACAGTACTTACACACCTCTACTTGTTTGTGTTATCTTCGAACACAATTATATACTTATATCTAAATTACAGCTGAATTATGGCTACACCGTTTAAAATAGAATCGGGTGTACAGTTATTAGCAAGATTGACAAGAAAACTTAATGTTGAAAACTTTTACCCGGTTTTATTTCAGGATGGACCGAAACAAAATGAGGTCATTGAATTGTATAGTGATAACAATATCAATAGCTTATTAAATGATTTAATCTGTGAGGCATTATTGCCTATGTGCTTTGGTGGGAAGGAATTTAGTATTCTACTAATTAATTGCAATGCAAATTTTGACTATAACTCACTTGTTTCTTGTTTAAAACGAAAAATTTCCTTTCACATAAATAGAAACGAGAGTCTAGGTGACTTAAATGATACAAGAATAAATGAACTCGTAAAAAAATTAATGTGTCATATTTTTACAGCAGAGGTATATGATTCAAGCCAGCTTTATGCTACGATTCATAACCTTGAAAGTGTGTTTTTAAAAATATCTAATATTGCTATGTTACTATTTGATACAATTACAGCATTCTATTGGGCTGACCAAAGTTATAAAATAAGTAAAATGGATGTTTACATCAAAACCATATTAAAAATGATTCAGAAAATCAGCAAGGAGCACAAAATTACCATTTTTTATACTAGACCAGAATATTTTAGTACCAGTAAAGATTCTATAGAAAACCTTGAAGCATGCAGTGAACTACCAGTTCTTGAGAAAGTAAATTATAGAATTCAAATAGTGCAAACTAAAGAAGATGACATGTTCATTGTTAATATACGCACACATGATAGTTTTTATAAACAAAAACTTTATATGGATCAAAACAAGATAAACTGGGTTTAGTTAAAAAGTAGTGGATAAAGTAAACATTTTAACTGGAAAAAATATTTGAGTGAAGAGAGTTTTATAATTCTGCTCTATTTTAGACTGCATAAAAGAGGGTCTTCTGCATATAATAAACATAAAAATGGCAAATTCTTTCACTTTTATTTATTCAATTCATTGAAATTCAGAAAAAGTTTGTCATAGAAGTTAAATAAATTATTATTTCACTAGATGATAAAAGTGGGCTGATTGATCAATACATTCCTAAAGTCTAGCATATATGATTTCTAGGTGTAGTGTATCTAGAAGTTTAACCAATTTGGTGTCTTTTTATGATTAAAAAATTAATCAACAGACAAAATAAATAAAAAATTGCAAGTTATTAGAGTGCAAATTAATAATCTTCACTGTAATAACTTGCTAATTTTTAATATACTTCTTTATCTAGAATATGACAAAGTATAAATCTACAGTAAAACTATGAAATTCCTTTGAATTTTATTGTGTATTTGTAAAACATCTATGTACTTACAGCTAAGATTTTTGTCAAAAAGTATGTTACAATTTTATCAAGTTGAATTGAAGTGTATTTGATAATTTAAAACCTTTAGCAAAAACTTCCTAGAAAATTAAGGTAAATTAATGATCAATTATAAATAACAGGATAAAACTGGCATTCCCTTGCTATTGCTCATTTATTAAATAAATATCTGTTCCCGAAAGGGCTTGATTATGGAAATTATTCCATATTTCAATTTAATAATTTTAATCAATTGGAATGTTGGGAAAATCTCTATTCAATTATTTTATAGTTTTTAAAATGTGAATTAGTAACCATGAAAGTCTAAAGTGATATATCTATTGCTTTTTTAGTGAAAAAAGACATTTAAAATGGGCATAATTAAAAACTATAGCCACCTACTTTTTACTTTATTTAACATATTAATCTTAATACTGATTATTAATATCACAATAATTATCATAAGACTTAACCTAATTATAAGTTAAACAAGACATTGCAATGAAATATCACATCATCAAATAAAAAATATACATAAATAATACAAAACCATGACTAAAGAAATTAAGGTTTTCCCATTTACTTATAGTGTGATAATATGAATATCCTGATTCCTGAACTGTAAAAGATGCTTCAAACATAACTCCTAGATAAGCCAGATGAACAATGGTTATAAATGAAAATAAAGTATTTGTAAATACTGCTAGGAAACTGTTCTTCTTATGTTTATGATCACACTGCTTTACACACGGGTTGGCTAAGCAACATACTTCTAACGCAGATGCAACTTTATATCGCAAATTGTACTCCACATAGGAAAATGTACCTATGCTTAGAAGAACAGCTGAAAACTGGAAATTAATGCCATGCAATAGAGAAGATACTACATAAGTTGCTAATATAGCAGTGAACTGTCCATAAACTTGACATGTTTTAAAAACATAATTCTTTAACCACTGGTGCATTGGCATATTCCAGTAAATTACAACTTGAACTAAAGATCTTGGTAGTTCAATGAAAAATGGTTTAGTGACCTGTAGATCTACGTGACAATCGTTGGTTAGACCAAAACCAGCACTTATCAT
Source organism: Calamotropha paludella (assembly GCA_927399485.1). Lineage (NCBI taxonomy): Eukaryota > Metazoa > Arthropoda > Insecta > Lepidoptera > Crambidae > Calamotropha > Calamotropha paludella. The sequence goes on along the minus strand of OV656805.1, from coordinate 22,494,959 downwards.
AGAGACAATTGACATACTTGATACAAAATAATGGGACATCCTAAAAGCTTGAGCATCACGGTAAGCCACCAACCATTTTGATATGTTATCATCTATATACCATGGCACAATACAATTAGATAAAACTAAAAAACACATAGCTAGAAATAGGTTTGCAATAATTATCTTACACCATCTTCTAGTTAAAAATTTTACATCTAGGTAACTACTGTAGGTATGAAAAGATATCCAAGGTCCTAAAATACAATTCGCTGGACATAATACATATCCTCCATATTCTACAGGACTTAACATATTTTTATACAAATCTCGATCGATTTCTATTGCAACAGAAATAATCTTCATTGCTGCTACCATTTGTATACCTCTTATTTGCTGCCACATTTTTGGTTTCACTATGTTTATTTCACTAAGCAAAAGAAATGCAACAACAGACATTGATACAATTAAACCTCTCCGTTTCGTTGTTATTAATGATAGTAATATGATAAACGCATATGATCCCACAGTAAGTCCCACAGTCCAAACAAACGCTGGTCCAACACTATGGTAAAGTAAAAAGCTTCCTATAAGCAAGCTTAGGCTATGCCGAACATTGTGAGGTACCGTTATAGTTTGAATAATAAATCGGAGTAGAAGATTTGCTATTATCAAATCTTTGGCGAAGCGGAGACCCTCATAAATCGTTGGTTCGGCACACAGGGATATGTATGTCCAAGTGTTAATGGGATAATCTTCATCGTAATCCATTATCGCTATAGTTTGTTGATACTCCTAATAAGTTATCCTCGTCATCATATAAAAAAACTTAAATCTTGAAATTCTTTCCCTCACTTTTTAATGTAAAATACTGTGCCCGATGCCGGCCGGCACCGGTACCAGAGAGAAAAAAAGAGACATTATTTTTTTTGGTTGTTTTTCTCTTCGGGAAAAGCAAAGGATAAAAAGCCCATATAACTTTGTCTAAAGTTATTTTCTCAATTTGATGGATAGACGATAATGACTGATTCCATTTGATGAAAGTTCTTTGTTATAATTTATAACATTATTAATCGATAACACTTTCAATAAATAAAAAAAATAACATAAAACTAAGCCATAGCTTATGCACTAAGTCGCATTTAAAAAAAATTCAACTTATGTGCCTCAGAACAATAACTAAAGCTAATTGTTCTGAGTTATGTATACAATAATTGGTTCGAGTAAAGCAAAGGATGTATTTTAACCACAGAATCTAAAAAAACCTAGGGATCGCATAGGCAAATCGAAAATCAGTATAAGCAATAAATTGAACGATATGATATTTCAATATTTGAAAAATATGCAAAATTGAAGCTGGAGAAAAAAAGAACACAAGTAAAATGCATTTATTTTTAACCACTTTATCCAACAGTATCAATAAATTCAAGGTTTGCACATTTCATATTTTTCAGTTCAAAATTATTGTGTGTACTATTACCGCTCATTTACTGCTAAACCCGAACTTGGAAGAAAAAATATACAATTTTATGCTACAGCATTAATAAATTCAAGCTCAACACATTTTATATTTTCATAAAAATTATTCTAAGTGCCAAAACCTATTACCACTCATTCGCCGAGTAAAAAGCTGTTATTTTTGTCTATTTTACACGATAGGATAATGAAATATATAATTAATAGTTTTGTATTTTTGTGAAAATTTTCACAAGTCTTAGCCGCCCTGCACACACTTTGCTTTACTCCAACACAACAATTAATCCATAAAAATACACTTACATGAAGTTTGAAAACAATCATACTTCACAATCACTTCAAAGTGTAGGCGATTTCTCTCTAAACAGTATTTCACGTTTATGAACATTGTCTTTAATTGTATTACTTGTTTTTTCACTTCGTTAAATGCACGGATTATATTTATTTTTAAGTTCTCGAGTTTGGGCCTCCTTCACATGAACCCGCCGTTTTCAATTGAAAGTGTAAACACATTTCGTTAGGTAGATAATTATGTGACGTAAATGCGTGAACGCAACATTATAAATCGCGGGCGGCCCCGGGTGACTGATTGCGCAGTTGCGCAGATGTCGTTACATTACAACCTGCGCGCGCATCTCGGTGAGGCACTTCGGGCGCCGGGCGGTCGTTGAACTATATTTTTTACCAGTAACCAGCTGTTGTAATAATTCGCTCGGACAAAATATTTTTGTTGCGGAAATTTTACCTACGTATTTTTTTTCACAAATGAAGTGTTTGAATGGTATCTGATGCCTAGGAAAAATTTGGATGGTGTTCATAAAATAACGCTGTATATTTTGCTCTCCAATAAGCGCTCTCACTTTAACCCGCAGGTTTCCATATTACTGTCTTACTTGCATTCACACGTTTTTCGCTCTGGCAGACTGGAACGAAATTCCATCACCGTTTCGTTCAATGGCATTGTATATTATTAATTGTTTACTTATTTCTTACCCGCCTTAAAATTTTAGGGTAGTCGAGACTCTGCTCTTTGGTTGAGTGCGTGTAACAAGTACTTCTTTAAAAACCCCTGTTTTCTTTACTGTTGACGTACTATATTGCCTGTTTGTGATTGTTTTTTGTTTGTGAGTGTCTTGTGATCGTTACATTGGTATCTGGTAAGTGTTTTAACCGCTTAATAAACAATTTAGTACCGGTCTAAAAATGGATACCGATCCACCGGACCCCGGTGGCGGTAATGCGACTTCCCAAGATCTTTTTGACTCCCAATCTCTAGACACCGCAACGGATAACACATCGTTGCACCCAAACAGAAAGCGTACCAAAGATAATTCATCTTTCCCCCCCATTCCTGCAAAGAAAACAACATCTGCTCAAGTTACCGCATCGGCCCAAACAACATATATTCTTCCGGAATATTTGGACAGCAAAAATAAATATTGTGATAATGACACCGCTCCTTTCATCGTACATGTATCCAAAAAAGAATCGGATACGTCACATGGTGCTGTCCTTTGCCCTATTAGCTTTGGAAAGTTTCTTCATTGTAATAAAATAAAAAACATAGTTTCTGACGGCATAAAAAGGGTAGGAAGAAACCGCATTTCTGTGCAATTTAAATCGGGAGCAGATGCTAATGCTTTTATAAGTCACCCAGCTCTAAATGATAATGATTTCATAGTTTCTATCCCTTCATTTAATGTTTCCCGAATGGGTATAATTAGAGAGGTCCCGGTTGAGTGGTCAATGGAAGAGTTAGTACAAAATGTCCAAGTACCCATGGGTTATGGAAAAGCTTTTCGTGCTAGGCGTTTGAACAGAAAATCAATTTCTGCTTCAGGAGCTCCAACATGGATCCCAACTCAAACAGTTGTGCTCACCTTCACTGGCAAAAAGTTACCTCAGTACATTTATTGCTACTATACCTCTCTACCAGTTGAAATGTACAAACTCCCAGTAATACAGTGCAACAAGTGTTGTCGCTTTGGTCATGTCAAGTCCCAATGCCGGTCCAAGCCCCGTTGCTATAAATGTGGAGATTTACACGAAGGCGAAGACTGTCTCAGTCAAGCCCCTCCTAAATGTGTCTTATGCTCTGGTGATCACGTTGCTACATATTCATCCTGTCTAGAACATGTAAGACAAAAATCTATCAAACTGGTAATGTCACAAGAAAGTGTCTCATACATGGAAGCCTCAGCTAGATTCTCGCCAGTGAGAAAGTCTTTCGCCGATACTACTAATTCCACCCTGACTCCTCAAAGCCCACAGAGATCAACACCTCATAGAGCAGTCCATTCTCCCCCTCCTACTCAATGGCACCGTAAAACTGTTGAACTCCCCAGGCATCATCGCTCTCCTGCCTCTAGCCATGGATTTGACAATGTTGCACACAATAATATTATTAGCACCCTTCCATCTATGTTACCTAACGGATATGTATTATCAAACAATCTCCTGGTCTCCCCAGAACCTAATGATAACTTATTAGAAATGCTGTTTTCACAATTGTCAACTCTAATCAATTTCATTCAACGATTCAATGATGTAGAATTACCGTACAATATCAGACAAAAACTTACTGAGCTGACTTCAATTAATAACATTCACACCACTGCTACAGTGGAACTGCAGGAGTATTAATCATAAGAAACATGATCTTGTATATATCTTATTAATACCCATAAACCAGTTTTAATTACCATCCAGGAAACGTGGCTTATGTCTGGATCTCGCTTCCGGATCAAAGGCTACGCGTCCTTCCGGGATGACAGGAATGATGACAAAGCTGGAACCGCGATTTTCATTGCCAGACATTATAGTTTCAACCCTATAACTCTCCCACCTCATGATAACAAAAAATTCAATATAGTAGCGGTCAGATCCATGGATATATCCTTCGTGTCCTTGTACATTCCAAATCCTTCTCTTTCCATCTTATCAGATATTTCAACTATAATTGCTACAATTCCCAAACCACTTATTGTGTTAGGTGATTTTAATATACACAACCAAATGTGGGGCTGTCATACCTCTGACCCTCTCTCACCTAAACTTTTAGATATGTTAGATGAATTTGACCTTTGTATTTTAAATGATGGTTCACCAACTCGTCGAGTTGCCCCCACACAGAATCCAAAAAGTGCAGTTGACCTTAGCCTCTGTTCAGCCAATCTCACGTCTAGTCTCAATTGGCAAATTCTGGACAACACATATGGAAGCGATCATTACCCAATTGTGGTGATGTTGCCCAGTCCTAGAAAGGAATTCCCGAAATATACACCTAGACAGAAATATATTCTGTCTCGGGCTGACTGGAATAAATATAGTCTCAGTGTAGATGATAAAACCAAAATGTTACCTGATCTAACTCTGGAGAATTTAGACTTGTGCTATGTTTCATTCAAAAACGCTCTTTTATCGGCCGCTGATTATTGCATCCCTACTAAGAAACCTCTCCCTTCTGGACGTCTCTCTTCACCACCCTGGTGGGATAAAGAATGCTCCGCTGCCTGTAAAAACCGCAAAGAAGCAGAAAGGAGGTATGCACAATCCATGACCACACAAAATTACCTCATCTATAGGAAAACTGCAGCAGTAACCACCAAACTGCTTAAGCAAAAAAAGAAAGAGGGCTGGTCATCCTTTTGTCTTTCCCTTTCCCCTAAATCCCACCCAACCCTGATCTGGAAAAATATAAAAAAATTTCGTGGCTCCACTGCTGATAATAATAATACCTCTACTGACCCCTCATCATGGATCCCCTCATTTAGTAAAAAGATTGCACCCGTATCTGTTCCTAGCCTAGAAGAGTACTCTAAATTCCCCCCTGTACAAAGGTCACCTTCAAACTATTTGGACTGCCCCTTTTCGTATGAAGAGCTATCTTTGGTCCTCTCAAGTCTTGCGGATTCGTCTCCCGGGATAGACGGCATCCCCTATTCCTTTATTGCTAAGAGTGGCAAGGACACTCAAATGTATTTTTTAAAAATAATCAATCTTATTTTCGATTCTGCTTGTCCACCTGATGACTGGAAGACTTATGTTGTTATTCCTATCCTAAAGACAGGTAAACCTGGCAACGACCCTTCCAGTTACCGCCCTATCGCTCTTGCCAACACCATGGCAAAAATTATGGAGCACCTCATCAAAAACCGGCTTGAGTGGTTCTTGGAGAATAAATGTAAGCTTGCCAAATCTCAATTTGGTTTTCGCAAGGGACTATCCACTATGGACAGCCTCAGCACCTTCGTGACCGACATTCGGATTGCTCTTTCGAAGCAAAAGTCGGCAGTGGGCGTTTTCCTCGACGTTGCGTCCGCGTACGACAATGTTCTTCTCCCTGTATTCAGGGCAAAAATGCTACAGCTGAGTATACCTGAGAGGATAGTAAATTACTTATCTAACTTCTTAAGTGACCGGTAGGTGCTGATAAACTACCAGAACACTACTCTTCCTCAAAGAAAGATCTGGAAGGGCTTACCACAGGGCTCAGTTCTTAGCCCCCTTCTTTATAGCATCTATACCTACGATTTGGAGCTCACAGTAAATTCCTTCTGTAATGTACTGCAATATGCGGATGACGTGGCTCTTTATGTGGAAGTTGACGACATTTTGGAGGCTCGTTATAGACTGAATACTGCAATCCATTACCTTAACTATTGGCTCCAAGAGCATGGGCTATCACTCTCTATAGCAAAAAGTAGTGTTGTGGTTTTCTCTAGAGCTAGATCTATCCCTAGGGTAGATATAACATGTGATGGTCGAACATTCCCGGTAAGGGGTAGCGTAAAATTTTTAGGTATGATTTTAGATTCAAGAATGACCGGAGCCCATCACATCGGTTACACTACCACGAAATGCGAAAGAAATATAAACAAACTAAGGGCTCTCTCGGGAGTTTGGTGGGGAGCGCACCCTTTCACACAAAAAATGCTCTACAACGCCCTTGTTCGTAGCCTCTTGGACTATGGATCGTTCCTATTAGAACCCTGCAGCTTAATAGCCCTAAAATCTTTAGATAAAATCCAGGCAAAATGCCTTCGAATAATTCTTGGGGCCATGAAATCTTCTCCCATTAACGCCACGCAGCTCGAGTGTGCCGAACCTCCCGCCCAAATTAGAAGACAATTTATCTCAGATAAATTTCTTTTCAAATTATTCCAAGTTTCATCCCATCCATTGATCGATAAATTACGTATTCTCAACCAACTTATACCATCCAATGATTATTGGACGCATAAAAAACTACCTTGTTTATTAATAAGTGACAAAAAACTCATACAGCTGCCTTGTCCCGTCTATCAGTGTAGACTTAATCCTCTTTTTGAAACTCCGTATCAGGCATTAATTCACCAACCAGAAATCATTCTCGATCTAGGCTTTGAAAGACATAGCATAGGAGCGCAAAACGAACTAAGTGCTGTAATGGCAAATAAATGGTCTGATTGGATGCCTATTTACACGGATGCGTCGAAATTATCGGAAGACGGATACGTTGGGGCAGCGGCGTGGATTCCCAGGTATAATCTTATTTTAAACTTTAAATGCTCGTCATATTCATCAGTCTTTTCCGATGAAGCTATTGCCATTTTGGAAACTCTTAAGTTTGTTCATTCGCACAACCTCAACAAGGTATTAATATTTTCGGACTCAAGGAGTTGTCTACAAGCAATATTAAGTAACCAGTTCCGTTGTAAATTCAAATTCCAGTACATATTGAAAATTAAAACTCTCCTCTTTGAGTGCCAAAAACAGGGATTACGCATTGTGCTGTGCTGGATACCCGGACATGTGGGAATCCATGGCAACGAGTCTGCAGACTCATGCGCTAAGCAGGCCACAGTGAGTGGCTCTCAATCTCACGGTAACATATACCCAAATGACCTATCATCTTTGGCCAAAAAACATTTAACCTCTGAGTGGTCTAAACATTGGAAAAGGAGCTCCACCACAAAAGGCTGTCATTATGCTAGCATCCAACCAGAAATTCCCCAGATACCGTGGTTCTTTAAAATTCGCAGTCTCAATAAGAGACTAACCTCCACTATCTGTAGACTCAGATTAGGACATGTATGCACTCCAGTTTTTCTAGCCAAAATTAGGGTGAAGGACAATTCCCTATGTGAGTGTGGGCTTGATGAGGGTACTACAGAACATATATTTTTTAACTGCCCTAAAAATTCCCCTTCTTTGTACTCCCTACTCCCCACGTCCCTTCCCCTCCCTACAAATTTCAAAAGCATCCTACCATTGGTATACTCAGATTTTGTGAATGTCCTGTGTGCGTATATTAATACTAACAAAATTAAATTGTAGTCTAATTGTGCACTAACAAAATGCTTTTCAATTATTTCAGGTCCCTCAACAGACCCATTTGTATTTCCATCTTATAAAACCAATATAAAGTTACATATATTGTCTACCTGGCTCTTTTAGTAACCATTATCTTGTACACTGCACAGACCCTGTTTGCGTTCCAAGCAGAGTTGTCTACCGGACAAGCACAAACAATACTTCAATCCCTCCCTGAACTAGACATTGGCTAAATCAAAAGAGAGAGCCATTTACCAAGAAATTGAATTGAATTAGGGTAGTCTACCCCGGCCACACAGGGTTGCCAGAAGTGGCTTTTCCTTTTTATTAGTTATGGAGGATTAACTGTGGAAAGTTTCGTAAAGGACAATGCCGATTTTTGTATGGACTTGTGACCGGAAATGACCAGAGACGATACAAACAAATATTAGTAGCTAAAGCCTTCTAGATTAAGAATTCGTTGGTTTCAGTTTAATTTTCAGATTTGTAATGGAGAAAAACGAACTTTTCTGAAAACATAACCTAACATTTCAATACCTATTTTATAACACTTGAATTAGTATTTTGCCTATTATTTCGCTCTTATCTCATACTAATCATGTAAAAGAATCGAATAAAACACTATGTGACTATAAACGTCTTCTTTTCATGACTCATGACTGGTTTAAAGATTTATATTTATGAAGATACCTATCCTAGTTTTTTATCCATTATAAAACTAATAATTATTCATCATGCAATGTAATAACCATTACATTGCATCGGTAAAATGTAATGATATAGATATAGTATGCATGTAAGAAGACTTTCAAGTATGTACCTATGGGAAACCTCCCAAAGGTACATACTTGAAAGTCTTCTTACATGCATACATACCAGGGATGTTGCGAATATTCGCATCCGCATCCACATATGCGGAACATCCGCACCGGATTAGACATCCGCATCTGCATCCGCATCCGCATAAATCGATGCGGAGCTGATGCGGATGCGGATGCGATAAGAAAGAAAGGGGAGGGACCGGCGAGTGGCGCGTGTCAACCGAGTAAAAGATTAAAGATGATATGAAGATGATTTAGAACTGACCAGTTAGAAACATTGCTAATGAAAACTTTTTGAATTTCAATTTTAGAACTCTTTGGTAAGCTTATGTAGTATATTGCATTCATTTGTCATTTGTTTTTGGGAATTGGCGGCAAATCTAAAACTCTTGATACAAGTAAAAATGCTGTAATGGCAAATATACCTAACGCGAGAAAACTTTCGGTCAATGATTTATTATGACTTTCGTTGTGGGTTTACTCAACAACAAAGCTATGATAGGCTGCGATTAGCATTTTTTAATGAAGCCCCATCTCGTGCCACTATTTACAATTGGTTTAACGAGTTTAAGCGTGGACGTAGCAATCTCAATGATGATCCGCGTGAGGAACGTCCTTTAACAGCGACTACTGAAGATAACATCAGTGCTGTGCAACGCATGATAGAGGATGATAAGGCATTGGTATGAGTCAAGTTCAAAAAATATTACACGAACATTTAGGCGTCCGGAAGCTTTGTACCATACTTTAAACGACGACCAGAAACACCTTTGCATGGACTGGTGTCGCCAAATGTAAGATAAGTTCAACGGCGATGACTCAAATGCTGTATTTGACATCGTCACAGGTGATGAAAGCTGAATACATTGCTACGAACCCAAAACCAAAAGACAATCGGCTCAGTGGGTGTTTCCTTTCGAGAATCGGCCAACTAAGGTAAAGAAAGGAAGAAGTCAAGGAAAAAAGATGATTGTCTCATTCTTTGGTCGGAAAGGTCATTTCGCGACAGTTGTGCTAGAAGATGGAAGGAAAGTTACTGCAGACTGGTATGTCAATCACTGTTTGCCTGTTGTCTTAGAAAAAATTCGACAGCAGCGCCTTCGAAGCAGGATCCTCCTTCAACACGATAATGCTTCAGTGCACTCCACAGAACGAACTGTTGAATATTTGGCAAGTGTCGAGATAATGAGTCATTCGCCATACAGTCCTGACCTGGCGCCCTGCGACTTTTATTTATTCCCAAGAACTAAAGATAAAATTCGCTTTACGAGCCCTGAAGATGCGGTGAAAGCGTACGAAAATGCCATAGAAGAGACCCCTAAGGAAGAATGGGCCCACTGCTTTTCTCAGTGGTTCCATCGAATGCGACGATGTGTAGAGAGATTACTTCATTTTCTAAACATTTTCAGTGTTACCTAGGTATATTGAAGATTAACAGAAACACGGAAGACATCTTGGCTTCTCGAACAATATCTCCAAGTACCGAAAGAGCGAAGAAAATGAGAATGACAGATTTTATGGAAACAGAACGGAACGACTAGAGACCTCAGATTACAGGACGTCAGTCCTGTTTAATTAGTGATCTTACCATGATGCTCGATTCATCAAGTGATGTTGAGGAGAGTCAGGAAACACAAGAAATTGTCAGCCCTGACACAATTCACAAGAACTCCTTCTTGTGAATTGTGTCAGGGCGGTACTTACTTTCCGTAATAAAAAGTGAATTAATTTAAAGAAGAATCCTCTTAAATGGTGGAGTGTTAATCAAAGTGATCCCATCTGAGGGCTCGGAGGCGTGGTTGTTTTTTACACACGTATTTTATATCTTATAGAAATATTGCATTGTGAATGCAAAAAATTAAATAAAAACATAATCAAAGTGAGTTCAAGCTGTAACTTAAAAACAGTAGTAGTAGCACAGGATTAATACACGAACCCTTGCGAAACAGACTGGATTACGAAAAAGCGGTCATTCTACTTTTCATTAAATATAATGCTCCAATATTTAAATTTCATAACTAAAACAATTAATCAGTAATAGTAATTCACTCACTATCTTATTATTAAACTAGCTGACCCGGCCACACGTTGCCGTGGCTCAGTTATTATAATTTGCAATATATTTTTTTATTAAAAATCAGCAATAGCCCGCTCGCGCATTATGAGCCCGCGCGATAGGCAGCCTTTGTGATATTGATTCGTTGGTTGGAGAAGTGGTGGGAGGCGCCCGACGTGACGGCACAGTGGTGGCATGCGCGTGAGTTGCGCGCGGTACTGGACAGTACTTGGACATGGCAACATTACTTTATTTTTCTAAAATAAAATATTTTTTTAAATAAAAGTAGCCTAAGTTACTCTTTATTACATCAGCTACCGGCTAATAAAAATTCCGTCAATACCGGTCCAGCAATTTTAGAGTTTAGCCCGAACAAACAGACAGACAGACAAAAATTGTAAAACATGTTATTTTGGTGTATGTACCGTATATATATTCATATGCATGTAGTAAAAAACGGTTATTTCAATATTACAAACCGACACTCCAATGTTATTTTTATGTATAGATAAAGAAAGGATAAATATTACTGCTTTTTACCCTACCAAACCAACACTTATGTTTTTTGTACAGATCCGCATTCGCATCCGCTTCCGCGGATGTGAGCCTCCTAAAATCCGCATCCGCATCCGCGGATGTGAAAAAAAACGCATCCGCATCCGCGGATGTGAAAAAAAACGCATCCGCAACATCCCTAATACATACAGCTCACGCCCGTCCTGTAGGAGGGGTAGGCAGAGACTGGAGTCTTTATATCAATGCAAAAACATACTTGTTTTTACATGAAACTAAGTTCATAAAAATCAGATGTGTGTGTGTACTACATACCTATGTAGTACACATATCTGATTTTTATAAACTTAGCTTTAAATTGCAAAAGGAAAGAGGAAATTGCTATTATTCATTGTTTTTAATAAAACATTGCATGTTATTAGTTCTCATATTTTATTCTCTATATATATAGTACTCTTATGTTGTTGAGTTTCCAATATTCAATTAGGAATAAATGGTTCAACGCATTGGATATAATCAAATAAGGCAGTTCTTAAAATAAAACACCTGTGGTAAATAAAACAACTTTTTCACAGTTTTAAGCGCATAATTTATATTTAATCAAGATGTTTCAACTTCTTTTACAGGAGCCACAATGTTTAAACTTCTTTAGAGGAGCCATGATGACAGGATGATTAAGGCAATGGTTGTGATATATGTTCCACTACCATCACAATATTTAAATCAGTTATATTCATGCTATTTCTCTATTAGCTCTCACAAAGCAAGCATGACAAAAAAAGTTGGCCGGTCGCACCTGTAAAATAATGAAAGTGCTTTATTTAAAGTTGTGGCAATATTGTGTTTTATTAATAAACACATTATATATATATATATATATATATATATATATATCTAAAGGTGTCAATGAACAACTAAATAGGAAACAGATCAATAACATAGAAAAATGACATAACATAGATTTCTGGTCAGATGCAACACTTCACACATGGCAAATGTTTAAGAAACTTTGACAATAATATTAGCAGATTAAGTAATAATAATAGTGGCAGATATAGGCAGTACTTACATTTCTGCGATGATGCCAGTATGAAGCAACGGATGTTTGTGGACTGCTTTCTAATATGTCTTATAACACAACCAACAGATCTTCCACAACCAAAATAAATACTGGCATGCCCATATTGTCTTTCTCTCGAGTTGGTTGCAATGAAAATTTCAATGAAATCATGACAGGCACCACAAATCAAATCCGATATCTGTTTACAAAGTTTACAAAACATTTTATTTTTGAAGACATACAGAAATATATTTAATATTTATATCTTAATAGTGTGTGTGCGTATGCAAGCATCTGTAACTAAACCGTTGATTATTTACCTGAAATGTTAACCATTTGGCCAGAAGAGAATTTATGTTCTTGAGGTATTTTTGATATGGAATGTTAATACTGATAACACAAGTTGGTTCATTTTCCACATACTGTAAATCTAAACACTCTGTTAGCGAGCTATATTAGCTACCAGTGATTACATACTCTTTGAATAGCCGTTGCAATATTAGTAAAGTAATAGTACAATATTATACAACAACAATCAATAGTATAAAACACTTTTAATGACGCTAACCATACGTAGTAGAGCTGTAACAAACCGTATGTATTCGTTACTAAGTAACGGGTGCGCCATCTAGTACCGAGTAACGAAACGTTACACACGAATGCATTTCGTTACTCGCATGTTTCGTATTATGAGTACCTACACTATTTCAGTTTACACAAGTACCGTTGATGCGTATAATTAAACTTTGCTAATCGTATGTTTTACGCATGCGCGCGCTTATTCAGTGAATTTATAAACGTACGTTACAAAGAACGATGTTTGTTTATGAAGTAAAGTATAATTTGGAAATTTGTAATCCAAGTTTTTTACTGTTTATTAAAGGTATTCTGTGTGTATACAAAGTTTGAGATTGTAACAGAAACAAGGTAGGAAAGTACTTTTTACAAATTAGAAATATGTGTTTATTTTTATTATTGCGTATTTTCACGGTTTTTTTGTTCTTATCTTAAAAGAGATGTGTCTAAATGAGCTTTAGTGAGATTTAATTGTTTCTTGGTTAACAAAAGCTGTTAATTACCAAAAGTCTGGTTCAAAATACAGAAAAGTGAAAAAATTATCTGATGCAGCTTGGTATGTAATGTATAATTGTATAAGTATGTTTTCCACAAATCACGAATGTTGCGACGTCGCGACGTCATACTGTACGCGTACACAGTACGTTTTCTAATATACATAACATAGCATGTTATAAGGTGACTGTAGTAACGAGTAACGATACGATAGTAACGAGTACTAATTGTCATAGTAACGAATACATACGGGTACACTTTTTTTCGTTACTTTTACAGCTCTAATACGTAGGGATCCGCAAAAAGTATCGATACCTGAGTATACTCGATGCTTTGGTTACGATACCAAGTAATTTAGTATTCAATACTTTTTAATACGATACTGAGTAAGAATCGATACTTTTCATGGTACTCGATACTTTTTATGTTCTTATTAGTCAAATAATCATTGCTTGTGGTTTCTATGTAAAGTTTAATTATAAAATCTGTTGGTGACATCCCAAATGATACGAAGAAGGCCCCAGAGATGCACGGAACGTAAAGAATTGCAATACCAGAATCCTCTACGATAGCAAGTCGGTTCTACAAGTTTCGTGTAGCTACCGAGGCACCTTTTAAATCTAGTTATCCCTGACTGCCGTTTATGAACAGGATGCATGGTAGAGGAGAAAACAGCCTACCGTCTTAATGTAATGTGAAGGAGTAGCCCACTATCGGGTGAAATATCTCGGGTCGCTAGCATGGCAGTCTCCGGGAAGTTTTGACCAAAGTGATGGCGCTTTTTTAAGTGCGTTTATTGATTTCAGGTTAACTGTCGGTATGTATTCGTTTTATTTGTCTATGGTATAAATTATTATTATTTTTACATTATTATTGGTAAAACAGTTTAATTTAATGGTTTTTGATATATTACTTATTCTTTATACAGATATATATAGTAAATCTATTGTACGCATGTTTCACCCCCACATGTAGCATCATCAGGGGCTGTTATATCGTGCAATAACGAGCACTAAGTGCACTAAGTGTGTAGTGTGTGTGTATTGCACGGTCTAAGAGCTCCAGATGATGCTCCGTGTGGAGGCGAAACACGTGTAGAGTAGTTGGTGAAGGTGCCGGTGACTGCGGTTTCTGCATTTATTTGCGGACGGGCAGGCGGTGCACGCTGCTTGAGTTTTGCGGAACTTAGCTACATATTTTTATTTATAATTTTGAAGTCGGTGCCAAGTAAATGCTACAACAACCCTACTACAATATCAAATTACACACTAGTACACACAATATTTATAACTAATTTATATTCACATTAAAATATTCACACTAATATATATTCACACACACAATATTATTAAATATATCAAAGCAATTACAAAACAGCAACAGTATTAGAAAAATATATGAATCGGTACCTACTAAATATCAAAGTAACTTTTTAAATATTATGTACCTAAGTACTGGCTTACAAAACTACTAAGCCAAGTAAATTATTTTTTGTTTTTTAACACGTTACGACGCGGTACTCCAGTCCACTATGACACTAACAATCTTCATACAAATGTTTCGTACACCTATACCCGTACTGTTTTTCACAGTATTTTAGTGTACACGTGTTTTTGACACTAGGAACACAAGCCTCCTTTACCGAATGACAGTAAGACTGCTCTCTATGACACTCTAATGTAAAATCGACGGTTGTTGCCGTAGTAATTTTTAGATTAATTTTCGTGAAAACGGCGATATCCGTACTGTCATAATATGAATTCCACCTTTACTTTATATGCCGTTACCGCGGCGTAACGTGTTATTTTACTTTTTGAAGTCGGTTTTTTTGTTATTTATACTAAATATCAAACAAAAAGTATTCAATACCTGAGTAACTCGATACTTTTGATGCAAGTACGATACCAGTATCGATTACCTTTCTTGCTATTGTACTCATGAGTATAGTATCGATACTTTGGTTTCGATACCATATCTCTAACCATACGTCACTTTTTTTTTACTAAACAATGTCGTTTGACTCATAGCACTTTTGGTCTCAAACGGTGAAATGATAATATATTATTTCCTTATAAAAGGGAAAAGTAACATATGTAGGCTATACATATATTTATTTAAATGTTTATTTAAGTATGTAAATATATTGATCAAAATAAAGGACGGCCAAAATGCTGATATCCAAAGCTATGGCGCAGTAAAGCAATATTACAAGGAAGTGCTTAGTAAACAGACAACTTTTTATTGGTTTTAAGCTTCGTAATCTGATTTTAGATAAGTTCTATACGTTAAAAATTGTATTTTTATTTTTAAATTGTATGAGTAATAATTTCATTCTTGTACATTTCCGGTCACAAATCGGCATTGTCCATTTGAAATGACCACCTAAAATTGGTCACTGGCTCTTCCTCTATAATAATTATAATAAGTTTCATATTATGTATACTTTTCTAGCCCTCTTAATAAAAATACAAGTAATATTTTTGAAGTGAAAACTTCTTTACCATCGTTGTTATTATAAAGTCGAAGAAACTAAAAAGTGACAGTAAAAAGAGAGGGACACATAAATTCACGAGATTTATCGTAGGAGAAAATGATATAGGAAGCATTATGTACGTGTGTTAATACTTGTTTGTTTGCGCAAGCGTAGTACATAGCTTGAGAGAAAGCCTCACAACAACCGTGGTATTTTGTATACGTGTACATATTATTTTTGAAGGTTTCACTTCTACTACGAGTGAATTGCACACATGCTTGCTTTTTTATTATTATTTCCGGTGCTCAGTATTCCTGTGCCGACGGATTGCACCTGCGACAGGGTAGGTGAGGCCAGCGCGGTGGGCATGGGGAGAGAAGTTGTCGGACTAATTATCCGTCATCTCCGAAAGATGGGGGCACTCCCTTAGTCCTCACAACAGAGAGGAGAACGGGAGGAACTTGGAACGGGGCTGCGAGAGTCCCTCGGTAAACCCTTGGGAGCTCTCTTATGCGCAAGCGTCCTTTGTAAAGGAAGGGTGATGGGACCGGCGCCGCGAAAGCGAGCGTAGACTCCTGCGTCCGACGGGGCTGCCAGCAGTGAATGGGTTGTTCCGACCGCCTGTATTTAACATCATGCTATAAACACAAGTCTGTGTGGGCTTTGTTCCCTTTGCCTGCTCTTATGGGTAAACTTAACAACAAAATAACAAAACTACTTTGACAACTTGTTCCAGATATGTATAGGACTAGGAACAAATGGTACTTTAATTTTTTAAATGTAAGGGAGTCATAGATAGAGTACTTTGTTTGCTAAAATAATTTAAAACAATTTAATGCATAATACCACATAACACAACAGTGTTTATTACTAGTTCTGCTGTTTCTATCAAGGGTAATGCAGTATGTTTCAAAGTATCAAAATTCAAGACTTGATTTTCTTGTGATTGATTCTCACCTCTCTCTGATAACGCATGAGAACGATAAACGTAGTTTCTCTCAAAAAATAGTTAGGTTGTAGGTACGCCATGGGAAACGAAGTTTCTCAATTAAGCGGTTTAGAGATAGAAGAAAAAGCTGTTGAAATAACAGAATTTTGGTCCCAATATCAAGCTACTATTATAGATAGTTGTAGATATTTTAGTTTGAAAAGTGATGGGTCAGTGTCAGTGTTTAAGGGTGAAGTTGCTTTAGGTCCGCTTTGGGCAATTTCAACGCCTCTTGAAAAATTTTCAAATGTAAGTTGTAAAATTGTAGCATGTGTATACCTTCATACCTCTTAAATTTAGTTAATGCTAATATTCATAAAATTTTATTGATAATACTTTTCAGAATCTTTTGAAGTTTCGCCATCCATGTATTATACGTTACATATCAGCATGGCAGCAAAGATCTACTCTTCATTTAGCTACAGAATATGTGTTACCGTTATCTCAAGTTTTGAAGTCTCAAACACCACTTCAAATATGCATTGGGCTGAATAACATTCTGAGAGCTTTAGTTTTCTTACATGAACAGGTGACTATAACAAACTATATAAAAGCTCACAGGAATTTATGAAACACTTGAAAAAACAACTTTATAATATTTCAGGCAGGTATGTCACACAACAACGTTAGTGTTTCTGCTGTATATGTGACTGGTGATGGACAATGGAAATTAGGAGGCTTACAATATCTATGTTCCATCAGTGAACTTACTTCTACATATTTAAAACAAGCCAGAATACACAGGTATTGAATTCTTAAAATATATTTTATGCTTGTTGTCAAGTAGACAACAATAGAAACTCTACTCATCAGATCTTGACAGATATGCAATATAACTTATGTTTATGTGAACAAGAACGTTCATATAGGTTTAGTCTAATACATACATCATCATCATCTCACCCTAAAGACATTTATTGCTGGATGGAAGCTATAAATGGAGGTTTTGCCTTAATTTAGACACTTGGCTGGAAGGTCAGATATCACAGTAAAAGACCATAATTCAGAAAAAACTGCTGCCCATTTGGTGCTTTATGGGAGGTGTTTGGGTATTTCCTCCATTATCATTAGATGCCTTTTAGAAGACCCTGCTAATTATTACTCTTGCCATGCAAACATAATGATCAGTTATATTTAATAATGTCTGTCAGAGCATACATAATGCACTATAGCATACTCATTTAAACAGTATAATATTTTGTGCTTTACTTGGCTTTTAATCAACTACAACAGTAGATGACAAAGAATAAAAATAATAAAAAGAATAAAAAAGAATAAAAAAAAATAAAAAAAATAAAACAAATAAAAAAATAATATTGACTGGCGATTGGAATATAAATACACTTGAAGAAAATAATTTGTCACGTGAGTTAAAGGCATTGTTAGAGGGCTACAAGATAAAACTTCACATTGATACACCGACTCGCATCAATAGCTGCATAGATCATTTTGCCAGCAATATTATGGAGGTGTTTGGAGAAACCAAACCAATTTACTTATCTGATCACAACACGGCTCAATTTTTAACTGTTCCGATTGCTAAACGTCAGAATCGAATAAAACACTGGTTTGAAACAAAGAGATTTTTTTCAAATGACGATGTAAACAAGTTCAAATACTACTTAGCAAATTATCCATGGATTGACATTTTTTATTGTAATGATTTTGAACGTGCTTTTAATTTATTCTATGATAATTTCATTTTACTGTATAATTTATGTTTTCCTAAAATCCAAATTAAAGTTCTTAATGGTAACACACATTTGAAATGGTTATCTAAGGGAATAAAATTATCCTGTGCCACTAAAAGAAAATTGCGTATGAATTATTATAAAAATAGGACAAGGTATAATCACATTTTATACAAAAAGTACACAAAAATATTAAAGAAAGTTATTATTACAGCGCAACGTAACTCCAACAATAAATATTTTAACAAAGCTAAAAACAAAAACAGAGCCACCTGGAACATAATAAAAAATAAGGACAGACACGTAAATGATAAACATTTCATTGACCATTTGACTGTAAATAATGTTAAGATTGACGATCCTAAAGAGATAGCTACTACATTGAATGACTACTTTACAAATTTATCAAATATGACTCAAGACTCAAGACCAACTATGAACTCTAGAGCTAATTTACCGAGAATACATGGTTCGAATATATATTTGTATCCAACTGACGATAACGAAATCACGACTTTAATCAAATCGCTAAGCAACACGAACTCCACCGGTTATGATGATGTGTGTACTGAGGTAGTCAAAATGTGTGCTGATGAACTATCACCGTTAATAGTATACTTAGTAAACCTGTCGTTTGTTGAAGGCGCATTTCCATCGGCTCTCAAAATCTCTATAATAAAGCCATTGTTTAAAAAAGGAGAAAAGGATAATTTAAGAAACTACAGACCAATCGCACTTCTTCCTGTAATATCAAAATTATTCGAGAAAGTAATTTATAAAAGAATAACGTCGTTTTTGTCGAAATACAACATCATTAAGTTAGAACAATATGGTTTTCAGAAGGGAAAATCTACTACGCAAGCATGTTTTAGAGTTGTGAAGGAGATTGCAACTCTAGTAGATAAAAAGGTGCCTGTTTGTTCAGTCTTGTTTGATGTGAGTAGAGCTTTTGATTGCGTTTGTCACCAGACTCTACTTTTTAAATTGGAGAGATATGGAATACGTGGTCAAGCACTAAATTGGATAAAAAGTTATCTAAGTAAAAGAACTCAATGCGTTGAATTAATAAAGTTAAATAAAAATAATGAAATTGAGTCTTACAGATCGGACTTCAACTTCAACTACTACGGCGTGCCTCAAGGTAGCGTTTTAGGGCCATTATTGTTTTTATTATATGTTAACGATCTACCTGAAATAACAAAGTACCCATGCACTCTTTTCGCTGATGATATTTCAATTACTATACACAAAACACCTGATGTTGACTATGAAAAAGAAATAAATGACACTGTACGTAATATTATTGATTGGCTTAAGCGAAATAACCTGAATATTAATGTTAATAAAACCAAAATATTACAATTTTATAATACCAATACTTAACCTCTATCACTATCGATTAATTTTGAGGGTAATCAAGTAGCGGAATGTACGTCGAGTAATTTTCTCGGCATAGTACTTGATTCTAAATTGTCATGGAAAGAACACATTGATTCAGTGTGCGCGAAAGTTAATCGATTTGTATTTGCTCTACACCGATTGGCACACCTAACTGATCAAAAGACTTCTCTAATGGCATACCATGCCTATGTTTGCTCTATCTTACGATACGGCCTCGTCATTTGGGGAAACTGTGTGGAGATAAATCGTGTTTTCTTGGTGCAAAAAAAGTGCATCAGAGCCATATGTAAAGTTGGCCCTTTTAATTCGTGTAGACCTCTTTTTCGGCAACTAAGGCTTTTAACGCTTCCTGCTATGTACATTTTTGAAATATGCCTATTTGTTAAGGAAAATTTTGATCTTTTTACTAAGAAACATGAGGTATCTACTTTTTCAAAAAGATATCCAAATCGTCTGGTTGGTCCCTCACATAAAACAAAATACTTTGCTAGAACCTCCTACAATATGGCCATAAACTTATACAATGCTTTACCATTGAGTATCGTAGACCTACCACTAAATAAATTTAAAAATAGATTGTTCGACTTATTGTGTGATTTGTGTATATATAATATCAATGAATTTCTAAATATGAGAAAAAAATGATTTTATTTTATTTTATTGTGCTCCTAGTATTTTTGTTATTACTTATTATTATTAATTTTATTTAATTGTGACATTTCAAAAATTATGATTAGTATTTAATTGTGAAAATTTTGTAATTGTTGTGATATTTTTATTAGAATTTTATTATGACACTGATTATTCATTATTATATTACCAGTTTTAACTGCATGCCGAATTATTTGACATTATATAGCTTCCTTTAAATTTTAACATTTGCGTGCCAGTATCTGGTGCAACACGTGAAAATTGCATAATTGTAAACAACCTTTGTACCGTGTTTGCTTGCAAATTAGTGAATAAATAAATAAATAATCTAAGTAAATTAAGTGTCCAATTCAGTCCTATACCTATATATCTGATGACAAATATGTAATCTGTAAATATTATTAAATAAATTTTGTGAAATTTCTTAAGTGATCTGACCGTGATATATTTCTTTAATAGATACGATAAAGCAGTTGATGCAAATGAAGATTCACATAACTCGACTGCAAAGGTGGATCAATATGCATTTGGTGTGTTGGTTGAAGATGTATTTAAAGGTCATCACAATGGTAATTTTAAAACATTCAATTCTTATGTGGACTACTACATACAATACGTTAGTGATATAAATAATTTGAATTTTGTGTTACAGATGAAGTTCCCCATCTAAAGGAATTTAAAAACTATTGTATAAACTCACTACAACATCCTGATCCAGAACACAGACCTAATCTGTCAGATGTGTTGCATCATGACTTTTTTAGTCATGAGTTTATTTCAATTTACAAATTTTTAAATTTTTTACCCCTGAAGAATGAAGATGAAAGGTGCCAATTTTTCTCCAACATATTAATTACATTAAAATGTTATGATGAGGAAACTGTTGCAAAGCAACTTGGTGGATTACTATTATCTAGACTCACTTTGTTAGATCAAACTGCAAGAAAAGATGTAATACCCTATATTCTGAAACCAAAAAATGGTAAGAAATTTAAACAGCAAAGTATATGAAAGAGAATTAAGTTTTAAGGGCTTCAAACCAATTTTAATTATTTTATCTATTACAGAAAGATCACCACAAAATGGGGAAAATTCGGGATTCTTCAGTTTAAGTATATTTAAAGAGCATGTGAAACCCCGACTTCTTCAACTATTTGGGGTCCGGGACAGTCAAATAAGAATGTTACTTTTGAACCACTTTTCAAAATATGTTAATGTTTTTTCACATGAAGAACTATCACAACATATTTTACCAGAGGTATTATCACATTTTTTAACGGTTTCAGTTGTTTTTGGATTCATTTGTTTAACTGTATGGGCGTCATGGTGGGGCAGAGTTTGCATAGCTTGGCAAAACTCCCTGCTATACGCACCCACGTTTCAGCCCCGAAATACCTTAAAATTCCACCACTAGCACTTAAGGGCGCTTACAGACGAACGACACTCGATCGACGACACAACCGACGGCATCTTAGACTGGTACAATTACAGCGCACCGCGTGATTTCTTTTTAGTCGACGCCATATGGACAAAGAGACCGCACGTATTTAATTTAAGATACTGACTGACGAAATAAGTAACTACAATACAAATACGAATGTATTTAGTATTTCAAATGTAAAGGGTACAATAAAAAAATCATTGAAAGTAATGTTTGGGTGTCAATGTGACGAAAAGGTGTACATGATTCTGAAAATAAAACAACACTTGAAAAAAATCTATTTATAAGACGAAGTTCAGAACAAAGTTGTTAACACTAGTACAGAGCAACTTTCCCATCATCTTTGACGGCGACACAACACGAGAGAAAATATTAATTATTCTTTAAAATAGATATAATAGATAAGGAAACACAGAAAAAATTAAAAGCTATTGCTAAATATATCTATATTTATATATGCCCAACACAAGACATGATTTTGAGAGGAAAATAGATTAAATATCACAAAACGACCAGTCTGTCAGATGAATAGTTACTTTCCATAATAAAACACTAATAAGTGAGTTTATACATAATAGAACAAATGTATTATGTACATTTTTTTAATTTGACAGTAACATAAAAATAAATCTTAATATTGATTGTTTACATTTTAATGAAACTATTTTGTGTATACATATTTTGTAAATGTATATGGTTTCTTGTATAGTGTGACCAATGTACAACTCGGTTACAATATCTGTGGATCTCGCTGGAATGTCGAGCCAGCCGTTAATTTATCATAAAAAACATAAAATTTATCACATAAAAGAATAAAAGAGAAAAAGTATAATATATTTTATTTATAGTTCATGATTATTATTGTTTACAGTACTATCCCCATGATGCTTGTTTTGTGCACCGTACCTAAGCGCTGACGTGACGTCATCAGGTCCACAGATATTGTAACCGGGTTGTTCACTTCTATGTCATTATTGATCTGGGAACAAAGAAAAACGACGTCATCGCCACTTGATTACGATGTCGTCGATCGAGTGTCGTTCGTCTGTCCCCAGTCTTACTCTTGCCACGCAGGCTATCCCCCAGTTGTGCGCTGTGCTTGTAATTCTGTCGCTCAATTTTCATACTAGCCATGGTTCTCAACGCTCGTATTTCTACCGTATTTATTCTAGTATTATACGACCGTTTGGTGCAACGGTAGCAATTCTACCTTTCGCACTAACGGTCCTGGGTTCGAATCCGGGAAAGGACAGATGTTTGTATGATGAATCAAGCATTTGTGCCCGAGTCATGGGTATTTATATATATTTCTACAAATATAACTTATTTGTGTATAATATATGTACCTATGTCTATCTGTTACCCTAGTATCCATAACACAAGCCTTATAGTGCTTAGTTTGAGCTGGACTAATTGGTATGAATGTAAGAAATATTATTGTTATTACTTCTCTTCCCACATTCTACTTTCACTTCCATACATTAATGTTGGGTCGGGGCCAGCACTCCGTTATGCACACCCAGTGGAATCTATTCGAGCACCTGGGCATTTAAAAAAATATGCAAGGCTCCATTCACCATATTTCCAGCATTTAGTATGCAGGAAATATGGTGAAAGGAGCCTTTCTCAATGTTTGTTACATATATTATATATACAGGGAAATTTTATAAACACCATCCAAATTTATACATTATATTCTTTGAAGAAAGTAACGAAACAAGTATTTTTTCTTTTAATATCACATAGTACTAAAATATTAAATCTATAAGTGCCAAAAACTATTATCACTCATTTATCGCTAAGCCCGAAGCCGGAGGAAAAAAATAACTACAGTAAAAAGTTGTTATTTTTGTCCATTTTACGAGATAGAATTAAAACATGTCTAATTATTAGAATTTTATAATTTTGTGAAAAAAATTTAATCATAGACGCCCTGCACACACGTTGCTGTACTCCAACCCAATAATTAATTAAAAATTTAATCAAAATACACTTACATGAAGTTTGAAAACAATCGCTATACTTCAAAGTGTTGACGATTTGTCTTGCAGGTTTACGAATATTGTCATTTTTTTTACTTTTTTCACTTCGTTTTGGCTTCCTTCACATAAACTTGCCGTTCAATTTCACCCCACAAAAGCTCCGAAGCATTTTGCTGCGTCATTCGTACTTGCTCTGGGATTTCGATCAAACAAATCAAAGATTTACTCTTCGATTTCAATTGCAAGTGTGAATACATTTCGCTAGGTCGGTACTTATGCGACGTCGATGCGGAAGCGCATGTTATGCGTCGCGGGTGGGTTTCAAGGTGACTGATTTCATTGCGCAACTGCGCACGTATGCCATGCGCGCGCAACGGGGCGGGGCGCTGTTTCGTTTAAATAATTTTGGGAGATATTTGACCAGTAACCAGCTGTTGTCATGATTCACTCGGATAAAATATTTTTTTTTGCGAATATTTTACCTACTTATTTTCTTTTAAAAATTAAGTGTTTGAATGATACCCAATGCCTAGATAAAATTTGGACGGTGTTTATAAAATAACCTTGTATACATTATACATTTTTTTTTCGATCAATAAATTACATTACTTTTATTAAAATAGAGTATTCCGTGTTAGAGTATCTAATTAATCTATACTTTTAAATATAAATGTCACCTGATACTGATGAAATACTAGTAATATTTAGATTATATATTTCGTGTATCACAAGTTAAACTTGCCAATTTGGCAACCGTAGCGCTGATCAGCGCTCCGTTGGTGGGCTAACTATATTACTAAATATACGTGAACAGAACCTTTTTTTTCAGTTGCTTGTGGGTATCAAAGATGTTGATGACAACTTGGTGGCGTCAACTTTAATTTGTTTAAGCGAACTTGTTCCTATATTAGGAGCTGATACGGTCATTGGTGGAAAAAGATCTAAATTATTCACAGATGGCAGGCCAAATTCAAAATCAACTCCTGAAAAACCTCCAGAGCAATATAGTTATCCTGCCTCAAAATCTTCACGAAATTTGTCATGTTCTGAACAGATATTCCACAACGATGACTTATGCCCTGTTTATGAAAAATCGATAATATTAAATGAACGACCTACACCTGTTGGTGGTGAGTCAGTTGACAATGAAAATGATTTGACAAATGAAAAAATATCAAAAGGTGATAGTGAAGATGACTGGAGCGACTGGGATAGTAACCGTAAATTACCTTTAGCTGAACCTGCAAACCTTATTGAAATTGCAAAGGAATCAATTGTTGTTGAGCCGCAAAGTCTTCTAAGTGAGGATAAAGGTACTAATTTAAAAACCGTAGATATTTTGCCTGATCCAAGAGTAGATTCTATAAGTAGAGTAACATTACTTCAAAAAGCGGCATTTGAAGCAAAGAAAAATATACTAGATATATCAGAACTAGATATAAAAAACCAAAAGATTGAAAGCTCTAGGAAGTCTACAGATGAATTTGACTTTTTTGCGGACATGACACCAATAATTGAGAAATCATCATTTATAAACATATCAATACCTGAACCATCACAAAATGTTAGCAGTAAGTTAAGTTTTATTCCAGATGATGCTTTAGATGAAAAGGATGGCTGGGGAGATAACTGGGATGAATGATTGGAAAAATAAAATTTTCTTTAAAGATATTGGCTGTATTGTTTTTTGTATATTTACTATCCTTGCGTACAGTCATTACATTCTACAATTATTGTGAAGAACTTTTATTGTCACGACTTACTTCTATAATGAATATAACACATTGGTTTTGAGAATTTTTAAAAAGTTGTTTTTCTAATTGAAGTTAAAAAGCAGTAAAAATTACTTTCTTGAGCAATCTAGTGTTAATAAAATCTCAACTTTTGTTATAATTTCGTCAATCAAATCACAACTTAAACTATGATATTCGAAATGCAAAAATTCAACAGTGAATAATAAAAAAAACCTCTATTTCCAATCCACAATTTTTTTGTAAAAGTTCAAATGATCCTCAGAAATTCATGTCATCAAAAACTTGGTAATGTTTTCTACTTTGAATTACTAATTTGCAGAAAAATCGCATCCGAAATATTAATCGGTTGCAGCGCCGGTGATGGGTTTATTCCCTCTGATTTCTAACTTTTCTTTCATTTTCAAAGGAGTACAATTAATAAAGCTCACGGCCAGACAATATTTGTTGCGGGGGCGAGTTTCAATATTGGTTGCTATGCCCGTGGCCAACTATGCAGCTCTTTCGCGTGTAAAATATCTTTGTGTACCCTCCAGATTTCTGCATATTTGATTTCGTTTCCAAAGAAACATTTGCCTAAAGAAGAATAAGTTATCGGCTACATCTTCCACCTTTTTCACTAGGAAAATAACCAGCAGGCTGA
This sequence comes from Calamotropha paludella, assembly GCA_927399485.1. Taxonomy (NCBI): domain Eukaryota; kingdom Metazoa; phylum Arthropoda; class Insecta; order Lepidoptera; family Crambidae; genus Calamotropha; species Calamotropha paludella. Next base: position 22,468,647 of record OV656805.1, on the reverse strand, counting down.
CTTTAAGTTGTCCAATATGCAAACGTTAGTATCGTTTTTGAGTCAAGATTTTAAATTTTAACTTTATTTTCATAGTATAATATCATGTTTAAGAAAGACCTTAATTATTAAGGGCACAAATGGGAACTTAAACATGATAGTAACGTTTTAACATTTAAATATTCATACTTGGGCCTCAGACGAGTCTCCGCGCATACAAAGTCGCGATTTGTTATATTAACGTTTTCACAGTTTCTTCAGCAATAAAAAAGTTGGTACTTACTGTAAATAAACAACTGTCTCATCATACCACAGCGTTGGGATTTCAATTAGTAAAACACTCAAAGTATTGTAATTTGATTTAATTCTGTGTCAATTACTACTTTTTAAAAGTAGTATTTGTACATTTGGTGTAGTAAAATTAGGCAAGGTACATATTTTGACTAGATTTTTATATACATATTTATTATATATATAAAGTAAGATTAGAAAGTAACATTTCATCTATATAACAAATTTAACAACACTAGAGGTAGATTCTAAGCTTAAATTACAATTTTATTTTGTACAACTAAGTCTTTGGAGCTGTGGTTGAAAACCTCAATCATTCTTTGTCGGGCTATGTCTGAAAGAGTGTCCAAGTCGTTACGAGTCATACCTTTAGTTGGTATAGGAGGTAAAGTTGTTATAACAACTTTTCCTGAAATTATAAAAGTTAAATTACCTACTAATAGCTTAATTCCTTATTATATAAGTCCTACAAGTGTAAGCGTTCTTTTAAATAATAAGGTACCAGAAACAACCAGATTAGGTCATTAACACTGTCGTAATAATAAAGGCTTGGTTTTTCGATCTTACAAATAATGGAATGTGTCGACTAAGTAAAAACTTAAATTAGTGATGATAATAAGAATGAAAAAAATGGACTTATATAGTTGAAATAATGATGATTAATAACTTAATAAGATAATTATTACTTAAGACAACATTGGTTCGAATGAATGATATATCGTCCCTTAGCTAACAACACCGCGTTAGTCATATTACCAACTCCATATAAAAGCATTTCAATGCTTATACCGCTTAAGTCGATTTCACATTTCAATGTGAAATCGACTTAAGCGGAGTTGTAAGCTAAGGGACGATATTTATTTTTGGAAATACAATAAAAAATCGTTTTCGTAGCGCGATATTAAATACATGTACTACCTGGTTCAAATGTCTTGGTTTCACTGTCCAAAAAGTAATACTGACTAAACACGACGGGCATAATTGGTATTTGGGCGTCTATTGCTAAATAAAACGCCCCTTTCTTAAATGGTTGTATACTCCCTTTGTTATATCTTGCGCCTTCAGGGAAAATCCACAACTTGGTCTGAAAATTAAGGCAATCTTTATACACACATTGTAAAAATCATATAAGCTATCCTTATCAATAATTAAAAATAAAATTATTTTAACTACGTTAATTACCCATATCTTGTATAGATAGATTATCTTCAGCCCTGACAACTTTTAGTTGTTTGATAATATTCAACGTTCACGTACAGTCAACGGCACATCAACGTTTACAAAACTGTCAAATATATCCATTTGATTTTCAGCCAAAATTAAAATACCTAGAGTATAATATATATTACGAAAATTTGACAACTCGATGTGCTGTTGTACGTACGGTTAAGGAGTGGGTCGGAAAGTTTTTAAAATATATTTTCATCTGATTACCGAGAGGTAAGTGGGTAAACTGTTGAATTCAAATCAAATGCTAAGGGAGTAGATGCAAAGAATCTTGATATGGTTTTGTTGACATTACCGCAAACCATTCTATTGCTACTAACTTTTCCAGACACTTGGAAAATGGCAAAGATTAAGACTGTGCAACATAACTAGCAAAAATTAGTCATGCAATCGTTTTTGTTAGAATTTTATTAAGCATGAAATAAGTCATACAAACGTCTGTAAACGAAGAAAGTGGCCCAGCATTTTATGGCTTTTCATCCATACATTATTCATTCTATTTATATAGTTATAAAATAAAATCCTTAGACAGGTAGTTGTTATGAAGTCGTAGTTCTATGATTAATTAAATGAAAAGTTAAATGGTTAATTCATCATACTAGCTTTGCGTTATAATCATCATAATTGTAACGCTTGGTTTCGAGTAGCTTTGACTAAGCGTTGTTCATCATAAAATCGTAATTGTCCTTTATTTCTTGATACGTCTCCGATATGTTCCGTTTGTTTTTAATTGTTTTATCAGCCTATTTAAAATGTTTTTGTATTACTTGTTTCATTGTTAATATTTATACAAATCAAAAATGTTTTATTTCGCATTTTATTTAGTTATTTAATTGTCACTACAATTATTGTAAACTGAGAAGAATTGGCGAAAGATCAGGACAGGGGACCGACTGACCTCCATCTTACTTTGGTTATTTGCAAAAAGAGTTAACTGCATCACAAGGTCTTGCAGTATGTCTTTGGAGATATTCATTTTTTTATTATGAGATCCCAAGCACACTCCAACCTTCATCTCTATTGAAATTAGGATATTTCCTAATTGCAATAGCCTCACTTAGCATTCTAGGAAGAACAAATCTTTGTTCTCTAGTGAGAATTTGAGGTTTATCAAATCGAACGGAGTGGTTTGGCCCTTCGAAAACCAGTGTGTGAACCATTTCAAAGTGTCTAACCATTTTAATAGTTAGGAACGTGCACGATTAAAATATTGTGAAGGTATAGAAAATGTGTAACGACCATTGTCTTAGCCATCCTGTGATCACGGTTCAAGTAAAGGAGTCGAAATATCAGTATTAACTAAAAAGTATGCGCAAATATCAGTTATTAAGTTATTTTATTAAAATGTAATATACTCGGAAGTGTAAAAGCTAAATAAAACACTAAGGCGAATCACATAATGCAACATTATAACGCTCCGAGGTAACCGATGCTGTTATGATAGACGTTAAAACTGAAGTATTTATTCAGTTTATTAAAAACTACATGCAGTAATTAACACATTAACCACGTATCTAAGCCGCTGCGCAAACAAAAAAAATAGTTGAAGCAACTAGCAATATTACATTTTAAAAGCGGAGGGTACTCGCTTTAAGAGTCCTAAACGATTACTAAAAATCATAAAAAATGTCTATTGCGTCAACTAAATTTGCTAAGTTTATGCAGCGCACTTTAATTATTAATAAAATATATATGACTATTTCAATCCGCATAATTTTTTTACCCTATGCAAATATAATGTAGGTAACTGACATCCAGGTCAAAATGACACAAAAACTTTGAGTCAACCTTAGTATCTTTTTCCGATATGTGTGTGTAAGTATGAATTGTAATATTCAAATACGGATATACTAATGAAGATTAACTGATTCGTTGCGGATGGCACGTCTGGCGTGCCATCACTTTCTTTTGCGTGTTTCGCCAGCCACTGGAGCCGTGTCATTTTAAAATCGATGATAACTTCTTCAAATTAAGTTTTAGGGAAATCTACCTAGAATAAAACTATCTTCATTTTTCACTTTAATCAAGCTCTTAACCTTCGTTTCTGGTAATTGTATGTAGCAACGAATCGGTTAAGAATTAAAAAAAAAAGTCGGGAATCTACATCTCTAGTAGCTGCCTGGGACCTGCGTTCCAAATTACTAATTTGAATAAAGTTAACTTACAAGACGATTAAGATTTGTTGTTAACAAACTATAAAGAAAGAGTATTTTTCGAATGCCTATACATATAAATACTAACTTTGTCTTATTTTTTAAAAAAGTAGGTATATAAAATTTACCTTTTCACTAATTACTCTTTCAGTAGCTTCTTTCATTAGTAGTCGTGCTCTATCAGTTTTAAGGCGATCTATAAATACAAGTCCAGAGAGCCATGCACCAAATCCAAAGGCACCAGCAAACATTAGAGGCCTTTTTGCGACCACTGTGCATCTTTTCATTCGCGGCCACATTTCGAACATACCTAGAAAATATATCGGTGAATGCCTAACATATTGTACAGTAAAAGACCCAGTAGTGACCTGGATCGATTATGAGATCTGGACCCATTCCTATGGTAATCAGGTCAATATGATTCTATTTATCGATACGCGGTTATAATCATAATCACGTTGCCAATCGGTAACAGCAAAATCATTTGATTATTCTAATCATAATTTTATGTGAAAATAATTACTATTTATTCATGTTATTATGTGTCCTGTATATCTTTGTTAAGCAATTACATTGAAATAAATTGATTGTATCAGGCAGGATTCGAACCCGCGTCCTCCGACGCCGGTATTACTGGCTAGTCCTATCAACACTTAGATTTTAAGAAGTTACCGACTAGGGTGATGGCACCAATCATGGTCATTTTAATTTTTTTAACTTGCAACTTTTTTTACTTATATAAACAATGGGTTTTTATTCCTTAACGATCTTTGCAATAAAAAAAATATTTTATGTAGTTATACGCCATACAGCTACATTTCACTTGGCGCCCATTTCAAAACAATGGCCGATTCATGCATTCAGTCAATACGACAGCTCAAGGGTCTATGAATTATGATTAAATGTTGCTTGTTGACAAATGAAATTATAGTAGCGTAATATTTTGGCTAACAGAATATATGTCCATAGCTGGGTCCACCTTCCATTATTGGTGCCGTCACCCTACTAAGCTAACTATAAGAAAATTGCTACTTAAAAAAATAAGTTTTTATTACTATTTGGTAATAATTATTTGATAACTGAAATTATGATTTACTACTTATTTCTTTATTGAAATTAAATTTAATACCTATTATATGAAACCGTCAATACTTTTATAATCGACAATCCATTCTTAAATCGTTTATAACCCGCGATTGCGGAAGCCGGGACAGCAAGCCGGGTACGATTATATGTACTTGTTTTAGAGGGAATGAATATTGTTCTCACACGTCGATTGGTTATGTGACCCCGCAAATAGGCACAGTAAATTAAAGATAATAAAAATTACCTACATTGACAGCAACATCAGCAACAGCGAATGTGCAATGTCTATCGTACAGAAATCCATGCCTTGATAACTTATTGTGAGGTTCAAAAAGGTAAAGAATCAAAAAGATTCGATCAATCGCGATCGACACATGCCACAAAATCGGACTACCGAGGCAAAGAGAACAGCTCTGGAGACTTACAATATTACAGGAGGTCAATTTGGATGCCTAATATATAGGTATTATAAAATTTCACTAGATCTGGCATGAGCTTGAAAGAGGTGAATTTTCGCAACACATTTAAAAAAGTTTAACAATATTTGGTGTAGAGTACTACATAAATAATCGATCACCATATCTTAATACCATATTTTCATTTAAAATTGACTAGAGATATATTTAACACTAATATTTCATTACGCTTACCTAAAATATCCAGCGAACTTTGATGATTTGATATCACAATAAAGCATTGTTCATTATCCCAGTTCTCCATACCCTGGAGCTCCCATTCTATACCTACAATATAAGATGCATACCGGCAAAATTTGGAAGCAACTCTGAAATAATACAATAGTTAAAAAAACAAGAGAATTTAATTGTGCGACCTATTAAAACAATTCGGATGAAAAAATCAATACCTACTTACATTAAGTTTGTAACATCTCTCGGATATAATAGAACAACGGGTAATAGAATAGTGCAAGTAACTAAGACATATGCGTAATAGAGAAAAAACTTCAGGTAGTATCGGAACAAATTACTTTTTTCATATAAAAAAGGCAATGTAAATATAAAACCCGCCAAAAATAATTCAGGATATGAATAAGAGGAAGCCATAGCGGAGGTTGACATTTAATATCGTTATTGCCAAGTACAAAAAAGGACCTAACAACTACGTTTTGTAAAAACAGAGTTCTTTAAATATTGTTTTGCTCTATTTTCATTGATCTTGAGTTTATTAGGTTTTATTAATGTTTTGTATTTAAAAAAGTAACAACAGCAATATAATCAATATAAGCGGAAAACGTAAGGACTAAGATGATGATTTCCTAAACATTTTTTTAAATAAAAAAAACTTTGTCTTTAGCTGTATCTTTTTTGTAAGATTTTCCTATAGGGTCTTCAGTAATTTTTTGTCCTAAATAATAATGAAATCTAATTCATGAATGACTCCATCATTTTGATCGATGAAAAGTTAATTATTAAGGGGAGATTATGTTTTCTTACGTTTTTTTGTTTGTTTTTCCTATTATTTACTTAAACTATTTGACAATTAATTTATTTTATTTATATTTTTAGAAGTGGTGACAATTTTTTTTCATTATTTATTCATAAGATTTATAAGTATTGGTGTAGAATTGTTATTGTGTCAATATCTTGAGAAACTTTTTATTTTTACATGAGTTTCTAGGCTTAAATAAATAATGTCTATTTATCAGTGAAATTTGTCAATATTCTTTTATGAAACAATTTTTTCGTATTTTTTTAAGTATTTGTTTTTATTAATATGGTTGTGTTCCAGCATAGTCACAAAACGTCTAATTTTTCTAGGAAAGATATTATTATATTTACTTTGGTAGGTACTTGCAAATATTAAATCTTGGTAGGCACCAGTTTAGTTGTTTTATTGAATTTCTGTTGTGCTGGATATTAATGTGTAATAATAAAAATTTACATGTAATAATAAAATGATTCATGAACATGCATGAATGTTTTAAATGAGCAAATAGCTAAAAGTTTCTTTTCACGGTAAGTTTCCAGAAAAATCCCTAGGCTTTAATGGAGTTTTCCTAGAGAAGTTTAGAGAAAAACCTTTATCCGGCAACACCGTAATATTACGGGTATATTCAAGTAATTGTAAATAATATTATGGTTTTTACCTAAACAAAAAAATGGTATGGCGATTTTCAAGGGTGATATATCGAATCAGTACTGCGTATCGATTTAAAAATCGGTATTTTTGGCTTGAAAATTCGATTATTCGATTAATCTATCTCAGATTGCCATCCCTAAATCATAGCCCGTAGGTAAGATAGTCTGTGTTGTTCTTTTCCCGTGGAACGTTTTGGGTACCTCATCGTTCTCTGTAATAAATTTTAAAAAATCGTAATGGTGAGTGGTTCTTCAAATAAATGTCTCTTAACCTTTACCGTAATAATCACTTTCATGCAGTGTACATAATAACGTCGAGAAAATAGTGATTGCGGATATAAACGGCGATTATATTTTAAGTCGTGTCAATGCTTAGATTGATTAGAAAGAATTCTCCTATTTTTGTTATAACTACTATAATTTAGCTTATCTTTTTTTTTACCTATTTAAAAGTATTCTAGAGATTCCTGCAAAAGTCGAGCATCTATTTCAGTTTATTCTTTTAACCTTATTTTCGTGATGATAAACTGACACATGCGCGTCATCTGATGGTGCAGAAGACACTAGTTTAACGTGCAGTACCGTGTTTTACGTGTATTGCTATTGTTAATCTAGTCGTCCGCTGCATTGGTATGATTATATAGTGTGACTGAATAAACACCTACACCTGTTTTCACTAAGTTTAAACTAGTGCAAATTTCTAAATCCTTTTATTTATAGGGCTTCGTCAAAGTTGTAAAGAACAAGCAGTATTTCAAGAGGTACCAAGTGAAGTTCAAGAGGCGCCGTGAGGGTAAAACTGATTACTATGCGCGGAAACGTCTGATCGTTCAGGTTTGTGAATGGCATGTAAAACATACGCACAAGATATAATTAAGTCACCTTTGGATAAACGGAATAAATTACTATTAACTATATTCCCTAATTAATCAATATGGCTTAACCGCTTAGTCTAGCCCTGAGTAGGGTCAAGTTTATCTAGCTAATAATGTGTTTACCATACTATGTGAATGATTTTTGGATTTATCAAAATATTAGTAATGTAATCGGTACATAATCAATATGAGAGTAGATTCAACATTTCAATCAAAACGCAGGTTTAAAACAGATTCAGTAACTCAAACTAATAAAGTATCAATTGATATTTACAATGTCTAAGATCATTCATACTTAAAGGCATTTGTACATCTTATATGGAGTATGTATTACTTTATAAGTGAGCAAATACTTTTAATTTCATGTTTAAGTTGTTTAAACAACACAGTAATTGGTGTGTTCTATGAAACTTATTGTTGCCCTGGTTAAATGTGATATGATGAGAAAGTGACAAATGAGATCTAGGGTCTTAAGAACCTTTTGATTTTATTTAACTATCATGTTGTATATTTTTAATGTTTTCATTTTAGGACAAAAATAAGTACAACACACCCAAGTACCGTCTCATTGTACGTCTTTCCAACAAAGATGTGACCTGTCAAGTTGCCTATTCACGTATTGAGGGAGATCACATAGTCTGTGCAGCTTACTCCCATGAACTGCCTCGATATGGTATCAAGGTGAGTTTCTATCTACAGTGTTTCAAAATGACATCACAATATAGTTTTGTTAACCTCCACTGAAGAAGTAATGTAATAAACTAAAAAAGTTGTTACAGTTCTATATAAGAAAAAAAGGCTGTAAACCACCTTTTAGAAACCCACAACCTGTGTGGCATGACAATCTGAGTCGCTCTAGGTTTAATAAAATAGATTGGATCAAGTAGAACAGGCTGTGTGGAAGTCAATTTGCTAATTGTGTCATGCCTTCCCTTGTTAAATAAACAAGACTTTGTTCCATTCTGCAGTTTGTCCATAAAAATCATACAATCAGGTTAAACTGCACATTCAAACCTGCAGAGTCATATCAATGATGACGACCCTGTTAAGTCAATCCAAAATTTTTTCATGACCATTTCATACAAATGATGATACAGAACGGGCGGTCTGAAAGCGTCGTACAAACGCAAAATTTCATGTTGCTTTGTGTTCTTTTCTGAGTATGCAGTTATATTTGATATGCTTTTAAAAAAGCATAATATATTTTAGTATAAATAGAAATTATTATTTCTTACAGGTTGGACTCACTAATTATGCTGCTGCATATTGTACTGGTCTCTTGCTGGCAAGAAGGCTGTTGCAAAGGCTAGGCCTTGATTCCTTATATGCTGGCGCAACTGAAGTGACTGGTGATGAATTTAATGTCGAACCAGTTGATAATGGACCTGGAGCATTCAGGTAATGGATACCATCCTTCTTGGTTTGCTGTCATAAATATTAAAGTTAAAAATACTTAGTATAAAATAGTCTATATCCGTGTATAATGATGAAATAGTTTTTCACTATAGATTCACAATATTAGCCCTCTCCCTTTATAATACTTGAATAAATTTCTGTGTATTGCTATACAAATAAAACAATATTTTGTCATAGATGTTACCTTGATGTTGGACTAGCACAAACCACTACAGGAGCACGTGTATTTGGAGCTATGAAGGGAGCTGTTGATGGAGGTTTAAATGTACCACATTCTATTAAAAGATTCCCAGGATATGATGCAGAAGCCAAGAAATTTAATGCTGAAGTTCACAGGTATAAAATAAACCTTTTGTTTACATAAGATTTGTTGCTCAGTTCATCCTCTGAAATATAGACTAATTGTATTTTCAGACAGCTATACAAGAGCAAAAATAATACCTATGCAAAGTTTATGGTTGTGATTGAGAGTTGGATTAACTTTGGTGAACCGATTTTGCTTACAAATAAGCTAGTGGCTTTTTCTTCATTTGTCAACATATTACTGAATAAAAATATACTTAGTATAAATTAAACACATTTTTCAGGTCACATATCTTTGGTTTACATGTTGCTGAATACATGCGTAACCTTGAACAAGAAGATGAAGATTCATTCAAGAGACAATTTGGAAAATACATCAAACTTGGCGTGAATGCTGACTCTGTAAGACTTTTTATTTTTAAAACGTCCGACCAAATTACTGTACTTAAATTAATTTAAAGGTTCAGTGTCGAAGTCGGACTAAAGTGGCAGCAATTGTCATAATATCAGTAACTTTGATTCATGTGTGGGTCTAAGTATTTCAGATTGCAACAAATTCATTTCAAAATAAGTTGGTGTACCTATAGAATAGTATAATTTTTTTTTAATTTATATAGTAACTGTACTAATTTTTGTTTAGTCATTTGTAACTTGATAAGTTGATTTTATTTGGAAATAATTTCCTTAGGTCCAAAAATGCTTAAATACGTTAAAGTCTTAAACTTTTGTTATAGTGAGGACTATCAATTTTTATATCAAATTATAGACAATAACAAAATATCTATTTCCCACAGTCGCCTAAATTAGTGTACATGTTGCACACAAAAAATTGAATATTTCATCTTCAATTTCTAATTTCAAGGATTTCTTTATTTACAGGTAGAGAATTTGTATAAGAAAGCCCATGAAGCAATTCGTGCTGATCCATCTTACAAAAAGAGAGATAGCAAGAAAGACCCAGCTAAGCAGAAACGCTGGAATAAGCGTAAGCTTACACTGGCTGAGAGGAAGAACAGGATCAAACAAAAGAAAGAATCCTTTATCAAGAGACTACAAGCTCAAGCAGAAGCTTAGATGATTATATAAAGAAATAAATTTCTTTTGGGTCAAAAATAATTCATTTACCTTATTAGTTGGAAAGTATTCCACTATATTTACCTACGTTCATAAAGGCACGGCGCAGACGACAGAGCGGGCGGGCTGGTCTGTGTCGCCGCCAATGATAGTAATAAAGGAATCTTATATTGCTAACGCACACGGTGGACAAAAAGACCGCGCCGCCGCGTATCTGGCGAGCACTGGCGGCGCGTCCTTTTGACCGCCGTGTCCGCGACTGCTCTGCATAGAATGCACATCTTGCACCCCTAACGCTGACGGCAACATAGCCACTTGTCAGTCCATGCTTCCAATAGCCAATAACCTCTCGTCAGTTACTGGTAGCAATTGGCTACCAAAATCCTGCGTGGCCTGCTGTTTTTTTAATTACGATTAATTTTTGAGTTACAGAGATCCAAACATTATGTATCCTCCACATGATGGATCTTTGTTTAAACAGCTTTACGGCAATAGTTTTTGTTTGGTCCTAGCTTCATTATTTAGCGAGATAAAATTGCATTTTTATCTAAAAATCCGACATTTTTTTTTCACAATTCGTATTGCATTGACTGTTGAGAGGAGTGGCGCGGTAGTGATAGTGGACTGACAAGTGGATAGTAATTTTGTCAGCAGCGCACAACTGGATGCAACGATTTTGATATTTTCATTACGAAGATGCAAAAAAGAAACAAAATATTAAAAAATGATACCCACGTTAAAAGAATAGAACGACATATCTCAAGTTCTCTATTTCCATTTACAACGATGCTCTACTTGGAACGAAAGCTGTGAACTGTTCGCTGGACACCGCGCTTTCAAACAGTCTATTGCTCTTCGCGATTAGAAAAACCGCCCCTGTCTGACTAACCAGTTAACATTAAAATTATATAGTGTAGAGGTAAGGAGAACTGTCTTAGTGTGTGTTTGTTGAAAGAGGTTAAATTATGATAAAGCTAGTGTAGCATGTGGGGAAATTCAAAGAGTGCCGAAAAATACAGCAGGAGTAGGATAGAATAGTAAACAAGGAAAGTAACTTTCGGTTTGTTATAGCGCACTTTTTATAAATTAAGGCAAAATCGACAAACTGATATGGAGTACATTTTTTTTTAAATTATATATTAAAAACATTTAATTGTGCATTATATGAAGATAATCCCAATACATTTTTATCCCGTTCTCTTTAAAATGCAGACAAATATAATCAGTTGCTTTCAATTTCATTCCCGGCGCAAGTGCCGGCGTCTGAGAATGGATATAAGCAAAAAAAGTCGGTTTTTTTTTTTTTTTTTTTTTTTTGCCTGTAAAGTCGGTTTTACGGGCGAAGATTTTACGTGACAACGTCTTTTTCTCGGTAGAATATTTATTGATATGAATATAATTAAATTGCACAATGCGCGCGGCAGACCGATCATAGTTGAGTGGGAGAGAGACGCAAGGCATTCGGCGGGCCTCTCTCTCGTTCGGTGACTCATCGTAACGTTACCGAGCGTTACACTTTTTCATAAGTGACTCCCAGCCGCAACCAATTTATAAGACGTTATCACGTCAAAAATTTTGACGAAGTTGAACTAATAAACAACTTACTGATTGTCTCTGAAAAGGGATCGTGATGTTTTGATTTTTCATTTTACTCCCGCTTGAGCAACTTTTTACAACACAAATTTGCCACATTAATGTTTTTTCTTTATATAAGTAAGTGAACATTATAAAATCACAAAAAATTAAAACAAGGAAAATTGATCACCACGTTATCTCACACCAGTCAACGTAAATATTTTTTCAATTCTGCGCACTTTACTCCGTCTATAATTGCTCAATTCATTTCATAAGTACTCTCGCTACATTAGCGCCATTCTGAAGAGTTTTTAACTGTTATATACAACTGGATACTCAACAGATCCCTCATATGAGACGATTCTCCTTACCTCTACACTCCATAATTAAAACCTCACCAGTGTATAAAAAAGTATTCTGATGTAAAAATGTACATCTATATAAGTAATAACTATACAATCAGCGTAGCTACCTAAAGGTTTTATCGGGAGAAAACCGGTGTGTAATTTCTGATTTCGCCAATACAGGCTGCTCAATGATTTTTCCAAGGAGATCGCAACAGATGGAGCGGTCAGATACATGTAGAGACGCCTGTTTATATTATACTAGGCGATGCTGTCGCTAAGCATAAAGCTACGCTAGCACCATATATTGGAGCGGAGCGAAATACCTAAAAAAGAATTTTTTTTTTCGTTGGGTATTTTTGAAAATTTCAAAATTCGGGCTCCGTCACAATCTGGTCCTAAACCTGTTGATTCGATTCCACACAAAAAATATTAAAATCGGTTAAGAACTCTGGAAGTTATGGCGTAACAGACATTGCGCCATTAAAGCTGATCCATGGGAGCTTCGCTTCGCTCCGCTCCAACAAAGATCTTAAAAATATCGAGTTTGAAATTGATATAATATTGTAATACAGTCGAGGTAAATTTTTTTTTTTTTTATTTATTTCTGACCTGGATTCAAAGTCCTTTAACCGTATACATCAATGAAACAACTTTATACAAAAAACAACTTAAAAAAGGAATCAAACATAAACTTTACAAACAATAAAAGGAAGGATAACAATAAATTTAAAAAACAATAAAAAATTTACATTTCTAAAATAAATAAGTAAACCTATACACATAAACAAACTAAGCTAAATCTTTTCTACTGTTCTTGTAATGAACTTGAAAAGATGAACAAAAAACTGTGGTCTATTTAATAAATCTTGGACGTGGCGGGGTAAACTAATTTGGATTCCTGGACGAGTACTCTCACTACTGTCAGTGTCAGTTAATTCTTCGAAAAGTAACCGTCGCTGGTTGTTAAATTTTGGACAACTGAAAACAAGATGTTGCAGATCAGAAGATTCCTAAGGACAATGTTTACAGTGACTGTTCTCGTAAATATTGATTCGATGGAGATGTGTAGGAATAAGGCAGTGACCAAGCCTCATTCTTGATATAATCGTTATGAATTTCCGGCTTCCTTTTGCGCTAAGTTTATCATACCACGGTCTTATTGGTAAGTCTTTCTGCACCTCAGCATACCACTTTCCTTTGGTCTCAACTGTAGTGTCCCAGTACTCTTTCCAAAGCTTTCGGGAATTGGTTTTAAAGTAAACATAGTAATCGGAGAATGGTACTTGTACTGATTGACTGTCATCTCGATTAGAATCTGTATGTGTTATACTATCAGCAATCTCATTACCATCTATACCACTGTGGGAGGGAACCCATATAAATTCTATATTAATGCCACTATTGTACAAATTTTCTATGAGAGTATAAATTTTTAATAAAATGTAGTTAGTTTTGTAGGACCGAAGTCCATAAAACAATGAAGTTAAAACGCTTTTAGCATCAGAGACTAATACAATATTTACATGACTTACACTACTAGTTATAAACATTAAACATTTAAGGATAGCATAGCTTTCTGCAGAAAAAATGCTAAAATTGCTATTCAACTCAATGCATTCACTGTATTTGGCTTGTGGATCATAAAAGGCTGCTCTTACATTTTGTTCTTCTTTAGATCCGTCTGTATACACAAAATAACAATTGGCTCTTCTATGTTTGAATTCTAAAAAATCTGCTTTATTTTTTATTACATCTAAATGAAACTTATTTCTATCATAGTTTATGAGACTATTATATGAGCATTCATAAATTGGCCATTTCTTACATTTATGTACATTTTGTATTTTACTTTTAACATGACTATAAATAGTTATAATTTCAATTCCAGAAAGAAGTGACTGAGGAGATATAGTAGGCGTTGGCATGAAGTGCAAAGCCTCTCTCATATTGTGAAGTTTAGTGTTGAGAAGATTATCTGAAGCTACTAACTTTAAAAAGAATCTTTCTGCTAGTTGAAGCCTTCTAAGGAACAAAGGAGGTATGCAAGTTTCCACTTCTAATGAGTTAATAGGAGTAGAGCGCATTGCTCCACAAATTAGCCTTAACCCTATGTTTTGTATTACATCCAGTTTGTGGAGGAAGGAATTATTAGCATTTAAGTAAGCTAAGCTACTGTAATCAAAGTGACTTCTGACTATGCTTTTATACAACATACTCTTAGTTTTGGGGTCTGATCCCCAGTAAGTACCTGCTAAATGACGTAAGATATTTATACTTCTCATAGCCTTCTTACTAATATAGTCTATATGTTTATCAAATTTTAAATGTGAATCAATTACTACACCCAAAAATTTATGATGGTCAACAATGGGAATTTCTGTGTTATTATAAAGAATTTTCATAACTGTACTTTCTTTACTAAATATTAAAAGTGAACTCTTTTCTGGACTCACTTCTAATTTAAGTTTGTTATGATAATATGTATATAATTGGTTTAAAGCATTATTTATGCTATTTTTAGCTATATCTATATTTTGATTTATACTATATAATAGTAAATCATCTGCAAATTGTAAGATGTTGACCGTTTCAGTGTTGACATATTTCAAAATCTCTGAAGTATATAGATTGTACAGCAAGGGAGATAAAGTAGCACCTTGCATAGTTCCTTTATTAGCTGATCTAGGGCCATGCAATTTATTATTGTACTTTACATAAATAGTTCGATTACTTAAAAATTCAAATAACCATTTCAGAGTACTTCCTGGTATGCCAATGTCATGTAAAACTTCAATAAGCTGTTCTATATTTACATTATCGAAAGCACCTTTAACATCTAAGAAAACACAAACCATGTTAGAATTACTGAGTTTGACTTGTTTAATGTCATGAATCAAAGACACAAAGCTTTCAGAGCAACTTTTACCTTTTCTAAAACCATGCTGAATTTCAGGAATTAAATTATTACTTTCTGAAAAGTATTCCAAACGTAGCTTTAGCATATTTTCAAATAATTTTCCCAAACATGAAGATAGAGATATAGGCCTGTATGAAGAAGCATTATTTATAGGTTTATTTGGCTTTAATATTGGAATGACACATTGAGTTTTCCAGGATTTTGGTATAATATGACTTTGCCAAAGTTTGTTATATATACAAAGTAGTATTTTTTGGGCATTTGGATGTAACCTTTTAATAAGTAAATAGGGTAAATTATCTAAGCCTGGTGTAGTGTCCTTTCTACTTTGTAATGAAGCAGTCATTTCAGTAAAAGAAAAAGGTTTATTAAGGAAAGAATTAGCTGCATTTTCTTGAGCACTATTAAACAATGATAACAACCTGTCTACATTGAAGCTGTTGTCGTCTGATAGATTGTCTAGAAAAGCTGGAATCCATGTATCATCAAAGTTCTTATTGTGACTACTATTTCCAATTCTCTTAAATTTTTTTATATAATCCCAGATCCTTGAAACTGGAGTCATTCTATTAAAGCTACTACACAAATTTTTCCATGACTCTGAGCTCTCAATTTTAATTGTTCTTTTCTTTTGAGCATCTAGTTTTTTATATTCTATAAAATTAGCTATAGTAGGACATGACTTATATTGCTTTAAGGCCTCTTTAGATGCATTCACGGCTAGCTCACATTTTGCATTCCACCATGGAGCAGGTTTTTTACGAACAACATTACCATTTTTTTTCTTACTCTTAGGAATAGTTATATCTCTCAAATCATTTAAAGTATTTACAAAACTATTATACAATTCTAGGCAATCTTCAGACTCAATGGTTAAATTGGAAAAGAAATTTTCAGATAGAGCATAAAATTCAGACCAGTTAGCTTTACTATAAATAAATCTTTCTTCCACAGGACCTACTTCATACATACATGGTTGAATATTTACATAGAGGGAAACTGGATAGTGGTAGCTGCCTAAAGGATCATCCTGAACCTGCCAATTACACAAATGAGCAATCGAAGGACTGACAAGAGTGACATCTATTGCAGAAGCCTGTCTGTTTGGATATGGACATGTTGTTGGAGTACCATCATTTAATATGCAAAAATCTAAGTCATCAATTAAGTTAAATATATTATTTCCTCTATTATTATTGTTATTGCAACCAAAACTGATATGATGTGCATTAAAGTCACCCATAATTATACAAGGTTTGGGAATATTATTAAGAATATGCCTAAGTGTATTAGTATTAAATCTGCCACTTTTAGGTGGACAATATACACAAAGTATACTGATATTTCCTGACTTTGTCTCAATACTTATGGCTATGTTTTGGACCTTTTCATGAAAATTAGTGTTTAATAACGAATATTTCAACCCATGTTTAATTAAAATACCTACACCATTGCATCTATTTTCAGAGTTCTTGTAAATAAAATTGTAATTTGGAATATTAGGGATAATAGATTTATTAGTAAGCCAAGTTTCATTAAGTAAACAAATGTCTATTTTCTTATCTGCAAGTAATTTTTGTAACAATGTTTTCTTGCTCTGTAAACTTTGTATATTGAACTGAACTATATGTAAATAATCCTCCATTAAACTAAGTTAGATATAAATATTTCTTTTATTTTCTTAGTTGTTAAGGGTTCTTTATTTTTGTTATTACCTAGAGACAATAATGATTTTACAATAGCATTCAGGATAATATCATTGTTGACAATTGTATCTACATCTAAAGAATTATTTACATTATTTACATTCAGAAGTGGATAAGCTTTCAAATCATTAGGTGGTGGAGAACTCACCACAGTGGCATACCCAAGCAGCAAACAAGTATTTTCGACGTTAATAAAGCAG
Source organism: Calamotropha paludella (assembly GCA_927399485.1). Classification (NCBI taxonomy): domain Eukaryota; kingdom Metazoa; phylum Arthropoda; class Insecta; order Lepidoptera; family Crambidae; genus Calamotropha; species Calamotropha paludella. The sequence goes on along the minus strand of OV656805.1, from coordinate 22,451,399 downwards.
CCTTTTAAAAACTTAAAATTATATAAGAGACGTACAAGAGTTTCAGGAGACGTTTTAAGTTTTAAAAACACTGTTTTGTGATTTTATTTACAGCTCACACTGTATAAAGACTGTTTTAAGGGATAAGGAAATTCTTTAGTATCTTAGGCAGGATAAAAAAACACTAAAATATAACTTTAAGTATGTGACTACACTTCAAGCTATTTTTTATCGTCAAATCTTTATAAAGGCTGCTTTTAGCTTGTGATTACTACCAAAATTCTGCTTAAAGCGTTAACAAAGTAGCACTAAAAACCTTTTTCTGTACAACGGTATTTTAGAAAACCGTTTAAAAACGTATTCTTTGAGAGTACTTCTACACTGTTGTAGAATTTGAAGTGTTATGAGTTATGACTAAGAAAGCACTGTAAAAGTTAAATAATAAATAAGTTCTATAGTACAGCTGAAATAGACTTGTGTGTGTTCGAGATTAAAATCACTACCACATTGTTCATAAACGTAATAAAAATTGGAAAACAAATCTGAATGGAACAAACGAAAAAGATCAGGTCAATCAAGAGGAGTAACTATTTATATGCGTGTAACTATTTAGATAGTGAAGAACAAAAAGATCAAGACACAATTCCAAATCAGACAAACTTGCCAAGCAGAAGTCAAGTGTTACATTCGTCAAAAACTGTGGGTTCCGTACTATTTATTAGTGACTATTATGATAACAGTGTTCAAGTTAGCAGCTATACAGATGCAGTTCAGGCACATCCTAATTCTGATATTTCCAGTTTTTCTTGTAGCAGTGAAAGTAGTCTAGATGATGTATTTACAAAAAACATCTTGTTCGTGAGCGTTTAATGAAGTGGGCTCTAGTAAGAAATATTACTCAAATAGCATTAAATGATTTAGTTGCAGTTGTAAATGGGTAAACAATTTTGGGTACCGCCAAAAAAGTAAACATAAAAAATATTGAACCAGGTACAGGCAAACCGATATATTGGTGAGTCCCGAGGACATAAAATTAAAATTAGTGTGTAAAGAGCCCAAAGACTACTAAGGTACTATATTTTATACCCCTTCTGCATACAGTGTAAATGAGAAATAAAAAGTAAATTTGAAATGTTTTTTTTATTAGTACTTAACTTCTAAACTTACATTACAGACAAGTCAGATAGTTGAGACTTTGCATATTAAAGACAATCACAGAATCTCAGTTCTAGGTAACAAATGTCTACAAAGAAACTATAATTAAACTTTAAAATAAAAAGAGTAGTATTAATGAAAATTATAACTACATGATTATCTATTATTCTTACTTTACTTTATCTAAGCTACATAATAATGGTCTTCAAAAAAACAATAGTATTAAAATGGTTCCTTTTTTTGTGAACTCTAATATTTACTGACAAATCGAGATAAACACAGCCACGCCATATTGTTTTAGGTTACAAACAATATAATTTAAAAAGGAACGATTATTTAACGTTACTCCTTGATTACTGTTTCTATATCATAATCATAACATTTTGATTAACATAGAGACTCCTCCTCTTCGTTTTCTTTTATCACTGCGATTTTTATATCCTCTGAGTTTCCATGGATTTTTGCTTTATCATTTGTATCTAATTGGTTAACATTTGCTTTATGATTTTCCTTTTCAGGGTAATTGCTTGATGTATGTATTTGTCTCTACAACTGCAGCTTTTTTTTGTTCTCAATCGCTTTGTTAAAACTCTTACATTGTTTTAAATCGAAGTTTTATCCCAGGAATGTATTAACTCAAAGTAAAACTTCAGTACATTTTTGTAACCCTTCAGTCCAATCTTCGTTACGTCGCTATTTGTACGTGTGTCAGGTCTCGAATTTTCGTCCTTAGCAAATTTAACGTCGTGACCTCGCTTTTTTGGCCATCTTAACTCGCCTTCAAATTCCCACTGATTTAGTACTATGCAGAACTGTTTTTGCCCTTTTTCTAGAGTTTCAATTACCTGTAAATAAAAGGATAGTTCTTAATTACAAGTTTATAACATATATAAAAATTAATACAGCAGACAATGTAATTATAACGTACGTGTATATTGTAAGCGAACTACAAAAAGCGTGTACGCACGGTAAGAGCCACGTATTAACTAACTAAAAGCAGGCGCGCACTGGAGACGTTTCTAGTAAACTGTTTTTGAGACATTATATGCCTTTCGTTCGCACTTCGGTAGACTTGTCAACTGTCTGTAGTGCGCGCCTGCTTTTATGTCGCCGCCGCGCTGTTTTGCTTGCACACTGTCGGTTACAAAAAACAAAACCGAAGTAGATTTGTGTCTGTTCGTATCCTTGAACGTTGCATCCATTGAATATAATATTGTATATAAGAACGAGGTTAATATCTCAACTATAATATAGGTAAATATCTTAAATATAATGAGGTTATCGAATGATAATTGTTGTAATTTGATTTAGTCAAATAAAATAACGCACCTATTTTAAGTACAACTCTTGACAGATGCTAACTTTCTCTTTTTTTGCGTTTCGTATTATCTGTCGTATTTATCGTTGTAACTTATGTAGGTAAACGCTTAAAGGTAATTATATTTACGTCAATGAGAAACGAAATACAAACGCCGCGCAATATGAATACACGCCAGCTTTATCAAAATATCATTGGTTTCATAACATCTCACTCACTCTGCGCTGATCATGGAGATTTTAGTGTGCACCCGCGCGATCCCAAACATACTATCGTAGATGTAGTTGTTAAATGATAAATCTAACATTTTTCTTTATTCGAAGCTTATTTTTATGTTTTTTATGAAACTTTATCAGCTTTTTAATAAAAAATAAAGTAAGACAGGGTTTTCCTATTTTTATGCGTATCTCTAAAGATCGAGTTGGTATGATGTTAAAAAAAACTATTATACAGCTTTAATCATAAAAATATTAAATTTAAACTCTATTTACAAGCTAATAGCTCATTAAAACACTTCATAAATCACATTGAACAGCTATTTAAGTTATAATACTATTCAAATATCGTTCAAGCTGTTTAATTAGTTGCGTCCATTTTAAATATTTGATATATCACGATTTAATGATATTCGTGATAATATAATGGAGCAGATATAAAACAACGTTATTACTTAGATTTGTAGATAAAGTTTCCCTTCACATGTAATATTTAAACATCAGTTTTGTTTGAAACCTCATAAATAATAACCTCAAAAGGTACTTACCGTATTTCAAATAAATTATCCTTCTTCTCTGATTATTGTTATTTTGCAGGCGCGTAAAAAATTTAAATGAAACATATACTTTATTCACAATAAATATTAAATTGCACTTCACTTCTCTATGTTACAACATTAATCAACTTATAATTCGAACATTTATTAAAATCCGTTTAGTTCATAAATTTAATCGCCATTACCATAATAAATCGATGTACAGTTTTTGTTTTTATTCTCCATAAATTATATTCAAAAACTATTTAGAAACATTTATCGTTACAACTTATTTTATAGATAATATTTGTAAAGTTAAAGTTTCCTTGTATACCTTACAACAGCTCTATAAAGAATTAAAGTTTTCATATACACCTTACTACAGGCTTTATAAAACTTTTTAATTGCTTGTACGGCCACTGTACAGCTTTAATAACGGTAAAAGCTGTTTAATTTGGGGCCCTTTTTGGTGTTACAATGTCTATATAAACCCCTCTATAGCCTTTATACAGGCTGATATAAATGCTTGAAGTATAAACAGGAACTTTAATGTACCTTGTATACAGCTTACGTGCTGCTTGGGTAGTTTTGCTGAGTATATTTCTTCATGTTTTCTTCTATCTTCTGTTTTTTTATTGGACAATCTCTGGATATTGCTAAATGAGGTCCATTGCAATTTATACAAGTTATTTCTTCCACATCACATTCCTTATAAGAGTGATTCCCAGTACATGAGGAGCACATCTGCTGAGGACTTCTGCAAACTTTGGCCGAGTGGTTAAACTTAAGACATTTAAAGCATTGTAAGACTGGAGGTATATATTGGTGTACAGGATAACGGAATAATTGAATGTAAGCATGTTGTGGCAGTGTTGTAGTGGCAAAGGTTACGGCAACTGTGGTCAACGGGGATAGTATGTTATCTGTCTTCTTCATAAATCTTTTAATGGAACTTCAGCATCGCATGTGATATTTTTATAAATTTCTTCATTGGACATGTCTTTAGGAACATATTTTAGAATACCTATTTTCTCTGTTGAGTGTGATGGTATGAATGCCTTCATTTTATTTTTAGATAAGAAATCATCCATTTTAAGGAAATAATTGGCTGGTATGGCTTTTCTAAAAGAGACTCCAATTTTGTGCGCATTGACACGGTGAACACCAGTAATGCCCTTAACATTTTCTGTGAATAATTTCGTTAGTGATATGGGATTTCTGTTGCCTAGTTTTTCCTGTTCGGTTGATTGAACAAATACTGTGAAATCACCAGTACTGCTTTCTAGGAATTGTCTTTTATAGTTGGGTTTGGTAAAAATTTTGTACTTATCTTGAGGGCTGGAGAAAACATTGTCATATTTCCGTTTCTTTTTTCCGTCCCCAGGGTCCTCCCCATTACTAGGGGGACCCATTTTCGTTTAATTTTCGTTTTCAGACGTTTAGGATAGGAAAGGCAAGGAAAATTAACTTAAATTGAAAAAGAAAATTTAAAGCTGCCGCTCAGGTTGACTTCCCGCCAAAAAAGTCAGTCGAGGTAAAGAATCACTAGTGTTACCCGATTCCGTCCAATACGAGTACCGCGATTTTTCGTAATTTTAGTTATTATTTTTTATACGAACCTGATTTACGAAAAATCATTGCTCTCAAATGGTTCTGATAACAACGTAATTTTTTTCTACATTAGGTAAATAACATACCTAGCATAAATGAAAACAAATTTGGTTAAGTTGGCTAACACTACGCCACAAGTGTTGATCCTCTCAAGGTTAGTAAAAAGCTTCAATTTTCTAAGGCTAATTAAATAAAACTATTTTGAAAATGAAAATTTTACCAGCTATTTGCTCTATATAGTAGCCTAAATTGGTTTCTGATCATGATGAATCAATCAATCTACCCAAGTCGATGTTTGGTTCTATCGTATGAGCATATAATAATGGTAAACTATATATTTTGCAAGGTGAAATTATAATAGAGGATGGAGCTGCAGCTATACATTCAGTGTATGGCATGTTGTGGCATAGGGGAGACTGGATGTTGATTACTCCTTTTGTTTTAGGAGTATGTATTTTTTATTGGACAACTTTTTATGTCAAATGATTTAGAATTTATGTATCCGTTGGCGATTTGAATTAGAACTAAATTTTAACTCATTATTTAATTAAACGCCATTTAAGATATTTTTATCCAAGTGTAAAGGACACTTGACTACACCTCATTGGGAGTTTTGATCCCAGGAGATCGTCTTCCAAATATGTGGGGAAAATGGTATACAAATTTTACCATGTCTCACCATACCTGATTAATTCTCATGGATCAAATAACTCGATTTGCACTCAACAATGTATCAAGAAATAGGAAAACACTAAACAAACAGGTATTCACTGTATATCGCATACCTAGAAGTTTAATTCCCATTGATTTATTAGACTTTATCCATAGCTATTAACTCTCCCATGATTGGGAACACCTACCCACAATTACGTAATTAAAACGGTTAATCAATGAAAAAAATTATTTGTGATTGACATTGTGAGAAATATCAACGTAACCGTTTACAACTGGATAGTATAGATAATAATAATATTCTATCAATACAGTGTCGTATATCACAGCTCGCTTTAAGAGACCTACTGACACTTTAAATTTTGTTTTCATGTTTTTTTTTGTTTTAGCAGGATTATTTTATTTTTAAATACGGCTTTAGATTATCACAGTTTGATAATAATTCAAATGGGTTTGCACAAGATAAAAATAAGTGTAGGTACTGCGCTTGTTTAATTGTTGTTACCATAACCTGCGTGCAAGATTTTTACGTCCACATTTTTTTTTATGTAAGACTGATGTTGGTAGCAGATGACCTTAACAACGGTACCGGGTTTTAGGACGGCGAAATCCTTAAATGTACCTCAAGCCGAGAGTAGCGAGCCACCATAGTGGTTTTCTAGATGGACGGCATAGAATCACTACGGCGCTCTAGCCGGAAAAAACGACACCTTGACTGTTATTGTAAAAACTAAATTCAATGTTTTTAAAATCTGTTATTGACTGTTAGTTCAATTATTTATTACGTGTATTAAAATAACAAATTGATCTGTAGATTTACAAAAATTAATGAAAAGTATTTTTTTTTCATTATTTCTAATTGACAAAAAATATCACTATTACATTTAAAATATGTACCTATCTATTTATATAATTGCACAATTTATATTGACTGAATCATAGTTATAGTCAAAATTAACTTAAAGGCCACGCAATAAGTACACAACAAAGGGCCGCGCAGATTTATAAGTGTCAATGTAAAGGGACTGTAGGTATTACAACATAATAGGGCTATGCAGTTGTAATACTGTTAATGATTTTCAGTAAAAAGACACGTGAAAAAGAGCCAAAACGACTCGTGCACCATTCAAACTCACCAACTTAGACAATGTTGATTGCGAAGGGGATCCAACATTTGGGAGCGCTAACTGGGAGAAATTGAAGAGGGTACTTGAAATTACTAATTGACTGCAGCATAGCAGGTATATATACCTGTTATGTTAAGAAACGACCTACTCTACATGATGGGGAATAGCACTGAAAGAAATAGAAGTTCATACAATAAGGCAAGAACTATGTTCTCAGAAACTAAATTACTGAAAAATTTTTTGGGGAAAAGCAGTAAAATGTGCAGCTTATCAGTTCAAACGGCTATAAATTTTAAAACTCCTTGCTAAATCTTGTACGGGGCAAGAGCTCAGAGTTTACTCTGTGGGCAAGAGACTTTAATAAACTTCGTGCTGTTCGTTTCTGTTGGTGCAATAACATGGGCATTTATCTTACCAAAGCCTAATAAACATTTAAACAGAGCATGTTAATGTGGAATAGTAGGATATAGCAAGATAGGATATATCATATGGGACCCCAAAAGAATTAAGAAAGGAGAATTGGCGAAATTCAAGGCTGTATGGGCTTTGTACTGTTTGCCTTCGTTTTGGGAAACTAAAAAGAAAACAAAAAGTCGTATCTGTCATAGATCTCTGATCTGGCTTATGTTAACCTTAATCACAGATTATTGTATATGTATTGATATAAATAAATATTGATTATTGTACTTAATTGCAGGTTGCAGGTAGTTGATTATTGTGTCGAAATAAAATTACTATTATAATATATAATGCGTTTTGTGGTTGTGGCTATATACTAATGTAATGCTAAAAAATGGAGCAATATTGTCAGCTTTATTCAATTTTAAACATACATTTATAGTGCGGTGATGAATTAAGTTTGATTTTTGTTGTTCAATTTACTCTGTTACCATGTACTCGTGCAGTTTCTATTATTATTTATTAATTATTGCGTGTGCTACAAATTATATTTCTTCGGAATTGATTACTGCATCCATTGTTGGATCGGCTATTCTAGCTGGAGGCTGGTTTAAATGGGAAACTGTGAAAGATAATACTCTATGTCATTTTATGGAATGCTGTAACCAAAAATATGTGCCATATGATATAGAGAGTAAGTATTTTATTGAATCATAATGACAAAAATCTGCTCCATAACAATGGCAATCTTTTGACAGATATACTTTTGCTGGGAAACTGTTGCTAAAAATTTAAATAAATTTTAATTTAATTAAAAAGTTTAAAATTTCCTGAGTTAGTTTAGTTGCTTAACATTGTAACCATAATTTCATATCTTTTTATTCTTTTTATATGTTAAAAGGTATTTGTTTACTTAAATTTAAATAAAATTGTAGTGTTTTATTCTACTTTGTATTAATAATCTACTATTATGAATAAAGACAAAAAGGTCTTTAAATACTTAAACTAAAAGATGCATTATTAACTGAACTCTTATTATTAGGTCTAATTATGCAGTGATGGTTGAAGTCAATGTGTGCAACTGTTGGTTGTTTGGGTATTCTATTTAGGGTTCATATGTCTCATACAAGATTTCTTCTAGCTTATAAATGTTAAATAAATTATTCTTGCATTATTTTGTGTTTTGTATAATATTTGATTATATTTTCAGAACTCCAAACCAGTCTCTCACTGAAAATGTTTGGTCAGCCTTTAGTAAATGAGTTGGTCAATATTCTTAATGCTCATAAGGAAGCTGTCTTTGATAAGGATAAAAGAAACCAGAAGGCCTTGGTGATCAGTTTACATGGTTGGTCTGGTGTAGGAAAGAACTATGCCTCTACTATGATTGCTGATGCCTTGTATAAAATGGGCATGCAAAGTAGCTATGTTAAACTATTTATGGGAAAGAAAGATTTTGACTGTACAGATTTAGAAAAAAGCAAAGTAAGTAATTTTACATTTAATTCGGTTCTTAAAATTAATTGATTACTGTTTCATTTTCGAAAATGAAAGCATTGTCTGGAAGGCTTTGTTTGTTTAGAAAATATATAAAACATAATTTAGATAAATGGTGATATTTATGTGATATAACAAGGAAGAAAACAAAATGAAAAGCTAGTTAATTATCAATAGTTAATAAGTTTTAACATTTCTATTTAAGTCCAGGTTATTTACTGGACTTAATATAATCAGCATATCGACTGGCATCAAAGAGAGTAAATAGTAATATTTGAAAAGTCAACTTAGTTACTTTGCCATATGGATGTGATAGCAATAACAATAAAATACTTTCCTGTAGCCAAGTGCTGTAACAAGGTGCAGTCAGGATGCGCTAACTCTAAGACTGGTTTCATAATTATGCATTTGGGCAGCCCTGTTAGACACGCACGGTTGAAATAGTATTAGGCTAGTACTTGCTACACTGCGTATTCAACAGGACACCAATAACACACAAGGCACAGATGGCCTGTTGGCTCTGAGCTAGTACATGACTTTGAAACCAGCCTATGAGTTACCTTGAATTTCTTTAGAGCAAATTATTGTTATTTACTTTTTGAATACAGAAAGACCTCATGATGAAGGTGAATGAAATTGTGAAGAAATGTTCAAAGGCACTTATAATTTTTGATGAGATCCATGACATGTGCCCATCGGTGTTGGATGCTATTAAACCAATGATGGACCATCACCATGCTGTGGATGGAGTGGATTACAGGTATCAAAATATTTTTTGTTAAAATATATGCAGCTGTACCAGCAGCTGTCAGCTGTCTCTCTGGTGGCATAGCTACTGAAGGAATATATGGTGTTGTGTGTTGGGCCCCTAAGCTCAAGGGACCCTCGGATCCTGACCAGCACACCTCATGTTGAGCTTGCTAAAAATTCCAATGCTTGGAATATGAATGTAAGGAAAATAAGTTGCAACACAACTTTCAGTTAGTGCTATGTAAGAGTTACCGTTTAATAGTTTCTAAAATTTGGTATCTTATGAACAGTTAATTATATCATAAAAGGACAATGCCCATTCATGGTAACGTCTTTGCTTGATTCGCGCGCCACAGTGCTGCGACACGGCGGAGGCTCAAATCTACTATCGTATTGAATGCGCAAATAGATAGATATATATATAGATAATACAAGGACAGTACAAAGAAAACGGACAAAACTAATGTGGGTTATGGCGGTCTTATCGCATGAAGCGATCTCTTGCAGACAACCCTTGCTGTATAAGAAAACTACACAGTCAGGAAGACATAGTATGCCAGCAGAATAAAAATAGTTTTTAGTTAGATAATATTAAAATTGTTTTCTCAAATGTATTGCTATACGCTTTGATTTGAGATTTTGTGCTGTTTAATACCCTTTATACAGCAGTCCTTAATCAATGGGTACTGCAGGAGTAGGTAATTTCTTAACCATTGAAGATATCTACGGATATTGGATTATATTCACATTATATTAGTTGAACTGGTTCTGAGATCACTTGATATGTGATAGCAAATTCAGGTACATTATACAATTACTGCGCAAGTTTATTGTTTATGGTTTATGGACACATACCCGCTTCGTTACCTACACTGCATCCCATCCAGTGAAACATATTTTTAACCCTAATAATATCTTATTATTTCCAGAGATGTTATTTTTATATTTATATCAAATATTGGAGGACAAGAGATAGCAGATAATTTATTGGAATTGTATGAACAAGGCATTAAAAGAAACGATGTTGAGTTCTATAACTTTGAACCTATCATTAGAAGAACGGCATATCATCAAGGTGTGATTATTTTTTTCTGTAAAATCTTTTCCGTTTAATATGTCTCTAAATGGTAGTGCTGAAATTTGCATTTGTTTAAAAAAAATACTTAACTATAGTTCTGCTAACTAAATATCAGTTTTTACTTTATACGTAGTTAGATTTAGCTGCGGTTATGAGCTTTGTTTTTGTGCAAGTTACATTAAATCTATCATCAAAAGGAATTGTTCTCTTTTATTAACTTAAGAGAGAGAAAAATGTTTTTTTTTCGACAAAAACATTGTTTTATTATTGTTGTTGTATAGGAAAACATGTTAACTGGAGCACCTGGTTGCATTGTCAGTGCCAACCAATCCAGGGAAAGCCTAGCAGTGGGATCATTCTTTACTTACGACGATGATGATATTTATCCCACTAGTTTATTAATTATTGATATATTTAGTTAATTATATTTACACTGTTTTCTTAAACACCTTTTTCCAGGGGGCTTCGAGAAAGCACAGGCAATCGCTCAGCACTTGATAGATCATTATATACCATTCTTACCATTGGAGCAACATCATGTGGAAATGTGTGCACTTGCTGAATTCCGTTCGCACGGAGTTTTCCATCCCAGTGAAGAAATGATGACGTAAGTGATATACGGTGTAAATATCCTCAACTTTTGTACCGTGCTTGTTCGCAACAATTCATCTTATTTCTTCTGAGAGTAATTGTGGTCATAGAAAATAATAATACCAAAAACAGGTGTCTTCTTTATTATAATATGATATAAATTGTTTTTCCAGGGATGCTATGTCGGTGATAACTTATGGACCCACAGAGGATCAGCCAATATTTGCAAACAATGGTTGCAAGCGATTTACAAGACGTATTCCTTATGTGATAAAGAAATATTCTAAGGTTAAACAAAACACCGAACTTTAACGTTACTAATATAGTTCGTTAGTAATCCAGATTAAGAAAAGATGTAAGAGCTTTTTACTTATTGTAATGTTGTAAATATTTGTTATCAAGTTAAGTGGATATTATGAAAAAATACCCTAAATGAGTAATGGGCTCGAATCTAATATATGTTTCAAATATATACACCTCTATTTCTCTCTGTTGAATTTGTCGCTCCCTTGGGGGATTTACAAACCACTGTTGTGGCTTGCTACTCTCGGATTGATGTTCTCACTTAATTTTAGGGACTGCATTAGACTTAATATTTTTCAGTAACTATCCACCTTTACTAAATTAACTTTTAACTTAAATTGAGTAGACAATTTAAATAAAAATGTTTGATAGGTAAACAATCCTTTTAGTTAATCTATTAAGTAATATGAATTCACTTTGTAGTAAAAGTAATTGTTTACAAGAATGTGTAGAACACAATGTGTAACCTTTGTAGAAAGAGGAATACCAAGACTGTTTACCTTTTAAATATTTTTGCTTCTAATAGACTTCTAAGACGCATATTGTTGTTGCTTATGATTTTATACGGGCTTATATCTCATTTATACTTAAAAAATCACATACTTTCGTTTCAATGAATTTGTTAGGATGAGCCCAATGTGATATTTCTAATAAAATTGTATGTTGATTGAAATCTATACCTTGTCAATCAGGAAGGCAAAATATAGAACTAATACTAGTTAGAATAATAGGCTACTCTATTCTTCTGGCTAAAAGTTGATGTATATAATACATAGGTAGTGTTTTACCAACAAATAAAACATAGACATCACATCTATATTTTTTTCGTTGAATCAGCTGAGTCGTATGCTAGTTTTTCTGTCGGTAAAATTAGCAATTCTGATTCCTTTGACGTATTGACGCCTTCCTTTACTCCAAAACTTTATTATGCGCGTAAAGTGTCGGCTTGTTAATGTACAGTCAGCACGTTAACTTACCAGTCAAACTGTCAAATTTCCTTAATCGATACCGGGCTCTATGGCACAACAAATTTGACCTTAAGATTATTGAAGAAAAATATTGAATATTGTTAAGATTGATGTGTATTTTACTGTATGTTTTTATTATTACCTACAGTGCACCGTAGGTAAATGGTAAAATGTCTATATTTCATACTTTAATAACTAAACTTGGATAGGTAACAAGTCAGAAACTATTAATCAAATCACCCTTTTAATCATATTAGGTACTTCAGTCATGACAGGACGAAAATTTTTTAAGAAAGATTTTTATGACCTATTAATTAAAATAGGTTAGTAGGTAAGTCATATTATCTCAATGATATAATATGAGCACGATGTTCCATAAAAACAGCAATCTTAGATACCATAATGCCTGATTTAATAAGAATTTGTTTGAAATCTACTCATCTAGCAAAAGTGTCTTAATTAGGTTCTTAATCCGGTAAGTACAGAAATTACCGATCTATAACATAAAAATATGGTCCTGTCAATTTCTTCTTACTAATCATATCAACTTTGTCATAACTCTGAAATTGTTTTGTTTACATTTCTGACATTTAAAAGTAACTTCATCGTGCCAATAGTAATATAGTATTTATTGATTTATGTAGCCATTTCCAAATAAAAAATAATCGAAAATTATCTTTTTCCCAAGAAATTCCAAAATGAGGTTCCTTATAAGGTATGACAAAAAGTCCCATAACTATTATCCTAAAATTGTTTCATATAAACCTGGATGAATATATTTTTTCATTATATTTTTTCTACAATGTTAAAAAAAATCGGGACACAAGAACTTACGTTTTTACGTTAACTTACTTAAAAGTATTTTTTTTTTGCTCTTTGTAAGCAAATTCAATTCCTCACGAAATATATCGCTCTGACAGATCAATACTTACGAACATTTGAAAAACATACAATTAAAGAAAGATTACAGATTACTTAAATAGATATTTAATGTAGTAATAGAGTTCTCTATTATTGTTTTGTATTATAGTACCTATGTAACATTTTATTTGTTTTCTGATGAAACAATGGCCATAACTATAGAAAATAATAAGTCTCTGCATGCTTATTACGTAACTCTGTTATTAATAATTCTCGTTAGAAATCAATAAAATTGTTACTTTGCGATTTTGGATGAACGTTTGAGTTTCAGTTGCTAATAGAGTTAAAAGTAATGCTTTGATTTCTAACAAGAATTGTTAGCAACAGAGTTACATAATCCGCATACTGTTATAAACATTTAGAAGTTATAGGTGAATAACTTTGAAGTGAAAAGCGATTAATTGGAGCGGAGCGAAGCGAAGCTCCCATGGATCAGCTTCAATGGCGCAATGTTTGTTACGCCATAACTTCACGAGTTCTTAACCGATTTTATTATTTTTTGTGTGGAATCGAATCAGCAGGTTTAGGACCATATTGTGACGAATTTCGAAATTAGCAAAAATTCCCATCGAAACAAAAAAAGTTTTGTTCTTTTTTTTAGGTATTACGCTCCGCTCCAATATATGGTGCTAGCGTAGCTTTATGCTTAGCTACTGCATCGCCTAGTCTATAAAGGAACTTAATCTAACAGAGAACTATTACGTTTTGCAAGGCATCTCAAATGGGATCGGAATTTAGGTAGCATTTTTTTATTAAAGATGCAATTCGATAATTATGCCATTAGCGAACCTAAAAAATTGAAGACGATTGTCGATGGTTTTGTGATTTACTTTCCTTTTATTTTCAATAAAAACATTCCATTACAGTGGTTTGAAGAAATATAAGAATCTTCTCTTTACATGTATGGTAGTGATTGTGATACGCAATTTTTGCAATAGTTTTTTTTATTTCATATTTTAAATAAAGTCTTCTCTTGTTAATGCTGCCTCGTTTTAATGTTTTAAATAGCTTTTCCTTTTACATAGCTAGCATTTTACTTCAATAATTGGGTAGCAAAAAGCTTTTTTGAGTTTTCGACGTCGGATAAAGAAAGCTGTTTAGTTTTATGTATTGAACCTAGTTACGATCTTTTCACTTATCAATCTACTTGTATTAACGGCCATGTGTCGATAATGTAGCCTATGATTTTTGGCAAAAAACGTTAGATAGTAAATAATAGAAAAACCATTGAGACACGATTAATAGAATAATCGTTAACATTAGGAAAATAGAGGCCATACTCACTGTAGCGCGTGAAATGCACTCGCGCTGCCTGCAGTATGCCTACCTACCGAGTAACAAACCGAGGGCTAAATTTACAAACAAAGTGATTAGCAAGCACACGCACAAAATTGAGTTCAACAAGGCTACGCCTACTAACGAAAACTGGACAAAGAGTCCTCTAGACACCTAGAGGCAACACCTAAATAAGAACATCACCTAAGAAACGGTGTTTCCTTAATTTTGTCGAAATAACATGTTTAAAAATAAAATAAAGTTTTAAGTGGGATCTATTGCATTTCTTAGAAATACGATCAAATTATGAGTAGCCAGGAAATTCCGCTCTAACATGATTGCATCGGCAGTAGACGCATTTAAGCTCTCTTACAGCAAGGAAATGATTTTCTCATCCCAATTATTAAAAACTTCAGAGTTAGTTACGCCTGGGGATATATTTCAGAAAAGTGGATTGTGATAAAGCTTTTATTCCAAAGACTAGGAATGATTACTATGCACAACCAAAGTCCTTTAGTCCGATCAGCCTTACCTTATTCTTGCTCAAAAGCCGGGAGAACGTTATTGACGAACGTATTAGAAACGGCCATTGCGCGTACGCCCTTTATATTCAAAGCATGTTGCTTATTGTAAAGAAATTCGACAGAAACTGCCCTACTTCAACTAACAGACAGAATTGAAAGGGCTCTGGAAGATAAAGGAAATAGCTTTGTTTTCCTTGACCTTCGATAACGTTACTATAATAATAATCTTTATTTATAGAAAAAATATTACAAGCATAATGAAGACGCTGACTCTGAACTAGGTTTAAAACTTGTATTTCGGAAATCAGTTCCCTTCTTCCTTAACCTATGTACAAAATAAACATACTTAAAATTCATCACAAAACTAAAAAAATAAGATTTTGTTTTAAAAGTTAGACTAAAATTTGTGTGTATGTGTGTGTGTTGTGAGTGTATCTGTGTGTGTGCATGCGTCTGTGTCTAAGGGGTTGTAGCAGTTCCTCCTATTTTTTGTAAACTAAAATAGATAACCAACTAGAAACTTTCATTTTGCATTCGCGTGAAGATAGTGGATAGAAATTAAGGATTCTATTGGCTTTGAGATAAAGATATTTTTAATTAAAATCACTTTGTCGGCTTGCTAATACAGTATAACATTAAGGTAATTTTATTACATTTTTGGCCCTTTGTTCGAAGAACACTTAGATCCTAATTCAATAATCGTCCTATTGACACCCTTTTTACGGTTTTACAAACGGATTGACAACATAATCACCCGCTGGATCGATAATATGCTAGGCACTCAATATAACGGCAAGTCTACAAGGAAACACAAAAGGCTTCTGGGAAGGGTGGGTGAAGAGCCTGGGCGAGCGGACGCGAGCGGGTTGTTGCGAGCGGAGCACTTGGGCAGGATTCGGCTTCCCCGATGGTAGAGCCCTCTCACCCCCGGGCGGCACCGGAGTTTTCTCCGAGGTCGCATGGGGGGTGATCGAGAGGGGCGCTCGGTGGGACGGCGCCCGCGGAATCTTTTGTTCCCGGAAGACCTGCGGACGCAGGCGTCCCGGAGGAGGCGGAAAAGGAGGAGACCTGCAGCCCTTCCCGATTGCCTCCGGTCTGCCGGTGGCGGGGTGGCTGCACTACCCCGGAACTTTGCAAACCAAAGTTGGCAAAACATGCTGAGCATAACATTTGGTTGTCATAATAGTAAAGAAGAATATTATTTTTACATATTTAAATAAATGCTTTATGAAGTATAACAGATTGTCAAGCATTAAATTTTTTTTTTTTATTAATATGCATAATTCAATATGAAATTATCATGTACAAAATTGAAATAACATACACTGACTAAACACACATGTGGCCAATTCTGGTAATACTACATTTCTCTATCCCTGTTTATACATTATGGTTCTGTTATTATGGTGTCTGCTTATGGTTGTATCATAGAAACCATTTGAAATTGTGTGAAAAATGTGTCTTTCAATGATCCAATCTTGTAAATATCAATAATTTCCTAGTCTTAATGGTCTTTGCTTTTACTATAAGTGAACTT
Organism: Calamotropha paludella; assembly: GCA_927399485.1. Classification (NCBI taxonomy): domain Eukaryota; kingdom Metazoa; phylum Arthropoda; class Insecta; order Lepidoptera; family Crambidae; genus Calamotropha; species Calamotropha paludella. The sequence goes on along the minus strand of OV656805.1, from coordinate 22,434,943 downwards.
GCAGAGACATCACAGTATAATAATAGTCCCAACGAATAATACAACTTTCTGGTGTTTTATCTATATTGATAATGCAATTAAATATAAATTAATTTTAATTAATTATGATCTACTTAATCTAGTTTCATGACCTGTTATACATTATGATTTATTATTCTTATTTAGCATAAGCACAGGTGAAGAAAATTATCAGGGTAACTCATATGTTCTGAAAGCCACTGCAATGGTGTGTCTAGAGGAAGAGTTATTCCATGTGTTCTTAATGAAACTGAAAACAAAATACAGATTTATTATTGGATAACAAGGTATATACCTCCATAGAATTTCTATTATGCTTACCATCTTTATCAGGATATAGTTCGGTTATCATTTGGTTTAAATTCTTTCGGCTGCCATCAACATTTTTAGGACTAACTAACCGTTGACTAAATGTTCCATCATCAGAATATATTCTAATGGGTATATGTTTAAATCCTTCATTATCACCATGAGACTCCATTAGTCGCCTATTTATTGCCCAAAATTGATCAAACTTATCTAAAATAAAAAATGAGCAAGTGATAATGTATAAGATACATTAGTAGTAAATTTGATTTATGCTGTCTTGCATTAAAATTAAAAATGATAATTATCGACTGAAGTCAGCACAAAATGAGAATATTATTTCTCCATGTTAATACATAGAAAAGGTACCATTTTGCAATCCCAGCCACAGCTGATTGTGATCTTTTTTCTGCATAGTTGACATAACCTGTCCACGATGCTTTAATACATCAGCTTCCTTTACTGTTGATATATAATGAGCTTCAACAATATCCCTGAGAAGAAAAGAATCAATTGAAAATAAATTTTTAGTGTCAAGGCTATAAAGACATTATTGAGTAATTATACTTACTTATTCGGGCAATGCAGAAGGACATCCTCAGGAAATCTAGTAAAGTGTACAGTCAATGTCCAAGGCAACTGTGCTTCATTGCCACAAAAGAGATCATACAAGAACCCTATAGGATAATGCCATTTAAGCGGCTGTCCATTATAATCTAACCACATTTCATTATCTGCATTTTCTTGAGATATGAATCGCAAGAAATGTCTTTTCATCTAAAAACATTGATGATAACAATATAGCGACGATTAAATTCAAAATGCACAGGTATATATATACAGGTATCTAGCAATTCTTAACAGAATTACCTTGTCTGTAACCAGCGGAAAGTAACTTAATCTTGGGACCATTACGTAGAATGGGTCAGGTTGTTGAATTTCCATTATTTCTTCTTGAGCTAACTGAAAACAAATAGGTAGTTTTCCGTCCCATATCTCTCGTAATACTTCTCTATCATTTGCCATAGCGTGTATTACTTCTTTAAATTGCCTTTGTAAAGACTGCACATATAATATTATCAACCAATTTTTTTTTATCAAATACAGAACATTTACCAACAAGTTGGTGGCATCCACTAAAAGATTGTAATCTTTGGTGGTAAATAATAAATTCAATTAAAAAACTCAAATAGATTCACAATATTCTGAATATTCTGATTGACACTTGTTATCGTATGTTGTTTGTTTTCCCATTAGGGCAGGCAAAGGTTACAAAGCCCATACAGCCTAGTCTTTTGATGTGAAACAAGTATGGCCGCCGGTAAAACCGATTGTTGGTGTGGCGACGCATGCCGTGGCGACAAGTCGTCACGCTTTACGATGGTATGTATAATTATATATATGTTGTATCAAAATATATGCCTTACCTATCATGAAAATTATGAGTCAATCGCCTATAAGGAAGGAGATAGCGTAAGTTCGAAAGCATGTGTCATCTTCGTCACTCTTCTCAAACCAAGAAATTACTGCATGTTATACGAGTACGGCGGCATGTCCATTAGTATATGTCGATGTGTAGTAGTTTACAATACATAGTAGTTTACAGCGTCTAGATCAATTCAGATTCAAGCCTTTTAGCGTATAGGTTTCCTACAACCCCATACCTTAACTGAAACCTAGGGAAAGAGAAATTTCACAGTTCATTATTTAGAATTTTTCATTCATATATCGGCTCTTATCATCATTCATCATCATGTAATGAAGAAAAAAGTAACTACACTAGGCTGTATGGGCTTTGTTCCCTTTACTGCCCTTATGCAAAACTAAATAAAAAAAGAATTTGAAATGTCAGTCAACTGTTAACTAACACGTGCGAGATAATTATTAAACTTTGAATTTCTTTCTTCATACTTTGCTGTAAACTGCGGAAATAGTAGTATACAGCAAAGGAGTAATCTTTGAGATTGTGATTCACAAAAACGCGCTGAGGTTCAACTTTAATTGAAAATATTTTAAGTTCCTGAAGAAACAATTACAATTCCAAATACGTAAACAATGGGCAAGAAAAGGAAACTCGTCGCAAAAGACGATGATGAGTACGATCCTGTACCAAAACATTTAGTAACCTCGCACATAAAAAAGCAAGAAAAACGGCTTATTGTAATTTTAGAAAATGCACAACTAGAAACTGTCAAGGTATTAAAAACCCGGCGCTGTTATGGCTGAGATAATTTTATCGGAAATTAATTTTATGGCTATTTGTAATAGCTTTAAGGATGTTTAGTAATTTTGCCATAACTTTAAAAATCAGTTTTATCAATCCAAAATTAAAAAAAGAGAATAAAGGCCGTAAATTGTTTCTTCCGCCTTGTTATCATTCTGTGTCACTGTCTCAACTCCTCTGTGAAATATAATGAAATTGCTCTAGATTATTTGTGAACACTGAAAACTGTTAAAGCTTGTTTTGATAAAGGTAGAAGTTGTTTTCATCCTTGTTAAACATTGTTGCTAAAAGTGTGGAATTGGATAGACAACCAAACTAAAAACTATTCAAAATTAGTGCATTAAATATCACATAGCCACTGTGGCTGGATATAACTTATGCTATTTGTAAACTCTAATTTAGCCATAAAGTCATTAAAAGCTGTGTAAGTTATAAAGGTTTTAAAAACTGGATATCAGATACCCGGTCACAACTGTGCTAGTATCTCATTAATTTGAATTAATAAATTTAAGGTTATTGTCTCAATCAAATGCTTAAATATATTAATTAATACTTATCCTTTTATAATTCTGCAATCCCCATTGTCAATTGGAGATAACTGTTTAACATATATTTTTATTTCAGACTGGAAATAGTTTTGAATTGTTAAATTGTGATGACCATGCTAACATTCTTCGAAAAAATGATAGAGACCCAGGTTCCTGTAGACCAGACATAACACATCAATCTTTACTCATGTTGATGGATTCTCCTTTGAACCGTGCAGGTCTCTTACAAGTGTACATTCACACAGAAAAAAATGTTCTTATAGAAATTAATCCTCAGACAAGGATACCAAGAACATTCAAAAGATTTGCAGGATTGATTGGTATGTAATGTTATATAAAATTTGTTAAAAAAAAATAGTTTTATTAAATGTATTGAATGAATGAGTTTTTTATAATTCTACAGATTTTTATTTTATTTGATGTTATAGCTTCATGAATGTTTGGTATTTATGTAATATTTGTGTTTTACAGTTCAACTTCTTCACAAATTTGCCATCAGGGCTTCAGATGGCCCTATGAAATTGTTAAAAGTAATCAAGAATCCTGTCACATCACATCTTCCTGTTGGAGTAAAAAAAATAACCATGTCTTTTAGTTCCAAAGCTGTAAAGAACTGTCGTGATATAGTGCCCAAAGAGGATCCAATTGTTTTAATTATTGGTGCCATGGCTCATGGCAAAGTGGAAGCTGATTATTCTGAAGATATTATTTCAATAAGCAACTATCCTCTGTCAGCTGCACTCACTTGTGCAAAGTTATGTACTGCTTTTGAAGAGGTTTGGGGTGTAGAATAAATCATATATATAAATAATTAACTTTTGTTTGTTTATATTTTATATGCTGCCGTATTGTTCAGTCAATGGAGATAAAACTGTGCTAAGAAATTGCTTGCACTTGTGCAAAGTTTATGTGCATAAACAAAAAAGTTTGCATAAGGCCAGGGGTAGCTTAAAAGGGGTTGCAAAGCACACCGGGTACAGCTATTCATAAATAACTTACTTCTTTATGTTATTTTGTATTTCGTCTATTCAGAGAAAAGTAATCAAATCCCACCCAGGAAAGATCAAACCAATTTTATACATCAACTATCTTTTACCCGTTGCTTCACTTGTGTTAATGTAGACTACTGATTAAAAGTTATAGTTCTATCCCTCTGAAACAGTTTTGCTTTCCTGATAAAGGTACCCTATGTACTTTTCTGTACCCCATGCAATATGTATGAAAAATTTCATGATGATCAATTGGGTATTTAAGGCATATACGTGTAACAAACTAATCACTTTCATTTATATAATATTACAACTATAAGGCTTATTTTATACAATTATCAATTCATCACAGATATCACATTTACCTTCACCGATCAACAGTATTTTATGACAGTAAGCTGGAAATAAATATAAAATAATTTCTGACACATACTGGATTCGAAATTATGGGTTTAAAATCGCCTTAACGCTAAAAATGCGCGTGGTAATGTGACTCTTTATTTCATTTTAGATTGTGACAGATAAACTCAATGATACCTTCAAAATTCATAGAAACATTTCTTGTGCCATAAAATTAACACCTAATATGATAAATTATTTTTATAGAAGTAAGTTTACTTGTGAAGTGATTTATTCTAGTATTTTTTTAATAAAATAATTTACCATAAAAGATTTAATAATAATATAAAAATAATAAAAAACCTATTACGATATATAAAAAAGTAGGTACTCAATATTTTGTTACATACATTTTTCGTTTTTCTTCGATGTAACAGAAATTCCAATTGATTTATACCAATGGAAAAATATGTAAACGTTGGCAAAAACAGTGACAGTTAAAAACAAAGCAACACCCTTCTTAGTTAGTTAACACAATATTAAAGATGAACACCTTTGCTCTTATATTTCTAATAGGCACTTCAGTGTTTTTTTTTTATCTCAAATGATATCTAATAATAAAATTCCTTGATAACATGTAGGTTGTAAATGTTTTTTAGGAGTGAATAATTGAGTAACTGAATAAAATACGTCTATATTGGGGCTGTCCATTAATCACGTGAGGCTCGAAAGGGGGGGGAGGGGTCCATAAAAAAATCACGAAATATCACAAGGGGGGAGGGGGGTGTAGTAATATATCACGTGAATTTATTTTTTTAGCAAACGTGCGACACTGAACCGAAAAGGGGCGTGACGTGTATTATTTTTCGCCAAACGCGTACAAAACGAAAGCGGCTTACTACTTATGTAGTTCGATGTTGGCGTCGAAGTTGAGATCTGACGACAACTCTAAGCCATAAAGCTCAAGGCTGTCGGTAACAGGTACAGATGTACCTCGGAAAGCAGGAGTGAGTTTGAAGGAACTCCTTTTGTAGTGAAAATACACGCTTGTGTTTTAGAGGCGTTGAACTGGACGAGGTTACTGTCACCCCGCTGGGAAACGTGGCTCAACCTCTGATTCGTTTGCTCAACCATGGACTCTCTCATCAATATCACGTCGTCACCGCTGGCTTTTGAATTAGACAGGTATCTCTCAACGACAGTACTGTCGTCTGGATACCCAACAATTCCAGGTATCAACAGGTCATTGATGTGCAGCAGGAGAAATGTCGCAGAGAGCAGATCACTGACGAACTCCGGCATCAATAGCCACTGAGTCAGAGGAGCAGCCATCGATAACTACTCTGAATGACCGTTCTTTCAAGAAATCGGCTATTCAATTACAAAAACAACGGGGATACCATACGCAGGAAGTTTGCGCAGCTGACTAGCGTGCCAAACCCTTCGAGATGTCAAGTGACTCGGCAAGTGCTTCGTCGTGCATCTAGAGGGCCTCCCCCAGCAGTGCGTCACATAAACTAGAAGATCCCCAGTTGAACGTCCACGGCGAAAGGGGGCGTTCAAGTATTACGTAACGCAATTTAGGGGGAGGGGGGGGTCTCGTAAAACGTTACGATGTGTTACAGGGGCGGGAGGGATCTTTCTTACAAAACGTTACGTTACATTTACAAAATACGCATGTATTGCGGGTTAAAAATGTTTTGTTTTATTTAGTATTACTACCGCAAAGTCGATTAAAACTATAACAAGGATATTTTAGCGACTTTCTTGTACTTTTGGGTAAAAATGGTCACTTGAGTGTTACGTAACATTTAGAGAGGTGGAGGGGGGTTACTTGTTAACGTTACGGCGTGTTACAAGGGGGGGGGAGGGAGGGTCAAAAATTGCGTTACGTAATACTTGAACGCTCCCAAAGCCATATTGACCGTCACTAAGAACATCATTGTTTTCTAGGTACGAGAGCAACTTACTGTTCAGCACTTTTTCCATTACTTTACATAGTATGGAAGTGATGGCGATCGGTCGGTAATTGCATGGGTCGGCACGACAACCCTTTTTGGGTACTGGTTGCAGATTGGCAAGCTTCCAGGATTTTGGTACGGTTCTTATTTTGAGAGAGAGGCGATACAACCGTGTTAACACAGGAGACAACTCCGGTGCACAATACCTTAGTACTCTTGCTGGTATACCATCAGGACCACTGGCCTTATTCACGTCTAGACCAAGTAAGACTCTACGGACCTGTTTATTGTGAATTGTGATCTCCGACATTGAAGAATCACATCGAGGTATGTTTGGTAGTTATTGAGAGCCGGTGTCTAGACGGGAACTGCTTGCAAACAGAGAGGCAAATAAACTTGCTTTTTCAGTTGCATAATGGTTTCAGCAAAGGTGGTATCAAAGGACGACAAAAATTTACTTCGACTGACTTTGAAAGGGACCACAACTGTTTACTTCCATTCGGGTAGGATGTCAGTTTCGTCCCTATTCGGCTGATGTGGTCGAATCTTGCTTTAAGAATGACCCTTTTGCATGACTTGGCGGCCGAATTATAGGCTGTCTTCTTCGATCGGTTTCTCCATGAGCGGACCTTGCGATCGCGGATATGCACCCAAGCCTGGTAAGCAGACTGTTTTCGGGCCTCAGCACTAGCACAGGCCGCATTATACTAAGGCCGGGACTTGTAACCGAGCGGGATGTCGGAGAATGGAATAAAATACTCCATTCCCTGCCGAATTACGTCTGCAATCGCATCAGCGGTGCACGATGGGTCGCTCGAAGAGAAGCAATTTTGCCGCCAGGGATAAGATGTAAATAAAATACGCATCTCGTCCCAATTTGCTGACTCGTAACGCCATACCCGCCTCATGCCGCTGGGGCTATCATGCGCAGGAGAGCAGATCGATACGGATTTCACCCCACAATGGTCGGACGACCCCAATGGAGCTAAGACCGATACCGAATGTGTGCGGATCAGTTGTCAGCAGTAAGTCAAGACAATTAGGTGTGTGGCCAGCAATATCTGGAATTCGCGTCACTTGGTCCGCCAGCTGAGTAAGATTTAGCGCTAGGGCACGCTTCTCTCCCAGCATGGTCAGTTTTCTGGTATGGGCACAGCCACTTTTTATGGTGAGCGTTGAAGTCCCCCAGAAAAACAAGCTTCGCCGCTGGATATCGCACAGTTACCAAGTTGCCGTCTTTGTGAGGTAATCTTTGAGCCGAGTCGTCTCCCGGTCACCGCTGTGCGATCGGTAAACACAGATGTAGAGCTTCTTCTAAACCCCTGTGTCCACCAGAAGCCAAATAACGGAAAACTCGGACTTTTTAAAGCATCGGAGACGCCTACAGCAAATGTCATTACGGACGAACACACAGACCCCTGCACTCATCTTGAACTTATGCTCAAGCGTGTAACCAGGGTAGTTGAGGTACGCCTCATCCGACGGGGTTGCTATCTGAGTGTCCGTTAAGAAGAGTAGGTGCTGCTTCTCGGTCTCCAGATGATGATGGACCGGATCGAGATTTGAGTGCAGTCCTCTGATGTTCGCAAAGTGCACTTTTTATGTGAGGTAGTGCAGCCATTGTTTAGCTTTCTTGCACGGTGGAGCATTTCGGGATTTTTTGCAAGTTGGCGAGGCAGCCTTTGCTGCACTTTGCGGCACTAACTGCGGTCGGCCAATAGCTAAACCGTGATTCGGATCCCGCTACCCTCCAGAATGCGTTACCTGGTACAGCATTGCCAAGATACCAAGACCGGTCTTAAGTTGCGCAACTGACTTATTACCAACCCCCATTGGCACTGGTACTCCCGCCCTCCAACGGAACGCAGCAGAGCTGCTTGGCGACGGATTTCGGCAGGATGGTGGTCGCAAGCCAGGCGGCCCATTACGGAGCCTACCGCCGCTGCTGGGATCATCAGCCGTCACCACGGGCCGAGTTGGTGCGTGATGCCGTTGCCCGGGGTGGACCGCTAGGAGGTAGATCCCACCCATCCCAAAACCTGCAACCTCTCTATCTACCTCTAAACGTTATTATTGTAGTCTGTAACCTGTACTTTTACCTGTATTTTAAAAATATTAAAAAAAATAAGATTAGGTACTAAAAAATACACGTGATATAGTGTGGGGGGGGGGGGGGGGTAGTCTGAAACCTCACCATGTATCACCAAGGGGGAGGGGGGGTTAAAAAATGCCAAAAAACATCACGTGATTAATGGACGGCCCCATTACAGACGTCTGACCAGTGACCGTGACAAATTAAACGGTTTCTTTAAATGTTTTGATGACCAATTGATTCCGCCACGGGACATTTTTAGGACAGTGCCTTATTGACACAACACAACTATGTCTTTCTATGAACTCTTAACGTAAAACTATTTTATGATGTATATTTTGTTTAAAAAAAATTGTAGGATTATACTATTGTAGCTATACCTACCACTCTTGTAAAAGATGTCAAAATAAATAAATAACTAAATAAATATTTCTAACATTCACACCAATTAGCCTAGCCCAAAGTAAGCACTGTAAGGCTTGTGTTATGGATACTAGGGTAACGGATAAACATACATATATGATACATACATAATATTTAAAGAAATATATATAAACACCCATGACTCAGGTACAAATGCTCGTATTCATCATACAAAGATCTGCCCCTTCCGGGATTTGAACCCAGGACCGTCGGTGCGAAAGGCAGGATCGCTACCGTTGCACCAAACTGTCGTTGATAGAGCTGAAATAGAGCCTTAATTGAAACATCAATTCGTGTAATACCTAGGTAACCTACAAATAAATATATTACAAGCTTTTGCCCGCGGCTTCGCTCGCCTTTATGTAGACTACCGATTAAAAGTTATATTCTAGCCCACGGGAACAGTACTTTTTTCCAGGATAAAAGGTACCTTATGTACTTTTCTGGACCTCTTGCAAAGTGTGAAAGTGTAACAAACTGACTTTCGTATTTATAATATTAATTAGGACTATATGGTTTTTACCGATGTCATATATAGCCTATCATTTGCGCAACCCTATGTTCTTACCATATACCACATTCCATCGAAATCGGTCAACCCGTTCTTGACTTATCTGAGCACATACAGATATACAGTCAAAAATAAAAAAAATGCTTTATCAGTCATAAAACGAATGTTTATTATAAAAGTCCAAAAAAATTACAGACAGATTTATATAGTAGTATAGATATACACTATTAAAAGTTTCATATCTTCATTATCTCAACCGTAAGACGTCCACTGCGGACGAAAGCCTCCTCAAAAATGGCTATAATCTTCACGCTTGGCAGATGGTTGGAGATAACGGATATGAAAGACCTTTATACTAAAATCGTTGCTGCGGATTTTGTAGTCAACTAAAGGAGTATGGTGAATACCTCCAGTATTATTACTTTGCAGGCCAACAAAAGGCCTAGTCCAAATATTACTCTATATTATTTTTTATATATTCCATAACGAGAAGAACTAAGAGAAGATACAAAAAAATAGTAATCTTTAATTTTTGGTTGTCTATAATTAAAAAAAAACTCAAGACATCTGAAAATACATAGTATAATTCCATAAATGAATAAATAAATTAGAATTTGGCTTATTAAAATCACACCGCAGCGTGATGAAAAAAAAATCAAAATTCAAACCATTCCTGACTACAAGCATCCACACAGTCTCGGTCGCATTTTTTAGACTGACATTCTTGATAAAAATTGGACGCCTCGCATCAATCTAGGAATGCGGGGGACAGGGAACTTTGGTATGCGCAAGCTTTTTTGTTTATCGTTCCTGATCCAATTCAATGAAGTTTAAAAATGTAGTTTCAGTGGTCTTTTGTATTATAGCTATCCTACATACGTACATATTTTATTGTTAGTTTGTGTCCAAATGTCAAAATCATGTCAATGCCAAAGTCAGGGTATATGACTTCAATGAAAATAAAGATCAAACTGTTGTAAATTTAATAGCACTTATACCTTTTCTTTACGAATTTAGCCTAGGTATATATAATTGAAATCTTTATATGATTTCTGTAAGAAATTAATAATAACATAATTAAAATTTCATGTTCGCCACGTGATTTCAAAAGCACGGAATTGGCTGAATAACGGCGTAAGCGTCACGCCCCGTTCAATTTACAATAAATATTAGACTAAGTTTTACGTAGGTATTACGATTTGATAGCTAAAAGTTTGATTACAAGCAGATGGCTCTGTCTTGACGTCTATTAACCAACATGAGAGTCTTTAGCGTTTTGGCGGTATTTTGGGTCATTTATACTTTGATGGCAATTTTTATAGAAAATAATGAAATTAACAAAGAATGAATGAAGTGGCAAATGTTTTATGTTTTATCGAACTATTTGAGATATCAGATAAATTATTATAATAGAAAAATACTAGAAAAAATCGACTCGGGTCACAAGTGAATCTCAGGCGGGAATCTGAGATTCACTTGTGACCCGAGTCGATTTTTTCTAGTATTTTTCTATTATAATAATTTATCTGATAAGATCGCATTGAAAATGCATAAAATATATAAAAATTATAAATCTATTTGAGATATTTTCGCAAAACCTGTCAAATCCCCTTTATTCTTTTAGGCGACTATTGTTGCCGATAGAACCGCTCATAAAATCTGCTAAAACTAAGTATGTTTATGAGAAAGCATTTTTGTTTATGTATAACGAAAAATAAGTAAGTATAATGCAGTTTGCGTTTCTTATTATTTGACTGAACAATTAACTGAAACAAAATATTAACTCAAACGCGAAAGCAACGCTTGTGCAAACTTTGAATCATAAGCATAACATTCAGTATAATACAAATGTACCCACTTAATTATATGTACTTACATAAAAAATAAACAAACTATGACAATGGTTCAAAATATTTGTGGGTGGGTGTCTGCAGTTGGTGCATTCGTTAGGTACTGACGATGAAAAAATGATTCTATAACAAAAAAGATCTTAGCATTCTGCTCGAAGGATCAGAAACGATGCACTATCTGGTGATGTAGTAATGAGTAAATTAAAACAACTCTCGCTATCAACAACTATCGTTACATCACTTTCACTGACATTGGTTATGAGCAGCTGTATTTCTTTCTTACTTTTACTTTACTTTTAGATATCAAAAATATTTTAGTTTATATGTACCTGCTATTGTAGTGCCTATGTAGGTACTAGACCAAGGGTCTCTCAACTACGACCTGACTTGAGCCGTCCTAATGTCATCGTCAATTCAGCCCGGGATATCGTATGACCAGTGTTTTCAATCCGGCCCTTGACAACTAATCACGGGCGTAGCTAGGGGGAGGGTTTTGGGGGTTCAAACCCCCCCCGAAATGTTAAGATATTAACATCAATAATATCAAAATAAGGAGAGGCCAGCGGCATAACTTATTTTATTACTAATTATTACACTAATAATGTATTTTGGATTCGGCCTCTACCACCCGCCGCCGTCCGCCGTCATTTAGGGCGTACGCTAAACCTTGCGCGGGCACACGCCGCAGGCGTCTGCTCCGGCGTCCGACGCGGGCCTGGGACATTATCTGGTGTGTTACATTTAAATTTTGAGGTCAGTTCTGAAATTGAAGACGCAATTTTTATGTATTCGGCAGTGCTATCCGAAAGAAGTAGGTACATTGAGTCAAAAAAAGTATCGGGAATGGATGACTTGTTTATGGTTCCAAATTCAAATTTTTGTTTTTTTGTTGTTGTTAGATTGGCACAACTGTTTTCCATTTTGGTGCGGAGTTTGAGTTGCATCTGTTATTAATATAAAATACAGTGCTGTTTTTAGTTATATTACATCTAGTGTGTATTGCGAATTTCATAATGGACAAAAATATCGAACAAAGAGTTTGTCTTAAATTTTGCATCGCCAATGGAATTTCGTTTTCGGAGTCACTGAAAATTTTACAGAAAGCTTACGGTGAATCGACTTATCAAAAATACGTGATTATGAGTGGTACATAGCGTTCAAAAGCGGTCGAGATGTGATGGAAGATTTGCCTCGCTCGGGTAGGCCATCATAGTCTGCAACTGAAGTTAACATCGCAAAAGTGAAGGAAATAGTAACTGAAAATCCTCATTTAACTTTAAGAGAGATAGCCGCCAAACTTTTTGTATCTCACGAGTCGATCCGTACCATTTTAACTAATCATTTGGGTATGAAACATTTTACCGTTTTAAAGACCTGTATTTTCTCCAAAAACTCAATCGCATGAGAGTCGCTGAGGACATGCTAGAACGAGTCAATTCCAACCCAACATTTATGAAACGCATTGTTACTGGTGACTTGTCGTGGGTTTACGAGTTTGACATGCAAACTAGTTAACAAACTTCGGAGTGGCGCCTTCCAACTGAACCGAAACCGAAAAAACCACGCCAAAGTCGATCAAAAGTCAAAAACATGTTGACTATCGCGGTGTTTTGCACTCGGAATTCTTGCCGGAAGGTCAAACGGTAAATAAAGAATATTATTTGAGCGTTATGCGGCATTTAAGAGAGCAAATTCGACGAAAAAGGCCAGATTTGTGAAGAGAAAATTCTTGAATTTTGCACCACGATAATGCGCCTTCGCAGAAGCCCATCATTGGGAACCAATTTTTGACCAAACACTCAACAAATACCATCGATCAACCACCATATTCAACAGATATGGCTCCAGCCGACTTCTTACTTTTTCCTAAACTCAAATTACCACTTCGTGGCACCCGTTTTCAATCGGTAGAAGACATAAAGGAGGATTCCCGGCGAGAACTGAACTCAATTGCGGAAACAGCTGTTAAAAATGTTTTGATGATTGGATTATTCGTTGGCGTAGGTGTATCGTTACTGAAGGAGCATACTTTGAAGGTGATAACATAAATTTGGATAAATAACAAACATTTTGTATATTATTGATCTTTTCCCGGTACTTTCTTGACAGAGTAGTACATCTGTCGTCAAAGTAGAACTTGCAGTGTGGAAAGCAGCTATGATCTCCTATCATCTTCCCTACTCCAAAATCTGCTTTGGAATGCTTAGATGAGTGCGATCAAAAATTATATCCAAATATTAACACGTTGTTACAAATATTGGCTACCATACCTGTTTCCACTGCTACACCAGAAAGGACTTTTTCAATCCTACGAAGACTTAAAAACTACTTGCGGAACACAACGAGTGAAAACAGACTGAACGGCTTGGCTCTCATGAATACTTATTCACTTTGGGATGGAAATTGATGCGAATGAAGTAGCGGATATATTTAAAAAGAAAAACAGATGATTAATTCTATAGTACATACGTAATAATATTAAGGTGCATGCACTTTCAGTAGTTTTATTTTTTGAACCCCCCCGATACTAAAACCTGGCTACGCCCGTGCAACTAATGGCTTATTGTTGTTATTGAGTTGGGTAATAAAGCACAGAATTATAATTATTCGATTGTATAGGTAGAAAATTAATGTCAGGTAATTATTAAATTCTAATAATTGAAGCGAATAACCCATTACAATAATTAGATTATATAACTATTGAACATCCTGCTTCCATATCCCGCTTCTATATACCTTATCGAAGTCCAAATTAGATGTATGGAATGTATGTATCCTGCATCACTTATGTGATATTTATTATGAAATCCGAGAGGCAAAGTAAACGCGATTGAGATCACAGGGTGTCCACTTGTAAAAAAACAATAATGAGATTTAAGAAATTGTGATTTTTCTACCGACAATAGTTTGTAGTCGTGGATCTATTTTACTCCTTGTACCAATAAAGATAAGAAATTTAAGACTCACGTTCTTTAAGTTAGATCCATAAGCATTTATTAGTACTAAAACAAAAATAGACCCGGAATCTGGCAGTTACTTCCTTAAATAAAAATAAAATAAATACGTTACATTAAATAATAAATACCTAATTTAATTTTATACATTACGTACCCATTGGGAGCATACTTGATCAGCATTACGAAATTGACTTATTCGCCGATGATTTGGGACATCTTTCTTATCTATTTAGTAACATTTCAAATTGTGGCGTGATTAGATTACTTAATTGTTTGTCATTAATTAAATTGTGACGTTTATATTTATTGGACTATCAACATGTAATTTATCCATCCTAATTATTTTATTTCTTTTATTATATTTTATAAGTTGACCTAGTTATATAATTTAAGATTAATAATAAATATTTTTTTATATTTTATATAATTAATCTGAATCGTTTGACAATGATAAATGTTGTTTCATATTTCTAAATTATAAATTGTATTTATAATAATTTTGACACCGCGACACTGACAGCAAAATTTGCTGTAATTAAATGCGATGCTTGGAATCATACTACTGGATTGCAAGCGCCATGAATTGGTAAGGTTAGGCGAAAGACAAAGGTCGTAGAAGTGGTAGACGTCACATGCTCGCATGAGTGGTGAAAGATGGTCCAGAATGATAATGAAGTGGAAGCGAATGAAGATGACCCGGGGTAGAGAACGTATACCAAAGAGATGGGTCGATAATCTAAAGTAACACGCCAACAACTGGCTGCAAGTGGCCAAATAAAGGGGAAAATACTGCTATATACAGGTAGATTATTAATAAGAAGATTTCTAACTTAGGCAATATACTACTACATCCGTTTATAATTATTGACATAAATAGCAGCAATACCTGTTGAAAATATGTATTCTTATATAAAAAAATTGATTCTGTATGTACGTACATCTTTTATAAATTTCATTAAACTTGGAATGGAACTTGTCTGGAAATTTCTGTTCTTACACTTATTTATGTTCAGCCCTATTTCTGCAGCATATTAAGGATTCTTTTTTAAGTTTAAGGTCATCTTGAAAAATAAATGGTATGCAGTAAGGTCTATTTTGATTCTTGATTTAATCTATATATTAGACAGGCTTTATTATGACCATTCTAATGGTATAGGTACTAAGATAATGCGTTATGCACGTCTTGGTGTAAATGGAACCGCACAGTCGTCAGTAGCCAAAAGCTTAGCAAGTTGCAGCCGAAGGCCGGCACATTTTGTACATCTGTGACAGAGCTAGTTCATAAGAAGTATGTGTGTTCGTAAAACGCAGCGCGCTGCTTTACAACCCAGACATTTGGGCGACTGCGCCTGCCCCGCTAGACCGTTCGGCGCCTGCTCACAAAGGACCCATTGTGTGCCGCCGCCGCTCAATTCTATAGGCCCTTAGCTTCTTCGTTTTTTCTCCGAAATTCCTTATAACAGATTGATACTCAAACAATGAGTTTCCGTCCCTTTATTGGCACCTTGATTTTTTGTTGAACCTTCTCTATGTTCGGACAAAATCACAACCTGTTCCGATTTGTGGGGATTTTGCTGTATGATTTCAATTCAAATCAGTTCTGTCGTGTGAAAGCCATTCACAGATTTTTTTGGAACTGCTAACAATAACTGATACAGTTTATTGACTAAATTGGACCTCACCAAGCTCGTTTGAATTAATTTATTAACATTATCATAAAATAAATTCGGTACTATCCACCTAGTTTAAGTTTCTTCTCTGTCTGACCTTCCTTTTAATTTTTAACTTTCATACTTAGTATAAAATATCAACGTGATGTCGTTGTTTTAGAGTCACTTCATTATATTTAAGCGGTCCTTTACGATAGAGCACTCCGCTTAGTTAAAGTGGCAGCAATTGGAAAGAAAAGAACTTGCGTTCAACAGCCGAATGAAACCCGAATGACAGAGTGAGAAACCCGAATGACAGTGTGACCCGGATGACACCCAACCCCAAGACGATTAATCCTAGATTTCTTTGATTATCATTAACACTAAACTAAGCCCTGTGTTCCCGTGTTAATGATTTTCTATGATGACCGGTACACCAACTGGGGCCGATTATACTTATACGTGAAAGTTCATCTATTTCAGATTACTTTAACTTGATTTATTTAGATGTCGAACATGTAAACCTATAGGCCTGGTGTTTTGTAACTCAATCATACAATTAACGTTATTTATCGAGAGCCAGGTTTATGTAGATACGTGGTCGGCGCGTAGGTAGTCATACCAGTTAGGTGTGGCAGACGCCCACGAGCGGCGCTCCTACCAAACAGGTTTCCACTCACCGTCACCGACCACCACGGCCTACGCCGATAACTTACACCACGGCTCTACACGTGTCTAATGCGACGCAACGTTACATTATTTACCGAAATATGAGGTACAGTGCATAATTACTCTATTGTCTACAGTACGAAAATCAGATTAAATAGTATTATTCTTACTTTTCTACAAGAGAGCGAATAGACAAAACGATAGTAAAGGAAAACTTGATCAAAAGTAAACTAAATACCTATATGACGAAGTTTATTATTTTATTAATAGTATTATTATAAAATATTAACCTGCATCCGCTCAACACTTAGAAAAAAGGGGTTAACGTAGTCTTTTTAAAATCAATCGCACTCAAAAACAATACAAGGTTTCCCACGTATTACAGCAGGTAGTTAGCGTCAACGATATGGCAATATCCGTTGCATTGCATTACAACCTCACTTGTGTGATGTCAACGAAGCGAAATGTTATCTACATCCGCATGTGGGGTCCCAAGATAATCCGCACTGACGACTGGATGCTGACGCAACACACCGGCGGGCGTACGTGCTTTTATGCGCCTTCCACAAAAATTGCATACCTACTCATAGTTAGTATTTGTGTGAAATACTTGTATTATTTGTTGAAGATAAGATAACTTCGTATCAAAGTGAAGGACGATTGATGTAGATTTATGACTGTTTAAAGTTATCATGCTTACGTTATTTGAATGGCTCTAAAACCACGCTTATAATACGCATTTTTTTTTATTATTATTTCAGAATTAATTATTGATCATTCGAAAGATGGTCGACCAATTAACAAAATTGGAATAGACACTCATAAATAAGAAGGAGAGTCAGCATCGCAAATAGATTTTGCATCGGGTGGCATTGGATCGGCTGGCTAGGCGCCACCACCGGCCGCAGTAGAACGTCGATTCTTACACAACGCGTTGCGAGGTGATGTGGCGCCTCCATTTGATTGGTTGAGTTAATCACCAAAGCTAGCTACAACGGCAAATACAAGCACCGATAAGGAAACATTATAGAATAATAGGGTATTTATACCCTAATAGCACACAATTTAATATAAAATGTATTGCTTGAATATCGTTATATTTCTCATTTATTATATTAGTATGGAAAAAAACGATGGCCCAATTAAATGTATTAAGGATATTAGGTAAATAAATTGTGTAGGTGACTATTAACCTGTTTCACAATTTATGATAATAAGGTTTAATTAAAAAATTAAACACAACTTTTATATGAAATTATGCGTCAATTAATTGATATGAAAATAAACAGGACTTTGTGAAATAAGTCATAAGTGTAAAACTATTCGCGCAATTACTATACCCGCCGTAACATCAAAACGAAAGGTGCGATTTGAATAATTAAAAGAGAAATTAACATCTACGCAATCAACCTTGATTATGAAGCTGTTTAGTTGGATAAGGGCTGATCTCTATATTTTACCCGTGCTTTAATTAAATAATTTGAACAAAAAGCATGTTTTAATTTGTGAACAATGATAAGTCCTATAAACGTTTCGTCCTTTATTTTATGTATCAGTAATAGTTTTCGGTGCGGACGGCAAATAATGACAAATAGGCGAATTTTTGCTACCTTGGGGTACAATTATCGTTATATTTCAGCCAATTAATACAAAACTTTAATAAATTATACACCTGAACCTTCCTCGTGAATCATTCTGTTCTGTGGTGAAAACTATATGGAAATCCGTTTGGTAGTTTTTGAGTTTATAACGTTTAGATAGACAGACGCGGTGGATGAACTTTGTATTATAATATTTAGTGATTATTAATGATATACTTTTTATAATCACTCGGATAATTTTACTCCTTTTCCTCACGTCTCACAATATGAGACGTATGTTTAGAAAATACGGCATGACTATGTCCTTTGTAATTGTAATTACTTCATTTGTAGTTAAAAAATAAGATATATTACTCATTTGGATTTGAAATAAAACAGACACACAAACACGTCAATAGGAGAAGGTACATCTAAAGGAAATGTGGAAATGAATAATAACTACGCAGCTCTCCAATGTAGAGTCATAATGTCCGGGCGCCAATCACATGGTTCATGCGGTCGATGACGCGCGCTGCTGTGCGCACCGCTCAATTCAATACAATCCTAACCGATCGTGCGCCAGTCGGTGTATAGTCTCTATCAAACACCTTACAAAGAAAAGGAAGAGCCAATGTTTTCAGCATAATGTGGAGCTCTACAATCAAGTAACGCTTAGCGGTGCATGCAATGCGAACCCGGCCCTACCTGCGTGCGTGACTACCGCGCCCGACTGATTTAAGACGGACTATTAGCATCAATTGTTACTCCAAAACTAATAATAATGGCAAACGTTATTAAAGACAACTAGATACCTATAGTCATAAGTATTTAGTATGGTTCGCTGTAGTTTAATGTTCTTTGACTTTGATAAAGTCATACGATTCATACGCTCGACACATACGTCAGTTAGCATAATTATCACAGAAGATGTTCATAGAAAAAAATCGCCTAACAATACTTGCATGATATGTAAGTATTTCGGGAAATCTGTTTTAAATATTCCTTTATAATATTTGATGGTACTAACTGCGAAATTTTAATAATTAATTATACCTTTAAGGATAAGGATAAGATATTTAATATTACTAAATAAAATCGATCTTTTTACAAGATTAAGTTAATGTTTTACGTGTTAACTACAAAAACAACCCTTCATCTTTAAAAAAAGATGATGCAATGAAATTGAATATAAATAATACCATATTATATAAATACAAACAATTAATTATTTATTACTTTTAAGAAGTGACGCGAGTGCGTAGACGCTTGGTAAAGCACGTAGGCGCGCCGCTACTTAGCGTCACACAACTTAGAGAAAGAAATCAACAAGGTATAACATTACATTATTTATAAGGCATTCGCAGTAATTGCATATAATTTAAATAGGACATTTTGTATATTGCTGCTTTTTTATTTGCCAAGACACAGAGTAATTTTTAGCAAAGAAACTTATATGTAAAAAGGACGCTTATATAATGAGTGCCAACACGCGCGTGCCAATGGTGTCAACAGTTCTTGTGATTCATTTTAACCCATGAAAATATTTAGCTGGGTGCCAAACTAGACCGAGCAGTCTATCAAGGTGCAAAATTAAGAGCATTTGTATTATATACTCGTAGCGAGTAGGATATTTCTTATAATAACAAATGAACGATGAGCCACGTACGTTTCAATAAATGCACAAAGATACTTGTTAATTTCCCTAATTAACTTTATCTAAGCACGTTGCTATCGGATCACTGAGATGTCATATTTAAGTAGGTAGTTTGACGACAGTGACAAGCGACACTCAGGTTGGTGATTAGTGCGATTTGTTGATTGTAAGTACCGGTTGTACTATATTTGGCAGTGATGCAATCACTCGAACGTGTATGAGTAGCAAGTGATAGCAGGTTAGATATAACAACAGTATTTCTGCTAATAAACTTGTGAATGTATTGTATGTGCTAGAAACCAGAGTGCATCAGCATGTCCCCACGCTATGTAACCCCCTCAGAGTATTTTATTAATTATGTGATCGGTTATGCTACATTGTTACCGAAATCACACGATGTCAAAAAAGATTGTTATCCTATGGTCTTTAAAAATTTGTCAAATTAATTAGCTCTTACTCTTCCTATACTTATTTGTTAAAATGAACGCATTTTCATTCATATTTTTATTTTATTCTAAAATTTCGAATCGGTATATTCAAGTACCGTTTTCATAGGATGGCTAAAGTTACTTATGGTTGTTTTAAGTGTAATATTACCGTCCAATATTTTATCAGGCGCGCATACCAAACAGCTGAATCTTGCCATATGTATAATCGGTTATAATGCAAAACAAATAACTTAGTGACAATGATTTACACTATTGAGCTAGGATATATTATATTATTTATTAATTGCCATTTAAAGCTTGTCTGTTCCGAGTTTATTCTTAACATTGCAAGTGGTAAATAAAAAAAAGAACATAAAAGACTCTATAACACTTAGAACTGCTTATATATTCGTCAAATATTTAACATCAAATTTATGTAATGAATACGGTTTTTCTCTTTGGTAGAAAGCTAATGTGATCGTGAATGAGGCGAGGCGGAGGCTGGCGGGCCCCGCGGATGACCAGTCCGCTAGAACCGGTTGCTAGCGACCGCGCGTCTGGCGGCTGATCACAGCTCACTAACACAAAGCTACAAACTATCTTTAATACTTTAAGTATTATTATATGCGTTGCTAATAATATACCTTATACTTATATGTTTATGAACAAGCACACCGGTTTAGATTTCACAACCTGACGTAAGTATAAAATGTACTTACACTAACATATTGTGTATCACTTATTAATACATTAAACATAGGTAACCTAACCTTTTCTAATCGAAGTAATAAAAATTACTTAGAACATAACACATTCATAACAAGCATCGGTTGAACACAAATTATATTTTCTTGTTGATATTAGAGAATTAATTTCGATTGTTTATAGAGAATTAATTGTCAATCTTATCGGTAGCTAATTAATGTTTCCTACCCAATTGGCAGCACTTAAAGGTTCTTAAAATCTTGCTAGGAGCACTTAAACGGCTTTATAAGTGACGGTATTCACAATCGCAACGGATATGATTCACACTCCATATAATATGAGCAATAGCAAAAGCAATTTGACACATACATAAGTATTTCTCAAATGCGTTACTACACAATCACCAAAAATATTTGATGTAGTTATTGAAATATCTTGAATACCTTGTCAATCAAGAGTTGACACCATTTCATAATTTATATTACTGACTTGCATTGTTTAATCAATTAACAATGTAAGAGACCCACGGGTTTTACGTTTTAGTTTATTTTTTTTTATATTCTAGCCAATAAAATGCTAATATCCTGAACATTATAAGATGGAGAGGTGAAAACGAAAGTCCTACGCCCGTTTAATTGACACTGACAACTCAAAAACTTGAATATTTCTAAATAGCTGAAAGTAATTGAGTTAAAAAGTAGAGAATGAAATACTTTTTGCGGAGTAATAATTTTCAGCCTGTAGCAAAACGTATTTATTTAAACAAGGAAAATGTCATTCTGTAAACAAAGAAAAATGTGCTCCTAGAAAGGCGACAGATCTTTAAAATTAACTTAATAAGATAACGTTAGAATTGAATTTGACATATTTTTTACCGTTTTTATTTAAAATGTTACGTAATTTAAAAATAAAAACAAAAGCTTATTAAAT
Organism: Calamotropha paludella; assembly: GCA_927399485.1. Lineage (NCBI taxonomy): Eukaryota > Metazoa > Arthropoda > Insecta > Lepidoptera > Crambidae > Calamotropha > Calamotropha paludella. The sequence continues at coordinate 22,413,110 of OV656805.1, read as the reverse complement.
AAAATGAGTGTACGTAGTTAAATATGCAATGCCAACGTTAATCTTAATACCATTTTACAATCAACATTTTATTAAAATGCGTTACAAAGATTTTAAATAGAACGCGAAAGTAACTCAGTAAAATTAAGAACTTCACTTTTTTAGTTAAGTTCAACTCAGTTTTTACATAGTATTATAACAAAATAAGCTTTATTCAGATTATCTTCATATGCTTAATGGCATAGTCTTTTTAAACTAAAATATCAATTATTTTCATTAAATTGGGTCAAGATTTCTTTTCTTAATGCCTGGTTATTACTTACCATTACAATATCTTTCGGGTTGGGACCAACGAAACGGACCAGTAAGGGTGTAAAGCGGCCAGTAGATATTATTGATACGCTTATCAATGCTACGATCTCCAGAGATATATTATGGAGCTCAACTGGTCCCATTCGGGCGTCATTTTAAACACACGTGTGCTTAACACTTCAGCCTATATTAGCTCTCCAATAAAGAATCTGTCGCGGCAAAATGAACCGTATATTGTTATGATACGAATCTAAACAGAAAAGTTTATGTTGTATTTAAGCTGTTAAAGATATTGGACAGTCCAGTTCTTCAAGAAATTTATGTCTTTGGCATGTCAACCGAAAAAACGAGTTTATTTTTTTCTAACCGAAGGTTTACATTTGAACAGCGGTTGTTTGTCCATAAGTTGTTCATTAGTTAGGCCGTTTGAGACCATATCACCGCATCGCATGGCGAACAAGCCGGCGTCGGTGTGTCTGTCTGTGGGTCTGATTAGTTCACTTTATGAGTGGCGGCTCCCTGTCTGTACGATGTACACACACGCACGCACAAATATTTTATCTCCTAATGTTTCCGATCCAAATACCTCACAAGTTCTCTGTAAGAATATGGACATGGTACAGAGATACAAGATTTATATTCTATATAAAAATAATAATTATAATTCTGAATGTAATAAATCAGTAATTTTCACATGGTGGTTTCTTAACTCTAAAGAATTGATCGATATTTGGGCACATAAGCTTGTTTGTTAGCGATTGATGTGTCTATTGCTGGAGCAAGGACAGTTATATTGCTTAAGGAAAGAACAGGCATAAAAAACTTACAGTAGGTACTTTAATACAGATAGATAAGAAATGGAACGATAGGTAAGTAGAACTAAGCGAGCTAAAATGAATTCATAAGCAAAACAGCTCTATTTTAACAAACTAATAAGGTACTTGTATTACGAATATTTCGTCATTTATTTTGATTTTGGCTGGATAATGTGGATATCATCTTTCATCAAGAATTATAAAATATTTGTAAGCAACAGTGAATCGCACAGTAGGTTATGTACTGGGTAGATACCTAATACCTACTACGCTGCAAAAAAGTGGTCAGCACGATGGAATATTTTACGAACGCCATGATGTCATGGTGGATTAAATTACTGGGTACTATGACCTTGCTTGTCAGTTCTCAATGGTACTTGCTCAGCGCATGTTATCCACTCATTCTCAACTTTTTGTAATATTCTTGTAATTATGCCACCACTGATCTCTACGTCAAAGCGTATTTTTTCCTTGTTCCTTTGATTACGTGCGTATAGCATATTTTACTTATATTGGTATTATCAATATAAAAAATTATGCACTTTTTAATATCTAAACTAGGTGAACTGAAAACAAGTAGGTAACTTAAATACTTCTTACATGAGAAGGAACATATAAGTATATGTTTTATATCTAAAAATGCACCGGTAATATTAATTTATCATTCCAAATATTTTTGACAGTGCATTTACCAAGTAGGTACATATTCCCCTATAGAATAGCAGATAATAGGTATATGGATCACTACACACACACACACACATTACACACTGATAATGTGATAAGTATAATATGTCTCTATGTAAAATTAGACAACTCGTTTGACCACGCTGCCTGCGAGAGCCTCATATTAGCATGGATTAATATTACTAAATTACACTGCGTTCGTCTGTGTAACTCGTCTCGTCTGTTTCGTAGGTTCGCTTAGTCTCAAACCACGAAATAGTAGGTAGTTGCCAGGTAATAAAAATACAAATATAGATGAACAAAACAAAAAAGTGAAATCATCGAAAAAGTAACAAATTTTTACTTTAAAATTGCTAAGAATTTAAACTTTGAATAATTGATTATAATTTGGTGTTCATTATGATTTTTTGATAAAGTTTCTCGAAAATTATATTCCCTTCCTGTTCCTGAATATAAGTTTGAACGGTATATAAGATTTTCAATCATTTAAGATATATGTATGTATATACCTATACTCTATATGAGTTACACATACCTAGTGTATGAGTTGTATTGTATAACAAATAAACTAGATTATCCTAAAATAACTAGTTATCAAAAGTCATGATAATCTGACTATGTCAACTACCAGAAGAATGAGAAAGGTATCATTGTGGATCACATACATGAACACTCCTTAGTTTAGAATATAAAACGTAACAGGTGGCATAGAGTGGAAGTGTCCTCACTTACGTTTTTCTAAAAACCAAACTTTTTTATGTTTTTCTTATGCTAAGTATTTGCGTAGCATTGTTTATCAATTTGCAAGATATGTTTGTGATAAGTATGATAGGAAGGTGCATATCTTCGAATCGTCGATAGCGCTAAGGGCACCGAGTCACGTATTAATACGTATGTATTTGGTTTTAGGTGTTAAACTCCTTAACCGATTCATTGAATAAAAAGGGCTTTTAATAATATAAAAATGAGTACAACGGCAGGAGAAAAACAATAAAGAATTAGATACAAAAACAGTATCGATGAGTATTATTCGAAAAGAGAGGAGATCATACAAAAATACCATGTTTTTATTTATGAAGCCTCGATATTTCGACGCAGTTGCATGTGTTATCGTCACAGAATTGTACAAACATGGTTAAAATCTCGTTGCCCATTACAAATTAAATATATTTATAATAATTATGCCTCTGCAGCTCTATCAAATAATTACTACGCCTTTGAAGCCGTCGGGATTGATCCCTAAGTATCTTTTCATTCATAGGATTATATACAGGTGTAATACATTATTTAGTGTTTGATATAAGCTTTGATTTTTTTATAGGAAACATTTTTGGCACTTTGGAATTCCAATTTAACATCACCACAACTAGTGATAATTACTATGGCAAACATAGCCACTACTTTATTAATTTCATCATTATAATAATTAGGTATTGTTACTTTGTGATTCCATACGGCGTCTAAAAAGGAGACGTAACATCAGTAATAATATAAGTAAATGCATTTTAGGTGTCCGTAAAAGTGTTTAATTTCAATCTTCATAAACTTTATTATAATAATTGAACACATAGCACAAAGTAGTAACAATTTTTCGTCAATTTTTGACAAAATATGTATATGGAAATGCAGTAATTTCGAAATTCTTATGATAAATTTTCAGAGGATGATACACTTTACCCACTTTTCATAATTGCATTTAGGTTTAAATACATTTATGCCACCTGGAAGTACTTGTTTTTCTTGATAAACAAAAAACAATCATATGAAATTAAACGATGCCCTTGCACACTTGAATGTTTAAATAAAGACAGCTCAAAAAAACAAGAGAAAGAAAAACTACGAGCCACAAATCTAATCTTTTTTTAAAATTAAATGATTAAAAGTATGTAAGTATGATCAGAACGCATAAATTGTTGAACAGTGAAGCTCTTGATATTTTTGATCTGTTCACAGTATTTGTTGTATAAATTTAAAAGTATTTTATTACTTAAAGCTAAGCAAAGATAAGTCAATTTATCATGGTGGTAGCTCAATAGTACACCTATATCAAAGGATTTAAAGGTAAATGTAGCAATAATAGTCTTTGTGTAGCAAAAACATAATTGATGTGCGTTTTACACTTTAAACCTTCCCTCCGGCAACTATAAATAACTTATTTATTATCATATATTTTTTGGCACATGAAAAAGACTTGTTTTTATTTTTTTTAAATATTTACCAGTATATCCCTGAGTAAATAATTTTAATTGAAGATTGATAAAATGGCCCTTTTTTAAAAAGCAGTACATTATAATTAAGTGTCGATAGAGAAATCATTAGTAGCTAATTAAATACATTTCACAATATTATTGACTACACAAAATAGTTATTAACTATAAGTACCTATTTCTATAACTTAAAGTCTTATTCACAAATTTTAGCAAAGCTTAGTCTAAGCAGTTAGACCAAAAAACTCATTGTAGTTAATAGTTTCAAAGGGTAAGTTAGCTTGCTGTTTTCACGGTCGCCAGGCGCAAGGTAGGCGCGGCAGGCGGCCGCGCCGCTCTACAAAAAAACAACTTTCCTCGAAACGGCGATGGCGCTAAGCTTTCAATGCCATGTGAAAACGTGTTAACTGCTGAAAGTTATCGTGGTTGTTAAGCTCTTTTACTGTCGTGTTCTTTTGAGCCGAAATAACTTGTTGATGTCCGTTGCGGGCGGCGCGGGTGTGAGCGGGTGCAGGAGGGGGCTAGCGCCGCCGAGCGACGGCCTGTCTACGGCGGCGAGCCGGCGACACCCTGTCTGCCGCGGACGGCCAAGTTGTCGTTCCGTGCACATTCTTGGCCGCTTGCGCCCCCCTCCCGGATTCATGAACCGCCCGCGCGTACAATACGGCAACAACGCATGCAAACTTGTTTCGTAAACGGATGTGGCAGCGACCTAGGCAGTTATTGTGCTGTCTCACTCAGTTGTTCTATTATTTAACATGTTGGAAAAAGATAGCAACGGTGGCGCTACGAGGTATCGGCTCCCACTTGCGGCATTTTTTCACGCCGAGAATGAGGCGAGATTACTGTCTAAAGCCGAGTTCACTGATTCATTCCGCAAACGAGGCAATCTTTTAATGTAATTTTACGTAAACTAAAAAGAAAAACGATAAAATAGATACGAAAAGTCTTGTAATTTGGTATTTAATCCTTCGAAAATAGTACCGATGTAGAAATAGTACGGAAATTGATACATTTTTATCCTCTTTATTACTGCTGATGATATTGATGATATTTCTATATAACTTTCCCATGGAGTCTTAATAAAGTAAAATTTTAAGGTTTGAGACTTATTAAAAGCATGTACAGTGTAATAAAAAAGAGAAAGTACCTGTCCTACTGTTTCTACGTGTAATTTTTTTATAACAAATTTTATTTTAATGTACTTATGCAATCACTTGATTTTGAATTTTGAGCAGTAATACACCGTCCCGGTTTAGTCGTGCAAAAATGTTTGCACACGATCATTTTTGGCGATATTTAAGCACTAAAAATACTCTAAGTAAAATACTGGATTACCAGATGAACAAGCCTTTATGGGTATACGAGTCTCGCGCGCGTCGCACACTCATGTCGGGTGGGCAGCGCCGCGCCGCCAACATCCTCGCCACAACGAACGAGCAAGCAGTCAGTTCGGCGCCGACAGCCGCCACGCGCACACGTCTTTTTCAATAAAATGGCCGCAGCCCTTACACACCCGGCCCCCGCGCCCTCAGACCGCCGTACTGAGGGTCGCGCAGGTTCTCGACGTATTTTTCCACCACAATTCAAGCTCCAAGTTCTTGAAGCATACAGACGCGACGCTCAATGTCGCGGTAATCAACGTGCAACGGCCAGGAAGTTTGGCATACATCGCCGCCAAATACAAAAGTGGCTTCAGGCTGAGCCCACTTTGCGAGCAGCGTTATTAAGACGCGCGCCACAACCAGCACCATCACCGCCGCCGTATGCTGCCGGCTCTCCGGAGAGCGCACGCCTGCCAACGCCACCACCTGCAGTTATCGCTACGTCAGTGCAACTACCTACACCATTGCCAGCAACGATTACACCGATGCCTGTGCCACCAGTCATTACTGCTGAACCTATAGATTTATCAGTGCGTCGGCCCACACCACCACCCATACAACAATTAAACACTACGCATCCCGCTGCAGAACCCCAAAGAAAACCGTTCAAACTGTTCAGACCTTATCTCCTTGAAGATCACGCGGAGAAGAGGCCCGCGGTTGCATCCCTGCCTGTATCCAGCGGCGTTCACGTGTCTGCATTCGTCCCAGTACAGAGTGCTTCTGTGTGTGCTCTGACCACATGCCCTCCACGCTGGTGCGCCGCCGTGCCATCCTTTCCGGCACCTCTCAGATGAGAGCAAGCCGCTGGGGCGCAGCCCCGCACCTTCTGTGATCTAGTCGCCGACGCCCGCCTGGCGCCACCCGGGGCGTAGCCCTCCATCAACGTGCCTTAACATACATACATGCCGCCATAGTGCATTATGCCGTCATTTTGAGATGATAGCTTATTTTGTGTATAAGATATAGAACGTATTTTTATATGTGGGTTTTTATGGACCCACATTTATGAAGATTGATTATTATTATTATGACATTATTATATATTAATAAAGAAAGTTGTTTACTAAATCAGATTTTAATTTCCAGCTATTGTCCTCTCCTTATAAACAGGTAGCGCCGGCGCTATCCCAGGACCCTCCGGTTTCTACCTGTCAGTAACCCAAATCTTGTTTCTACGAATTTCGAACTCAAATAATATGAAGACTTCATATTATTTTATATATTCTTAGAGGATTTATATGATTAATAGAAAATGATTAAATCCAAACTAAATATTTCTTTAACTTGTTGGTTTCCGAATGAAAAGTTAACTATGTTGTTAGGTAGTATATCAACATAAATGCTCATCTGATATATATATGGGTAAAATAACAGTCCTTTTTATTTCTAATTAAAAAATCGAGCAACAAAGCCTGTGACTTTTAATTAGGACAGATAAGCATATAAATAATTAGGCATAATGTTACGATATTTATAACTTTCTACAATATCTTTACAAAAATGCTAATAATTATACTTAACCTTGCTTCCGTCACGAACATTTACATAGGTAGGTATCCAAGATACAGTATGTATGCCCACAAAACCTCGTCGGTTCGCCATTAACTAAAAGAAGTATTTTGGGAATGACATTAGTTGGTACGAGTACTTTAACTGCGTATATTAAAATTAAGTTTAATTACGTAACTACACTGACGAGCAAATATAACTAGTCACTTATATAGACGACAATATTCCTTAAACTACTCATGGTAGCTCTATGAAGGCAAAGAAACATTGTATTCAAATTATGATAAGAAAAACAGCATTGGGTAACACAAAACTTAACGTGTTAGAAAAAGGGAGAAGCTTTTTTCATTTATTTATGAAATATCGTTGTTTATGTGATAAGTTATTTTGCTTGTTTGTATACATTTTAGAACTGTAGATTTTACACACGTGTTAAATATGTGTTTCGATATGGACAGCCGACAGGACACCTCCCCCATAAAAATATCGTATTTACTAGAATGATTTTAAAATTGAAAGCTCTTTGAACAATTGTTTTACATTAAATATAATATGAGTTTTAAATCAGATGGAAAATTTGATATGTTGATAACATGTCTTCTAGCACGTATCATTTAATTTCATTGTATTACTCAAATTTTGTAAATAAAATATATAAAAAACAAAAATCAAACATTATAAAACAACTGCTGTTAGGTATTTCTTTCCGTAGCTTAATTTTGTTTGCTAACAAATGCGTAGATGGTTGAAAATTACTTTTTAATAACTTGGAACATTTGTCGTCTCTTGAGCAATATACTTAGAATGGACAAACATTTGGACTTATTGGAAAATCTATGTTAGTTCCTAGAAAATGGTAAATTGCTTAAGCAATTAATTTAGCAATAATCGAATGATTTAGTAATTTTACATTCTAGTCTTAAGCAAATACGTAGTCGTAATTATTGTAATTAATTTAATAAACAAAATAAACGATACACCTGAGCGTTCGGAAGCGTAATTGTTTTTTACACGCGTATTTTATATGTTATTGGAATACTTAAAAGTTAAAAACTAATCTCTGACAGCATACAAATATTATAAATTCGAAAGTAACTCTGTCTTCACGAAGAAATAGCAGAAGCAATTTTAATGAAATTTAGCTCGAATTCTGGATAAGAACTCTGAAGAATTATACTCGGAAAAAAGTTAGCGCGATGCCCAATTCCACGCGAACGAAATCGTGGGCAACTACTAGTATATATTTATCATCTTATTACTCCCAGGTAAAGAACCTGTATTTGTCACTATTTAATATTAATGCGAAATAAAGAATATATATACTATATTTATATGGACTTAATGAAAAGGGGTGACTTTCACTTATTTTTATGTCGTTTTTATTTTTATATATACTACAATACTTGCAGATCGTCTGAAAAATAGGATAAACCGGAAGTTCAGATGTAGAGCATTGAGCATCACTAGGGCTATCCAAATCTTCGTAATTTCTCTTCTTCTTCGTAATCTTCGTGAAATTTTCGTAATTTTCATTTAATTTTTCATATTATTCAGATAAACCTTAAATTAGAAATTATATAATACAGAGACATCAAGAGAGAAATATTTGATTGTTTTTCTAAAGTAGATCAATAACATATCTTTCATAAACAAAACAATATGGTTGACTTGGATTCCATTGCGCCACAAAAAAAATACAAACCAAGTCAAAAAGTTTTAGCTAATAAAATTAGTTACATTTTCAACACTGTACCAGCCACTTAGCATCGAGTTGGGTAAAATGATAAGATTGAAAGTCATGACGCCGCGCCGCGGGGTATTGTCAAATAAGTGTGATGTTTCATTAATCACCGCTATTGATTAATTGATGGTTTGTGAAACTGAAAGCATTTGGTATATATGATATGGACATTATCATAATTTTCCTTTAGAATTATTTTGGCACACTAAGCATAAACATTAAAAAAAAAAATCTAAAACTAGAAAAAATTACAGAACATTCATGGGGGTGATCAGGACCGTCTTAAACCTGTTGGAGGCCCTGGGCATATAAGAATAATGGGGCTCCTTTGACAAAACACTTTTTATAACTAGAATAGACAAAGAAACTAGATAAACAAGGTTTTAGATTTTTTATTGACTATCAATAGAAGAATAGATAATTTTTTAATTTGAATGAGGCGATTCACATATTTTTAAAATTATCTAAGCATGCTAAAATTGCCTTTTTTGGGCGAGAGTAGAGTAGCTTCGCGCATGCACAAGCTAATAAGCATGTCGATAATATAGTCCCCAATTGAGGTTCGATTTACTCTAATTAAATAAGTTTTTCAGTAATAAATGTAGATATTCCTTTAGTGAGATCACTAAAGGCAGGAACTAGGGGGCCCCTATCGATCAGGGGGCCCTGGGCATTTGCCCAGAGTGCCCAGTAGGAAAGTGGGGTCTGGGGGTTGCCTCGTTGTGAAAGGCAGGATCGCTACCGTTGCACCTAACAGTTGTCAACATTAAAAGTTGTCTCTAAAATATATACTTTATCGAAAGCATATATGTATTAAACGGCAACTCGATATCATGTTTAAAAATTCGGACAGAGTTACATGAGTTATGGTTGTAGATAAATTTGTTTATTTAAGACCAGCTGAATGAAATGTTAATGTGTTGTCAATAATTCAACGAAGCTTGTCGTTTTTGGGAATTTTTAAAAGGCCATTGGATACGTGAAAGCATATTAAAATAAGGCAACGTATTTCTGAGTGATTACTGACCATTATGTCTATTAACGAATTTTGCTGTATCCTTTTATGATAAAAATTGAAATAAGAGCTATCGTTGAAAAATAATTATTGGGCAGATCGCGGAAACAATACACATTTAAAAGTTTTACTATGTAGTAAAGTGTGCGTTCTCATTTTTCGGGACACAGCATAATATCAACATCATACATTGTTTGATTTTTACCTGTTATATAAGTCTACAAAAATAAATAACAATAAAATAATAAATTTTTTATCAGTTGACACAACAATGCTTTAAACTATAAAATGTGATATCATTCAATGTGTGTTACTGTACAAAAAGATAATATAAATAAAATTGAGAAGTAAAGGTGACGCTTTTCTTTAAATATTTGTATGGTATGCCGGCCAACCAAAGTTATTCAGTACATTTAATTTTTTAAGTATTTTAATGACTCTTTCAAGTAGTATTGAAAAAATATACGGTAGCAAACATGTTATTTTTTATTGAGATGACATTGCGACTGCATATTAAGTAAAAGTAGAAAGGTGATGCAAAAATACTGGTATGGCAACTACTCGTTGTAAATTTGTCAGTGTTTAAAAAAAGCGTTGAATAAGACCGGGGATATACGACAGATTAATTGGATCACACGATTCCGCAAATATAAAAAGAATAAATGGCTCACTATCATTATTTTTAACTATATTGTAATTTTTATTGAGGAATTTCAAATTACAGAATTGTAAAAGTCCTGCAGTAGAGCGACTGTAGCGTGGTAGTTGCGCCACTTTGATTTTCATAGAAAATGAAATAGCCGCGTAGCACAAACTGTGTAGAGCCTATTAGATATTTTGTACCAAAATGACATGCCACTCGGCTATCGTGCCACAGTAGCGGTTTTAATTGCCTCCAATTTGAAGACGCCCTAAGATTTTAGTACAGTTAATGATAAATTAATTATTTTCCGCTTCAATTTCAACGCATAGAGTTAAAAATCAATTGAAAAAATAATACTTACCTTCTTGGAATAGTTTATTTTTATGGTATTGTTTGCTTTTTTTTTTAATTCTGCTTTATTTATTATTAATGTCATTCTCGTTTTTTGCTTCGTCGTTATATTATTTGCTAATAATTACAGCAGTTGTTATATGTATTTTAAACTGTTAATTAAGTTTAGCTAACATTACATGCAAAGTGCTAGCGTTATCTACTTCTAAAACTGAATATGGAATATAACTGGAACGTCATATATTATGTAAATACAAGATCATGTACAGTCAACAGTACATCAACCTTTAAAATTATATTAATAAACCTAAAACCAACCTAAAGTCCAAAATGTAGAGTTCAATATCAACTGAGAAAATTTGAGTATGAGGCAGATAGGTACGTTGACGTGCTTCCTTGTCAGTACTTCCTTAAACCCGTATTTCCTGGATGACTCGATAGAAACGTACTGGAGTGAATCAATTAAATTTTTACTTCTGGAAATACCTATTAATGTTTTGGAATTTCATAAAATACGATGACAAGGATACAGAGTACTAAACTTTTATTGAGATTTAGCTAGTATTTGGCGATACTAAATATTAGAATTCAGTAAATACGCAACAGTAACTCCATTGCTTGATTTTTTTTATTTAATGCACATTTTGATATCTTCTTATAAAGATACATTATCCAGATGCAAATTACTTGTCAATAGCCAACATCATCGGCAAAGCTGTGTGGACAAAAGGAAGGAACCAAGTGATTTTCTTGTTTAAATATAAATAAATATACAATTTAGATATTATCTATATATTTAAATTTAATAACAGACTAATATATACTGCACTAACAAAATACAAAACATATAATAAGTACATGTATAAAAATAAAAGGCAAAAACGTATAATCAAAATTATTGAGAAATTTTGTTTTAGTAATATTTTCATTGATAATCTATTTTTCAATGATAATACAAAAGAAAACGTAACTATGCTTGTAGGTCAGGCAAAGGACTTGTAGATAATCGAACTTGAAATTAATAGTTGAAATTTATTTATTACGTCAAAACACATCTTTCTTGTGCTACATTGCGTAGTAAGACACCCAAAGAATACAGCGGGCGTCACGCAGTCTGCATTGGTTGGAAGCATGCAGGCGTAGAGCGTCCCGCGTAGTCACATGATCACAAATGTACACAGAGTTTTATTGCAAAGTTAAAAAGCAAACAATTTATCGGTGATATTCCTGTGTATTAAATTCTATAAATTGAAGAGCTTTGTAGTTTTTTTATGTTTCTCTCGATTGGTAGTTAATTTAGATCAATGACAAAGCGATTACGTTACGTAAAGTCAACCATCAGCAAATAACCACATAAGTAAGGTACTCACATTTTTCAGCTGTACTGCCGCAAATATCAGGATTTAATTTTAGGGGCTGTAAGTATTTTAGTGAACGCCCGCCCGGGCTAAGACTGACGTGTATTGGACGTGTCTAAAAATTATTTTCATCACCTATCTATTCGAGAATATTACTTTATGTATATTCTTTTAAGAGGGCGAACTTCTGTACTGTCATTATTTGGTTGCACTCTCAGATGTGGAGCTAGATACATAATATTTATGAGACTCGTGGGACGTCTGGGATGGCCCATAAAGCGAGACACGCAGGCATAACACATTGATGTTAAGGATATTCTTGGAACAGGCACAAAGAGGATATTCGCCGTTAATGTTTATGCATAGTTGAACACCAATCCCTTTACGTTTTGCAGCTGTAAGATTTTCACAAGTGTGCTAGCCCCTTTTCACCTCTGCTAAGTCCTACGCAGCACCTATCTAGGCAGGGAACTTACCTACAGGTAAAAAAGTAATTGATTACTTTGTTATAACTAGCGGCCCGTCTCGGCTTCGCAGTGGTGGACAAAATTCTTTAATTTTTTTCTATTATTAAAAATTTTTCCGTTAGCGCCATCTAGCGTCCGGTAGACGAACTACTTGCGGTTAACGCGTTGCTATGGTAGCGCGTATACAATGGAAAAAGATCGGGAAAAAGAGCGTACAGACAAACAACAAATTTGTGGTCTTAGATTATAGATTGATGCTTAGCAGTGAACGCATTGTGACATTGTTTCTTAAAAATGGAATAGTAAGAACGATATAAAATCTATTAACCTTTGGAGATAATCAAAACTGTACAAAAACTGAATTTAAACTTAATTTTAGTTAATTTAGTTTAATTATGGCAAAAGTAACAGACACTAAGGAAAAGTAACCCGATCTTTTTCAAATTCAGAAATAGAACCCATACTTGCGGATATTTTTTATAAAAAAAATTGCATTCTTAGGGTCCGTATGAAAGATATATGTATGTATTTTCAAAATTTTACCATGAACTATTTATAAAATCACAAAATTTTTATCTCTTATTTTTGGATCTGGTAACTCTATCTGCAATTTATTAAACATTAAGATATTGGCTTAATAACTGCTTACTGCAGCCTATCCTATTAGGTACTTCGATTAAAAATAGGTATAGTTCCCGGCATTTAATTTGAACCTGGTTTTGAAATCACGTGACATGCGCAGTAGTGAAAAATGCACCTAAACTTGCTATTGCGCATGTCACGTGATTTTAAAACCAGGTTCAACTTATATGCCGGGGACTTATAGTGTCGTTTTAACTGAAATATGTGTAACCACAAAATAATTCTAATAACAATACGAAATTTGCCTAATCCTTCTTTGAGTGAGTTTCTTCATTAATAGTTGTTTTAACAATATGTAGGTAATTAGAGTCTTCATTGCAGTGTTTCTAAAGCGCTAAGAACAGTAGATACAGATATTTATTTGAACGCTTATGTCCCCTACAAAACGGTACAGCCGAACAGAATAAAGTTTTAGAGGCACCCATTCCTCGATGAGATTGTGAGGTTACAGGCGATCAATTATAACTACTTAAAACATACTTAATAAATAATAATAAATAAATATTTCTTACATTCACACCAATTAGCCTAGCCCAAAGTAAGCACTGTAAGGCTTGTGTTATGGATACTAGGGTAACGGATAGACATACATATATGATACATTAATATGTAATATTCATAGAAATATATAAAAACACCCATGACTCAGGTACAAATGCTCGTATTCATCATACAAACATCTGCCCCTTCCGGGATTTGAACCCAGGACCGTCGGTGCGAAAGGCAGGATCGCTACCGTTGCACCAAACGGTCGTCAAACCTTTCAACAAATTAATATAATTAATGCTGTACTGCACTGCTGTGTCACGGGCCTTCCCTCAGGAAAACCGAATGGAGATTGAGCTATAACACTTCACGCGGGCCTGTTGTGGACTGGTTGGTGATAACGAATCCAGATACAGCTGGAACTTATGAAAAACGATGCCTAACCGCTGCGCCATCGTATAGTAATCAACAGATCAAAACGAAGAGGAGAAAAGTCTGCATAGTAAGTACCTATAGGCCATATACGAGAATAACTCATAATACTTACCAAATGATATTGCGTCCCAATTTGCATTGACCTAAGGTAAAACACCCAATCTTCGACAAGGCACCATTGTCCGACAATAAAAAATAAATCAAAGAAAAATAAGAATATATTCTGACTTCTAAACGCATTTAAAGCGTAAACTATAGACGAGGATTGTCTAGCTGTCATTGCGGATGACGTTTCATAATTTTGGCCATTTTCTACAAAATGGCGTAATGATATGTTTCGACCGCGGTAGATCTCCAACCAAATACAGTTTTATTAGTAAAGTTGCTAAGGAGGTGAGTAAGATTTATTGTTTATAGCTTTTAATGGTTTTGCTTTATCTAAAACGTTAGTTATTTATTAAATTAGGATAGAAATTCACAACTGCTTAATAATTTCATTAGGAGGGTAAGGTTATATTAAAATGCTAAAACACGCCTGTCGGTAATTGGGGATTTTTTTTTGCTTTTTCCAATCTTCGACAAATGTCGAAATGTTTTTTTATTTTATTTTGTGCACTTTATTATATTATTTAGCTAAGCTTGTTCAGCACTCTAAATATATAGGTCTTTCATTTAAATATTCAAACTGCTTCCAATGATCGACAGCCGTGTCGATGATTGGGTATACCATACGTTCCAATGACCGACAGACGATACGTCGATGATTGGATATTCTATATGTTAGTCTACATGTTCCAGTAACCGACATTTTCTGCAGGCATGGCACCTAAAAAAAATTACACGCCTCTTCAAATGGCCCAGGCCGTAGAAGCAGTCAGAAAAGGTGAGAAAACTGCAACTGCTGCAAAAAAGTTTAGTGTACCCAGAATTACAGTACACGATAAGATTTCCGGTAAGACTCCAGTTGAATGTTCCATGGGCCCTAAAACATATTTGTCAACGGAAGAGGAGGCTATTTTAGAAAAATTGATAGGTACTTGAAATGGCTGAAAATCACATTCCCGTTACTAGAGATGAGTTACTCGATATCGTACAACGTATCATAATTGACCAGAATAAAACTACCCCATTTTCTGACAATAGACCGGGCAAGAAATGGCAAGAACCTTCTTCTAAATAGACATCCTATATTATCTGAGAGAACGGCACAACTCGAGGTGGAGGACAAAAAAAGGTGACAAACATATCTACCAATCTTCCGGAGATGAAAAAGATAATTTAACAGTATTAATTACTGGAAATGCCGCCGGGCAATTGGCACCACCCATGGTAGTATTCGCATATGAGAGAATTCCGTCCACAATTTCCTTCCAGTTTCCTGAAGATTGGGCACTTGGACGTTCACAGAGTGGCAGGATATGTGGCAGCGCGTTTTACGAATACGTTTTAAGATCTCATTAAGTTTTGTTGATTAGTATTAAGCAAGTAGATGAAACTTAGTAACCTAAGTAACAAAAGTGTGATTAAAAGTTGACATAATAAATAAGAAATAAAACTATTTTATAATTATAGAGGATTTAAAAAAATTAAAACCATAGCGTTAAAATAATATTAAGTAATTAAATTACCTACGCATTACATGCCAACATGCCCTTGTTTGTTTATTTAGCTAATTAAAATGATAAAAAACTGAATAAGACTTTTTTTGGAATGGTGTTTGAGGTTAGGTCGATATTTGGATGACGATAAATAGAATATGTTGATTATTAGATCACGATTATTGGAACATGTCGATTACTGGGTGTCGATATATGGAATTTTGCAGTCGATAACTAGGCTAAAAAAAGCCTCAATCTATCTTGATTTTTTTTCCAAGTTATTAGTATTACACTTCTGTTTGCTTTAAAATAATATAGAATAAACCCTAAAATTTTATCCAGAGCATTAAAAAATCATGTATTATTATAAACAAACCAGATATTAGAAAAATGCTCGAATTTCGACGTTAAAGTGTCGATAATTGGGTGTTTTACCTTATTAGAATAAAAGCATAATCTTTACAGAAACTGTAGAACTGCTTTCACAAGCAAAAACTTTAAGAGCTTCATTATTTGCCTACCTGTTGTGACAAAGAGTATTAAGTTAGATGGGGATCCTTTGAGCAAGTTTGTTTCTTCAGCGCAAACAGAAAATAATTAGACGCGGTGCCTTTGTTTGCCTCTTCCAGAAATTCCGTGAGGTGTTTGTAGTCCCACTGACTTCTAACGTTCCTTTGATGTCCAAAGATCAATTTAAAAGTACACAGCTACTTCCGGTGTTCTTCAAAAGACATCGGCAGTACCTATATACTATAGAAAACGTGATTAAAGAACAATTATACATAATAACTAGATATTGTGTTTTTGAAAATTGGGTATAAAAAATATTCGATAAAAAAATACTTTATTTACAGGGTGGACCATAATTCTGGTAGACTTTGTAAGAGACATAACTCTATTAAGGGACCGCGAAGCGGGGGGGCTTTCAGTCAGTGCAATGGCGTCGTTCACCAGGGCACATTCGATTCGTTATTGCGCCACGAAAATATATGTAATATAATATCAACACTACAATATAAAGCGATACTCCAACTAGTCGAATGATCAAAAGCTGGGTGGAAAGTTAAATGCAACGGGTTCAACATGTAATAATAAACCACGATCTGGAAGGCATAGGACATCAAGAGAACCTGAAAATCCGCAGCGCGTGCGTACGTCTGTTCAAGAGCAACCTGAGCTTTCCACTCGTAGGCGATGTAGTGTGCTTAACTTGTCCAGAACCACTCTATGTCGCATACTACATAAAATTTACACCCATACAAAATCAAAATCGTGCAGGAACTAAGACCCGACGACAATATTAAAAGGCTTCAGTTTGCTAATGAGATGCTCGAGAAATTCACCTCACCTTAACATCGTTTTCTCGGATGAAGCACCTCATCGGCAGAACAGTAGATACTGGATCGACACAAACCCACAGATCAAGCACCAAACTCCATTACACTCCCCAAAAATGACGGTTTTGCTGCACTACGCGCCCGCGGAATCACCGGACCGTTCTTTTATGAGGATAACAGAGGCCAGGACGGCCGTTACAGTTACGTTACGTTACAGTTAATACTGATCGATATATTGAAATGATCAAGAACTTTTTAGCGCCAACTTAACAGGGATTTTCAAGCTTTAACCGTTTCAGTTACTTTCTGAAAGTATAAAAGTGTAATGGCGAAATACGTCTCGTCGCTTGGTCTATTTGCCAGTCACTGACACAAGCGCGGACCTCTGTTAGTGGACCACTGTCGCCGGCAGTCGGCGACGTCGTCGACCGAGTGTCGTACATGCATACGTACCTTTTTTTGAATTTTTACACGAAAAGTTTAACTATATGAGTGGTTTTTAAGATAACCACTTAAAAACCAATACTCTCAAAATATAATATAAACTTCAGTTAAAGCCCTGTCCGAAATACGCGATAATTTATTAAAAAGAGATTTAGATTATTATTTAATTATTAAAAAGAGATTTAGATGTACTTACTTTAATAGATGAACTCTAACTTATATTATTCAAATGTGTTAATTACTAAATATATTGTTTTCATTACTTTGAATTTTTTAAAGATATTTCGTATAACAGCAATTTATTTTTTATTTTTTCTGTCTGTTCTATTAATCATTTTTTATAAAATGCATAGATAACTACTGGTTTCTATGTATAATTGAGCGAAGCTCTCTTTTAAGCAACTCACGAATTTCGCTTGTCTCCCTCCTGCTACTTCACGGTTCAACTGATTCGAACGAATTTTGGCATGAACATACATGATTGGGCTATGTTAAAAAAATAAAGACTTTACCATGGAGGAATAATCACCAAAAGAAAAATTCAAAAGCTGATCACACCCAAACCGATGATACTACATTGATGAAATTTGGCGCCAAATTTCATCTATGTGGTATCAGCAACCAGTTTGGATCGCGATATTTTCAAGGCAATTGTTTATGATTAAGGTAAGGTTAGGTAAGGTAGTGCTTCGCTCAGTATTTGCAATCAGCAGCATTGCATTGCAGACATATATAGAGATTTATTACTTGGTAAAATTATAGTTGTAACATTATATAATATTATCTAACTCGAATGGGTTAATACCTATACAACACAGCAAATCCTATTTGATGTAGCTTGTGCAATGTCGGCGTTTCTTGCTCGGGTAGACAATATATGTACCTGTAGAAGCCATACCAGTGCCAACGCATGTTGCACATCAAATACGAGTACTATTCTCCTATGATGATGTAGGTATTTGAATAATAATAATATGAAAAATATATAAAACCTTGATCATAGACGGAAGGCAGCTAGGCTATACGTTTTTTAGGATACATTTCGGAGAGTGTGCAGCAAAATTTCACAACCCTGTTCCGCCGTCCCCATTTTTTCATCGGACAGACTAACAAATAGGCGCCCTATTTGTTAGTCGCCTTTATATGGTAGATATACCAAAGAGTCGCAATAAGCGTTTTAGTTTCCATTTTCTGATACGTACCACTAAGGAGTGGAAATCTTTGCCTTAATATGTGTTTCCTGACAAATACAATTTAGGGGTTTTCAAGTCACGAGTATATAGGTATCTTTTAGACAAGCACGTCACATCCTAGATCACTTCTTCGCTTACCATCAGGCGAGATAGTGGTCAAACGCCCACTTATTAATTGAGGAAAAGAATCAAAAAATTAAATTAGAAATCTTTGAATTGCTCGTTAAATCACTTCTTAATTCAAGAATAAATGCTATGTAGAGTCGCATATTTTTTAAGAATCCATTTAAACAACCAAACTATTTCATTACTTTATAGTTTCACTAGTGGACCCGACAGACGTTGTCCTGCCTGTTATTTTTGCAGTATAGATAAATAACCTAGATACCGTCTGCAGCGCCATCTGCCGGGCTGATTTGTGAATCTAAACCATTCTCAGATCCCCTTGAACACACACAAAAAAAATCATTCAAATCGGTCCAGCCGTTTAGGAGGAGTTCAGTGACATACACACTCACAGAAGAATTATATATATAAAGATTTGACATTTAGGGCAATGTTTTTAAAATGTTGTTTATATTTACAGTGCAATTATTTAAGCCGAATGGACCGTGAGGCTTGTGTTATATATAACTAGGATAACGATTAGACATACCTATATGATTTATAAGTAATATTCTCAGAAATATAAACCTATGGCTCAAGCACAAATGCTTGTATCCAGCACACAAACATCTGCTCCTTTCGGGACTGGAATCTGGGACCGTTTACTAAAAGCAAAACATCAGGTTATTTTTCATTAAAATAAGTAGGTACGTATTTCTAAATATACTTACCCTTTCAGTGCAAATTTTATCATAATTGGATACAACGTTTGTAGATTTTATGTGTTCATTCCTTTAGCGCTCTCTGGTGCCTGCCGAATGTATGTAGAGCTAAGAATCGATTAGAACATTTTTTCAATGAAAACATTTTAGAACTACACAGAGTAATGTTGAATTTTAGGGCTTTTACACAATGAAGTAAACGATATCGACGTCAGAGTGGCCCATAAATAGCCGAAGTCACAAGACAGACGATGCGGCACCGGGCGGCGTGCGTGCGTGTGTGCGTGCGTGTGGTGCGGTGGTGTGGTATGGCGGAGGCGGCCGCCTGCGCCCGCACTGCGCACACCGCTTGGCGCCAACGTTCGTTCGGGTGTTATTTCCGACACCATTACTCACATCGGCTTCGACTAATTATAATATGCGAGCTCGAATTGTTCACGTACACGTCCCAGGACCTGTTCCCAACAAAATATGTGCCCTCACAATTTGCTTAACATTGTAAATTTTTATTTTTATATAGGAACACATGCTTATAAACCTTATGGATCATATTTAAAATAAAAAGGGTTTTGAAGCTGAATAATATATGTATAATAACTTTTCAATACTACAATAAATTGACAATTATTGTACAATGAAAAAAAATTAAACCATAATAGCTATTCAAATTAGGTATATCTATGTAGGAAAAGTTCGTCTAGTTTTTATGGCAATTCTTTTTTATATCAAAAAGCTCGTCTGTCGATGAGGTGACTGCTGCACGTGTCTGGGTGAAATAAAATAATTTAATTTTTAATTACCCGTTCGCCAATTTTAGTGTGCTGTCCGGCAAAGTAAAATAGTATCAAGCTCAACTGCTCACACTTAAGGGGAATGATTTATAGGTACTGCCCAAGTAACACATATAGGCTGAATAATAGAATAATAATAGGTTATTGTGTACTTAAGGCTGAATAAAATTACTGAACAGGAGCTGAGTAGCATGCTATCCAGCCACTACACTGCTTAAATGGACACAATTTTTTCCGCCTAAGTTCACATTGTTGAATAAGATCATTGTAGTAACGTTATGAGGGGGTATTAAATGTAACAGGTGGTTACGGGACAAAAAGTAGCAAATTAGGACACCACTAGTTACACTTCATACAGAAAAGACCGTACACATACCTATGCTTTTATGCATTTAGTAATTAAGTTAATGATCCACATTTCATCGACATACGACATCAATTTTTTTTTTTCAATGTGAGAAGAAAAAATCAATCAGTTTTTGTGATAGCGGCAACTACACCTTTAACTATTATCTTCATGAAAAGCTATTGGGAATTTAAAATTACTGTTAACATGCACATATATTTTTTAGAAAATTTTCAAGCCCCTCTCCTAAAATAAGAGATTGGGCGAATATGTTTCGGATAAATATTGTGTGATTATTTTGTTCTATAACCAGTAGTTCTATTAAAAAATATATTTATTTGGTATTCCTTAGTTACCTCATTTTTATCATTCATTCTTATTTTTATATACGGAACTCTCGGAACATTTATCAGTCACACTTTGCGTATTGTTTGGATACGTAGCCTGTTTTAATTTTCTAAGGGTTAACATTATTTTTTTATTATTCGTCAATATGCTCCGGTTCTTGCTTTTATGTCCAACAAACAATCGAAACATAACCGACCCGATATCAGAAACAACTTGTCAATGAAAATATCTGTGAGAAAAATCACGAGGATGGAGGGTGGTAATCACGTATAGCACAATGGTCTTTAGTAAATAATAAGTAGATTATGGCAAAGTCCTGCATTTTTGCAAGAGGAGGGGGAAAAGACGTCTTAAGGCTGAGGTGATGATCTGTCAATTTGAGATGATAAACACTATACCTAAATAGTTTTTTGTTGGACAATTGAAGACAGTTTCATCATCTTTCAAGGTAAACCTGTAGGTAATACCGAACTAAAGAAATGGGAAAATTATAAGATCTTACCCAACGATATTACTATTACCGTTCCTTATAGCGGCAAGTCGGCTGACGAAATATTTAAGATACTTGCTTTTTGAGTTATCATTCAACATTACAAAAAGTAATAATTACAATTAACAAAGAGATTTATAATAAACTGAAATGGAAATACGTTCTGTAATGGGAAATGACTAAGGTGATCTTAGAACTTAACTTATAGTTTTATAATTTTTACAAGATAAATTATTGTAATAGAAAAATACTACAAAAATATCTACTCGGGTCACAAGTGAATTCTCAGGCGGGAATCGACCCCGCAACCTTTGGAAGTCCGGTCCAATACTGTCCCAATTGAGCTACCGAGCCTTGTGAACACCTGTCGAAATTTTCTAGTACCTTTCTTATTTTACGCTGTAGGCCAACATTGTCTCATCAAATCAATTAGAGGAACATCCTCTCGTATTCGAAAGAAACATTTTTACAATAGTCGATTCCCGTCTGAGAATTTACTTGTGAGCCGAGTCGATTTTTTCTAGTATTTTTCTATTAAAATAATTTATCTTAACCTATAGTGTTTAAATTTACAAATTAACAGCTAGGAATAACTTAATCCAAATCCTTAATAAAATCAAAATAAAAGGTAAAATTAAAGATAACCCAAATAGCACTTAGCTTTAAGATAAGGTTATACAAAGTCTATATTGGTTTAACTTAAATGTTAAAGTATTAAACTATACGTATAAAAATATCTTGTCAGAATCACTGCCCAAGGGTGATATATCACACAACCACGTTAGAAGGACGTCAGTGAATGAGAATTTCTCGCAGAAGGTACTATGTATATTGCAGGGGAGATTACAAGTTTTACCTTTTACACTCAGTTTTGATTCATTGAAGAACTATGTCATTAGACATTTAAAGACAGGTAGAGTTTGGTATAACAACATTTCCTTAACCGATTTGTTGCTACATACAATTACCAGAAACGAAGCTATGAGCTAGATTTACGTGAAAAAAAGAAAATAGCTTTATTCTAGGTAGATTTTCCTAAAACTTAATTTGAAGGAGTTATCATCGATTTAATAATGATACGGCTCCTGGCTAGCGCCACATGCAAAAGAAACGGTTAATTTCCATAAAGAACGAATGATGGTACCTACTGAAGTTGTTATAAGCACATAAAACAATAAGAATTAGAGAGATTTTGGGAGCATCTTTAAACAGCTTTTGACGCTGACGGGCGTAAAATTCTTTATAAATGTACTTACAAGCAATCGCTACCTCTATACTGTCTTTAAAAACGTTTCAATTTCGTTATTTACAGTTCTCATACTATCTATATACCTTTAATGAAAATAGAATCCATTGTAAATCAGTAGTAGCACTGTGAGCCTTAACATCGATTTGTTTGTTCGGTTGGTAACACTTAAGAAATTGTAACAAGACCAAAGTTATAATTGGCTTACTATTGTGTCCAGTTAATTACAGTTATCGTTTTTCTGTTAATTGATAAGGGTAACATTCGTTCGGCGAGATCTGAGGTGTGTCGGTGCTGTTGAAACGAGTTCTCTGTAAACATGGTGCGGCGAACCAAGCAGCGCAATCGCTCGCCCCCTGACATCCAGGCTTGATAGCACACCGCACACAATAGCGATAGCATTCCAGTTCAAAGTATTACATACCGTACCTTTATCATTAGCACATATAAAGTCATGCTTTTGGTTGTGTGTTTTGATAAATTGCTCACCTTGTATAACTACACTTCTTATTCTAAGAAAAAATATTTTATAATTTTAAGATATATCTGCTGATAATTACGGTAAAAGAATTATTTACCGTAATTATCAGCAGACATAAATATCTTTAAAACTATAAAGTATTTTTTCTGAAAATAAGATTGTTAGTTCCAATTGATATTTTATAAGCATAAAGCTAGGTCTGTTTAAAATACTTAGAAAAGGTGTCTTGCTAAATAAAAATGAACATAATCTCTCCAGCCTAAACAAATTTAAGATGTTATTGCGGAGGATTGCTATGGGATAATGGATCAAATTAATAGACGAACGAAGCAGTTATTCTGCTTCTCCGACTAATTGTTTCAAATATACAGAGGCCAAACAAAATGGTTCGCATTAAAACGTGTGCACTTAGAGTTAAAAAAGAGACTGCAGCATTCTTCTTAGCTAAACCTCTCTCAAAGGTTATTATCCCCGATTTCATAATAAACATGCCTTAAAGAATATGATAAATGTAAAAAGATTTTTTGATTTTATTTTCTTGACTTCGGCAGTCTATCGTCACAATAAAGGTTACAGTGGTCGGATTTACAATGGTTTTAAACTAAAATTCAAGACCAACGAACGCTCATGACGCATGTTGAAATGGACCGTGCCAAGTGACTTGTTATTCCTCGAAAAAAAATCATGGTCACCAAAACGATTTCTATATTATATGTTACCTGTGTTTTTTATTTTACCACAAGTTGTTTTTATAAGCTTCATTTATCGGCGTGTTGTTTTTACATCTCTATATTGTAAAATCTAGAAATACGGTCTAAAAATGTTTTAATTTTTAAAGCAAAGAACCCTCTTCTGTAGTCACACTTCCTAAAAAATACAGTATTCATAAAAGTAGCCCTTATTGCCTCCAATTTGGGTAAATTGGAGGCAATAAGGGCTACTTTTATGAATACTGTATTTTTTAGGAAGTGTGACTACAGAACAGGTTTTTTAACTATAATACTTATTCAAATAAGTTAGATTCAATGTTATCAATTAGATACATAATAAACTAACTTAATAATTTACGTACACAGAATTACTTCAAAATAGATAAAGTGAGGCGAAGATGTTGAAATAGCTTAAGACCACCCAAGCGGTAGCCATGTGCACCTTGTTTGGCCAAATCAACGCCTATCTGTGGCGCAACGAGGGTCATTCTAAAAATGATAGCCTAAGCCTTGATAAGCCAGAGGATTTTATGATAATTTTTAAGAACAGTTGACATGACTAGCAATTTATTACTGAGTTCAGTAATCTCACACTATAAGATCAGGTGGTCATATAATAGCCGAGAACAGAATAATAACAGCATTATTTACTGTTCTTTGTTAATTTGTTAAGCTATTATTTTAATATTAACTACGTAAACAATTTATTAGCGTTTTCTTATCATACTTGCAATACAATGCAAGTCCATATGAAGTAGATGACCCAGTTTAAACAAAGAATGAGTCAGTATTTTGTCATTGTGAAAATATGCGTAAGTCCACAATTGGTAATAGACGTTTGATATTGCACACAAGTTACATTATAACGCAATTCAATCATTAATAGTGTTTATCTACTCTAATACTATAATACAAAGATTCTAAAACTGAAAACAAAATGCTTATGACAAACATTACGTACAGGCCAAAAATAATAAAAAAAAAGTTTCATTACGATACAGGTCTTGTATGGACACCTGTAACATAATATAACTTTTTTATCATAACGATACACCTATACAACCTCCATCTGGACCAAGGAGGTTGAACCTCTACTTTAAAAAGGTTTCAATGAACGAGTCCGTGACGACGCAACACGCATGCGCAATCGATATTTGCACCTTGGCGCCAACATTTGACATTTAAAAATTTGTTGTTATATTCAGCGTTTTATTTGCAATATTGTTTTACGTATTATAGTATGAAAGTAGATAAAGTAGTGTATGACACTGTACATAACTTGGTCTTATAACACTCGTGTGATACTATAAAAAAACTCGCCTACGGCTCGTTTTTTTAAAACACACTCGTGTTATAAGAACCCTTATTATGCAACAGTATCATAAACTACTATTATCTACTCTGATACTATAATACAAAGATTCTAAAACTGAAAACAAAATGCTTATGACAAACATTACGTACAGGCCAAAAATAATAAAAAAAAAAGTTTAATTACGATACAGGTCTTGTATGGACACCTGTATCATAATATGTATAACTTTTTAATCATAACGATACACCTATACAACCTCCAGCTGGACCAAGGAGGTTGAACCTCTACTTTAAAAAGGTTTCAATGAACGAGTCCGCGACGACGCAACACGCATTCACAATCGATGTTTGCACCTTGGCGCCAACATTTGACATTTAAAAAATCTTTTCAATATTTAAACAAAGTTTGGTTTTGTTTGCAACATTGTTTTACGTAATATAGTATGAGAGTAGATAAAGTAGTGTATGACACTGTACATAACTTGGTCTTATAACACTCGTGTGATACTATAAAAAAACTCGCCTACGGCTCGTTTTTTTAAAACACACTCATGTTATAAGAACCCTTATTATGCAACAGTATCATAAACTACTATTTTTACTTGATTAGTAATTTGAAATGTGTTATTATTATTAAAGTATTGTAATTGATATCACGCGTAACGCAAACAACAATATTTCATCTTAGAATCAAGCTCAAAGCAGAATTCATGGAAACAAAAATGTCTTCAATACTAGCTTAGTTAATTCTGATTTTAACCAAACAAATAACTAGCTCTGCTCTCACGGGCCCAGGCTCAGCGACAAGTTGTCTGCCAGGGCCGGCGCCCGGGCCCCCGTCTCGCTCTTCGCCCCGCTTGATTATTATGGGCTTGACGCCAGCCTGACCCTCTCCCCTCTTCCCTTCCCGCGCTCGTTGTTGCGCCCGCGCCACTGTTTCTCAGAAAGCGATACCGCCAATACTCAAAGCAAACACATACGCGTTTTATATGGCAAGCTAGGCAGAGATGGTGTGGGAAAATAATGACATCACCACAAAATTCTACGGTGCAGTAATATCCTAATCTAAGATTTATTATCCAAAACTGTAATTTATTTTCTAATTAAAATCACACATGCAAAGTTTAATATCAATTAAGAGCTTTTGACATGTGTACATTGATGTGTTGTTGTCCATATTTAAAATGCGAAAAGGACATCTGAATGCTGAAACGATCATACCACGACCTTGTATTTTTTTTTGCTTTCGCTCTTTATTGGTATAAAATGTATTTCTTTATTTTCTTATTGACTTTTTTGTCATGTACCTATAAATTTGGTTTTTATGTCATATAAACATTGGACAAATATTAATTAGTATTTGTCTATAAAAAACAATGAATGAGCGAAAATAAAATGGAAGGATTAACTATAGAAAAGAAGATATATAGGTACTATAATTTTCTTTATATCTATCGGTCTTCGTCGTAAAAAACGAGTTGCGATTTCATTTACTTAACGATGATTGAAATCAGAATTGTGCGTAGATTATTATTCGCAAGGTGTAGATAATCATCGATACAAGGGAAATGACGAACGAGACGCACCCGCTTAGCGGGTGGATCGTGATCACATCGCGTACCGTAGTGTGTGAGTGAGTCCACATATAAATATCTGTAAGTTAATAGTCACCTACATGTTGCAATATCTACACGCGTTTCTCCCTGTGTGCGTAGATAATTTATCGCCGAGCGCCGCTTGCCCGTTGTGACTTCGTTGGCTAGTTAGGTCGCACTTTATATGGAGAGTTGTCTAATCCACTGAATAAATTACCACTGGACCTAGGTTTCTCCTGAATGACTAATGAACGTATAAAGAATTACTTAAGTAGCTCGATGCCCGCAAAACATTGGCGATATAGTTACTTTCTAACAACTGTAAAGTTAAGTCTATCATGTTACAGTTGAAACTTCTATTTGGATCGTAGTTGTTACTAAGAATAGCTAGTTAAAATGTTTAATTGCAGTAGGTCCATTTAAAAAATAGATCTTAAATAATACTTAATATAATAGTAGGTTTACAGAAGGAAAAGGATAATTTATACATATAAACACACGCCAACAATGTATTTTAAAAACATGTTTATAGTTAGATTTCTATACCTACCTACTGTTTTTTTTCTTGTCGGGTACCTTCAGAAGCTATGGTTTAGGTATAGAAGTACTTATTTAAAAAAAAAGAATAAATTTATAAAAACGCTGTGCGTTCTGACCACAATGAAAGTGGCGCCAGCTCACCATTGCTATGTCGCACGATCATTACCACAGTAAATACAGAACAGTAGGTTATCTAAGGCCGCCCGCCGAGTTATAAGCCTACTCTTGCGTTGATCCCCAGGGTTGTCACTTTTACTTTTAGTTAATATTTTCGAACAAGCAGCACTTGATCTAAATTTATGTAATAAAAAGCATATTATGATTAAATATTTTACCAGTTTATAAATTTAGTAAAAATAAAAAGCCTTTATTCACATAACATTTATTATATTAAGTTACAAATTTGATACCGAGAAATTTTTTCTCCGGTTTCTGCACGTCCGGAACGCTTTATTATTATTTCTTAATGTATAGAAATTCTCATTGACGATCGCGACGGTCATGTGACCTACGCGCATGCTCACAGTCGCGCGGCACAGCCCGTACTGCCGCCACCTTATTCCCCCATATATTATGCTAGCGTGTGCGTGAAATCGCGTGCCGACACGGCGCGCGGTGCGCACGCACACATTCAAACCGAGAGCGGCACGTTTGTATGAAGATATTTTACTGTTCTTTACTGTGTCATTACGCAGTATCCGTATCAACACATACACATAGATAAACCAACATTCTCAGGTGGTTATAAATTGCTGTAAAGCAATTCATGATCACTACATGTAGGTACAGCGCATTGTATAAGATTGACTAGTGATAGATTCATATTATTTACACAAATAAAAATTCTCTAGGTCTCCGCTCTTTCAAATATGAGTAAGTTAATGCAAAATTTAAATAAAAATGTTTTCTGGTCGAGGCAAATTAGTCCTTTAAAATAAAGCAAATAAAATAGTATGTATTGGTTTAAAGAAGATTTAAGCAGACAATTTTGATCCAAGCTAGTTAAGGAGTCGCTTATTAAGTAAGTACCTAATTAAAATAGACTCAACGATGTAATATTAAACTTATACTTGTTATCTTTGTAACACATTTATTTTATTACCTAAAGCAGTCTTTCTTAAAGTGGGCGATAACGCCCCCTTGTGGGCATTGGAGACCTAGAAGGGGGCGTAAAGGGCTCACAAATGGGGGTTTTGGCGTGGTATAGGGGTGCGATGGTTGTTACCAATTACTCAATATCGAATAACTAGTTTATATTTCCACACTGTATGATGGTACTTAAAATACTGTACTGTACATTGCGTTATTATACAGCGACAACATTTAGTTGCTAGAAATATAAGTGAACGACTGTTTCAATCATTGCAACATGTCATTGCAAAATTGCATTAAAATCCGAAACAATTCTTTAAATGACAGATTATTTAATCAGCTTTGTGTTGCTAATGATGTAGATTTCAACAGATTGATCTTTCACACAGAAGTGCATTGGCTATCAAAAGGAAGTTGTCTGACTCGATTTTACAATCTGTTTGACTCTATCACAGAATTCTTGGAAAACAAAGACACAGAATTGCGCGACAACCTCATCACATCAAAGAATGATATCGCATACCTGACAGACCTTTATAAATTTTTAACCTTTATAAACATCAAGACGATGACTTGATATTAATAAAAACAAAAAATGTCGTCGCTGCTTTCGTAGCCAAACTGCTCTTACACAAGAATATTCCAT
Organism: Calamotropha paludella; assembly: GCA_927399485.1. Lineage (NCBI taxonomy): Eukaryota > Metazoa > Arthropoda > Insecta > Lepidoptera > Crambidae > Calamotropha > Calamotropha paludella. Next base: position 22,384,077 of record OV656805.1, on the reverse strand, counting down.
AATTTTCTCTATTTATCAGTATCCTGCAACAACGAAGACTTGCTTGTCTACTGCCAACATTTAGAAAATCTTCACAGTGATTTCATTGAAACATTAGATATTTTGAAATTGGAAATACCAGACTTAACATAGCAATATCATCCCAACTGGTAGAAGAACTATAGAATATAGAACTATGCAACTGACAATGAACGAGGAAATAAAATCAAATTCAAAAATGGCTCCCAACAATTTTGGCTTCAGAATTCCGCAGTTGTACCCTGGATAGCAGTTTTTGATATATAAATTTGGGGGGCGCTGAAAAATAACTGATTTTCAAAGAGGACGGTAAAAGCAATAAGTTTGATAATCTCTGACCTAAGAGAAAGCATTGGTTTATTAATTAAATAATTTATTTATTAGTATTTATTTCAACATTGTTTTATTTTTGTAGTCTGTACCAAACTATACCAACCATCATGATGGAAACCGTGCTCTAATCAAGATGTAATCGTTCATTCACTTATACCGGTTGGTCACCTCACATGTTTGTATTCACGCCATATTTTTTATGTTCAGTATATATCAAATCGTTTTTATATTCTTCACTCAATCGTAGAACGGAAAATAGCAGCATTAACCGCCGCTTCATAGCGACTTTCAGTGACCCACTGAAAGTCGCTATGAAGCAGTCGAAGCTGCTGGATAAGACGTCCGGGGAAGGAGCCAAACGGTTCTGCCGGGAGGCAGAAGCAAGAACCACAAGACCAGAACGGAGAAGTCTCTTTTCTGCGCACTCAAGCCATGATCAAGCATTCTTTTATTCACTTTACATATTCAGACACTAATTAGTTAGTAAATGATACTCCTACATTTCTATTAAACGTCTGAAAAAAAATAGCTAAGAATAAAATTTCTCACAAATTTATAGTTTCTCTTTAAGAAAATATGTTTTTATAGAGCCTCCTCTTTCTTTGTGTTACTTATCGCGATTATAAAACGGCTATTGAATATATTTAAAACTTGTAGTATTATATTATAGAGTTAGGAAATATGCTATAATAATATTTCATTTCCTATCGGATTTCTGAATTTAATGAAAGAATAATATTTCAATGGGAGCAATTAAAATGCGTACTTAACTATATCGAGGAGTATTTTATGTGCAATCTGAAGACATAAATTTATAGGTTATCTGAAGGTTGCATTTGGTGGATTTTATGGGGTTTATTAATATCAGGCTCGATTTTCCCTAAAACAACTTTAAAACGCCGTTTGTAAATAAAATTAAATCAATTTTTCATTTTATTTACCAACATTGCTAAACCAAGTCCAGTTAAATAGGAAGATGAGAATGCTATCAGAAATCGAGAAACGATCAACTAATTATCCTAGGCACAGTTGTGATATCGCCTGACGTAGTTAAAATTCTTGACAGGCATTCTTGAATTCCCCTTTGTCGATACTTCTTTTGTATAAATGTAGTATGTATAATTTATACACTCAGCGCCAAAAAACCTACTTTAAAAAATCCACTTTCAACATTATTTGACATCAATCAATCATCAGGGGAATTTTGAGTATTACTTGAATTGAAAGGCAATGAAATGGAGATCGCAAAAACAATTCAATGATTAAATTCATTTTGGAAGAAACCTAATCAGAAAACTATCCAAACAATAAAAAGCCTTCAACTAATCTTAAATCTTATGTTACAGCCGGAAGACGCAAACAATTCCTATTTCGGCGGCCGGCATGCCATCCCAGAACATGGACATCCTGTCTTCTGTACATTCTGTTGCGTCTGTAGTTGCAGAAAAAGCAGTGCCGGATTTACCATAGAAGCTGAAAAAGCTCAAGCTTAGGGCGGCAAAATTGGCCCAGAAAATTGGTACAGAAAAAATGAAAGTAATAGTGCAGTAAAAACAAAGCTTTGCTTTTCTTAGCATAAAAATATACCCAAAAAGTTGTAAAAATAATCTTGAAACTAGATTATTCCCTAAAAAAGGAATTAACGTTATTCTGAACAGTGAATCTAATTATAGAGGTCAGTAGGGGCGGCAAAAAATTTATAGCTTTGGGGCGGCAAATATGTAAAGTCAGCACTGAGAAAAAGCATAGAACGTAGCCACCGGTCTCCAGGAACCAGTGATGCCAGATGGGGGGGATTCCCTGCAAATTTGGAGGATTTTTTTTACTTCGGAGGGAGATTTGGAGGGATAAGACCTTTGGGGGGATTTTCGGAGGGAAATAATAAAGTTGGAGGAAATTCGGAGACATTTTTTAAGCCAAACCACAACATTATTATTTTGTAAAGACCATTTCTTTACAAAACTAGTATAGGCTTCACCTGCATCTTACATCTGTATAGGCTGATCTATTTGCCTAAAAAAAGAAATCTTTAGTTCGGTGCTGTCGTTTAGTGAGTGAATTTAGATAAACTGTGCTCGCTCGCTTGTAAAATTTATTGTACTGTTCTGTTTACTACTTAAGTATCTACCGGATCAATGTGGTTTATGCTATGGCCGTTAAAATTAAAATAAAAAAGTATGTCAATTTGTTGTCTTAGGATAATAAAATCTATACCTAAGTAAAGTATGTCGCAATCTAATAAATCAAAATATGTAAGAACATACCGCAAGGAATGGAAAGATGAAGCGGTATTTTCAGGCTAGTTTTTCAGTGTTTGTTTATGTTTGTGGTAAAGCATTAATATGTCGAAGAGTTTTACCATACTGAAATAAATGAAAAATACATTTTATTTTGAGTAAGCAGAATACAGATTGACACGTCCTGTATCTAATAGATGATACGATTACGATAGAATATAGATATAGATAGTTTTTTTTTTGTCAGAAATGTCAATTTTTGGGGGGATTTCGAATAAGGACGGGGGGAAGTTCACACGGTCATCTGGCAACACTGCCAGGAACCGAAAAACGGCTTCAATTGAGTTGTCTATTTGCAGAAGTGCAATCACTTGGGCGGACGTCAACAAAGAACGACAGCTGGCAACGTACTCAGGACAATTTGTGAACAAATTCCATAGGATAGATAGATCTCGACCTAATAGAGGGTATGCCTGCCTAGAGTATCCTAAAAGAGAAAGATATTCATTAATGAAATGTATTAAAAAACTTAAGAACCTTTTCAATTTGATATTTTTCAAACTACCAAGAAAAAACATTTTCCAAAAAAAAATTGTAAACTGAGAATTTTACATATTTTTTTGGTGTTTACATAAAAAAAATCAATTCATTTATTCTAAACCTTCAAAATGCTGGCCCTTATTAGATTTTGACGAATGTATGTACATATCAAAATCTAGGAGTCAAATACTTAAAAAATAAATATATAATAATAACAGCTGTTTCTTCTTTATCGACTGTTGGATACTTGTAAAAGTATTACTTTCGTGGTTGTATTGTAGGTACTACTACCTAGAACATGAAAAGATGACGCTGGCGGCTTAAGACACACTAGAACAAACTACGAGTCTGGCAAGGTCTCAGTATCTCAATTAGTACAGTGTTTGCCTGGATAGCGAGGGGATGCGGGTTCAAGTCCTTCCTGACACTTGAAAATGTTTATTTTTTTAGACATCAATAATTTCTTAGGTACGAGACGATACTAATTTTTACTTTACGTAAAAGGTTTTACGCAAGGTTGTTTAAAAAAACCTTGCGTAAAACCGTATATAAAAAAAAAACAGTGTAAAAAAACTTTTTTTACACTGTTTTTTTTTAAATATTCCCATGACTCCTCTGCGCCATCTCAATGCCATTTAATTTTGTTTGCTCAAACTCCCTCAAGGGAGTGTTATCACCTTCGTTGAGAACCTGTAGTATAGACGATAAAAGGTGCTGAGGGCCACAATATCCCGGCGTAATTGTTGAGGCTCGATGTGTTTCGAGAACTCCACATAGCTAATAATGCGAATTACGCAATGTTACAACCTGTTCATAGCATCGAATAGATATTGAGCGGAGCTATCCCTAGTAATACTAAACGCAAGACCGTATCTGTGTTTTTTACAACATGTACAATTGATCAAACATAAAAAAGATCAGGCTTTAAAGATGTCAAGGCAATAATTACGGCATCGACGCTATTCTTTGAATTAAAAAAGAAAATTCAAATCGAACGTCCATACCGAGTATACTGCTACTGTTCTCAAGCTACGATGGTAAAGATTAAGAAGGGGAAAGAATGGCGTCGTTTAGCCGTAAAAACACACGTGAATTTGGCTCAGCATCGAAGTCGACCATATTGTCAGCCCATTTAGAACCGATGTCTTTAATTTAACTTTTCACGCTTCTCCTTGATTTCTGCCTGTCCAGCCGCTGCGCGTCCAAAATTTAACAATGCGGACAAGCGGATCATTTATGTGCAAAGGAATGTAGAGGTAATACGGTGTCTAGGGGTACATCTCCGTTCACAGTAAGAACTGAGCAGTGATGTGACTTATCTTAGATAAAAGTATCTGAAATACAGATACAAGATACAAAATACGTATTTGTATCTTGTATTTGAAATACTTTCTAAATATTTTATTTTGTATCTTATATTTAGATACATTTTCCTGGTATCTTTGTATTTTGAAGATACTTTCTTCCCTCAGATACTTTTACTAAAATGAACTTAGCAGGTTTTCTCTCCGAACGCTCTTTAGTCGACATTGGACTTTTTGGCGGGAGCGCGAAGTGTTACTTTAATGGTTTTGCTTTTCTTGTTAAATTTTGTGTTGAGGTTGACATTAGTGTGTAATAATGGCATGTTATTAACCACTGAGTGTTTCTGAATATGCATGAGTGTTGGCAAGTGAAACAAAACAGGTTGAAAGGTTCGCGCTCTCTCAAGAAAGCCACGAGAAGGTTTCAGTTAAACCCCACTTCTTTACTGAAACCTCGAAAATTACTTAAGAGCATAGAAGAAAGATTATACTTACTTGACACTGGCTAAATGCACAAATTGTGCAAGTCATAAATAAAGAAAATAGTCGATATTGTCGGGGAACTTAACGAAAGATGGCGACACTATCTTTCTACAAATGTCATCGGCTAAGATTTCCCACCCACCGTCACTCCTGTCGGTCCTCAGATAAGACCGACAGGAGTGACGGTGGGTGGTCTTGGTATCTTGGCTAAGCAACGGCTGCACTTCCTCCCATTTAAAGTTCACCTTGCGAACATTAGAGGACTGCACTCAAATCTCCATACGGTCCATCACCATCTGGAGACCGAGAAGCCTCACCTATTTCTTCTCGGACTTGACGGACGTCTCAAAATCCTGGAAGCTTGCCAATTTGCAACCAGTACCCAAAAAGGGTAGTCGTGCCGACCCATGCAATTATCGACCGATCACCATCACTTCTATACTCTGTAAGGTTATGGAAAAAGTGCTGAACAGCAAGTTGCTCGTTCGATCAGAGTAGTTGTCGATGGCTGCTCCTCTGACTCCGTGGCTATTGATGCCGGAGTTACTCAGGGGTCTGTTCTTTCTGCGACGCTTTTCCTGCTACACATCAATGACCTGTTAATGCTAGGAATTGTTGGGTATGCAGACGACAGTACTGTTGTTGAGATATACCTGTCTAGCGCAAAAGCCAGCGGTGATGACGTGATGTTCATCAGAGGCCATGGTTTAGCGAATAAACCAGAGGCTAAACTACGTTTCCCAGTGGGGTGACAGTAACCTCTTTAATTTCAACGCCTCTAAAACACTAGCGTGTCTTTTCACGGCAAAAAGGAATTCCTTCCACCTAACTCCTACTTTCCGAGGTACATCTGTACCTGTGACCTGACTGTAGCCTCAGTGTCCCATCCCATGTTTAAACTGAAATGGGTACCAAAAGTGCGAAAGGGATATGTAAAATAACTTGTCCTGTTTGAAACAAGAAAGATCAATCGATCTGAAAAACAAAAATCGGAGGTTTTAAACAACATTGAAGGTGATATAAAAAAAAAACAAAAAATGACTCTTTTTATATTTCTACTACTAGGACTCCGATTCCTCTATTGCTAGTGGCGGAAACACAAGCAGCACCAGTGATTTTGAGACACTCCAGTACCTCAACAATAAAGATGTTTATCCTACAATTTAAAAAATACTTCTAAAATATAACACCTGTTTGCCCAGCTCTGCCCCTGTGGAGCGACTCTTCTCCCTTGGGGGCATGATAATGAGGCCTCATCGAAGGAAGATGAGCGACAATATGTATGAGGAATTAGTTTTATTCAAATGTCAACTAAAACATAAAAAGTCTCAATTTTAATACCTTCATATTTTGTCTTGTCACTTGTTATCAACGCGATCTATTCGAAAATTGTTATCTCGAACAAATAAACTTTAATTCAATTAAATGTTGTTTTCTTACAAAAGTATTTTATCTTTAAAAAGTATTTGAAAGATAGGTATTTTGTATCTAGTATTTCAGATACATTTTCAGAAAATTATTTGTATCTGGTATCTGAAATACTTTTTTTTAAAGTATCTTGCATCTAGTATTTCAGATACTTTGTATAGGGTATCTTATACATCACTGGAACTGAGGAACGCATCCATCTGGAATGTCAAAAATATTACGCTCATGCACGCAATCACCTATTCAGACGCAGAATTGAACTGGCAGACCGTATGCCGGGAGCTTGAAAGAAAAGACTTTTGCGCGAAACCTTATCAAATGCCTTGGCAATGTCAAGGTTAAATCGCCACTGACTACCCGCTCTTATCGATAGCTGAACCGCACAAAGCAATATTCTTCGTTTGCGTAATTGAAATCTTTGTATTTATTGTACATTAACAGGTCTCTAGATTGCGACTCCGGAAACATGTATTTAAACTCTTCAACACCTTCTTATTGTTGTGAAAATCATTGTCTGCCTAATTGGTTCTTAATTTTTGGAAACAGAAAAAAAACATCTGTTACTATACACCACAGGAAATTGAAAGTTCCTTTCGTTTATTAAGCCTCAGACAAATTGTGCACGGGGAGTACATGTTTAACATCCAATTGTTGGTGTAGGGTTGGTTGTATTTGACTCATGCCTATTTCTTAGGGTGTCCCAATCTGACAGTAGGTCTGTCTGTATGTTTTCATCACATGGCGCAAAGCATCGATGGTTTTGTTGTTCACAGCCGTAGACGGACAACTATCTTGAATTCTGCGGACCAAATATAAAGAGGGGTTATGCACGGTACTTCACCGCCAAAAGTAGTTTGACGCTGAACGAGGCTCTGCTCAGCCGTCAAATTATACTTAAAATGTTAGAAAATCATGCTATAGTCACGAATTAAGCCCATGGTGATGTAGATGCGCAATATTTAAAATTACGCCACATTATACATATAAGCTGCAGTCAAACTGTGTTATACAGCCAAGCCTTTTTTGCAAAACGTTTTTTTTAATTAAATATTGTTTAACTTTTAACAACAATTAAACTTATAACAAAGTGCGAGGGGGCTCTTTGTGTTGGGGGTGAAAATTAACCTAGCATCTAGCTATTTATTAAAAGATCTTAGCAGTGTTTCTGTTGATCAAATAGTTAGTATGTATAATTTTAAATACAAGGATTTACATATTCCTACAGTCTCCAGGTGAGTTACTTTTTGGCCTTAGAGAACTTTAATGGTCGACTGAGTAGGGTCTCGACTGAAAATCCTACCCCCCAACATTCACCACTATGATCAGAAAGCAAAGAAGAATGTTAAAAAAAGGCTGCACTTCCTTCCATTAAAAGTGCACCTCGCGAACATCAAAGAAATGCACTCAAATCTTGATCCTGTTCCTCTACTGCTCCTCTGACTCAGTAGCTATTGATGCCGGAGTTCCTCAGCGGTCTGTTTTCTCTGCGTCGCTTTTCCTGTTGCACATCAATGACCTGTTGATATCAGGAATTGTAGGGTACGCAGACTATAGTACTGTCGTAGAGAGATACCTGTCTAATGCTAAAGCCAGCTGTAATGACGTGATGCTGATGAGAGGCCATGGTTGAGTGAACGAACCAGAGGTTGAGCCACGTTTCCCAGTTGGGTCACTCACAGTAACCTCGTTCATTTCAACGCCTCCATAACGCAAGCATGTCTTTTCACGGCAAAAAGGAGTTCATTCTTTACTTTTACTTTTACCTTACTCCTACTTTCCGAGGTAAATCTGTACCTGTTACCGACAGCCTCAAGCTTCTTGGCATAGAGTTGTCTGCAGCCCTCAATTTCGGCGCCAACATCGAGTCCAAGGCTCAAACTGCAGCTAAAAGACTGGGCGTGTTAAATAGGGTCAAGCGACATTTCACGCCGGGACAGTTTTTAACTCTCTATAAAGCTCAAGTCCGATCCTGCATGGAAAATTGCAACCACCACTTGGTCGACACAGCAAAATACTAACTTGCTGCACTGGACACGATTCAGCGCAGAGCTGAGAGGCTCATTGGTGACAGCAAATAGGCGAAGAGAAAGTTTGATTGATTGAACAGATTGTATTTTGGAGTGTGCTCAGGAGCTGCATATGCTCATACCGCTATCACCCTTCTTCCATCGGACATCCAGACGCACTGGGGACTACTACACTTTCTTGGTGGCTAATGCTACCTGTCGCACAAAGCGCTTCTCATCTTCTTTTATAATACCTACTGCAAAGGAGTGGAATGGAACTCCCTCCCTGAGTCTGTATTTCCGAGTAGTTATAACACGACCGTTTTTAAAGCCAGGGTGAATAGGCACCCTCTGGGTTAGCTCGTTCCACCATGGATCCTGTCTTGGCCCCCGAGCATGATTGGGATTAAGGGCGAACCCATTCAAAATACAAAAAAGAACCATTCGAAACAGCTATAGCTTTATATGGACTTAATAATTTATAAGTTTTTGGATGTTAAAGTTTGGTTAAACAAATTGATCGACTTCACGTGTAATTGTCCATTTGGAAAATAAAAAATCTTATTATTACTCTGAACTTGTATGGACAACAACACATTAGTTTACCACAAAATATCTTTTTTTCTCAGTTGATATTGATTTCAAACCAATAGAGTCGCAGGCCAGATGGAAGTAATTTCAATGTGAAATAACCTGTAACCCTTGTATTCTACCGTTTTGCAAATAATTTGTACTTACAGTGATCTTATGGGCACAAAATTTATAAATAAATAAAAAAATGACAGTAAGACAAATATTTTTTTCAGAAAATATCCATACAAATCTGTATTTAATGGAAAGTGTGCAAGTAGTAATATTTACTTCACTGACACTAGGTATAGACAGTCAGTGATATTTTTGCAATTGCAAATGTAATTTTGTTTCATTTATGCTAGGTACCGCAAATTCAACTGTCTTTAAGAATTAAGGTCATCGATCGCAAAATGCAAAGCCTTAAAGGGTATTCACGAAGGCCTATTATATTAGGTTCAGAGTCAGAGACACGAAGCCAGCGAACCGATGAAGGTTGAAGCTCGAATTACGTTGCCACAATGTGTCACACTTCAACGACCAATAAACAAATAAATAAGGCGACTGCTTTAACAATATAAAGTAAATTTGTAAGTAACATACCAATTTAAATAATACTATTGAAAAGCAGTAATTCAGAAAGAGTTCATAAAGTATATCTTAAATTACCAAATTGCGCGAAGACGCTACGTAAAGTAAGGTACTGTGATTCTCATCAATAATAAACATGATGAGGAAACAATCTGATAGAATTAGAAATAAGTACATGTACGTCGCTTTGTTTTGTTGTAAAATAGTATTATTTATTGTGTTAAAGCAATTCATTTACAATCATTGGTTGCATCATTGCGTAAGTATGCACAGTGTAGGGATACCTAGGGCTCTTTCTACTCTACTTGTTGGGTGAACGTCAAGGTAAGCGAGCACGGCTCAACGCTGTATGTATGCACTATGCATAGCGCCGCCGAGTCTGCGCGCGCGCACGCCCCCTCCTCTCCGCGCGCGGCCGTACCGACCACTACATACCTATGCCACTCTGACACGCTGCCCACGCAACCCAACGTCCTACGCTGCGCGCCGTTTGGTTAAATCATAAAGTGTCTACGCATTGTACATACCTAATGATTGATCGTGATCCATGCCATATATGATTGTTAGCTTTGTTTAATACTTTGCCTTTATAAATAATCATAATTCTAAACACAACAAGCGTTGCGTACGTATGTACTTATGCCTAGCAATTGAAGCAGGTGTTCAATGTGCCGCGTGGACGCAAAACGATTATTAGGTAAATCTTCATTTAGAATCAACGTACTTACCTATTTACAATAGGTACTTACTGTATAAAACGGTATGTACAGTCAACAGCACATTAAACTAAGCACACCAAAAATACAACAAACAAATTACAAGCGTCTAGATAAGGTAGGTCGCCAAAGAGTGTAATTGTTTACTGTAGACTGTGCATTCTTCTTTCAAAAGAGTAGCAGCACATGGTTTTACTTTGATATGATAATGATTTACAAAAAATATATTGGGAGTATAATATCTCTAAATACAAATCTGGTTCACTCCCGTCATTCAAATATGCAGTAACTCTAAGTTAGTGTACAGCTGTGTGTCTAAAATTATAAAGATTATACATGGTACCTGCCTTTTATGTTAATATTCACAAATCTACCTTTTGCGTTTTGTTATCATAAGTAGGTAGTCAGCATCCAAAATAGCAGTAAAAGGACTTAGGTTATCGATATATTGAGGTCAGGGGGGTGGGCTTTACATTACTGTATTTATCGACCATCGCGGATCCACAATAAAATAGGGCTGTCAGATTATTATTATTTAAGAACCAGAGGAAGAGACAAGAAGATGAACGAACTCCTCACTTTCCTTATATTAAGGGCTAATGGATAAGGAAAATGTGTGAATAAAATTCCTACGGTACTCGGACGGTATTGCATGGCAATTACCGATAAGTAGATACGTACAAAACTTTTCTTCGGGCTCGAAATTCCGTTGAGCATTATATCTTTTTCGTGCTATAAACATCTTTCTGTGTATTCTATTTGCGTTCTTTGTGGATTTATTGTGATCATCTGAACAGCTGCGTATTTTCTGCGTAATTGCTTGTTTTCTGTATAAAAGACAGCAACCCTGTGCAAGCCGACTGACTGACTAACATGAGTCATCCATTCCTATCGTCATACAACTCACGTTTGTCGCCACTTGCCAACAAACAACACAACAACGACAATAGAAACTATTTAAATCCAGATTCTAAGTACAAATACTTATAAAAAGCGAAACGTCCTTGAAGTAAGTATATTTAATGGGATTTTTTTTATAACAATATCTTAATTGCTTTTTGTTTTCAATTAGTTAGTTGTAAAAATTCTAACGGACATCAAATCGGGAAAGGCTATCTGATGAGAACGGACGTAGAATATTTAATATTCAAGGCCCTCGTCTCGGTGCCATAAGTTAACTTTGGCGACCATTTTTTTTTAGTCAGTATGATGACGTTAGTTTTCTTATTCTTGAATATAATGGACATGAAAAATCATAATGTCATAAAGACTTTACCATTAAAAGGAAGTACAAAAGAAGAGTGGTACTCTACAGTCCTTGCAGCGAGACCAGATTTACAATAGCTATATCGAAGTGTCCAAATTTCTGTACAAAGGAGCTACTATTTCAGAACGTATACGGGGCCAGAGCACGAAACCAATACTCTTACAGCGTAGCATGAGACAGGGAAGTGTAATTTTTACGAAACTGTTCACTTGTGTTCAGGATGTCTTCAAGTTCTTGAATTGGTATGTACTTGGCATCAACATTATTAATAATAACAATTCTCACATTCACACCAATTAACCTAGCCCAGTAAAAACTGCAACTAGTAAGTAACTAGTAAGCACTGCAAGGCTTGTGTTATGAATATTAGAGTAACGGATAAACATACATATAAATGATACAAAGATATTATAATATTCATAGAAATATATATAAATACCCATGACTCAGATACAAATCCTTGTATTTATCACACAAACATCAGCCCCCTCTGGGCTTCGAACCCAGAACCTTCGGTGAAAGGCAGAATCGCTAGTGCTGGACTAAACGGTCATCAATCATTTAAAACGGAGCTGGACAAACCGAAAAAGGGGTTTAATTGGCAACACTGCTAAGTCTAAATACATACAATCGGTAGCGCCTGTTTCAGACTTAACACCACTTATGGCTTGCTCATATTCACGTCTACTCAATCATACTATACACTAGTACTATGTTGTCAGGTCTAAGTTGTCATTGGAGCAATAAAGAAAACGCAATATCATCTGAAAAATCGTTAAATACGAAGTCGTATAAACTCCGAATCAATGTAATATAATTAAAAGATAAGAAAGTCAGTCATTCAAACAGTTGCACAGTTACCAAATGTAAAAACATGCAACTTTGCATTACTACATGGTGCTTTATAAATTTTATTTGTAAGTTCTTTCTGTACTTATATTTTAACGTAAAATATAGTACTCAACTTAAAAATTAAGCAGAATAACCAGTTTGCTAACCAATAAATAACGGTTCGATACTGAACTTTATGAAAAAAATGTTCAAAACCAGTATCAGAGAGTATGAACTTATTTAGGAATTAATGTGAAGATGCGGCAGGTATTTTTTTCATATGAAAGAAATAAAGAAGAAATATGAAACATTTTATGATTTGAAAAAAGAGGTTAGTAGGTATATTGCTTCAGAAAACCAGGATCAATGTATTATAGGTATGTATTTCTACTCACATAATCCAAGCATCTTTATAAACATGGTAACAATGCAAGTTGGATTGTACTAGCGGTAACATATTGATTATTTAGGTCTTGGGAAAATATTTTAGGAGTTATAGACAATAGATGGATTAACCGAAGAAAAAAGTTTATAATTTCCTAAATATTTTAAGCAAAATGCCGGTATCCTAATGCTTTAATTTAAGGCACGAATACCATCACAAATTGCAAGAGTTACTTTTTGGCTTGCCAGAATACCAAGTTACACTTAATTATGCCATAATACAATTTATTAACTTTTTTGGCAACAACAATACTTTGAAACGACAAGTAAATTGGTCGATATTAACTTTTGTAAATACGCGCCACAAAATGTTTGTTTTTTATTCAAAACTTACCCACTAGTAACATCTACAAATGATTTAAAACTATTTCGTATGATATTTTAAGGCAGAATGAAATCAACCCCGCCCTTGTTCTTATGAAATAAATGCAAACCTTGCAAACCATTAATATTTCCATAGTAAATCACGCTTCCTTAATAATGATGTGAGGCTAGCGCCATCTATGATAGTATTAGTCTTACCATGTGTAGTGACGCCTGGCCTGTAGATATATCAGCTACAAATTAAAGAGAGTACGTTTATAGGTAGAAATATTCTACGCTCTTTTCATGAAATCACATTTACAATGTTATTGCTTAATATCTTAATAAATCTATATGTATAAAAATTCCCTGTCATAATGTTAGACCGCGATGAAATCCGAAACTGCTCAACCGATTTTATTTAGTTATTTAAAAAGCTTTCCAGTCAACCTTTGGGAAAAACAAAACTTAAAAGCGGTATAGGTACAATTTATATAAATATACTTAAACTTATATAACAATTATTTAAACTTCAACTTCAAGCTCTCCATTGAATTCTGGATAACAGACACCAGCATACTGGATAAGTGGGAAGATGAGGGAATAACTAGTACGATCCAGTTTTGATGGGTAGAAAATTTCTGAAACAGTTCAAGAACCGCAAGGAAATTGTTATTGAACGGTTCACCTCAGCAACTTGAGTAGTCCAGCGAAGGGAGCAGTCAATATTTATTCTGAGATTTTAGACATTGAAGTTGAATTTTCGAACATAATAGGGCGAAAGGAACTGTTGCCAATCTTTGCAAGTTGTTTCAAGCCATCCACAACTATACCCAGATATTACTTTTTTCTACATTTTTCTGGATTTTTTGTGACTTAGGAGATAGAATAAGTTTTATTTTATAATAAAAAAATGCAAATTATAATAACTGAGCCACAGCAGTGCGTGGCCGGGTCAGCTAGTAAACATATAAAAATATTCTGCAAGACCCACGCAGTCTATTGTTACGTGCGTAACATTGGGTGCTTATTTTTTGCTAACAAAAAATAACCACTTGATTATTTTTGGTTAACTTATTTGATTTCATATTTGATAAATCCAATATTTTCTCTGGCACTGCAAATACCCTTTTGTTTATCAATTGCAATAATGAAGTCAAACTAAAGTAATCACTGTACCGACGATCTCAGACGCTACAGCTACTTATACGAAATTACCGTTTAGTTGTGGTTTTCAATCAATCAATGGATAAGGATTCAGATGTACCTACATTATAAACGACATAGGCATTGGAGGTAGCATGTCTGAAAATTATTAACGGATATCTTTTGTATTCTCAATTTTGGTTCCCAGATTTCTCAAAAGGGGTCGATTACGGAAAAGGTTCACAGATGGTGTACAAAAGAAATCCAGCCCCTGACGGCCACAGGTCAGTAATAAACATTATATCATTAAGATCATACGCCTTCCCCTATATTTTTGTGTATATTTGTTAGGTCCGTACGCTATTTTTTATACCAATAGGTGATAAGGGTGGTACGATATCGCGGGCAACAGCTAGTATAAGATATTTTTTTATTAAGTCCCCTTTTATTATATTTATTTCATTTGTAAACGAAATATGCGCAAAATTTTGTTAATAATTGCCGAAATTTACGAAGTAAACAAATTGACATAGGGTATTTGACCAGTTTTACGAAAATATCTCAAACTGTTCGTTAGAGTATAATACAATTGCCACTTGATTAATTCTTTGTTAGTTTCTCTATCTACGCTAATATTATAAAGAGGAAAGATATGTATTTTTGTATGTTTGTAATGATTAAACTCAAAAACTACTAAGCCGATTTCAAAAATTCTTTCACCATTGGAAAGCTACATTCACGCTGAGTAACATAGGCTATATTTAATGCTAGAATTTTTTTTAAGAATTTTGTCCACCCATGCGAAGCCGGGACGAGCCGCTAGTTTTCTATAAAAATAAAGTTTAAACTGATAAAATACCCACCAAAACGCTACTGACACCTTTATGTAAGTTACTTGGTGTCATGACATCACCTGCTTGTAAACAAACTTGCTGACAAATCGTAATACTTAAAACTTATACTGAAATTTATTGTAAACAAGCAAATGACATCATTACATTAAGTAAACTGCATAAAGGTGTCTTTAGGGATTTGGCGAGTTTTTTATTCATTCACACCAATTCAGCCAACCCGATGCATTTTTAACCGACTCCAAAAAAGGAGGAGGTTCTCAATTCGGCTGTATTTTTCAATAATGTGGTCGAACATTAAAATTTTTAATTATTTTATTTATGATCAATGATGTGTTGGCTAAATATATATATGAATATAAATAACAATTAATGTTTACAAGTTGTTTCCTATGCGTTCTAAAACCACTGATCAGATTGTGATGGAACTTTCTTAAGTGGTTACATGCATGCATAAGGTTTATTAGTATAGTCAGCAAAAAAAGATCAGCACAAAAAATATTGCAAAGCATGTCGGGAAAATTATTTGTATGTCTGTACATTCACACACAGTTTTTTCTATCATTCGTCAATTATGTAGTTAATCATTTCCTTGTTTACAGGTGCGGAGTGTGCCCAACATATTTACAGAAGATATGTGCGTTTAACTTCGAAACCAACGCGACATATATATTTGACAACCACTGTATAATGGATTTATACAACTGCATAGATGGGACCGGTAAAGAGTTGTAACTTATTCCACTTTTGCGATCCTGCGTTGCCAATGTAGAGACAAATTGTAATTGGGGTTAAGTAATTCAAATAGTCCGTAAATCTATGAACTATTCCCCCAATAACTTTAATTTCGATAATTTATCAAAAAACAAGCTAAAACATTCGCTAAAAATCTTTGTTCACTGTTAAAGTTAAAAACATAATATATAAGATAAGTACTATAAACGACTGTTTTTTAAAGATGCATGAATTTTATTACAGTTTGCTATGACATTATTTTACTAGTTAGATTAGAATTGATGCATCTCATCTGTGCATGTGAACAGAACATGTTATTCGTTATATCTATTTATATTTCGAGTTAACGAAAAAAGATCTAACGGTTATGTATGACATGAATTAATGCGTCGGTATAATAATGTTCTAATTTATATTTTCAGAATTTATCCCTATAACATATGACCATTGCATATATTTCGGCAACTTTGCTTATGTGCACGGTCATAAATATGAAGATCAAGATTATGGAGAAGACCACATTATAGTAAAACACTCTCAAAAGAGTCCTAACTTTGTCGCCTACTGAACAAAGGATGACAATCTTTCATCAATTATTATCAAAGTTTGCAGTCACGTTACGTTCCAAAAAAAGAAAATTGTAGATAAGAGCCTTTTATTTTATATATGTAATAATAATTATAATAGTTACGGAGTTTATTTCAATGATTATAACTAAAACTGAATCCATTACAATACACAATGTTCAAAAGGGAAACAATCTTGGTATAATAGTTATCTTTAATATTAGGTCCTTACATATGAAATATTGGCGTTTTGTCGTACTGGCCACTTTGATCTGAAATATCTCTTCTTTGGTTAAGAATTTCCAAATTCAAGTTAATAAATTTATTTAGCTGGTGTACCTGTTTTGAATCCAAAGTTATCGTTCTGGAAATTTCGACCTTCAGAACAAGCCAACAAGGGATTTTAAATCGTATCATAGCGCGCAATGACTGAACCCTGGAGAATCAGCCAAATCTTGCCCCATGCGAAAATTGACTTAGAAAAAGTTCCTTGTGAGCGTTTGGTGGACTAGTGCCGGTGTCGTTCACTACAGCGCCTAAAATCTGGCCAAACGATTACGGCAGATATCTAATGTCAGCAACTGGAAACCATGATGGTAGAACTAGCTGCTAAACAACCGTGGCTGGTCAATCACTCTAAGCCATTGCTGCTTCAGGACAACGCTTGACAACAGGTGAAATGTCTGCGACATTCACCGTGCTCCCCGGATCTTGTTCCAACAGATCACTATTTTTTCCGAAATTTGGATAACTTCTCACAAGGAAAAAAATTCAACTCAGATGTGGCAGTCCAAACCGTCTTCAGAGTCTCTTAATTCTCGCCCCCATGGTTTTTGGCCCCCATGGCCTACAAGATGGCAAAAGTGAATATATAACATTGGTGCATACTTTGATTAATGAAATGTATTTTACAAAAAATAATCGACTTTATACTCCTTCCATACAGAGCGCAGATTTCATATGTGAGGCGCTAATATACATTTTCAAAGCACTGTTCATAATAAAATCTACAAGTTAAACTTGTTCGAAACTAATAATTCTGTTACGAAATTTAAAAATCATATATTTATATAATAAAAATAAAAGTTTTCTTTTTAAAGTATTTTTGAACATTTTGTTTTAATGGCGTATACATGGTATGTACTACTGTAAAATAATCCGGCTAAATCACTACTCTATATACTTTGGATTTACGTATTTATAATTACTCACATAAAAAAATTGGGAACTAAGGCTGTCTTCACATCACAAGTACGTTGCAATGTGAACACAGCCTAAGTGAAGAACAAAGGCTATGTAACGGCCATGTGCCCGAGTCGTTTGTAGTCAATTTTATCAAGCTGGACTAAAGGGCGCAGCTGATCCGCGAACGCACGCATGTCTTCACCAATAGCATCTTGCCCCTGTGGAGCTAATACCTGGAAACAATAGATTTTCATACTGTACATTCAGTAAAATCATTGATTGAAGTAGTAGACCTTTCCGCAATCTACACAATCATAATAAAAGTGTTAACCAAATGGGAATGCCCATTCTGAGCCCACCGTGGACATCATCAAACAAGGAAATGACTTTGTACATTAATTTTGTCATTTAAAGTTATGAATTTTACATATATTTAAACAGGCACCACTGTAATAAACTATATTTCGATAAATAAAAGTAATTTTGTTTACGAATCGTCATAAATTATGTGGCAAAATGTTGCCAGCACGTAAAATATATTTTAAATATAATTTCACATTAAATATCGATACGAATCGATTGTGACGAAAATAATTCAACTAAATAAATAACTTACGATTTTGCATAAATAACTTAGTTCATAAACCAAATAATAATGAAAATGAAGCTAAGGTATTTATTCTATAAAACAAAAAAAGTAATAAAAGAGTCGATTAATCAAGGAAGCTTGCTAATAAGGCTTTCATGCCACACCCTGTCAAAGGCTTCGAAATATTAAGAGAGACGGCAAGCGCCTCACCATGTCTCTCGATGGCTTCGCCCCATATGTAGGTGGCGTATGCTAAAAGACCGGTTTCGGTGAAACCCGTATTGTCGGTCACTAAGGAGGTCATTTTCTTCTAGATATGACAGGAGTAGGGTTGCCATCCGTCCGGGTTTCCCCGGATTTGTCCTAGTTTAGAGGGCATCCGGGGAGCGTCCGGGGAAGGTTTCATTTGTAGACCGGGTTTTAAAAAATAAATAAATAAAAAAAATGTGGGCCGCCCGCGAGACAGGCACTATGCTCGCACACCACGATCACCGACGAACCAGGTATATTCACCGTTCCCCCACCCCTCCCGTCACGGTTGCCGCGGTCCGCCGTTCGTTCGTTCGAATTCGCGACCCGCGTCCCGCACTCCGCAGCGACGCGACGGTTTGACGAATGTAGACATTGCGTCCGGCTTGTTGACATGTCCGGCTTTCGGACTCTAAAATCCGGGGTTCTCACGCGTCTTGTACTGTTTTCCAAATTTTAGAGATGGCAACCCTAGACAGGAGCCTATGGTTCAGTACACGTTCTATTATCTTACAGAGAATGGACGTGACCGAGATGGGCCTGTAATTGACGGGGTCCTCACGACTGCCCTCTTTGGGCACAGGTTGCACGTTAGCGAGCTTCCAGGACTTAGGTACTTGTCCTTTAGCCATAGACAAGCGATAAAGGGGTGTCAATACCGGAGCTAACACAGGAGCGCAAGTCCTAAGTACTATGGCTGGTATACCATCCGGACCACTGGCTATACTGACGTCCAGTTCACACAATGCATGCCATAATTAAGCTACCAGTAATACAATAGTCTTAATTTGCTTTGGGAAGGAAGTGAATTTTGGTGAATGACAGTTACAATTTTTTATATATTGTTAAAAATTACGTAATATGTTAGAAAAGCGAAAATTTCTTTTAAATTAGTAATAATGTTGTGTAGAGAAATTACTAAAACCTATATTTCTAAATTACCAAAATTTCGGAATCAACAACTAAAAGTTTTATTGTCTTTTCTTGTCTTTTTTTTACTTTTAACATTAAGAAAAGAATAGAAGTTGCATGACGCGATCTTTTTAAGGAAACCTGCTTAACCGTATTCTCGCATCTTTATATCGCGATAATATTCTTATTGGTAAAAAACATAACTGAGAATGTTAAAGCACATATCACAAAATTAATAATTATGCCATATTCTACCCTTTCCGCATATAATTATGGTTCATAATAAATAGCAGCTTACTTATTTGTTCTAGTACTGCTTTTGGGTACAAGATGGCGTTATAGTTGTGTTATTAGCAGCACTGCTTTAAGCGTACTGTAAGCATACTTGAGATAACGCGGGTACCGCCCACCTGCAACTTCTACTCATTTTTACTGCTCCATGTTTCAACCTCTCTCCTGTAAGCTAATCAAGGGGCAGTTAACCTTTTTGTGCCCGAAGGTCATCAATATATACCTAATAATAATAATGGATATATTTTGATGGAGGAAATTTATATAGGGTTTTTATAGTGTTATCTACCTAGGCTATACCAAAACACCTACACTATAGCCTTAAATTATTAAATATAAACGATAATTTATATATTAAATAGCACAATATATAAATATATACAGTATATTGAATTAATGTTACACAGTTATAAAATTTTTAGAAAACCCGGCAAGCCAACAGTCCCTCAGTAATAATAATATTAATTACTTTGTTTTGTCACCTAGTGACTATCAATGCCAGCATAAAATGCTGAGTTAAAAAAAACAATAATAATATCAATAATATATAAATATAATTAATCATCTCTGCTTTTCTGTACTAAATTTTATTATCATATTCTACAATTACATTGTGAAAAGTATTTTCATTTCTCACCACTGTAAAAGTATAAAAGTAGCAATATATTTATTAATTTAATTCCTATAGTAATATTTATTAATAGAAACATTTCCCACAGATTCCCTGCCAATGAAGCGGGCTAAAATTTCCAATATGGACCGTTGATTTAAATGCCCATATTTTTTTTGTAGTTAGTACTCACTAAAAGAAAGCGTTTTGCAAAGTATTAGGTTACGAAAACTTATGGTTCATGAGATATATTTTTTTAAACTTTTCATACAAATTGGCAAATAACACGCAATTACACAATTAATTTGACAAATAATAGATGTCAAACGTCAATCACTTCACGTACTAGTATGTATTCATTACTATGACAATTAGTTCTCGTTACTATCATATTGTTACTCGTTACTTCAGTTACTGAGTATCTTATAACATGCTATGTTATGTATATTAGAACAACGTACTGCGTACGCGTACAGTATGACGTCGCGGCGTTCCAACATTCGTGATTTGTAGAAAACATACTTATACATTACATACCCAGCTGCGTCAGATATTTTTTTTCACTTTACTTTATTTTGAACCAGACTTTTAATAATTAACAGCTTTTGTTAACCAAGAAACAATTTAATCTCATTAGAGCTCATTTAGACACATCTCTTTTAAGATAAGAACGAAAAAACCGTGATAATACGCGATAATAAAAAAAAACATATTTCTAATTTGTAAAAATTACTTTCTTACCTTGTTTCTGTTAAAATCTCAAACTTTGTATACATACATAATACTAGAATAGTAATCAGTATTATATACATTAATTTTGGTTTGGTTAGGTTAGGTTAGAACTGTGACCACAACGCACGAGCCGAGCGAGCGAAGCGAGCGTGCCGCGGCAGCGGCCGGCGAAGTGCCAGAACCGAATCGGTCCTATAGTTATTGGTTTAGGTACGGTTAAAACTAAATAGCGCTATTCTAACCTTAAAACTTTAACCATGAATATCTCAATAACCATGGGGTTCCGCAGGGTGGGGTTGACACGGTGGGATAGCCCTAACCCCCCCTCCCTCCTCCCACCCCTCAAACCTCATATATTGACGGTCCATATCGTGTTATTTGCCAATTTGTACGAAAAGTTTAAAAAAATATATCTCATGAACCGTAAATTTTCGTAACCTAATACTTTGCAAAACGCTTTCTTTTAGTGAGTACTATCTACAAAAAAAATATGGGCATTTAAATCGACGGTCCATATTGGAAATTTTAACCGCCTGTTCTCTTTTTGCGCTTCATTGGCAGGGAATCTGTGTGATATGATTCTATAAATAAATACTACGATATAGTTTATATATGTAAATAAATAATACTACTTCTGATGCACAAGTAAACTAAACTGGTATTTTTAGGAAATGCTTAGCAAGTATTCAATTGCTTATAGTCAATAATATAATTAAACAAAATGAATGATTTGAATTCTGAAAAAACAGACCTTTTATTTTAGATATTTAAATCTAGGTAAGGCTAGTAGCTCTATTACTGTGGTGAGGAATAAAAATACTGTTCACAATATCATTGTAGAATATGATAATAAAATTTAGTTATAGTTATAATAAACCAGGTATATTTAGTATACCTGGTCTATTATAACTTGTTTTTAAAAACTAAAAAAAAGTAAAATGTGTACTTACAGACAATTCAACCAAATAACTTTGTGAAATAGGTTCAGGAGGCATAGAACTTTGTGATATTTTGAAAACCTTTGCAACTGTAATTTTCATTCTACCTTTTCTAAACATGTAACCTGAAAACACATTCAATAAATATTTAATTAAAAAAATATTCAAAGCTTTTCAGAAAATTCGATTATATTTTACTCAACTAATACTCCACATTTTAAGGCTAATACAAGTTATTTGCATTTTAACAAAAATGTTATTTACTTAACAGAACTTTGTTGTCACAAATGTTAGGTATCATGCATTTTAGGTGATATCTACCTTTTACACTGTATTCAAATTCTATCCTACATCCCAGTTCATTCAAAAATTCAATAAGCATTCCACTGCAGGCTATATCAAGACTGGAACGAACTACAGTTGGCCTATTCTTGTCTCCTAAATCAGGCTGGCCAATATAGCGAAGTTGATAAGGCATGTCTCGAGCATCAAGAGCTTTACGAACTCTTAGCATTAATGGTGCTGTCTGAAATTATAACAATAAAATTCTAACACCATTATACCTGCACAATTTTTCTTAAATGATAGAAAAAGATACATAGGTACTTCAGTCGACAATGTTAAATCTCTTACCACTTTTTAAAAGCACGAAGTTCAAATCTTACCTGTTGATTTGGATCTCTTAAACTAAAACATACTTCTTGGTCATCAAATGTTTCTGGGCCAGCATCAACATTATCGCAAAGTCCACGTAGACGGTGAAGCAATACTTCTACAGCCGAATCTAATACAGAACCCTGAAGAAGACCAATTAAATCTATTGTTATATTTCTAACTACTGCTTTAACCGTATACTTAATTTTTTTTAAGTTAACATACCTGTAATAAATATTCTTGATTAGGAATAATGTTAGCCTTTAAAGCTTGTGATAAGCTATCAGTTGCAGTAATAGGGGCTGCATTAGCAGCAGACATGATTAAGTGATTTCGATGTATATTACAGTGGTTTATAATTTTTTAACAACACAATATCCTAAATTCTTAAAAAATCCTGTGAGTAAATAACTGCTCGCTCATATTTGTGTTACTTGTTCATTCATTCATTGTTTGAGTGAATGTGAGAATATGAGTGATCGAAATCTTCAATCATTCAGCAGTCAAGTCTAGTGTTGCCCATCCTTACTCACTAGAATATAGAATGTCTTTCCATAACAGTACGAAAAATAGTGTATCAATTGCAGGCTGGACTGGATTATTAAATAGTTCAGTGGTAATATCTCTATTATCGATATCTCATAACGTCTAAGTATCATTACATCATGGTATGATACTTATTATCATATAATAAGTATCATACCATGTCATTTAGTATATTTTCTGTTTTCTTATTTTAAACATTTTTCGAAATTTCACCGACGACATGTATTTTTTGATGTGTAACATCTTTCCTATCGCTTTCCTGCAATTTGTGGGAGTGATTTCGTGAAATGGGACGGAGTGTGTAACAGGAAGTCGCGAAAGCGCGCGTTATTCGATTCGACGAATGAGCACGCGGTTTTACAGTTGACCGTCAGATAGTACCAACCAATTTTCCGAGAGGTCGCTACTGTCAGCGATCAGCTGTGCACTTAAGTTATAGTGTTGTAAGTGTAAATACGGAGTATAAAGTTTGCTGTTATATAAATCAATTTATATACTTCAACTACATAAATAAACATTGACTGTTGATAGTAAGTCTCAATAAAGTGCACAGTAAGTGTAAAGTGTTTTTACAATATATTTAACATTATCGACTTTTTTTAGTATTACTCTACGCTCCAATATATGGTGCTAGCGAAGCTTTATGCTTAGCGACTGCATCTCCTAGTTATGATCTTACGATTTAAAAAAGAAGAAATTGATTTTTCATTATTGTATTGTCATCGGTTTTTGATAAGTGAGCAAAATTTCAAATAAACCTAACGTTTTGCAGTCGATTAAAATCGCGTTAGAAGATTCCTTGTCAAATAAACATATAGGTAAGTTAATGAAAGCGTGTCAAAAATTAAAACTCAAAAAACATATTACCTTACCTTATGAATAAACTTGTTTTATTTAATTGGAGCGGAGCGAGCGACGCGAGCGAAGCTCCCATGGATCAGCTTCAATGGCGCAATGTCTGTCACGCCAATACTTTCCGAGTTCTTAACCAATTTTAACATTTTTTGTGTGGAATCGAATCAACAGGTTTAGGACCAGATTGTAACGGAGCCCGAATTTTGAAATTCGCAAAAATGCACATCACAAAAAAAAAACAAAAATATTTTTTTAATTTTTTTAGGTATTACGCTCCGTTCCAATATATGGTGCTAGCGTAGCTTTATGCTTAGCGACTGTATCACCTAGTATCAGCTACATTTACCACGTTTCTGCCTCAGTACAGCTAATGTTACATTTTCATTTTTAAGGGTAGTTTAATTTAGACTGTGTTACAATGACAATGTTAAAATTTCAATTCGATAAAAGTTAATTGGAGAACCTTGTAATATTTGGCTAGTAACATGTTTCATTATTCATACAACCAGGAGAGAACGGTCCACTGACATTTTATTCAACGTTTTAATCACGTTTGTAAAAGTTTCGGTTTCAGTATCGGCTGAAATTATAATCAGAATCGAACATTTGGTTTTAGTTTCTTCAAAAAAACTGGTTGGTTGCCTGTAAAGTCGGTATACGGGCGAAAGTTTTACGTGACAACGACTTTGAGTGGTAAAATAATTTTAATGTGAATATTCATTCGTATAGTAGGAAGAAGGATGAAATAATAGTAACAATTTAAAACATTTATTTATACAAAGAATTATATTTAAAACATTAATTTATAGGCACGCGTCCCTTCCACTTTTTATGTCTGTCTCTCTCGCTCTTAGGCGGGCTAACCATGCCCGAGTGGAAGGGACGCGTGCCTCTCACTCGCTCTCATTGTAAGCGCATAAAGTGAGCGGAGCGTAACGCAGTTTCTTGAAGTGTCACCCGGCAAACCAATTTATAAGACGTTGTCACGTCAAAAACATGTTTTGGTCGGACACTTGAAATAACTGAAGACGTGAAAGCCGTATGAGCTTTGTACCCTTTGCCTTCCTGTATGCTTTTCTTTTTCTTGTTAAAATATGTGATGTGGAGAGCATAATAATGGTGGATCATAAACCACTGTATGTGAACATGCAAGAGTGTTGGCAAGTGAAACAAAATTGTTTTTTCCTGCCCTTAAGAAGTTCCAAGGGGAGGTTTCAGTAAAACACCACACCTTTTCTTAAATGTAGGGAAAGGGAAATTTCACTATTTATTCATTGATCATCTTTCATTTATAGATCAGCTCTCATCACTATCCATTAATCATTGAATGAAGGACAATTAACTGAAGACTGGGCTGCATGGGCTTTGTACTCTTTGCCTGCCCAGTGCCTAAAACTTAAAGAAAGTAAAAAATGTCAATGTTTATTTGTTGTTTTGTGCTGGTGCGTTATTTATTGAACTTCTCATTATTTTATACAAAAATGACTGGACATGTATCAATTAAACTCGCATCCGAACGAGTTAATGCATCTGTTGCATCAGGTAGTGAATTACCGCGGTTTTATACACCTGGAGAAGTTATAAGTGGTATGCAAGATTTCATGAGGTAAAAATGTAACTTTGTTTTTGTTTGTAATGTTATTGTAATAAATATCGTTCGTATCATTAAATTATCGACGCCTTCCGATTATAAATGAATAAGAGTTCTCATCGAAATTACTTATTATTTACAGTTTCTCTATTTGAGATTATGGGGTTATCCCCGAGCAATCAAATTAATGTATCGGACAAAGAAAAGAAGTACAGGAAAAGTTTATTCTGGCCGGCTGTGCTGCATTTAAGATGCGACCTCAGCAAGTTAATAGTCTGTTGTGTTGTGATCATGGTTTATGCAGGTGATTGGGATATTCTGCGCCAGTTTTAAAGTTAGTTTCTGACAACTATGAATTGATTAAATTATCAGACTTGTGTAGGAACTGTGTTTGGAAGATCTTTTACTGTGTTAGTTATTTAGCTTAATAAATCTGTGATTAAATAAATTATTCTTCTTCATTATAGAATAGCCACAAAAGGTAAAAATATAATTATTATAAATATATATATTTAGTGACTATTCTGAATTGTGAAGGTGTCAGAATCTGGCAAAAGTGCTGCAGAAGCACTGAAAACTGAAATCATACATTTTGCCATGCCTGCAATCCACTTGCAGACAGTGTGCAGTTGGTGTTTAAGTCTTCTTGTGTGAACAACTTAAGGCATTGAAACTGTATCTGAACAGTTAAAATGCAGTCTGTCTTTCTAGGGGCCTAAAGAAAACTTCAACAATAACACATATTAAATATCAAGTTTACTATTAAATGTTAAGCAATATTCACAAGGGTCGGTTATCAGACGAATTAATAAAATATAATTATCTCAAGTTCCTCTGTTAGTCAGAAAGCACCTGAATCTGTTGGTCTTGGCTGTATCTGCATGATGATGACATGACATCACATGGGATCAATATTGAAAAGAAGATATTTTTCAGAGGTCATGGAACCTATGCTGATGATGATTGCCTGAAAGCTTCTGTGGCTGGTGTTATGCAAAAAGTGAATAAGTTGATATGTATAAGACCACTGAAAAGCCGATATGTTGGAGAAATTGGAGATGTGATTGTAGGGCGTGTTCTTGAAGTGCAACAGCGTCGATGGAAAGTGGAAACCAATTCTAGATTAGACTCGGTTCTCCAGCTATCGGCTGTTAATTTGCCTGGAGGAGAATTGGTATAGTTAATATATTTGATCTCACTAAGATATGGCGGTTCAGGCTGGTAATAAAATAAACATTATTTATTTTTTTAAGAAAAATGTTTCAAATAATAATTGCTGTAACCATAAATCGTCTCAGATAGAAATAAGTATATATTAAATTGATAATTTAAGCAGTTTGTCTGTTTTTATTCGTTTCTATTTGTTATCTATAAAAAATAACCTTCAACCTGCCTGAACTGAGATCATATAGTAAACTGTTAAACCTTTACTTATTTATGTAAATTTCTCAAATTAGTGTTAAATTTTCCAGCGTCGTAGGTCTGCTGAAGATGAGCAAATGATGAGAAAGCATCTTCAAGAAGGTGATCTTATAAGCGCAGAAGTTCAAAGTGTTTTTTCTGATGGATCTCTTTCATTACATACGAGAAGTTTAAAATATGGGAAGGTGATGCAAGCATTAAAGTATTTAGTAAAATATTATTTATTAGTTGATAGATATAATTTGGGGTAAGGATATTTGGTCTCTAGCATTTTAGAGATGCTCAGTTTATAAAAGCATTCTTATGTTGGACATTGTTTTAAGCTGCTTTTATGAAATTTAAAAATATTTGAAACTTATATCTTACATAAACTTAATACATATTTTTAATATTTTATTGGACCTAGTAGGATATAGTTATTAATAAAGGACATTACTGTATAGAAAGTAAAACCTTTAATACCTGGGGTTTTTCTTTTTAAGGTATCACTACAGTAGAATATACTTTTTAATTAATAAAAAAATGCCATACAATCTTGCCATATCTTAAGCATACATAACCGATAAAGCCTTTATTTATAGCTTTTATTTACTTTGAATTACTTACTTTTACAGTTACCTCAAGGCACATTAATTAAAGTGTTCCCGTCTCTGGTAAAAAGGAGAAAAAATCATTTTCATAATCTGCCATGTGGAATTTCTGTTATAATTGGTAACAATGGCTACATATGGATAAGTCCACAAAAACAAGATAATTTAATATTTGAGGAGAATACAGATGAAGTTGAGAACTATGATATGCAGGTGAGTAGATATTTTATAGCATAATGAATTTCGGGTTTTCTGTAATGTTACAAATAATATCACTAAATTGTGTGTGTAACAAGTGTTTGACCATCAACTGACCAAATCTTGATACCTAGATACCTAGGTAGTATGGAACATAAACTAGTTTGCTAAGCTAAGGAAGTCCCAATATTATTATTATCAAGGAGTTCGTAACATTCAAGCTCAGCCACATTGGGAACGAAGCTAAACGAATTTAGTTTCATATCTCTTCTCTCCCAATGTGGACTACAAGTCAATATCTGTTGATGAAATTGACTGTATTCAAATTAACATTGTGTTTCGAAGAAAACAAGCATTTTGTTACACACTACCGCAAAACGGGTTGTGATGGGTTTGTTACAGTAGTTGTAAAAAAGCAACTAGATAATCATTGTTATTTTGTTACAGCCCGTGTCTCGGTCTGATAGGGAGACCATGGCAAGAATTAAGAACTGTATTGCTGCTCTAGTCGCCTCTAAGATGATGCTTGACGATACTAGCATCATGTTTGCTTATGAGGAAAGTTTAAAGTATGAGTTGGTAAAAGACATATTGGATCCTGAAGCAATGTTGGATGTAGCTTTTCTAACGCAACACAGAATTAATAACATAATGGAAGAGTGAAAACATATTTTGTATTTTAATTTCCTAAGAATACCAGTTGAATTGGATTTTTTAAATGAAACAGAGTATTACATAAAAGTTATTTTATTTAACAAAATAGTCTTCAATTCGTGAGAAATAAATGTTGATTGGTATCAAAATTATGTACATACAGTAATCTTTATAGCTATATCTTCCGAGGGATTGATTAAGTATTGTATTAACATTAAATAAATGTCTGCGTTACTGTTTATTATAAACATAATGGTTCTAAAAATTAATATTTATATAAAAATACATATACAGGGTTACCGGAAAAGTCGTGCTAGATCCGTTAAGGGCGTGGAGGGCCCATCATTTCTGACTTATTTTACTATGAAACACCCTACCCTAAACTTAACTATTTTCGAGATATTCGACTTTTAATTTTTTTAATGAAAATTGCTGATTTTTAGGCTACTAAATCTAATTTTGTTTATTTCGTATGTCTCATTATTATTAATATTGCATTTCTACATGTGTGATAAGATGTTTTAGGATGACAATCATTAAAATATTGCATAAGTTAATTGAATAGGCCATAGTAGACAAGTGAAAGTTAAGAAATTAAAAATAATATAAGAAAGCTTATTTTTCTCTAAGCGATATCTTAAAAAAAATATTATGGCATTTGTTCGGCAGATGTGTTTTAAAATATCTACGTTTCATCAGCTATCTAACGAGGTATAACAATCTAGGGTTTTATTTAAATGAATTAAAAACTTAGTTTCATAGGCGACAGGGGAGAAGAAATTTAATACTTAGCCCTAAAAAGTAAAAATAAACAATATGTAAGCAGAAATGTCATTTATTAAATCACAACTTTTTCTTACTCTACAGTTCATGTTCAACATGGCCGCCTCTGTTTCGCTAATAAGCTCTCTTATATTATTTTTAATTTCTTAACTTTCACTTGTCTACTATGGCCTATTCAATTAACTTATGCAATATTTTAATGATTGACGTCCTAAAACATCTTATCACACATGTAGAAATGCAATAATAATAATAATAATGAGACATAGGAAATAAACAAAATTAGATTTAGTAGCCTATAAATCGGCAATTTTCAATAAAAAAATTAAAAGTCGAATATCTCGAAAAGGGTTAAGTTTAGGGTGGGGTGTTTCATAGTAAAATAAGTCAGAAATGATGGGCCCTCCACACCCTTAACGGATCTAGCACGACTTTTCCGGCAACCCTGTATATGTATACATAACAAGAAAATTGTTAAGACTATTAAAATCGATCTTAACATACGCTGCACCTTTATGCCGGTAACTTACATCACGACGTACGAATGAGACGAAGTCATAATACTTACGTGCTCACCTACATAATGATGTATATGGTAGGATAATGGTTCAATTTATTGTCAGATCAGAATAGAGATGTATCTGTTATATAAGATAACAATATTATATGCATCTCATTGAAATTTGACAATTTGAGGATTAGACATTGTTGATGGGTAAGTATTAGGTAATGTACAAGTCAATACGTAGGTAATTGGTGGGTCTTAATAAACTATTAATAAAGCTCAATGTTGATATAACACCCAATGTCATATATCGCCATTGATCCTTTATCGACAACTAAAGGATAATCAGCTTTTACAATATATTAGCATATGATTTATGTTTTTTATTAAAATCTAATCTTTGGTGCGGTGTCCCTTTTGGGTGTATCTTAAATGCAAACATTGTGCGAAAACTGACAAGTTTGCATTCGATTTTTATAAAGCTTAGCAAAAAGTATTATCACTTGCATCAAGAACGTCTTAGGCACAGAACTTCCGATATGCAATACGATTTAAATAACAAAAGTTCTATCACGAAACGTCCTATTCGCAAAAAGTTCGATTCCGAAAGTGATTCGTGATGACTGATGAATGATGAATGAACTGATTGACTGTAATGAGCAGAGTCAGGTTAGGTCGTAAGTCCGGGATGTTTATGCTCTTCGTGATATTTTTTGAATAAGATTTGCGTCAGTAAATCCATATAACAGTAATAAAATTGCGGACACAACAGCAATAACAAGTTATAGTAAACAAGTAAATCTATATTTGGCATAAAATTAGAATAAGGTTTATAAAATCTATATCTTACGTAAAATAGATTGCCAAACCTCTTTTTATATGTTAATAAAAAAAACATCGCGAGGGATAAAAAAAAATCCTCTTAGCTTTAATAATTCTATACCTAATAATTGGGTACCTTTTTATTGTTTACTGTCTTAATTTTAAATAAGATTTAATATAATGTCAAAATGGAAGCAAGTAATTGACTGCCTTTATCTCGTATTACTCCTACAAATATGTTCCTATTGCCATAATACGATTTAATGAAAAGGGAATTGGCAATCTCTATATTAAAGGACTTAACAATTAAAATACTGTATCAAAATTACTAATCTAATGTAAAAAGATAAGGTGTAATCCCGAATTCTGCGGAAAACTAAAACGGTCTCCTAGAAATCTTTAAAATATTAAATAGCAATATTTAATAAATTCTTCGCAGCTGCCGTCTGTTCTGGAGCTCGGAAATACACCATGCCGCAGTAAAAATCGGTTGTGTACCTTCAAAAATACTGATACATACAATACCTATATCAAAATACAGAATATTAGGATGGATATCTAGAATAGGCCAAGATTGTGATAAGATTTTTTTGGTTTAATCAATTGCTTTGCGTAAGTAATACATAATCTCACTGACTTAACTTATATCATCTTATATTCAAACTACTCTTGCTGTTCGAATTAAGGATAAAATTAGTTGCACTTCATTGCATTATTCTCTTCCCTGTTAAGTTTATTCGTTCCTGACACCAGCTGTTACGATGTGCGGAGCCATTCTTTGACGGTAACGTGCTCTTGTATTTTGCCTCTATCCATCCATCCATTAATTTATTATAGGTAACGCCTTTAATGTTAGCTCACTTTTTCACAACTTTTGTTAACATAATTGAGAGTTTACTTTGGCACCATCCAATTTTGACTTGCTACAAAAATATATTTTATTCTCTTTTATTACGCTTCCCTAGAATCCTCATTAGGTTTTTAGACATGAAATATGGTTTCTCAGGGGAACCGTCGTTTCTCTCGCAGTCCTCCACTGTAAATAAACAGAACATTTTTTTTTGTTTTATCAAAGTAATAAACAACATAGGATCTGCACGTTTAAGAATGAACAAAAATATCAAGTTGTATACTTACAGAAACATAGGAACAAAGTGTCAACTGCCATGGAGTAAACATTGAAAAATATAGAACTGATGAGGTACGTGGCTATGCTGAGTATAATGGCAGGTGTATAGCTGTGGTGAAGCCTTTCACCTTGCGTTACTTCATAGACCAGATTCCACTGTAATAAGTAATACACGGCGAAACCCACACCGATCGAGATCAGTAGTTTGGACAGGAAGAATAAAAAGTCAGTCACCTGGAGAGAAAAATACAACAATTAATAATATTATTCCGGACGCACTTGCGTTGCTACGAGCCACGTCCATAATATTTACAAAAGCACTTTTTCAGCACTAATCCTGCGAAGTTCAAAACTAGCTTTTTTACATAATAACTGTTTTATATTAACCTTGTCTAAGACGACGACTCTTATTATATTACGCATAAGTAGTGAGAAAGCGTCCCTTGCGCTCTTGCAGAAATTCTTGCCGTGTACAGCGCACATAATGTATGCATTTTTGTTTATGAACTTGAGAAAATTTTCTAGGCACCAGAAGAAACATTTGCAGCAGCACATTATACAGCGTGTGAAGGGATTATCAAATTTCTTAATTTTATGGTCAATGTATTCCAGTATGACTCTTATAAGACGCACTATGGCAATGATGAGCGCACCGAATGCAACGGTCCCTAAATGGTACCTGCAACAGCAATTTGAGCACCATTAGTCACTTTCTATTTCAATTTACGAACATGTTCATCATGTTCTTTTTTTTTTTTTTTTGTTGTTAATCTTTTGAAGTGATATTTACCGCACCGTCCTACAGATACCACCAGTTAGAGTGAAGAAGGGAAGGTCTCTCTTGTGAAAAGTCCAGTACCACGTCGAAAATGTGCTTGCTAACATCATATCCGAAACACCACTAATAAAAAACATAGTCCAGAAAAAAGCAAGTAAATTGGCCACTGAAAAAGGATTAAGCAAGATTTATTGTAAAGATGTATTCATGTGCATCACAGAAGTGCAATATTTCGACACGTAAGTACTTACAGTGTAGATAAACTACGCTTGTGGGACTATCCAGACCTGTAAAATGGCAAGAAGCCAAGTTGCAAGGCTGTAAAAGTCCACCATTCGTGTCATGACAGTTAAGAGAAAAAGTAGCTGGATCGCAACTAACGTAATCCTGTAAATATAAGGAGAAAATACGTTAAAGAAGGGAATCGTTGACGACTTCGTAATATACTCGTACGTTCTTTCCCCAGTGCCGATCTTACCCAACGCACCTTATATATATTTAGGCTAAGGTTTTATAAAAAAATGTTATAATTATAACTGATTGATTGAACTTAATTATAAATGACTAAAATAATTGATTTAATATAAAAATATAAGTATATATTCATCACAAAGATTGTAGACCTCAAACCAGTCGCGTACCATTGAAGATTATAAAGGTGGTAGTGCCCTAAGTTAGTGAGCATCCCTGGCATAATGCCACTGACTGTCGTACAAGAAGCAACAAACCTCTGTGTAGTATCCTCCACAGCTGCAACTAGTATCATTCTTAAGGTTGATAACGCGAAAGGCCGATTCGCCCATTGACATAATATACATAAGGACAATCACTCCATACGCAATCACGCCACATTGCAATACACACGGAATTATTGGGAAGAATACGGTTGTTTTGATTGCAATTATAGCTCTGGAAATAAAATAAAAAAATATTGTAAGTAACTTGTTGTTTAGTTAAACGTCTAGAAAAGAGAAAAAAAGTTGACGTACTTGCTGCCCTCTTGTATAAGAGCTATTGCGATGATAATCCGTTTTCTCAAAAAAATAACTATCATCAAAAGAATGATAAGTACCACAGCTACTGCAATCATGATGCCCATCCAAGTTTCCTTCTTGCTAAAAATGGACTCTGTATAGCCTTTGAGATTGGTAGTTACAAGGGGTGTAACTGGATTTTCACGGTAATAAATGTAGTTTTTATAGCACAAGTATACCGCTGAAATAATAAATGTATTTAATAAATCATGAACGAATTTACTTAAAAAAATAGTTGAAAATGTTGTTTAAAAATATAGAAAATAAGCATTAGACGCGGCTTACAAAATCCGAGAGCTCCAAGTAGGCAGGCGATGGATGCCCAGACGACTGGCGTAACCACCCACCGCAGAAGTAATATATACAGGAAACAGATTATCACGACGGCCACCAGCGCGCCTGCCATATACCATCGTGACTGCACCAGATCTTGGACTATTTGCGCCGATAGCTGCATTAAAATCCAAAATTATGTCAAAGAAAAAAGTGGTTGGTCAAAATTTTGTTCAGGGTCATCCCCGGTATGATACGCCCATGTTTGAATACTGGGTAAACTCATCAATCGGTTATATTTAATGGAAATTAAGACTATAAGATTTTTGTAACATAATTTGAATTTAAATATCAACTTCTCAATATTAATATCAAAACAGATCAGTGGGTCTAGCTGGTTTGTTTTCCATGACATTGCCGATTTTCCTACACACATAATTATAGCCTGGATTTGAAGTTAATCACACAAACCGAAGTTGCACTACAGACTTAACTCTTGAATTTTTTTACAATTTGACTTTACTGTTTTTGACGATCGTTTGGTGCAACGGTAGCGATCCTGCCTTTCGCACCGATGGTCCTGGGTTCGAATCCCGGTAGGGGCAGATATTTGTATGATGAATACGAGTATTTGTACCTGAGTCATGGGTGTTTATATATATTTCTATAAATATTACATATCTATGTATCATATATGTATGTCTATCCGTTACCCTAGCATCCATAACACAAGCCTTACTGTGCTTACTTTGGGCTAGGCTAATTGGTGTGAATGTAAGAAATATTTATTATATTTATTTATTATTTATTTATTACTGTTGACAGCTTAACAGTCTCGGTCTGTTTCTGCTTTTGACCTTGTAAAAATATCGTGATGGTTGTCCATCCATCGCTGTGTAGGACAAAAACATCGATGCTGTGCACAGTATGATTGAAACAGACAACATACCTACCATGAGATTCGAGCATCCTTAAACATACGCATGAGTCAAATACAATCAATCCTACTAACATTTGGGTGTAAATAATCTGTATTCATGGTGGATTAGACTGAGATCGCGTCATTTGCTGCTGCAATGGCATAGATTTAGTGTAGGATAAAGTAACATGTGACGAATCGGATTTATTGGTACTATCCAATCGGCTATCGAAGATATGTGGTCGGATCGAAACAAAACAAAGTGGCCCGCGAGGAAAATGCGTCAAAGCGGATTATTGCGCTCTCTCTCTCTCTCTCTCTCTCTAGTAGAACTTGTCACGTGGTACTGTTGCTTTGAAGAATTGTTGTAGTTCCGTAGGTCAATAGTGATTGATACACGACCGAAAGTGACTTTAGAACTCCGTAAAAATAACCTTTAACGCTGTATCGTCTTGCACCTTGACAGACATACAAGCAAGAAAAGGTGAAAATCGTAGATTCCTTCAGCCTGGCCCGCGTGGCCCGTGGCACCTTGCGATATGTATATGTTTACAAAAATCAAGAATTAATTACGCGGTCAACGATTTACATCACCAGACGAGGCTCATGAAAAATGTTTCCAAAGTTACCTCGGAGGAGTGGCATAAATGTTTTCAAAATCGGTTCATTTCCTTGACTTTGTGCATTTACCAAAACTTAGAATATTTCGAGAAACAATCAATACCTTTTTAACCACTTATAGTATTTATTCTTATTTATTTTCGAATAAAACGAGATCCCTATTGTTTCAATTTATTCATATTGAAGAATACATTTATGTGTTTACTTTCACAGAATTTAAACTTTGTAACCTTAAAATGCACCGCTCTTCGCAATATTTGAAAATGTCAATAAAAACCAAACCTTTCAGAAGATTCTCAGGCAATTACACAGGTAAGCGAAGCACTTAATAGTCGGTACTAATTAAAAGAGTTAGAAGAATTGATCGCTACGAGGTAAAGACAGTAACCGAGAGCTTAGAGCATTGAATTTTCCATGACCAAAAGAAGTTTTACTGTACACCACAGACAGATGCCATTTTGCGTGATAAAAAGTCAGCCCTTAAATAATTCACTCCAATGTAGAGATTATCCAAATTTTATAATTTATTCGTAAAATATTTTACTTCGGTGGTTATTTTGCTTATCAGCTAATTATGAAATACAGTCTTCTATTTCATGAAGTCCAGTGAAACAAAATAAAGTTTTGAAGTGTGTTGGACTTCGTGACACAGAACATCTATATTCAAACTCTACCTGCTCAAAGTTTACTAAAGCGTTGATCTGATTTGCCACCTCGCTTACGCTGAGACCCATCTCCTCTGTTGCGTTCCGGAGCGTATCCACCACTTCCAGTGCTTCTGTCACGTTCATGAGACACCGCCCCAGAACTGCTCCATGCACCAGACATGCATATCCAGTGTAAAGTTAATGTAATTGTTGTGTATTAAACAATTTACAGTGACCATTAGACATTGTTACGAACATAACGAAAATGGTTAATGACCAGACTAAAACCCTTCAGCTTCTACTCTTTATAGAGAAAATTCTTATTGTTAGTTTATGTTCTGATTGGTTTTGTTAGTTTTGTATGCTAAATTTGACATCATGCCTTGGGGTTAATATGCTTACGCCAATACATTGAGATGCACTAAGCGTTGATGCGTGCATAAGATAAACGTGCAACAGGCTGTCGCAGAGCTACCTACAACGTGTGTATCACGTTCGTTCCTGGTGAAGTAGTTCACCCAACTAGCAGCTATCCAGCCCACGTATGAATCGAGGGCGGTCGCACGGTTAAGAAGTGACTTTTGTGCCACTTTGTAGTTTCTTACGCAGGTCTGGCCACTCGGCTTGCTTAAAACGGCTGTGTTGTCGTCTTTACACTGTGGCATGGTTGATAGGTCACCGATGCAGCGGAACAACACTGAAGTTTAGTTATAACTTATTCTAATTTGTCTAGCATTAAAACTCCACACAGACTCACGTTATTTATGTATGCATTAAATACTAGCATCAATCCTTTTAGTAAGTACCACGAACAACAAAACCAAAATCTATTTTTATGCATCATCATAATTCATACAAAATGTGTAAAGGTAACAGTTATTTCACCTGGTTGGCTTTTTAAAACGTAGCTTGCGCATTTTTCCTTTTTAATTAATTCTATCGCATCTTCGTACGTCAGCTTGGCCATGTCGACATCGTATGTACACACCATAGAGTTTTTCAATGTAGGAAATGAGCTTGGCGTTAATTGGGTTTCGATCAAAATGGTTTTCTCGGGACATTTCTCCACGCAAACCTGACCAAAAAAAAGAGTTGAAATATTACATGAATATTAAATTGTCGAATATTATACTTGAGTTAAGTATTATGTTATGAGCGAGGTAGGTAAGTACCTGCGTAGTGGGACACCCTGTTATGGGAGTGCCCGGTTGGAGACACCGCGCTATGTTGAAGAAAACAAGGTATTTCTTATCCTTCACCCTTGAATCCATACCGCATCTATAACCATTTGAGTCGATCGGCGCCAATAATTTCTGTACGTCGCCATTCTTGTAACCTAAAAAATAAGTTTAATATCTATCTTCTATAGGCTCATACTTTAGGATAAATAATACTAGTAATATAAAAGATTTTATAAAGCGACTTGTTGAGATATTGCCTTCACTAACAATCAAATAGCAGATAACTCAAATTCAGGGTAGCTTTAAATAGGTGTAGGTCAACTCACTGTAATAACCAACAAAACCCCACACTCCCAGGAAGACAATGAAAAGTAAGAGCCAAATGATGTCTGTGCATGATCTGTTGTGAGTGGGACCTTTGAAATCCGGATCGAATTTTATCGGCTCTCCTGCAACAAAAACAAAAAGTATTTAATTATCCTCCTTCTTTATATTTATTAATATGTAGTTTGATAAGAAACAATAACTCAATATAAGCAATTCACAAAGACGAAGTATAGTAACATATGGTGTTAAAAACCCTTTATGTAAAGATCCCTTTACATGTAGATAGTTTAATTCCTTCATTGAATTTCAGCTTTAAGTCTACCCCATATTGTTTAATATGAATTAGAATATTTAATTATTATTACTGTTGAAGTTTATATTGTTTGAAATTCGTTAGGTAGTTAAGATAGTTCTAATGCATAATGTGACTGCCTGTAATTGATATGGCACTTAATTGTGAATCCCGTTTTTATTAGTTTTAATTATTGTCTTATTTCAATGTACTTATTGTTGGCTGTCCTAATAAAATAAATAAATAAATAATGGTTTGTGGTTGGTTGACGTGTTGTTATCCGTACCTACAAGCGAGTAATAATGTATTGTAACACAATTCTAGTTCATTAAGGCATGTTTTTTATGTTATTTGCTATCTTATAAAAGTTTATATATTACGTTAAAATCTCCCCAAACTTTCGCAAATATTTTTTCTCCACATTATTCATTTTTCCAAAGTTTCTTGCATTCTCATAATTTTCGTCAAAATAGGTACAAAATGCGTTTTTGCCGGTTATCCAATTAGCAGTTAAGAACCAAGTTAAATTCGCAATTAGTCCAACTCACGGTTTGATATTTCCAAGCTCTAATTACATGCGACATTTCTTAGGTACCATATTTATGACTTTCTGTAAATATTTTAAAATTATAGTTTATTTTATATGATAAATATATGAATGCCACTGGTATTTAAGTTAATTTGTTTTAAAGATCTATAATGTAAATAAAAAATGGTTGTAGTTCTTTCTCTCTGTCTCATATTAAAGAGTTAGAACAAAACATGTAAACACTCTTCACATAAGATTTGAAATAAATATAACTATGTACAATACATATCCCTATTTACTAATAATTGTTCCTAAATATACACGAAACACTCATATTACCTTGTATTACTACTAATCAAATTGGCAGTCAATGGCAAATACCAAGGGGTATTTGTCATTGCCATATATCCTAAAATCTGCCATTGATTTTTAGAATATATAATACTACATAATACTACATAAATAGGTATAGAGATTACTAAAAATTAAATACAAATACGTGTCTTTCTTATTGTATTTTCTAATTTAATCAATATAAGTAGCTGATTGAAAAATTAAATATTTGTTCAGCGACAACAAATAATAAATTGATCAATTATTTTGAAACTAGAGTCAATTCGCTTATTTTTGGCATCTAAACATTTTTATTAATCGTTCTAACGGTGGCTCTACCAAACTATTGCTTGGTTCAGCATAAATATTCGGCATATATGCAAGATGAAACCAAAATCAATTGTTTAAAAAGAATGGTAAAAAAAACCAGCCCAGTTTATTTTGTGCATGTTTGAGCATTCCAGAAAACCATTAAATTCTGTTTTAATTTCAATTAAGCCGTGTAGTGTCTGGCAGAGTTGAATAGTACCAAACCTTCACACTCAAGAGCGACTAATGAATGGTGCTGGAGGCTTATATACCTACTGTAGATCACAAATTATCAGCAGCGTTCCAAATTAATTGCGTTTTTCAACTTCCATTTTTTTCACGAAAATATCCTAAATATTTGTTTCTCTGTGTATTAAAAAATAAATCACGGAAAATGAAGTGTCTCACTAATACGCCTTTGTTGTTAGGTTTTCCTTTAATTTACAAAATTAGTTTTAAATCTAAGGTGAGATCACCTAAATCTGTGAAAACTTTTCAGTGAAAGCTGGTTGTGGGAACGAAAAAAACAATAATTTTGGGGACATTTTTTATTTTATTAAATTCAAAATAAAGCATTAATTTTTATATATTTTATGCAAAAGATTATGACAAAAGGCCCCCATTCTTGAAGGCGGGGTCATTTCAGCAGAGAAAATTATTTAATTTAAATTAATCCTTTAAGTGGTACATCTCAAGCCTCATTAGACAAATTTGAAAATCCTTTCTGGGGGCGCCACATTTAGCCATTTAATTGTTTTTCCCCAATCAAAGTGATTTAGAATCTTTATTTAACTTAAGGGCGGTTAACAGGGCGATGTTTTACATTTTGTTACACACGCAGACAAATGGATTCAACTGTATAGATTTAATTAAGTTTATAAATTCATACATTCGAAATTTTTGTAGGGCATTTTTGTAATTGCACATAAGTACTTACTTGATTCTTTTGGTAGTTCACAACAGTCCCCACAGCATCCCATTTTGTCACTCTTGTATTTAGGATATTGTGATCTTTGCTATTGGTTTTTAACGAAAGCTTTTACTCTGATATAGTCATTTTTGTTTATTTTTACATATTATTGCTATTTTTAAATATGGCGACCTATATGGACAACTTCACACTATTAGATTAGCAGGGCCTGCGGACTCTTATCTTTGTGATAATTGATAAGACAGAGTACTTAAATGCATCTGCAAGCTATAAAATACATATTTTTTCAATTAATGGTGTGATTGGTAGGTACTATAGAAGTATCGTAACCAACTAGACATTTGTGCCATCTCTCTCCAGACTTGTATCAACCTGCATAAACTCAACCATTTATCGTGTCGATTGTTTTAATATTATATTAAAGAAATTCACAATGGAGGATTTAAAAACACAATTGCATTAGAGTTTTTACGGATCCAAGTACCTTATCAAAATTATTCAACTTGAAAAAAAATTAACCTACTGCAGCATTCTATATTATTGTAAAGTCACATCAACTGCCTGTCTGTCAAATGTCCCTAGTCGTATTTAAGCGTAAAGTCCAGATTGTAGAGTTCAATATCAATTGCGGAAAATTTACTGTTTGTGGTAGGTTGACGTGTTGTTTTCCGTATATACCATGATATTGGTATCTCAGATGTTCATTACATTCTACTGGCCTTTTTATTTTTGAATGTTATTATAAAAACATTGAGTTAACTTTGTATAAACTAACACGCGTATTCTGTGAAAAAATACAGCAACAACGGTGACGTCACTATACTAGGCACACACAGCACAAGCTATGTTTGCATTGTATACATAGTATGAGTAATCCTTTTGCAATCAACTGACTTATCTACCGACTATTATTTAGGTAACAAGAGGTTACATGAATTTTTATCTTGCGGAAATGTGTAGGTAAGTAATTAAATTGTAACAAATATCTATTTCTTGAGTATTTTATATGGCGATTATACACGTTTATTTTCCTGAGAAAAGATCAAGTCATGTTTGTTAAAAAACCGAAATATATTTGAAAAAATAATTGCTTCAGAATTGGTTTACATCACACGTAAACTAAGCAACATTTAGGTAATGTAAAGGTATTTTTCAAAAACATCCGTTTTTTTCATTTTACTGCAACAATGATGCTGTAAGTTCTTACAGTAATTCCTCATTTTAAAAAATGTTTAGATTCACTATTGCGACTTTTTCTGTTACAGTGATTGTAAAAGGGAAGAAATTATAAAATATAATTATGAAAACAAAAAATGTTGGTTATCTGAAATGTCCGTCATGCAAAAATACGCAAGTAGTGCAATACATTGAATGCCAATAAATATATTAAAGTTAGAAAAATATTTCGGCAGTTCACTACGAGCCACGATACCTGAAGTAATTTCTTTCTATTAAAGAGTGGCAAACTTTCGACCTTATGCATCGCCCACGATTTTAACCCACTCGAATTTAAAATAACGAATGATGCATGAGGTCAATCACAAGTATAGCATACATTCATTTAACTTATCACCGAGTGCATGTGTTGTTATCCTCAATATGGAGTTATTTTTAATTCTATAAACTATAAAACTTCCTCTCTTATTACTATGTAAGGAAACATCGATATTAACCGGAGTGAAGCAAGTACTTTTCAAATAAATAAATCAATGGTACCATTGCTTCAATCGGATAGCGACAAGGAGCATAGTGACATAAAATGAAACGTATTCTAGTGGTCTTCATAAAAGAGATTCGACAAGCCTTCAAAGTCGTGAGATTTAAAAAATATCTTTCCTGTCCAATTAAACTACTTTTATCATAAAATATTATTTCATTTATTTAACTTCATCAATAGTAAGTAAAAATGAGAAAAACTTCCTTTTTATAAACTTATTATTACTGAAAAACCCCACAGTAGGAAAATCGTAGAAA
Source organism: Calamotropha paludella (assembly GCA_927399485.1). NCBI lineage: Eukaryota > Metazoa > Arthropoda > Insecta > Lepidoptera > Crambidae > Calamotropha > Calamotropha paludella. The sequence goes on along the minus strand of OV656805.1, from coordinate 22,342,305 downwards.
CCGTTCTTACCGAAATTTTAAAATATAGAACTTATAATGAGATGTCATACCGACCAATAAATAACGCTTTGTTAACTGCTTATATGTAACTAATTTAACCGTTATATGAAACTATTTTACTGCGCGATATTTATTTACCTAGTTATCCATTTAAACATTCGTTACGATTTATTTTTATTTGGTTCGCTGCTGAGTTTTTACTGTAGAACTTCATAACAAACATGCATTCGTAGTTTTAATTTGTCAAAATTATACAAGAACCGCTTTAAAATAACGTCTATAAAAAGATGAGACTCTTTCATTCGATATTTTAGGAGTTATTCGAGAATAGTAAGGAACTGCAATTAGGTATAATTGAGTTAATTTAGTAGAATGTCAATTAAAAAGTAACTAGTGTAATCTATCTGCCCGTTAATGATAATTGTGATTGTGCAATTTGAAATTCTAAGCTGCTTTTTAAGTTAAACGTAATATACCTATAAGTAACATTAATGTATTTATAATTTTTATATATTTTATGCATTTTCAATGCGATCTTATAAGATAAATTATTATAATAGAAAAATACTAGAAAAAATCGACTCGGGTCACAAGTGAATCTCAGGCGGGAAACGAGTCGTTTCCCGCCTGAGATTCACTTGTGACCCGAGTCGATTTTTTCTAGTATTTTTCTATTATAATAACATTAATGTATTTCTTAAATCACAATTTTTTATCAGAAATCTCAAAAGTTTGTTTTTACGACTAATTTGATTGCTTCTAAGGCATACAGAAATGATATTTTCTCAGGTCGATAAGTAATTATTTATTATTATATATATTTAAGCAATTAACTGCTAGATATATCCTAAGGAAAATTTCTTGAAATAAACAAGAAAAAATACAACGTATTCCGCCTGACACTCGAGACATGTTGACTTTATTCCTGTCACAATTTCTTAACATTTATGTAATTTATTTTATTTATTAATATTCGAATGAGTTCAATATAGCTGAAACATTGCGTAGGCAATATGTTCTTTGATATTGATTTATGTTAGCTTTAAATAATTTAAAAGATTCGGGTAAAACTAATTCAATAATAACTTAAAATACGTAATATTATAACTACTATTGTAATAATGGTGCATCGTATCTTGAATAAATACTTTTTAACACAAAATGTCAATTTAAGACAAAATCACATAAAAAATATGACCTCGTACGTCATCATTACATAGCTGGTTAGCCTTGGCTTGAATCTTCTTTATTACTTTAATTACGTAACTATCAAAATAGCACTACGATATCCCTACATAGACCGTTACTATCTCCCGATATTAATGTGGTTACGATACAAAAAATGATTATTCTAAAATACAGATTCACACAGACAAGCTGGGCGGCGGACGCGGCGCGGTGTATGCGCTCGCGCATACACGTGATAAATACGTCGCACGCAACGCACCACACCGATCGTGGTAACGTCACCAATAGAACTGTAGTGTGTACCTATACGATGACCTACAGCTATAATTTGCTTGTCGCCTAAAGCATGATTCACACGTTGTTATCTGAATATTTTCTTAATTTTGTTCATATTGTCCTTGTTTGAAAATTATATAATTCTCGACTCAACTTTCTAAGATAAAAAATACCCACAAGGAAATTAATACTTATTGTTCGTTAATATTGTTGTTAGCTACTCAAATTAAACCACTCAAAGATTAATTTTATAATGTGTCATATTAAGGAAATAGATTAATACTTTCCAAGAATGGCATTATTTTGTTTCAATACAGAATTTCATATTAATTTTATCACTCTCTAAGGTAGTTAAAGATACTATTTTTTTTCGACTTTTACTAATTAATGTCTATTGTAAAATAAATGATTTTAAGATTAAAATCAATGGAAGAAATGTGACATTTTTGTTTATATTGTATTGCCTTACAGGCAATAGACTATAGACTAGAGCCAAAATGCAACTCTCGTCTTCCAGGAAATTCTCGCGCATTTTCTAGAACTCTAAACGCTTTTTCGGTGGCTAGAATCCGCAAGAGAATCCGTGGGTAGCAGCTTGAAGGTTACAGCAGTACAGTGTCAAATGTCTACGAAACGGGCCAGAATTTTCAAGCAAACTCACGCGGCATAGGATTCGGCTTCATTCAGTTCCGCGGTAAAACGAGCTATATTGTTTCGTAGACCAAAAGCCACTACTGGTGATTACTATTTTTATGACCAACAAGGCTGATAATATTTTTATTTTATTTACTTGTTGCCTATTATGGACGATTCCTTACGACATCTTATTTGAACGAATGATGGTGACGGTAACTTTATTTATGTGCGTCCGCGTCCACCACAGATACTGCACAGCTTGAGCTGTTATTACTTCTATCTCAGAATAACTAAATGGTAGCAGTTTTAAATAAAACCACTTTTACAGGTTTAGTTGCGCATTTGATTTTGTTTTTTTATATTTAAACGTGACGTATCGACTCCCTAAGATACAGGAGCCGTGATCACTGGATGGTTAAGGTAGCGTTTTTGTAGAGTTTTCTCATACTTTTAATCTATATAAATAATCTTAATTTTTAGTGTTGCCGTAATGTCATGATAATTATGAACGCCTTTACAGATAAAAACTGTTAATGTGACCGGCTAATTTTCTTATTTGAAAACCAATAAAACCAGCCGGCCTAGCATGCGCTACTTGAGATATCTCGCGCACGATTAAAGACAAGTTTGTCGATATCGACATGTCTCGTTTTCTCAATCATGTAGAAAAACTAATTTTGCCTTTTGATATATGATTACAAACTACTTACTTTATTATCTAACATAGCCACACCGTTATCGTTTATTTAATTAGTGATGTGTGTTTTACCGTTTTATTTACTGTTTAGAAATGTGGATTACATCAATTTTGACGTTGACTGATGACTTACATGATCTGTGGTTGATCGTTTTCTTAAGTCTACGGTGTTCGTTTCTTTTTTGAAACCGCCGATACTTTAAACCAAATAAAGAGGATTAAATAAATCACTTGAAAGTAAATATGGAAAAGTAAACGGGAAAAAACAAAATGACGAATGTCACAGTGAATATATATTTGGATACATAATTTATTACATCTGTTTTAAGTATAGTAGAGTTGCCTAAGTTTAAAATGTATGTAAAAAATAAGCTCATGTCCAAATATAATAATATAATAGATTAATTACTATTTAATAGATCGCGATGCATGGAAGTAATATGTGTCATTTCAACATGACACTATTTATTACAGGTTGTATCATACAGCATGTTTAACATAATGTAAATAATCTTCATACATAATTGTTTCTAAATAGTATTACTAGATGTCACTATGCTTATGTAAAACGCGCTATGGTTTACCTTCATACATTTCTATTAATACCAAAGGAAATTTTTGTTCAATATACTCTTCATAAAGCTCTATCAAAGAAGTTTTATTTCACCTTTTTGGGACGTTGTACATGGTCCTTCGAGCCGGATTACGGTGATTCTAGAGGAAAATACTCAACTGGTAAGAAAATTATACCAACAAGACTGTCTATGGCGACGAACTTCTACTGCAAAATCAAGCGAGTTTTCATGGGTTCGAGTCGACGTTGAAACTTGAACCAGACGTCAGAGGGCGCTTGCAGTTGTGAAGCAATCAACAACTACCAGTTGTCATGGAAACAAGCATATGGCATTAAGTGTGGAATAAATAGTGAGTGATTTTGAACTTTATTTGTAAGAAAGAAATTTCTTTGAAACTGGCGTGAATATCTTGGACTTGTAATTTTATTAGAATTAGATTAGTATAGTAGTTTGGACATGTAAAATTTTAGGTGAAAAAGTTTATAGACGGGGAACCTATGCCCAAATTTTTCTAAGTGATCAACTTTTCAAACACTTAGAAAAATTTTGCAAATATTTTCTATAGGCTTGATATTGTTGTCATTATTGATTAGTTTATTATTGACACGGTTGCTTGGTTACCTTGGTTTAAAAATATTTAGTGTCATATGTCAAACGATATAACATTTCATTTTGTTTGAAGTCATTTAAAATAAAATATGGAGGCATTATCTTTATTACAGGAAGACGTAAAGGCGGTTATTTCTAAAAGTAAAATTAATTTTAAAAAGTCGCCTAAAGAACGACTCACTCAAGGTTATATCGAGTCAAGGTTAGAAAATTTAGATGAACTTTGGAAATCTTTTGTCGACACACACCGCACAATGTTAACTGATATAGATGCTTCCGAATACAAGACTTCTAGTTATTGTAAAACTGAAATGTATGAAACAACTCAAGAATTATATTGCGATTATAAGGCTGAATTAAAAGATGCCTTATTAAAAATTACAAAATCACAGACGCCTGTCATTGACACTAACTCAACATCTCATAGTTATGTTGCTTCGCCGTCTATAAGCTCAAATTTTCATTTCAAGTTACCTAAAATTATCATTCCAAACTTTAGTGGTAAATATACCGAGTGGACAACTTTTAAGGATCTATTTACTTCTTTGGTCCATAATAATACGAGTTTAGAAAATGTTCATAAATTGCATTACTTGAAAGCTCATCTATCAGGAGAAGCAGAACAGTTACTAAGACATGTACCAGTAACTGAGGCAAATTACATTGAATCTTGGTCGCTTTTAAATAAAAGATACAGTAATAAAAAGTTTCTGTCAAATTGTTTTCTTAAGCCTCTCGTTGGTCAATCTAGTATCATGGGTGAGTCTTCGGGTGCTGTTAAGTCATTATTAGATACAACAGTTGATTGTTTAAATGGATTAAAAAATTTAGGCTTTCATACTGAATCATGGGACGCAATTGTGATATTTTTGATAAGCTCCAAGTTAGATGCAGAGTCTCGTAAGCTGTGGGAAGCTCAAATAAGTACATCCGATGAATTTTCAACAATGGATCAATTCAAAGAATTTTTAGAGTATCGCTTTAGGTCTTTGGAATTTTTGCCGAAAACTCCAAGACTAAATGTTGTTCGCTCTAGTAATAATGTAGTAAATGCTAAAGTTCATCACGCTACAGAAAATTCGTGTAATTTTTGTTCAGAAAATCACAAATTATGCAACTGCAAAAGCTTTGCAAAGGAAAACGTTGAAGCACGTCGTAATTTTATCCGATCAAATAATCTTTGTTTCAACTGTATGGGTTCAAATCACTCAGTATTCACATGCCGTCAAACCTCTAGGTGCCGCATCTGTAAGAAAAAACATCATTCTTTGTTACATTCTAATGTCCCAAAAACAACGGAAAACAATGTCACTGATTCGTCCGTTGATAAGAGTATCACTGTTGTAGCTACCACTTCCTTAACTGAGAGCTCTAATGCTAGTGAGGAAGTCAACAACGTAGTAGCATGTCATTCAAACACTCATAGTCAAGTTCTTTTGGCTACTGCGTTAGTTAGAGTACAGACTAAGTCGGGTAATCACTGTACTCTCAGATCCTTAATCGATCAAGGATCTCAGGCTTCATTTATTACAGAGGCTGCTGTGCAATCGCTTGGTCTTCAAAAAATATCAGCTAAGGCATATTTATTATTTCAGGCGTTGGCGATCACAGTGACTCTGTCTTATCTAAGTCATCAGTTTGTTTCACACTTAAGTCGATACATGATCCTCATTTTGTTGTAGACGTCAAGGTTCATGTATTAAGCAAACTAACATCGGTTTTACCAAATCATGTAGTTAATTTTGAAATGTATCCGCAGTTGATAGGTATACAATTGGCAGATCCCAATTTCCATATTCCCAATAAAGTCGATTTGCTTCTGGGAGCTGATATATTCGGTCAGATTTTAGTTGAAGGTTTAATCAAGGGTCCTCTAGGCAGTCCGGTAGCACAGAATACTAAGCTTGGATGGATTCTATCTGGCCAGGTTTCATCAAAACCTACGAGCAGAGTCAAGTTGCTTAACAAGAATACGGTCGTCAGCATGCATGTCACAATTGATAACGACGATTTACTCAAAAAGTTTTGGGAATTGGAGTCGGATCCGCCAACCGTACAAGGTAAAAAGATTCTTACTCCAGAAGAGCAAGAATGTGAAAGAATATACGCAGAGACTACTACTAGAGATGTCTCTGGTCGATACATAGTAAAGCTTCCATTCCGCTCATCTGATCCTCAATGTAAGTATGGCAACTCACAGGTCATTGCAGCGAAGAGACTTCAGTACCTGGAAAAAAGGTTAGCAAAAAATTCAGAATTAAAAGAACAATACTCACATGTGATTTCTGAATATCTTCAACTAGATAATATGGAGATTGTTCCTAAAGATCAAAAGTCATTGCCTGGTGTGGTTTACTTACCTCACCATGCCGTTATAAGGAAAGACAGAACGACTTCTCAGGTTCGCGTCGTATTTAATGCTTCATCTCCTGGTCTCAATGGCGTATCGTTAAATAATGATCTAATGGTAGGTCCCTCGTTGCAGTTAGATCTAAGGCATATTATCATGCGATGGAGACGTCATCCCATCGTTCCTAATGCAGACATTGTTAAGATGTACCGCCAAGTAAAAGTATCGCAAGAGGACGCAGATTTCCAAAGAATACTGTGGTCTGAATTGAATAAGACACAACATTACAGACTTTTGCGTCTTACTTTCGGTACAGCTAGTTCTCCATACCTTGCAGTTCGAACTTTACATCAGTTAGCTTACGATGAAGGTGATGCGTTCCCTGAAGCTGCTGAAAGAGTCTTAAAAGATTTTTACGTCGATGACTTGATGACTGGATGCCAAACACAGGAAGAAGGTCTGAAAATATTTAAAGAGATGAACGAATTGATGGAAAAAGGTGGTTTCAAGTTACAAAAATGGGGTTCTAGTAATAAGGAACTGCTACAAGAAGCACAGTGTATCGAAAAAGAAAAAAAAACCTTTTTTTTTTTTTTTTTTTTTTTTGCCTGTAAAGTCGGTTTTACGGGCGAAGATTTTACGTGACAACGTCTTTTTCTCGGTAGAATATTTATTGATATGAATATAATTAAATTGCACAATGCGCGCGGCAGACCGATCATAGTTGAGTGGGAGAGAGACGCAAGGCATTCGGCGGGCCTCTCTCTCGTTCGGTGACTCATCGTAACGTTACCGAGCGTTACACTTTTTCATAAGTGACTCCCAGCCGCAACCTAATTTAAGACGTTGTCACGTCAATAAAGGTAAAATAGAAATAGGTTCAGGAAAGGAAGGAGGTGAAGTGAAAAAGGTTTTAGCTCTAATTTGGAACAGTACTACAGATGAGTTTGAGTATACGGTACAGTTGCCGGAAATAGACGCACCTGTAACAAAAAGAAAAGTTATTTCTAATATATCACGATTGTTCGATCCCCTGGGATGGATGGCACCGTCCATAATTCAAGCCAAAATTCTTATTCAGAAGATGTGAATGGCTGGGGTAGAATGGGATGAAGAATTGCCTGATCATTTATTACAGGAATGGCTTGCATACAGAAATAAGCTTACCTTACTCACTAAATTTGCTATTCCTCGATGGATGAAAACAAGTCGCGGAGATACTTGTGTAGAGCTTCATGGATTTTGCGACGCGTCAACTGCTGCGTACGCAGCAGTGGTGTATCTTCGTGTTGTGGACTGCAATGGCAAAGTACATATCAATCTCATCACATCAAAAACAAAGGTTTCTCCCATCAAACAAGTATCGATACCGCGTTTGGAGTTATGTGGGGCGCTCTTGTTGGCAAAACTGTTGTCTGAAGTGTCTGAAGTGCTAGAGGTTTCGCGTGATCATGTTCATGCTTGGACTGACTCTCAGGTGGTGCTGGCATGGCTTAGTAGTCACCCTAGTAGATGGAAAACTTTCATTGCCAACAGAGTGTCTGAAATTCTTACCATGTTTGATAGGAAGCAATGGTCACACGTACTTTCCGCTGAAAATCCTGCAGATTGCGCATCGCGTGGTATTCAGCCGGCTAAAATGAACGAAATACATATGTGGAAGTATGGACCTTCTTGGTTACTAAAAAAACCTATCGAATACATTCCACTCAGTTGCAACCTAGACACAACTTTAGAAGAGAAGGCCAAAAAGGATACAGTATGTACTGTTACTGAGATTCAAAATGTCGAATTTTGCTCAAGATTTTCATCCTTCCGTAGATTAATAAGGCTTGCAACGCACTGGCGTCGCTTTATTAAGGCTGCATTCGCAAAAAATAATTATACTAGATTTAAAAAATCTAAAAATCCCACGTTTTTCAATGTCCTAAAAAGAATAAAATAACCCTGCGGGGCAAAGCGAGGGGCCACTCAAAACGTGGGGGCGCATATTACTAAGAGGAGATTTTAAAGAGATGAATGACATGCATTGATGCCGATTATTGTAAAGATGCGCCCCCACGTTTTGAGTGGCCCCTCGCTTTGCCCCGCAGGGTTATTTTATTCTTTTTAGGACATTGAAAAACGTGGGATTTTTAGATTTTTTAAATCTAGTATAATTATTTTATTCTTTTTAATTATTAACTCAACGAAGTAACCATGTGTTACGCAACAATCGGATAAGCCCCATACAAAAGTGAAAGTTGCCGAAAGTGGACCTGAAAGTGCATCTGGAAAGTTGAAAGTTGCTTTAGAGTGCATTGTCATCGGGTTCTGAACTATCCTGAAAGTTTCAGCTTTCTAGCTTATCGGAAAGTGCCTCAAATTTAAGTTGCAAGATTTTGCCCGGACAGACAAACAAATAAGAAAAGTGAGATAAGAAAAATGTGGTAAAATAAAACGTACTATATCACCTCATTTTCCTAAGTGGCTAACTAATGCAGAATTACGAGAGACAGTTAAAATTCTCATACAACAAAATCAGAGATTATATTTTAAAGAAGATATCATCAGTCTGTCATCTAATTCACCACTTAAAAATAAAAGTAAGCTGCGTAGTCTCAATCCTTACCTCGATAAAGATGGAATTCTCAGGAGGCCTACTCCCAAACCGCACGTTCGAATCTTCGGGCCCGACCGATAGCCGACCGAAGTTAATACCATGACCTTACTCTGAAATCATATCGGGCTTGAGAAGTTAGATCGGAGTCACGTGACAATTATCGTGAACGAACAATAAGCGAATGATTAGTGCGGCCAACTATGAAATCTTACTCCTCGGTTCCGGTTTTTATCTCTTGTTAATATTTTAAAAGATTTACGCTTTTGTGTTATGTAAAATATTTAAATGTAGCTCTAAAATGACCTAAGAAGGTGCAAAAGCCATAGAAAAGTTTATTTCCTTAATGTTTTGTAAAGAAAACTATTTTATGCATGGCTGTATGTTATTGTCTTTGCCTATATTGAGTTATTATATCATAGTTCGTGTTTATAAACAAATCGTTTATGAAGAAGTTTATTAGGTTAGATATTTTTTAACAAATGTTCTACATCTGCGTTTGTTAAATTTAAGTGGCCGATTTCAAACTCTTATCCCTGTTCGACAGCTATTCAAGTGTTGACAGATTCCATTTTTTGTTCGTAATCATGTTTTATCTGTTTGTTAAAGTTTGTGTATAGTTTTGATTGTTAGTTTGAGTAAATAGTAACTGGAGCAATGTCGCCCCAACTTCGGAGCAAATGAAATCGCTGCCTAATTTCTTAGAGGAGCACCGTGAGCATTTGGGGTGAAATATGTATAACATTCAATACGTTGGGCGATTGCACAAAGACTGCAACAGTGGCAATGGGTAAGTTTCAACACAATAATTCATTAACAATTCTTTCAAAACTTTATTGTGGTTATAAACAATAAACAAATATGTTATAGTATTATGTACCTAATTTGGTAAATTAAATTTTACAGAAACACTGGAATCCACTAGAACTAGGAGCATGTCAGTGCCAACGACTTCAAATGAACACCTTCTCACGACTTCTCACAGACAGAGATGTAAGTACAAGCTTGTAATTACAATAAATACATCACAAATAAGATTTTAACAGACAAATATTGGTAATAAGTGAGAATAATCAAAATCAGCTTGCTATAGGTACTCAGAAGCATTTTTATTATTGTCAGAGTTAGATTAATTTGAAGGAGAAATGATAGGAATCTATTTAGATTCTTAGATTCTTATTTTAATTTATTCTTATTTTAAAAATGCAATTATGATAAAGTTTGAAATATGTGTTTAATAATGGTTGAATTAATTTAATGTTTTTAGATACAAACACAAGACAAGAAAGAAGAAGGCCATGTAGCACTGATGACTCAGTTAGAAGGTGATTTTTCATCTTGAAGAGCGTGTGGCGTTAAAGAAGAGGTAGAGTGAAGAGTTTACCCGGGATAAGAGCTGCCCTCGCACAACTTGATAACACTGTATAGGGAGAACTAAAAGAATAACTTTTCTGTCATTCCCTTAAATATACTTTTTCCATTTATGTGTTTTTTGTATTTGGCTCAATATATTTTATTATCCATCCTTATAAATCTAATGAAATTATATGTGTTATGCTTACTTTTAAGTACAATTTAACGTAAATGATACGATAATGAATCTCCGAAAATGAGGAATTCCCGAGGGATGACGTACAATTTGTTTTATCGTCTAAACTGTTTTTTTTACATCTACTTATATGTTGCAAACGAATATTAACATGTAAATTTTGAAGGTAAATGATACGAAAATGAATCCTCGAAAATGAGGAATTCTCGAGGGATAACGTACAATTTGTTTTATCGTCTTTGTTTTTTTTACAACTACTTATCCTAAAATCACTAAAGTCAACGAATTACTAATTGGTATAAGTATAAGTTACGTTATTTAGTTCTTGAGGTATGCGATAGATGGCGCTGGGTGTTTTTTAAAACATGGTAACGATGTGTTTTTTAAAATACATAGAAGTGAAATGATAGCTTACGCTATTTAGTTCTTGAGGTATGCGATTGATGGCGCTGGGTGTTTTTTAAAACATGGTGACGATGTATTTTTTAAATTACGTAAGAAGTGGAATGATAGCTTACGCTATTTAGTTCTAGAGGTATGCGAAATATAAAATTCCATAAATATATTTCAACTTAGCAAAATGTTTTGACTTGATTGCTTAGTAATTCATTCTTTTGAATATAAAGAATGCATTGTTTCATACTTGTGTTAAAGAATCGTAAGAGTTGTTACTTGGATACATTTATTTCAAACATTTGTGAAGGCTTATTATTAATGAGATAATAAGAGTATTTGTAAAATAGGACTGATTATATAAAATTTCTTATATAACAATGTTCTTTCATTGTAGTGCAATGCAATTAAGCATGGTACCTATAGCATGATCCATCCTTAAAGTACTCCCAAAAAAAACCCTTATATTCAGACTAAGTCTGTATTTACCTACAAGTTCAATATCAGAAATTGTATAAAGGTTAAATTTCTCTTGTATGCGACTACGGTGGTCCCTGCACTCCAATCTTTTTTCTTCAAAAAGGCAGTCTTGCTTCCATTTCCCAGTGATAACATTAACTTTCAATAAAGTTAGATACATTATTTATGATTATTCATAACCAAATTCACGTATTCATATCTTATTATAAGTTTAATTCACTTCCCAAAATCCTTCCGATGAACAAAAGGTACCTTTATTGTTATCGTGAATTTTGACACTATTCTCACGAGAAATCTCATGTCAAATTCAAAACTTCGGTCGTGCTTCGTGCGTTCAGAGTAACCTCCGATACTAGAAACGTCATTTGAAGTTCGGTCGGGACGATCTTCGGAACGAATGTATTTCAGAGTAGGAAACGGTCCGATTAATCGGCCGAAACTTTGACTATTGACGTTCGGAGTAGACCTCCAGGGTGGGCGGTAGACTACAGAAAGCTCAGCTTACTTCAGATATTATTAATCCAATATTGATTCCGTACAAATCGCACTTAACTCATCTAATACTTTATGATGCACATGAACGAACACTTCACGGTGGTCCTCAATTAATGTTAAATCATCTTCGTACCAAATACTGGATAATCAACGCAAGAAGAGCGGTAAAATCATGTATTCATAAATGCGTGATTTGCACTCGTTATTCTCCACAGACCTCTAATCAGCTTATGGGTCAACTACCATCGGCTAGAGTCAATCCAAGTCGACCATTCCAGTACAGCGGCGTCGACTACGCTGGACCAATAGCTGTTAGGTCAGCAAAAGGAAGGGGCCATCGCTCTACAAAAGGCTATATATGCCTTTTCATTTGTATGTCCACATGGGCTATACATTTAGAAGCAGTTAGCGACCTAACGTCTAAAGGGTTTATAGCTGCCTTTAAAAGGTTTGTTTCTAGACGTGGCCATTGCTCGGACTTGTGGAGCGACAATGGCACAAACTTTGTCGGAGCAGCTCGTGAGTTACGAAAACTATTAGCCAATGAAAAGTCTGCTATTAATATAGAGATAGCAAACTGGTTGGCGACTAACGGCACTGAGTGGCACTTTATTCCACCCTACGCTCCTAATTTTGGCGGACTATGGGAAGCTGGAGTAAAGTCCACGAAATATCATTTAAGAAGGGTTATCGGAACGTCAACACTTACGTTTGAGGAACTTTCAACGGCGTTGGCTCAGATAGAGGCATGTCTTAATTCGAGGCCAATCACTCAGGTCAGAGACGACCCAAGCGAGCCTTATCCGCTCACTCCAGGACATTTTCTAGTAGGTGGTCCACTAGTACTAGTGCCCGATGCAAATTACGAGTCTTCGAATGTCAACAGTTTAAGAAGATGGCAGCTCACACAAAAAATTGTACAAGATTTTTGGCGTAGGTGGTCCAAGGAGTATTTGGTACAGTTTTTTCAACGTCACAAATGGACAAAACAGGTTCCAAAGCCGCAAATCGGTGACATAGTTTTAGTAAAGGAAGACGATCTTCCTCCGGCTAGATGGCTTTACGGCATTGTAACTGAAAAACACCCTGGCTCGGATCAAATTACACGTGTTGTCAGCCTTCGATGCAAAGGTTCTATTATTAAAAGACCCGTTTCTAAATTGTGCATTTTACCGATTGACCGATGAAACTTAATATAAGTAGTAGCCTTTCTGATTTCTTCTAGATCTAAGTTCACACTAAACTGTATTTACAAAACTCATCTTATGATCGCAATATTTTCTTAGTTAAGATTTCAGCCGATATGAATAGCGAAAATACGAAATGTTCGCAATATTTTATATATTATATTGATATTGCATAGTCGTTTTTATTTTAAAATTGTAATTAAATATAATTAAGTGTCTTAATTGTTAATAATGTTATATGTAAGTAATGGAATTTTAAATTATTTGTTTTTGCGTTGATGATAATATTTTAATGTTGTTTTTTTACTGCACACCAATGAATTTTGTTTTACACGTCAATTTAAAGACTAAAATTTTAATTATTTACTCTTAGATACATTAACAATTGCTTAAGAAACTATTTTTTTTTCATTTGTTTCATTATGTTTTTATTCTACTGTTGTTTGCTTCTGATTTTTTGTTGTCATTCATGTAGTAGTTAACTGTTAGGGATAAATTAAACTTGTTTTAATGGACGTACTGTCCATGGTGGGCGGTATGTTTAACATAATGTAAATAATCTTCATACATAATTGTTTCTAAATAGTATTACTAGATGTCACTATGCTTATGTAAAACGCGCTATGGTTTACCTTCATACATTTCTATTAATACCAAAGGAAATTTTTGTTCAATATACTCTTCATAAAGCTCTATCAAAGAAGTTTTATTTCACCTTTTTGGGACGTTGTACACAGCATTACCATTTGTTAATTTTTTAAAACTAATTTATTACTGGTAGTTAAGAGTATGACATGCTCTCTTAATACATTTCTTGGGTGGTGGCATGTGGTGCGGATCGTTACGTTCCCTAAGATATGGTTGAGCGAAGCGATGGCTGTATCATGCGTCATGCTCGTGAACGGGTGCTGCCTTGGTAAATGGGTCTGCTTTAACCTTCAGTATTCAGTATTGACTAATATTAAACATAAATCTTGTTGTTTTCTTAAATTTGTCGTTTATTCCCTGTATGTTATTGCAATGTTCAGGGATACTTACTTTAAGTAAGTACAGATACTTGTTGACTTTGTTGTAATCAACGAAACAACGAAATAATGATATCATAACATTATTAGTATTGCCATAACAAAATAATTTTGTTTTTTTTTTGTGGACTGTGTATGGTGACGACGTATTATATTGTAAATATCGTTACTTCTGTTAAAGCTGACGAGTTTCTTGCGCCCATTCTTCTTGTCAGTTAAAAGACGTCCTGAATGGGTGGTAGGAAAAAATGTTGGACGATTCAAAACTACTTATTTTTAAGTGCATTTGAATAAAGTTATTTTCATTTTCATTAGGATTCGAAATAATATGATACAAATTAAATATTTGTGCATATTGTTACAGTTTTGATATTATTAGATTTAAATTTGACTTTTAATTCAGTAGGTAGATCGTTAATAAGTCGAGAAATTAATAGCGATGTGCCGGGTACGGCTTGCCTCGAGTCAGACTCGATTCCTGCTTTGGACTCGCCTATTCGGATACCAATTTATTTTGATTCGAGTACGCCGGACTCCATTCCGGTACCTACACGAGTTAAGAAGAATCGATTTTATACACGCTGTTTCGAAACTATTATGCGAGTGCAACTGACTCAAGTCTAGTATTCGAGTTAGTTTGATTCGCTCGTACTCGATTTCTGTTTACTAAAGCAATGAAGTGACACCTAAAATAATAGTACATACTACCTAATAGAACAAATACCTGAAGTTCTTAAATGCCCCTAGCTTCTAAAATGAACTCTTTTTGTTAATAAAACAAATAGAACTTGATCTCATTAACAGAAATTTTCTGGTTCCTAGATATCTCCTTACTATTCTATGTTTATTTGTTATGTTTAATGTTTAAAAATATTTTTTTATAAAATGTTTGTAGTGTCATTATGTTAAACCTAGATGCTGTTTTAAGTTTACTCCTTTCCGATTTTTCCTTTTGTACTTAAATCGGTAACAGACTCGAGTTCTGGACTCCAATTTCCAGACTAAGGTTCTAGACTCGAGTCCACAACATTCGACCAATCATAGATTTTGTTTAGTGCCTTTTCTAAAAGTTACTAATTATTTAGTTATTGGGGCATCTTGCCGAAATCAAACTCGGCCACCATTTTATAACCCAATTGCACGACGCAAAGGAGGATATTTATAACAACACCATAGAGAGATTCAAAAACTATTACGACCAATTATTAAAAAAAGTTGAGCTGCTCTAGATTTCTTTTGGGTCTTAACTGTATAAAGTCATTATGTTCTTCATTAGATCATAACCATTTATTTTATGTGAGTATCTATCATGAATCTCTATAGTGTAGTTATTTAATATCTATATATATAAACATATCCTGTCACAATGTTTGACCTCAGAAAACTCCGAGACGACAAAATCGATTTCCATTTTGCTGGGTCTGTTTGTTACGACTTAGGACACGTTTCACGTCACAGGTTTCATTTTAATTTACAAAAAATTGCAAATTATAATAACTTACTTCCGCAAAACTCAAGCAGTGCGCACCGCCCGCCCGCCCGCAAATAAATGCAGAAACCGCAGACACCGGCACCTTCACCAACTACTCTACACGTGTTTCGCCACCACACGGAGCATCATCAGGAGCTGTTAGACCGTGCAATACCGAGTGCTCGGTGGATATGGACTTCCGTTAAGTAACGCCTAATTCTATCAAATACTTACTTAGTAATTTGTAGAATATTGGACTCTTTTTTTCTTTTCACATTTTATTTATCTTCAGTTCATTGTTTATTCTATGTACTGGTAACAGATCTAACCCGACTTAAATAATCTTATTGTTGGGTTTTGTAATGTTTTATTAGTAATAATATCGCTAGAATATAATTGGTAAATAAAGGCTGAAACTAGATGCTCGAAGGCACAGTGGTTTGGTGATTTCGGTGATTGAAAACTTTTCATAAAGGCGGTTCAGCGCATGAGTGACCAAAATATTTATCTTGAGAACGGAAAGTAGGTACATTGATCCTGTCTACATGTTTTCCGTTCCTAATACCGTTTGGCACCTTAATAAAATTGTTTCAATTTAATATTTTTATTTGAGTAAGTAATTAACTGCCTGATTTTTATTTCTAAAGAAATTATTACTAGAAACCTTTTCTTTCGGGCCAAACATGTACCGTGGTACAAATTATTTCAAATTATTTATTTCAATGTACAAAAACTTATTTAATATTTAAAATACCTTTAAATTAGATTTTCAGGAAGATAATAAAACACTAAAAATAATACGCTAAATCATAACTGCGTAGAAAGAAACCTACTATCAGTTTGGCGTTGACAGGACAAACTGACTAACATTAACAGTGACAGTTGTCATGCCGATTGATGTTTTGTTATTAGATTTGTTTATCATTAAGAAACAGAAATGGTATTTTAGAAATGCGGCTGCTTGTAGTACTCGGCCACAACTTTGACACTTACTATAATTATTTGCTACTTGTCTATTGCAAAAGTCACTTAATTTACTTCGTTTTCTACATCTTATGAGTCTTACACAATTCTAATAAAATAAGCTCATTGAATCAGAATCCAGTATGTAAGCATAGGTTGTCGGGAAAATCCAAATCACGAAGATGTCAGTTCAAGTCAATATAGCCAGGTCATTAGAGTAAGAGAAACGAAAATCCAGAAAGAGCAGCAGATTTAAAATTATAATAATACCACACACAAATGGCACATAAACGTAATGTTTAAAATCTTTATTTTCTGTGGCAGTCGTTCAGATTTTAACAAAATTTTCACGGTAGGTATATTAGTAATGTCCGCAGGCTGATGAAATAATGAAATGCATAGAATGATTCAATAGCAAGAAATATCTATTTTTGCTCTTGCTTCTACTGTATTTATTAAAAATAGAAGAATTCATAACGCTGTATGTTGCTGATAAGCTTATACAGATTTTATTTTTAAAACTGAATATTCAAGAATATTTACATAACTTAAAGCTACAAAAAGCATCAAAAACACGAAAATAGTGCTTGCCAGCTAAAGAAACATAAATGTTGCAAGTTATTATATGTTTTTGAACGATTATTTTTACTGGCAGAAATAGATTTAAAAATATATGTTTTTTGTTTGTTTTTTTCGGAATCTTTAATTTTTTCCTTATTTTTTGGTATCTTTAAATCGTAGGTATGTGTTAAGTCTCACTTGTATGGAAGAAAGAAAGGGTCCTTTATTTATCTCAGATTTGTAAACATGTAACAATGACCTCTATTTCTCTCAGTTTTTGACAATAATTGTGCAAGGTTAGGTACTCGAAGTTTCACAGGAAGCAGATGGTATTATCAAAGTGGTAAGCTTAGGCTTACCTAACTACAATAAACCAGCACTGGTCCAGTGAAAAGGGGAGATTATAAAAACGTAGGTAAAGTAAACAGTTGAGCCGTATACATATAGCTAAATTATTTATTAGAGGGTAATGTGTGTAGATAAAGCTAGGTATAGCTTCAGATGAGAAGTAATTTAAGCCTTTTTACTTCGTCACATAATTATATTAGGCATGGTTGTATTGCAATTGTACCACAATAGCTGCGAATGACAGTACCCACTAAAGAGTGATGCACTATTTTACAGCATAAGTACGACAATAAATAATGAACACAGTTTGACACTTTTCTCTTTGACAAGAGGTCTTGATCGTATTATTTAATACAGACCACTTTATTGTTTATGTAAAAGCATTATATATAATCAAACAAACAACAATGCAATCATTCTAAATGTTTTAATAACGTGTACCCTATTTATTGATTGGTGTTTAAGTAGTACCTACTTGTAGCACGAATCAGACTTCCTTTGTAGCGGGCTGTTATTACTCACAATAGGTCGGTATGCATCTGTACTGTATACGTTTGTAATTGGATAATCCTTCAAATTCCAGTTGCTGTTTGTGTGTGTGTGTGATACACAAAATGTCGGTACCTGCTACCGCTTCGATATTTTCCCACATAGCCCTATTTAACTTTGCTAAAATAATGTGAAACAATTGCTAATATAATTAATTTAAAATAACAATATATTAAATTACCTAAATGTAGATTTTATTAACAAATGCATAGATCATTAAGCTAAGCATCTCCTAAATATTTGCTTTGCTAATTATTTGATTCCAAATTAATTGTAGCGTTCGCTGAACCGAAAAAGGTAGGAACCTTGACAAATCCTCATCCGTTTCGCCAGGAAAAACCCTCTTTAAATCATACCTCCCTATTAGCACGTTTGCACGTAGACTAAATAAGTATAGTTTTACAAATCTCTTGGATACCTTTCTTTTTCATATTTTTTGCTTACTGTTTGTAACTGTTTGTATGTATGTACAGTTGACAGTACATAAAGCTTTACATTATGACGTTTGGCCTTATCTTAGAGCCACCACGTTTTTTTTCGCGCCGGCCGTCGACACGCGCTTGTATCAATACAAACGCGTTACTCACGCGAGTGAAAACAGCTTGACTATGAATATAAATGTTCAAAGTTCTACCTTTAAACACCTGTACAAATTCAGTCTCTCTCTCTGTATCTGCATCGATATTGTATCGATACAAACGGATAAGACATGTAAAAAAATGTCTGTTGAATAAAAAGAAAGGCGCTGCCGGCCGACGGACGCGCGTTTCTAAATAGCGCGATTAAGAGACACAGTGTGCATAGGCCCTTCTGCCATTGTTACAAAGAACTTTTTATATTTAGTGTAAACTTGATGTGCTGTCGACTGTACACTTTATTTGTTAAGGATTCAGTCTACTATAATCACATTTGTTGATAACCCTTAATTGTTGATGATCATTAGACGGAGTAATTTTTTGCCTTTTAACTTTTTTATCTCTGTCAGAAAAGTAAAAAAAGGTCAGGTAGAATTTTCATTACAATGTCAAATTACCATTTTCCTTCTCTGACAAAGGAAAAAATACTACGCCTTAATTACCAGATTGTTTCAAATATATTTAACAAAAAAATATAACAATAAAATAAAATCAAAGGATTGGAGAATAAATTGTTATATTGTTTTAAACTATCATACTTATTAAATAACCATCATAGAAAAATAATTTTGCACTCAGTTCTAGATTTCGTGATAATGGCGCATGAAACTACGATCATGTCTCGCATTTAAAAAATAATAGATAACGTGGCATTAATTCCTTTTTCTTTAATACTAAACAATTGCTTACACAATTCTCTGAAAAAGGGACAGTGTAATTTGTCTCATATACAAACCTTAGCTACTATCGCGTTCGAGTGGAATTAAAAATATTAATTTAGCATTTTTTGTCATAGTTTTAAGGTCTATCATACCAATATTAATATAATCGCTATAGTAAGGTTTGCACATTTAATTTTAGAACTTACACTCAGTCTTGAACACAAACAATAGTATTAAAGTTATTTGTAAAGTAGTAGACTTATTAAACAAAACAGAAACCAAGACAAACAACGAAGAGATATGAAACATCTTAAAACTCACCGTAATCCTTCCCCATACTAATGTGATTTAATTGACAACACAATTAAAGTACAATTATACAATTCGTACTGTCACTTTGCAATTGAAATGAAACACTTATTTCTACGAAGAGGATCGAGGCTAGCAATAACAAAAAGTACCTGCGTAAGTTTTGAACCACTTTTTACATGCATCAGCACTTTATAATTTTCCCTACACTGTCACACATTCACTCGTTTATTTATATTTAGATACACGATTTACTATTTTAATGTTCAGATCTAGTCGTATAAAAATAACGTAGTTATTTATATTTATCGAAAGTGAAAGTTTGTCAAGTTGCGTCAGAAGAGCATGATAGGCCTTGCGCCGACGAGCTCGCAAGTCGACGTGCGGGCACAGACTGGCGACATAAAGTGTGTAAACACGGAGAACAAAACGAATTGGAACTGACTCACTCGCTTTTAATTTAAACTGCATTACCTCGGACTCGGACAATACATACGAGATCCGCTTTGTTCCTAGCAGAGAAGTTAGTTTCGGCTTATCGAGGACAATAAGCTCAATTAAAGTCGTATAAACTACTTACATAATGTATGTTTGTAATTCTTATTTTAGCAGCAAACCAAGCAATTTTTTGCTTTGTCTTTATCCTTCCTTCCTAAACTAAAATATGTACTTTACGTTTAGTTCTAATTTGGTTTATAGGTAAAATTACTTGGAATTGGATTTTACATACTACTTATGTGTGAAATGTGGCAATGCTGCAGACTGCTCAATTTATTAAAACAATCTATCCTAATTAAAGAAACACCTTATTTGTATGTGCCGTTTTATAGAAAATAGTTTGTAGTACAATACAATAACACTGAATTGTTTATACCACAAAACAAGAAAAAATAACAAATAATTGCTCAAAACTTATGTGTAATGGGCGCTTGGCGCCTTAGCGTTAAGAACGATCTTTACCAGACAACTTTTGGATGGAGAGGATTATTAGGAATCAAGAACTATGGCCGTGTTAATAAAAAAAGAAATAAGGAGATATACTCCTTATGGAAACTGGGAGAGGATTCCAAAGACGAACCTGGACCACGAAAGAACGGCCATTTCGAGACTTTCCAGAGCCAGATTTTCTGATTACCTTAAGGATAATACCTGAACTATGAAGGATGGTCAAATATTCCTTAATATAGCGCGGGGACAAAGGATTAAAAAATACATTGTAAAGGAGAGTCAGAATATGAATATGTAATAAAATCAGACAAATGTAATAATACCTAACAATTATAATTAACATAAAGGTTATATTTTAAAGCAACTGTTTCGAGTCAAAATTACATCTGGAAGTTATATGTCTATATAATAAAGTTGCACAAAAATAACAAATTGTTTCTGGATTGATTATTTTTACTGATTTTATGACCGACTCAACGCACACGTCCGAAACTTTGACGGTAGTTAACGAGGGAAGTACACGTCATGAATTTACAGAAGGATGGAGAATCTGTCGTGTTCGTGCGGAAATGTTGAAGTTGCACTTGTTTTCTTTTGGGATCTAGGTACCAAATCGCGTCACGTCAGTGATCTATCACGGGGATAAAGAATATAGTATTGCTTCTCAGGAATAATGCCGCACAAAAATATGTTTTTAGTTAACATATTATCTTTCTCGTCGATATTGTAGATATTAAGACCTAATTCCGAAAACTGTCGTGCCATCATTCTATTAGTTGTAGTCGGCCTCCATTTTGTACTAACAAGCTGATGTCAATATATGGGCAATAAAAGCAAAAGATATTTTCAAGTGAATGGTATAAAAAACCAATATAGGTACTTGATTTAAACTCCATGCGTTTTTGGTGAATATTGACGCATTTTGCCTTACAACTGTATATATAGAACGTCTCAAAAAAAATAAGTCCCGAGGTAGAGCGTCACTATTGTTACCAGATTCACCCCACGTATATTCCAGATTTTTTGAGTTATTATTTTCATATTTTTCGGACAAACCTTGGCTTACGAGAGATTCTTGGTTACAGATACATCAAATATTAATAAGACAAGGTCTTTCTTGATTTTTCTTTTGGATTTGGTAAAGTACATACTTGTATAAACAAAAAGCTAATGTATAAAAATGGTAAAGTTGGATACCATTGCGTCACAAAATCTGATTAAGTTTATGCTAAGTAAAAGTTCTAAATTAACAACATTATTGTGAGCGATTTTAATGACAAGTTTCTGAAAATATACAAAAGACTTTTAAATTTGACATAAAAAGTCAAATTGGCTTACTCGACTCCAAAAGCTATTAAATTAAATAAAAAAGTCGAGGTATTGAAGAATCTATACGAAAACTCTACTATGTCGGTTCGACTACAGAACCAGAGCTCAAATCCCATCGAACTGAAGCGAGGTTGAGACAGACCTTAATGTCCGAAAACTATCTACTGATGCGTTAAAGGATATTTTTGACCTTCTGGATTGGAATTTGAAATGGATACGGCATCAATGTTAATATCGGGTACCTTACACACCTTCGGTTTGCCGATGTTGTAGTTCATGTGGCTGAGACCTTGGAAGACCTGAGCACAATGATCTTAGTAGTATTTCCCAAAAAGCAAGTCTTAAGATAAACACAAATAGGGTCAAGGCGTCAACAGTGACTCACTTTATTTTCCTGCGGAATGCTCCGCGAAGCTCAAGTGAGTTGTGTGCCTGAAGGCCAACAAGCCGGCCAGGCACATCATGGGCGGAAGGAGCTGCTAACCGCCAAGGGTCAGAGGTAGACCGGTCATCAGGGCTAAGGAGTCAGGCGATCAGGCGGAGCACAGTTTCCCGGAAGGGTGGATGTCACCCTAGGGTGGCTCCGGCATGCCTGCCCTTGTATCGGCCACACGTCCCCACCCTCATTCAGCTGAGAACGGACTGGGCAGTGGCAGCCCATCCGAGATTAAGTTAAGAGACTGTCTTTTAGTCATTGGACCTATATACGCGAGTGGAGAGTGTAGTCTGCGCCGCGTAGATGTAGTCTGTAGTTCTTGTCCCTGGCGAGGCTAGACGGTGGATAAAGCGTAACTCCGCCATTCGGCATTGCTCAGCCTTGCCAGCCTGGGGGATTCCCGTCGTTGTCCATGGTTTTGACTGCCACTACTGACCCCACCGGACTTCGACGGAACTGAGGGTACATAGGGGGGTTTTTAGCAGGTAGTATAGCCGGGCTCACTGAGAGAGAGTCTCTCGGTCAGCCCTACTGGAATTCCTGAACTCGAGCCGAACTCACCAAACGGCTGGGCTGATAAATCAGGGCTCCCCTGGTTAA
Source organism: Calamotropha paludella (assembly GCA_927399485.1). Lineage (NCBI taxonomy): Eukaryota > Metazoa > Arthropoda > Insecta > Lepidoptera > Crambidae > Calamotropha > Calamotropha paludella. Next base: position 22,319,435 of record OV656805.1, on the reverse strand, counting down.
CGAATAAAAATCCTTTAGGTGGACCGACAATCTGGTTCCAATTACGAGAAGCCGTGGGATGCGGGTATCACAGGACCAATCGTTGCAGATATTCTTGGAGGACTTATGCGCAGTAATGGGCGTCGCAAGACAGATAATATGTTGATGAGTAAGTTGGTGACGACTACCGAATATTTTCTTTAAAAGTCAAACGAACATGCGAAATAGAATCATAACAGTAATAGTGATAAAAAAATATTTATCTGTCATGCATCAGAAAAATTTACTTTGTGGTTGATCTATCTATCGCTTGTTTCTTACTAAAGTAAATTTATGTTATCAGAAATAATAATAATAATATTTCTTATTAGCAAACTAATTAGCCTAGCCCAAAGTAAGCACTGCACTGTAAGGCTTGGTTTATGGATAGGTACCTACTATTTGCAACCAATAATATATGCAACGGCAGCGCATTGCACCAAATCTGTCTTCAGATCATTAAAATTTCATTTAGAATTGTTTGTACTTGTGTTTATACTTAGAATAAATATTATTGGGTTTCCAAACATTTATACTGGGGTCGAATTACTTGCCCCAAACTGCTAAATCTCAATTGATATTGAATTGTTATGTGTTGGTATTTAAGCGATCGAAGAGATATCTTTGTTTTATGTTATTGCCTTTTTTTTTAATTCCTAGTTACGCTTGATAGTTACGTGAAATTACGTCAAGGGTGTTTTTTTATCTACATAATATGTGAAATGTAAGAACTTCAAACTTAAACATGATACTTCGTCCAACTGCTTCTGAAATCACTTCCGCCTTATTACCTGCTTTATAAACAATGCTCGCCTTCGTTGTATTTATTAATTTTTAGATATATTTTTTCATGGAATTGCCTCTTATCAAAACCTAATCACCAAATAAATTTCGTTATCGAGCTATATTGACGACGACAACAACGGATGTTTTTGGTTTTGTGTTAACCACAACTCATATTTTAGAATGTAACAAAAATAGGAATACGAAAAATCGCTGGATTTGTCTATATTATAGGTATATGATAAGTATTTATTTGTAATTTTTAGCAGTATTTTGATAGTACATTGTTGGAATAAAGAAATAAATTACGTCAAATTCATAATGATTTGCAAGGTAAGTGGACAAAAACACATAAATCTATTAAAAACTGCCAAAGCTTTCTATAAATCCCAGGGGGAACGATGATAAAACGTTGGTGTTCTCAATACCAATTTTCTTTTCCTGACTAGGTAGGTGGCCTTTCTAATTCTAATAAGCAAACATGAACTTGACCTGATAATCAAGAAGACATTTTCACTAAATAAAATACTTATACAAAATATATAGTGTGATGTACCACTTCAAATTAAAATAAAAGAATATGATATAAATTAGGTAGGTAATATTTTATCCTTATCAAAATAAGCGTGTCTATCGTCAGGAAAATTTTATGACACACAATGTATTCTATCAATTTATCGTTAATTATTTGGATAGATTAATCTAGATTTTACGACGCTGTTTTTGATAAAACTATCTAAAATATGCACCTAAACAGATTACGCAGATTCGCTAATTGGTGTGCGTGAAAATAAAAACCCCAGCATAGAAAATTAATAAAAATGGGTTTATTCGTTTATTTCTCTCAAACTTAAAGAGCTGCTATAATACGGACAAATATAGTACATGGAACATACTGTAGATAATAATATTTTTAAATATATATTAAGAAAAATAATGTATTTTATGGGTATACTAGTGGCATACCTGGCAGACGTTTTCCTGCCCGGTTCTTGGGCCTGTACCGGATCCAATCGTAAGTTCAAACCTACCAGAGGCCCGCTAAAATACTCACAAAAATTTACATTACAAAATCGGATCAGACGTTAGGAAGAACTTAGTGAAAACACGTACAGAAAAATTATACAAAGTGTTCGGAAGAACGTTGAACATACGAAAATGGAGGGCTGGTGGGGTGGTCTGTTAACTCACTAACCCAAAAGATTTTACCAAGGCCTCAAGATTTTCATGATTAAAAAAAATTGAGATTTTTTTAAAGGTAAAATATTTTGGGCTAGTAAGTTAACAGACCATTTCACCTGCCCCACATTTTCGTATGTTAACGTTCTTCCGAACATCCTGTGTATATAAAAACGAAGAGGGCTTCATTGAAAGAAATAGAATTGATTACCAATTTTTTTTAGTATGGTTGCGAACCTAACTCGCTAGCTTATACCTTATATTTAAATAGCTACAGGCACTGTCTTTCTGTATCGAGTTCCTGCAGCTGAAAGATTCTTTTAATTGTATTGAGAGATCCTCTATCTTATTTAAAATAGGTACATGCCGATGCCGCTGCAGAACTTTTCTGTTTAGTAATATTTGTGTCTCTAAATTGATTTCATATATTAGCCAATTCTAAAATTCACCAGGCCTATTGATTATTATGTACAATCTATCTCGTTTGTCAGTAACTTTACGTAAAATGACAGATCTAATAGGTCACGGAGATTCTCTAAATTGCTTAGCTCAATAATTTATCGTTAATATCTATCCTCGTAGGACTTAATTGTTTTAGCTGCCCCTTCCACGTTAATCAAGTGCCATAAGAACCTTTTCTGTATCCTCTCAATTCTCAACACATGAATAGCATAGTGAGGCCGACAGACCGTAGGTCCATATTCTAATATACTGCGACCCAAGATGTTGTACAGGATTATTTTAGTGCTGGGTTTCTAAAATTATTTTAAATTGCGCAGTACAAAACCAAGCATCCTAGATGCTTTTGTAACCATTTGTTCGATATGGGGAATAAAATTGAGTTTCTTGTCCAACACTGTCCACTTCTTTAAGCACAAGGTTATTAAATTTGTACGTGTAATTTTAGGAAAATTGACAAACATACCGCTTCTTTATACTTAATTATAAGTAATTATTAACAATAATAATATTCTAATTTATATTAGTCACCTCTTAACACGCCTCGTGAAAGAGTTGAAACGTCATGCTTGATTTAATATAAAAAAAACCTTAAAACCTGTCATCTAATTCATTAAGTAAAGTTCGGTAGGTAGTGGTAGTAGAAAGAAAACTGCATGCTATAGTAATGTTCGGGGTAAACGCCCCGTCGACACGGTGGCGCCTGGGCTAGGGCGAGCGAGTGTTCATACTCCCGTCTAGCGTCTGGTCGGTGAAGGTCAACAACCAGACAGGTATGATAATTTAAAGTTCTCATCTATGTTTTAAATTCCAATAAAATATTAACTTTAGCTCTCTAGCTTGTTAATTTGGTTAGTCGTTTTTGGGAAATAACTTAATATGTAATGTAATTCACAATAACCGGCCTTTTTCTTATTTTTAAAATTGTTAAAACAAAAAATTAAAACATTGCAAGCTAGTTAACTAACAGTCATAATCATAACATATCACAAAATAAAACAATTACGAGCATTTATTTAAAAAAAATGACGCTTATAACGACAACATTGACTAAATTAATTTTAATTAAGTACCTACATGTTAGAAATAAAGACAGATGTTTATATAATTTGTCAATATTGATTTGATTATTTTATTAATAAATTAATAACTAGGTACTCACGAATTTTTTATCACTACATAGTATAAAACAAAGTCGCTTTCTCTGTCCCTATATCCCTATGTATGCTTAAATCTTTAAAACTACGCAACGGTATTTGATGCGGTTTTTTTTACTAGATAGAGTAATTCAAGAGAAAGGTTTAGGTATATGTATAATACATGCATAATATAGTAGAGCATTGCATCCGTGCGAAGCCGGGGCGAGTCGCTAGTTGTATAATAAATGAGAGCAGTTCACTTTTTATACCATCGTTTATATGTCATAATATTTTTTTGTCAAAATTGTTACATAACCTATTGTTACTGCACTCGCCGACCGATGCTATTTTTTTTAATAATCAAAGAACAAAATTTCTGAGATTATATCGCTAATCAAATTCTTAAAATGGAAGAATCAATTACCTTTAATCCGCAATTGTTGTTGTAATAAACAATGGAAAACACATTGACTTTATACAAAGTTTACGTGTAGGTGTGAGCTGCTGCTGTCTCTCTTCTACTCGGCGAATCGGCCGATTGAGTGGAAGAGAAATAGATGCATCACAAGCCGAACGCTTAGACCGATCGTGCCTCTCTATCGCTTGTTCCGCAATCACGCACGCTTGGCTCAGGCGGAACGTGACAATAAGTCATGCTTTTTCGCGTGGTCAGCCGGCGGTCATCGATTTATAAGACGTTATGACTACAATAATTATATAATAAATTTTTAACAACGTTACTCGACCTAGACGTTTTCCTAGTATAGCATCTCTTTTGTCCACAGCCTCATTAGTATTGACAAGTTCACTCTTTACAACACTTGTCTCCTCGTTCTTTACGAAGTAGGTATACCTATAGATGTAAATCAACCGGTTTAAAACGTTTTAAACCAATTTTTGCGGTTTTAAACCAGTTTTCAACCATTTCAAAAGGTTTAAATGGTTTAAAACCCGCCTATCTACAAAAATAAAAGAACTGTATTTTACACTTCATTAAGGGCAATTTTTGATCACCTGACGTCATATTATGTTTCGTTTAAATGAGTTTTTGCGGTTTTAAACCAGTTTTCAACCATTTCAAAAGGTTGATGTGGTTTAAAACTTGTCTGTCTAAAAAAATAAAAGAACTGTATTTTACACTTCATTAAGGGCAATTTTTGATCACCTGACGTCATATTATGTTTCGTTTAAATGAGTTTTTGCGGTTTTAAACCAGTTTTCAACCATTTCAAAAGGTTGATGTGGTTTAAAACTTGCCTGTCTAAAAAAATAAAAGAACTGTATTTTACACTTCATTAAGGGCAATTTTTGATCACCTGACGACATATTAGGTTTCGTTTTAATTAGTTTATAGACAATAAAATAGAAATTACCTACCTACACTACAATACTTACATAGGTACCTACTATACGACAACTTAAGTAGTAGTACTTATATAGGTTAACCTACACACTTTAGTTTCTTTATGTAGGTACCTACAGTTACTGTGCTCATGCGATGAACATTGTATTTGTTCTGTGTCTGGGTGTTATTTATTTGTATACCTATATTTGTTATTTTAGTGAAGATAACTCTTATATCCGTAACACAAGTAGGTACTTAATTAAAGCTAGTTATTTCGGAGTTAGATCAATGTGATGTTGTGTAAAATTTATTTACCTATATTTAAAGGAAATATATAACTAATATTTATTACACCCTCCATTAGAAGAAATCATCAACAAAATGCCGTCCGTTTTACTTGCGCATGAAACAGACAACGTTGTCTTTAAGGCCGCGCCGTTGCCATCCCGCCGCGAATGTACCTACAGTGCTCGTCAGTGCATGGTGATTCACCCATAGGCCATAAATCGAAAAATATCAATGTTAGGCCTCCATTAGATCTTCTCAATAAGTGATTCCCTAGTTAAGAAGCTTCCGAAAAGTATAAATAGAAATGTAATAAGGTCAAATTATCTTCAAATGCTCCCTGGTATATCCGCAATGCGGATCTACACAGGTACTTCGAACTCCCTACTCTACAACAATTCTATACGAAGGCCTCTGATCGTTTTTTTAAAACGTCAGAGAGCTACTCAAATCCTCTTATCCGAAGTGCATCCGACTATACCTTCCACTTCCTCAAATCGTTTGTCCAGATAACCTAGATCCGTCTTGACGGATCAACCTAATCAGCTATCGGCTAACCTGAACCACCTCTTAGAGGCATAGGAATCCGCCAAAAATAAAGTCACGACAGACCCTTCAGATCTACCCCAGTCCTCTCAATTGTCAAATTGACTGATCCCCCTTCTGGGACCCGGTCGATTTTTCTATGCGCAGCCTCACCTAGGTGTGTAGCGCTTGCCCCTCTCTAGAGGGCCGGTCGCCTCCGACGCAGGCGAAGCCAATCTCAGGTGTTGTTTAGTCAGTACGAGTTTGACATAACTTCGAACCCGGGCCGGAGTATCCATAGAGGATTCACCACCTCCCTCCTCCGAGCCAATACTCTGAATATTTGTACATCGACCTATCGATAGAATATGCTGGACAATTTATTTTAAGATCAAATGTAACCATATTCATACAAATAAATAAATTATTATTATTATTATTATCAAAATTATCACTGGAAGTGAGCGCATCTCGAGTCTAATAACCGCAACGCGTGAGTTATCAAAACCCTATCCCTGCTAAATTTATCAAAATCTGTGTATAACATATTTAAAAACTTTACACAGTTTATAGGTAGGTACTTTGTAATGTTTTTACCTCGGTAAAATCAAGATAAAATAGTTATAATTATGAAAAACACAATCATCAAGACTAACGGTTTTAAACCGAAAAATAATGGTTTATTACGGTTTTAAACCGGTTTTTTGGTTTAAAATGGTTTTAAACCGATTGGTTTAATTGGTTTAAAACCGGCCTTACATCTATAGGTATACCTACGTTGTCCATTTCGCAAATTCGCCACTTTAAGAAGAAGAGGCCTTTCCATGACATTTTAACGCGATGCAAGTTCGATTTTCAAAATGAGACACCACTATACGTGGTCTATACTGACGTCTCTTTTAAACAGTGGAATTTGTATCGCAATAAGAGTTCATGATAGGAAGGGCTATCGGCCTTTTCCCGAATTAGCCTTTTCAAGATTTGGGTGACATTGCCATGGTCGTACTCGGGGGGGCAGCTGCCCCTGTTTTCGAAATGCGGAGTTAGTTTAAGAAGAATATCGTACAAAGCATTCCACGCCTTTTTTACAATGAAATTAATTTTCTCGTCTTCAAGTTTACCATAAAAACATGTTTTTTTAGTTTTTTTTTACTACATATAATTTAAGAATAGAAGTGTGAATTTTCATAATTCATGTAATTTTTTTTTTTTTTTTTAGTTTTTTGTGTGGGCTCGTCCATTAATCTCGTGAGGTTTTTAGACCACTTTTTACACTACCCCTCTTCTATGGTGATATGTGGTGAGGTTCGAATTTATCCCCCCACCCCCTTCTTACATCACGTGTATTTATTTAATTAAAAAAGATATTTTCATATAAATAAATTAAAGAACAGTACATTATAAACATTTATAAAAAAATACATATTAATCCGAATTCACGGACAAAGATTTGCTTGACTGTGTTCAACAGTTACTAATAATAAAACAAAAACATACATGTGATATGTAACCCCCCTCCCCATTGTGATCCACAATGATGTTTTCCGAAACCCCCCCCCCCCCCCCTACTCTGTTTAGACCTCACGTGATTAATAGATGTCCCCTATTGTGAATTTCTTTATTAATTTTCTTCAATATTTTTTTAAATATTGTCATCGTTCCCTGATAAATGTGCAAAATTTCAAATTAATCTATAGTTTAGAAGTGGATGAAAATCGCGTTAGAAGTTTTCGTTACAAACATATCGATGAAGTCAACAAAAGTATGTTAAAAACGTGAGTTAGTTCGGGTATTAACACGCCTTTATCTCTTGCCTATGGCTAAAGGACAAGTACCCAAGTCTTGGAAGGTGGCTAACGTGCAACCTGTGCCTAAAAAAAAGTCGTACCGACCCTGCCAATTATGCATTTCAATCTAATAATCATTTTCTCTAATACTATAATTCTCTAAATATCATAAATTATTCTTGAAAGAAAAGGAAATCACACTTATTTTTGAACAGTTAGAGTGTAGATTTTAATGTGCAGATTTGTTTTCCAAATACACCATGTTTTTTTATTATGGCTCGCACGGTTTGTGCATTTGCCACTACTAGTGTGGAGAAGGTGGGGAAACCAGGAATCAATTGGAAGGTTCGAAATTTGGAAAGGATATGTAATACTAGGGTAGGTAATAATATAATGCCTAAGAGTTAATATATAGTGATTGGACATAAATAAAAATAAATTTTATAATTGTTTACAATTTAATTTAAATTTTGATATCGAGTTATACAAATCAGAATTTATAGTATGTACTTCATAATGTGGGGATTGATGTGGGAAGGGAAACCCGGAGGCTTATCAGGGAATTTATGAATGAGAAACAGTCACGTAGTAGGCATCCAAAATGTGATTCAAATCCTCCTCACTAACGCCACACGCACACAAACTGTTGTCAAAGATACCGAGTTTAGCAAGGTGAGAAGCTGTACAAACATGCCCCAATCGCATTTTTATAATACAGGAAGTTGCAAGCTTACACAAACTTATTTTAGTGAACCACATTTTAGAGGAATTCGTTGCTGTATATTTACAATAACGGCCTTTATGGCAGCTAGAACTATTCCAAATACTTTCCCAAGACCTATATACAATGTTTTTCTTCCATCCTAACTTGCCCGCTACTCAAGTAGTAATGCACCTGATTATCGTGTAAATTGCTGCTAATAGCACAACTACAACGCCATCTTGTGCACAAAAATTGTGTACTAGAACAAAGAAGCATTTATTATGGAGCATAACTTTACGAAAAAGGGTAGACTATGAAGTGATTCATCTTGTGATATAACCAATTTGAATATTATCGCGATTTAAAGGTGAATTAGGTTACAACCGCAGGTTTCCATGAAAAGAATACGTCATGCAACTTCCACTCTTTTTTACTGTTCTGTGATTTCCACTATATTTACTAATTAATCAACAATAACGGGTTCAGAAGTAGAAATATCAATTTATTGTTTACTTAAATTAATCTTATGTTACAATTTTTATCGAATAAGATAACAGGATTATCTAGTAGATAAATAAGATGTTATAAATAATACACAAGTATCGGTCATTATAATTTTATTCGCATATAATAATTGATTATGATACATGGAGTTCAAACGTGCGCTACCTGGATAACGCTGAGCGGCAAGTTCTCACTCCGAATTACATTTATTATTCATTATTGCATCGACTTCGTTCTGCAAAAACCGTCGCTACATATTCACTAATGAGAGGTCTCGAGGCAGCATCTGTCAGTCGGAGGTATAGTCCTCGCGGTACTCCGGTCGCGAGCAGCGAGGCCGCCGACCGTTCGCATTTACATATACTTAAATATAACAGTCAAATAGACAGCCGGATGTCCGTCCGATCAATATGTTTATATACAAACGGCGCCGGCGCCGCTCGCGACGTTGCCGCGGCCACCAGGGGCGGAGCTGCCGGGCCTCGCCGCCGGGATACGGGCGCGGCGACGTACGCATCTTAAATAATCTTATAATCACTTCCATAATTTACGACTTAATTAAAATACCAAATTTCTAAAGTCGGTGACGTCTGCGGACGTGTGAACGAGCTCAAGAGGCGAAAGAAAGAAAAGTGTGTGATAGGACAAGCCTCGGGCGCTCATTCTGCCTTAACTTCAGTGGCAGGAGGCGCGTCTGGCACTGCTGGCGGCTCGGCCGGTTCGTCTACCGTAGCCGGTACTTCACCAACCTCGGGTGCGCGGTCTCCACTTCCAGTGCCATCTGAAATAAGAATAAACATATTTTACAAAAGTTTAGTTACACTATAGTTATTTGAAAAATATGTCCGACCGCTGGATAGAAGTTAACTGAGCTCAATGCAATAGTACTAATTACTTTTTTGTTTCCATTTCTATAAGTAGATTCGTTGTTGTCAGTGAACAAATACATTTGGTAACAGTGCTCGTTTCCTTGATTAATTAAAAAAAAACACTCACTGCGCTGTTGATGGTGGTAGTAGAGGTTGTGCCTGGGCGCATGGTGCTGACGCGGCGGGGCCGGCGCGGGTGCGGGCGTCGGCGCGCGATATAGCGGCAGGGCGGGCGCGTGCGGCCGCTGGATAGGCGCCGGGTAGCGTGGAGCTACCATGCCACCGCGCATGCCGCCGCCCTGCTGCCCCCCGCACCGGCCGTTGTTCCCAGGACCCACCATCTGCTGGAACCACACGGATTACTACTTTTTTTATACGCGGAGTTTTCTTTAATAGGTAAATAAACGGAGAAAATAAAACAAAACATCAAATTTCTTAGAGATATTATTGTTTGCTTTAAGGCATTATCTGACATAAGCATTCGCACCATATAAATATTCACATGGATTATTAGTTTATGGTGAGCAAAAGAAGAGCTGCTCACCACATATAACACATTATGTTAATTGCAATTGCAACATTTTGACAACTACCTTTTTTATAAAAACCCTTACATTTATCTATCTATAAATAAATGGGGTGGCACACACAATTTCCCTGCAAATATTGTTATGATTAAGTTGGCACTTTTTATGTATTATACAAAGTTAATCTTCCTTCTCACAGTTTACTCTATTTCAAACATGCCTTTAGAACATAAATTATTCATTTCAGACTTTTTATATAATGCTTCTATTATCTAATTGTTTGCCTCATTTTATATGAATCATAATAAAATAAAATTAAGTAAAACAAAATAGTCACTAAAATTACTTTTAATAAGTAGAAATTTATGTTTCATTATTTTTTAACATCAACCTATTCTGAAATTCTGACCTAATGTGGTTATGTTTCAAACATTTTGTTACAATCCATACAACTTAACTTATCGACAAATAATTAGATAAGTTAAAATGTGTCTTTAAGAATAAGTGTTAAAAAGAATAGGGTCACAAAGTAGATAATATACAGAGACACCACTTAGTACAAGAAAATGGTTACACCCTAAAACTGGTTATTCAACTGGCTATATTGCTTTCCTTCTATTTTACGATAGATGACACTAGTGAGAACACAAATAACACGATACGTATTGCCATCTAGTGAGACACTAAGAATACGGTTATCGCTTGTTGTTGTTAGATGGCGCTTCGTTATAGCCTACTCACAGACGTTGGTGGATGCGTAATCAATCGAAGTTTCGTATGTCAGTAACAGTACCTACATTAAAATATCTTTATTCACGGTCGCGGGGTTTAACGTTCCAAAAATATGCCGCGAATATAGAAACTGTGAATATGGAATGGTAATTAGTATGGAATCATAGGGGATGCGTTACAAGTTACAAAATAAAACGAATATTTATAAAAATAAAATCAATTTGAGCTGTAGCATTATAAATTTACCTTTTAAGAGTAAGGCTCCTTTCCATAGATCGATCAGCTTTCATGATCACAAAGTTAATTTGCGTATAAACCTTCACTCAGACTTTTTAAATTTAATGTAGGTATTCCTTACCAAGCGGACCTATGAGTAGTTCGATCCTCGTCGATTACTACGAACGTAGAACTACTCTATTACCACGAGGGGTAATATTCTTTTTTTAACTTGCTTTTGTATTGTGTCGGTAAGATTTGTTTTAATTGACATTAGTCCACTTGGTCAAATCTTTCATGAAAGCCGCCTGGGCATATACCAGAACTCAAATAATGCCGCTACTTTAATAAAAGACTGAATCTCTTTCTATTTACTGTTTTTTTTTATGCTCGAATAATGAAATTTTTAGCCGCGAATACAGGAACTGTGTTGCAAATGTCGACCATCTTAAAGGGTTTCAGGATTTCATGATTGGGCCTACTAATGTACTTCCGATTGGTCTAACATAGCACAGTGTTTTATTTATGGACCAAAAAAAATTTACACAATACAAATTGAGGTTTTTACATAAATATATTATTTATACCCTAAAACAGCATGAGTTCAATTCCCAGAAGTCTAACTCCAATACTTTTTGAGGAAAAAAAAAATCATGAACTTATCGTGACCTTTGACCTATGAAATCTAAAATATTTTTTATAAAATGAATAGAAAGTGAATAGAATAGTAGTTTATGAAATTGGTACATAATGAGGGGTGTAAAACCTAGTTATGTGCAGTTTCATACAATACTTTATCTAATCTCATACAATGAATATATCAAATAAAAGATAGAGATTGATACAGTTTATTTATTGGTTATTGTAAGTGTTAACATTTTGTATATTACAATGACTTTACTGTTAGTAGATTAAGAGTGACTGCTGCCGCAGTCTCTAAAATGTCGGGCTGCGTTAAATTTTCTTCACTTTCAGTATCAGATATTTTAATAAACAATAATAATTATCCAGCGAAACACAACAAAGAATTGCAAGAAAACGTATTATAGCTCCAAAATTTCCGATATCACCGCGCATGCGCCAAAGCGTGCTCAGCCACAGATAAAAAATGAAAAAAATGAAACAGTGCTATACGAATTGGCGCAGTATTATATCAATGGTCTGTAATCAAAACGTAATGAAAAAAAAAATATTATAACATTATTTTGTTAGACAAATAGTGTTGTATTATTTTTTTTTAATTTCATTACGATATACTATTTGTAAAGTTCGTCAATATAAACTCGTTTTGAGTTTAATATTTTGAATTTTACGATGTGAGAGTAGATAAAAGAATACATATTTTAATAAATACTAGCGACCCGCCCCGGCTTCGCACGGATGCAATGCTCTACTATATTATGCATGTATTATACATATAAACCTTCCTCTTAAATTACTCTATATATTAAAAAAAACCGCATCAAAATCCGTTGCGTTGTTTTAAAGATTTAAGCATACAAAGGGATATAGGGACAGAGAAAGCGACTTTGTTTTATACTATGTAGTGATGAGTGAATCGGACATAATCACACGCATATAAACGCGTTTCTTTAGCTTAAAAATCCATTGGTTTGGGAGCAGCATTTTTTTTATTTCGTATTTATTATTTTCTCTCCCTAAAAACGAAAAAGTGGAACCTACAACTTAAATAGAAATATACATAAATGAGCCACGTCCCACTATTGCGGCGATTAGAAGATATTCATTTTAAAATTTTTATGCTAGGGTTGTCACCGAACTTGATCTCGACGAAAATTTTTAAAATATTAATATGTGTATTATTTTTAAACGAGAACATCGATTTTCGTTTTCGGGTCTGGGTGTTAACTGTTAATTGTTTGTTTTGTGTGTTTCGGAGACCCAATTAGACACAAGTTCATGCCTGCTTGCTTCTAAGGTTTTTTGTTACAAAAATAGGTACATACCTGTTAACCGATTTATACCCACGACTTTGTACTATGCTTTTATTTTCTGATCGAATGCAATTTTTTTTAAAGATGCGATCAACTGATTAGATTGATTTGTATGAGGTTACTTTTTCGCGGGGTCACAGACCCATGGCACCGTATTGCCTCAGCAGGGGCTTACCCAACCTACTGAGAGCCATAGCCAAAGACTATACCTAACCGGGCCCATCTCAGCCACTGGTAAAATTATTAAAGCCTTCGCCACTAGTATTTTTTCGAGCGATGTAGAAAGGCACAATAACCCTACTTCTAAAGCGGCAAATCCACAGCCTTATACGCCTAAAGAAGCTCTTAATATGATAATAGATAGACAGTTAAGTGACATGTAAACAAATAAGGGCAGATCTTAATAGGAGAGGATACCCAGCCTATCCCTTATTACAAGGCGACTGAGTCCTGAAATAAATTCTGGCGTCAAGTTAAAGTAGACGTGGTGCACTAAAAAGGTGCCGGCAGGTGATGAGATTTACCTAGATCGATTTTAAATGTGAATGAATTTCTAAATCTAAAATTTCATCACAATCGTTAGACCCGTTTCCGAGAAACCAATTACATACCAACATATTTATATAGGTACATGCAAGAATTGCTCATTTAAAGTATAGGATGTGTGTATATGTGTTAAATTATTTCAATCAACATAGTTTATTTTTTCGACCATTTGGCGTGTAAGGTACAAAATTAAAGATGTGGTCGAACATACATAAAGTATTCCTACATTACCACATCTACATTAGGTAGGTAGTATATGTAAGTATATTGTATTCGTCTATAATGTTGTTAATTTATTCAATTCATTGACGGTATCAATTAACAAACAAAATGAAATATTTTCATTTAACACATAGTTGATCTTTGTGACAACCCCAGATCATGAAAGTTGACCTTTATGTAAATTCTATCATAACTTCTTAAAACCGCAAAAGTGGGATTTTGTTTATAGAACCTTTCTATACTAAATCCAGGTTCCACTTTTGCCGATTTTTGGAGAAAAAAAATAAAATCAAAATTTAAAAAAATACGTATTACTCAGAAAGTAGGACTCTTATGAATAAAATAAAATTGCGACATTATGCCTTCAATAATTCATTATCAAGTGGCAAATATCTCATGGACAGATATGGAACCTTTTTGGATAGAAGAGAGATGGAAGTTGTTTGAAGAAATTAAATTGTTATTTTTTTAATATGCGCAAATTTTAAAAACTTTACTACTTCATATAGTTTTTTACTGAAAAAAGTGATTTGGAAATTGAACTCTTGCCTTTATTAGGGTATAAATAATCGATTTATGCAAAAACCTTAAGGTGTAAATTATTTTGTTTCCATAAAACCCGCCATCTAGCGTTACAATTGCAAAACACTTCGTAAGCCTCATAGCTGAAAAGTAGTCACATGTAGCCTATACTTTCGTATTCTCAATTGATTATTTACGGTGTTTCTTATCTTCAAATTTAGGAGTCGAATTAAGGTTGTTGTGAAGTTGTATATATAAAATATGCTAGTCTTTATTTTAATCTCAATATTTTTACTTAATTCGTCTTATTTCTAAACATGTGAAATGTTATAATTTACAAATATTAATAGTAGTGACATCTATTGCGGTTTTTTAGAATTAAAAATCTTTTGTATGAAATGGTACCCCATGATAGGGTATAGTTCTCGCTATATAAGTTAAACCTGGTTTCGAAATCACGTGAAGTGAATGTCACGACAGTAAATTAAATCTATAATCTAAGATCACAGTGGTTTGTGTGTTTGTCTGTCCGCTCTTTTTCCCATTGTATCAATAACGTTACCATAGCAACGCGTTAAACGCAAGTAGTTCGTCTACCGGACGCTAGATGGCGTTAACGGAAAAATATTTAATAACAGAAAAAAAATAAAGAATTTTGTCCACCCGTGCGCAACCGGGACGGGCCGCTAGTCTATAATCTAAGATCACAAATTTGTTGTTTGTCTGTCCGCTCTTTTTCCATTGTATATGCGTTACCATAGCATCGCGTTAACTGCAAGTAATTCGTCTACCGGACGCTAGATGGCATTAACGGAAAAATATTTAATAATACAAAAAATATAAGAATTTTGTCCACTCGTGCGAAGCGTCCCGGCCGCTAGTATAAATAAATACGACAACATCATATACATTGTTTTGATCCCAAGTAGCTAAAGTACTTGTGTTTTCAAATCACTTGTATTGCAATGCACTTGTGTCACAGAAAAAAAAACAGCTCATAACCGAGACCCGAGCCAATATAGAAAATATCGTTTTCTACCAATGTAGGTGGTTCCAGGTCGGCTCAATATCCGACCCTCGGATTGGCGTTACTATTAAAACCGGTATGCGAGCCACTCGTATATGCAAGCCGTCAAGTTCCGGTACATTACTCAGACCTATGCAAGTTTTGGTTCAATTTAGACGACGCGGTCTATATTTTCAGAATGAGACCTACTGCAAATAAATCCTACGTCGATAAACGATCGGGGTACGCTTACATATTGTCTACGCTACGTTATGCTTAGCGTGGGTAGTTACCTGTTGCTGGTGCTGTTGGTGTTGGTGGTGCTGGTGCGGCGTGTGCGCTGGTGGCGGGTGCGCGTGGTACTTGTGCTGCGGCGGCGAATGTGGCGGCTTCTGTGGCTTGGCGGCGCCCTTGGGCGTTGGCGATGCAGACTCGCACAGAGGAGCGAACCCATTCGCATGTTCATGCAACGGACTCTTCAATTGCTGCTGCGGCGGAGGACGCGGCTGCGGGGGCGCGTATTGCTGCTGCAGAGGCGTGCGGTACTGCTGCTGCTGTTTCATTAATCATCATTAGCAATCGCATTGTCAAGTTGAACTCGAAAGAATAAACATTTTAAATCATAGATTTTATCGATGACTAGCTGCACTCTGCATTGCTCTTTTTTGCTGACTATACAAATATAACTTCCATGGCATGCATACCATAACTTAACATAGTCCCATCACAATCTAATCAATGGTTTCGAAATGCATGAGGAACAAACATACATTGATCTATTTTATTTTTATAGATTGTTATTATTTATTTTGCAATGATGCCGTTAATTAAAAACCACTTTAATAATTATTGTAGTCTGTTCATCATCCTACATTTGACAATTCCTAATTTTTTTACCGCAAGCTTTAAAAAGCGCGCGATGATCGTCTACTTGGCAAGGCATCAATACAGAGATCCTATTGCAGTCATGAGTTGTGTTAGACCCAGAAAGTTAGTGGATTCAAATCAATACTACCGTTTTTTTCAAATTCACACTTGAGAATAGAAAATAAAAAATAGGAGAATTTTAGACGACTTTCATCAAGTTAATTTTTCATTATTATTATTGGTGAACCAGTAAAACTACTTTGAAATATCATTAACAAACAATGTTGTCTCACATAAGTTGTTTGTAAAATGATGCATTAATTAATAGAAGTATTATTGGACCTAATATTAACTCCTAGGGTCCAGGAATCCAGAGTTCTATTTGCTAAAGACATCATTGCCAACAACAACAAGAGTTAGAGAAAATAGTTTATTTAGCGTTTTTTTATTATTAGTCATAATATTTATTATATTTATCATATATATATTGCAGTACCTGCATCTGCTGCACAGCGGCCGCCACCTGAAGCTGCGAAGACAGAAATTGCGATCCAAAAGCGCCTGACTGTGCAGGTTGCGTAAACTGCAGCGGGTATGTGGGCGCGGGTGCAGTAGGCGGTTGGTATGGAGAGTAGTATGAGCTGGCCGGCGGCGCGGGCCGCGGTAACAGACCGGGCAACGAATAAGGAGCTTCGCCAACGGGACCCGAATAGCCCAAATACTGCTGTTGGTATGTGTTCACGCCGCCAACGCCCCCTACGCCACCTACACCACCGCCCTTGCTTCCTGTAAAGACAAAACTCCTTGATACTAATACATCAAAACAGCAATCAATAATCCTCACACGCTCGGAAAAGTTTGGTTTGTCATTCAATTTCTGTGTAGAATATTGCATTTTATCTTCTAGCGTGGAAAAGTCTTAAAATTAGAACCTTTCTATTCAAAGAAAAACACACATGATACATTCCGAATCGTCGGAAGATTTTAGTTTCATGTTGTAGTGTTTATAAGTTCCTTTTTATTCATATTTAATTTAATATTACAACATTGTTTTAGTTTTATTAAACTACATATTTAAGCTCTTTAAATTATAATAACAACAAGAATAATTATTACATAGAATTATGCTATTTATTATTAGAATTTTAAATGTATGGTGGGTGAGATTTCATAACATATGATTGGATTTTGGACCGCACCCCAAAAAGAACTGTTAAAGTGATTATGGTATTCTTAAAACCAATAATAAAAAAAAAATTCAACATTACTTATTGTAGCAATTTTACTTTTAATTTTAAAAATCTAATTTACCATTTCATTAAAGCTGTTTTTCTTGTACATAAATTTTTTACAACAAGTGTAGTGAGGTGACAAATTGTGTGTTTCGCTTGGTAGCAAAGTTTTTTGCGTCCCTTTGATACCCTGCCGAGTGAAACAATTTTTCACCTGACTACAGCAAGGAAAATTTTTAGGTGGAAGAAAAACAACTTAAATAAAATGGTAAATTGGTATCTTCGACGCTGCTGGACGTTTTTGACATAATTTTTTTGGGATTTAACAACATTTCAGAACTACTGAAAGATCTTTTATATTGGTTTCCAAGAAATTAGGTAATTAAGAAAATCAACTGATTTGTATCTGTACATTTTTAATTATTTTAAA
The DNA here is from genome assembly GCA_927399485.1 of Calamotropha paludella. Lineage (NCBI taxonomy): Eukaryota > Metazoa > Arthropoda > Insecta > Lepidoptera > Crambidae > Calamotropha > Calamotropha paludella. Next base: position 22,301,584 of record OV656805.1, on the reverse strand, counting down.
TTTATATGAATATTTTTATTCGCAATTTTATGGATTTTTGTTTTTTTTTTATCAGAATGCTCTTTTCCTTTCCATTATGATAAGTCTATTTACAAAAAAAAAACAATATTAACTGTTATGTGATATATGTACTTAAGGTTGAAATTGATTTGCTCGATGATACTATTTAAACGAATGTCGCGTCGTCGTGGCGTATACGTTGAGTATGGGACTCTCAGTTTAGCCGTTTGTGAATTCGACTAGTTCACGAATGAACTGTAGACCGTCGAAGCGACGATTGAACTTGGACTGACTATTTAAATTGTTTGTTGCTTCAATGTCCATCGCTAATTCCAGTTTTCTTTCAAACGAATGACGATTACTTGGCAGCTCTCACCACTAACGAAAATTCTTGGGGCAATTATAGACTGAAGTAGCTCACTCAAAAAAGATATGGACTTCATTTCGAAATACAAATTTGTGAATAAATGTGTTATTGTATTTAATTGTTAATATATAATAATAATATAGAAATAATAAATAAATTTTGATCAGACTTATTTACTTAAGTCCCCCCTCCCCTTTGTAGTTATTTCAACGCTTGTTATTTTAACTCTTGGTAATTTGAAATTTATCTCTCTGATCGCTTGACTTTCAAATTATCGAGAGTCGTTTTTGTTTTTCAGGTGTGCCCGAAATCTAATCACATGTTATGAAATCTCACCTACCATAAATTATACATTCTTATACTTAACAAAAAGTATATTCTAAAAATTCTTGCTATTTTTATGATTTAAGGAACTAAAATAATTTCTAAAGGTTATAATGAGGATTTGGAATGTACCATGCATAATTTTCTTTGAAGTGAAAGGTTCTTTTTATTTTAAAACATTTCTATGCTAGCCGATTTAATGACCAACCAAGCTTTTCGAGCGTGAGGTGAAAAATATATTAGACAACATCACATATATTGCTATGCACCACCAAATTAAGAGAGATACTGTGTCATGGCCCATCAGAAATTTATTGGTTTCATATATTTAGTATGGCTATGGAGCAGTCGTGGCATCGACTGCTCGACTCCGATAGCGCCAGAGCGACGGTGGGGATTCTGTCGGGTCAAAACCCAACATAGAAATATGATTCTAGAGCTAAGGAACGCGATTTCAATTATTAACGCGCGATTTTTAAGTAATATGAGCGCACAGTATTTTAATTTGTTTAAAATATCTGACGAACTAAATTGTTCGAACAAGATAATGAAGCAGTCTCAGCAAATTATAAGGTGAACCCAGTACTTTCTTTATTTTTTATTATTCTCAAAAAATGTTTTAAAAGATAAAAAAATTATGCAAGTTATCTCACCTATGGCTCCAATTTGCTGTGTCGAAGGTTTGACGGTAGCGGACATAAGGGAGTTGGATGTGCTAGAAATAAGGACTGTACTAGGGTTATTTCCAATCTGTCCCGATTGTCCGAAGGCTGCACCACCACCCGCTGCTGCCGCTGCCGCCTAGTAGAAATGATAAAAGGGTCAATAGTTGTAAATTGGAAAAAAAATAATTAAAAAATAAATAAAAAAGATATCATCCTTACCATTCTATATTGACTTGGAAGGCTCTGGAACATATCTGGTGGAGGCTGATAATTATATGGAGCAGCAGAACCAGCACCATAAGGAGTGCCAGGGAATCCACCAAACTGTCCTCGACTTTGATCAAGGAAAGCACCATACAATCCGCCTTGTTGCGGTAATTGCTGGGATGATCCTAATAGCTGCTGTGATGAATTGAATAAAACCGCTGGCGGTGAAGGCACCGATAGACCTCCGTACCCTCCTTGATAACCCACATGATTGTAGTGTTGAGGTGGAGGCGATTGAAGTTGCTGTGTTGGTTTCACCTTGCAAACATTAGGTGGTGCACCAGTTTCTGTATTATTTTCTTCAAATCCAGCAAACTGCAATTCTTCTGTTCCCTCTGCCACTGCTGGCATTTCCCAAACTTTCTTTACACTGGCAATTTTTAAATTGAGATCTGCCGCAAGAGGGGAAATCGTATTTGATGTACTCATATGTACACCACGCGGCAAGCCAAGCGACTTAGCAGTTTTATCTTCAGTCAGTTGTCCGAGATCTGAGTCAAAGGCGAAATCGAGTTTCATGTCAGAAGAATCTTCGGGTTTCTGAGATGGGTCAAAAGACATTTGTATCCCTAAAGAACCGTCCCCATCTCCTGCAGGTCTTCCGTTATCACCTATGAGTTCTTGTATAGATCTAGGACGAGGACGCACATCTCCATTGAAAGGCAGAGCTCGTGACTCCATTTCAGCAGGAATCTCGTCATTTTGGGGTTTGGCAGTGTTAGCGCTGGGTTGATATTTCTGTTTTAAGGCCTCAGCAGGTGGAGCAGTCTTATAATTAGTATTTTCGAATATTATTGTTTCTACTGGAGGTGTGGTCCCATCAAGAACGCCAGCTTTTTCAGAAGCTATAGCACATGTTGCGGCAGCTTGTGATGTCGGTTTCACTTCAGGTAAAACTTCTGCTGGAGTGCTACGTTGACTCGATTGTCCTGATTTATTTTCAATAATAGGTTCTGTAGGCTCTTCAACGTTGCCACGCAATGTTTGTGAAATGGGCTTGTCCCATGCGTTTACTGGTGGTGGAGGAGGTGCCGCACCTGTATCTGGCCCAAATCCAGTCACTAATCCCATTTGTTTTTGCCTTTGTTTTACAAATCGTGGAGCCAAGTTAGCTTGGCGGGGACGCTCATATTGTGAACCAGATTTCCCAGATGATACAGGTCCCCGAGAGTTTGATTTATCGCTAGCATTTCGTGAAGATGATCCATTTCTACCACCACCTTGGTTAGAATGAGATCTAGGTTGTTTGGCCACTTGTTGTTGACTTTCATCTTTAGTTTGTGGCCCTCGAGTTTCTTTAGAATTCTTTTTATTGCGTACTTCTTGAAATCCATCATCAATAATAACCTCGTCGTCCTTTTTAACAACAGATGATAACTTTAAATCAGTCATAGCCTCTGTAATTTCAGTAGTTTTGTTATCACCTGGAGAGTCTTTCTTATTACCTTGAGCATTGCGACTGTTGTTTGGACGGTTCCCAGAATTCGGGTTGCGCCCTCCTTGACTTCTTTGGGATTGTCCTGACTGTCTGCCTCCTATAGATCGGTGACGGCCACCAGTGTTGCCACCTCCTTCGGAATGTTCTGATGTAGTCTCCCAATTTTCGTCTTCCCCACTTAAAGGTCCGCCTGTGCCTTTTGGTCGACGATCACGTCCTCTACCAGTAGAAGAACCTGTACGCGGTTTATTATTTGGCTTAGATTTTTCATCTTGTTGAGATCCATCTTTATTGATATCGTCATCTTTAACTCTATTTGCTTGACTGAAAGGACTTTTAGTGTTTGGAGGACCATAGCCGGTGACCCTCTTAGCCGGCGCTGGTGGCCTTGTTGTACCTTGGAACCCTCCTCGTCCGCGTCGAGAAGGTTGGCCTCGGGGTGCAAAAGGTTCTCTATTTTCCAAACCATCGGTCATCACAGGCGTGTGCTCTGAAGTAGGAGGGCGGTTAGAATCTTCGGGCCGGTCAGCTTTCTTCGGCCCTCGAGGGCTCCGTGGAGCTCTACGTCTCTCTTTACGCTCAGAATTCGGAGCACCATCAGTGGAACCATCTGATTCACTGGCCCTATTATTAGAACGTGAACTACGATGAGAACGCCGTCCACGAGATTCTCTTGGTCCCCATCCTCTGTTATATACTGCATAACCGCTGCTACCATATCCTCTACTTTTCTTTTCAGATCCTGATCCACTAGACTTACGTTCTACAGGATCTTTTGGTGGAATTTTGTTAAGTTGGTCGTTGTTGAACCTTTCGTTACGCTTATCATCACCAGATCGCTTTTGAGAATCAGCACTACCTTGTAGAGATTCCACTGAAATTGCTTCATTTGTCTTTATGCCTACTAATCCGGAGGGATCAGTACTCGACTTAGATGCTATAGATTCAGACTCTGACAGCTCTTTTTCAGATTTCTGTGCAGGAAACACAGTTTTATTAACTGCCAATGCCAGTGATTGTTCAGATTGCTTTTGAGTTTGATGGGATATAATATTCTCGTTTGCATTAGTAGGTTTAGAGAGAGATTGATTGATAGACTTAGGAATAGATTGATTATCAGAAAAAGATTGAGATTGTGTAATAGGAATGGTAGATTGGATCTGAATAGTTGCATAAGAATTATTGACTTGCAAATTTTGAGGTAAGTTTAGTGCACTAGTAGCACCAGGATTATTGTTATATTTGTGAGGTTGCGTCTGTTGCACTGGTGTGGTTGAAGTGTTACTTGTCTGAGTCGCCATTTGTTGCGGCAGATGAGCTGGTGGTGGTTGCGAACTTGATTTGTTGTTGTCATTTTCGTTTACGGATTGCTTTACTGGATCTTTGACGATGAGCTCGCATTCTTTTGGTGCACTTTTTTTGATGGGGCTTTTGAGAGCATTGTAATTATTAGACTCTTCTTGAGTAACCTCCGCCCAAGAAGATTTACCGAAATCCCTTTCTGATGATTCTCTTTGCGATGAATTAGAAGGCGGCGAATTACGTCGCTCAGAGATTTGTGCTTGAGATGAATCAGAAGAAGCAAAAGATTCGGCAATACCAATACTTTTTCTTTCGAACACTTCAGTTAATTTATCAGCAGCTGTTCTGTTACAATTTTCTATAGCACTTGGTAAATCAGTTGATTTTCTTTCTTTGTATTCACCATAATCCTTATAAGAGTCTTTAGAATTGGACCTTTCTAAGTGGTCTTTGCTAGCACGGTCATAATCTTGCATTTCCGAACGCCATTGAGGCCCAGGTCCATCTTTTTCTCTTCTGAAGTCATCTTCACGATCCGAGTAATCTCTGAAAAAAAAAAGTGTTTTGTTATACAACACTGCTCTTTTACCTGATTTGTCATTTACTCAGATATGTATGGAAGAATCGAAATCTAAACATGTTTTTTTTGTATTTAAATCGAGAAACTCAATAAAGATTAAGAAATGTGCTCAAATATGTTGAGCTACCTCAGTGGTCAAGGGATTACGGCGACTTTTTGAATTCTTTAAATGTTTCTATACATAGGTTTGATTCTCACCTGAGAAATTACCTAAAAATTTTCTTGGATATAGTAAAAAATGTATTGATAAAATATTACTGAACTGATTCAATGTGTACTATTTTAAAAGAATATTTTAATTTAACTGGCTAGCAAACATAATGAGTAAACAGGGGAGTGTATGGCTGCAAGTTGCTGTCATTTTAAATAGCACAAATTTTGAAATAGATTTTCAAGCAGGTGTATGTAAATAAAAATAGAAGGTACCTTGAGTATGAACGTCGTCCATTATGGGAAGCGTGACGAGGTGCATTGTAAGGTGGCGGTTCTTGGCGACGCGGCCCTGGTTTACTAGAGAATGCCCACGCCTTATGCGGATCATCTTGTTGTCTGCTTTGTTGTTGTTTTAAAAATCGAGGTGGAATATTGGCTTGGAAAGTTTTAGAGAATGCTGGGTTTGATTGATCACGTTCTCGACCATAATCACGATCTCTGTCTCGGAAATCGCGATCGCGGTCGTTTCTGTCTCTATCATTACGATCACGTTCACGGTCGCGTTCACGATCGCGCTCGCGGTCACGATCACGGTCGCGTTCGCGATCACGTTCACGATCTCTATCTCCACGTTCTCTTTCTCTGTCAAATCTATCGCGATCTACACGATCACCACGATCCCTGTTATCATTTCGATCCCTGTCACGATTGTCCATTCTGTCTTTTTCGCTCTCTTGGCGATCTCTATTATCTATACGACCTCGATCTCTATTCTCAACTCTATCGCGATCGCGATCTCTATCTCTTAAGTCTCGATCGCGATCTCTTTCAAAGCGGTCCCTATTTTCTACACGATCGCGATCCCTATTATCGGCGCGATCTTTTTCGCGCATATCCCTATCTCTCATGTCTCGAGTATCATTACGTTCTTTTTCTCTAATATCCATGCGGTCTCTTTCCCTATTATCATTACGATCTCTATTACTATCTCCTCTTTCTTTGTCTCGAGTGTCATGTTCTCTTTCCCTATTTTCTCTATTATCATTACGATCTCTGTCACCTCTGTCAGATCTGTCACGTGAGTCTTTAGACGGAAGTTGCTGCGTTACATCGCGCATCTGACGCCGCTGTTCCTCCTCCTTCCGTTGGCGAGCGCGGGCCACGGCCTGAGCGACTTCATTACTTTGTTTTTGTCGACGTTCTGCCCATAGTTGATCCTCATCTCCGGGTTCTTGGATTTTGGCATCCACTCGTTCCATTTCAAGGCTAGCCCGATTCAATTTATTAGACTTGTTTGGAGCCGATGATTCGCCATCGGAGAAATCTAATTTTTGACTGAAATAAAACCACATTGCAAATTAAAATATTAAAATTACTAATTAGTTTAGAATCGAATTTGAGCTGTTTTCCAAATGTATTTATTGAAATTATGTGGTAGAATTCTAGTTTCTCTAATCTAGCCATAAGTTATGTCGTAAGTTAAATGTAGTATAATTATACAATAATAATTGCCTTTTTTTATTCTAGTCATGACAATAATAAACTGTCGGCTCTACCATTACGTGAATATATGTGTTCATACTTTAAATAACAATTATTAATTCTGCTTTTGAATAATATTGAATATTTTAATTTGAACGAAGAGTATAATTTTTCTGATTATTAATTGAATAGTTATAATTAATTGTATATTATAAAATTATTTGATGGCTATATAACATAACATCTTAATAAACGTAATGTAAAACCAAACTCACATTTTATGTTGTAAATGATAAATTATAATAAAAATAAAAATATTATATTTGAAATTAAAGAGTTGATTCAAAATAATTAAAGATTTTTTAAGTTATTGTTTTATTCATTATTCAGGATTACAAAACAAAAGAAAATGTTTAGAAAAGGCAAGATTTGTGGCAACAAGAGTGAAAAAGCCATCACAGGGTGGAAATCTTATCAATTTTTTTTAAATGCTAAATCTTTTTTATAATTTTCTTATTACTTAAATGAGTTAGTCTATCACCCGCTTTCGGCTTGACGTCGGCTCCTGGGACACCTTGTATAGTTGTCAAGGTTGTTACAAATTGATTTTAGTATATTTTTTATATTTTGACACGACTTATGGTTGGTTACATTAATATAAAGCTTTTGTTACATGCAAGCATTTTATTTTATGGTTTAAACTCACTCATAATCAATATCGTCATTCTGAGCCCAGCCTGCGTCGCGGGAAATGTCATCAAGAGAAGAGATCTGTTCGTCCCGTAGGATGGGCCGGGCGGTAAGCACCTCGACGGCGCGTGGCGTGGCGGGCGGCGGGCGCTGAGCGGGCCGCTGGGCTGCCTGGCCGGGCCCAGGACCGGGGCCGGGCCCGGCACGAGCCTCGCGCAGCGTTCCCAGCGTGCCCAGCCCGAGCCCGCTGCCGTTGCTACCTTTCATCAGCTGAAGAGTAAATTTTTGATCTTGTGTAGATCTATTTTTTGTACTTAAGCTAGCATTATAATATCAGCCATGACATTTCAAGGAATGAAATTGTGTAGAGCATAGAGCCAATTCACTCAAGCTTCTCTATAATTCTCTATACTTTTAAATTATTATTTTTTCTATACAATAGATAATTACTAATCTCTTAAACTTTAGAAAATAGATACATACGAAGGACGGCAGAATAGCACGGAAGGCGGGTGTTTGTTGTGAGGCGGGCGTCGAGGCGGGCGCGGCGGCGGGTGATGACGCTGCTTCTTGTCGTACGCCTGCTGTACCACCGCACGTCCAGCTGCCTTCCGCTACAAGTAGTATAAAATAAAAAATTGTGATAATTTATATCAAACACAATTTCTATTTATCTAAAAATGATATGTAGTAACAATAATATCTGGGTTAACATCAGTTAACCCAAAATTACAACAGGCAAAACTTTAAAAATTCCAGTATTCTTATTTTTCAATTTAAAAGATCATTTTGTAGGTAATTGATAAGTTAATGCTTAGTATAGGGCATCTATTATGTTAGGCAGTTTTGTTATCATATAATTTAGAGCACAGACAGCTTTTCCTATCTTATAATAAATAAATGAGACAAATAACAAAAAGCAGGTTTTACTTTGTGGTCTGAGTTGAGGTTGAGGACCCAAGTGTTCTGAAGAACGGTGTGAGGGTTGCGCCGCTGCTTCCAGTGAGGGGAATTCTGTGCGGAAATGGGGAGAAGAAGGCGGTGGTAATGCCACCCAACCGCCTGGGCCTGTGCCGGCAACCACACCACTGTTCGATGTTGTAGTCTGAAAACATAGTCAAACAAAGAATTGCAATATTATTTCTCATTTTAAATTAAATAATAAGGATTGCTAAAAAAAAAAGGAATACTTACTATGATTTGAGAGGAGCATGTTGCTGGTGTAGATACAGTTGTAGTAGCAGCAGAGATAGAGCTAAAAAGAAATTATTATACACACAAAATTATAATATAGAATATAATGATTCTAGAAATAAATAATTAACAAATTTCTTACTTAGTGTTTGGATCTTGACCAGTTTCAGTTTTCAAAGAAGGCAAATTGGCTGGTGGGCGTCGAGCTGAAGGAACTTTTCCAAGGCTTTGCATTCCATGTTTACGGCTTAGTTGAGATTTTACTGAGGACGGTTCAGAGTTCTCGTTCTAAAAAAAAACAAATTGTAACTATTTGAAAATGGGTAGATATACTGTGAACACTCATATGATATGCAAAAAACACAAAGAGCAATGCAGACAATGTACCAATAATCAAATTATTATTTTAACAATTTATTATCCATAACTATGTAGTTTATTGTATCATAAAAAAATATTAAAAGATGATGAATGTTTACTTCTTAGCTTTACAAGTATAAAAAAAAATATTTTTAATCTTTACTAAATTCTCATCTCATTTTTAATCACTTTGTGAGAATCATTATTCTTCAAACCAGCGTGGTGAAGACTTAAAGTTAATAAATGTCACATTGAGAAAATTTATACCTTTTAGTGAAAACAAAGGATATTCAATCTAAATATAGTAGATATAATATCAATTTAATTTACTGGGCTTCATAATAAAATTTTCCATAATACATAATGATTTAAAATGAACATTTTTAAGCACAGTGACATCCAAAAAATATTGTAAGTAATTCATACTGCAACAAAACTATTTGTAAAAGAAAAGAATGCATTAGTTATGTTTTTTCATAAAGGTAACTAAGCTTATGAAATAATGCAGCAAGGTAGCCAATATGAAGGTCAATCCATTCAACTGTGACAGTAACTTTACATTGTTCTAAACATATCCTGTTACATATTCCGAAAACTAACTCAATAGGAGTGATTAGAAGACCACTTAGGTCTGCCACAATACCAAAATTCACAAAAACACCATACTTTACAAACACTCAAAAATTTAGGACAAGACATACCTATACCAAAATTGGCGTCAGTAATTAAGATATGAACTATTATCATCAGTAGGTACATGGCAAGGCTTATATGTTTACTTACTCTATTGGCGCAGTATAAGCTATTGATGTCCAATTTTTGATATTTTTGCTTGCCGGACGTCGGCTTCGTCTGCGCCGTAGTACCTCCGCCGCCCGGCGTCGAGAGTGCAGACATGCTGCGATGTACACACCATCAGGAGGTTACCCTCGCACCAACCACCAACTGCAACCAGCGCAAGAAACACTTGGTAGGAAGTCGAAACTGTAAACTCACGTAACACAAGCGTCCATTACAGTTCACTAATAACTTTTGTAACGTCGCGAAACACTCTTTTCTCGCTTATCTGGGCAGATATATCAAATATATAGCCACTAATCACTGTATAGGTACCAAACCACTTTCACAGTACAGGGACGACTGAGCCCTGCCCTCGGAGGTTTATTGACGTGTTACATCCGTACGGTGAACACTGGATCGATGATATACATTTTTCTTTCACACTCTACGTTATTATACATTATACACGTTCTTTTAAACTACAATCTTAAAACAAGCACAAAACTAACGGTACTGACTAGATAAAAGTAGAGAACTGTAAATAAACTATTTTCTTTTGCTATATCGACAACAAAAGGAAAATAAATATATACCTTGGTCCGTTAAACTTGTTATAACGATATTTAAATTATCTAAGCTCAATTGCTAGTTTCCTAACGAAGATTACTTTAGATTTTAACTATATTCTACGCTACCAAAAACTTATATCACTTTATTTAAAGATGGCGTCTCCAAAAGACGATCTCCTTCTTTTTCACAATCAATAGTGTGACGTCACAAAGACCACAGACAGACGCGACTAAGCGCACTCTAGCGGAAAATTTTCAAAAAATGTAATTGTATTTTTATTTTCTTTATTTATGGCTTGTAAATTTGTGTATTTGGCCTATTCCAAGTAAGTATAATCTTTCTTCTATGTTCTTGAGTAATTTCCTAGGTTTCAGTAAAGAAGTGGGATTTACTGAAATCTCCTCGTGGCCTTCTTGAGAGAGCTCGAAAAGACACCTTCCAACCTGTTTTATTTCACTTGTATACACTCATGCATATTCAGAAACACTCAGTGGTTAATAACCCACCTTTATTACACACTAATATCAACCACAACACAAAATTTTATAAGAAAACCAAAACCATTAATGTGACGCTTCGCGCTCCGGCCAAAAAGTCCAATGTAATTGTACCATACAATAATATAACTTTTTTAATATAGCATTGGAGTGTGATATTTGGATGAATTATATGAAATTCAATAATAACAAGATTTTCATAATCTCTATAATCTGCTATAATCAATCAATCTATCATTGATATAAGACTTTTTTTTATAGGATGGTGCTTATCTGAAGAATCACATTATTATAGATTTGTCTGCTAAAACATAATGATTACATATGTACCCACGATTTACGGATTTCGTAAATTAAAGACGTACAAGAATTGTCCGATATACGGACTTTAGTCGTATATGACAAGTTCTATCGTCAATGGATTAGTCTAATCGAATGCTAATCTAATTTTACAATACCTTAATACCGTTCGTGTTAAGGTGGTGTTCAAGACAGTTATGCGTTTAACCATTTATTTTTAAAAGACATAGATCTTTAAAATCATATTGTCTTCTACAATATTTTTAAAGTTATTGAAAATATACAAATCATCTAGGGTGAATGTTTTTCGCTGGACAAATTCTGCCATGGAACTAATTATACACTTTGTACACACAATACATTTAATATCATTTTCCCTAACGTTTGGTCACCTTACTGAAAGTTAAGGAACATATAGGAATTATAATAATTTCTTCTCTCAATATCTTAATTAGCAAGGACAGTCAATGTAACTATGAAACAATATGCAGCATATCTGGGGGTAAGGATATGTTACCATTTAAACAACAAAATAATATTAACAACTGATATTGTTTAAATTTTATTAATAATAATAAATGTACAACTTACAAATTATAGAACGAAATTGTTAAATATGCTTTTTAATTAATTTTTTTTTGTAGACTTATGATTTTGTATAGTTGCACTGTTAACCTTTTCACAACACGCAAAAATGTAAATTTATCTATTTTAATATTTTGTAGACCTCTAAATTTCCTAGTACATCACTTCTTCAAAAGCAAATTTTGAAACAACCCCCTGGCCTCAAATGGCTTCATGGACGAAAAGATGCTAATATTAGGGAAAAGTTCTTTCATTAAAATCTTTTCAATAAATTAAGCTGTGTAACATTTACAAGGAACCTTGTCCAATAGAATGTATTTATTAGCAGCACGTAACAGTGAACAGCTCGACATAATAACTTTAATATTTATTATCTCGAATATCTTCGGCAGAAGGCACGTTAAGCAGTAGTTTTTAATCATATATTGATTTAAATATATTAACCATCTAACAATATATTTAACGACTAACTTATATTATGTACTGGCAAAAATATAAAAGGAAACATTAACATTGTTCTTAGTTTATGCCGGCTCGTTTCCTTTTCATCTTTAAATTCCATCTTTTATTTATTTATTTATTTTGAATGGGTTCAATCCCAATCAAGCCCGGGGGCCAGACGCGGACTCCAAATGTCTAAAGCGTCTGTATGCACACTTTCCTGTTTTTTTATCATCAAATTCCTTGTAAAATAATATAATTTCACGCTAGCCGCTAACAAAGCTGTTCGGCCACTATAATACGACCGCATTGAATTTGGTCTTACTTCAGAAACAACGTTCATCAAACACGTATTTTTAATTTAGTAGTATTAAATTACAACCAAATTAGAACCATTTAACATTTGTACTTTGAGAGTTTGTGACAATGACGAGAAAAACTGAACTTGCAATTGTTGTCTATTTCGCTCTTACCCATGTATGTTAGATTACTTTAAGTGAATACGAGAGCTGTCATACAGTTTTGATTTTAGCACGGTTTCTATAGCTTTAGTTATTGTTCTGAGGGTTTTGGGTCACAACTTTTTTATTTTTGGGAATTTCAAATTTCGGGCTACGTTGAAATGTGTTGATTCGATTCCATACAAAATTGTTAAAATCGGTTAAGAACTCGGAAAGTTATGGCGTAACAGACATTGCGTCATTGAAGCTTATCCATGGGAACTCGCTTCGCTCCAATAATTTTTTTAACATTTTAAAGCAAAATAACATTGGCTGTATTCTGAAATACACATCAGTATACTGGCCAGTTGTAATGGCGTCATGAATCCGTCGCCATTTTGTACTGGTTAAAGTTAAAGAAAGTGGGACGTATCCTCAGAATACGGAACAGAAAAACCAAGTGGAAGTGCTACGTGACTCAAATTTGTATAGAATGCATTATGCCAAACCCACACATGTTAGCCGATAATTATAAATTGCACTACAAAGAGAAAGTTTCACTGATTTGTTGTTATGATTTCAGTTAAATCTAGCCTAAGTACAAAATTCTATATTAAAAAAGTATACCATAAAACAATAACAAAAGGTTTATTTTTTATAATGCAAATTTAAAGGGAAATTTAATAAAAAATTCCGCTACCCGAAAACAGAGGGCAGTAATTTCTGTGGATGCAATTATAGAACAAAACTCTATACAAATACGGTTGGCATTCGCGCCATCTGAGACTAGTGCTGTTACCAACCACACAATCCTGAAATGTGTTATCGATATTTTAATAATGGGTCAGAAATTTTGAATGCGTTATTTTAAATTAAAAACAAAATGTATAGATCTACCAAAATCTCATGGCAAATTAGGTAATAAAAATTTGTGGACGGGAATAGGATTAAGTGATCTTGATACTATTCAATTTTACTTTAGTACTGCTGGAAGTTTTGGTACCTATCAATTAAAGGGGTAGGCAGAGGTGTTAACACCCACATTTGGCCAGATAAGTTAAGTCTCAAGGTGGCAAAGGAATACTACCAACCAATCTCTTTCCTTGGGTGTCGTAAAAGGCGACTAATGGACTAAGAACTACACAAGCAGCGACGGGCTCACCACCTGTCACGCTGAACACTTGTGCAGTCACTGCTTGGTGAAACGTGGACTATGGCAGTGGACTGCTTTTGAGGTCCTTTTACCTAGTTTCTGACTAACCCTTAGGGGATAATAGTCGTGATTATATGTATGTATGTCAAGGTGGCAAGCCTGTTGCCATGCACCGGGTACAAAGTAAGGCAGGCGAAATTCACAATAAAAAATATATTTAGCCCTAAGCAGTGTATTGTCATTTGTGACAACAAATAAGAGACTACATGACCCATAATAATATACATACTTTTATTCATGATAGGTACATAATTTTATTCTTAATATACCCAATACATGCGTAAACATCCATGACTCAAGAATTGATAAGTCTATAATAGACTTGTCAACAATTGATTACAATAATACATCTTAAAAGTAAAAATATTAAAAAGTAGACAAGCAGTCAAAGAAGGTATATAAAGTCAATGATATGAATCAATAAATATAAAAGTATCTAAGCGTTCCACCGGTCAACTCATAGACGAGCTCTAAAATGGAAAATTGTGTTTGTGCTTTCTTTTTCGAAAATATTATGATATACATAAGAAATATTTTTCACTTGAGATGGACAATTTGAGCTGCCACCTTCACCTGTGGTATGAGGCTGTGCTTTCAAGTCATCTTGTTTCTGTAAGAAAAGTAAATACTTTATCAGAGAAATATAAAAAAAAAGTTTCTTAATATAATTTTACTATTTGTTGTGTCCGGCAACACTGCCATACTCATGTCATAGTCATCAATTACTTGTGCTGTAACATTAGGTGTCTGCTCTTAACCAGTATTTTTTTTTTTTGGCCTACTTATGCCAGAATTATCAAAATCACTTGGTCTTTTTGATGGTGGGGTGGCGTGGAAACTTTGAGGTTAAAACAAAACCAATATCATACAAACATATTATATGAAGACTATATTTATCAGAATGGTATAACGGTATAGTATTTCTATCGCATTAATCTTGCATTTACTTTTAATCGTGCTTAGAATTTAGTAAAAAAAATAACTACTGTTACTTTTATGTAACACATAATTTTCAAAGTTAGAAACGCCGTTAGTTTTATGTACCTCTATCCTTTACTGGATATTAAAAAATCATCATTTGTAAAATGTTCGGAGCATATGGTACTTGATTTTACTGGCATCCAATTGACTCTACCCGATGCATCTATCCATTTTTTTTTATAACTAGCCTCTTTGGGATAAAATAAATTTAAACAAAAGGTAGAATCATCTCTTAAAGTTTTAAGTATGTGGTGTAAACATATATATTACAAAACATATTATACAATGTACCTACTAAATAATATATTATTTTGTTCTATTATTGTAAATAATGCATTATTGCATTATTTCTTTTCATCAAATCTATCGATAATATCGGCATTTATCATAACCACAGTTACATCACTAAATGAATAGCTAAGAACAATCTAGAGAAAGTACTTAGTGCTCTCAACGTAAAATAGTCTTTATTTAAAAATCCAAAAAGTTGAGTTTGGCAAGGCGTTTAGTTTATTTATGTTGAATTGAAACCAAATAAAGGTTTTTAGCAATATTAATAAAATAACTACTTACCGATGGTAAGAAATACCTCCATTAGCGAGATATTTTCTCCTGCTATCATTTTTGCATCCAAAACAATACGGCATAATTGCATAAAAGTATAGACAATAGTGACACAACGCAAGACGAGTGTTTACAACCGATGGCAGCACACGACTGGGACTAGATAAGCGTAGCTACGCTTGATTGTGCCACGCGCGTCACGCTCACTTAGCACTTCCACTTGTTTTTTCTGTTCCGTGCCTCAGAACAATAACTAATATTGTTCTGAGGACGTATCTTGCCTGGCTTTTACCTTTCTCTCGCTCTCACACTATGTTAAATATGGCGTCGTTTTATGTCATCAACGCAAAAGCGAATATACTACGGAACAAATCAACAGTGTGGTAACCTCAGAACAATAACTATATTGTTCTGAAGTGGCACCGATTTTTTCTCAGAACAATAACTAAAGGATTTTTTGACTCAACCCTAATCATTTCTTATGTTGTTTCCTCGAAACAAGGTTATTTCAATCTCAGAACATTAACTTAGCTAGTTATTGTTCTGAGGTTTCAATGTTGTTTCTAAAAACGTTGACATTTCACAGACTATCACAAATTGCATTAGTTGCTCAGAACAATAACTAAAGTTATTGTTCTGAGATTAGTTGCTTTTTTAGTTGGCAATTGTTGGCAATATGCTTAGGAAGACCCGTATTATGCCAATATTTAGATATCAAATAATAAACTCAAATCTAATATGTTTTTTAAGTCAGTATCTTTTAATACATAAAATGTTGGAATACGTTATGCCGGTGGGAAGTGGGCTTTTGTCCGATTATTCGTTTAAAATATTTCTGCTGGAGCACCTTTACTCCAACGGAAGTGGTTTGCTGGATTTATTCCAAAAGTTTTGTTTAGCGCAAATTTATAACAGATTGTGCCACATTTATAACAGATTTTACACTGATTATTCGTTTAACATTAAATCCTTTTAGAAGCTATTTACCTACTGGGGTAACGAACTTAAAATATTTTCAACAGAAATGAGAGCAAAAATGAACATCACAGTGGTTTGTGTGTTTGTCTGTCCGCTCTTTTCCCCGCTCTTTTTCCATTGTATCAATTAACATTACCATAGTAACGCGTTAACCACAAATAGTTCGTCTACCAGACGCTAGATGGCGCTAATGGAAAAAATATTTAATAATAGAACAAAAAATTTTGTCCACCCGTGCGAAGCCGAGACGGGCCGCTAGTATCCACAAATAAAAGATATGTTGTATTTCGTACGAAGAAAACATTTCATGTCACTAATTGCATCTTATAGGAAAAACACCTAAGTCGAAACAATTGTCCATGCTTTGATTATAGACTTCAATGACTTTTCTCGTCGAGGTGGTAAAACAGTTGATCTCTATTTCAACGCCTGCGCCATGCAACGCTCTGTATCATATTGATGATTGAAATTCAGTAGGCGAAGTTCTGCGGAGAAGCTCATAGAACGAGGAGTGTCTGGGAAATCCGGCAGCCATGTCGGGGAATATGGGGATGGAACAGTTGATTCCAATTGTGAATAAAATGCAAGATGCTTTTACACAGTTGGGTGTGCATATGCAATTAGATTTACCACAAATAGCTGTAGTTGGCGGACAGTCGGCAGGCAAAAGTTCGGTCTTGGAGAATTTTGTTGGAAGGTCAGTAATAAATAAATCTATCACAGTTTTGAGTGACCTTTTTTATTTTTGTTAAAAAATAATAACACTGTACACATATTTTGTCTAATGTAATTAAATAATGCGTGTTTGTAAATTTCTTTAGCAGTTACTTTAACCTAGGCATAATTTTTATATACGCCACAGTATTACATTTTTTAAATACTCAACTGATTAGAAAAAAAAGTTTATATTATTAAAATTTGCAAGTGCTACAAAATTTACTTATTAACTGAAAGTTTTTGAAATAAAAATTATTAAAGCTATATTTTGTTTTATATTTTGTCTAATATTAATTCAAACTGATATGCGTTTTTATCCTAAAGTTCTTCTTTAATAATATTTTCTTGAATTGGCCTACATTTTCTGCGCATGTCAAAGCTTATTGATTTGACCGCCCATGTCAAAAATTTGTTGTTTGCTATCGCTATAACTTTTGACTTTTACATACCATGTTTTATCTATGATTTTTAATATCACTTTACTTTTTCGTTACAATTTGTATATCATCTAAGTTGCACTTTATGCCATTAAATAGTATTATTGAAAACACAAAAATATTGTTATATATTTGCCAAAAATTTTTTCGGTATGTGTTACAACTTGACAGCACGTAGAGTAGAATCGGAACGCGACGTAACCACCCACCACCATATTGAAAAATAAATTAGTTTATCAATGATGAATTGATGATGAGCAAGTGTAATTAAAATTTGTAATAAATTCATGATTTCTTGTAAAAATGGCTGGGAATTTTGGAATGCAGCAGTTGATCCCAATTGTAAACAAATTGCAAGATGCGTTTGTGCAAATGGGCGTTCACATGTCTTTGGATCTTCCACAAATTGCAGTTGTGGGTGGTCAGTCCGCTGGAAAGAGTTCGGTATTAGAAAATTTTGTAGGCAGGTGAGTGCTGAAATATAGGATATTTGGAGACTAGTTTTGTTTCCAAAAAAACTTTTGTACAATAGACTAGTATGTGAGAGGTATGACTAAGCTGCCTTGGGTTTTGGTTAAAGAAGTAGTTAAACAAAGGTTCAAATATTGGTTTCATAATGATGTTCTGATCTTCTTTCTTAAATATTTAAAAAGTTGTAATGGTGTTTCTGTACCAATATTTTTATTTATTATGCATTATAAAAGAAACAAAAGGCATTAAAAGTCTCTTTAAGTTTATGTCAAATTATTTCTTCAGTTTCAAAGAAGTTGTTTAAATCCAGTCTCTGATTGTTTTATGCTGTGGCACTGCTATGTTAAAAATTTTCAACAGTCTATATAATATATTTGATGCATACACTTTTTGCATTTTACACCTTGGAAGAGAATATTGTCACTATCCTGCTAATTTTTTGTTTCCTAAAGTATATCGGTTTGTACTGTTATCATAAAATTATCAACACAGGAACTAGCAATTGCACTTATTGACATTTCCTTTTACTATCAATGGTTTAAAAACATAAGTGTTATATCTGACACATTTCAAACATAAAATAAATAAATAAAACTTTTGCTTTACTTAATATTTAGTATTTGAGATAATCTATGAGGATAATTATTAATTTGTTTGAGTTTTTAATATTGAAGTATGTTACAAGGTTTTCTGTAACCCATCTTGGTTAAAATAAAAAACCTTACAATTGATACTTTCTCGAGCCCTTAACATTTTTAGAAAGAGTTAACATCTCTTGTAGAATTGAAGAAAACATATGATTCTTATGTCAACTGAATTCTTTTCTATAAAAGATTTAAAGGTAAATGTAAACCATAACATCACTAAAGATCCAGTCAAATGAAATACTTTCAAGAAGAAATGACATTGAGATTTCAATTATATGAATCACCTTGCGATTATAAAGACTTCCACGTAATTATTGATGTAAAGAACCAAACATAATTGAAGTTGTTTAGAGTTTTACTTTATATTAAGAATTTTTGCCTACTACTATCATATTATTTTCATTGTACTAGCCATTAGATCTAAGTAGGAGACAAAATTTCATCTTTTTATCTGATGATACTAAAAGTTTATCTTTGATTTGATAATGTTTCTGTGGATATTCTGTTTACCTTGTTGCAGCAATATTATGCTGTGTTGCTTTGCAACACTCTTTTTCCCCTTACTATATATAAATCTTCTTTAGGATGCATACAACATATTTTTTTTTTGTCTCTATCTGCTACTTTTTTAGTTATTGAGACAATAATAAATAGCTCTAGATTTTTGTATATGAGATAAATATGAAGAATGTAGTGGAGAATAAGTCAATGTCTTTTCTCAATATTAAATGTTTGTTAATTTATTTCATAACATATTATTTATGTTACAGAAATAACTTAAAAACTTATATAAATGGTCTGTTGTTATTTTTTGATAGCTAACTATAATTCGGCAGCATGTAAAAATATTTCTTAGGTTGAAATAATCAAGGATGCTCAGAAATTATATTGGAAAACAATAGACTTTATTTTTTATTGCAAACTGATAACTCACAGAATTGAGACTGAATTTCCCATTCTTTTTTATTCTTGTAGTACCTATTTACTTTACTGTTCAGCCAATGTGAAAGTGAGGAGACAGCGTCCTGGGCAAGCAATTTTCTGAATTTAATGTTACAATGTCAGAGTAAGTTATAGAGTTACAGTTTGAGATGAAATATAAATAAATTTTATTTAAATGAATCTACAATAAGTTTTTTCAATTATCTCTTTTTTTACCTACCACATCAATGCAGGATGTAGTCAGGATTGACAAGACGAAAAAAAATGAAATTTGTCAGTATATTACAAAACTAGGATATTTACAATATTTATACATTGTTGCGAGATTTAAAAAACAATATATCAACAACGTTATATAAAGAACAATAATATTTTTTATTGTAATCTTGTTAAGAAAGTTGTTTAATGTAATGAAATTTAATTCTAATGACAATTACAATAGTTGGTACTGGGTGGTGGCATATGTTCCGATTCTTTTACAAACTGAATGATATTAAAGGTATCCTAAAAATGTTTGGCAAAATGGTAATTGATGAATTTCTAATTTAAATAACTCAAATTACAAATGATTACCAGACTAAAATTCATTATATCAATACATCATTTCACAAGCAATTTTTTTAAACATGTTTTTAATGGTAAAACAATATTTAGCAAAAAATTAGAAATAGTAAATCATTCATGTAACAGAAACACAATTTAAATGTATTATTAATTTTGTCAAAATACATTGCTTGGGATAGGTTAGTTTCAGTAACTTATCATATAGGTTAGAGTAGGTCAATTGAACCTTAATGGCTTAAGTTTAAGGTTCCAACTGCAACCTCAAGTGCCAGAACTGAATTCTACAAATTTTTCTACCCTTATTTTAAAATACCAAATTTATGAAGCAGATTATGTAGTCAAATGAAGTTTTGAAATGATTATTTTAACATTAGATTTATTTGCAGAGCAAACATTTCTTGAAATTGGTATTTTGCCAAATGATTATTTATATAGGTAGTTATATGTTTACGAAATTATAGATTTTTATGCTTTTATTAATTTTTTGCATTCACAATGCAATATTTCTATAAGATATAAAATATGCGTATAAAAAACAACAAAATCCCATCTGAGGGCTCGGAGGTGTAGTTGTATTTTATATCTCATAGTTTTTTGTTAAATGATTAGTGATGTTATTTTTTAAATGATAAATGATCAGGTAATCATTATTATTTTGTCAATCATTCCTTAACTGATATTATACGAAATAAATAAATTCTGTTCTGGCAGCTAAAAATAAGTTTTTTTGGCATTTAATATGAGTCTCTTGAACTTTGGGCAACTGGATTTAAGATACAACCCATGTTAAGGATTTAATCCAGATCAGGTCACCAACTACATTTGAACTAGAAATTTATTGATCACCGATCATTATGTTTCAATAAACTCCATAGAACCACCATTACTGTTTCTTCAACTGGTGTAAGTCATTAGTACCAATTTGTATTAATTGATATATATTCCTTTGGCAGAGACTTCTTGCCCCGTGGTTCGGGAATCGTCACCCGTCGTCCTTTAATTCTACAGCTTATAAATGGAAATGCAGGTGAGACAACAAAAGATAAACTCGTGACTCTCATTTTTTGTTTGTATAAGAATTTATTTTATGACTTAACCATTCAAAAAATATACTCTAATATGGCTATTCAAATGTTTAATATGTATAACTCGGACATTGAAATGGGTGATTTTAATATGATTTTAAACCATGAGGTGCCAGCGTCCTTTCCGCCCTTGTCAGTCTACGGGCTATCATTCCACAAATACCTCCTTTCTCGCACATATTTTTGAGGAAAAAACAGGGCTGGCAATGTTTAAAACATTTGTTCAAAACAAACAACAACAAATACCTGTTAAAACATGTTTTAAAACATTTTGTTTTAAACACGTCTAAAACAGTTATAAAAACATAAAGATTTACTATATATATTACATATAATCATAATTTTTAAACTTTTAAAAACTTTTATTAGCAAAATTTTGATTTTGAGATATATTGTAAATTGTGGCGGCAACAGACTACGCTGGCAGGGATTACCCCAGCAGACTCCAATAAGTGAACGAATAAGATATATTTACTGTGCGTAAATGGGAAAGGGATGAAGATCCGCTTGTACCGCGGTTTTTTTTTTATTTTTATTGTTAGATAATTATGCAGTGACAGTTGAAGTGACACTAAGTGATAGATAATTTGATTGAGTTTCGTTCGTTTACACTGGATCTGCATACTGCTTGCCCTTCCAAAAGAAAGAATGTCTACAGGACGAACAAAAGATTCGTTTTGGCAGTAGGTACTATCGAGGCCTCTGGCCTTATCAGTCCTAAGTCGAAAGTCGCTAGCACACTGCACGATGCCTATCGCTTCAGGCCTCAGAACAATAACTAAAGCTATAGAAGGAGCGCTAAAATAAAAACTGTATAACAGCTCTCGTATTCACTTAAAGTAATCTAACATACATGGGTAAGAGCGAAATAGACAACAATTGTAAGGTTTTATTTTCACGTCATTGTCACAAACTCTCAAAGTACAAATGTCAAATGGTTGTAATTTGGTTGTATATTATACTACTAAATTAAAAGTACGTCTTTGATGAACGTGGTTTCTGAAGTAAGACCAAATTCAATGCAGTCGTATTACAGTGGCCGAACAGCTTTGTGAGCGGCTAGCGTGAAATTATATTATTTTACAAGGAAGTTCGTGATAAAATAACAGGAAAGTGTGCATATAGACGCTTCAGACATCTTTGAGTCCGCGTCCAGGATGGCTTGTGTTGTTCCAGACTGCAAGTCTCATATATCACGAAAAGAAAATACGGGTGAGGTGTTATCATTTCATCGGTGAGTTTGGTTTCTAAATTCTCATATTTTGACAATATAACAACGGTATATTCAGAAAATTGTAGTAAATTAATATTACAAATAGATTGCTCCATGAGTTTTGGTTTAAATTGTCTTATTTTCATGCCTTCTGTTTTGTATATGAAAGTATGACAGTGATGTGTTCTTTGTTATCGATGTCAACATTTTTGGTTTTTACTTTTTGCTTTAGTTTTCCCAAAGATGAACCTATTAGAACTGAATGGATACGCCGTATATCAAGGATCAATTGGACACCGAAAGCGTACAGTCACATTTGTTCGAAACATTTTAGACTACATTAATTTGAGCCACATGAAAACATTTGATTTCGGCGGCTTAAAGCAAATGCTATACCCACATTACATTTACAGAACATGCAATTGCTCCTTTTTTATTCCAAACATTATCTTAGTCTTGCTTTGTCATATAATTATTTCGATCCTACCAATAAATATTCAGATTTTCAATTAACATTTTGGCAGCGTGTATCCCAAATAATAATGATAGCTTATTTACAATAATATTTTTGTGTTTCAGAAACCACTATCGCATTAAGAAGGAATTATGAACCACCAAGTAAACGCCCCAAATCTATGACCACAGTTGAAACAAAAACTGATTCCGATATCTCTGAACTGATATCTAATTTACAGAAAATTATAGCAGATTATAAAAAACCAAATTGGAATATTAAAAAAAGAGTTAGAAAGGGTTAAAAAGACCAGCAGTGACGTCTTCGCAAATTAAACACTAACAAAGAGAAATCTCAACTCTATAACATATTGATAGAAAAATTGTAACAAGAATATGTTCAAGCCGAATACCTAGCACTTTTAGAGTGTGTAAACAAAAATGACAAAAATTCGCGGCGAGAATTGAACTCAATTCCGGAATCAGCGTTTAAAAAATGTTTTGATGATTGGATTAAGTTAGCGTAAGTGTATCGTTTCTGAAGGAGCATACTTTGAAGGTGATAAAATAAATTTGGATGAATAACAAACATTGTGTATATTATTGATCTTTTCCCGGTACTTTCTTGACAGAGCTGTATATAAAAATATAAAAATAATAAGTAAATATGTATAAAATAATAGTTGGTTAATTTAATTTAAATAGTCGATTATTTTTCTTTTAAAATTTATCCTCTTTTTTAATCTATACCTATTAAAATTTAATGTTGAATGCAGTGTTCACAAATGTACTGCTAGAGGTCTAACTTAAAATAGAAACATGTAGCCTAATGTGATATACCTATACAAAGTGCAATTTTTTAACTGTACCTACCTGGTTTCTCTAGATACTGAAGACTGCAAATCTAATAAATAAATTGGTTCGGGTCCAAAATTCTACTCATGAATACTGCATTATAAAATGTTCATATTGCAGATCCTACACGTTTATTATGACACATTACCGTCCGTTCTAGTGTCATAGACATACCAACAGCATATTTTTTTTTACATGTTTTTAATTTTATTTTTATCGATAGTAATATCGATGCCGTTACATCATTGACGTAAGGGAAACTAGTGACTACCTTATAAATTACGAAACAAAATTTGTATACTTATTTCTTTCTTACACATGTACAACTGTATAAGTCAAAATAGTACGAACTAACGTTTTGTGTTGTTATTTTAGCAATCCTTCTATAGCTTTAGTTATTTTTCTGAGCTTCAGGCCACGCCCCAGTCCATTCATTCAACAATGGCGCGCGTGCGCAAACAAGCAAGTGAGAGTAGATTGACAGTTGACAGTACTGACATCAATGGCGATTTTAAAACTAGTTGTTTATGATTGGCCGTAGTATAAATCGTAGTAAAATACGAAGCCAATTAGGGGTGGTGTGGGCGTGTCCGATGCGATCAGTTCAAACGAATATTTCTACAAAGTGGCAAGGCGCGAGAAGCCTCGATAGTACCTACTTCACAGAACTGCCTGTATCTACAACGGGATGGTGAAAATTTTCTACCTTTATTTCTATTTAATTTCTACCTTGCCCTTACTTATCCCAATCACAATAGAATTACATTTTTAAAAGTATGAAAGACAATGTTTAAAACATTTTAATTGAAGCATTTATAAAAGGTTTATTTTCAATTTGTTTTTTGTTTTACGATTTAAACATGGTTTCTTCTTAAAAAAAAAGGTTTTCTTTCCAACCCTGGGGAAAAGCCACTCTTTTAGACACCTTTAAAGGATTCGTATTAATTTCTGTACACGAGACAAGGCATTATTTCGTCCGCAGGCCGCAGCAGTAGGTAATGCTCAAAAACTTAACAAAACTCTCACAAGCTGGACCTGTATTATTTTCATTTAGTCGGGCACGAATTTAAAAATTCGACACGTCCGGCTGAATCTAGATACCTGGCAACCCTTTGTTTGACGAATGCATAAATCTATTGAATAGGTGGTAAAAATGTGCGTATACCTAGTCCGGCCATAAGTTCTGTTACAAATAAAAATGCATTTTTTATGAAGTTATGTAATTTACTTAAACTTATATGTACATCTTTATTAGTCTCAACAAAAACTATTTTATTCGAAATTGCCTACTTTGGCTTGTCTGGCCACAAATCTATGGATTTACTCAATTTCGCCACTGCTTGCTCCAGAGATTTTTTAAGAGACTCGATGTCGCCATGTCCTCTAAAACTGACCATAATTTGTAGTCTAAAGGGTTGAGGTCTAGGCTATGTGAGGGCCAGTCTTCAGCACTTATAAAGTCCGGAACGTTGGTTTCAAGCCAGGCTTGAGTAGTTTGTGTCTTGTGACCAGGTGTTGTCTTGCTGGAAAGTCCACAGTACATTTTTAAAAAGTGTATTGCTGAGAGGTTTCACAACACGATCCAAGACTTTCTCTTGATATACTTTGGCTGAAGTTTTCACTCCTTTATCACAAAAATATAGCCTTGATAAGACATGCCCCACCGAACCATCACTGACTCAGGATGATGACCACGTTGTTCGAACTACGCGACAGAGTCCTAGCGGAAATCTTCATTTCTCGCGATAAGATATTTCGCTTCCTAATGGGGTTTCGACGAAATATGGCTTAAACAGCATTAACAGCCTTTGTAGTTCTAACAGCACGCGGCCGCGCCGATCTTTTATGGTCTTAGGCAGAGAAAGTGTTGTATCTGTTGATAGTACGATATACGAACATACGGCTTTTGAAGTGTCTGGAATGTGACCGACGGCTCCATACCCACTTCTGCAAGGCGATCACTGCAATCCATTTTTTTTAACACCCCATTCCATATTGTTATTTGATATATGAAATGCCGCGAAATCGAAAGATGTTTTCACTATAAGAAATGTGTTCCAAATTCAAAATGATTTAAAAGAGAAAAAGTTTTATTTAACAGTGTTTATGGCCAGACTAGTTACTGTTAATAAGGGATGATTACGGCTAATTGCGTTTTGAAACAAAGCACCAGGACTAAAGTTCTCACGTCTTATTCGATAAAAAGAGTGGATAATACATTTGTATTTTGCTTCTTATTCGTAATTGTCAGTGGTCTATGTTAAGTTCATATAAATAAAAAAAAAACTGCCATCAAAGATGTTTTTGAGACGATGATAGGTTCTTTTAAATATTTATGCATAAACAATCCTTTAACTTCATATTGCATGCTTCGGTAAAACTATCCCGTATTTGGAAAGTGTTTCTTAAGTAAGAATCCACAAAATCAACCTTAGCGTATGAATCAGTACTAAAAGCCTAAGCACCCTTGAAAATCAATGGGGTGCTTATTTTTGTTCAGAGTTATAATTAACGTTTTAAAAAGTTCTTAAAGAAATAACCAACCAATAGTGTTTCATGAAACCGGTATATAATACAAACCACTTTTCAGTTTTGATGTACGATAAAATCTATTTTTTTTTATTTTACACTTATAAAGTTAACTAGTAATACTTATATTAAATTTTACGACTGCTTGGTGCAACGGTAGCGATCCTGGCCTTCGCAACGACGATGCTGGTTTCGAGGCCCGCAGGGGGCAGATGTTTGTGTGATGAATACGAGCATTTGTAATAGAGCCATGGTTATTTATAAATATTTCTAAAACCGATCATGTATGTATGTCTAGCCGCTAATTGGTATAAAAGTAACAAATATTGTTATTATTAATAAAACAATGTCATTATTTAAAAACCAAAACTAAACAAACAAACACTTTTCATATTGAAAAGCATAGAATAAACGGTACATGCAATTAAATAAAAAAAAACTTATTTATTCATTTTCGTGCCTCTAAAACAATAAAGAACCCTTATGAAACCACTTGGCGTGATGATGAAGCACCTTTTTTCAGAAACGCGTGGTGGTATCAAATTGTAATTAACATCAAATATTCAGGTCTGCAAAAAAAAATCAACGTAATATAATCAAAATAATATAAAGATACCAATTAGAGAGGCGTTATGCAACATATTTTCACTCAAGGGAATCAAAACTCATAGAGTACTTCCCGTTGATCATGAAACTTGGAAAGAAGTTATATAAAATACGAAAACCGTGTTATTACATCACAAAAAACTAACGATTACTAATTACTAACGATTCTCTCTGAGTGTTATGTTGAACTATATGGATTAAAATTCAACAATTCGAAAACGCGGCTTTATCAAAATAAAACCCGGTTTTAAAAAATGGGTTTTATCCTATTGATTAGATTCTTCTTTTTCGTTGAAATAGGTTTTATCACCCTTACAACCAATGCTGCTAATATAGTTTGTAGACGTAAATATATGCACACACACATAAAATTATGTGCATATTGTTCATATTCACTTAGTGAGTAAATAGAACGGAATAGATAGGGAAACTCCAATAAATAGAAGATGAAAGATGCAAATGAATACATCAAGTTTTGTTGTTTTGTTCTGCATAAATTGTCGGCTATTAACCTTCAGCGCTCACCAAATGTCAAAACGACTAATTAGCGCACCAGTGGGTAAATACATTCTTTTTTTTAGGAAGTTTCTGTTAAATATAGCTAACTTCAGCAAATTTGTTTGTGTTAATAGGTAAAATGTGGAAAATCGTAGTATTTGTTGTTTGTGATAATCAATTATTTGCGGTCACGAATGCGCAGGTCGCTCGCCTTCCGCTATCCGACTGAACTGTGAATATTTTTCGTCTATATCATTAATGACTATCTGATACTTATTTACATACAACTACAAATAAATATGTAAACATAGATAAGTAAACTTTATAACCCTTGAAATAAAGTATATTAATTCAATTTGTTACATAATGTTATAATATAACAAGAATACTAAACCGATTTATGACTTACCTGCCAATCATGGCCCATTTCTGCACGTTGGAGACCCGGGGGTCAACAGGACCAATTGTAGTAATAAAATATGCCCAATCGTTATTCAAATACTGACCAGAAGTCCTTAATTTAGTGCGGTATTATGTGATATCGCTTCCCAAGGTCTGTATCATCTGTCCAGGTCTGTCTTCCGTTAGGGACGAAAACAAAATTACGTGTTATATTATGGAAACCGGTAACTAACTTGTCTTTTACGACAGCCATAAGTGCGAAGGGTTTGTGCTATTCCACTTTGCTGGACACCACACGACTGCTAATTGGGATATATGTTCCAAATCGGAATTTAGTAGCAAATATACAAGCAAAAAGCATAAACGTAGACATCATGCAATCGTGCAACGATAAAATGAATCATCTGTAAATTACATGGGTAACCCAATTTACTTTTGTTTTCCTTAGAATATGCCGAGTTCCTGCACTGCAAAGGCAAAAAGTTCGTGGATTTCAATGAAGTGCGAGGGGAGATCGAGGCGGAGACGGATCGTATCACGGGTTCCAATAAGGGCATTTCACCGGTCCCAATTAATTTACGCGTTTATTCTCCTAATGGTGAGTGTAAAAGTTAATGAGTGCAGTCAATAGGTTATCGCTCTACGACTCTTTTTTATTGACATTGATTTGTGCAATTAAAAAAAAAAAGATATTTTTAGATAGACGATCTGCTATTGACTGCGCTAGATCTGTTACGTAAGCTCATGGACTATACGAAACCCGTGTCCATTACACTATCTATCACAAGCCACATTAAGTGCGAAAGAGATAGTGCCACGTTATTTATATAGGATTCATCCTGAACCACAGCTTTCTAGCCTTATTAGCTTACTCGCGTAACTTCGCATACGTAGATTTTTGATAGAAGGAATTTAAACTTACTCAAATTCTCTAGGATAGATTATTATCCCTGAGCTAGTTTAGGCGACAACTTCTTATTAATTATTGTATTAATATTTTGTACGCAATGTTTATTTCCATTTGTAAATAACTTTACTAGACTAATAGTAATATTAATACGGTCTTTGAATTCATTTCATCATATGCATATCCAAATGAGATCATTAAAACGGAAATGCTCGGTAGCCTATATAAAATGAGTCAGTGTTGTTTAAGTAGGTACTTTAGATAAAGACGATAGGCAGATAATTTATACCTACCTATAGATAATCTATTTTGGGAACAATTTCTTATAATTATTGCTTTATCAAACTTTTAATTATTCAGATAAGAAAAAAGGCTTTGTCTGGTATAATGTTATATGTTTATTTCAAACATCACTACGATCCATAAGAATAAAACACTTTTTTACGGATTTTTGCGCATGTTTTATTTTATATTTAATCCTGACGTTTCGACTCCTTTACAGGAGCCGTGATCACAGGATGACTAAGATGATGATGAAGATGAAGATGATGATGATGACCAACCATCATCTTAGTCATCCTGTGATCACGGCTCCTGTAAAGGAGTCGAAACGTCAGGATTAAATATAAAATTAAACATGCGCAAAAATCCGTAGAAGAGTGTTTTATTCTAATGTGTAATGTGCGCGGAAGTGTAAGAACTAAATCACTACAATCCATTACTTTATCTTGCGATGTGAAACAAAAAAAGTATTTAAGTTTTTTCTACCTGTATTTGCAGTACTTAGTAGTTAAAACAGAATTTTAAATATTGCTGTTCCAATATTAGACTAATTATTCGATCATTACAAGGTGTTACGTTTTTTTTCTAATGTTCGGAATGTCAATAACAACGTAAGATGGTTTTGTATTTTTTTTAGATTTTTGTACATACAAATTACATCAGTGGAAACACCGTTACGATATAGAAAGTCATACGCAATGGTTAAAATAACTTGATTGTTTCTTTAATCCTACTTTCTTTGGCATTATTTATAATAATTCAGTAACATTCACCTGTAATAACATGCACATGCATAAGTATTGACGGTTCCTTTATCTAATCTTCTGTGAATCACAAACTATAAAAATGTTTTAAGCTACTTAAAGGTAAATTATATTTTTTTTTTTTCAATAAAACGATATTGAAGAATATTCAACAATTTTAAACTGTGTAGCTTCACAATTCAATTTTCTAAGGATATAGTTTGAGCAATACTGCAAAATACCTACCTAAACTGATTTAATCTGATTGTGTTATGTTTGTCATGTATTAGTTTTGCTTACAATTCTAAGACATACTTAAGATAATTGTTTTATTTTGAGACCTATCTTAATAACGAGCATTATTATATGGTTTTCCCTGCAATTCGACTCCCGCATTTAATATAGCAAAGTAAATGATTTGATTATTTTATGTGAAAACAAATATATTCTTCTAAATAATGCACACATAGGTTGTGCGCTTTGATAACTTCAATAAAACTACATTAGTCATTGTAAGGCTATTGTTTTAATAATATTGTATTTATGCTACAATAATATTTAGCTCATTCAAATTTCTTGGTTAATTTTTTTGTTTTTGGTAATTTAAAATGGACACGGAATTATTTATATGTTTTACCTGGTGTATTTTGTTTATTGACTATTAAGTGGAACAGATTGTTCATACAGCTTATGTGATAGTCGAGATACGTTTACAGTTCCTATAGAAGATATAAAAACATCACACGTTCATGATCGAATATGTAGAGTCTCAAAAAAGAATAAATTGCAATATGTATAGTAACATCAAATTACCTATTAATGATTTTTTTATAGCATACAAAGTTATATTTTTTTTTTGTGAAAAAAGGTTCTAGTTTTCAAGGAAAACCTAGGAATACTTGGAGTTGGTGTTTGCTCCCGCGAGTCTAATGAAGTGCTAAGCCATGTGTTAAGACGGTACGCAGAGAGGTGTGCTGTGAGAGTTTTCCATAACAACACACCATATTTGTACGTGTAATAATCTACAATCATTATAGAAAATTGGAACCTCTCTGTTACAAGTGAATCAACGTTGAAGTCCATTTCAATAAAAATGAAAGTAAAAAAATCTTGTTATTCTATTTCAGTGTAAATTTTTAAAAACAGTTTACGAAATAAAATTAATAGCTCTACACATAAAATTAGTTAGTAAATATCAAACAAAATTATTTGATTAATTTTCAGGGTTTCGTAGTATATCACCAATTAAATTGAATTTGTATGACATTAAAAATTTGTAATTTGACCTTACAAAATAACCCTTTGAAGTTGTGTAATGAAATATAATTCTCCCTTTTATTATTAAAATTTTCGATTCACGAATAATTTACGTAATAAAGTGGTAATTCACTTGACAATCCAAAATTGTTGAAATACGATTAAACTTAATTAAACTGTTATATTTCATATCTGAAGCAATTTTCCCCAAAAAATGTTTAGATATAAAAAGTAAAATAGTGTCATTCGTCTCATAGTAAGAATCACAATTTATTCCCAGTCCTCAACTTGACGCTGATTGACTTGCCGGGCTTGACGAAGGTGCCCATAGGCGATCAGCCGATAGACATCGAGCAACAAATCAAGGCCATGATTTTCCAATTCATCCGCCGTGAATCTTGTCTCATCCTCGCTGTTACGCCTGCCAATACTGACTTGGCGAACAGCGATGCCTTAAAACTTGCCAAAGAAGTGGACCCACAAGGTAAGTCGTCCACACTGCTATTTAGTGTTAACTATAAAAAATACCAAGCAAAAAGTTACAAGACTACGACACGTTTCGAGTTTGTGTGAAATACCTTCAAGATTTACAAAAGTAAACAATAAGTTTTTATCACACATAATTATATTATAAAGATTCCACAGTGTTCTGAGAGTTAACAAATACATTTCATCATAATCCAAAAAACTGTTATAATATATATTTACCGTGTGTTTATCTCCATACTTTTCCATGGACCCAGAGACAAAAATAGTTACGGTGACAAAAGTAACCCGTGCGCACAAGCTCACCGTCTCAACTTAATAAATTATATTTTGTGATCATTGAGTGCATTCATAAAAATATTAGGGGTTAAAGTATGAAATTGCCGATTTGTACTGAAAATCTATATTGTTTATTTTTTAAATTTTTAACAAATTTATTTAATCAAAATAGTTGCCATTATTATCTATACATTGCTGCCATCTAATGGGAAGGTCATTAATGCCTTTGCGATAGAATTCCGACGATCTAGACTGCACAAACTGTGTGAAAGCATTTTGTACTGCCTCCTGGGAAGAAAACTTCTTGTCACGTAGATAATTGTCCAAATCACGAAAAAAATGGTAGTCCGTTGGAGCAAGGTCTGGTGAATACGGAGGATGACGAATGGTTTCTAACTGCAGTTCCTGAAGGGTCAAAATGGTTTCTCGTGCTGTGTGAGGTCTCGCGTTGTCGTGGAGCAATAATGGTGAAGATCGATTCATGAGTCGGGGCTGTTTTACTGCTAGTTTTGTCAACATGGTTCGGAGTTCGGCACAATAGACATCTGCCGTTATTGCTTGACCAGATCGGAGAAAACTATAGTGAATAACACCATGCTGAGACCACCAAACAGTTACCATTACCTTTTTATTGGTAAGTTTTGCTTTAGGACACTGTTGTGGCATTTGACCTGGGGTCAGCCATTGCATTTTTCTTTTCCGGTTATCATAAAGAATCCACTTTTCATCACATGTTACAATTCGATCCAATATTCCTTCATTTCTGTACCGGTTCAACAAGGCAACACAAGTTTCAACACGCGTTTCTTTCTGCAGATCAGTCAAATCATGAGGCACCCATTTTTCGTATTTTTTTATTTTATTGATTTGACGCAAGTGAGTCAATATTGTGGGTAAGGTAACGTTAAACCATGCCGCTAATTCCTGGGTACTTTGACTAGGATCGGCTTCCACTATCTCTCTTAATTCATCGTTATTTACCTGTGTGGGCGGTCTTCCTCGTGGCTCGTTCTTTAAGTCGAAATTTCCATCACGAAAGCGTTTAAACCAAAATCGCACGGTGCGTTCATTAGTAGACCCCTCTCCAAACGCAGCATTGATATTGCGGGCTGTTTCTGCCGCGTTAGTTCCGCGTCGGAACTCGTATTCAAAAATAACTCGAATTTTCGCAGTATCCATCTTTCTTGTCTAAATTGAATAACAAAAACAATTGAAAGTCGATATTCAAATGTTTTACATTTTTTAAAAAAAGAACATCATAGAAACCATTTAAAAAAAGTTTCATTCGAAAACCTCAAACCATGAAGATTCTATGTCAATTCAAAGAACCTATTGCAATAAAACGGCAATTTCATACTTTAACCCCTATTATCTGCCATAAGAAGGTCATCAAATGTCCATTATCGACTGTCTTTGGAGAACTATCTAGATTAAGTAATAGTATAGTAATAGTATTAAGCAAAAGTATTTGTTGTTATAACAACAACAAGCGGCAACAGAAATACATATTTTGCGAAAATTTCAACGGTCTAGCTATTGCGGTTCTTGAGATACAGCCTGGTGACGATAGACGGACGGACAGACAGCGAAGTCTTAGTAATAGAATCCCGTTTTTACCCTTTGGGTACGGAAGTCTAAAAATAGCAGAATTGGTATCAGTGAGTCATAAAAAAATTATCATAAAACTTGTCCAAAAAATAAATTACAGACACAGCCTACAGATTTATATATAGTAGTAAAGATGTACTGTAGGCACTGTAGAAGAAGAAGAGGTAGGCTGCTTTTTTTGAACTGTCGTAGTGCTTATAGAACAGTATTGAAACGTCGACACCAAGTAAAATGCGTATAAGTTAAAGCTAATATAAATTATTAACAAGTATGGAAAGTAATTAAATAACTAGGATATATTTGCTAAATTAGCGCTAAGATCATTATTCCTAGGAGCGTGCTAACACACACTAATTGCACTTGTTATATGATTCGAAAAGAACTCGCTCTAATAATGCGAAGCCTCTATAACTAAGCAATATTCATTATTAATGTATTACATACCTTACGCGCCTTCTTAAATGGTACTCGAGGAAGCAATTATTGAATTGTGTGAATTACCATCAATCTACATAATAAGCAAGGCTTACAGATGGTACGATTTGGTACAAAAACTGTGTAATCTGGTCAGCGTATTTTTCTTGTACATATAATTGTTTTCCTTGTAACAACGGAATCACATGACAGTTTTAAAACGGTGGATCTGTAAAAGTAATATTTTGATTACTTCGGGATATTTTCGGTCAGCAAAAAGTACTATCCTTTTGAGACCGATATTAAAATATTATTTTCAATTTAATTTCTGTACCTATTATAAAGATGTGAATGACCTTTCATATATAAAACTAGGGGCCGCCCGCGACTTCGTCCGCGTGAAAAAGAATTTTTATAAAATAAAAGTAGCCTAAGTTACTCCTTATTACATCAGCTACCTGCCAAAAAAAGTCCCGTTAAAATGTGTCCAGCCATTTCAAAGATAAGCCGGAACAAACAGACAGACAGACAGACCGACAAAAATTGTAAAAAAAAATATTTTGGTTTATGTACCTAACGTATATTCATATGCATGTAGCAAAAAACGGTTATTTCAATATTACAAACAGACACTTCAATTTTATTTATATGTATAGATAAATGATATTATTTTACCTTCAAATGTTTAGGTTACCTTACCCTTATGTATGCCTACTATGATATATATTTTCTCAGAAAGGCCTATGAATATCGCTATTCCGCCTAAAGTTTTCAAGAAATTAAAATTAATTTTATTAAAAAGAATTAAATTTTCTAGTTAAGTTAATAATAACTACAGACAACAAGTAAATAAAATAAAAATTGGTGCTTACATAAAATAAATACATATTGTCAATTAACGATGATTTTAAGAAGTCATATAATCCATTCGACCTGAAATTTATAATTTAAATGTGACCTATATATTATTTATGCTTTTAAATATCGCTTAATACCCTGTGTAATCAATAAGGTCAGTTTCAAAAGTATATTAGCACTTCAGTACCCTGTCACACCTACTATAATTGCGACGCAGCCTTATTACATGTACTATCGAAGCCTCTGGCGCCTTATCAGTCCAAAGTCGAAAGTCGCTAGCACACTGCACGATGCCTATCACTTCAGGCCACGCCCCGCTCCATTCGTTCAACAATGGCGCGCGTGCGCAAACAAGCAGATTGACAGTTGACAGTACTGACATCAAGGGCGATTTTAAAACTGGTTGTTTATGATTGGCCGTAGTATAAATCGTAGTAAAATACGAAGCCAATTAGGGGTGGTGTGGGCGTGTCCGATGCGATCAGTTCAAACGAATATTTCAAAGTGGTAAGGCACGAGAGACCTCGATAGTACATAGGCAACAGTTAATGTGACATTCTACTTAATTTTATATTTAAAAAAATATTTTTTGTAAGCGTTGATCACTGGTTATAAATACTCCTGTCTCATTGCTATTAACCCTCGATACGGGGTCAACGGGCTAAAGAGACTGGTTATTACTCAGAGGCATGAGTACCCTACTCATTGTACATAATACTACTAAATGTAGCTTTATTTTGTTGGGGTCTTTAGAAAAGTGGAGGCCACGTCAATTAAAATAAGCTGTACTACGTACCTGTATAATTAATTTTATGTGTTTATGTATTTTCTTTATCCCAACTACTACAACTTACTTCTTACGTGACCTTACTATAACTTCTATCACTTGAATAGTTAATATCAAGTTTTAAAACCGTTAGTGATCTATTATTGATTGATTGCATTATCTACAGGATGTCAATGGAATTATGGCAACCTCATATATTCGCCTCTTTCTCAGGTCTCCGTACTATCGGCGTGATAACCAAATTGGATCTAATGGACGAAGGCACAGATGCTCGCGATGTGTTGGAAAATAAGTTGTTGCCGCTGCGGCGAGGCTACATCGGGGTCGTGAACCGATCGCAGAAGGACATTGACGGCCGGAAGGATATCTCCGCTGCTCTCAACGCCGAAAGGAAATTCTTCCTTAGGTATATTTAACCATTTCAACATTATTATTAGTGAAATTTTTTAGTCCGCATTATAAGCAAATCAATAATTACATTGAAAATATACTTTTCACAAGTCATGTTAAGATTTTATACGATTTTAGTGCATTGGATGTAATTGTTATTCCTCACTTTTCAGCCATCCTTCATATAGACACATAGCTGACCGGCTCGGTACCCCTTACCTCCAGAGGGTGTTAAATCAACAGCTTACGAACCACATCCGCGATACGTTGCCGGGTCTTCGCGACAAGCTTCAGAAGCAACTGCTCGCATTAGAAAAGGATGTTGACCAGTACAAGCATTTTAGGCCAGATGATCCTTCCATCAAAACGAAGGCGATGTTGCAGTGAGTGTTTGCCATTTATTTACACATTATGAGAATTAGAAGCAGATGAAAACTTTAGAATGAAAAATATACTATACTCAGGTCATGATAAAGTTAATAAAAATGTATATTATCAAATCCATCTATACAATATGATTCATACAATTAAAGAAAAATTTAAGTGGTTTGACTTTTAACAGTCTGTGTATATACACTTTGTAAATATAAAACTTTCTTTCTTTCAGGATGATCCAACAACTACAGACAGACTTTGAACGGACTATTGAGGGTTCGGGCTCCGCCCAAATCAACACCAACGAGTTGTCAGGTGGTGCCAAGATCAACCGGCTGTTCCACGAGCGGTTTCCGTTCGAAATAGTAAAAATGGAGTTCGATGAGAAGGAATTACGAAGAGAGATCGCCTTCGCCATTCGGAATATTCACGGTATTAGGGTATGGTTTATTCTTTTCATATTATCACGATAAAAATCAAAAGTGGTTTTTGTACTGTAATAAATGCAATCGGTAAATTTTATACATTTCTATGGGTAAAAATGTATATTAACTATTTATTTATTTTTTATAAATACATCTTATGCAGACAATAATGTCTTTTAAATGTGGTACATTTGTGTTGTATCTTGGATTTATTTCATCTTTGTATTGAGTATTATGTAACATTTCTTATTGTGTTTTATTGCAGGTTGGTTTGTTTACTCCCGACATGGCCTTTGAGGCTATAGTAAAAAAGCAGATTGCCCGACTAAAGGAACCCTGCATAAAATGTGTAGATCTCGTTGTTCAAGAGTTGTCTAATGTAGTCAGATTCTGCACTGAAAGAGTGAGTACATATGTACATTCGTTACAGCAGTTAAAAATCATCTGTTACTTTAAAGCAAAGTAATATATTCTATTCTTAGTTTTGGTTGATTAGATACTTATTGGTCCCCAATATATATTTCATAATTTTAGAAGTCAAGGGAATTTAATACCGAAAAATTAAGTCACATGTGAATTTTCTTCCAATAATTTGAGTAAATACGTTATATAATTTGGGTTAAGTTCATAAGATAACTTCCTTAAAATAAAAAATTACATATTCATTATATATACAGAAGTAAACCTTAGTTTACAAGTCAAGTGTATATAGATGACTCTATATCTTATTATACAATTAATTTATATACATTTGAATAGTTCTTATATTTTAAATGGATTTAAGACACCTATCATCAATAAATGAAGAAGCCGTTTTAGGAGAATTATCTTCTAAGTTGCCTAGTAGAAATCACTATCGAGTGGATAATTCCCATTGAACGACGAGGTCATCTATTTCTCAATTCATAATTATTTAATAATGCATTATGTGTTGAATTGCAATTGTTCTGTGTCGATAGATGTCCCGATACCCTCGGCTGCGCGAGGAAACGGAACGCATAATAATGTCCCACGTGCGTTCACGTGAACAACAGTGCAAGGACCAACTGTTACTGCTTATCGACTGTGAACTCGCTTATATGAACACCAATCACGAAGACTTCATAGGGTTTGCCAAGTAAGTCTACATGACTATTAGCATCGCAGTTACTTATGTCATCGATTCTGCCATACTTAATTTTTTGTGTGTTCGTATTTTGTATTTACAGTGCACAGAATCAATCAGAAAATGCTAACAAATCTGGCCACCGAGCCCTTGGTAATCAAGTAATTAGGAAAGGCTATATGTGCATTCACAATTTGGGAATTATGAAAGGTAATTTTTTTGTTTTAGTTTTATGTCTATTTATTACAAATGAATAGTTTAAATAGCACTATCGAAAATTCAAGCCTCGTAATCTTCTCATCATTAAGATATTTTTTTGAGACTGTAATAGGGAAATGGATAATTCTAGAGTTATTGAAAACAAATCTAGTATTTCGTTTTACATTTTTAACGAATTTCTGTACGAACGAACATTACACATTCCAAATAATGAAAAAATATGATACCAATATATTGTATGCTATATTGCTCTTTAAAAGTAGATTTTGGTAAATTATTTTTAGTAACTTAAGTTCTAACTACACTATTGCACCTTTTATCTATTTAACATTGAAAGGCAAGTTGAATTATACTGTGAGTAGTGGCTACACTCACATTTTACCATGAAACGTTCATATTCAACAGGATCATTGAAACGCCAGTGGATTTTGTGATTGTAAATCCTTTAAAAATAATAAGAAAACACATTCTCATAAGTTACGCGTTAATTAATAACGTAGTTCTGCTGCAGCTGTTAGAATGGCAAATCCTGATGTGGTCACTGCCACACTAGTATCTTAATCTTTTTGATAAATTGCAAATATTACACTAGTGGCCTGCAGTATTAAAATTTTCCTAAAACATAGGTGGGTCCCGCGACTACTGGTTTGTTCTAACGTCGGAGAGTATCTCGTGGTACAAAGATGAGGAGGAACGTGAGAAGAAGTACATGCTGCCACTGGATGGGCTCAAGCTGCGAGACCTCGAACAGGGATTCATGTCCCGTCGACACATGTTCGCGCTCTTCAACCCAGAGGGAAGGAACGTCTACAAGGTGAACAGATATTATTACATTTATCATAATACATTTAATATTCTAAAAAATAATAATTTATAGTTCCTACCAAATATGACTAACTCCGGTGTAAAATCAAGTTAGGTCTCCTCTCTGGGAAAATTATCTTTTTCGTGTTTTCATATGTTTTTACTTGTCCGCACAATATGATTGCTAGTTCTACCTTACAGAGATCAGAGAGAGAGTCTGCTACGCTAAAGTTATAATTCTGTGTGTGGTCAGGATTTTAGGGAGACTCTGTACCAGGGTCGTCTGCTTAGGTATCTCCGTCTTACCTATTTCTGCCGCAAAGCAGCATTGCTTGAAGGGTAAGATATGGCAGTGAAATTACTGGGTGCAGTGATTTTACATCTTGTGTCACAAGTTGGCAACGTACACTGTGGTTCTTGTGGGGGTTGCAGTTTTGCTGCGAATCTCACAAGAGCCACATGTATTAAAGGTGACTGTTACCACTTACCATCAGGTGGACAGTTTGCTTGTTTGCCAACTTTCTGCAATAAAGGTTGTTCTTTAGCAATAGTTAGTTTTTATTGTTTAGGTCCTTTAGTATAGTAACAAATACGCCCCCAGATCTGGGCACGGATAATGAAACATAAATCTACTACAGTTTATGTATTGTACATTGTTAACGATTATAAAAATAAAATAAATTTCGTATGATTATTCTCTGACCATTTGATGATTGATGTTTAATATCATTACGTTAACTCCGCTGCTATATTCAATTAATCGCCTGTCTGCAGATGTTATGATTTTATATGTAAGAAAGTTGGGTTTCAATATAAGAAAAAATATTTAAACGAAATTTATGTATATTGTATACTTAATATAAGACTTGTTTGTTAACATAAAAAAAGAAAAAGCTGATATGACATAAAAAAAAAGAAAATTTTAGCTAGCAATACTAGTTTAGGTCATATCAGGTTTATATTATCATCATACATACACGTCAATAAATTATAAGTATGGATGAATGAACAAGATGAACTGCCTATGTGTATGGCTAAAATCATGGATATCAGATATAAATATAATTTCATCAGTAGATTCTTAGAAGATATATTTATCAAATAACATCATTATTCGTGTTAAAGGAGTTACCATACTACAATGGCTCGACTTAAAGTAAGTTAATAAACTATAAGCTTTATATAATATGATTTAATTTTAAATGTTTAGAATGGACCACAAGAGGTAGATCAGTATATTCCATCTACCTACTTACTTAGACTTGCTTGTATAGTGTCCCTTGACAGCCGAGTCCTATTTAAATCTCTCGCGTGCACAGGAATGTATTAATTTATTTTAAACAGCAATTTTTAAACAGCCATGTAATGAAATTATGGGCAATTCAACTAAAAGTGTATAAGATTTGCTGATTGATTATTTTTTTCTAAAAACCACTTGTTTAATTAATAAATGAAAATATTACTAAAATAAGAAACCTCATTTTTTATTTGGGCTTTTAATTAATATAAACTACTTTTTCCTAAACATTTGAAAGCAGAATAGCGAATTTAAAAATAACTTCTTATTCTGATGTTTCTTTTACTTTAGTAATGGATAGTAGTTGTAATTCATTTAAAATTTAAAAATGTTTCGTCTTCAGTTGGAGTTGTATTAGAGCCGGCTTAGTTTTGAACGCATATGGTGTGTAACGGTGTTGATATTATTATTATAATTACCAAACAATTAAAAAATTCTGCACTTCATGAAATCACATAAAATTGGTCTGTCCGAACTCGGGTTTATATTTTTACTATTTAATATTGGTGCTTGATTTCAGGGACTGTTAGCAGTCAAGGTAGGAGGTTATACTACTGGTATAATAGAGGTATAGTTTGTGCGGTTTGGATATTCTAAGTAAAAACGGTTATGAGGTACGCAATCGAAATGAAATAAAGTTAGCGCTATTATTATACATATCAGAAATATAGGTATACCCAAATGTTAAAGTCACGCTTCTGGGTATTAAAGTAAAGAAAATGTATGTTAGAAAAATATGTTAAAAATCTTTTTTCAAAATTACGATCCTCACATTATCCTATGATCAATGGGTGGATGTCGAGGGCTGGCATAACTTCTTTTAATATGAGAGTAATCACTGACTTTTGTTTGTGCCATTCATTTCTAAAACTAAATAAGGTCAGATAGTTAAATTAAGGAAGTAAAGTAATGGTGCCGTTAATCCTCGGTATGGAAAATGTGGGTATCGTTTTAAAAAGGTATGACCGTTTTTAAGGGTGTCAATAATTGTTTTCAGGGTATTCGGTTTTGTTTTACTTTTATGTTGTTTGAATCGTGCTGTCAATGTGATAGTTTTTTTATCACACAACAGTAAAAAAGAGTAGAAGTCAAAACGCGATCTTTTCAAGGAAACCAGCGTAACCTTACTCGCACATCTTTAAATCGCGATAATATTCCGATTGTTTAGAAAAAAATCTGAAAACGTTAGAATATATATCACAAAATGAATAATATCATATTCCACTCTTTTCTTATATAGTTATGGTCCATAATAAATTACAGCTTACTTCTTCGTTCTTGTACCGGTTTTGGGTACAAGATGGCGTTATAGTTATGCTATGAGCAGCACTGCTTTAAGCATACTGTACCTGCAACCACACGCTAGAAGGCGCTTCAAGTTGAACACATTACCAGGGTTGCAAACAATATTAATATTGAAATTATCGATATAGAGTAAAAAAAAAAATAACGTAGGCGAAAATATATGATTATAAAATGTTTATATTCAATATGACCATTTACAATTTGTCTATTGAACATCAAAGCTACGCCATGGCTTTTCTTTTATATACGGATCTTTACAAAAGCTGTAATAAATACAATATTTTGCTTTGTTTATATCATGCTTCGAAACCTATCTTCATACACAACTGGTTTAATTGTTATATTGAAAAAAAAAAACGCGCCTTCTAAACCTTTAATATATTTATCGTATAAATAAAAATTTAATTACGGTCAATATGTTTTTGCTTAACAAAATAGTTTTCAAAAATTAATTAAATCACCTTTTTTAAATTTACACACCTTATTTCTATCCAAAAATAATTAACTTTAACAAAATTAAGCAATAATAATTATTAAATTAAAATGACAATTCCATGAAATTAGATGCAAACAATATGCTGTATTGGTTGCAATGTATATCTCACTTATATAACACGCTTTCAGTAATTTGTAGGTGTTTTAGAAACTTCCAGAAAAATAAAACTGCACATTGAAATCTACACTTAAACATCTCAAAAATAAGGTCGAAATATTTTTTTTTTTAATTTCAAAAAACTCAATATAATCAATTTACAATTTTAATGAAAATAACAGAAAATATGAATAACCGATGGTACGTTATGCCTCATTTGGATGAATAATATAATAACGACCCAAAACTGCATAATATGGCATTTTTCTATTTTTTTTGCTATATTGTTTCGTGTAGACTTTTGCGTTCCCGACTGTGTAAGCAGAAGGTCCAAGTTAGGCATACTATAGGTTACGTGGGTATCGCCAACTTGCGACTTCTACTCTTTTTTGCTGTACTGTGTTTTTTATGTTTATTTTGACCAGCAATTGCAAAATGGCGCTATAAAACAAATGAATGGGATAATTGTCGTTTTTTGATATAGGTATACGTAAATTGTGGTGGATTTAGATAGGCCTATGCACATTACGTTTTTGAACGCGACATGGACAAGAGTTTTACGATAAACTACTAAAAGAATATAGAGATACAAATTTAAAATAAGTGATTAAAATATCATAATAGTGTATAGAATCATGTGTATGTTTACTAGAGTTATGGATAAATATACATATATGAGACATAATTAAGTAAAATTTAAAAAAATATTGCAGTTTATATAAGCTCATGGCTCATGTACAAATGATCGTATTCATCATACAAATTGACCCTTTCGTGACTTCAACCCGGCATTGTTTTGCTTCGAAAATAGGGTTTCCGCTCGGCCAAACCGGTGGTCAAATCTAAAATGATAAATAATATTTATTTTTCATTCTTAAAACCGAAATCCGATTGTGCACAAGAAAGATTTCCAGGAACGGTGGCCTGAATGGCAAAAGTAAAGAATGTAAAATCAATTTTTAAGACTAGAATCTCTGCAATAAGTGTCTCTCATTGGGACGATACTAAATAAACAACGTGGTTGAGCCGTTCATTTCCCATTATTCGTAGTGCCAGCTAGATTTGATGCTTCATCTGTGATTACGCAGCGGAGAGTGTTGATTTTATTTTATTCGTCCATGGCTACTTAAAATTTCTTGAAAGTGTAATGGGGAAGAATTGGTTGTCTACTTTTTAATGTATGTTTATACAAATTAGACTACGATGTTCAGGAACTCATAAACTAATGTTTCTTTATAGGACTACAAACAACTAGAGTTGTCGTGTGAAACACAAGATGACGTCGACTCATGGAAGGCTTCCTTCCTTCGCGCTGGTGTCTATCCCGAGAAGACTTCGGAGGCAGCAAACGGAGAGGAGGTATGTGGAAACACCACCGCATCATAATTTACTGCCTGTTTTCTTTACTTTTCTACCTTTATTACTTCCCCTTTATTTTATTTGTAACTTAACTACTTCCCTTTTTAATATTTTGACAGGCTTTTTTTAAGTAAA
Organism: Calamotropha paludella; assembly: GCA_927399485.1. Taxonomy (NCBI): domain Eukaryota; kingdom Metazoa; phylum Arthropoda; class Insecta; order Lepidoptera; family Crambidae; genus Calamotropha; species Calamotropha paludella. The sequence goes on along the minus strand of OV656805.1, from coordinate 22,258,367 downwards.
CTATTGTTGCTTTATTATATAAAACGTATATTGAAATGTATTTCTGATTTCTTTTTACCGTATACCTAATGATACAGTGTATATGTCAGTGTTGTCATACAGTTTGTTGTTTTGTCATGCTATTCAGAGTGAAGGATCAGAGGTTTGTCTACATAGGATTTTTAACAAACAACATTGAAACACACACTACCACTGTCTTGTTGGTTTGTTGATGTTTATAAACAGTGAATTTCAAGAATGCAAGGTTGGCCCCGTTTATAATACTATATTGGATTGAGTTATATATACCGTTTTTTATTTTATCCGTGACTTTAATAATATAATATATATTTTTCTTGAAATGCATTATAAAATTAGCATGTGCTTTGTAGCGCCGTAGATAGTTATTTTTCTCATGTTAGTGCTTAGTTTCATGCACTGGTTTGACGTGACACAAACATCATTTTCTCATTGTTGTTAATATCTATAATTAAATATATTAAGTGAGTTTTAAGAAGTATAACATGCTTCAATCTTCACTTTACTCAATCAAAAACTACAAAGTAACTTGATGTTTTATTGTGTTCTTTGGCAAAGATGTAAATTTTCTTTTCAATGTTCACTTAAATGTTCTTACTTATTGTGTTTTAGCATGCTTATGTTTTTATTTTTAGTTATTTCTGCCTGTCCCGGGGTTGGGTGGCAATAAAAAAGGAGTAAGTCACTCGTACCTTAAAGCTTTGTTTTTTTGCTGACTTGGAGTTGTTAAAGGTGATTTGTTGTTCGGCGTGATTTGGACAGTTGTAGAAATGCATGTTAATACAGTCAACAAAGTAACAATCTGTATAGATTGTTAATAATAAATAAAATCGCATTTTTTTTTAATTTATGGTGCGAGAGCACGTTTGTAGTGATACCGTTTAGTTTTGGGAGTTTGGTGAGTATTTCGGAATTCGTTTTCATTTAAAACGGTGTGGCATTGAATTTACAAAATAATTGATTGTTGTTACTTGCTTATGAGTAATTAAGATTTTGCATGGTCTAAACAAACGCAAATAATAGTTATTAATCTAAGAGTCTGCTTCTTTTTCTATATCGTGATATATAACAATACATAGTTAGTAAAGGATGCTTCTTGTAGCGTGGTAAGAAGTAGCTCGCTCTAACGTGTAACGTGCCATTCTAACTTGTAATTTTAACCCCCGTGCTAGACCTGGGCTATAATTTAGATAATATATTTTTGTATATATTTTTTTGCATTTTTTCAATGCTATCTTATAAGATAAATTATTTTAACAGAAAATTATTAGAATAAACTGACATGGCTCACAAGTGAACTAATAGACTTAATAGCACATTAATCACGGTGGATGGAAAGCGATCGATTTTACCGACAAATGCACTGTTTGATGGTTTTAAAAGGCATCAGTAGATCTCATTTGCTCTTGAATACAAAATATTTTATACTATATCTACGAGGCAAATAAAAAATATTAATTTCTTTAATTAAAGTTTAAATGAAAATTAAAACAGATTTTCCTTTCTTTCCATTGCATGAACTCATGATAACAGTTCTGTATCTTTGTAAAATCGTCACCAACACTACAAAATGACATCTAGGATATTTATTTAAGAATGTGCTAAGGTTAAGTAGACAATATGACATGAAATTCTCATATTTTAAATTTAGAATAGAATTAATAGAGAAATTCAAACGGCTGATATAATTTATTTTCCATAATATATATGAACATAATAGCGATCAAAAGCAAAAGGAAAACTAGCTGAAAAGTATAGGATTTTCATATAACTACCGCCCGCGCCCAAGTTAACTCTAATTTATGTATTTGGTATGACAATAAAGACGTACTTTCTGACACGTTCTTGTACAGGTATCAACGTATTTTTCGCCCACAGGTGTAGTAAAAAATAATTTATCTAACGGAAACTACTGTTAATACGATAGATAAAATATTATTGAAAATTATTATTTGTTTCGACACAGATCTATATTAATTTAAATAAATTTCAATAAGTTTCGGATTTGGTATGCCTTCCAGCCATACTTATCTTTAATTTTATCCGCCTTCATTGTATTACCGCCAGTTCAATCATAAGTATTGATTAAATAAATCGTCTTTTCAAAAATTTTTACTACCTGTTTAAAATTTAGGGTTTTTTTGTTGATTCGGTACTATTTGTACCAAAGGAGAATAGCGAATTTCGAACTACGCTAATTTAAAAATACTCACAGTTTCAAATCTGGCTTAGTGAAATTTAAAAGTCATATTAATTTAATGTTCTTAAAGAAGTTGGGATTCTTCTTTTGTTAAAAGAAAATGCCAATCTTTTTGCCTATTTTTGCCTTGACAGTGTGTTGCATTGGTGTATTGTATATTCATTACTATCACGATCTGTGTTGCCTGTGGTGTTAGCAGAGTAGAATCGTTTTAGGACATATGTGATTCTATTACATCAATAATTCGAGTACAATTACTAATCACTAAAATAATCCAACCAAGGGGCAACACAATCAAGGAAGCGAATTAACTTTTTACGTTGAGTTTTTGTGTGTTTAGGTTTAAAATAAACTTATTAATTGCAACATTTAAGTAATCTTGCCAATTTATCATTACATTTTTTATTTAGTTTGATAAGGGCTTCAGGTTTATTAAGCAACTTTGATTTTCTACAAAGAGAGTAACAACAATATTATGCCACTAACTAATATCGCATTCCCAAACATGTATCCTAGAGAAAGAGGTTTTAATTCAGTGAGAAACATTAAATGCTGTTATAGATTTGTCTTGCATTTTTGAATGTATGGTTTGGTAAATGTTTTGTTGTTTGTAAAAATGAAGTAGTTTCAATATAATATAACAACTTGCGATTTTTATTTAGCTTGGTAATCGACATAATAGGTATCCATAACATGATTTTATGTTTCATTTATCACACATCAATGTAAAATATCATTACATGGATTACATTTTTTTTACATTCCGAAATGAATTTCTTTAATCTTTACTTGTATTAAAAATCAAGTGTGTGAAATTGCCGCCTCTTTAGTTTTTATCGGCCATGATATAAAAAGTGTTAAAGTAACACTTTAATTAAAATGATGTATCGACACGTATATCAGTAGCTAGTTCCAAACTGAGTTCTATCAGGTTAAAGACGAACAGATAATATTATATTGGCCTAACGCGAGTGACCCTACCGTCAAAGCCAAAATATCTCTTTTTCGAGACCCGAGTTTTAACACGTTCACAGTCCAGTGTACCATATGTGATACACGAGGCCTGTGCTACGTTATAGACTATATTTTCATGGACTTACCAATTTGACTAGTGATCTTTTTGGGACTTGGGGCCAGGACTATAAAAAATAAAAAAAAACATGACTACTTTTTTGAATGGTTGCAAAATCCGAGTCTTGTGGAATGATTTTACGTTTTTATGGATGTATTATTACAACTGAGGGTATAACCATATTTTTTTGTCTGCTGCCAACATTTATGAGGCCTAATTCATTGTTTATGGTCAATAAATATTCAGCTGATGTTTACTTATACACTTATGAGTCCGTGGTACACGCTAAGGGTATACGGTGTTTTTCCGTCGTAAGTCCGTGTACTTCCGGGAGTACACGAGCATACCCGGGTTCCGGTTTATGTTCAGGTATTTTTTATTCATCATTGGTGAAATCTACCCCAAATAATGAAAAAATACCAAAACGCATGTGGACATTATGGTGCATCCGAAACTTTGTATGGGGACTGTTAACGTGTTAAGACTGAAATATTAAGATGACAGAAATGGTTGACCCACATCTTTAAGTTTAATATTTTTGTTTAAATAAATATATATCTTAATTATTGCTGTATATATTTCAACAAGTTTAAAACACAGTAGTAATAATATTTATAACAATATATCAAAAATGTATCATGCGATTAACATTTTGTAATTCCGTCGTCAAGCCATTTAGATGAAACGCACTGCGCACATATTATAAGTGCAATTTGTCTATTTTACTCTTAAGTATTGTAACGTTGTTTATACGCTAGGAACAAAATAAGCCGACATGTAAATAACTTTGTTTAAAGTGTGAGATAGAAATTATATCATATATCTATCACTATAAACTTTGATTTAGCTTTAAGATTAATTATGAAAAGGGTCATTTGCTAGGTACTTGTTGCTTTAGTATATGTAGCTCTTTCTTAAAGTACAGTAAATCGCAGAATTCGATGACACGCTATTTCTGTCTTTTCGTATTAGAGCTCAATCATTACAACACTGTAACATACATAACAAACACAGCGCAAAGCCGTTACAAACGAAAAAGATTTTAATATGTTTTATATATTTTGATTCCAGAACTCGGACAGCGCAGGCACGAGTAGCATGGACCCACAACTTGAGCGGCAAGTGGAGACGATACGCAATTTGGTCGACTCGTACATGCGCATCGTGACCAAGACGACTCGTGATCTCGTGCCCAAGACTATTATGATGCTCATTATCAATAACGCCAAAGATTTCATTAACGGGGAGCTTCTCGCTCATTTGTATGCATCGGGCGACCAGGTGACTGCTTTTTTCAATATCGACCAAGTTTTCATTCGTTTGGAGTTGTAAATCAATAAAAAATGTTTTAATGGCGTTCATATAATAATTTTCGTGTACAAGTATCATTAAAAATAGTGCGTTCTAATGTTTTTGTAGTTGCAGCTAGATTTTGTAGTGTTGTTGTAATATAAGTAATATTCGGGATTTATACCATGTACCTTGTTTTTATTGAGTTTTATTGAGTTGCTCCGTGATCATGGCACTTGCAACAGTGCCGAAATATCGGAAACTCAATAAAAACAAGGTACATGGTATAAATCCCGAATATTACTTATATTACAATAATGTTAGTGACCATGAAAGTTTAAAACAATATATTTGTAGTGTTTTGTTCGAAAAAGATGAACATATTATTATATGTTGTTAAGGGAAAGTGGTCTTTATACCTTTAATGATGCCGTCGTGTAAAACGTAGATCGTTTACTAGTAGAAATTTCAATATTATTTTTATTGCAGTCGCAAATGATGGAAGAGTCCCCGGAAGAGGCACAGAAGCGCGAGGAGATGTTACGCATGTACCACGCGTGTAAGGAGGCGCTACACATAATCGGCGATGTGTCGATGGCGACAGTGAGCACGCCCGTCCCGCCGCCCGTTAAAAACGACTGGCTGGAGAGCCGCCTCGACTCCAATCCACGCCTGTCGCCGCCCTCACCAGGTGGGCCCAGGCGGGCAGCGCCAGCGCAGCAAGGTACGTACTAACCATCGGCCAAATATACTTGCGATACACAGGGTTTCCATCAAAACACTGCGAAACTATGTATCATTAATCAGGCAAGCGCATTATTGCGGACTTGGTGTATAAATATAACACAGGAGTAACTATAATAACAAGATTCCATTAAGAAAACTTTTTTAAAGCACATTAATAAAACGAACTAAAAAGTGAAAAACGAATTAAACGAGCCCAAACTCGATGAGGTTGTGTCGTTTTATTACGGAATTCCCATGACCACTGTTAAATTTCAGAATCAGATCAGCTCCATATCATCATAATATTGCATTGTCACGCGATATACATATGCATGCAAATTTTCAGTTTAATTAGTAACCGGGAAGTGGGTCAAATTTAACTTGCAAGATTTCATTACAGACTGGACAGGTGAAAGTAAATAAAAGCTTTTAAAAATAAAAGTGGATTCTTATCCGTCTATGTGTGTAACTAATTTACTAAACTATGTAACAAGTAAATTGCTCGATAGCTTGTCCTTTTGTTATGCATTATAAATAGTATATAGCATTTATGAGTTACAAATTAGAAGTCGTTATTTATAAGGGTGCTATGAAAGGTATGGAGTTCGATGGCGCAGTGTTTAGCGGTTTGGCTAATTATTTATATTTATAATTATTTGGTTAATTATCTTCCGCAATAGCTGGCTATCGGACGGACGACTAAAAATTTATTATCTCGAGCTCCATCGTGCTTAAATCCTTGGTCCCAACTGCAGTCGTTAGTTTGTTAACATTCACAAATAAACATTGCACCTTTAAAATTAAAATGACTAATGCAGAAAAATTACTGGCTTTCAGGTTTACTATCCTTTAAAAACAATTGTTGAAAATGAATGCCATGTTTATTATGTTTATTTATCCCGAGTTAATATGAAAAAGTATCCCCGCTGAAAGAACTATTGTTAGTACTAAAACATTGAAAATAATACACTTCAAATTGATTATCTTCCTTTTCTATCAATTCACATTTTCGGAATTTTTATTTGAAGTGTGCGATGTTCATTTGGTCTTTTTTCGGTCAAACCGAAGCGGCCGTTATATGATAATTTTTCGGTTTGTGCAGGGTCTTTGGGACAACGAGGGGCGCCGCCCCCGCCCGCGGGCACCGGGCGGCCCGCCCCGCCGCTGCCGTCGCGACCTGGCGGTGCTGCACCCCCGCCGCCTGCCTCCCGCCCTGCCCCCGGTGGCGGCCTGCCCGCGCCGCTTATACCCACGTGAGTATCTAACATTCCCCATCGTTTTATAATTTTTATTTATTTTTTGAAATTTTCAACGCTATCTTATAAGATAAATTATTTTAATAGAAAAATATTACAATAAATCGACTCGACTCACAAGTGAATATACCTTATAAGATGGCATTGAAAAATGCAAAAAATATATAAAAATATAAATTGAAATGGCTGTTTTATCTTAATCGATTGTCCAAACATTTGTAAAAATGTTTCTTTCGAGTACGAGATGTTACGGATGTTCCTCTCATTGATGCGACCTACAGTATCAAATTAGAAAGTTACTAGAAAATTTCGACGGACGTTCACAAGGCTCGGTAGCTCAATTAGGAGAGCGTTGGACCGAATTTTCAAAGGTTGCGGGTTCGTTTCCATGCTAAGAATTCATTGGACCTGAGTCGATTTTTTCTAGTATTTTTCTATTAAAATAATTTATTCCCCATTGCGCTTCTCTTACTATGCGCCGCTTCTTGTAATAATAACAATAATAATATGAATACCCACAACACTCTGTAAATTATTTGATCTAGGCTCGTTGATTTAGCCTTAAACTGAAAAAATATATCATAAAAAATTCTCACATTCACACCAATTAGCCTTGTTCGAAGCAATCTTGGACGTAAAACTGCAAGGTTTGTGTAATGTATACTAAGGCAACGGATATATGAATAATAATATAACAAATACATGCAGAGGTGGATATATAATGTGAAATGATTCATGACTACATTCATAAAAAATACTTAGATTTAATTGTAAAAAGTAAAGGACGATAGATTCGGCCATAATGCTCTTCATTTATTTTCCCTTTTGTTACAAAATACTAAACCTAACATACTGTCTCGCAGGCACACAACCTGTCGTTCCCATTTTGACTCTTAATGAAATATAAAAACAAATATCTTATATTTAACCACAAAAAGTTAATGACTAATTAGAAATAAAGCACCCATGATTCGTTCTGTTTTTGAAACTGAACAGGGCAAATAATTGTTTGAACGAATGAATGAATTGAAAGAGGAAAAACGGGGATTAAAAGAAACATGAGAAATACAGATGGAAAGCCCTATATTAGACATTCAAAAAACCATGCTTGCGTTTATAAATACACAAGGAGCATAGTCAAGCACGATGGTCGAATTGTTAAAGCATGTGCATTTGGACCCGTTTGAAAGGTTATAACTACAATGGATCAATTTCAGTGCAAAACATCAAGGGAGACAATGATTCCCTATTCTCGATGACCATTTTTTGTTTGTAATTTTTGTTTTGAAATTACGCTTTAGATTGGCCTAAACGAACGAACGATTACGAAACTTTTGTCAAAACTTTATGTCACTCGAAAAATGCTGAAATTATTTGAATTGTGGCCACGTAGTAACAGACCTTTCATTGACAAAGGCTAGGTACGCAATCAAATATTAACTATAACTAAATTTAGTGTTCTGAAAACAGTATCACCTAAATAACACTGATTTGATTTCATATACTATTTTTTTTTTGTATATTGTTCTGTTTTAATTAGTTGACCATTAAGGTTAATACCTTTAAAGTCATTTGGTTACTTGTAGGAAATTTAATATATTTAAAAGGGTAGCTGTTAAGTCGGATTTTCGTTCTTTTTTAATAAATTATAAGTCATTGAACATATTTTACGGTATATGTGGTTTCATTTCCAAACAAAAAGTGGTACGGAAAAGTATCTGTTATAAAGTTCCGATAAAAGTGTTTCTTATTATATGTCCACCAATGTAGATATAAATAAATAAATGTTTAAAATTCATAGAAATACCTATGAATTGGGTAAAAATGCTCGTATTCATCACACAAATATCTGCCCCTTCCGGGATTCAACTCCGTAACCGTTTAGCCTTGTAGCTAGGGTCACTCCCGCTCATCCAAAACGGTCGTTTTTTGTGTGTAATTGTAATCTAAAACTATTATTTTTCAAATACGTATCAATTTTCTTATTTTGTTTAGGTATGAACCTAATTTGGGTAAAAACCTCTATATAAATATAGACCTTAAATATAGAAAATACAAACCATTCTCACCCAAAAGTCAATAAGGATTAAACTTGAAAAGATATATTCTAGTCTGTTTGGGTTTAAGAAGCGCCTTTTTACCAACTTTTTTTTTAATTACATATTTACCGCCATTCAAAGAAGGCGGATTTTTTCGGCTGTATGTTTTTTTACTTCTACAGTACAGAAAATGATAGTTTACAAATGAAGGATAGAAAACAATTATTATGACAATAACATATTAAGTCATGATAGAGGTTTAGATTAATATTTTTTTAAATTCTTTTGTTGTATTAAATAATAACTCTGAGTGTTGTGAATTTTAAAGTGTGTACATGATTACAGTTTAATTATGTACCTGATGCGTCTTTTATTAGTATTCAACATTTAAAATTGAATATTTTTAATAAGTGTGAGCTTTATCAGCTTAGTAAAGGCATTTGTGTGGGTGATGTAACAGCCATATTATGCATCTAAAATGCTTTATATTTACTATAAATTATGTTTTTCAGCATTTTATACAGGGTTCAGCTTACAAGTGTAGTTTAAGTATTATAATTGACTACTTTATCTATTCGTATGACCTTTAATATATAATGTATACTTTTCTATGAAAAAAAATGTCCATTAATTGATATTTTTGTTGTTGTTACTAACTATCAACGTTGGGTTAATTTTATTAAATGCTATCGTGGATTGTAGTGTGAACTGGTGGGGTTGGCATTAAGAGAGCATGAGCTGAGTATGTGGTTGTTTTCGCAGGCGGCGCTAAGCGGATTCGGCGCGAGCCACCTATCTAACTAACATAAGTTATATATGAACATAAGGTACTAACTCTGATGAGCTTGTTAACTTAGTACATCTGACTTTATAGTTCTTAAACAATTTAGATACACCAGTCTTAAGTAGTGACACAAATAATTTTTTACCCTACCAGTTACACAGCTAAAATTATTTTTTTTGAATTAATTCCAAAGCTAAAATTACTTTTAACTGGAGCCATTTCCATATTTTGTTAAATTGAGCTGTAGTAAGTTAACAACTGTGTTGGGAGACTTATTATATAAAGTTATACATATGTTATATATGATATTAGTCATGTACATGGTTAATAATTATGATACGTCTGATAAAAAAAATATTGCTTCCATAAAATTATTACATTAATAGAGAATTTTACTATGTACCTTTTCTTAGATATAATAATGTTTAATGCTTGTCAGGCTCCTGTAGGCAGCCAAGGAAATCTGACGAATAGACCGATATTAAATTAAAAGCTATATTTTTAATTGACTGAGATATTTTACTTCAAAAGCAGTTAATATATTTTTGTGAAAGATGAAAGGTTGTATATCCATCGAACATTTATTAGGCTGCCTACAACGAGAGTTTACTAAAGAAATGGTTCAATACTACGTAATAAAATTACTTCTATATATTTACTTCTATATATGTATCTAATAAATGAAAACACTTGTGGTTTCTAAGAAATTCATACTAACAAAAATCTTACATAAAAAGGAGGCAAATAGTAACTAATGCTTAGTACAGCTTAGCTCTTGATGAATTAGCTTTTTAAAAAACAATACCATTTGATTAATAATATTTTTTTTGAAACTAAAATCTTTAGGTTGTTGGTATAATCACAATTTGTAGTAATGTAACAGCACTGCATGTTAATACTAGTGTGTGGTCTTCAAGACTTTCTCATTCAGATTTGTGTGTGATACGCTTGTTGAATTATTAATGACTGAAAAGAGGACAATAAAAACACCATATTTTATTATGTTTTTTAATTATTTTAAAACACTGTTAGTTTGTGTAATATATGATAATTAGTTTTGATTGTTAATAACCATTACGGGTTAACCCTGTTCTATATAGATTCACAGTTGCCCTGTAAGAATTGATTATTGCAGTGTTTATAATTTTTTTATTTCGTTTATGGCCGTTACATTGCTCTCAAATGTCTTACAGAGGAGCTGTGACAGCTCTAGTTTGACAATTACTGAGGCCAATTAAAAAATATATTACTGATTTAACACCAATGATCTCATGCTAATAACATACGCTATTTTCTATAAAAACTTGATAACCAGTTGAACTTTAAATGCAATATTTAGTGATACAGAAAATTCGTATGAATTGCCCTTATTATCGGTTTTCATGTGTAATTCAGCAATTGTGTTAAATTTAAAGCATGAGGGCGTTGTTAAATAACTCCATTGTGGGATGTTAGGAGACCTGGTGGTGGAAGCGCGACGGGTGCGGTGATGGGAGCGATGAACCAGATGCCGCCACATATGCGGCAACAGGTGAACCAGGCGGTTGGCCAGGCCGTCACCAATGCAGCTATGAACGAGCTCAGCTCCGCCTTCGCCAGATTCAAGTAAAAGACTAACCGCACATGGCTTGTCGACACTCAATGTTATGTGTTGTCCGCAATTGAATGTCAGATATCCTTACCAGTGTTATGATAAAGCGATTGAAACGGACACGTATAAGATAATATTTGTGTTTGATTTCCAATCATAGTTTTTAACCAGTAATGTCACAGAAAGCTGGTATCGTCAATAAAAGTAAGGTTGTCATTATTGAATTTATTGGATATAGCTGAATTCGAGAATTCGAGAACCGTGATCGCGCTTTTTTGTCGCTTTTATAAGTTTTTTTAAAAGGACGTGACAAATGTCTGGGAATCTGTATTGTTTGAGTTTCATACAACATGTTGAAATAATTATTCAATTAAGTGGATAAATAATTTATACAAAACAACCATATTTATATTTATGTCGCATCTTTGTGTGTCTATGCGTGTAGGTGCGCAAAAAATAGCTTTTTTTGTGTGCAGTTTTATAATATGAAACGATTGTACTGAAACGATTCAAGTTTTTTATAACCTACTAATACTTTTAACAACTAAATACTGAGAGTTTGATCACATGCAAAAAAAATATTATAGTTATAATTTGAATAAATGTTATTTGAAAGTGATCAGATTTTTCAACTTGAATCAAACTATATATGTATAACATGTGCTGTGCCTGATTAACATGTTGTTGTGCACATGGAGTATAAAACACCGCTTGTGATACATAACAAAATGTTACCGTAGTATAAATTGTATTTGTAATAATTTCAAAAGTAACATAAATATACTATGTAACCGCACCATATGTTCTGTTAACTTGTTGCTCAAAAATAAATTATCAGCAATACGATTGCTCAAGACAACGCTGAGTCAAAATGCTGTTTTGAAGATCACACACAATTTATAAGTATTATTTTATTTAAAATGTTACAATCAATTTGTAGGACGATTTTAATGTAACTTAACTAATGCAGTTGCAGTATTAACTACGATGAAATTATAGTTTATATAATAACATTGTTTTGTAATCCGCATACGCGGATATATACTTATAGTAACAGTTATGGGGATATGTATTTAATAATTACTTTATGTAATTAATTGTAAATGTTACATTCAGTGGCTTATTATAGGTGTACATTTGATTATGTAGCTTAGTCGGTTCAGAGAGCAGCGCGGACTCCTGGAGAGCGAGCGTCGGGATCCAAACGAGCATATCATAATAATTTGTAAATGTGCTAGATTTATTAATATGGAGACAGTTTATTGATTGATGTTTGCGCACTCGGCACATTCGTTGCGTAGGGCTAGCTGAGTAGTGCCAGTTGTTCTCACGTCGGTGTCTAGGTGTTACAGTAGCTTAGAACCGCGGCGCAATCGCTCTAAAGTTTCTCATTCCGTCTCCAGTAGTCTGACAAAGGCGTAACGTGCCTAAATCATGCATTTACTCGAAACAAAATATACCCCAAGCTTGTTTGTTATACTGTATTTACAGATATTCGTGTAATCTGGTATTAGATTGATGAAATACGCTATCAATAAGTTTATTGTACTTAAAAAGGCTAAGACCAAAGCAGTTGTCCTTTGTATTGTTGCTGTTAGCAATATTTTTGGTCAATTATTAGAATGTTTTATTGATGGTGATGCGTATGAATTCGTTATTAAATAATAATAGTAAACAAACATTATCTTCAAAATTATTGTCACCCTATATAGAGGTTACGATTGCATCGTTCATGAATATAGGCTAGAAGCAGACATTCCACAGTTAATTAGTTTTCGATGTATATTTAATCATGTACCCAAAATATGAGAACAACAGAATTATTATTGAAAGGGTTGATATTGATGCCGCTGCGTTCGACACCAGATTAACATGCACCAATGCAGCAATCGCGAAGGCATCACAATGCCGTGTTCCTACTCGTAACGAGGTTTACGCTATAGCTCCATTGCTCTATCGATATTAGCTGAATACTATTCCATAGTAATCAAATCATTTAACATTTTGCTCTCTCTATCTTGTTAATAGCGTTAGTACCATCGAAAAAGGTATAGGCAGTGATTGTTGGATTTGATATAGTTTATTAATATTGTTAATCTTATGCTGTATAAATAGAGTAATTAAATGCTATATGTGTAACAAAGACGTTTGATTTATTCCACTAGTTGCTAGTTCGATCGTTGGCTTTATACTAACTGTAATGAGGATATTATCTCCAATTTTTCGTAAGGAATATATATTAGGTAAGCTCAGTTTGATCTATAGTAGTCAAATATTTCAATAAGAATGCAGAATAGAAAAGTTACTCCATAATTATGTAGTTGATTTTTTTTTTATTTGTCATAAGTGGATTTCTTATTGAATTATTGAAAAATATGGCTTAAATAATATACGGATTCTTTATCTGTTTTCAAATTGTAATAGGGAATGGTGCATGCATTTAGCGATTACAACATTGCTTATTTCTTTATATTGAAATGGAATGAATTTGTTTTGAAATCATTACATATTATAGAAAAAAAATGAACAATATTAAGTTTGCATATGCATGCGTAGAAAATGTTTAATGTCTATTGGAGCACATTTAGCGCTTTTTTGATAAGTCTCACGCCTACGTATGATCAGTGTTTTTTTATTATTTAGAAACACTATATCTGCAAATGCTCTTTATTCATATTGTATTATAAAATCTAGAATCACTTTTACATTTTTTCCTCGTTTTGAATTGTTTCTAATATTTTTCTTATGTTTATAGCCGGCCCGTTCCCAATGTACCGCCAAAGCTACCTGAAAGGCCGCAGAATGGACGACCATTTTGAATGCGCCCGCTACCGCCGCCATCTTATTATATGATAAGCCCTATTGTAAATACATCCATGTATATTGTTTAAAATGTAGCTTATTTAAATATGCTTAGCATTAGTTATCGAATGAACTCTGACGGTGGCTGTTATTTAATCACCAAATCTTTGACGTAACTATCACCTGATTCTATAGTTAACGCTTTAAAGAGTTGGTCATTTAGGTATGTGTAATGTATATGTAGGTATACATGTGACATGTAATATAAAATATTACTTGCAAGTCATCGAACAAGCCTAGCATTTGTCTAGCGTAGTGATAAAATAGAGATTCTATTGATACATCTTCACTGGTGTGTTATCACGGTTAAAAAAGGATGGATTTTACTAAGAATCACATAAAAGTAAAATATTTAAATAAAATTAAATGTCACTACTAGTACTAATAGCAATTCACTAGGTTTTAATTATTAGCAAACTACTTTCATTGTAGAACATAAACTAAACTAATTCTTTATTACAGTAGGTTTTTCTCTTTACTTTTTACATATAAAAAAAGAACACGACATATTTTAGCTAAACATTTAAAGGATGGATTCGCATAACAATTCATGTTTTTATTCTCATTAACAAAAACATACTGACTGGTCCAAATAGTGAAGTCCTCAATTTGTTTTTTTAGGATTACTCTCATCTAGCTGTATTCGAAAATATCCCTTGTATGTTCCATGATTATTCGTAGTCTTATTTTTTAAATGTGTGAAATTTCAAAAACAAAAGTATCATAACCTCTTTCATGTTATAATCTTTTATACTTTTTTATGTGCAACATAACGATTTTAATCACTCTTTATCATCAAAAAGAATGTAAGCACTTTTAAATTTTCACTATTTGCATCACTCTCTTTATGTAAGAGTCTTTAAATCTGCTATTGTTCCATTGATGTGACACAATAATAGGAGGTAGAAAATTAGTTTTCGAATAGTTGTTAGTATTAAAAATTATCGTATTAAGTTTTTAAAACTACTTTAATAATAGGTATAATAACAAAATACAATATTAAGCATCACATGTTTATATAAAATTAATTTTGGCAAAAAAATAACAAAATTCGAGAGAAACAAAAACAATAAATAATTGGATATATCTTATGAGCTGCTTCAAATGTTCCTCCAAATGTAAATCTTTGATGTTAAAAATAGGTTATTAAATTAATACATATATATGTATATATATATCTCTATATTGTCGAAAAATCTTATGAAGCTTAACCAATAAATATGTATAAAGAATTTTTTCCAAGATTAAAATCAACTTTTCTCACGTAGTAGCAATTTAGTTATTTATGCTTAAATAACTATAAATATAATAATACTTATGTAGTTTTTCTAATAACTTGCGTTCCTTGCATTTTGGAGTACCTAATATTTCACTAAGTGAAATACAATTGAGATATATTTTGATGTAGTCACTTGTTCGACTGATATTATAATAGGATATTGGATGCTTGTGATAGAACACGGTGCTCACAGAAATGTAACATTTTGTGAAATGCGCCTTCAGTTAGAGATTTTAAGTGAATAGGTATGTTATTATGGCATTTAGCATACTCCTGCCGCGTGAATTGGGGCTGAATAAAAATAGCCTGTCGAAAAATACTCCCTTTTTTATAGGAAATTTAGATTTAGAAACGAAAATGATTAAAGTCAAAATGGTCGCAAATATACATAATCAAAATACATGCTTAGTCATCACTTCTGACCATCATCCGACACTGGCGGAATTGTCATCATCGACCAGCACGATATTTCTGAAAATAGAATAGATAGACAATAATATATTGTCAAAATACTTGTCGTTTCTTTTCAAACTCGCAATAAGTTAGGAATAAATTGAAGGAAATAGGAGCTTTAATAATAAGTATCATCAGTGGGCACTTTCTATTATTGTGTATTAAATAAACGTCTATACATTCCCATATCATCTCCAGTTCACGTGTCAGGTTTAATGTATATAATGTGTAAAAACTATATATTATGGACTTGTTTATACTTTGTGTACTGTTGTATGCAACTGTAATAAATGTGTATATAACATAATTTGTTTTTTCTTTAACATTCCTACTGCAATACAACATAATGAATAGAATTTACTATAATAAGTAGCTGAAATAGGTTGAATGTCCAGCATTGAACCAAGTGGATTAGTTCAACGTCTCCGACTCTCGTAACACGGAAAGGGTTTTTTATTTTGTATAGTCAGAAAATTTTGAAAATCGCCTATGGGTTACAGCACTTTTGTAGAGAGCTATATAGCTGATGCACGAGCCAGTGCTAAACAGATCTAGCGGCATAAGGAGGCGATGGTCAGCCCCATGCCACCTATCCCTTCGGGCAGGCTCCGAATGGGGCATGGGGTAAGGTACAATTCATCAAAGACCCAGGCGTGTCTTTTCTCCGCTAGAAGGAATCTTTTTAACTTGACTCTTACTTTCCAAGGTGTATCCGTGCCGATCTCTGACCATTTTGAGCTTCTCCGCATGTCATTGTCACCAGCTCATTTTGGCTCTTTCGTTAAGAGTAAAGCTCAACTATCTTCAAAAAACTTGTTATTCTGGCGAAAGTGAGAAGGTACTTCACGCCGGAAAAGTCGCTCAATCTTTAACAAGCACAACTTCGCTCGTGTATGGAGTACTGTTCTTATCTTTGTAACGGTTCCGCCCAATACCAGTTCCAGACGCTTGAGTCCATTGAGAGGAGGGTCAAAAAGCACATCGGCAATGACGATCTTTTTTACAATAAGCTTAAAAGCCTTGAGCATAGACGGAAGGTAGAAGGCTTATCCGTTTTTATAGAATTTTAAGGAATTGCGCTTTGTTCTGCCGTTCACATTTTTTCATCGGGCCACCAGACTTACAAATAGGCGCCACCAGTATATGGTTGATATATCAAAGAGCCTCACTGAGCGTTTAGATTCCAACTTAATGTTCCGTACCGCTAAAGAGTCTTTAAGTCAATACTGAACAGGTATCTTCTAGGCAGGTGCGTCACATCCTAGATCGCATCGTCGCTTACCATCAGGCGTGATAGTGGTCAAGCGCTTACCTATTCACGGTAAAATAAAAAAGCGAGCATGGAGCAAGATTGATGGCACCTCGCCGGTGGCCGCTGTTGCAACACGCTCGCACCCCTCCTTCGGTTCGCGGCTTGTTTTTATCCCAGTTCTACCATCCTAACCTTAATATAGTACATATGTTGCTCCTTTATTCTGATTTATGTGCCATGCAAACATTCTGCTTGATTGCCATGCAAACATTTTGCTTGATTTTTTGTTACTGTCAGCGTGAAAATAACAAACGATAGAAATAAAATTGAGTTAAAGTATATTATAGAAAAGGATTAGATTTAATAAAGATTTTATTTTTACGACATATTTACTACTTTGGTTACAAATTATTTCTTCTATCTGCGACTTACTATTCTGAGGACATAGCCTATCTATTTCAGTCAATATAGTGATCTAATTATTATTTTAGATACAAATTCACATGAATTTATGTATTCAAACTTGGAGAGCGTTTTGATTAATTACTATGGGGAGGAAAATATTTATTAAGAATGGATATTATAATTAGGGGATTCATTTTGGAGACGAATATAACGAACGATTCACTGCACCTGCTAGCTCTAAAATCATTGCTATTCCAACTTTTTTATTTCATTTAATTAAGCGATTTAACTGACATCATATAATTAGAAACACTTCATAAGAAGTATAACTTCATCGTACAATTGTTCGTAAAAAATATACACATATTATACAATTATTAATAATCATGCAATAATAAAGCCACTCAAATAAAAAAAAACTCATTAAATGCATAAAATATAAAACATATCTTTTAATAAAAAATGAGTCTTACACATGTAGGAGTTTATTTTCTGTTACTGGCCGCTTGGACGCCTAATTAGAAACACTTTAAGAAAGCATCCGTAGCTCGTTCTTTTTTTGAAATTGAAGAATAACATTTCTTTCTTGGCTTTTTCTATTATTTTGGCGGCAATTCAAAATTTAATCTTGATTTTATTATGTTCAAAATGGGCAAAAATAACAGTTGTGACGCGTTAAAGATGCAAATAATTGTTAATTTACATACCTACGTGGGCGTACAGAAGAATGGCTGAGCATTTAAATTGTTCTGTTAAGAAAGTTTTTAATGCAATTGATCATTATTAAACACATGGCATTGCTGAAAATGTTCTTAGAATGGCTTTGCCAAGAAAAACCTCTCCCATAGAGGATACGCTAATCTTTCGTGTTGCTAAAACGAGCCAAGTAATGGCTCCAACCAGATTAAAAAGAAGTTTTTTTCGCCTGATGACCCGAGAAACATCTCGTCAAGACTGATACGACGAAGATTAGTGGAAGCTAAATTGTTTGGAAGAATCTATCGAAAGGTACCGCTTCTTACCAAGCAACACCGAGAGAAGCGGTTATCATTCGCTAAAAAATAAGTTGATTGGACGGCACGAGAATGGAAAATTGTTATTTACAGATAAAACAAAAATAAATATGGTAAATTCTCATGAAAAACGACCTGTAAATAATGCTTTTAATTAAAAATACACAAGGATTATAGTCGAGCACGGTGGCGGTAACATTAAAGTTTGGGGGTGATGTTCCGGATGTGGACTTGGACCCGTTCGGAGGATTGAAGGTACAATGGATCAATGGCAATACAAAAATATCTTAGAGCACACAACGATTCCCTGCTCGGACGATCATTAGCTTGTAACCTGATCTTTCAGCATGACAATGACCTAAAACACCAGGCCAATAGAGTCAAGTGTTTTCGTAGCGAACAGCGTAGGTATATCCGTTCTAGACTGGCCAGCAAATAGTCCGGAATTAAATCCGATAGAAAATCTCTGGTATATTGTAAAAAAAAAGTCTCAAACAAACGTAACACCGGTCAAAACGAATTATATGAATCATTTGTTGAAGCATGGAATTCAATCCCCCTAGAAAAATGTATGAAATTTATTGAATCAATGCCATGTCGTTGAGTACTGCTATTGAAAATAAGGGATACGTCACTAAATATTAATTATAACTATTGGTAGGCTGTAAAGCTATTTCGTAAATAATACTAATTACTAACACCTATTTTTTTTTGTTTTTTTATACTTTTTTTGTTGTTATTTCTAATTAGTTGACCATTATTGTTCATACCTTAAAACTGATTTAAATGTTTGTCCGCAATGTAATATTGAGACTGCACTTGTGTAATGGGATTTATATTGTTTTTTCTAATAAATGATAAATCGTTGAATATATTGTTGTCCTATTTATCGTTTAATTTCAAAATAAAAACGATTGCAGTGAAGTATCTTACATAATGTCAAGGCACGGTCCTTGTGAGGTGTGTGTGAAGTGAATTGGTTTTAAGTGGCGCTGCGATCGGGCGGTTTGTAAAACTAAACTTTTCAGTTTGGTTAGCATCGTTTATGAAATATTTCTTCGTATAATACTCCGATAAAATAATTGTGATGTCGAAGCCATTTGTGCCAGCAAACAAAACATTAGCCCCTCAATCAGTTTTGAAGTGGTCAGTTAATATTTCGTGAACCGACTTCATTTTGATTGCTCTCACCCCGGCCCTATTGCTAATTGTCGAATTGCATGACGCCTGCCGTGTTTACTTGGTGAAAACGTTTCCGAAAACAAGCCACTTTTTCTTTACAAATTCGGTAAGTTTGTTGAGAGTTATTCGTAAGACTGGGTGCTAATGTGATTTCGATGTCAGATTAGTGTTAATTTTAATTTATGCCAGTACTCTAGTGGTCAATGGATTTTTATTTGGTGAAAATAATCTAAAATCTTCAATTAAACTTAACGACAGCGGGTATAAGCACTTATTTGTTTGTTTGTATTTGACAATAATAGGTATAAGAAATTTCATGGTTTATACTTAAATATTCCCTAATTATTATATTTTTATATGTAAACGTTTATCGACTCTGTATAAAATAAAAAAAGTTATTTCATAAACTCATGATTTTTCTATATTTATACATATGATTTTTCTATATTTTTTGCATTTTTCAATGCTATCTTATATGATAAAGTGTTCACAATGCTCGGTAGCTCAATTAGGAATGTATTGGCTCGGACATCCAAAGGTTGTGGGTGCGTATCCCGCCTGAGAATAACCAGTCGATTCTTTTCAATATTTTTTATTAAATTAATTTACCATATTAACTCAGGTATAAAATTATAATTTGATTTAATTTTTTGACTATAATAAATTATGCACAAAATTAGTCAATTAAATAGAACATACAATGTGATCAGAAATATTAGAATAGTCAAATGTCAAATTAATGATAACAATTTATTTAGTACCCCTGTATAAATTCTTGAAACAAAGTATATTTTTATTATTTTAACTAGCTAAAAACTATTTGTTCACTTTTGATTGCCGCTGTATTCGGCACTGCCTGTATCGAACTCTTTTATATCACAGAAAGCATAGAGCAATTCTCTATGCTGAATTATTCGACAGAAGTAGGTGCAAATTTTTAGTACTATAGTTTGAAGTATACGATTTAAAATGGACTTTCAGGGTGGACATAGACTATGGGCGAATCCAGGGATATTTGATTTTAAGGGCCAGTCAGTTATAATATACAACGCACAAAAGTATATTCAAGTGTTAGTATAGAGGCCTGTAATAAATCCAATATTTATGGATTAAATTGCATGAACATCCATCACCTACAAACTAAAAATTTGCAAGCAATTTATATGTTACACGTGCGGCGCTCGATATACTAATGCGTGCCTTTTTTAATTTTTGAGTATCTATTCATTAATTAATTTATTGAATTCGTAAAAAGTGCTTTTAATTAAAAGTGCTTTTATTTTAATATAATCAAACTATTGCATCTCTGACTACACTGTTTTAATGTAAAGAAAATGTCGCTTGTCTTCACGCCAAAACTTTAGATATTTTATTTGAAAAAAATAAAAGATTTCAATTTAAACGATATTGTCCAAAACGGGCTTGGCGTGGACAAGGTGCTCAGCAAAAAACAATTTCAGTATAAATTTTTATTTTTTTTATTTAGGATGGTTTAACTCTTGATACCAAGCAAGCCGGGGGGCCAAGACAGATTCCACGATGGAACCAGCTAACCCAGAAAGTGAATTTATTTTTAGACGACTCTATACTTGTATCGATTTCCCTTATAATAATACAAGTCTTTAGGGAAATAATATGCGTACTTCCTGCCGTCACTGGTCTCTGGTGTTGCTATTATGTAGTGGTACAATTACATCCGATTAGTCGATTTAATAATAGTTTGTAAATTTATTTTTATTAAAAAGTTCTTGCTATCTATTTCCAAATCATGATTATTATTTCATAAGTAAGTTTGCTTTACGCAAATCTAAAAAATAAATTAAAAACTATGAATGCGCACAAAAACATTATTTATAAAACAACTAGTGGACCCGACAGACGTTGTCCTGCCTGTTATTTTTGCAGTATAGATAAATAACCTAGATACCGTCTGCAGCGCCATCTGCCGGGCTGATTTGTGAATCTAAATCATTCTCAGATTCCCTTGAACACACACAAAAAAAATCATTCAAATCGGTCCAGCCGTTTAGGAGGAGTTGAGTGACATACACACTCACAGAAGAATTATATATATAAAGATTTATTGTAATAGATGTTTTATCGATTCTTGACAAAAAGCTCACTCTAAATGGCGCTGTCACTCACCTACTCTGTGTCGTTCTGCGTGTAGATGCGTAGTGGTAGCTGTCAATAGCATTTTAAAGAATCTTTTAAATAACTTTGACATTTGTTTTTAGATTGAGCAAGGCACCAGGGTAATTTGACTCCACCTGCCCAGTTTTCAAACAAGAATTCGTTAATTACGACTCGGATTTATAGAGATAGGAAAATGGTCGTTTTATTGTTTGCAATGTTACTACCTTAAACAAATCGAAAAGATTTTTTGTTGTAGGAATATTGACACAAAACAAATACGATAAGTAGTTTCTTGGTGATGTAAACTTACAAACTAATGTAGTAATAGATACTGTTTAATATACATGTCCATGTTAAGCCAAACCTCTTATACAAAGTGGACAATGTCCTTTAAAAAATGTTTAACAACGCGAACCCTGGAAATCTATTGATTATAGAATAAAATAATGTACCTACTACTTTTTTATCAATATCAACGTAAAGATTTCAACTATTATTCTTATAATAATAATATCTCTTACATTTACACCTATTAGCCTAACCCAAATAAAGCTCTGTAAAGCTTGTGTTGCTAGGGTAACGGATATATAACGGAATACATACATATATGATACATAAAAAAGTTTTATATATCTATATAAATACCCATGACCAGGTACAATTGCTCATGTTCGTCACACGAACATCTGCCTCTTCCGGTACTCGAATTCAGGACCGTCGGTGCGAAAGGCAGGATCTATAACTTTTTTATGTTTTAAAAGTAAAAATAAACGTCGGTAGAAACTAGACCACGTTATTCGTATCTTGATATTTGTCCTTATTCAAATAAATCACTTCGTATTCAAGACTGTTTTGACTGAACAGACTTCTAAAGACTGAAGATGACTTCTTAAGCGTTGAGGACTTAGTCAAAGCATTTCTTTATATACGATAATATTGGTTCCCCTAGTGATGCTCTACATCTGGGTTTTCGCTTGACCATATTTTTTGTGACACTGTATATAAAGAAATGTTCTGATTCGCTCATTAATACCCAGCCCAAAAACTTAAACCAAAAGAGCACAAGTTTTGGAGAGGGATTTCTTTTATGATATGAGAAAAGATTTCAAGAAAACAAGAGCCCGAATTTTTACTACAAATAAATTAATACACATTTGTGGAATATCGACGCAAAAAGTTTCAAATAAGGCTTAAAACTTCTATGATAGTTCTGTAAGTTTTTGTTTTCGAGATCAGGGATTAAATGATAAGAAAACCAATTAACTATGAAAGGTAATGTGATTTTAATAAATTCACTTATTTGAGAACCATGATATAATTTTGTATATTTATGTTTTTACTGATAACCTTCCTATATTTTTTATGTATAAATGACTCTGCCTGTCTCACTCAAACTGGAATGTTAAAGTTATGGCCTTAAAGCAAACCATGGGTACACTAGAATATTTTTTAAGTACGTAAGAAAAATTTGTTTAAAACTGCCTGTTTTTGGAAAAAAAGTCCACGATTGAAGAAATTGTCTAGCAAGTATCATACCATTTTGGAATCCTTATTTTCTTATGCGCCAACTTTTATGGAATCCTTAAAAGTTGGCACATGTAGCGCCAACTTTTGCAGTTACTTGCCAAACTTGCATAGTACTTTTTCTTCTAATTATTTTGAATATTTAATTTAGATAAAAATTGCATATTCTTCTAATCTGGAGCAGCTGACTTTAAACTTTAGATTAGAGCGTACAGGAGCGTTATTCAGGATTACAAAACAAAAGAAAATGTTTAGAAAAGTCAAGATTTGTAGCAAAAAGAGTGAAAAAACCGTCACAGGTTGTAAATTTTATAGATTTTTTTAAATGCTAGATTTTGTAAAATATGCCTATATGACTTAGATTTTTTTTATATTTTTCTGATAACATATATGAGTAATTCATTTAATTCTTATGTTTGAAAGTTATGTGGCAAAGCTCATATTTTCTCTTATTTTTCAAACAAAATTAAAAAATGAAATGTTAAATAAATCCACAATCAATATTGACTAGGTTTTGGGTATTGTATTGGGTACCGTTGTTGTTTCTGAAATCCATAACACAAGTGATTAAGCTAATTAGCTTGGATTCAGCACAATGTATGTGATATTGTCTAATATATATGTATTCATCTATACATATAAATAAAATTGGAGTGTATATGAATATACATACGGTACATACACCAAAATAACATTTTTTACAATTTTTGTCTGTCTGTTTGTTCCAGCTAATCTCTGAAATGGCTGGACGCATTTTGACGGGACTATTTTTGGCAGGTAGCTGATGTAATAAGGAGTAACTAAGGCTACTTTTATTTTAGAACAATAAAGTAATGTTGCGATGTTCAGAGGAAGTCGCGGGCGGCCGCTAGTTTATTATAAAAAAGGGAATAAAAAACTACGAATGCTATGTTCGACATTCAGTTACACTTTGTTAATACCTTCTTAGACTGACCAGATATGTACTTTAAAATATTACGTAGTTTTGTGTGTGGGTTACGTTTATGAAATGTTTTAATAAAATTATAATGCATATTATATAAAAATATTAGCTGTCTGCACCTTTTTTCCATACAAATTTCAACTGTGCACAAATTCGGGTTATGAAAGTTTACCGTTGGTACTTAAGATCACGTTTACTCATATTTTGATAGATGACCAACCATTATTATAAATGTTGGTTCTAGGCGTCGCAGGCGCCGCAGCCTGCGGGCCTAATCGTCTCACCACGTTTCTGACTATGCGTGATTGTTGTATCAATCATTTCCCCTATCAAATTATTCGGTGGCCGGTAATTCTATCGCCTCGCTCGTAATGGCTGCGACTCGGCGGAAACATTCGGCCGCACTTAGTTTCGGTTTGTTACACGATGGATTGTAATTCATATGCTATTACTGACGGAATTAGAGAAATTGTTCTCTATGATGTGTCTCTAGTTTCTTTTTGGTGCGGTGTTATTCAAAGGTTTTATTTACTGCTATTCTAATTATAACCACTGATGCGTAAAACTAAAGAAGATAATTACAAAATATGTTTTTTTTAAATAGTTTCAGATAGTTTTCTTTTTTTTTTGAAAACCATTGTTAATGATCAAAATAAAGCAAATTATTGCTTCAACGCTAAAAAAATATTGAAATAGCCTTAGATTTTTTGTTTATCCGACTTAAATTTTCACATGGAAATGTACACTCTGGCAGATTTATGTCATGTTTAACTCCTATATAAATTCAGCCCTGTAGATATTATCAAGCATTATTTCAATCTTACAAAGCACTGCTACTTTAAGTGGCTCGTTTGGAGCTAATAAATGCGTAGCTACATAGAGAATGTAAATCATTGAGCAGCATATTTCCTTTATCGTGTTGTGTGTTACCCGATTATGAATAGGGCTACCATTACCAACAATAAGTCGTCATAAAGAGCACCCTTAAGTAGTTATAAACGAGAATCGAGGGTGATTTGACAAAAATAATAGGATTAATGTATTTTAATTTTTTTAACTATTTTGTGATCTAAATCTTTTTTGGTTAATTATTTTATCTGATATTTAATACCTAGCTTAATATCACATATATTTAAGACTTTAAAACAAGCATTGGAAACGTTTAGGAGATCAACCAATATATTACAATATAACGTGTGTAGATTTTCGTATGAAGGGCGGAAATAAGAAAAAGCATTGTCGTAATCCTTACGATTTCAATACACAACATTGTTAGAAATCATTTTTTTTTTGTCTTAATTTCCTTTATTTTGAATAACCAACAGTTACAGAATACACCATCGTGTAACTATAGATTATTCCAAACAGATTAAAAAGCTCTTGATATCATGCCTACGACATCTTTCCGCAATTTTTCTCACATAAAAACTTGAAATGAGACGCTATAAAATCTCAAAAATTATCTAACGTCATATGTAGCTATGTCGTCTTAGAACTTTCAGGACATTCATACATTTTGTATACTGTTAAATGCGGCAATAGACCCAAAGTTTTAAAGAATGTATATGAATCTTTTTAAATTAAAATGTGATACTGACTTGTTCTTTTTTTCTGACGTTTGTTTTTTGACTAAATACTTCATCGTCTTTTATTATCGATATTGTGAACGACTCAACGCACATGTCTGAAACTTTGTCGGTAGCTCTTAAGGAAAGTGTACGTCATGAATTCACAGAGGACGATAGACGATTGGGCCAGTGCCGTGATGAAATCGTTCCTAAAAGTCGGCTAAAAAGTCGATAAAATTTTACTCGATCAGGAAAATTTAATTAATTAACATTACGAAGTGTATAGATGCTGGAAACAGTAGAAAAAGTATAAATCAATAATAGTATTATTTGGCTATGGTGTTATGATAGTTCCGATGATTCTTCTATAATAGCCATACTTTACAAAGTTGGTGTTCTGTATGATGAGTAATGTTTTGGTAGCCCTTGTAAGGTATGCAAATTTAAGGTGAGGTATTCAACTCGATTGGCTAAACGGTGCTCCGCAAGCCGGAATCGGCTGTAATAGAACAAAACGTTTTTATAAGGCCGCGAGTTGCTACGTGGGGTCGTTTGTAGTAAATGGCGGAATTAACGGTGTGGAACGATATCGATGTTTTTTAAACTTTGTTGTAAATGTTAATACCGTATGTTTAAATTAAAAGTTACTTATTCCATTCATGTTTATAGTTGTATCTGAATAGTAGTAACAGTGACTAATAAACGGTTTCGTTTTATAAGATCACTATAGATTTATACATAAGTAACAATAATGACGTTAATTGATCCAGCAAAATTGTGAAATAGTCTATGGGAATAGTCAAGTGTTCTTCATTTATTAGCTTTAATTATAGAAAATTGGTTTTAACAAGTTGACTTATTAAATCACTCCCCTAACCAGAGAAAAAAAGCGTTATTAATCATATGGCCTAATTAATAAGTAGAGACAAGAGCTAAAAATTTCGGTGTGTATGTTAGTTAATGTAACAGTTGTCTAATTTAATTGGCAACGCGGCGGTTCCCATAGGTCGGAAATTTACCCTCGTAACTTGGACAATTAACTTGGTTTCCAATGCGGTAGGTAGTTGGCGTAATTAGAGGTGTGCGGTGTGCGGTAAACGTTGCAATCACACCATATGACAGCTGTGAGGTGTCAACTTGCCTTGGTATAATCCTATCTACTGGTATCGAAATATTTAACCAGTTTTGTGCCATCTACGCGCGACGAAATATGAAGCAACGAACTTAATATCATTTCTTAAAGATATTTTGAAATTTCCCGTATTATTTATTTCGGTGTGATGGTTAACGCGTTAAGGACAAAAGTAATTTTAATCGTAAATTGTGAAAAAGTTTACATATAAAGTATTAAAGCACAGTTTAACTCATTAAATTTACCTCCAAATAATATACATAATGATCATAAAATTAACATTTCGAATATATAGTAAATGTCGCGTCGGCAAATTAATTTCTCGTTTGACTGTAACCACTGTGTTCGCGTGGACGATCGTGTTATTACTTGCAATTATTCTCTAAGTCACGGTAATTACGTAGCTTCTATGGTAATTGAAAAAGTTTTCTATCGATATGGCGGGTGAACAGCCGAAAATTACACCTTCCTTCATATTTCGACAGGACCATATCCATATCGGATTTATTCAACACTTATTACTATTTGAACTTTTAATAATGAGTCAACGTTCCACCATCGTATATCGTGTTGATTTCACAACGTAATGACTTGCTGTAAGTGTAATTTAAAAACTTACAAAGTGATTATATTGTGTAGTGATTTATAAAGTTGGTGTTTCAGAGAACTTCAATATGATAGAAATAGAATATTAGTCGATATAAACGTTTAACTTTCTTTACACTAATGTTTGTTCATTTGTTCATTGCAATTCTAATTTTGGTATCGTCGATATTAAATGCTATTCCAACATATTTCATAGGAAAAAAAATAATTTATATGACAGTGTAATAGCGCTTGCAGCCGTCATTGTTTACATCATGATAGAAGAGTTATTGCTTACTTCTGTAATTCATTTGATAGAACGCAATCAGCCAGTTGGATAAAAAGACCATCGGCGCACTCGAATACTCGAGAAGCGTTTTAACTTTTTGTAAAGTGCAACACTTTCCCAGGAAGGGCCCTCCAGAATGCTACTGCGTTTAGACAAATGAACTGCACCCCTCGTGGCACACGCCACTGTGCCACTGTACACGGATATAATGAAACGCAGACTAATATACTGGAAGGAGAGTAGAAAAAAGAGAAATCTTCACGTAAACTAGCATACATGCTTAGGTTTTAAATTTCATAGACTTTGAATTATTTGGTTTTTGTTTCATCTTTTGTCTATATATACCCGTTTTCTTTTTAGATCTATGTGATCTAATTTAAAATTATATCATAACGTATCTTTTACCGTACAAGTACAAGAGCTGTTTGTAAACCAGCCTTTGTGCGTAATGCCACAGAAAGATAGTTGCAACATCTTGCTTTTTCTGCCGGTTTGCCATTTTTTGTTCTCTTTGCGTAGCTATAGTACGGCAGAACATCAAGCAGTACACTCTTAAAATAAAATTATCTTTATTACAATTATATAAGGTAGGTCCAAACATCAAAGCGTACCTACAGTTTGACGTGCTGTCTACTGTACCTACTAGTTAGGTTTTTGATCGTGTAATCTTTACGTGGTCGATAAATATTTTATATGTCGATTTAAAATTTCATAAAACGGAGTTTTACAATGTTTATTTATTTTTGGGCTCCTAAATTCTAGCGGTAAAGTGGTAGTTATGCAGTTATACGCCATTGCACAGAACACACAGTTCTAATAATACTAATGTTACATATGTCCCCTCTTATTTTTTCAGTTGTTTGTGAAGGACGTCGAATAGTAAGGAGTGTATTAAGGCATATCCAGCATAAAATCTTTATCTCTTTGTAAATTGTACTACTACACGTAGAACCACAAAATGGCGGAACTGGCAGGACACAATAAATCAATTGGAGTGGGTGGTTGACTTTTCACTCAAATGTGTGGTTAATTGTAACCGAAAATGACTGTTGATCGCGCCGCACTTAATTTGAGTGGTGCTTGCGTTGTTCGAGGGTAAGAGCTGGGGTGGGAGTAATGGGCCGGTTGCCTTCGTGATTATTTGATATTTGTACTAATTTCGTTCACCGGAACTGGTTACGTCATTTATGTATTGTCTTTCTTTCTTTCTTTCTTCTTCTTTTTTTTGGTAAGTGGCTTGTTTTGTGCCTTCACAATTCCGCCAATGTATTGTCATTATACAGTTTTATGATGTCGAGTAGACAGAGTAAATGTTGAACTGACAACTTCTCTAAGACTAATGCGTTTCAAAACAATTACTCATAAGCTGCATATATGCTACACTAGTGATCAAGAGAATGAGGTCTTCGAACTCCAAATCGCAGTGATAAGGCCTTTTTAAATTATTCAAAACATTGTATAAAATAATCTTTATTTTGATATATTTTTATGTTCTTCTGATTTGGACCATTAATGTATAGTTCCACACTTGACAATGTTTAATTTAATTAAAAAAGTTAAATTTAAATCATATAATATTGTTTGATATTATTATCTGTTACAAACATCAGAAGGACTGTGTTAAGGAGGTTGATAAAAAATACCCGTTTTTCCTTACAAAAGCATTTATCTAGCATGTATAAAACTATAATATAAAGCAAGCTATATTAACACTTTTATGTATTTTTTATATAAACAGCGCACTTATATTGCACTTATTCTAATAAAATATGGTTTAATTTATTTCTCACGTTTTATTTTTAAACAGTTTACAGCTTATAAGTATTCAGTGTTCTTCAGGCCAGTAGATGTCTATCATTTTCTTGAGCCGATCGTCAAGGTGAGAGCCGCTGGGCGGCTGCTTGCCCAGCAGGAATAGGAACTTCTCATGGCAGTCCATCATACCCAGGTACTGGGTTTCCACTGCCTTGAGGCGCATTGGGTAACGGTGGAAGTCAGCCAAGTCTAGTTTTGCTGTGAAGATTAATAATATATATTCCAATATCTTAATATATGTAAATTACGTGTTACGTTGTTTGTCCGCGATGGACTCCTAAACTACTTAACCGATTTTGATCAAACTTCGTAACTATCTGTTATTTGATCTAACTTAAAAGATAGGATAGGTTTTATTTTAATTTATAACACAGCAACGCGTGGCTGGGTCAGCTAGTATATGTATATATTCTTACATGTACACCAATTAGCCAAGTAAAAGGAAAAACTGTTTGGCTTCTTTCTTTTAAAATATAAATACTCAGTTAAATATCTTGTATTCATAACACAAACATCTGCCCCTTTCGGGACTTTAACCCGGACTGATTAGTTCGTAGGTAGTGTCGTTCCAGCTCGGAAAAGCGAGTCATCAAATAGAAAAATATTTCTCTAGGAATTTGATTTACGTTACTGTGCGATGACCTTAATAATATTTAGTCAGTATCATTAAAGTGCTTAACGATAAACTATGTGTTTTATTCGAAACTACCAATTAATTAAGTAAGAATCCTCTAAAAAGGGATCCCTTAGAGTGACATAAAGTTTCAGTCCTAGTATACGTTGTCATAATTTGAGAGTCATAATTTTTGATGTAATAATAATAGTTAGTCCTAAATGTTGTTTGGGTACGGTTAAGTTTAAGCTGCGAACATGTTTATTATTCATACGAATACTTTATAATTTATAAATGGCCTTTCAAATTTTTGAATTGAATACTTTTATGTAGAATTAACAACTAGAGTAATTATGACAAGTAAAAAAGTCGGTTTTTTTTTTTTTTTTTTTTTTTTTTTTTTTTTTTTGCCTGTAAAGTCGGTTTTACGGGCGAAGATTTTACGTGACAACGTCTTTTTCTCGGTAGAATATTTATTGATATGAATATAATTAAATTGCACAATGCGCGCGGCAGACCGATCATAGTTGAGTGGGAGAGAGACGCAAGGCATTCGGCGGGCCTCTCTCTCGTTCGGTGACTCATCGTAACGTTACCGAGCGTTACACTTTTTCATAAGTGACTCCCAGCCGCAACCAATTTATAAGACGTTATCACGTCAAAATATGTCATGATATATTATGACGTATAAATTTAATGAGGACTTATTACCCCTAAAGTAAGTTGGTTGATGAAACACAGCCGAAAAGAGAAAGCTTAGTTCGTAAAGTATTTCTGACTTATGTGTATTCTATTGCTTAACAGTATTAAATCCTGTACTGCGTGTAAATACTTTTAAAGAAAGCCATAACAGCGCACACGACATATACATATATATATATATGTAACCAAGTAAAACTACCAAAAATAGCTGGTGGGAAACGACTTTTATTTATGTTTTATAACAAAGTATTATTATATGTCGCGCAATATAGGTAAAGCACGTGGTAACAGGCTGCGTGTGTGGTATTTATTATTCGAAATGTTAAATAATGAAAATTAAAACGTATTGATTAATACGTATAATATACGTAATTATTATTTAATTAAAAGCTTAAAAAAATGGTTTATCGGATTTTTGAGTTACTGAATAACCCAAAAAAAATTACCACTTCTTAGGTGTGGTCTTATACAAAACAAGTTTTTTTGTACTAATAGACTACGTGACTATTAGTTTTCATTAAGGATTTTTGAAGATATACTTCTTTAGTCGCGTTATGAAAAAATGATGAGAGTGAAATTATAAGATGCGCGCGCATAACTGTGACACAAACTTATCATGTTGAAGTTGGCCGCAAAAGCGACATGGAATAAACCAGCAGGATGAAATTGGCCACTAATTGGCTCAATGTAGTTACTCAAATATTTATGAATGTGTATGTGTGTGATTTTAATTATATGTGATGGTTAACAGTAATTTATATAATATTATAATAAAAATAGTTTTTTTTACATTTACAGTGATATATAAACCTATTTACGTTATACCAAGCACTGGTATACATCCAAGTTAACTCTAAAATGATTAGCTATAAAACGTATGTAATCTCTAAAATTTTACCAATGTTGTAAGGCAAATAGATCGGTTCTTTACTTTTTTAATTTTACTATTGTCCCCGGCAAATAAGTTGAACATGATTTTGAAAACACGTGACATGCGCAGTAGTGATTAATGTACCTAAACTTGCTACTGTGCATGTCACGTGAATTCAAAATCATGTTCAACTTATTTGCCGGAGACTATACCTCCTATATTGGCCCGATGACAAAAATGTTAGCTTAAGGACTACGAGTGAGTACACACGGGCGGATTCTCTGTCAGCATTTTTTTTTCGTTTGTTTTATATTGATTCAAAAGAGAAGAAGAGAAGAGAGAGGAGATTAATTATTGATTTAATACATATTTAATGTTTAGTCCTTATATAAACAATTTGAGACGATATTTGTTATAATTAAATAAACAGAGTGTGATTCACGTTACAATCGTAAAAAGTATTTAAATAACATTGAGAATGATTTTGCTTCCCATACAAACCTGTTGGTAGAGGCATTTGCAGAGTCCTGTAGGAGCCGTCACTATCAAGCCGCTCGAGGTAATAGTCCCGTGTCTTGTTGGATCCCAGGCTGCTGCACGGAATTTGCATCTTCAGTGTTAAACTGTCCCATTTCATATTTTCCACGTACTGGCCAATGCGGTCTGCAAGCTCTTTGCGATCCTAATACACGTTAGTGAGATGTATAATAATTGCATTTTTAAAGAATACATGTTATTTCCACATTAAAACTATTCTTTGTGCATTGAATCTCTTTTATTATATACATTATAAAACGAACATGGATAGTGTTTCTGCGATAACGTGTAGGATTAGATAAATTGGTATTAGTCAGTGTCAAACATTTCGGAACGGTCAAGATGTATTCTTACAGGAAGCTGTTTTTATATTCAAAGTAAGACCTTAATTGTCTGTATGCATCACCGGATGCATGTTGTATTAGTTTTTAAAGGCAGTGCTTATACTTGCTATTTTTCTATATTTATCATTTGTTTTCGCTGGTTGGCTATAATGATACAGAGGTAACATAAAGTACAT
This sequence comes from Calamotropha paludella, assembly GCA_927399485.1. NCBI lineage: Eukaryota > Metazoa > Arthropoda > Insecta > Lepidoptera > Crambidae > Calamotropha > Calamotropha paludella. Next base: position 22,225,710 of record OV656805.1, on the reverse strand, counting down.
GTCACTTATGGCAAACGGGATCGTTCGATAGTAAAATTGAAATAACGAAATAAGGTTCAAGCGATTCATAGTTTATTTTAAGTTAATGAAAAACTACTCAAAATTTTGCTGTTATAAGGGAAGTTTTAAAACATTTAATTTTTAGTTTTCTACAATGATAAATCTCTTCAACAAAACTAAACAATTTGAGTAACATCTGACCGGTAGATTGTTTCTAGTAATTTTACCTGTTCACTGACAGCACTAAACTCTACACAGTGAGCTTCCCCTGTACCATTCGATATCTCGGTGCTGTAGTGTAGCAGGTGCCATGTGCCAAGAGCTTGGCTGTCGTTGAAGGTTAGACCTTGAGTATATTCTTGGCAGGTAGTCTTATTACCATGAGACTTCGAAGCGAGCGCTGAGGCCCATACAACAGTTACTAGAATAATAACACAATGACAGTTAAATTTTAACAAAATCCAATGCATTACATTACTATATAATAGGTAAATGTATCAGTATGGATAGAGTGGATGATATGTCTTATGAAAAAAATTAACAACTACTTTATATAAATATGTATAGAAATTATTAGTATTCAGAGAGTCACAATTTAAGCATTTAAGGACTGTCATTGATGTTCGAGTCATAATTGTAGATCTAATGCCGAAGCTTGAACCAAAAGCGTTAGTTAACTGCATTAAAAGGCATTATTATTATTTTATTGACACTAAAAAGTGGAAAAAAGTTTAAGCTAAGCTATTTGTCCGGAAATATTAGGTAACTTTATATCCACTGTGAAGATTTAAAATAACAAACAAATTAGAAATTTTAGACTTACGCAATATGAAAATGAGCGGAGGTCGTGACATGTTGAAAGCAGACGTCCTCGGATGACAGAGTCACTAATGAAATGAATGACTTGATTGTACAGAAGGATTACATCCAAATTGCAGCTGCTGTTCTAAAATTGGATGTGGCAATTTAGAGTTTGTGGATTCCTTGGGCTTTTAGACTCTGTCGCTTCTGGTCTATTTAGTCAAGAAGTAAATTTTTACTTGTACGATGCTTCATGCTGCTTTAGGTAAACCTTTTCAAACATAAATTAAAACAATTAACTTGTTACGTTTGGGTGTACTAGTTTTTGTGTCATTAAGGGTATTAGTACATTTGCACCCTAGATATTAGATAGATTGATCCGATTTCAGTTTCAGCTTTAAGTTAATTGATGTTTAATAATATCCACCACGGTTCTTTTATGGGGGTCTTTTGAAGCAATAAATTCAATATTGAATTTGTTTATGTATTTTCTATATTCTCAGATTACAACGAACTACTATTTACTTATTTACAGCGTTGGCTCAGCGACACGAAGTGGGATCTTGGCCGAGATTTTTACAATTGGTAACAAAATATTTTTTTATTAAACTGAAAATTTAGACTTGTTTAATTTCTGTGTACGCTTCTAATCCTATTTCCTATAATCCTTATTGTTATTCTTTGCCGGCTTCTCTATGTTCACATAATTCAATAGCACATCCATATCTCACGACTTGTGTAGCTCTGAGATTGCGTTGGAGTAGAGAATGTTTACCAGAGATAAAGAGGCACATCCTGTTCCGACCTCGCGAATTGTCGAGGCCCTGCTAATGTGCCCATTGCTACGTCGGTCAACAGTTAGGTAAGGCATTTAGGACTTTTGTCGTTTGTCTCGAGCCAAATCAAGTCGGTCGACTAGTAATGGTAGGTAAGCTAACATCAATTAAACCTACCTACGTTACTGATAAAACGGAAAGTCTTTCGAGTTCGTCATGTCACGTTTGCACATTTATACACAAACTTTGTAGCACAGTGGACTAAAATCAAAATCAACTTTTCACCGAGGGGAAAAAGTGACAGTAGTAGTTAACAATGAGGGTGCTTTAGAAGCACCCGATATCGGCAATCGCATTTTCTCTCGCATAAGATACGTAATTCCTTTGATTGTATGAACTTGAAAACATAAAAGCATGTTATAAGTAGGTACTTTATCGAATTTATTTGCTTCTAGAAGTGAGTTCTCTATTACCTACTGATCGAGCTGTATTTTATCCACTGTGTCAACATCACTAAATTATTGAATATGACATTTTTTTATCTTTGAATATGGTCTGAAATAAAATTATTTATTTTATTTAAAATTCCATCAACAATAAATTTAATCTTGACTATTTATTTCAGTAAATGAAATGGAATGGAAAAAGTCGTCTAATCTCCACTTTTTCAATTTAGAATAGAGTAAGAATAAGATCTATGTAGAAAAACAAGCGACCAAAATGATTTCTTTGAATTTCGTACTTTTTGGATTAAGGTATTTGTTGTTTACACTGTCTTGAAATTTAATAAAATCTACCATCTCACTCAAAAGGGCCATAAAATATCCTATACAACTGGTAATCTGCCAAAAACAGACGTATCGTAAACTAACATAAATTTTCATAGTATCAATAAAAATAAAACTTTTATTAACAGTCCAAACTTTCCATATTTCATGAATATATCTGTTTATATCTGCTATTTGTCATTAAATTTCTTATATAATGGATTTATATAACGGAATAATCGCATACAACTTTACTTCCCGCATATTTGTGTGACAGTAAAGACGTAGTTTATAACCTGTTTAATAATAGTCTCTACATATACTGCTATTGTTAAAGCCTAAATAGTGGCTGTTCACAAGTCCACCTGAACGTTCTTATTGCTATTTAAGGGCATTATATAACGTAACAGAGATTAACATAAATTAATATATACAGGTGATGACAATAAATATATCCTCGTGATCTTTGTCATAGATAGTTTCATTGCCAAGTTGTTTCTGATATCTTCTTCGTCGTCGAAGTTTGATCGGTTTAGTTCGGTCGCTTTTATTTTGATTGCTTTTTGGACACAAAATCAAGAACTGCAGCATATAAAAATACTAATTATAAGAAAATAAAAACAGCCTCCGAATCCAAGCAAAAGGCAAAGTGTGAGTGGTGAATGTTTCGAGAGTTCCGTATATAACAGTAAAAATGATATTTTAGGATCTGTTTGAAATTTTATGAAAAATGAATTGTTAGTCTAGTGGTTTCGTTAACAGTAAGACAAGCGGAAATTTAACTCCCAAAAATAATAAATCAGAAGAAAGCTCTTGCTCTGAAAATAATCAAGATGAAACTGAAAAAAGTTATTGAAAATGGAATTCACATTCAATATTCAGATAAAAATTACGTAAATACCTGCCCTGTACATAACAATAAAACACACTTCGTCAAAAAAATAAAATAAAAACCATTAATATTGCTTAATTTTATATTAATTTAAAATATTATAGTTATATTTTTCAGGGCTATGACATTTCAATAATAACTTTTTTTTAATAATTCATTAAAAAAACGTCTAGCAATTTAAGCAGTAATCATATTTAGTTCTTTATTATTGAGAAGCTTATCATTGTCAATTAAAGTAAAATTTTCCTTCATAAAATAAAAGTTAGTTATTTATGCTAGGTTACTTAATTAAATAACTAAATTGGAAACTTAAAATTTTGAATATCTTATTTTTAACTGATGACAGAAAATTACGAGACTTGTTATTTCCAATTTTTATTATATATGACAATTTAATACTAGTAAAAAGCTGGTATTTTGTTTCACGTAATAGAAAATATTTGTCATTTTTGATAAATTTTGCGACTTTTGATTTTTTCGAAGGCCACCATAATTTGCTATTTATTTGCTACCATGGTGAAGGTACAATACGCAGACGAGATTTTCTATTTTCTTATATTTAAATTATCTTGAAAGACATTTTATCTGTAAGAAAAAGTAACTGATAACATAGATGTTGTGTTAACCTAGTAAACTTATGTGAATAAAAAACCATGTGATAAGATTGAATAACAACGACCGCCCTCGCAGGATTATAAACATAAGGATAACGAAATTTTGTTCAGTCTCTAAAATGGTTTTGTCGGTGTTTTGCGGATCATTAAAAGTGTTTCCAATCAAATTTTATGTCTGCTCGGCAAACTGGCGACACCGTTATATGGTGGATATACCAAAGAGTCGCACTAAGCGTTTTGGTTCCAATTTTATGATACGTACCGCTAAGGAATGGAACTCTTTGCCTGATTCTGTGTTTCCTGACAAATACAATTTAGGGATCTTCAAGTCATGAGTGAATAGGTATCTTCTAGCGCGTCACATCCTAGATCGCATTGACGCTTACCATCAGGCGAAATAATGATCAAGCGCATGCCTATTTTCTATTAAAAAAAAAACAAACACACCAACTTCAGTGTTATATTGTTTTAATAAAATAACACAATCAGACAATATTTATCCGAAATATATTCGCCACATGTCTTTATTTACGTATATGTTGCAGTAAAAAGTTATCTTAGGATAGGCGCTTGATAATTTTCTTAGAAATATATACACATATTAGCAGTGTTTTTAAATTTCCAAGTAGGTACTTACCGCTATCACAAAAACTGATTGCTTTATGTTTTCTCTCATTGTCATAACATTGATGTTGTAATGGTCAGATATTTATTAAACTATTTTTGTGTACGTTGTCAAACAACAAAATGTGAACTTTTAACATTTAATATTGCTATCATAACGTAATTACAATCAAAGTAATATAAATTTTATTCGAATAACGAATGAATAATTGTTTTTTTCGGTACCTATGAATAATAAATAATGTTAATTGTTCAAATGACGAATAAATGTATTTTGTTCTTACCTATTTCGAATCATAAATAAAAATAAAATATGGATTAAATACATATTTTATAATTTATTTATTATATACATTTTTTTCAATTATATTAATTTATTTACTTTCATTTAACATGTTTATACAGTAATTATGATTATTTCCTAATAAGCGATTTCATCACTTCTCTTTTCGAACATGTTTTCAGACAACCTGCTTGACTTTGATAGATTTTTCATAATGATATAAGAAAAAAAATCATTGCCCTGTGTGTTTGTCTTCATTGCATTGCATTTGCCAATATCATTGGCCATCGGTTGTATTTAAAATACTTAACGTAATGTACATACCGTACTCATCACGAAATAACACAAAAAACTTCACGAAATTAGCATTTCTTTATCGTCCCTCGTCAGAGGAGGGGTGGTCATTCGTAGAATCTAAATAATCGCAAATTATTTAAAATAACAAATAAAATGATTAATAATATATTTGTAGTCTATTTATCCTTAAATTATGTAGGTATTCGTGAATGACTTATTCGCAAATATTTATATTACGAATAACAATTATTTGAAATATTTTTCAGATAAAAACTATTTGACAAATGCCCAAATCTGACTACAACGACATTATTCAGCAATGTGAACTTAAGGCGGAATAATTTTAAAGGAGATGTCCCACGCTACATACATTGTTTGCCCCACAAAAAAAAGTCTATGCGTCAGCTTCAAAACTAAATTACCGTTTTCGTATTTTATTCTACTATTAGAAAATATAATGCTTTTTGCTGTAAATAGTGGGGTTTTTAAGTTAAGTTAGGTCATGTGTCACTATTTTATCATTTAAACACCATTTTTTCAGTATGATATGTTTTCTTTCTTATACTTATCGTTTTTCATAAAATACTACACAGCAGTTTATATTGATAGCAACAAAATTCACTAATGTGTGCTGTCAGGAATCTACTTTATATCAATTATATAAGTTATATATATTTATTTGTACGAAATACTTTAGAAAACATTAAATATACTTGGTAGCCGTTTCTAAATATAAATTGTTTGTTTTATCAAGTATTAAACATAAACCGAACTTCACCATCAATAGAAACAAAGTGTGGTATTCCACAGAGTAGCATAGCAATAACAAAAAATTGAAACAAGTAAAAGGCGACTAATGACTGGAGGCAATTGGATATACGTCCCCCGTAGACTATAAAATGGGCAGCAGCTTTTCCAAATTATGGTCTCTTACTGCAGTTACCCACCAATCCGTACTGGGTACGCATGGTGGGCTATGGCCCATTCTCCCTACGGTATTTACCACCAAGCACCAGGCACAGGCTTTAGTTGGGCCTATTACTTAGCAGCGGGGATATTTATAAGCTGATGATGAATAAAAAAACACATGTTTTATTTAGTTCTTACACTTCCGCGCACATTACATATTAGAATAAAACACTTTTTTACGGATTTTGCGCATATTTTATTTTATAATTAAGCCTGACGTTTCGACTCCTTTACAGGAGCCGTGATCACAGGATGACTAAGATAATGGTTGTCATGTATTTTACCTTTACAATATTTTAATCGGGCACGTTCCTAATGTTAAAATTATTTTGTATAAATTAAACTGTTTTATTTTTACATTTTATTTAGTTATTAAATTCTCACTACGGTTTCATTGTATACTACTGAGTCTACTACCAGTTCGGAAATTGGGAGGCCCTTCCGAGAAGAACTGGCGAAAGAAACTCGGGCAGGGGGACCGACCTCCATCTTACTGTTATTATTTGCAAAAAGAGCTAACTACATCATCAGGTCTTGCAATGTGTGTTTTTGTAGGTATTCATTTATTAATTATACATTTATTATAATCCAAGCAGGTAACCAAGCTCCAACATTCGTATCTATTGAAATTAGGATGTTTTCTGATTTCAATAGCCGCGCGTAGCATCCTAATAACAAATCTTTGTCCTCTAGCGAGAATTTGTGGTTTATCGAAACGAATGTAGTGGTTTGGCCCCTCAAAAGCATGCTCACACACTGCAGATCTATTATCGCGCCTATGTTTTATGTCAGCTACGAGTTCTTTAATGCGCGTCCCTATACTTCTCTTTGTCTGCTCGATGTATGAGAGACCACAGTCACAATCGATTTTGTAGACTGGAGGGGTATATTGCACTTGACCGGTCGTAAGAATTGGTCAATCTTCCTGGATGGTTTAAAATAAGTATTAATGGAAACCCGCTTCAGAATATTCCCAATCTTGTCAGTGACCCCCTTCATGTAGGGAAGGACAGCAGGTTGACGCTCTACTGTGGCTAGTTTGTGGCGCGGCCTCTACGACGCAGTCTTGGTACTCGCAACTTGTTATCTTCTAGTACTCGCTTGACATGCTGAAGCTCAGCAGTCAGATGTTGTTGGTCACAGATGCCGCGAGCTCCCTGAAACAAAGATTTCTCTACGGTAGCCAACTGTATAGGATGGTGTTGAGAATCACCTTTCAAATATCTATCTGTATGAGTTGCCTTTCTATACACTGTATGACTAAGGGTTTGATTTGGATTCTTGCTGATTTGAATACCTAGGAAGGCTATTTTATTGTCTGTCTCTAGTTCATGTTTTGTAATATGAACGTTTATTATTCTTCTTCTATTAAAATATCGTCCAAAAATGCTGCTGGAGGATGTAAACTATCTGGGTTATACCTAGCCCAAGACAAAAACCATAAAATAACCATAACATGAGAACAGCAGCCCACAGTTCTACTACCTGCCTTACAACTGCAGTAATAGCCCGTTATGTTCTCTTCGGTGTGTTCTGAATATGAGCAGTATGTAATATAGGAATATATTACTTTGCTCGAATGGTGAGAACTTATACGACCACGAATTAAAGTTCCCCTTATATTTTCACTCTCGGGCACTTCCAACTGAGAATTTAACTCAATGTTAAACATCCCACCATCCCTGACATGCTCACCATAATATGAACGGGCCTGTTTAATTTGGTATGTTCCCAGAGCAATCATTTCTAATTGACTCATTGTTAAACGAGGAAAAGTAGAAAGATGTGGTAAATGGGCGCTAATACTACGGAAATTGGTTCTTTGACGATTCATATTATGGTGAATAACAAATTCTCCCAGATAATTAGGCTCATTTAACCTGCTCAAAGCTTTTGCAGCAATTTCTCTCGCATTGGTTCGGTCCTACAAAAGTGGATGAAAATGATTTATAAAGGCACCAGCTATACAGAAGTCATCAAAAACATGTTGTGATGCCAGGTTAAAGAACTCTTGTCTTAATAATCTAAAATCCCTTTTGAAGCGCCCATTGACAATTTCTACCACCCACCTTACTTATGTAATGAGCCTAGTTTTGTTAGCTTGTAAGGCGGTTAACACACTGCACCGCGCCCCGTCGCGTAGCGCGTGGCCGCAGATTTTATTATTGTATGCAAGAATCTCAATTAATATAGAAAACACGCCTATGACAACACACTGCCGACGCGAGAACGCGCGGAAAAACGCCCCGCGCGCAGTTTCTGCGCGGGAGCGCGGGGCGTGAAGAAGTAGGGTCAACTTGTATTGAAAATCTGCGCGGGGAAGCAGATTTCACCGCTAAGTTAGGCAGATCTGCGCCTCTGCGCGGGGGCGCGTTTTCTGTCGCCACGCGCACCGCGGCGGGACGCGTCTCTAGTGTGTGAACCGCCTAAAGTAGTCAGTTGGAAGTTGCCTTCTTCAATGGATTCCGGCATGTGAACATTATAGCCATATGCTTGTAAGTCTTGCACAGCATCGCGAAATCCTCTGTCAACTATAAACACGTCTCCAGCTCTAAAAAAAGTTCGCATTGGGCCAGCACCATCAAGAAAAGCATTTTTCATAATTAAAGCATCAGATTCCTTAGCAGAATATGTCCCTAAGATATCTAAAATATAACTATCAGAACATACAAGTAGAAAAGGCTTCACAAGATTTCGGTACTTATGTAGACTGTAGGTATCTTTTTGGAACTTATAGTTACTACTTTTTTGTATATAAGTATAAGTTCCATCACAGATAACAATAAGAGGCTGTTCTCCTGTAGTGGTCAAATGTCTCCCAAATAACTCTCTAGGGATTGTAAGTTTATGCTCACTGGCTTCCTGAACTCCTATATGTCTTAAACCTAAATGAGTACCAACATAATCTTGGGTTAGGCATTCCCTTACAATTGTAATATTTCTATTAAATGTAGTTTTAGAAACACCAAAAATTGATGATAGTCTTCGATCACTATCACCAGATCTTAATTTAGCTAAATACATAGCCAAAGCAGTTTTATATTTGACTATTCTGTTAGTAATGCTAGCAGTGTCATTTATAATATCATTAAATTGCTGCACTGTAACCCCTATCCAATAATGACGAATTTGATCATTCATGTTTTCAATGTTCTCAAAATCGAATTGAGTGTCTTGATTTATTTGAGATAACTCCAACATATCCTCAATTTGCGCACTACTAAAGTGATTTGTTAAATATTCACTTGATAAAATGTTCCAATTAGAATCAGCTAAGTGGTCTGAGCAAATTCGAGCACATCTAGGAATGTAAACTTTTAAATCAATTAGAATTCTATGCCTTATTATCCTTGGTATTAATCGAAATATACTATCAATGTTTAAACAATCACTGAATAAACATCGCCTTGATGTTGAAGAAACTCGTTTATAATTTGGAAGTACAACCGTCTGCCTTTGCTGTTGCACTTCCACTAGCTCCGGCACAGGCATGGGTAATGGTGGAGGAATTGGTGGTCTGTTTGAGTCCTCAACTTGAACACCGACATTTACCAGCAAGGGTTGCTCAGCATCTTCCTGTAAAATATAAGGTACTTGTAGAATTACAATTATTATACAATAACACATCATTCACTTTACAACAATGCAATGTTGCATGTATTGTAGTATGGTATGATATGTCATTAGATATTATTTACAAATGTCAACTTATTAAAATCGTTAACATTATAAAACGAAACTAAACAATTGACACTATGTAAAAAAAGATTAATTCCTATAAAATAAATAATTTAGTTGTTTCACTTGGGACAAGGTAATGTAAAATAAATTAATATCTTTAATAACCAATTAAATAATACACACCATTTGTATTCCAACAAGAGGATCAGGTGTGTTTTCATCTAGCTCTTGTTGTGGGCTTGTTACAATTTCTACTTGATGATCTAGGTCTGATTGTGGGCTTGCTACGCTAGTACTTGGAGCCCTGGAAGCTTTTCTCCAGCAAGATCTACAAATCCTTGTAAATATAGGGAGATTTGCCTGAAAAAATGAATTATGAAATGATTTCAAGAATGTTCTTTTATTGTTGTATAGTTAGAAAAGTATTTTATGTTTTTTAATAATACCTGAATCTCAGCCACCCATGCTTTAATTATGGTATACTCGTGGCGATTTTGATTAGCTGAAATGCTTCTTGCTCGTAGAACAGAAACACCACATCCCAAACATACTGATTTGTGACCATAACTTCGAGAAGGCTCACTCATCTGAGCTTGGAACCGAAGAATAACAAAACATTCTTCACAAACACGGTATTCAGATAAAACCTGTAACAGAATTGATGCATTATTAATCTTAGATATTTAATATGCCAGTAAATAGGTCCCTATGTATTAACACTTCAATATCTTTGCATGTAAATGTAATTCAAAAGGGTAGATTTTAATGCTTTTAAACTTAGCTGGCAGAGAAGTTTAGTTTCTATATACTTTTATACAATTATATTGTATAAATACATAAACGCATGTTTGGCATAAATCGCCTTATATACATGACGTTTCTAAGGCCTTTTTCGAGTCTGCAAAAAGTGCGGCTCGGTCAACATCTTAGGGTTGAATGTATAGAGTAAAAGTATTTGCAAAACTTGAGACACGTACCTCCAAAGGTGAAATCCAAGATATCAAGAGATCACGTAGTGGTGTATCTAGGTCCAACACTCTTCGAGATACAATTCGTGGATTTCTGAAGGTAATAGTACAGTTCACACAACGATTAGAAAACGCCATTACTATACACCTATACACTAGAGTCTCTGTCTCAAAATATGTTTAACAGTACTACGGAGAATCTGCTGGTGATCTACTCAACGCAGCCTGAAAGAATAACACTAAACAAACGAGAAAATAACACTAAACAAACGAGAAAATACAAAAAGACCACGAAGGCGCAAACGCATGCTGCACAACGAAATGACTTGTTGTAACAACACAATACCAAAGGGTATATATTGATCGATGATTATGTTTTTTTAGGCTGTTCTTTCATTATGGCCAAGGCAAAGAATCTACCAAACAGCCAATTTTCTAGAATTTCCTTTTCATATATATTATAAAAACATTAACATAATAAATTGTTTGAGATCTTTGACAAAAATATATCATATCACTTTTTTCAAATACTCTTAAATATATTGTAATGCATCACATTCACATTATGAAAAGAATAAAAAACACCGTTAACTGGCTGTATGCAGATGAGCATGTTTGCCTCCCATTAAAGGAGCACATTAAAAAACAAAACAAATACAACAGTTCATTGTTAGAACAATTCAGTCAGGTATCTTTTTTTTATTATTTCTAAACCCCGCTATGTAGAATAATTCTGTTTTTGTATGAAAAATATTAATTATTAGTGTATTAATTCGTGTGTAGTATTCAAAGACCAATTGTACTTTGCAGTTTACAAACATAAAACGACTCTGGGGCAATTATGGGACATCTCCTTACTGAACAAGGGTTGAGTAGCATGCTTACATAAGCAGGGTAATTTTATGTAGCCCTAAGTACACAAGAATAAATTATTTTTCTAGTATTTAGCCTATGTGTGTTATTTGGAAAGTGTTTTCCACATAAATTTTATTTAAAAATATATATCTCTTTCATACGATCTTCAGTACTCGTACTTTATCTTCAGTACTTGTAGATTTTTTTTTTTAAACCAAACGTTTCTCTGGAAAATGAGACATATGTATATGATCACGGTCTAACAAAATTATGTAAAAAAACTATCTGAAGCCTGAGTTTAAGTTTATAAATGTGCAAACCTGACTGTCGCGTTGGAGTCTCAATTTCAAATCTTAACTCAAATGCGATAGTAACGATTGCATATTCGAAAACTAACATTCAGGCCTTTGGTATTTAAAACGTTGACATGCTGTTTTTGAACACCTGAAATAGGAAGAGAAAAGTTTTGAAAGTATAAAAAGTTTGAAAAAAAGATGTTTCCTTCTAGCAATGGATGCTTTTTGGCTGATTTGATGACAAACCTCTCAAAAGAAAAAAAGCGAGTATTTTGCTGAAAATTTTAATCATTTTAATGGTACGTGAGAATTATTGACGATCGTTTTGGTGCAAACGCTGCGATCCTGCCTTTCGCACCGACGGTCCTGGGTTCGAGTCCCGGAAGGGGCAGATGTTTGTGTAATGAATACAAGCATTAGTACCTGAGTCATGGGTGTGTTTATATATTTCTATGAATATTACATATTTATGTATCATATATATATGTCTATCCGTTACCCTAGTATCCATAACACAAGCCTTACAGTGCTTACATTTGGGCTAGGCAAATTAATGTGAATTTAAGAAATAATTTTATTATTTTTACTAATGGGTCTGCTAATATTTTAATTTCCCATTTTAAATTAAGAGTGTCATCGTAATTCTATCGATCTGGAAACACATTTGCCTCACTGTGTGGTTTTTGATGACGTCCTGTGCGGTTTGGCGCATACTGTCGTTCTTTGTTTTAAATGTGGTCGAGGTAGGTAGCTATATAAATGTAATAGTAGGTATATAATTACGAATAAGGGCAATTATTTTATATTTTTATTAAAACATGTTCCCGTCAGTCATTTTATTATAATCTAAATTATCTAAAGCATGCGCGGGTATTTTTAATTTTAGAATACGATTATTAATGTAATAAGACCCACTTAAAAAACATATATAGTAATGGATAAAAAAACAGGCTTATTTTGGTGTGGAATAATGATTGGAGTTAGAACTCCTTTGATTCAATACCAGGGCTTGATGATGGCAAAATTGTAGAAAACGCTTTATATCGAGGGCGTTGTTAGAACGTTTAGAATCAATAACAGGCACAGATTCGTTTACGTTGGTGATAATACGCCTGTATATGGAGCTGAACGAGTGAAAACCGCTCTCCGAGAGTCACGATTATCCAGTCATGAAGTGCCGACCAGGCGTCTCTTGCCTGACTTAAACACGATCGAGGACACATGAGATGCTCTTTAGCAAGCTGTTTGGAATTGCCAGCCTGGATATTTTGATATTACGCTTGATTTGATTTGTTAAACTATATAATTTCGGTAATATCATCCATTTTATCACTCTTTCATAGAATGGACTTTATTTTGTAGCTCAAATCGTAATTAAACAATATGGTATTACGAAAAAGATTTTATTTTATGTTATATCAAAAACTTTGCAAAAACTAGTTCAAGTTATATTATATCATTATCAACCTTTTATACAATTTTAAATTAGATTATTAAGTTATATTGATCCACCATGTCCATCTTCATCCATAGTTTGTTTGATAGAAATCGCTTGAAGCGATATGACCGTTTTATTTAAATTCTTTGTTGTACTGTTTCGTTCGCATTTTGTGTACAATAAGTATATTTGTATTGTAAGTGGTTGGTAAGTCAATAAAGTGAAAGTATCCACGTTGATGTTTATTTTACAATATATGATAAGCATCTGATATCCATTTTACCATTTGCGAAGTCTTGTCGGCCCCCACCCAACAGACGGCACCTGTCGACTTCCCTTCCAATGATTTTTTTGCCTTTACCTTAAAATATCATTTAAAAACGCTTTTATACGTAAATGATAGGAAGAACAATGTAATTACATTTTTTGTTTTCTCTCATTCCTTTTTGCTGGGTAATTATTGCCTTAAAGTCCATTAGTGTGATCACGATTCCATTGTAATTACACCTCTGTAATTTTTAATATAAAAATGTGCTTTAAGCAACTTGTTAATATTTTAAACAGTTTTATTTTACAGAAGTTGATGGTATATTATTTGAGATATTTATTTTCAAGGCGTTCTTCTTTAAATGATAGATCTTTTTTGCTACTTTAAATATTTAATCCGTAGATTTTATATTTTTATAAAACTTGTTTCGGAACGGTTCCTATTTTTAGTTTTATAATTTCTTATAATTTTCATGTTGATAGTATCGTAATTATATTTTGTAGCTGCTATTTTGTATATCTCAGTTATCAATTAAAACTCCATTAACTCTTCTAAAAGTAAATAACATCATCAGTCTTCTTACCATATAAACTTATTAAAATCATAAAATCAAAATTATTCTTTGGAATGAAACAATTTTTATTTAATAGCTATACACGTTCAATTTTTAATATATAAGTATCAAGTAGAGTATTGTTCAATAGCATACACGTTACGATCATTACCTTAGTTATCCTGTAAACACGACACCTATAAAGGAGTCGAAACATCAGGATTCAATGATAATGGATTGAAAAAAATACATAGAAATAAACGCATTTAGTTATCCGCAAAAGTATTTAATTTCAATTAGCGAACAACGCGAAAGTGTAAAACTAAAACAATAATTCATTAATTAATTTCGTAAAACTCACTATGATTATTTCAATGAAGTTTTCGTGTAGAACTATTAAATTCATTTCATTAACAGTACCCTTAAAAATGTTCATTAAAGAGGGCGACGAGGAGCAGAAGAAGAAAGAAGAGTCTCAACAAGATTGTTTACTTTTTGCACATTTTACATTGAAATTCACTTATACCTAAATTGTCCTTCTTCTACGCTCCATCGGTGAAAGCTGATTTAATAATATTTATTCATATTTATTGAACTTAAATAATAAAATAATTTCAATTCGCTCATATATTTAACGTAATTATTCAAAAAAGTAAAAAGTAAGAAAATATTTTGATCGTATTTCAAATGACTTTTAATATTTTGACTACCAATTCATATTAACCATTCTCCCTGGATTTTTAATTTTGGAGCCAGATTTAACTTAGTCTATTACATACATATCTAAGACCCATCTTAGATCGAAGGATGTACTGGTAAGCTCATCAGTTGAAATGTCAGCTTGATACCCAAAATGTCTGTCATTCGATCCTCGCCTATATATCACGGACTTCGACCTATTCCATTACTATAAGGGGTTAACGTGAATATTAATAATGTTAAATACATAATACAAATACAATTTATTAATTTTTCGAAAACACCGATCACAGTATGCTACACTTTTCTTTGATTTCATTGTAAGGAAATAAATCACTTTTGATTAAATATCGACTACTTTAAGAGTCGAAGTTGTTCTAATAACTATTATAAATATAGAAAAAAGTATATGAATAAATCACTTTTTTACGGATTTTGTGCATATTTTATTTTATATTTAATCCTGACGTTTCGACTCCTTTATAGGAGTCGTGATCACAGGATGACTAAGATAATGGTTGTCATGTATTTTCTACTACCTTCACAATATTTTAATCGGGAACGTTCCATGTTGTTAATTTTTTTGATAATAATAAAAATATGCGCAGAAGTGTAACAAGAAAAAAGAAATATGTATGTTATCGGATTACTTAACGATTATAACTGAGTATCAAAATATAGCTTAAATATGAGGGGATATTTTTGCAAGCACAATTCGCAAGTAGGTAGGTACTATAATATTCTCTTATACCATTAAAAAAAATTAAAATGATTTTAAAGCCAACAATACTAGCACCTAATGTAACAGTTTCATTATTATTATTTTGTAGAAACAGAATTATTTATTAGTTTATAAGTCTAGCTAGAATATTACTGTGTTGTTTTCCAACAGAAATCCGTCAGAAAGTGTGGTGTAGTGGCTTTTTTATGGGCGGGCGTTATCTGCCGAGATTAGATCGCGCCATATCTTGCCCGCCCACGAATGCTCCGTCTTTCTCCTATTACTTGCACGTTCCGCTAAAATATTGTAACCTAAATATATATCTTGTAATACCTTCTTAACCCAGAGATCTGTTTTATTAAAAAAATAGTATAAGTACATATATGATGATTTCAGAAATGTGGCAAGTGGCATAAAAATTGTAGCACTTTTTATTGAGTCGTACATATATTTATGGCAACCATTACCTTTAGGCCTGTTGTGAATACAGTTCCTGAAATGGGAACTGAAGAATTAGAATTAAGTAAAATCATGTATTACAAAGTAGCGCGAATGTGCGATAAGTCACTTTTGTCAATATTATATAGAACATTGACTTCTCGATTTAGTTTTGCATTAAGACCTTTATTCAAAGTGAAAATTTATCATTACTTTAGTAAATTTGAGAGACGTTAGGAAATAAAATAAAATGCAGTTTATTAAACATGTTTACGAATATATTTTGGTAAAATTTGAGTTACAATTTATCTCTCATGTAAGCAGCAGCCCTTGCAGAGTAAATATTTACACTTTACACTTATACACATAATCCTTTACACTTAATGGTGTATGGAGTAAAATGCGACTAATGATACTGGAGTTAAAGTAGATTTTATAGTAATCACCATACACTTCCCGTAGGCCACAAAATGAGCAAGCAGCGTTTTTCGGTTATGGTCTTTCACTGCAATCTTCAACATGTCTGCTAAGCGTGGTGATTATGGCAAACCCCTTCCCATTTTCGGGGAGGGCTTTCTTCCACCAGTCGCCAGTAAGGATGATGATATTCTCAATATTTTCAATTTCTTTACGTATCTTTAATAGGCTAATGTTTTCAAAAGACGTATAACTATTGACCAACTACATTTTAGCTTCGTGAGGCTCGTTAGTTTATTTTTATTCATTATGTTCAGAGAATAAGTAATTTAGTAATTATTTTATCATCAGTAGTGACGATAAAATAATTGTATAAAGTGGACCTGTGACTCTATCTGTGTAACCATATAGGTATCTATTAGGTTACAGATACAGTCATAGGTCCGCTTTATAATTTATGGCACCTGCCACGATCTTTTAGCGGGTCGATGCATCATCTCTGTGCTATTAGTTTTAAAATTAGACCGTCTTTTGTTCCCGGTCAGACATCCCGGCGTGCTTTTAATTACGGAGTTAATGTAATCAAAGCTCGATACATCATGGCCGCTATCGCCCCGCCTCGGTTTGATTAATAATTCTAATGAGCGGCGGTGCCAAACGAGTTAATTAACCGTCCGTTTTTTGGGGCCGGTGCCACCGCGGTAAACGGCGCATCAATCACGCTTTGTGCACGCCGCCGAATTTCTTAATGATTGAAATGACGGCTGGAGCGGTGCACTTTGACCGGTAACGCTGCTCCTTGGACGGTGGTGGAATTTCCAAGGATAAGATATGAGATGGTCCTCCTCCTAAGAGTTTTGGTTAGTAACAACTGATATCTGTATAAGTAATCACCGATGTACAACGGACGTGAATCCATTCGTATCACAAGCATTTAGCTTACCACAAGGGGTTATCGGGAATAATAATAATGATGCTAACACATTGTTAGCATTTTAAAAAAATTGACTAAGTTAGAACGTATTTATATTAGTTTGTATGTAAACTGATTTCGAAATTACATCATATACACTTAATTAATTTAATAATTAAGACTTAACTATTTGTTTTGATCTGAAAACAAAAACAGTTCTACTTACATACTTACAGTCCCAAAAATGTGCCTTATACATTGCAAGTTTTCTCAATTTTAATGAATATGTGGACTGGTCTAAAATTAAATTATTGTGGACATATGTAAGTATACCAAGATGGTTGAAATTGCGTTTATTTTTAAAAAGTATTCAATCATTTTTAATTGCTGGACCGAATCCTTACGGATCCTGACAAATGGCAAAGCTTAGTATATATCAAAACAGTTTGAACAGTAAAACTAGCGAGCACTGATCCTCAAACATTATCAATCAAAGCTACCCGCGGCAACCTGCCGTAATTTGATAAATGCAATTAGCTACCAAAAGAAATCTAATCTGAAGCGGACTCGCTTTTTTGACGGGCACCTTTTGGAATGTTCCTTTATGCTCAATTTTAATGAGATATTATTTTGTTGAAATTTTACACGAACTGCTATGATGTTGTGAGTTGATATTACTCGTATATGATACAGAGTAAGCAACCTGGGTTTTAGTTTTATGGATTGACATTTCATTCGTTAAGGTTGAAATTCAATTTTGTTCAATATATTTATTTGTTACACTTGATGCACTTATCGAGTGAAAGGCGACATTGTTTTTGTGATTTATCGACAGAGAAGAATAGCATCAACCCTTCAAACTTAATGTTGTCGTAAAAGGCGATAAATTACACTGGAGGTAATCACTATACTACCCCGTATACCACAAAATGCGAATGCAAAGCTTTTTCGATCACAACTCCAAGCCAAGCTTACCAACGCTTGGCCCCATTTGTTGGGGCAGGTTTCCGTCTAACAGTGACTATCGTTCGGTTGAGATGATGATATAGTTTGCAATAGGAACTAAACCGATTTTTGAAAATTAGTTTCCTAACTTTTTCAATAGTAGATCGATTATAGCTATTCGAAATTTAAGATGCAACGGTGATATCAATCATAGGTAAAAAAATATATTGCCAAAGTTTGCTGTGATTGATGAAACCCAGATACCTTTTTTATAGCGGGCGCTATATTTAATTAAGCATTTCGCATTTAGAGAGGTGCTAATACGATGCTGGATTGTTGTTATTTTTTACGATTGATGATAAAAATGTGTTTATTGTTTGTCACAGGTATCAGAAGTTGTAAGGATTAGATTCGGCGAGTCATTCCGGTGGCAGCGTAGGCGCGCCTCGCCGCGGGGTCTAACGTCTAATTCACCGCGCTACCAACAGGTGGCAGCAGCGGCCTTTCAAATCTGACAGTCGCCATTGCCTTTACGTTGAGAGGCGCGAATAAAATTAATGATGTTCGCGCCTTAATGACGTCTCACGACGCCGCTCCATTGTGTCCGTAATACAACAATTATTGAGATCATTTATTAAGTTTATTGATCTTTTAACTTAATCTTTTATTTCGTAATTTAGCTCCGCGCGAACTCTGAAAAAAAATATCTCATATGCGGAGGTATTTTTTGGACTATTTTTGTCATTATACGGCGTGATGTGAGAGGGTCTTTGAATGCAGAGGCAATTACTGCCCCGCATGTGGTTTGATTATGTACGACGGTCCATTCCATCTAGCGGTGAGGCTATAAAACGCCGGTAAAAACATTACTAAAACCTCGCCGATGGTAGTTTTTGAGCTTCCGTTGCTAAATTGACGTCGGTATTAAGAGCTTTTGTTACAATTTATGTAGCTTATTTTTTGTGAAGACGAAATTAGATTAGTGAGATGAACAGTCGAGTCGTTACATGTTGCGTTGGTCTTTGCACTTAAGGAGATTTTGTGGTTTGTTATAACGATTCAGTAGAAGTATCGGTTGACAGTTCAAATTACAGTGAGGCGGTGCTTGTGTAGGGCGGTCGTTAGGCGTCCGGCGCGAAGAAGTCTCTAGTAGACTGAGGACAGGACTAATTACCAGTTAGTCGACAGTTAGGCGGTTTTGATGGCTGCTGACGTTGAACTTCTTCTTATACTATAATTAGAGACTCGACCTGCATGCTAATAGTTTGGTTGTTGTTGACTTATAAAGGTTTTGCCGTGTATTCTCAAGCCGTGAGTGTGCATTAATAAGGTTAAGGAAACGCAAAACGTGGAGGATACCATAATATATAATTGCCTCGAAGAAGAGTTATTACTTGATTGTTATGTTGAAATTAAGTTTAATGAGTTTGTTAGTAATTATTTTATAGAGCAGGGCAGTATTACACAAAATTTAGGTAAATAAATAAAAAATACGAATCTATATAAGTCCAATGAAAAATATCCAGTACTGCGTCTCCTACGATAACTACAAATCTAGTCTAGTATATGGTGTAGATAATTTAGTACAAATCCATTTCTTTCCAATTTTAATGTCATTTGTGGAATACAAAATTACAATATCAATATTATGTTTTATTGGTTTCTTAAACCTCAAGTAAGTAAAAAAATCACGATTTTATTAAACCCCAACCACAAAGTTGTTGAGCCAGATACGGCCCTGCTTAAACATTATACACATCGTCGGTAATTCGTCGTGTCTATCCACGATCGTAAGAACTAGCGCAATTAGATGCAATCGTGCTGGAATTATTGTAATAACCAAAAAGAATCGATGCCGCAACGATCAGCGATCGGCGGACGCCCATTGGCGCAGCGCGGACCAATGCGCGCGCGCACGAACTCGAGTAACGACTCGATCTGCAGACGATAAGCTAATAACACGACAGCGAATCACCTTCATTATTTCACTATTCCTCTACTTTTCAGACGTTAACCTTCTCAACGTTTTAATCGATACTAAAACCATCCGTTATTAAACTATCGATTCAGATACGAAACGTGTAGTTATTTTGAAACAGCACTCCAATCCCATCGAATAATCATCAGTTGTTGTATACAGACCACCATCGAAACCTATTATGGAAATTAAAACGGAGCTTAGAAATATCTTTGTGCTTTCCACTCACATAATACAAACATACTAAAAAACATCAGCACATTGCTTACATTACTTCAAATAAAAAATGTAGAGTTTATGCCTGTTTGTTCAACACTGCCACTAATGGCTGTAATTCACTCTCACATTTTTATGCTCGTAAATGACGCAAGTCGATGTTTTCCAGAAAACGGTTAATTATAAGAACAAATTATGGAATTCGAAAGGCTCTGAATTTCCACAGGGAAACTTTTTAATATTCTTTTTAGAAGCTGCTGGTATGATAAGGTTAAGTAACCTAAATAACTGTGAGTTTTACTTTATCAGTTTAACAGTATAATAAGGTTCTAGTCTACAATACTATATCATATTTGACTCAGCGGAACTCTACGTTCTTAAAATAAACGGTCCAAGGGTTTGAGTCCCGAAAGGGTGTTTTTTTTAGGATACGAGCATTTGCACATAAGTCATGAGTATTTATAAATATGTTTATGAATGTTATGTATCATATATGTATACATTGTTTTAGCCTCAAACCTAAACAACATGGTAAAATCCCGCTTCAAAAAACTTCATACAAGTGTATAGTATGGCACCCTAGTATCCATAACTCATGCCTTAATAGCTAATAGTGATTACTTTTGGCTTGACCAAATGATGTGAATGTAGAAATATATATGTACATATTAGATTATATTAAACGTGTATTTGATAATCAAAGTAAATGACAATGAATCGCTCTCATCTATACTAATATTATAAAGCTGCAGAGTTTGTTTGTTTGTTTGTTTATTTGAACGCGCTAATCTCTGGAACTACTGGTCCGATTTAAATGATTCTTTCACTGTTGGGTAGTCCATTTATCGAGGAAGGCTTGTATTTTTGTATGTTTGAAATAAACTCAAAAACTACAAAGCCGATTTTAAAAATTCTTTCACCATTGGAAATCTACATTCACGCTAAGCAACATAGGCTATATTTAATGCTAGAAAAATTTAAAGAATTTTGTCCACCCGTGCGAAGCCGGGACTTGCCGCTAGTTTAAGATATGTTCAATAAGCATTTGCTCTATATTTTCACAAATTTTAATGAAGTATAATGAATAGAATATTATTTTTATTTTTGGTTAGGCTTCTCAGTGCAGTTGTATGCGCCTTTTTAACGGAAGATACGATATAGCCTTAAAAATTGTAAGAACTCCGCTACATATAATACTAAGGTTAGGAACCATACAAATTTTAACAATAACTCAAACTATGATACAATCAATTTTCCAATTTTCAATAATGTTTACGGTTGTACTTACCGCAAACTCACATATTGGCGGGTGGAGCGAATATCGCGTCGTTCAAGTTACGACGTTGCCCAAGGGTGCGGAAGGGCTCGTCAAAAACATGAAACAAACTATAGAAAACGGGAAACATTACAATTATACAAATTATCCCACGTCATTACAGCTTGTTTGCGAAATTGTGCGTAGATGAAGGTCTGTACGCTTAAGCATTTAAGGGTGGGCGAAACCGCAGACAATTACTGCTTGCGGAAACGGAGAGAATGACATGCGGTAACTTTTTTTAGCAGAAATATAACATTTGGCGCAAGTTTGAAGAATACGAAATTATAATCTACCTATACGTAATATGTGATAAACGAGACCTTTGCTCACAATTGTAATACTTTCCTATATTAACTTTGTATTCAATTACCAAATGTTTATGTTGCAGGATGTTGATGTACATCACTCTAGTGTTCAATAGTATCGTAACAAAAATATGCAGAAAAAAATGTTCTTGGTTCCAAACAAAGAAAGAAAATGAAGAAATAATAACTTTCAAAAGATGGTAAATGAATAGAAGAAGTGGCATGTTTTTTTATGGATATATGCCAAATTTTTCCTTTTAACGTGTTCTGTTCTGTTCTTTCAATGAGTGAGGTTTTAAGGGACTATGAAAAGTACAAATGAAACTAACTAGCTTTTTAATAGGTACATCTCGTTTTTCACGTCTTTGTAAGAAAATGGAACCAAAAAGACGTATCTACGAGTATTTCACTGTATTTTTATAAATTTAAACGTAATGCTCATCTCATGTTAACGACCAAAAAATTTAAATGCAAACGAA
Source organism: Calamotropha paludella (assembly GCA_927399485.1). Lineage (NCBI taxonomy): Eukaryota > Metazoa > Arthropoda > Insecta > Lepidoptera > Crambidae > Calamotropha > Calamotropha paludella. The sequence goes on along the minus strand of OV656805.1, from coordinate 22,203,199 downwards.
ACGTATTTTTTTATAATTAATTTTATTTTTAACAATATTATGTATTAATTAGTGGTGGAAATTCATATATATAGTACTAAAATTCTGTTTTATCAACAATGCTCCATTAAAAGCTGTATGTTTTCCTAGTCAATAAATAAATATGATATAAAATTGTTCCTTTGCGTTATAGCTTTCTTGATTTATAAATATATGCTTTCCGGATCAGTGCCATCTCTGCACTCCAAGATGAATTCCTAGTCAGGTTATTGCTTGTGTTAAATCTATTTATTTTTGTTTTCTTAAGCTAGTAATTAATTCTTTAGTAAAGATCGCTATGTTAGTTAGATTAAGTTCAATAAGCAAGTTATGTTACAAAGAGGCCAAGTGTATGATGGTGTTAAAACACTGTCTTTATTTATCTTGGTCAAAATCTTACCCTTAACAATTACGCTATCTGATAGCCTTTGCTAGCGTCATAGTTACAGTAATAACAGTGTTTCGTGTTCGATTAATTCTAGCAAGCTAGCGTCCACTGCGCGAGGGCACGTCCGCAAGTCGAGTATATAGAATTGTCGCTACGTGACTGCCGATCCTACAAAGGTGCAGATATTAGGATTTGCTCATTGCAATGTTTTCAACAATTACTATTATATTCAAAGATAATTATAGATTCAATGATGAGTTATTGTCAGTTGCATTAAAATATTACAAAAGGTTTTGTAAGTGTCCCTCTTAATTCCTTGACATATTCCTTATAAAGTTTGGCAAGCTTAAAACAAATTATTATGTGTAACTTTCGGAGTAAATAGTAGAATCAATTAATCACCTGCATATAAACTCTATTAGTTTCTTAGATGAGTGTAGGTAATCATGGTTTTGTCGATTAGATAATAAGTGTCTTATAGGCCATCAGTGACGAATGAAATAGTATAATGAATAAACTTGAAACAGATTTAATATAGATTTATAAAACCAGTACTGTTATTTTTTTAGATATATAACTTTCGTACTTTATAAATTTTTTTGTATCACATTCTGTTTTGACATTAAAAATATTGATTATTTTAAAGCTAGAATGTTAGATTTCGATGTCATTCAAGAAGTTAGCCTAGGCAGTATTAAACAAGCGTCAATAGATAACTTATTATTCTCACACAACGGGTCTGATGATAAATCACATTGGTCTTTTAGGAGGAGAAATTTCTCGTTTTCGAAACGTTAATTTTTTAAGATTTTCAATATACCTACTTATATTTTTACATTGGGTGTCTAACTTATATACAAAGAGACAGATTAAGTGTTTGTTTATTTAAAGAAGTAATTTTATTGCTAATAGTATTATAAAACGTCTAACAAGTTTCTGTACAAAACTATGGCTTTGTTTTTAGTCAGTAATAGGGTTACTTTTAAAATATGTAAAACAATTTATTTAATTAAATTATTTTAATAGAAAAAATCGACTCGGCTCACAAGTTAATTCTCAGACGGGAATCGAACCCGCAACCTTTTCAAGTCCGGTCCAATTGGGAGAGCATTGGACCGGACTTCCAATTGGTTCGACTTGTGAGCAGAGCCGATTTTTTCTAGTATTTTTCTATTGAAATAATTTTTCTTATAAGAAAACATTGAATAAAACTGCAAAAATATATATATATTTAAAAAAATATTAGTTTTGTATTTCGGTTTATATAAAAAAAAGGGTGAGGTCTGCTTGTCTAGGGCTGTTACTGGATTCTTGACCTTTTAATTTAATATTTTATATTGTTATAATTCAGATAATTTTAATTTAGAAGGTAATAATAGTAATCATGATAGTATATCTTACAATCACACAATCATCGGCCCTTTCCAGAACTCAACCCCAGGACCGTCATGTCGGAGCGAAAGGCAGGGTCGCTACCAATGCACCAAGCGGCCATTTAAAGTTACATAAAAATCTCCTAATAGGCGAGGAAACACTAAATTCGCCGAAATGAGGAAAATTTGCGCACTAAGTCGAATCGGAATGCGGTTTTTTGCCTTCTGTTCGTTAACTCATTTAGAAACTTTGTCCGCATTATTTTTTGCAACTCATGAAAACTGCATTTCTACATCGAAAAGTGCATTCTTTCCAATGCATATTTTCGAGTGATGGGAAAAATTACTATCTGCCACGACAAACGATCAAATTGTACGAAATTTTACATCCGGGAGTTTTTTGGGTTGCGGAATCTGAATACATTGCCTAGAATAAGCCCTCTGAACACCTGGAGGCCAGGATGGTGTTCCTAGTCATCACCTGGAGTTCGCGTCAAACTCACGGGTAAATCAAGAAAAACGCATGTCCTGGGTTTTTTTTGATTTGACATTTTTAGGGTCGCGAAAAAAAAAATACTCCGGGCACCAAGTTTCCAGCGATTCGGTAAGTTTTACCAGCATAACTCCAGGAGATGACGTCGAAAGTCAGGTCGCCTGGGGCACCAGTTCCTCGGGGCGGGTTACTGATGTCAAATTCGTGACGAGCGACTCGAAAAACCCCCGCACGCCGAGTTTACACCGATTCGGTAAGTTTTACCAGCATAACTCTAGGAGATGACGTTAAAAACCAGATCGCCTGGGGCGCCAGGTCCCCGGGGCGGGTTACCGATGTCAAATTCCTGACGAGCGATCCGAAAAACCCCCGGAACTTAAGTTTTTCTTGATTTATGAGTTTGACGCGAACTCCAGGCGATGACGTTCCTAGCGCCATCCTGGCCGCCAGGTGTTCAGAGGGCTAATTCTGACAATGTATTCAGATTCCGCGACCCAGAAAACCCCCGGATGTAAAATTTCGTACAGTTTGGTCGTTTTTTGTGGCAGATAATATTTTTTTCCCATCACTCGAAACTATGCACTGGAAAGAATGCACTTTTCGATGCAGAAATGCAGTTTTCATGTGTTGCAAAAAATAGTGCGGACAAAGTTTCTAAATGAGCTACCGAACAGAATGCAAAAAACTGCATTCCGATCTGACTTAGAGCGCAAATTTTCTTTGTCTAGTGCCATATTTCCTCGCCTATAAATTAAAAGGATACATGATACGGATTTACTCAGATTTTGTTCGTAGATAATCATGTCGTCATGTCGGTATACGGTATACGGATATACAGGGATATATACGGATATACAGATATATGTCGACAAATAAGTTCAAAATAAATTGAAATAACATTAGTTAGATGCTTTCAATTTAGACGTTTCGTGGCGGATTGCTGCGGTACCGAATCGGTGCGTTTGTCGTATTGCGCACGGACGGTAGTTTGTTTTTATTGTTTTCATACAGCTTGTCGGTTAAGGGTGCTTTTTGCCTTTATTCAGGACATCTTCTATATGTATAGCCCCTGAGAGTTTGCCTTTATCGACATGCCCATAAACATTTGCATCATGAACTTGTATTGTCAATCTTCTTTTGTTTTCGAAATGATGTTAGCTGAGCAAATTAATTGGGCTGCAATGTATTACAATCTACCGGCTAAGTCAGAATTGGTCTCTTGCAATGTTTCCATTGTATTAGAGTTTGATTTTTGTGTTAAGATTATTGGAGAAAATATATAAATACTTTGTATTAATTTTAATTTTATTTAAAATGCGAATTTGCATAGGAATAGGTACGACCTATTCATATGCAAACGATTAGTCGTCTTATATGCAAAAAAATATCAAATTATAAAAATCAGTTGTATTTTTTAAAATTCTAATTTGCGTTTTTATTTTGAGTTACTGTAATAGTAAAGTCAAAATTTTTATGCCAATGTAACATTACAAAGCAAATTATTTTACCTTCTTAATATTTTGTAATGTTGACAGCCCTGTGAGTGTGGCGTGGGCGTCGACACGGTCAACACATTTGTCCCAATGACGACCGGCGACTTTATTATAATTCATTTATTGTGTTCTCCGCTCTTGTCCATATAATTAATTTTTAGAGTAGCCACAGGGTCCATTGACACCTTCGAAAACGATAGTTATTCATACTATGAAATTTTGCAGTGTGATTTATTGTTTTGTAGATAAATCGATAAGAATAAGGCCGTCAATCAACGATGCAACACAATCGAGACAGCACGACCTGGATCAGACCTAGGTAACATTCACGACCACAAGACCACTTGTTATCAATTGCGTACCTATTATTTTTAAGAATTTATTTACTATATAAATATATAATTATTTTAATTCTATATCATATGAATAAAATAAAGTCTTTTATAAATAAATGATGATTAGACGACATTAAGCTCGATATTTACTGAATACCTTTAAGTATTAATAATAATAACTTTTTGAATTTGAACTTATAGGAATAATTTAGTTACCCTTTCGTGCACAATACACATTTAAATAGAACAACTTAGGGTTTTTTGCGCATAATTTATCTTTAATCCTGTCATTTCATTTACTGTATAGGAGCCGTGATCATAGGATGACTATTGGTCGTCCTACTACCTTCCCAATATTTTAATCGGGCACGTTCCTAAGTGTGAATAACTTTGATTTCTAAACTATGTAATATATCCTACCAGTAATCAGCGTCATCTACAAAATTATATTCTAATAACTTTTAAGCTGACTTTTTCACAAATCTGTTTTTGATTTGTAAAAAAAATGCTACCCAATTAACAATATATCAATGTGTGTTTGTGTATGAGCGCTTTGTGCATCTGTACATGTGCTTGACACTCCGTGATAGTTTTGGCTAGATAGTGAGTTGAATACTTTTGCTTTACATTCCTTTAAAAAAAGGAAATAAAAACTTAGTATTTTATTGGAGCATAGCTAACTGATTACTGGTTTTTAAGAACTGTTATCTTGCCAATTTTACATATTTTAATTTATGTTATTTTAGAGATTACAAATTGTAAACTATATCATATTTACCCGAATTATGGAATTGAAACTCTTCCCTAATGTTGTCTAGATGGTTAATGGTTTCTTAGAGGTTCAAGTGTCATCCATCATATCTAATAATTAATTAGATTTCTCGCTTTCTTATGTAAGAGTCATATCTAAATATAATTATGATGAAATTTCATATTTTCATCGCAAATAAAATTTTTGTAACTTACATATTTTGAATGATGATACTTTTGAACAATACATTTATATGCAATTACACAATGATTTGTTTTGATAATTTAAAATGCACTTTGAATTTAAAAATAAAGGTTTACCCATGATCATGTCTTGAAAGATTTAAATATTTATTTCGTTATTGAAAGTGCATGAAAGATAGTTTGCAAGCGATTTATTAAAATTATCAAAATAATGGTGAGCGTGTCAATCTCCACCCACCGGCATCGCATGGTTAATGGGTCGGTCGGACAACAATTTAATTTTGAACCTTATAAACAAGCTTACAGAATCGCCGATAAACCGTTAAGTGATATGTGGACACTCCATTTACATAATTTGAACGCATACTCTAACAAGTGACTTGACAGCAATCGTGGAACATATTTGCTGTCTATTCGATACGTAAGTGAAATGAGCTTTATTATGAGCAAAAGTAAGCAATAGTTAGGTGCAAAAGAAATATTAAAAAACGATACTCTTAGGTAGAAATCGATGCCGCACTTTCTGTTGGGGTAAAATTTTTAGATATAATTAAATTAATACAAAAATAATATAAATTCCTACGATCAAAATGTTAATATTTTTATGTTACTTGTTAAAAGAGATATACCTACTATAATATTTCCTTAGGACTATTACAAAAATATACTCGAAACATACGTGTTTTTAGTAAAACATAACAGTAAAACATAACGTATATGCTAACAAAAAACTTTTTTATTTTGAATACACAGAAATTCGATATATTTCATTTATAAAAAAAGAGAAACTTAAATTATCAAATAAAAAAAGAAAGGTTTCATTAAGAAGGTATTTATGGCATTTCTTATAAAGTGCTAACTCAGAATAATCCACGTTTGCTTCTTTAGTTCTTTGACAATTCCAGCGTCAGCCACATAACCCGTCTAAACTTTATTTGTTTATTAAATAAAAGTTAATTTAATTTTTGATAATTAAACCGTCAACAATCATCGAAATTGTTAACTTTTCAATGACTAATAAGTAATATGTTTTTCTTTAATTATACTCGGTAGTTTCTTTCTTTCCTCTTATATCCAAAAGCTTTCCTTTTAACGACTCGATTACTTAAGTATGTGAAAACGTGAATCAAAGGAGAATTAAAGCAACGAGTTACACCAGAGTGCAACTATAAGTAGCAGTTTAAAGACACAAAATTAAATTGAAATCGTGTTGGACGCGGGCAGTCATAAAAACTTTGTTGTCTTCGCTGCTCACCCATGGGAAATAATTGCTGTATGAAAAAATACAGGAAATCATTAGTAGCAAAACGAGGCATCTATTTCACGTGAACGGTGGACTTGTGGCTGCCATCACACCGTAACATAACACTACGTAAGGTGACAATTCACTTTTGGTGACATTTTTTAAGCATAGGTACTCTTCGGAATAAAACAACGGACGAGCACTGAAGTATTTATTTCAGTTAAAACAGGATTCTAATAAAAGGAATAGGTTTTATAAAATATTAATTTAAGTGAGAAAATAAAAATCTTAACAGAGCTAATTATAATTTGTTTGGGCGTTTTTTTTTAACAAGTTCATTACATTCTGTTCTAAATGGGTGCCGCGAATAGTCGTGGCTAATAAGCAAAGCGTCCTCGCAATTTGACATTTCAGACATTTTAATTCACTTTTAATGCGCCTTATGAATAGCGCTTTTACGCAGTTTGTACATCATTTTGTGTTCATTAATATAATATTAACGGTCCTCGTTATATGTGGGCAGCGACTGGGGAGGCCGTTAGACCTGAGTGTCAACGTATCGCGTCGTCGAAATGGAGTAGGTACTTGGCGATAATGACCAACAAAATCTTCTATTACGAATACACTCGAATAAGAAACAGTTAGAAAAGTAATTTGTAACAATATAAGATATTCAGACCGTGTCTTAATTCATATTTCAGACATTAGCTTTTATCAATTTCCCGAATCAGAGGTAATGGTTATTTTTACGATTTCTCGCATTTATATTCCTATGGAAATGTTTGTAAGACAAATTAACTTAGACATAACACTCGAATACTTTATGATTATTACACTACAACATATTTTGGATTATACACGGTTTACTTAATATTGCAACTGGAAAATGTTTAGTACGTTTGTTAGGTGTTCATGCAACTATTCTGCCGCGGTCCGGAGAGGTGAGCCTATGTCATAAAACGAGTGTTCAGATACAACACCCATAAAACCTTTATGATTAGTCAAACCGCTGGTGCGGACGATTCATTATGGCCCATTATGCGTCGTGTTTATCGACTTACTCTATACAAGCCAATAAAATAACGAACGACCGAGATAAGAGCTCGACAGTCGTCTAATCTCCGGAACAAGGGACACTAATTCGATTGTGGTTTTGGTCGAGCCTTTTTGGGGTTTACGGCACAAATTGTAGTGTTGAAAAAACTACAAATTGACTTTTTCGACGGTCATTCATTAGTCTGGCGTTGAATGGCGTTGCTTGCATCATTTTCGCTCAATTAGTTAAACGGAAATTCGAACCTCAGTGGTCCAACCTCACACGATGGTCCGGTCACGACAATGTGACGACCCTGACAACCTTTATATTGGCGAGATTCTGATATTAATAAAAACAAAAAAGAAATCAATATTTTTGTAGCTTTCCGTAATATCTGAAACGTTGTAAAAAAAGTTATAGCTTACTTGCAAATATTATTAGTATTACTAGGATAGTGACTATATAATATCTTAAAATTTTGTTTGTCATTCAAAGTATTCAATAAATAAAAATCTATGTTAAGATTTAATAGAAATTTATGTCTTTATAAAACCTTATCATTGTTAATTTATTATTAAGCATTACCATTTATCTTTTGCCATAATCACATTTAGCTAATAGCTAACACACATTGGTGGGTCGTAAAATTGAAATTTATGGTAATGTGTAAGCTCTCGCTGGTAAATCAATAAAATGTAAATGGTGCTTATAAAAATATTTCAAGCTGTGTTTTATTTTTCATCACATTCTAAAGTTTTATGCGTGGCTCTAAATATGTTTATTTAAGTGTCATTACTTATTAATTATAAGTCACAAAGTCTGTCATTAATGAGCTACAATTTCATAACACAACGAGTGGAAAGTTAGTTACAAATCAACGGAAAAAATAAATATAATTTGAGTTTAAAGTAAGACCAGTAATTCGGTTGTTGATTCAAAATTAAATTTTAATTTCCTTTCAAACGATGTCAATATAATGCGATACTAACACATATTAGGACTGCATATTAATGAATTAAAAGAAATGAGAACTTGTATGTAGGCGGTTATAGAATCATATTAAACAGTCTTCTCTCTTTTTATTAATTTATGTCAATGTCGGATACCAGCTGTTTAGATTGTGTTAAGCGGACGTGTTTGGCGGGTCGCTGTTCAGTACAAAATTGATAGACCATTTTCATAAAAGGAATAAAATATATTTATAAATTGAGGAGCTCGCTAGCGCAGTGTTAAGAGCGTTAGGTATGTGATTTCGAAGGTTAAGCAACATTTGCAAGGGCCGGCCGGTCATCGAATGGGTGATCGAAAATTTGCTATCTTAGGTGACCGTTTGGAACGGTAGCGATCCTGCCTTTCGCACTGGGTTCGAGTTCGGAATGGGAAATATTATTATGTTTGAATACGAACATTTGTACCAGTCATGGGTAGTTATATATACCTAACATTTCATATCTATGTAACATATATGTATGTATATCCGTTGAATGTGAAGCTACTCCGTGCTTCGAAAGGTATGTTGAGCCGTTGGTACCGTCAGCACCAACTAATCCTCACTGGGAAGTGGGTTACATACCAATGTCACTACGCTGTTTTTACCTATTGGAATGGCCTTCCTAATCTTTAGGCACACTAAGAAGTTGATGATGAAGATATTTATTAAGAAACACGAGTGAATATCAGCAAATCTCAGGTTGTTTATTTATTGTATAATTGCTGGTCTCTTCAATAGTCATAACGAGATAGTACTTATTTTCAGATCTGTTTAAATGGGTTACACGTATACTTCTAAGTATAAGTCTAGTTTATAATATATAACATTTTAGATCGAATGAAACAATACTACATAACCCATATAACATGAAAAAACGAATCTTTTCAAGAGATTGAAATTAGGTTAGTTTTTTTTTATATAAAAATTGATTTCCGTTCATTGCATTTTTTGTGCAAATTGATTTCAAACATACTTAAGCGTTAGTTAAGATTTATACATATAAATTCCTACGTGTTCTATAAAAGAAGTTTATTTAGTGAATAAACAATCACGCGATACCTACGCAGGTGATAGGGCCATCCGTAAAATGTCACAATGGGTCGTTTCAACACTTTAGCGTATCCTTATAGTTAAAAGCTGTATAATAGCGTTATCTCGGACCCGGCACTAAATTGGGATGTCTTGGCCTGGCGCCTTATCAGTTGTCGTGTTCATCTTGAGTTGTTAGGCTTTAGGAGGGATATTTACGTCGCTGGGGTGGCGCGACTCGGGCCTACACGCGACAATGTCGGCAACTTATTGCATGCTTTACGGAACTATGAGGTAACTGGTAGAGTTTTAGAAAGTCATTCATATAATGGATCATTTTAGCTACGTTATTTGATATTCTTTGCAAATTGTTATGACTAATCGTTCTGTTATTTATGCGATATATTTTCTAATATGCGTGAAAAATTTCATTTACACGTGTAAATTAGTAACAATTCAAATTAAATGAAATAACTTGAATATAATTAACGTTAAATATTTACACAGCTGTGTCGTTGTGTCTTAAATATACTCGATTGGACGTCATCGGTGGAGAACAAAAAAACTATTTTAATTTAAGTAAATGAAAGATGAATAATTTTGAATATTTAGAAAAATCCACGTGTTGATGATGACGTTGTTGGCCGTGTAGTGTATGGTAGAGAAAATAGTACCGTAGTAAAATAGTGTAGGTTCCGTAGACGAAAAAAGAGGCAGCAGCTTTTTCCGAATTATGGTGTATTACTATAATCTACAAATCGCTTGCTAAGAGTGGAGATTATAGCAATACCTTTCTTTTTTCGGGGGAGCCTTCCGTGGAATTCTTTCGGCTGAGATGATGATGTATTATAAGTATTTAGGTTGTTATCATTTTTCACTGGTGCAGTATTCGATTGTGGTATATACTAAAAGGTTTCATAGCGTTTCGCAATGGTTGGTCAGCACCCATCTGATGACTAGGCAATGAAGCTTCATTTAAGTAGCTAAGTAGATATATATTCATTTATTTATAAAAACCACAGCCCTTAAAACTAAACGACATGACATAACAGCCAATTAGGGAACTGTTGCCCGGTTCCACCGTCTCTTGACGAGACCAGCATTTAATCTAAATCATTCAGAGATCCAATCAAACACACATTTAATTAATACCAGCCCAGATTTTTAGGAGGAGTTCGGTAAAATACATACGTACCGAAAACAGTCATATAATACTTGATACCCAAAAATATGTTAGAGGCGGCGTATTCTACTGCTTACAATATAAAAACTCTGGCTCTAAAATGTTTGATATAAGAACGAGAGCTTATTGTGAATCCTGGTATGAATGAAGACGTTTCTACAAATAAATTCTAGAACTATCGCGTGTTGTGACTTGAACAGCTGAATTAACAGTGGAATAAAAGTCTATGTTAAGAATAGTCACTTTTCTGGTAGGTAATTTGCAAACAAGGGTTAGAAATATAATTGTTTTAAGTATAATTATGAATATAAGTATATTTTATTAGTATGGATTGAGAAAGTATTAAAAAGTGCAATTGTTTTGATAGATTATATATCTAGAATCAAAATGAGTAGCCTTCTAATCACAAACGCAATTAAATTTACGATACTAAGTCTCATAATGAAGAGCAGATTATTTTATTGATGATTCGTTGATGATGTCTAGTTACAATGTATCGCTAGATGAAGCTCCGTCCGGCATCAACAAAGGGCGATCGATCGTTTTGATTACTCTCAGCGTCAACCCTTGCCGGACATACATTGGTTTGATGAAGCGCTCTTTTGATACTTTTTCTGTCCCTTTTTTCGTCTTTGACCGCGGCCCATTGATAAACGGACAGGTATACGTACTCAGACAGGCGCCAACATTCTTCGCCTCGACCTCACACTTACTTGCTGCCTTATAAAAACGGGCACACTTTTTTATATTAGCACTTTTTAGTCTTATTTTCCTCCCTTTGTGACGGTCTTGGTTGTTTGTTTTGGTTATTAGCGAGGCTGTAGGAAGTGGTCGAGATAAACCTATTGGGCCTAAGCGTTTTATTGTACCAATTTTGGATATCCGTTTTAGAGATATAGAAGTGTCGATGATGGGACGATCGTCCCCGGTTATTTATTTAGAGATAGTCGTGACTATCATAATTCCATTAGCACTTTGAGTGGTTTCAAATGTGGTAATTCTGCAATACAAAGTACAATGAATGCGCAACACCCAGACGTGAGGGATTAACTATATCACAATGTGGTTTGCGAAATCATATTTAGTTATGTGTTAAAATATAATGGCTTTATAAATAAGATTTAAGTTAACATATTACGGTATTACTGTCTTAATTTTTTAATTCCAGCACAACTAGTTATAAAATAATATAATTGAGATTTTATATTTTTTATGAATTAATGTAGCAAGTGTCTTTTTGTAATATAACTAGGTTTCAGGTAGTTAACATATAAAAAACAGTATTATTTTAATGGTTACTAGTACATTATGCATCAGATTAATTAAGAAGCGGAATGGAATTTCGCAAAAAAACACGCGAGACGTAGAGTCGACGCTCCTTAGTATATGCCTATTAACATAATATGTTCACATTAAGTGTTTTTGCCAAGTGTTAATTATAAAATAAACGGGGTTCCAACGGGTCGGAAAGCCGCGGGCTATAAAGTAACGAAAACAATCCGGAACAGAAGAGGTATTCTATTGAATACAATTTATTTGAGAAGTCGAGAAGACCGATAGAAAATAATCGGGTATATTATTTCTACGTATTGTCGTATTTTTATTATCATCATCATTACCAACAGCTTATTAATTTCCACATTACAAAATGGGCCATAGGTGAATACACGGGACGGGGTATTTGTGGGTATTATGGCTGGGGTCAGTAATTTCACTGTTTGCAGTCGTCGGTGTTAGTGCAAATGACTTTATTAAGTTTTGTAATAAAATTTCTTGATTGTTTCGACACTCTTTACAACAATTCCTATTGTTAGAGAACGCACATACTGTAATACCATTAGAGTTTTTTGAATGGGCTAAAAGCATAACATGAGTTTTAAAGTCGTGATGTCGTGTTAGCACATGACTGATAACGCTCGTTGGATAACACACAACCTACAGATAAAGGAGAACTCTTATCTTACTATAAATATTGTAATGAATCGACATTAGATATGTGTTCAAAAGAATGTGGGCTCAGATTTATCTCTATAGATTTTTTTGTTACTTCGCGTAAGTGTTACTCTGGTACGTAGCTACTACTGGTTTGAATTATTGGTTTACTTTAAAAGCTAAAGCTCAAGTCTTTGGTTAGTTGTTCATGGTTGTCTAAATTGTTTATAGCTAATTTTAATAATTAATAATATATTTTTGGCAAATCACATCTCTTATTAAGTCCCCGTCTAAAAGAGTTTGTACTATTGATACTAATAAAGGGTTATCTATACATCTATACATATAAATAAAATTGGAGTGTCTGTTTGTAATATTGAAATAACCATTTTTTACTACATGCATATGAATATATATACGGTACATACACCAAAATAACATTTTTTACAATTTTTGACTGTCTGTCTGTCTGTTTGTTCTAGCTAATCTCTGAAATAGCCGGATCAATTTTGACGGGACTTTTATTGGCAGGTAGTTGATATAATAAGGAGTAACTTAGGCTACTTTTATTTTAGAAAAATAAAATTACTGTGCCACAGCAATGCGTGGCTGGGTCAGCTAGTAATAAATATAAGTGAAATAAAATGTATAGCAAGAGACTTACTTAAATACGAAAAAACTAAAGATTCAAACTCAGGAATTTTGATATAAATAGGCAGAATCGCTACCGTTTGCATCAGTCTGCCGTCACATGACATTTAATAACCGATACTTTTGCAAATAGCCCATCTATTTGCATTGTATCGGTATCACAACTGTTCATTGTTAAGTTGTTTTATAAAAAATATGGAATATTGATATTGATATTAAATGATCATCGTCATCTAACCAATCGTCGTAATAATTTAATTGTAACTCTTGCAGTTTGTATTTCTTATCACGGTCAACATATTTGGATCCAATAAAGAACAGGAAATGAAATAAATAAAAAATATATTATTTAATATTTGTGTGGTATAAAATATGCGTGTTGTTTATGGCTGTGTGTGTTTTGGGCGACTAAACTAAGAAGGTACCTACTAGTAACAATAATGTACTATGGAGTGCTTAAAGCGTATGAAATTGAGATATATTTCATACGCTTTAAGCACTATTTGACTTGATAATTAAAACCTAAAACTCTTTACTGGATCTTATGATCATCTACTTTAGAAAACGGAGCTAAGAAACTTAAGTTTGTCCTGAACTTAATTCGACGTATTGTATTTCTTTAATTTCAAATGAATATATACACTTTACATATAACACCAAGCTTAGCAGAAAATTTCATTCATAGAACTCGATGGGACATTTAATGGTCCATCATCTAAACACCATAGAATGAATGGGCTTATGCAGGGTTTCGGGAAGGATCTGGTGACTTTAATGAGAGTTAAAGTAAATAATCACACTAATTCAACCTCCTCATTTTTCAGCTCATAATGGATAGTTAAGGCGGTCGGGTCCTTTGACGTCACGCCGTTTCGCCTAATGGCCAATTTGTTGGCCAGGGTGCAATTTTGATTTATTTAAGAGATCATTTCCGGTTGTAAGCGACCATTTAACGTTCATTCACAATTTTTTGCGCGAATCCAACACAGTCACAAATTATATGAGCCTAGTCATAGACACTGAAGGTTGCGTTAAAAAACTATTTTACTACTAACTTATTTAATTTTTATTGCATAAACATAAGAAAAGGTTACATAATTTTGTTTCAAAATAATTTCTCTTTCTTTAGACATTTAATAACTTCTAGACTAGATACAGGTATTTTTTTAATAGGTTGTGTTCCTTTTTTTTAATATTTAGTTAATTTTCGCGTCCACCCATTGAAATTAAAAACTTTTTACGTACGTACCAAAACGCATTACATTTATGTTTTTTTTTAATCCAGACGTTTCGACCTTTTTAAGTGCTGTATTCAGAGGATGAAATGATTGTTCCATTCCTAATCGGGGTCTCTTAGTACAAGTTTGTATTGCTTGAAGGAGATCATGGGGATCTCATCTGTAATCTTTTTGTAAACTTATTGAATTGAATTTATAAACATTTTTAATTATTTTGTATATAGGTAATTCTAAGAGTTATTTATTGAATCACACTATACCACGCACAATTATTTTAATTGAAGAATTAGTGATAAGAAGATTCGTGACGTAGGTAACCATATTATTGTGTAAAATTACTCGAACAAAGTATTGAAATAATATGTTTGTAATAAATATCATTGTTGTAGATCTAAAGATAATATTATAATAGTCCACATTACCTGTAATCAGCAGTATTTGATAGAAATATACTGCAATAATAGATGTTTCTATATTATTATTCGATAATTGCTTATGATTTTCTATGATTCATATTGCATGTAACAAGAATTTTATTTATTTAGGTACATCTATAATAAGCTAGATGATTACATTGTTACTAGATTTATTATTTTTATAATTATTATTCTAATGAAAATCAATATTAATGTAACAATATGCTTAGCTAATACATAATTGAAATGTTTTATCCAAAGTGAATTATTTTCACTTAAAACTCGAATGATTTTACATATAATATTTACTCCTTTAGTTCGTAGTAAAGAGGATATAGAAGACACCACTTGATTAAAACAAAAGAGAATTAGTCCTTTTTCCAATAGTGTGGAAAATTAATTGGATTCAAAAACTGGTTTCGATCGAAATTTTATAAAAAATATAAACATATTCAAGACAGACGCGCTGATTTTATACTTAACATGAGCACAATATGTCGCCCATCTGGTAAAATAACATCCTGAATACAGATTTTCTTAAAAATGGTTTCTCAGAGTCAGATATACTAATCAACATGACTTAAGATTTATTATGATGTTAATATTCAATTTTGGGAAAAACCGAACTGAATCAGAGGAGAGGAATGCCCGAGTCTCGTGTTTTTTTTATAAAAGAAGTGTAAAACTATATTATAGGTCTGCAAAGTGTCGAACCCATTCACATCGCTCACAAGCAAGCCTGAAGTCTGATAGTCTATGGTCACAAATTCAAATTTAATCTTTGTACATTCGACATAAATTCAGATTTCCTCATTTGATATTCAGCCAAAAAATGTCTAACAAATAAAACTTAATATTAGTTGATTAAGTGCTATTTATCCATAAAAAATTATAAATTTCAATTGTTTTTTTGTAAATAATAATACTCTACGAAGTAAGACACAGATTGTACTAATCATATTTTATCAACTTAATGTAACCTGCGATGTACAAATAATTGAAAAGAAAATTTAAATGTTATAGCTTCTGCCAGAATACTAGCATTGTTTTATAACATAGTCTTAGTAGTGAGGCAAGGCCCTGAATGACCCGTAGGTAAATAAACCTTTATTTTTATTGTTCTTGTTGCTTAACTTTTGTATACTATACTTGTATATATGTTATTAAATTATTTTTCAAATTAATTGAGAATTTGCTGTTTTATGAAAAATCAATTTTTAATTGTTGATCAAAATTAAACTTATACAATGGAACTAAAAACATGAATGGTTGTAATTAATTTTTTTTATTGAAAAAACAAGCCATCTTCTAAATACAAGTTATAGCATTTACCGTGCTGGTATATTCATTTTTATCATTTATCTATGGTTAAAGTTAGTCTTCGGCCGACTCATGTTTACATAGGACTATGTTCTATTTGATAGGAAAACAGAGAATTGGTCAAGACTGTCACCCTGGCTGACGATAAATCGGTAGGTTAACAATATTTGCATGGGATCCGGCATTTCTTGCATTTTGGCACTCGCTCGTAGTATTTTGAGACAAACATTGCCTCTTGGAACGATTAATGGAATGGCAAACAAAAGATGCGATAGCTTTTTTAAGGTTGGAAACATTGGTCCTTTTATTTTGATGACGTGTTTGTAAAGTGGTTTCATTTACGCGACACGGGAGAGGAGAATGTTAAAAATAAACGAATTTAGTGCTTTATCATTGGATTTTCGATAGATGTTTAGTTATTTATTTTAACGATCTCTCGATAGTTACTTTCATTATCTAATAGCTTTCTTGCAAGTTAATTTAGTTAAATATAACTTATAATTAAAGTTATATAGGTAATAACTTTAAAACAATATGAAGTTCATATTTACGGCCCTTGGTGACGGCTGATGATCCCAACGGCGGTGGTAGGCTCCGCAAGGGGCCGCCTGGCTCGCGACCACCATCCTGCCGAAGTCCGCCGCCAAGCAGCTTTGCTGCGTTCCGTCGGAGGGCGGGAATACCAGTGCCAATGGGGGTTGGTAATAAGTCAGTTACGCAGCTTAGGACCGGTCTTGGTATCTTGGCTATGCTGTACCTGGTAACTCATTCTGTAGGGTAGCGGGATCCGAAGCACGGTTTAAGCCGCTGGCCGACCGCAGTTAGTAGGGGGCCCAACTAGCGCGCTAGCTACGCGTGAAAGGCTGCCCCGCCAACTCGCGAAAAATCCCGAAATGCTCCACCGTGCCAGTTGGCGACTGGACGGGAGGACCCGGTGGCCATTTCGGGGGGGTTCGGGCATCCCCGCAGTCTCCAGATGAGTTCCCTTTTTTGGTCAGCTTAGCCCAAGAAAACTTCCTTTGGTCGACTAAGTAGCGTCTCGACTAAAATCCTACCCCCCAACATTCACCATTATGAAAAAAAAGAATAAGAAGAATCTCAAACAGCGGCTGCACTTCCTCCCATTTAAAGTGCACCTTGCGAACATCAGAGGACTGCACTCAAATCTCCATCCGTTCCATCACCATCTGGAGACCGAGAAGCCGCACCTATTCTTCTTGACGGAGACTCAGATAGCAACCCCGTCGGATGTGGCGTACCTCAACTACCCTGCTTACACACTTGAGCATAAGTTTAAGATGTGTGCAGGGGTCTGTGTGTTCGTCCGCAATGACATATGCTATAGGCGTCTACGTTGCTTTGAAAAATCCGGGTTTTCTGTTATCTGGCTTCTGGTGGACACAGGGGTAGAGAAGATGCTTTACATCTGTGTCTACCGATCGCACAGCGGTGACCGGGAGACGACTCGGCTCATAGAGTACCTCACAGAGACGGCAGACTTGGCAGCTCAGCGATATCCAGCGGCGGAGCTTGTTTTTCTGGGGGACTTCAACGCTCACCACAAAGAGTGGCTGTTCCCATACCAGAAAACTGACCATGCTGGGAGAGAAGCGCGACGATTTGCCCTAGCGCTAAATCTTACCCAGCTGGTGGATCAAGCGACGCGAATTCCAGATATTGCTGGCCACACACCCAATTGTCTTGACCTACTGCTGACAACTGATCCACACAAACATTCGGTATCGGTCTCAGCTCCACTGGGATTGTCCGACCACTGTGTGGTGAAATCTGTATCAATCTGCTCTCCTCCAGATGATTGCCCTAAGGGCATGAGGCGAGTATGGCGTTACGAGTCAGCAGATTGGGACGAGATGCGTATTTTCTTTGCTTCTTACCCCTGGCGGCAAACTTGCTTCCCTTCAAGCGACCCTTCGTGCACCGCTGATGCGATCGCGGATGTAATTCGGCAGGGAATGGAGTATTTTATTCCATTCTCCGACATCCCGCTTGGTTACAAGTCCCGACCTTGGTATAATGCGGCCTGTGCTCGTGCTGAGGCCCGAAAACAATCTGCTTACCAAGCCTGGGTGCAAATCCGCGATCGCGGGGTTCGTGCACGGAGAATTCGAGCGAAGAAGAGAGCCTATAATTCGGCCGCCAAGTCATGCAAAAG
Organism: Calamotropha paludella; assembly: GCA_927399485.1. Taxonomy (NCBI): domain Eukaryota; kingdom Metazoa; phylum Arthropoda; class Insecta; order Lepidoptera; family Crambidae; genus Calamotropha; species Calamotropha paludella. Next base: position 22,184,933 of record OV656805.1, on the reverse strand, counting down.
GGTGTTACTAAAGGCGAGATTCGACCACATCAGCAGAATAGGGATGAAACTGTCTTCCTATCCAAATGGAAGTAAACAGTTCTGGTCCCTCTCGAAGTCAGTCGAAACGAATTTCTGCCGTCCTATGCTACCGCCATTGCTGAAATCTGACGGGTCACTGGCCCATTCTGCAGCTGAGAAAGCAAGTTTATTTGCCTCTCTGTTTGCGAGCAATTCCCGTCTTGACACCGGCTCTCAACAACCACCAATCATACCTCGCTGTGATTCTTCGATGTCGGAGATCACAATACACAATAAGCAGGTCCGTAGAGTCTTACTTAGTCTGGACGTGAATAAGGCCAGTGGTCCTGATGGCATACCAGCCAGAGTGCTGAGGTACTGTGCGCCTGAGTTGTCTCCTGTGCTAACATGCTTGTATCGCCTCTCTCTCAACACAAAAACCGTCCCAAAATCCTGGAAGCTTGCCAATGTGCAACCAATACCCAAAAAGGGTAGTCGTGCCGACCCATGCAATTACCGACCGATCGCCATCACTTCCATACTCTGTAAGGTTATGGAAAGAGTGCTGAACAGCAAGTTGCTCTCATACCTAGAAGACAACGATCTCCTCAGTGACCGTCAATATGGCTTTCGCCGAGGACGCTCAACTGGGGATCTTCTAGTCTATGTCACGCATTGCTGGGGCGAGGCCCTCGAGATGCACGGCGAAGCACTTGCCGTGTCACTTGACATCTCGAAGGCTTATGACAGGGTCTGGCACGCAAGTCTGCTGCGCAAGCTTCCTGCGTACGGTGTCCCCGCTGAATTTTGCAGTTGGATAGCCGACTTCCTGACTGAACGATCGATCAGAGTTGTTGTCGATGGCTGCTCCTCTGACTCAGTGCCTATTGATGCCGGAGTTCCTCAGGGGTCTGTTCTTTCTGCGACGCTTTTCCTGCTGCACATCAATGACCTGTTAATACCAGGAATTGTTGGGTATGCAGACGACAGTACTGTTGTAGAGAGATACCTGTCTAGCGCAAAAGCCAGCGGCGACGACGTGATGTGAGCGAATAAACCAGAGGCTAAACTACGTTTCCCAGTGGGGCGATAGTAACCTCGTAAATTTCAACGCCTCCAAAACACAAGCGTGTCTTTTCACGGCAAAAAGGAGTTCCTTCCACCTCACTCCTACTTTCCGAGGTACATCTGTACCTGTGACCGACAGCCTCGAGCTTCTTGGCATGGAGTTGTCTTCAGACCTTAACTTCGGCGCCAACATCGAATCCAAAGCTCAAATTGCAGCCAGAATGCTGGGCGTCCTAAATAAGGTCAAGCGATATTTCACGCCAGGACAGCTTTTAACACTCTATAAAGCTCAAGTCCGATCTTGCATGGAATATTGCTGCCACCTTTGGGATGGCTCAGCAAAATACCAACTTGCTGCACTGGACACGATTCAGCGCAGAGCTGAGAGGCTCATCGGGGACAACAAATTGGTGAAGAGCAAGCTTCACACTTTAGCTCATCGCCGCAAAGTTGCCTGTCTGGCGGTCTTCTACAGACTGTACTTTGGAGAGTGTGCTCAAGAACTGCATCTGCTTATACCGCCATCTCCTTTTTTCCATCGGACATCCAGACGCACTGCAGGCTACCACCCTTTCTTGGTTGATATTCCCACCTGTCGTACCAAGCGCTTTTCAACATCCTTCATAACGCGCACAGCAAAGGAGTGGAATTCCCACCCTGCGTCTGTATTTCCGAGAACTTATAACCCGTCTATTTTCAAGGCCAGGGTGAATAGGCACCTTCTGGGTTAGCTCGTTATATCGTGGATTCTGTCATGGCCCCCGGGCTTGATTGGGATCAAGAGCAAACCCATCCTAAATAAAAAAAAAAAAAATGTTTATCCCCACTGGTTTTTCACTGGCTGAATCCATTGATTTCATTACGATTGTAGGTATACAAAGTAATATTCATAATATTCCTATATATACTAATATACCTATATAGATCGAGGAAAAATAAGAATGGGTAAAGAAGTACTATTAATTTTTACAATTATGCAGAGAAGCTCGAGCACCCAAATCACTGATATCGTGCTATCCCGTATCTCCAACAATGCAGTGTGATGTCATCCTGCTTCGACCAGGTATCATTAAGTACCATGAAATTGCCAACGTTATTTCTTCCCTTCACATTAATAATTGTAGTTTCTATATATAAGAGAATAAGGTTCAATTTTGTAGCAATCTTCTTTTAGTAAGTTGTCGATTTTGATTGTTGTTGTTATCTCAGTCCAGTCTTGACACCTCGGGTGTCGTCGGGCTATGTGGGTGCCGGACCAAACTAGGAGACTGTTATTTCATATTATTGTTAAAGGCGTCTTTAAATGTATAAGCTATTATAAGATTCTCTGTATAAATGTTATTTAAAATTAGACTTATTTTTAAACTGAATATTTTTAACTATCTGAAGCTGATAAATGAACAACGCTCCTGAAATGGAATAGAAATATAGTGATTGAATATGATAAACATGAAAATAAACACGCTTAGTGATCCGTTACGAATTGTTTCCTTTCAATGAGCGAATAATGCAAAATTATAAGATTCAAATAACCTATTTTTTTAATTTAATATGGGGTGTTTGGTTTATAATAATGGTCGATTTAAAGACTAAACTTACACATATGAGTAATTATTGTGTCATTTTTTAAATAACCTATCAAAACTCAATTTTCAGCCCGGAGAATCAGCGCCTTCTCCTAGAATGCTGAATGGAGAATGATAAAAAAAGGTATTTTTTTTTAAAGAATGAATAGGAAATATAACTGATGCTCTAAAGCAAAATAAATATTCTTTAAAAATACGGCCATATATCAGAATTGGATTTTTGTAAATAGAAATCGAGAAACTTACTAAGAGTCACAATGATAATATCATTAAGATAAGATTTCTCGTAGCACAATTTGAACAGAGATTTGTGTTGAGGCGCCAAACCAATTAGTACGCCGTGACCGGCTCAGATTAATTTGTATATAAGCCTAATAAAGACTTTAATTAATCAATTAGCATCCGAAGCGGCGCGAGCACCGATACCGGAGATAAAAGTGAAAACAAATTCGACGCCTTAGTGTTTCACTTCGAGCTCCAACTACCGAATTTAGGAGGTTATTATGATATATGTCGTATAGAAATCAGATTAATAGTAAAGGTCGGTTAGTGTTTCAATTTAAAAGCAAGATAGATCGAGGCCATTCTATTCAAATTACTGTAAAGTCCAGTTTAAAAAGAATTAAAATTATAATTCTCACAATTAGTCACCAAATCGACGTGCTGGGAATATTTCCGGTGAAGCTTCTTCCGGTAACTCTTTGAAGAGTATTGACGCTATCTTACCAGGCGATATATCTATTTCACATTCCGTCACGTCAACTAAATCAAATGTTCTCACAGAATGAAGCATTTAATAGCAATCTCATAATGCTATTCAAACGATTTATTTTCTGTGTAAGCATGTCACGTACGATCAAAATGATCGGTCGGGAAGCCGAAAAATATCGAGATAGCTCCTATTAGAGATGGATCATTCGATACAAATCGTATGAAATCGATTCGTATCGAGGATAAACACTGCAATTAGGGCTCGTTGCAGCTGTTAGACGATCGGCGTCATCCTCTAAAATAATATGACATAGCTGTTTCTCCGTCTCCTTCGCGCCCAAAAAGGAAAACTATTGGAAGGTACCTATGTACAGGTGACTGAAGAAGGGATAGCAACAAACTGATGTAATGAGTAAAGGAAAAATATATTATTTATAAGCTATGTGTTTTGCCGTTTGGTTGCGGCAGCATAGAATATCACTAACCACAAAATGGACAGCAGTGTTTTAAAATGTTGGTCTTTTATTGCAACCTCCAACCCTGTTGCAAATGGAGATTATGATAAATCCACTATTTCCAGGTGAGGCCAAGCCTCCATCTTGCAATGGATGTCTTTAAGCTAAGATGATAATGATGATGTTTTCGGAAACAAAAAAGGTGTGCCACATCCAACAGTAAAATAAAATAAAATGTCCTCAATATAACAAGTAACCCACATCTGGTAACTAGTAACACTGACATACCAAATATCTTATATACTTGTTGATACAAGTATATAAGATACTTGTATCAACAAGTATGCTAAAGAAGCTTTAGCATACTTTTATTCTAGTATGCTAGTATGCTAAAGTAGCTTTAGCAGATGATAATAGCGCAATCAGGTTTTGCGATGATTTTTCTGAGATAGACCTCAAGCTGACAGTAGCTGCCCCATGGTTTTCTAGGCGTAGACGGCTACGAAATATTCAAAAGTACCGATAAGGGCCATTTTTCTGCGAATAACCATAACAACGTGATTGGATGATAACGTGAATCCTGCTACGCCATCTATCAAGCACATCAAGATACGGATTGCCAATTTACAATCTCTTGAATACAATCCGGTATTTTCGGATTGATGAGATTTCAAATACATAGACAAAACAACCGAACCGAAATAAAAAAAAATCTTAAATATTCTTTTTGTGAATGTGTATATAAATTTTTTTGGGTTAATTTTTCACGATAAGTTTTTAGTTTGATATTGTTGTATTTGAAAATAATGTAAAATGTAATAAATAAAACTTCATATATTGAAAAAAATCTTTAATTATAGATACATACACGCGCAAGTTACATTTTTCTTATATGTTTAGTTTGTAAACAAGAGAGGATAGAAAATAAATTCTTAAATATCACCGCCTGACGTAAAACAGCTATTAATGCCTCGCTTTACAAACTCGGAAACAGGGCACATACTTTGCAGGTTGGTGAGTACTAAAAACTGCAGACGCAGCCGAGAAAAATGCCGGTAGGCGCCTTCCGAAGCATGAAGACGCTCCCAGTTCAGACCTGCCTTTGTGGAAGTTGCTTAACCTTGGCAATCGCAGTACGAAAAATTGCAGTTAAATATCCTTTTTTTTAACGATTATATAATTAAGATTTTTAAGGCATTATAATTTAAATTAACATCGTTATATCAATATTTAACCAAATGTTTGATAAAATATAAACTAAAACACAGTACTTTTTATGTTGACCGTCCGCAGGCATCACCGTCAGACATTGTAAGTGGTTGCTCATGCTTTCAGAGCCTATAATTTGACAATATTTTGTGTCATTTGGGCATTATTATTACTTACGCCATTACACGACTGTGGATATAAAGTTAATACGGTCGCCGTGGCTTTGGGACGATTAAGGGCGAATAACCACAGGGTCCCCTAATTCAATATTAAAAGCATCCTACGACGTGATCGGCAACTAATAACAGTCTAATTTCGAGAAATGTCCCTGAGAAAATGTCGGAATGTCATCCCTATCTAGTTTTTTTTTAAAATTTGAAATGAAATGGGCTATTTCCGAAATTCTATCTCGAGAATTACTGTATTTAAGCCCCGTAAGTTGTAAGCGGGTAAATAACAATTGGATATACATTAGGCGGCTTTCACTTGGGACGACAAAAAAGAAATATGTAGTCAATTATGATTAGCTATGTATTTGATAATTTTTTTAAAGAAAAATACCTACTAGAAAATATTGACTCTGGTCACAAGTTAATCTAATATATAATAATAATCTATACATATAAATAAAATTGGAGTGTCTGTTTGTAATATTGAAATAACCGTTTACTATATGCATATGAATATATATACGGTACATACACCAAAATAACATTTTTTACAATTTTTGTCTGGACCTGGCTGGACCGATTTTGACGGGACTTTTATTGGCAGGTAGCTGATGTAATAAGGAGTAACTTTTATTTTGGAAATAAACTTTTATTTTAGAAAATAAATATTATTGTATATAAAATATAAATAAATAATATAAAAATATACAATTAAAATTACTGTGCCACAGCAACGCGTGGCTGGGTCACCTTGTAATAAATAATATTAGACAACATCACGTACATTATTCTGAATTCAAATTTAATAGCTAGAGCAATCGTTTATAGGAATCAAAAATAATTACAGTACCACGACACCCGAGAAAATATAGAAAAGTTTGTTTTTGATATTAATCCAGCTTCGGATCGAATCCGAGACCTCGTAGAAGCGTCAGTATGAAAATCTTTATGCAAACCACTCGACTACAGAGGCCGTTAAAACGTTCCCCATCTTATGAACTATGAAAAATTGTTTTTACACTCTATTTTTAATGGGAAGTAAGATTTTAAGCTTTTTGAAAATTTACACCAAAGCATTCCGATTACCCGGAACCTTGTTCAGAAAAACATAATACATAGTCTTACCTTAACTATTATAGTACTAGCTTTCCGCCCGCGGCTTCGCCCGCGTGGAATTCGGTTATATTGCGGTATAAAGCAAAACTATAAGAAAACTTCTCATTCCCTCGGAAAAATTAAGAAGCGCGATGTAACGCTGGTTACAATTAGTTTATCATAAATAGCGTAAGCTATCATTCCACATCTTATGTATTTTAAAAAACACATCGTTACCATGTTTTAAAAAACACACACCGCCATCTATCGCATACCTCAAGAACTAAATAACGTAACTAATACTTATACCAATTAGTAATTCGTTGACTTTAGTGATTTCAGGATAAGTAGATGTAAAAAAAACAATTTAGACGATAAAACAAATTGTACGTCATCCCTCGAGAATTCCTCATTTTCGAGGATTCATTTTCGTATCATTTAGCTTCAAAATTTACATGTCCATATTCGTTTGCAACATATAAGTAGATGTAAAAAAAAACAGTTTAGACGATAAAACAAATTGTACGTCATCCCTCGGGAATTCCTCATTTTCGGGGATTCATTATCGTATCATTTAGCTTCTAAATTTACATGTTTATATTCGTTTGCAATATTTTACCTTGTTTTAAACGACACACAGCGCCATCTACAATCCATCCATCAAGCAAACATTATTTTTGTTTTTCCTCGGGAACATCAATTTTTTCCAGCATAAAAAGTACCCTATTATTTATTTATCCGGACTTTTATCTTTACGTCTGCAAAAATTCAAAGAAATCGGTTCAGTAGTTACGGCGTGAAAGCGGAACAAACAAACAAACAAACAAACAAACAAACTCACTTTCCGATTTATAATATTAGTAAGGAAGTAAGGAAGTAAGGATGTCACTCGAATGTTAGACCATTATGTGCTGTCTATTATGTGTTGGAGACATTATAAGTAATTATTTAAATTACTTAAAATTAGACTTGAAAGATATTTTATTATTATTGCCGTTTCGCAAGATGACGAGTTCAGTCACGTATCTGCACATATCATCCTATAACGCGCTTGTATTGACGCGTCTCAGTACTGCCAGTCCGACGCTGCTCACCATGCGGCCCAGGGCGCTGGGCCGTCCCAGGCCATGCATACTAACCGAATAATAAGCACCCTCATTTCACGTTTACCCTCTCTTCTTCACTAGATCCAATCGATTCCGAACCACTGGGCGTCTCTAGTGATTTGATTTCAGCATAAAAATATGTTGATCTATTTACAGAAGAGAAATTTGGAAGTATAATGCACAGCAATATAATTGAAGTTCAACACACACTGTTCAATGTTATTTTTTACAAGAAGCCGGATGTGTGCTGTTTAGCTCTTGACTTCCATCTGAGAATTACACAAATAGGTTTTAAGTGGTCAGTATTTTTTGCAAATTACAATAATAAATTGTAGTCTCATGAGAAGTCTCTAAGCAAAATTATAAATAATTGGGTATTTATTTTTTTTAAATAAGATACATAAATGTTGATGACATAATTAGTAGAAGCGTTTTTATGGCTAATTGTGTGTAGATTCAGGTGCGGAAATTCACTACACGTACAAATACGAGAAGTTACGAGTATTTAACAATGCGTAAAATAATCTAATTTTTTGTTTATTGTAAATACAATATATATTTAAAAAGCGGTTAATATTAAATTCACTATATCTTACTTGTTTATTTATACAAAACAAAACATTTTTTTAAACAAGCGCTATGTTGTAGTTAAGGAGCATAACTGATTTCATCTATGACGAGTTTTAACAACAGATAGGGTTGAAATATTCCTGTTCCCTAATTACAAATACGCTACTATTCTTGTGTTACTTAAATGAAGAGACAACAAAGGTTTTATTCTTGCTGATTTTAAGTTAATGGACATAATGGTTATTTAGGAGAGGTTATTGGGAATGGTCATTAATATCTTGTGTTTGGCGAATTAATTTATCCGAATTACGGGTTTAAAAATTCCATAATAAAAACATTACGTAAATTAATTACGTTGAAATACGGATGCATATAATTTTTTATGTCTGATCTAAAAATAAATATCGTCATTAAAACTGTTACAAAATGTATTTTTGTTGCCGATAAATCAACATTTAATGTACGTTTGATGCAGAATTAAACTCTTATTGTTATGGTAACTCATTATTTTATTAATAGCATTATAAATGGAGTTGGATTGCCATAGGAGCGGATAATGAGCTAGTTTTTGTCATATGTCCTTTGCCGTCAACGGCCATTATTAGCTATGGCATCATAGTGTGTGATCATATCCAGTATGTCGATTGCTTAGTTGTACGACTAAGACGTGGTTAATGATTGATATTAGATATTTCTAACATTGACAAAATTTAGCCTAGCCCAAAGTAAGCACTGTCAGACTTTTGTTATGGATACTAGGGTGACAGATATAAACATAAATATATGACACATAAATGAGTTATCTTTATAGAACATATATACATATAAATACCTATAACTGAGGAAATCGGAGACTCGAATCCGAGAGACTGTTTGCCTTTAAAGGTACGTTCACTCCCGGCGGCCAAACCAATCGTCGTAAGAAAATGTCTGACATCAAATAGAGCCAAATGACCCTTGTTAATTGAATGAAAGTAAAATAATAGTCTCTCTTAAATCAAATTTTAATTGCATAATAAAGTTAATACATAAGTAAATAATTCATCAAAAATTTAGATCACAGAGCTACTTTAATGAAATCCTGGAATAGATCCGACTCATTTGTGATAGTTTGTCTAAGTCAAACCAGCGTTAGGATTTTTGATTACATTAATAAAGTTGGTTTACTCTTTGTAGAGTACACTGTGACTTCCAATACGCTCGACCGCTGCCATAACGGAGTCAATCAAAAGATGTCATTTCGTGAACCATGTCGGAAAATAGTGTTTTCGGACTGAACGCTTTTTATTAGGTAACGATCCCCGAAACGCTTTCGACCACTAATGAGACATACACGAAGTAATAACCACCAATAACGTATAATCAGCCTCTTCACTGTGGGACTCTATTTTAAACATAGAGGTAAAAAAGTCTCAGAATATCTTACGTGTTCTAAGCATCTGCCCGTTGTAATGTTTCTGAGTAATTCCTTATGTTTATTAATTTTATTGGTTGAATAAAATCGGAATTATGTTTTTGTTCGGAATTAAGTAATATGGAATCAGGTGATCAAATACCTACCTGTTTTTTGTTCAAAGGTTAACACGCTTGCTTGCCTTCATTGTTGTTCAGGGTTTGATTGACCTGACCGAGCTAATGTATGTAATGCTAATATTTATATGCTGAACCCCTAGGTACTTTTTAACATTCGTCTTCTTTGTTCTTAAAGTCTTTAATTTTAATATTAATTTTAATCAGACAATAATAACCACAGCATAGCGAAAAATTACATAGTTTTTTTTTTAAATCATGCTCGTTAATGAATGTCAACTAAGGAGCAATTTCCGGCTAAGCTATTACGGCTGTGCACCCTTGTGGAAAGTGCCTAGGCCAGCTACTTATACGTATAATGAGACCATCATCGTTTCGTTTACAGAAGTAAGCTTAATTAACGTAAAAACCGCGTTTACTCTAACCGCCGCCTTATCGCGGCCATCTTACCACTTATAATGGCTTTTGTTCATTATTTTGCCCCGCGTAGAGAACTCAAACGTTCTCTACGCACGGGGAATGGATTTATTCAGAAACACAACTTTAAGATATGTGAATGGGATGGAAAATAAGAGTAACAATAAATATACACATAGTAAAACAAACGAGTAAAACTAAAATAATAATAAGTTGTTTTCATAAAAACGTCGTTACCAACATATAAGGGAATCAACCTTTTTAATTAATGCAAGTTTCTTTATATTTAAATAAATATTAAATAATACTTTTGAATGAAACACTTTTTGACGTTTCGACTCCTTTACAGAAGTCGTGCTCACAGGATGACTAAGATAATGTTTTTTTTATTTATTTTTTTATTTCATATACAAAGAAATTACAAAAGAAACAATTTAGTCCCACAAAACCGACTTGTCAGTTTGACTGAGGGATCTTTAGTCTCTTAGCTTATAATTATGTATATAATACAACAATAACTGTATCAGGTGAAGTTAAGTGCACAATATTTGGATTTAGACTGAATTTCATGTCACGATTAAATATAAAATAAAATATGCGCAAAATCCTTAAAAAAGAGTTTTATTCAAATGTGTAATGTGCGCGGAAGGGTAAGAACTAAATATTAAATGATACTCTTATTTCATTTTATTAAAAGATACGAAAAATTACACTGACATGTCATTGACCATTCTAAATAACTTTTTAAAACTGATAGTGGTAATTGTGCTGTGACGATGTGGATGATACTATATTCTTGGTAGTTTATAGGTTGACTAGTTATAATTAAAAACACACTATATATTTTTATGTATTACGTTAGAGTCTATAATGGGATCTCCGCTGATGCCTTGTCAAACAGACCTAATTCAGCCACGGATGCCGTTGAGAAAATAAGGTTCATTTGAAAGTATAACAGCAAGAATCGTTTACCACAGCTGAAAGTAGTACATTGTAATGTTCTACGAACTATTGCTGTGCGCACAGGTAGAGAATATTGATAATACAGTGACACCCGTTCAACTGGGATCTTAAGGGATCTAGAATTATTTATCACTTATAGACGTTTTTCATTTAACCAGTTTCCCAAATAGGTAGGTTAACGTGACAGTTGTCTTAGTTATAGAGGGTCGCACTCTACTCTACACTCAGGGAAATTAGATTGTTTGTAAACAAGAATGTCATAACTTGTCGAAACCTGATAAGTCGTCTCACTTACACGGGTTATTGAGCTACGAAGTCCTAATTATGGAGGTAAACATCGAAAAAATCTAAGATATCTAATCTTAGTTAACAAGCTCTTAAAATTCCCACTTAAAGAGGTATTTCAATGCAAACGTGTCGGGATGTCATTTTAATTATCAATAACAAAGGATCCACACATATCCAGGGCCCATTCTTTAAATTCTTTAATTTTTTCCTATTATTAAATATTTTTCAGTAAGCGCCATCTGGCGTCCGGTAGACGAACTACTTGCGGTTAAGGCGTTGCTATGGTAACGTGATTGATACAATGGAAAAAGAGCGGGGAAAAAGAGCGGACAGACAAACACACAAACCACTGTGATCTTAGATTATAAATTAATACAAGGTCATGTATAATACTCTGGTTTTCACAGCAAAGTTATTAAAAATAATTATGAATCGTCTTGAAGGATAAGAAAGTAATAAACTAGATTTTTATATAGTGGCAGTACCTATGTCTGCTGTAGTATCAGAACAAGAATATAGGTTATATTCAAGGAGAATATTCGTTACAATATAACAATAACTTTACTTCTTGGATGTTATATATTATTATTTTGATCTTTTTGTGATTTCGCAATAAAACGTTAAAATTTACAAGTATAAATATTTAAGAGATAGTTTGAGACTAGACTAAACTTTTTTATCGGTACAATAAGTTGTTCATTTACAATGAATTTATAAAAAAACCCGTGTATAATTAAAATCGTAACTTAATTATAACATTTATTTCAAAGCTATTGTTCATGTGCCTTTTTTCTCGCAACCCTTGATTAGGAGAAATATAATACTCTAAATAAATATTTTTATAATTATTTGAAACATTCCATTGTATGTCTACTCGTTGACTTACTGAGAACACAATTTACTACGGTGAAGCTTTTCCTGCGCTTCTAAAGACCAATTTTATGGTTATGTGACTGTTTGATTTTTATATGCACTGTTTTAATTTCAATGCGAGCATTAGATTAATTAATTTTCGCTCGTAAAGCACTGTTGTACGTTATTAGATTAGTATCTAGTGGAAAGTCTGTGGGTGGTAGTTAATTGGCCTCTGACTTTAATTGCTTGCGCCTCTTAGGGAAATGTATTCATATCATTAATAAAGTACCCATGGGATTTAATAATTATCTATGTATAATGTACACTATATTTCATGCTGTGGATTGCAATTCACAATTCTAAATAACAAAGCATTAACTAAATACTTATTTAAACCATTCGTTAACATTTTTATATATTTTTTATTATTTAGGATGGGTTAGCTCTTGATCCCATTCAATACGATGGAACGAGCTAACCCAGAATGACAGATGTCATTCATTGATGATGGGTGGCAGAAAGTGGCAAGTTTTTAATATATTTCATATTATTCCACACAGTCGCATACTTTAACTCATGTATGCAATTTCTTTATTTAGGTACCTCTTACAAAATTTGAAAACTAAAAATTTTTCAATTCTAGCAAGAAAACTAACCCAAGTAAAACTTATTGAATCATGAATTAAATCGTATACTACAAGTACTTAACGCTGCTAAGGTTATGTGTAGTTAAAAGATAATACCACAATAAATTAATTATTCTATAAGTTCTTTGAACGGCTGTATTTGTTACAAAGGATCAATGCAACGTCGTGTAATGAGAAAAAAATTACAACATGACCTTTAGAAAAGGTAATGAGTTAACATTACGGAGGCATTGAACACTTTCATTTGTTTGTTGCGAATGCAATAAAAGATACAGTAATTAATGACACGTTTCAATAAACCATTAATATTCGATACGCGTTACGAATGAAGGCAAGCGAGCGATTGCATATTAATATATTTAACTAAACACCTCTTCGATTCTCCGACGGTGTCCAAATAATCTGACTTTTTCAATATCTTTAGTTTAATGCATTTATCGATATCTAAGTAGGTACTAGGTATGTACTAGGTATGACTAATTATGTATGAATGTATATATCAGTATAAGGTACTAATTTTCTATTTCCTGTATTCAATACACCGCGTGATACTGTCTGAATCTAACTGAGACTAATATAGAATAGCAATTGGCATTAAGTCTGCCGTTTGCGTATGGGTATTGATGTACAATAAAGTTAATTAATGCGTGTCATTAAAGTTTAACACGTTAGCATGAAACCAGCTTTTTTATGATTTTATTAAAATTTCTTTATCAAAAGGCTCGCTTTTTTATTAGACATACATGGCTTCTTTAGATAGTAAACGGTCACCAATATAATGCCTGCACTGCACTCCAATACCACATACATTAAACAAAGAAAAGTTTTATCTCAAAATGATATTTTTGCAATATGCTTTAAAGGTAAAAAGCTCGGTAACGAGGTCGAAGGTGCAGTAGTTGAGGCTTTATAAAATGAAAATATCTTTATTCAAATGCTATTAAAAATATGTTGTTTTCAATCGGCCCACATTTTTACCTACCACCAATTCAAGACGTTTTTTGACTGACAAGCAGAACGGGCTTAAGAAACGCGTCAGATTTGTCAGAAGACATTTTATAGACATTATTATACGACGGCACTATACATAATTCACAAAAGTATACATTGTTATCCTTTTATCATATTAATATTTATTTATTTATTTATTTATTTGTTTTTGGTACACTGACAGATTACTATCAAAACCATACAAAAAAATAAGTTTATAAATCGAGGTAAGCTAGACAATAATCCATAAATAGTGTACACAGCATGTTAAATTAATAATAATGCATATTACTACATATTAAATAACTAAAAACAAAAACTAACATATAACAAAGAGTCCAAAACCGTTAAGTAAATCATTTAAAGAGATAATAGTATTGTTATGGTTTCATTACATCGTTGTTAATAACAAAGTATCTGTATTAAGTAATAGTACAGTCATTTGGTTCGAAAAATAGTGGTTACTTGGAAAGTTTGCCGGGAGTTTAAAAAATTTGTCATTTTATAGATTTTTATGTGCTCTTTCCGAATTTCGACTCTGTCACCTCGTATTTTTGCCACTCGCGCCACCATATTGGAAACATTCTATAAAATTGAGCACTTAAAAATCTATAACTTTACCAATTTTCAAAACTCCCGGAAAACTTTCCAGGTAAAACTACCGTATTATAAGTCTACTTACTTACATTACAATGATAAACAGAGTTTAACCGACATATTAAAGGAAGACAGTTAGACCTGCATTTTGAGAAGATCCGGTTATCACTTGGCTGACTTTTATTGAAATTTTATTGTCTCACCATTTTTAGACGTTTGTGCTCTTTGTTTTTGCTGTCTTTTGCATCCAATTTTTGGTATTTATTTTACACTGTAGTCTTAGAAATAAGGATTGACAAAATTTTAATTGAAATAAGATTTTATTTGTAATTTAAATTAATCTTAAATCTAATTAATTACTCCTTGTGATAAGTGAGATTATTATTCACGAATGCTAATTTATTGTTGTTTTCACATAATTAAACATGTTGTGTACAAATAAGTACACATATTTTTCTGAAAATACACCTTGCCTTTTTTATGTTACTTATTTTTTTGTTGTAGTTATTTATTATGTACCAAGTTATTAAAATAAATCCTCGATAGTGGGAGAGCAGTAAGTAAAAAAAAACGATTATGTTAATGTAAATAACTATAAAGAGAAAACAAACAAGAACAGTACTTAAGTTAAATAACTTATCTGATAAGGAAGAAAGTAATACATAGTACTTTTATTAGGTACAAAACCTAAAGAAATGTAAAGTTGTTGCTCCCATAGTTTTTGTATTTCAAATACAAATATTTTAGTATTAAAAGGCAGTTGCAAAAATAAGAGAATTGTAAATATTACACAGCTAATAGTAATAGTTACCGTATCTAGTTTTTCGAAAAGTCTAGGCCACAAACCAAATGTAATAGGTAAACTGATAATTTTAACACTCCCCAGTGACCTATGTGTTTTCAATTTAACTAGGTACTGTAAGCATTAAGATATTTTGTTTCTCGATTTTTACGTTATGAGCCTTATTCGGAATAAGAACGAATAACTATTTGTAAAAGAAATTACATAAGATAGCTCTTGATTGGATTAAAAAAATGAACTAAGCTAATTTAAGTTATGCGGGATGTTAGCTCCATTTAGCAGCATTTTCTGGATTTATACACCAGTCACGATATCGCCGCCATCATAGTTTGCCGCTCGAGGGCGCACAATTGCCTAACGAAAGTATAGGAAGGCATGTTGTGATTTTATATTCTCTTCAGTATTGCTCTCATCTCTTTCAAAAAAGATATCGGTATGTTTCCTCTTGAGAAAATTCTAAATTTCAGAAATTTAAATACTAGCTATAGTTTTCTAATATATAACATAGTATAACTAGTATTTTACCACGACATTGGTGGTTGGATGTTTAGGTATTTCCTTATTCCAACGAAGTCGTGGGCAAGCACTAGTTACTAGTAGTAAGTGTATAAAATATATTGGATGTATTGTCATTAGAGAGTATACCTAATGTGAAGAGTGCAACACTTAATCAATAAGTGCAATAATTATATGATTGCTAGCTTTATTTTCATATGTATGTGTGTGTGTGTGTGTGTATATGCGATACTTATTGTAATTATAAGCCCTTTTTTTCTTTTTTTCACTCATTGAACCCTGTCAGAATAACAGCTGAGACGGGGTATTTCTTGACCCCACACATTAGATTTCTTTTGTTCACATCGTTCGTCCCTTAATTTTTGTTTCTTTCTCCTATCCTTGTTTTCTCTCTCTCTATCTCTCTCTCTCTGTGTGTGTGTGTCAATAAATGATTTTCTTTCTTTCGTCTTTCTTTAAATCCATAGACGTGATTAGTTGTTCAAAAATGAAATTAAATTCACGGCATCCCTAGTTGAAAACAACTTTCCCCAATTACAGTAAGATGCGAGTTCTGCTCGTTAATCCACGATGCACATAGACTTCAAAATGGTTGCCTACTTTAACGAGCGCGTAAAGTAAAGCAGTTATTATTACGAGTCTAATAATTAATTAGTTTTGTTCGTTAATTTCGCTTGTGTCAAAACAGAAATTCATGAAACTGCTGGTTATTCAGGAGGCATAAGCAGTGTAATTAATGAAATAATCGTTAAAACCAGCATTTTACATTATAATTATTTTATTTAAGTGTATTAACCAAAAGATATAGCTATACCGGTAAAAATTAATGTGCTATAAAAATTTAATAAGGCAGTATATTAATATTATGACTATTTTAGGAGATCTTTTATGTAAAGTGCGTTAGTTATGTCCATTTCTAATTCAACATTAATACATTCCATTTTATATAGGCATCAATCAGTGCAAAATAACGACATATCAAATGTAGCTCTTGAAAATCGTTAGGGGCATTATAAAAACATTTTTCTTGTCGATTAGATCAAGATTTGCTAACGACCAGTCGAAAACTGCGTGTCCAGAATGTATGTCGCCTCAACACATTAGCAATGAGGTTTGTACTAATATAGCTTCGTCTAGATGGTAGTTCAATGAAAGTAGAATCTGGACTCTACCACTGAAATATACAAAAAGAAAGAGTCCGCAGTACTGGTGCAATAAATAAGTATTTTATGTTGAGAACGATAATTAAGTAAATCCTTTTTATTATTTACAAGTAATTTTTTTGTGTCAAGATTTGAAAACCGTTGTTCCTCGATTGGTTACTTCAGTGGGGATACACCTTAATGTAAAAGATAGTTCTGACATTGTGTTTTGTTTATAATTTTATGTCAGGTTTTTTGATTCTGAAAATTTTATTACGAACTTTTGTAGTTAATTTAACGTTTGACATTTTAAAAAACAATAAATTTAACATATAAATCTGATGTCTCTCATTAAAGTTAATTGCGTATCGAATAGGAAATCTATATTGAAAGACTGTCATATCGTTACACTTCATACAATATACATTAATAAATAATAAATAAATAAATAAATTTCACTTGAACGCCGATAACCTATTATCGAAATAATGAATTAATGGCGACCGTTTGGTGCAACGGTATGCGATTCTGCCCTTCGCAGTGACGATCCTGGGTCCGAATCCCGGAAGAGACAGATGTTTGTATGATGAATACGAGCATTTGTACCTGAGTCATGGGTATTTATATATAATTCTATAAGTATTATATATCAATGTGTCATATATGTATGTCTATCCGTTACCGTAGTATTCATTACACAATTATCTTATAGTGCTTACTTTGGGCTAAACTAAGAAATATTACATTATATTAATGTAATTACCGCCAAATAATTCGCGTATCAGTGTCGACAAGTTTCCATGTTTAGCATTAAAAGTCCCTTTTCCTGTGACATATATAGATTACAATAATTGATTCGCTTACACTGTTACAGAAACCACGATATCACCAGTAACAACTTCGCGGCAGCAGTCAAGTTACACCAATAAGATACCTTTTAGCTTATTACTCTTTGTATGTGAGTTAGTCTTCATAATGGATTTTTTTTTAGTCAAATTTTCGACATTGACACGAATTGAAATGAACTACCTACTATTTTTTTATGCTAACTTTGAACCAGAATTTTGGATTATAATATTTTAAATTTTTTTTTTTTTAATATTTATTCGTTCATTGCTTTCTTTCATTATCTGTGGTAGTCCTCATGAGATTTTTTTGGATTACCAGTTAGAAATTCTGTTATTTTTAAAAGGTATTTGTTAAATTTTAATATTAAGTCACAAAATGAGAATTGATGCAGTGTATACAATTTCTTTAAGCTATTTACTATGTTGAGAGACGAAAATGACCAGAAAAAACTAACAAGGTCGTGATCCCTTGGGTTAGAGTGGATGCAGCAGGCCGCATTGTTAGCGAGATGCGACCTACCCTTTGAATAATGCAGTAGTTACAAATTGCATTGTCGCCTTCACAGCAACCTAGATGAAATTGGCATGGACCGATTCGCTGTAGCTATCTACGAATTATATAGTATCTGATTGTTACAATTGTGATTTACTTTACTAGGTATTTACTAACGGAGAAATTTACATTATTCTTTAAGAGTATACAAGTATATTTACTAGGTCTAGATTTCACAGTTGTTATCCTCACTGTAACTGATCATTTTCATTAATTCATATAGTAACAAATACAGAACGCAGAAATTGAGTTTATTATTATAAATAATTAATTCAGATTATGCGTAGTTTCATTTATGGGCTATTCCCAATATCTTATCCTTGGTAAAAGATAGGCCTACTTTGGCACAGTTAGTAGTAACATTTGTTATAGCAATTTATTGAATTGAAATATCTAGGTAATAGCATAATAGCTACTCTATCTGCTACTAGGGTTATTAAATTCGGTCGTTAGTTTCACCTAGTATGCAAAAAACAAGTCTGAAAAAAATGTGCGTTTTAATTATGTTGCTTACATAAAAAGGTAGAGAAGCTCGTGTTTGATAGAAAATTTTATTTAAAATCGTAAAGTGTATAATTATTCAAGAAATGCATAATGCTAAACTTAATATTAATTATATTAAGTGTAGAATTATGCATTTCTTGATAACATTTAAAAGATACTATTATGATTCCAATGAGACAACCAAAAGAAACGGTGTATACCTACGTCTATTAATGTATATGGTTTATAAATTTAAAATTGTTATTTTAGATCTACTGGGGACTCACAGTACAGGAAGAAAGCCGTATATTGTAATTGGGCTGATTTACTAAAGTTTTTGCGATTTTGATTTTGACTTCAACCGCGCACGTCCATCGATTTATTCTTGTGTTGAATGATAAAAAAAATGGAAATTGGTGTGCCTACATAAAATATAATGTAGTATTGTAAACCGTATCTTTTGGTATGTATTTTATTATTTTTAAGGCTCCGATAGTTATTTAATAAAGCTAACATCAGTGTTGATGAAATATTGAAACTACAAAAAATAATTTGTTTGTAGTACGAAGTAATTATAAAATAAGACAAATGTAATTAACACACAAATTGCTACTAATTAACGCAAACAGATCTATTAACGTTTTTGTTCCCATATGTTTTCATAGTTAGTGTTTCACTACACCGGCAAAAAAATGAATTTATTGATTTATAATAAATGGGTTTTAAAATACGTAAAAATATACGACCTTATTCTATCCAGAATAGTTTTTATTTTATAGGTATGCGCAAAGCATTTTACTCAATAACCCCTTTTGGAACCGCATTCGCTTTGCGTTAAAAGCTCGAAGCAGCTTTTAATATCATGCAAATACGGTTTTTCATGTAAGAAACTAGGAAATAAATATAAAAATATAATAAAAACACTTAAATGACAAGCAACGTAGTGTAATGACAAGCAACGTAGTGTAACGACACGACACTTAATATAATAATGAGGGATATGGCAAATAAGAAATGCGTATTTAATATAAAAACATCGTTTATGCTTTAATTTTTGCTTTATTTTTGTAATTATAATTACATGATATATAAAAATAAGAATCTAGTATTTAAAGATCAAATTTGATAACAGAAGTTGCTTTGTAGATACTCCAAACAAAGCAACAACTCTAAGAACGTTAAAAGTTAATTAATTTCATATATTTATTTAGGTATGCTTTTTTCTTAATTTGAATCAAAACTATTACACGGGAACGGGAAACTCGGATTTATTTATAAATTTATAAATAGTTCGAATGTTAGAAACCACCCAAAGATGTGGTGGGCCGTGGCCTATTCTCCTTGCATCCATTAGGGAAGTTTTGTAACCTAGCAGTAGGCACATAATTAGCTAATGATGACGAATATATAATTAGAATTTCTCATTTAATTCTAAGAGGTGTCTAAAAGGCGTGAAATTTAATTCGATAAAAACGATAATAGCATTGTGTCAACCGACGACACACTGTCAAATTTTGTTAATTGATAATAAATTGTAAGCTAGACTTTAAGCCGAACATCGAATGAAGAAAGTTGGCAATTTTATATAGAACCAAAAGCATACAAACGAGAAGCAAGATAACTTTGTGGTTGACCTTGGCGTTTGGTGGTCACTTTACTTTATTGCAAAGTTTTTTTTTTTTTGTATACATTGCTAAATAATCTTAACAAAGTCAGCGATTTATAAGTAACGCTCTGTGTGTATAAAAATGTGTTATCCAATTCAGACTTTCCAATCACGAATATGAAATTACGAGATGTTGATACAGTGAACACGCTATTCACCGGAGCTCTGATCGAGATTGAAGAGGTTATAAGCGCAATAGTAGTCTAACACTATTTACCATTTGACATAACGATCAAAATCGCTTGACGAGAATAAATCGTGTACTCACGGTTGCGTCACATCTAATAATCTTTGTGGAACAAAGACAGAAGCAATTAAATAAGTATTTGTTAAGCTGGATGTGAGTAAAAACGCTCGCTAAATTAATGTGCGCCAGCTTCCTGATAATGAGTAATTATTGCAATTAGGGTACGGTCTGAGCGTAAGCTGTCAGATATCTCATATGACCGTGCCTTGTTTAATTAATTATAATTACGCCATGTTAAGTTGGTGATGTTATGTTAATAGTGTTTTTTATTGTTATAACATATTCCCCAAATTGTAATTATCTTTTACAATGTTGTATGCAAGAAATATTTCTACTAATGAGAAGAAAATAATTCATTTTTACGCTACATTTTTATGAGATAAATTTTCTATATAAAAGAATAAATTAATGACTCATTAAAATCATCAAAATTATAACAATTTTGAAACCTCGGTCCCCAATATGCATTTGCATTGTTTCGATACTTTGTAAATGTAATAAAGAGTGAAAACAACGTTGTGCTATAAGAAATAAAAAAGATAAGTTTCATTTGTTTATTAATAGACAATAGTTTAGTGGGTTATTAATTTATGGCGCAACCACGCGAAAAATAACTAAAATTGAGATATACGAAGAACATTTATAGGTACTGGATTAGCACTTAATAATTTTATGTCCCGGTTAAAATTGTTGTTCATGAAAAACTAGTTCGTCGTCCGGGAGGTGTTGTGAACCGAAGCTAATTTACACAAGAACAAGTAATCTTGCTTCTTGGTATTGCTCTGAATTATGAATGTTAGAAAGCTAGACAATCTATCAATGGATCATCTTAATATTTTAAATTATGAAAACAGTATTAATGTTTTTGTTGCAGAACAATGGAATTTAGGTCACCTTTATTTTTGTATTTGAGAGATACGAGCCTTTTTTGTAATAATTTACAAAATATAATATTAATAATACAGCCTGGACAACTTATGCCTTTTATCAAATTAAAAATTAAACAGAGTTTTGGGGCACTAAAAACGGTATTTAAACAACTATGACACATTACGGGAACCTTTTGGTACTGAGGTAAGATCGCTACCGTCGACAAAATTAAGGAACATACGATTCGACGCTATTAAAGTGGATTTTCTAAGTTTTGTTGGTTTAGTGTCTATATGTGAGGAGTCACTTTCGGATCAACACAATATTTGAAATAAATTTGTCACCATTTGAAGAGTCCAGTATTCCAGATGGACATGAGGTAGTTTCTATAAAGCTTATCTCGAGCGACGTCATGGTGGACATAGACAACTTAAACTTTATATGTATTTGTTCGTTGTTGATTAGAGTTGCTGTCGCTACGGCGGCGGTATGGCGTGCCTAACTAAGCGACACTATTGTGTCACACATCGATTACGTGGGAATAAATGAGATCTTCACGTTTGTCAATCTCTATATACCAGATTTGTTACGAAGCATAGTCACGCCATGCATGTTACGGTAACGCTCGTTCTTATTCTATTTAAAAACAATTATCTTTTATTTTTAGGAGGAGCTCGAAGGCGCTGCTGTCAACGATTTCAGCTTAAGATTACGGTGGTTATCGGATTTGTGACCATAAATTTTGTTTCTTAGCACGTTAATTCGTTGTCACCAACACGCAAATGAGCCTGCGTGGTGGATTATGGCCAAATATTCCCTCTACGGTATTTTCATTAAAGGACATTATTAAGCTGATGATAATTATTAAAATTTTTGTTTTTTTTTTATTGATAATATTCTATCAATCTTATAATCATCTACATCTGTGAGCCTATTTGTTTTATACAATCTTGTACAATTTTTTGTTAACCCTTGAAAAATAAAACAAATAACATCTCAGTCGAAATACGTTCAAACCTGGACGGAAGCTTCTCCCTTCAAAATGGAGAGTTTTTCCAGAATATCTACGCTTGGCAGGTTAAAGCTTCATCAGTCTGTACTGTATGTTAAAGCTAATTTGGTTTCAATTAGTTAAAGTTTAAGTATTGAGTAGTTGAACATTATACTAATTTCAATGGAAAAGTGTCTCATTTATTAATAATTTTAGATTAAAAAAATTTATCTGAGTTTGTATAGTGCCGTGATATGACTCTTATTCCACCACAGTTAAAGATAGTAACATTACATCACGATGTAAAGGGCGGAAAATGATGAAGATTTCTTATCTGGACTATAAAATACACTTGTTGGAAAGACAACTGAAGCAATAAAATCTTATTTTAATCTTCATGAATTAAAATAATCATCAATATGGGTTCTTACCCAAACTTCTAATGAATAGGCCATTTCCAAAAAGAAATAAGTTTCATTTAAAAATATTTATGAACCTAAACAAAATTCGGATGCGATGCATTGTGGTTTATCTGTGGGTTTACTAGTATTGGTTTAAACATGAAAGGTAGGCCGCCCCGGAAGACTGCAAACGGTACAAACCTAATTAAAAAGAGTAGTTCCGAGAAAAGATAAAAAAACGCTTGATACTGGGAACGGAAACATTCGATAAACGCTTTATTCTCGGTTTAACGCGAATAATTTATAGACGCAATTATCATGCACGTTGTATTTCATAATTAAGGTGTGTACTTAACATTTAATTTTTCTTTTCTAATAAAAAACTCTTTGCTGAATTTATGACATTAGGGTAAAGGTGTATTCGGTAAAATTTTGCGATGATCTCTTAATTATTGCACCTAAAGGACACTTTTAGAAGCTGAAAGATATATTTTCTCTATAACTTCGCTTAAGGTTATTTTTTGAATAGTGATGGTAGGTAATTTTTTATGCTTTGATATCCAAAATAATGCATGAATAAATTGAATTTTTAAGCCGATCTCCTTGATAAATAACAATATTTATTATATGTATGAATGACTAGATTCTGGGCGTCATAATAAGAACTATCGCCAATGTTTAAAGGTTCCTTCTACAAAAAGTAATGCAGAGTCTGGCCTGCAGAAAGAAACGTGAGTGGTTACCACTTTTTGAGCGTGGCGTGGCGGGTAGCGTGAAATTACTGCGGTGCATGTTCGCGAGGATTTCTTTTTTGCACTATGATTGGGTTAAAGCTGGTGTTGCTAGCTTTGTCTGGAAAATGCTACTACAAGGCAATTGACGAAGTGTGTACAAATTTTAAATACAATTAGGATTGTAAGTTCTTTTGTATATAACCATATTTTATATTCAAAGTTTTTCTACTAAAATAATGATAATAATAATAAAAAACAAAAAATACAAATAAATACTAAAAATAGTACCATAAAATTCAATCTGAAAGAGCTTATGGTATGTTTAATTTGATCTTCCATTGATTGCGTAATTTATTTGAATTTATTTTAAGTTTTTGGAGCAAAAAGCAGTATTATTTATTGCGTTATTAGTACCAAATTTGCTGTCGACAAACACGTCTATAAGTTATTTTAGAATAGAGTATGTTCAGATTTGATATGCTGCACTCTGCAGCGTGACAATGCCAGACGCGGTCAAATATTACATTATCAAACTATTATAATTTGTGTAGTTACAGAGAAAGCGAATTCAGATTCACAGGAAAAGAACTCGTTATGAAGTGGTCACTGAAAAACAAAAATTTTCATATAAATGAATTTTCATCAACCTATAACTTATAAAAGTGACTACATAACTAAGGCAATACATAACTAAAACCAGTTGTGTTATTTGTTAAGCAAAAGCTCCTTCTTGCATAATATAACATCACCGCTCATAGAATTGTGTACCAAAACAATTAATAATAATTTACATTTTCATTGTGAGTAGGTATGAAAAATGGACCGCGTCGTCATGTCCAGAGAGGACCTTCCTTAAGTTTGTTTGTCTGTCCGCTCTTTTTCCATTGTATCAATTAATGTTACCATAGCAACGCGTTACCATAGCAACGCGTTACCATAGCAACGCGTTACCGGGTCAGCTAGTCATATCTAAAGAAAATATAACTAGAAAGAATTGAAATTGTCTTATGAGTAATTATTAATAGTGGCAACCCATGGCTTGTGTTTTGCACACAATAGCATGACTCTCGATAAACATTTAAGATCACTTGTAATATCAAACAGCTCTACATTCTATGAAGGAGTCATGCAAGCATGAAATGAAAATGCTAATTCTACACAATACTTAAGGAAATCTAAGAAATGGTATTTTGTTCGTTTAACTCGATTAATGTCGTCATAGGTTTGATTGTAAAGGAAAAATTAACTGCAAACTTAATGGTTTTATTTTTGTAAAAAACTGTATAAAAATTGTTTAAAATTTTCACCTCAGTTGGAAATTGAGCCCGCATCTTATAGGAAAACTGGAAATTTTGATACTTTTTTCTATATTGTGAATCGTTTCATAGTTGTAAGAGAGGTATTTTGTAAATTATAGAATTATATACATATATATTAATCAAAAATAATTTTATCTGTTGCTGAAATATCAACAGAAATATGAAATGGACTTTCAGGTATCATCATTAAGATTACAACATTTGACTTTAAGGCTTATAGGTGCATTGGCCACGATTGAGAAGATCAAGCAACTTTTGCAAAGGCCAATTTTCGGATGGGATGTGTTTTTAAAAATGCTTGAGCTTCTCCATGCCGCAGTATTTCAACGTAATCTCATTCGAAAGGCGTCCACTGCAGGACAGAAGCATCTACCAATACTTGAAGGGTTTTGCCATAATCTCCCCACATGATGCTCGAGCCGGTTGGAGATCGCAGTAAAAGACCAAAATTTGGAAAACACTTGCGTCTACGGCATATGTGTGGTGATTGCTTACATTATCAACTTATCTACTTTCAAGACACCCTTAAGAATGAAGAGTTAGTTCTATTCTACTCTGTCAGACACAAGACGACAAACAGTCACGAACTTGTGCCCCAGCTGTAGGGCATATATAATTATAAAGGATTAGAAATATTGAGCAAATCAGTCTCTAAGAATATGAATCCTAACGATTGTCTTCTCCGTGTCTTAAATATGATATAAATTTGATTTTATTAACATACATACCTGTGTGTAATGTATGACTACTCGGCTCACGAGTAAATTCGGTTTGGTTCCCGCCTGAGAATTTACTTGTAAGCCGAGTCGATTTTTTCCAGTATTTTTCTATTAAAATGATTTAAATTAATTGAACTAAAATGATATCTATTTGTTTAGGGCGGCAATTGAATTTATCGAAGGCCACGTCATATTAATCATTCCGGTGAAATATTTTATAGCGACATTGTATATTTAAATCATTTTAAGTATACACTCTGAAATCCGATTCTCGCTTGAGGCAAATAATAGCTCAAGGTTTATATGTATGCAAGTATGTAAGTGTTATATATTTTTATACACAAGTATAAAAAATATATGTTAATTAAAACATGTTATTGCCAACGCAAGTGCAGTAAATAAATTTTAACACAATTAATCAAACTGTCAAGCCTCACTTCATATTTTCCTTAGAGCTCTCAAGTTAGATTTAACTTGTCGCTAGAAAAATAAATAAAAAATAAATTCTAAAGTAAAGGTTGTTTCCATAATAAATAAATTAAACGTATTTGTTTACTTAAAATGTGTCTTCCCATCAATAAAACTTTGCGGACGTAGTTTAGTCCGTAAAGGAAAATTTTTACCATATTTATTTAGGTCTTTTCAAAAGATTAAAAAGTGTCATTTTTTTCCTACCAATATTTTACTTTCTTATAAATTATATGTACTCATTCATCTTTATTATAAATTCCTGAAATTAAATAAACGGATATAACCAGTATATTGTCATTATTTCAAAGGTTTTAACTCTTTTATTGTTATTTATACATATGGCTCATGTGCTTTACAAAAAAATTTCTCGTTTGTCATTCATAGAGGGGTGTATTATCGTTATGTGAATTTGTTAAAAATGTGTAAAAAAAAATAACTGTGATGTGTAAATCATAAGGGTTATTAAGTTATTTAATCTTTTAATAATTATAAATCGCATAAAACAACTGAAAAAGCGTCATGATAAATTTGACCACATGCTAATCAAGATCACACGCCTATGCACGCACATGTGTCAACCGGTTTGGCCGAGCGAAAGTGACCTCACCTTCGAAACCCAGCGGTCCCGGGTTCGAGTCCTGGAAAGGGCAGATTTTATTGTGATGAATACGAACATTTGTACCTGAGCCAAGGGTATTATTATTTATATCTATAAATGTTGGTTATTTATGAAAGCCTATTCGTTACGTAACTACTTTACTAAGTCTTTTGTTCGGTTTTCGAATGGAATCTGTAAAGAAACTTTCAGCACCAACAGTTTTTGAAACGAATCAACAAGTTCGGAGACAGTATCTTTAGTAAAATTATTTGGCAGGGCTCCTTGGAATTTGCCCTTAAAACAGCAATACCTTTAACCATCCCAAGAAAATGACAGATGTGTGATGTAATGAATTAATGACTTTTATTGACCCCAGGTATAAAACTTATGAACCAAGAGACTCGAAATTTAACGCGTGTTTATAACGGGGTAAAAATACTAATTTAAAAAGCCATTTTAGAAAACTCTATGCTCATAAGGGGGTGATTTTAAAACTATTATTATTAGTTATTAAGTAGAAGTAAATAATTTGTTGAATGGAAATCTGTTATTTCCAATAATAAGTGGCACGAAATTCAATACACATACTCCTAGTAACAAAATAAATGTACATGGAGATCAGTGTTTAGGAAGTTCTACCCTGAAGGGAATGAAAATATGGTTGAAACTTTTTTGAAATATCCACATTTTTTCAGTGAGTCCGGTATATATAGAATGTCAAAGCTTTTTAGAAAAAATAAATAAATTGGGTTAAATAGTGTTTTTTTATTTAAACCTGTTTTTCTAAGTATAAAGCAAGAAGTTCAGTACACAGGCTCCTGAATAAAAATATATGAATACGTTTTTCAGCATTTTAGAAATTTGTTATTATTAATTAAACGTATTAGCAAGTAAAAAATAAAAAGCTAGTTTTAATATAATCCGAAAGGACTAAATATAATAAAATCATATGGCAAACAATACGTACGGCGTATTAATATTAACACAGCTTTGTATAATGCCAAAGATATAGTTGAGTATGAAGGTCGGCACCGTGAAAAAATTAAAGTATGGATTTTTCGGATTTAGAGAAAGGTCTTATAAGAAAATTGTAAGATTTGGTGAATTAATACTAATCGACGCAATGACAATGTTTAAGGAGGGTTGGAGTTATAAAGCTGTTGAAGAATACCTATGACGTGAAAATTTCAACTTGTAACCGTCCGAAACATATTAAGATTTTTTACAAAAGCTTATTTCTTAGAATATGGTATCCAAAACCAGACTCGTTCTGGGTCCTATTTATAATATATAGTGACGCGTGAAGAATACATTATCGGATAAATGATTCGTGCAACGATTCATGTAGGTAAAATCGACTTTATGACGGAACTGTCGATATGTTGGTGAAACTATATTACGCTGTAAAATTAACAGAATAAAAGCCGCGTCACCATGATGCTGTTATTGGAAACTACCCGAGGCTAATCGACAAAATACTTGACAGATATTTTTTATTATTATTGTACGATGTCGTTCATAATAATGTTTCAAAATAAGTACATAAAACGAACATGAAACCTGCAATAGCATAGTAACCTCAAAATAACTTTTTTTTTATAATAGAAAAAATAGGTAATTATTTTAAAAAGGGAAAATAATAATATCATAAATATCAGGTATTAATATGATAAATGTAGAATTTAATTGGCATAACCACGTAAAACTATATACAAATAAATATTTTTTTGATAAAAACACTTTTTAAAAATGATGGCGAGACCTAAACTTTATTGACCAGTTACAAAGTGTTATAAAACTTCTATGGTTTATCACTTCATAAGCTCACTGTTATATCCATTAAAGAAAACAACTGCTCATCAAACCTTTGATTGATTTATAGGTTTGCACGGGATCACTTTATTAAAAATAGGAACATGCTGTGTCACCTAAGCTTTTACGAAAAAAAGCGCTTGTCTGAAACAGGATTAATCTGACGAATATTGGATTATTTTTAACTGAATAGTTAAAACTGAGAATTATTTTTAGAATTTATAAATATTGACTAACCACTTATCTTTCAGTAGTGTAGTAAGTAGTAGTACAGGGCAGTACCGGGCAGCCACCTGGGCAGTAAGAATTTATTTTCCGTCTGGAACAAATATTTTTTTTACTTTACTTTGCGCTTATATAAATAATAATTTATTGCATCATTGTTTATCTTCGAAAATCCGGCACGGATATGACCCATTTGAAAGCTAGCACACATCTAGACTCGCATTATTCTGTTTAAAAGAACTGCGTTAATATATTGATTCATTCGTCAAGGAAATGACATAGGTATATAGAGACTGACCGATAGACAAAGTGGATAAACTTACAGCTCTCTTTCTGTGTCAAAGGATGCGAAAGCAAAATAAAGGGGCTCTAATCCACTTTGGCAATTTTAGTCAACATTAATCTATTTCCTTAATTTAGTCAAAGTGCCTTAGCAGTTATGTATCTACATACACCTAGTATTCTATGTCATAACAGACAATTCGAACCATTTGAGCCCTCAGAAAAATAGTTATAGGTACAATAGACTAGTAAGGGAGCAAACAGATGTGTGAAGCTCGATCAATGACGATTGTGACAATGGTGCCATCGCTTAAGGTCGACGACGTTGTCAATACAGCATCGACGTCGCTGTAGTTCGTCGTCGATCGAGTCTCAGTCGTATGTTTATGTCCAGATTGTTAAATTATTTTGGTTTATCTATTTTCAGTTTTTAAGTGCATTTTCTAGCTACTTAACTTGAGTTCAGAACAATGAATGTGATCTTGTCAAATATATTTATATGAAAACCATGTTTAATCGTTCAAGGTAAATATCATTTCATTCATAATTATTTTAAATATTTAATGATATAATTGTTAAAAGCAGATAATTGTTTTCAGCTGAAAGCGACAAGTCTTTGAATAAAATTATTTATTTTATTTTAATTGGAGAGCGGAGCGAAGCGAAGCTCCCATGGATCAGCTTCAATGGCGCAATGTCTGTTACGCCATAACTTCCAGAGTTCTTAACCGATTTTGATATTTTTTGTGTGGAATCGAATCAACAGGTTTAGGACCAGATTGTGACGGAACCCGAATTTTAAAATTTGCAAAAATTCCCATTGAAAAAAAATTTTTTTTTTCTTTTTTAGGTATTACGCTCCGCTCCAATATATGGTGCTAGCGTAGCTTTATGCTTAGCGACAGCATCGCCTAGTTGGAGCTTCGCTCCCATGGATCAGCTTCAATGGCGCAATGTCTGTTACGCCATAACTTCCCAAATACTTAACCGATTTTAATATTTTTGTGTGGAAACGAATCAACAGGTTAAGGACCAGATTGTGTCGGAGCCCGAATTTTTAAATTCGCAAAAATTCCCATCGATACAAAAAATCTTTTTTAAGTATTACGCTCCGCTCCAATATATGATGGCAGCGTAGCTTTATGCTTAGAGTCTGCATCGCCTAGTATTATACAACAGTTTGTTAAAATATAGAAAAGCAAAATTATAAAAAACCCTATAAGGCACCATATTATTATAAAAATAATAAAATTATTATAATAAGCATTTACAAATTGTTATTGCGACAAATACACCAATAAGCGGCCTTGCGTCAATCGATGCAAATCAACCAGGAGGGATTTATAAGCATACCATGCACAAATCAAAGATCAAATTAACTTAAAAATTAAAAAAAAGATATTCTTAAACAAAGATGGTGCCCAGTAAGATAGAAATTATAACAATTTATAATACAGGGCAAGAATGTAAACAGATCTAATTAGTCTGGCCAAAAATACTGTCACATAAAACCTTTTCTTTTTTTTTTACATTTTAATTATTTTGAATTTGGAATGCGTTTATTATTTTCAAAAACTTTTTTCGATTTCGGGCCGTTTCACATATTTTTTCGTGTTCATTATAAAATTACAATATGGAATGGAGTGTTAAAGAAAATAGATTGCAGTGCATTTTATAAATTTTGCCTTGCACAAAGTGGGTATGGCGCCGTCGGTCATATTCCAGACACTTCAAAAGCTTGATGTTAGCCGTATGTTCG
Source organism: Calamotropha paludella (assembly GCA_927399485.1). Taxonomy (NCBI): domain Eukaryota; kingdom Metazoa; phylum Arthropoda; class Insecta; order Lepidoptera; family Crambidae; genus Calamotropha; species Calamotropha paludella. The sequence continues at coordinate 22,154,238 of OV656805.1, read as the reverse complement.
TATCAGCCTTCGTCAGTAATGGTTTGGTGGGGCGTGTCTCATCAAGGCGTCACAAAGCTACATTGTTGTGAAAAAGTAGTGAAAACTTCAGCCAGTGTATAAAGAGACAGTCTTGGCTCGTGTTGTGAAACCTCTCAGCAATACACTTTTTAAAGATGTACCGTGGACTTTCCAGCGGGACTCTGCACCTGGTCTCAAGGCACGAACTATCCAAGCCTGGCTTGAAACCAACGTTCCGGACTTTATAAGAGCTGAAGACTGGTCCTCATCTAGCCCAGTCCTCAACCCTTTAGACTACAAATTATGGTCAGTTTTAGAGGACGTGGCCTGCTCTAAATGACACGGCGACTTCGAATCCTTTAAAAATCTCTGGAGCAAGCAGTGGCGAAATTTCCTATCGAAACAGTGCATAAATCCATAGATTCGTGGCCAGTCAGATTAAAGGCCTGTATAAAAGACAAAGGCAGCCATTTCAAATACAATATTCTTTTATTTTTTGCTGAGCTTTCAATAAATATGTACCTACATATATTTTTTTGAAATATTACATTACTTCATAAAATTGCATTTTCATTTGTTACAGAACTTATGGCCGGACTAGGTATAATCCCTACTATTATAAATGTGAATATAAGTTTGTTTGTTATGCTTTCACGCAAAAACTACTAAACCGATCATCATGAAACTTCGTACATATATTCTTGTAGGTAGTAGAAGTAATATAGGGTACTTTTTATTGAAAAAAAAATGCGGGCGAAGCCGCGGGTAAAAGCTAGTATAGGTATAGAAATTCTATGTCACAGTGTTTGATCGCGATGAACTCCAAAACTACTAAACAGATTTCGGTATTTTTTTTTTTCATTTTGCTGGATTTCTTCCTACTGAGGATGTAGAATAGGTTTCATTTTAATTTATAATAAAAATAAATTTGCAATATATAATAACTGAACCACAGCAACGCGTGGCCGGGTTAGCAAATGAAAATATAAGTTAATAGGATAACAAATTTATAATACATAATACAAGAAACGACACACTCATACAGACTTGAGAAAGTACCTAGTGCTATTGTAACAGTCGCTTAAAAGTTACCCCGAGTTTGAAAGATTACCTGAAAACCTTTGTATGATATACTCTTTTTTTAAATATGCTATTATAGTAAAAGTAAAGTATCTTCATAAACAAAACAAGCCTGAAATATTTTACGTGCAGAAATGGAAGAAAAAACGATCGTTATCGCAATAAAGATATAAAAATAATAATTATGCAGTTTTATTAAATAAGGTTTCTCTTTATATTTCTATTAATCTAACTTTGCTTTATATTCATTTCTTTTTTATTTATTTATTTCGTAATCGAATACTTAAAAATTCATACAAATTTAAACATAATAAAGTATTATCTGTACGATATTATCTTCACATATTATGTCATGAAAAACAACTGTAATGGTTTTTATTTTATTCGTCTATGTGTATCTGTGACTGTGAGGAATGAAAATAGCAAACGTGTAGGGAATTCTGTCGTTAAATATTCTGGAAGTAAAACATTTTTATTAATGTAAAACCGTTTTCACAAAATGTGGGTTTCTATTTTTTATTTTATTTTTAACTTACTAAGGAAAGCAGCAAAGTATTTTATATTTTTAATTATTATAACACCCAACTGGCTAGATATAAAAGTGGATTAGCAGTACTAGTACCTAAAAAAAAATGCATTAAATACAGGCAAGTGAAAGTGAAACAAAGTTTATCAATTTGTTTATAAAATATGTAAATAAATAATTTAGTATTTCTTTAGGTAGGTAAATTTGGTTTTTGTTACGCTTGTTCAACCATTCATTTTTTTTCAGCTTTATTTTTATTTAGAGCAGAAGTTATAATATATACCTATGATTAATTAGATGTATTTATAATTTGATGATAATAAAATACCTACCCAATTACTAAGAAATTTTCATATAAACTAGAATGTATTGTAAAAATATGAATATATTCACTATGATGTCTTTTTTAAATTAATGAATGCAAAGAAGAGCAATGGAGATAGATAATATGTATTTGTGTCTATAAAATGTTTTGTTACCAAATTTTGTGTTAAGGGTTCTTGTATAAAATGTCTTCTTTTATATGTACTAAATATTCTTTCAAGGCATTGAACTCGAACAAGGAATTAGCCTAGTACCTATAATAGTAACCTACCATTCATGTATTTTGTCTTACATAGATTAAACATATGTTTATATCAAGATTTGTGTGATAACTAATAAGATGTTTATTCAGTTCAATAAATATAAACATTTTTTGACACCAAACAAATTATAGTGTCAAATAAGGATTGTCAGTATGCAGTAGTAATAGTTGAAATATATTTTATTCCAACATTTTTAAAGAGTACAAATATCAGGATATTTTCTTCCAAAGTACCTTACAAGTTTATTCAATAAGTTGTGGAATCTGGGAGGTTATATGTTCTTTTTCTTATAATTCGATATCAAAAACGGGACAGTGCTTTGTTTATCACTTTTAAGTTGTTCTGAATTCATTCTTCTTAAGTAGGCATTTGTTAAATTCCGACACTAGTCCCAATTTGGCGAGCGCGAACCAATTACGAGAGTGAAGTGTCGCCAACTTTCAGTGAAACGCTGTCATAAAGTGCGATATCCCGCTGCGAGAACGCTTTATTTCGTCGTAAAAGCGTTTTATCCACGTATAAAAGCTTAAATCCGAGCTTTCTCCGGGCGAGCAAAAAGAGCATTAGCGGGGCAGCGCGCAACATGGCAGCGCCACGCCCCTCGGGAGGCCGCGCCCAGCGTCGCCATTGGCCGGCGCCGCCTCGCAGCGCCCGCCGCCACCGCTCAGTCGCTTCCGACACCTACTTCGCGAGACACGTGCGCATACGCTTCGCGAACCCTCACGCGCTCCACGAACTATCTACACGACAGCGGCAAATATCGTTCACAACCCGTGAATGTTCAGTGCGTAAACTTTGATAAGCAAGAGTGTTGTAAAACTGATTGTAACATAACATCAAGACTGAAAACTGAATCAATGTGAATAAGTAACTGAGTGGCTAGAGGGATGCATTAACATTGTAGGGCTATGGTAGAAAGGAGTCGTGTTGCGGCTAAGTGTTTGTGATGTGCCGGGTGCGGTGACGGCGCGGTGGCGGTCGCTTTGGGGGCGCTCGGGGGCGAGGCGGTGTGCGGGCGCTGGCCCGCGCTGGATGCGGTAGGAGCGGCGGCGGCGGCGGCGGGCGGCCCCGCCGGAAGCGCGCTGGCGATGACGGTGCAGCGGGACGAGCGCGAGCGCGCGCCGCGGACCCGCTTCATGATCACGGATATCCTGCACGACGCCGCACCAAGGGACCTCAGCGCTCACAGAGACTCGGACTCTGACAGATCGGCGACAGACTCGCCAGGTAACGTGATTTCGTATATCTTAAAACAGACATAATCAAAACATTTTTTAAATTATTATAAAACTAGTGCTTCTCGACATAATATACCTATGTCTATTTTAAATTAAATTTATTCTCCTTGATGCTATGCTTTTACATAAACTTGATAACAGTGCTAAATAAATGTAGGAACCTATTAAAACATTATCTTAAAGTTCCTCGTCTGCCCTCACGTTCCAGAAGTATATTTTACATATCTCCATTAAAAAAAACGCAAATTATAATGCGTTCACTTGACATATTAGCGAATCATAGGAGACTGGTTTGCAAGATGTTATCACAGGATTTTTATAAAATGAAGCTTCACGTTACCGTAGTTAATTTTAGTTTTTTTTGCAGTCAATTATCTAAAACGTGTTATTTGTAATAATTTTGTTGTTACTTTAGGTCAATTGGAGTATTATATTTGTAATATGTATTTGTTACCTAAATAAATAAATAACATGCTGAAAATAAGAGAAGTGTCATCTGCCAGGGTTAATTAATATATATGTAAATGTCTATGTAAAAATGCGATTAATTTGTACATTTGATTATTTAAATTTGATGAAAAGCCACATTGAACTTCCAATTAACAAACCGATACTTTGCATAAAGAAAATATTTTGAGAAGAACTTGTTGTTCATTGTTATTCTAAACATGTAAAAGGTTTACCTAAGTAGGAATATACTCACAATCCCTTATTTTTGTTTCTCTTTAATATACATAACAAGATGTTTAAGAAAAGTGCTAAATAAAAACTAAAATATATGTCAAACTGAATAGACTCAGCAATATTATATTCACAACTAATTTACCTGAAAAATAAGGGTACATAATAATTTAAACGACAAAAATTTTCTTACAATTTGTTTAACTCATAGCAACTACTAATAACAATTATAGACCGCGTGTTTTAAAGTAGAGACGTTTACTCTATTAACAAAATATTCACGAATTTTATTTATTTATTTTTACTTTGAAAAACGTTACAAAGTTACATAGCATTATAATTTTCTAACAGCAGCAGTGTAAAAAAGAAACCAATTTTGATTGGTCCGCACACTGAGACTCATCTCCCGACGCTCACATTACCATTAAAAAAACTTAGCATGAAAAAAATACATACAAGTCGACTTGTATGTTCTATGTTATATGGTTGTTTGAATATATTCGTATGTATATTGTGTTATAAAATTTCCAATTTGACACTCTTCTTAAAATCGTTTATGACATGAATACTAATTTCTACAAATAAAAGACATCAACGAAGTCGCTTATCAGATGATCTTTGTAGGTTAATTCTTAGTAGGAGCAGAAATATTATATGTGATACACAATCCATATCTTACATTATATTAATAAAATTATATATTTTAATACATAGAATTTTTAAAAAATGTCTCAATTTAAAACAATACGAACTAACCCGTCTTATATACAAACATTATTGAAAGTTAAATCAAATTTCTTTAACTAATTTAAATCATCAAATGCACACGCTACATATATTTGAGTTTATATCTTAATTAATTTTATTTTTTATGATACGGGTAAAAAAATTATAATTAATTAAAATTAAATTCAGTTCTTCAAATTTAATTACTAGAATCAGTGTAAAAGAAACTAACCCCAGTTAGGTAATGGAAGTTGTCTAAAAGACGTAAGGATTACTAGGTATCGCAAATCTATGTAAAACTTTTTTCATGACTTAGATATCAGCTGTTTAGAAAAAAAGACTAAAAATATGCCTGTCCAACGTAGGTATACGAAATGCTAAAAGAAACAAAAGAGGATACCTACTTACCTAAACGTAAACATTTAGTATTTTAATTAATGTTCCTTTTCATACCTACAATGGTAACCTTATTAAACTGCGCAAAGTGATAAATATAATTTACAAATATTAAGCTTCATTAGCGGTTATCTAAAGGGTAAAACCAATAACAGAAATATTATAGCATAATGCATTTATGGTGCGTTTTAGTTCTTTAGCATCTCGCCGATAATGGATGGTATTTATTTGGAAATCCGCAGTTTATCGTATAAGGAAAATGATAAAGTTAAAATAATATTTGTTTTCATAAAGGAGCGCAGGCATATGATTGCCATTTAAATCAATGTTACACTGAAATTATATTTTGTAACCAAGAGCAAACACATTTAATAAAATATTGCCTTTCTTCTCTAACAGTAACTAAATTATACATTTTAGAATTGACATTTTAAAGAATATAAAGTCTCAATAAAAATGCAAGTGAAGTTAAGCATTTTCCTCTACCGGAAAAAGGTTTTTTTTATCCTATTTGGAAATTACTTTGTAGACTAAAAATACTTTATTAAAAAAATATATATTTCAGGTACATCGCCTAAAAATAAATTTGAAAACCTATTCATTCATTAAATACCGTAATTGCTCTTTGAAGTTATTATGGAGTCATGTTTGATACTTGGCCCACACTAAATAAAAAAGATTACCTTCATTTAATTGGTAACGTGTTGCCAGATCTGCGCTTGACTGAATTTTACACGTTTAAATCTAATTAATTTATATTTATTTTTCTTGATATCCCGAAGGTTGTTTTAAAAACCCTTATAAATTGAAAAGCTGAAAAAAATATCTACAATTTAAAAACTTATGGAAATGAAAAGACGTTAATCCTGCTGTCTGTGTGTTGCACATTTTTCACAATAAAATTTTCCATTACCATCAATTAAAGAAAATAAATAAAACAGCGATTTAAATTTAAAAGCTAGTCGAGTATCATAAAGCGTCCAAAAAATCAAAAGCAACGTAAATAATGTTTATTTTTCGACCTTGCCGGGCAGGTGCGTGGTGGTAAGGTAACCTGAGCCGCGAGTCCGTGCCGAGTCACAACTGTCCTTTCGAAACCCGACCGACCGTTACTGATTTTGTGTTACTGGCCGGAGTTTTGATTTAAATCCTCTTTTGTTGTATCAAAATAATTTCATTATTTTGTAATGGTAACATTAATATTTGAAAATAGATTGCCACCTCATTGATTGAAGTCCTTCCGTCCAAAGAGTAACTAAATAAATACTACGTAAAATACGAGCCATTGGGCAGTTTCGTTACACCCGATTATACGTGTATTTTTATGGACATTTACTCGAGACATGTAGTTGTCTGTTGTAGTTGTTGTTGAGAATTCGGGTAAAAGAACAAATAATTGAAAAAATATTTTAAAAGGTCAGACTATTGATTGAAATCCTCTTTTGTAAAATTTTGTAATGGGATTATTACAACTGTCGGACTTTGTATTATTCTATTTATTTATTTTATTTATTAAGAAACAAACGGTCGTGAAAACACAAATGATTATGAATCAAAAAATAAATAGACCTATAGTTCCATTAATTTACAACAAAATATTAGTAACTGAATGCACAAAGATATAAGATTGAAAAATTTTACCCAAGAATAAACTATTGAGTTAAGCCAATTGAAGAGACTTAAGTCTATAATAAATATAAAATAACTTGTATACACGAATGCAAGTTTGTACTAATAATAACAATAAAATGAAAATAAAGAGATCTTAAACATATGACCGGAGAACCTCTGCCCTTTTTGAAAGTCGGTTAGTTACAAGTGATTATATTTAACTGGTGTTGATTCTAAATACATTTTTTAAAGATCGAATTGTACAACAAAATATATCCGTGTCCTTTAATAGCTCACATTTGTTTAACAGTTTACAAGCGCGCTTTGTAAACATATTGGCAATATAATAACTTCTACTATGTGTAATATAAAACAATTCTTTTTTACGACAATTTCGCTCGCGCCCGCGTGTTACCCTGAAGTGAATTTTACCAAGTAGTGAGGGGACGTCAAAATGATTGTGTATAATTTTGTATAATAGTAAAGAATCAATACAGTCGCGTCTGTTTTGAAGAAGTTGCATCTCATTTCATCTCATTCTAAATCAATAGTAAAAGCTGACGAGCTTGATGGCGCAGTAGCTAGCGTTCCATCTATGATTGCGAACGTTAAGATTAGATAGTGATGTAAATGCTCATTTTTTGTTATTAATTGATGATACAATTTAGCAATATTAAATATTATTTTTATGTAATTAAAGACGAATTTTAAATAGGTACTATTAAATAGGGCTATCTGTGACAAAATCTACCTCGAGATAGTGCATGGATATATCTCTTTTGATTAAACATCATTTCAAAAGTTTTATTTTTGTAAGAACTTATAACTCTCGACTCAAAGGTATTAAAATCACTCTTTGAAATCTTTAACCTTGTTGTAAATTCTTAAAGGAGAGACTACTGTTATTTAAGAAATAAATAAAATTTCGAACAATTTACAAATACTTATGTTCTTGATACAAACATGTGCCTCTACTAGGACTCAAATCCATGGATCATAAATGTAATAATACAGTAACATCGATCGATTAACTTTCATTTCAACAATTGATTTGAAAAGATCTGAAAGAACTTGATAGACTTTTAATCAATTTAAATGTATATTACATAAACTATTGTCATAAAATGTTAAATGAATAATATTGTTAGTATATTATAGTGTAATTTTTTAATGAAACCTTACAGCAAAAAAACACTTTCCTTTGATACTTATAACAGACTAAGGACTATTAATATATCAAAACCAAATAAGAAAAAAAAAATATAACTAAAATGTTTGCTCTTCAAAAGAAATACAGAAGATGTACGAGTAATTTAGTATGCACTTTTATTACGATTCGCGACGACACGATCATTTTAATTCCGATCCAGTTATACTCGTCTCAATTTAACTCCGTAAGAACTAAATGAGTTACAGTGTTGATAATGAGTATTGGAATCGCGGACGTTATAGTAGAAAATTGTACGGGTGTATATATTTACACCATTTCATTGAGGATTGGGAGATATGCGCGTCATAATTTTCATCCAATTCCTATAGAGAAGAAGAAGCCAGTTTCATTTCATAAAATCGAAACCGTATAATGTCAAAAGCTATACAAAACATAAGAATGCTATGACAAATATCGAAAATCCAAAATAATATTAGATTGGGCCTTGGATAACGTTATTTAATAAGACAAATACGTTTATGTTAAGTTTAAATTTCAGTTACAAATTGTTTTTTAATATTATATTATTTTTATTAATATTCAACTTACACAGATTAAATCAGAAGATTGCTTTTTGTTCTAGGTCATATAGTTGCTGCTTTTCTGGTTTTTTTAATTATTATTTAATAAGTTTATTACTATATGTTGGATTTTTAGATAAGCTTTAATTTGAAACCCATATTTTTATAGATGTTTATTGCCTTCCTATTTTTTGCCTGTAAGATGTCGTTAAATTTGTAATAGTCTTTTATCTGTAATTTTGGAATTAACGGATGCCATTTTGGTTTTCGACTGATTGATACCTCAATGATTGAAATAATAAGGTCATTTGACTGGAACCTTAATTATTACGTAAAATTCTGACCGTTGGAAACTGGAAAATCTAAAATTACTCACATATACACCTAGACTTCTGAAAAACATAGCGCTGTCTTTGCCCACTAGTAATGATGAAAAATAACTGTAAAAATATTTTTCATAATTCGAGCCACGGTCTGAAGGAATTAAATGTTACTTTTTAATTACTTATATTAAACACAAACTGGTAATCTACTCAAGAGATTGTGTTCATATGAATTTAATTTGTATTTACTCGTACCGTATAATCTCCATCACAATTCCTCATTAAATTTTAATTTAAGTACGAGTTTAATTAGCCTGTTTTAAGACAAATGATTTTGATCGAGATTAAAGTAACAGGAGCAATTAACAATTAAATATTTTTAATTAATAAAGAGGTACATAAACTAGTTAGAATTTAAGTAACAGCAAACGTAAGTCAAGAAACTTTGACAAAAGTTATAACGAACCCATGTTGTCTTTGTATTGTCTATCTTTTCAGGACAATTAAGAAGTGAACACAACAATGAAACGCAAACAACTGCGTTTTCATAAAATTTTACGTAATAAAATATTTGTAATCAAGGGGTACCTATGCCAAAAAGTCAATGGAAATAAAATTTCTAAGATACTGCACCTTACTCCGAGATGATTTGGTTCTAAAGAGCACATCTACATCATTCTCAATAGAATATAAACAGATAAAAATGCTTTTATAAGGTATTTAATTTATAACTGAAGGTGAAATTTATATATAATGTAAGCTTAAGTTTGAATAATAGACTATTATTGTATTTGTAACATGTAGATACTTAAGTTAAATTATTTCAGTCAACCTGAATTTGTTTTTGAAAAAAAGTCTTTAAAAATTTAGAAATTGAAGACTTCTAAAGTTTTTTTAAATTAAATTTGGAAATATAACTGCGGAAAAAAGACACAAAAACACACAGTATGTGACTTAATTGGGTACTCAGAGTTTGGTTAGATTTTCTTTAAATCGGTGATACTATTTAATTAAATTTTATTGGTTATTAAAGTAATTCTAAAAACGCTTTAATATTTTTTCCATTTCTAAACATACCGTTCTAGTAGGAGTTCCGTAATACAGAGTGTGGATCCTTCGGTTGCGAGATCAAGCAAGTTTTCAAAAAGGTTGGTCATGATCACGGTCGATGACTGACCTCTTTGTGATTCAAATGGCACGTAGATCCGTTTATCTCTTTTATATTAGTAATCGTTAGTAATCACACGTTTAAAAGAAATCCAGACCTGATCCGTTAAGTGGAGTGGAGTACCGCTTTGCTCTCTATGATAATCACATTTATAACGAAAAGCTGTACTCCTACTGCAATATTTGTAATTTGGTGATTGTTAGAAATTTAAATATTGTTGTAAATACCTTATTCAAGTGTATGAAAGTTTAAAAGAAACATGAAAATTACTTAATTTTCGTTTTTGTCTTTATCTACACAAATATTATAACGAGAAAAAATTTGTATTTTTGTATGTTAGCAATGAATAAACTCAAAAACTACTAAGCCGATTTTAAAAATTCTTTCACCATTGGAAAGTTACATTAACACTGAGTAACATAGGCTATATTTAATGCTAGAAAAAAGAATGTTGTCCACCCGTGCGAAGCCGGGACGGGCCGCTAGTAATTTTATATGTTGTTAAATATTTTCTCGTGGATTACCAATTACCAATTTATATTAAAATCCCGGTACAACTCTCATTACTGCGAGTTTTTGATGCTTTAGTGCAGAGTTAATACAAAACAAAAACTTTAACCTGAAAATGTTGGTTAATATCAAAATATACGTTTAAATAAATTTTGACACGTTCAAATCTAAAAACTACCTTTAATATGTTTTGAAAATTATATATATATTCTTCTGATTATAACAACATAACAAAATCTTCACGTAATTATCTATAAACAATAAATAAGGAGGTTTTATATTCAAATAAAATTAATATATTTGAATTACATGGACAGAATCGAAAAAAAACAGAATGAAACTCATATAAAATTAAATTAATGAATTTAGATATAAGGCTAAGTAATGTTTGAGTTTCGATCGCATTATCCCCTCGACAATTTAATAGGAAAGCCGATAAACCCGAGGCGTTAAATAAATTAAATAATAAAACGTATAATGGACGCGATAAATACAACCCGTTCTAACTTTCGGTCTTCGAGATTACTAAGCTCTTATAAAACGGACCAAATTAATCCCGGCTGAAAGGATTCGCCTCTACGGGAGAGTAAAAAGGATGTGACGTCATAATCAGCTTTTTGTCAAATGTCACTACGGCTTTTAAATTTGAAATCGCTTACCGAATTCCAAATAGGTCGAGCATGTTGGTACACTTGAGACAAAAATCAGAAGTTTTTATTTTTTTACATAAAGCCGCGCTTTGTTTTGGTTTTGTGGGACATTATCTGACTAAATTATTGAAACCCATTGAAATATTATTTTATCTGACACATAGTTTTTATCATGAATTCACCATCCAATTACAGTATTAAACATCCGCTGGCGGCAATTAAACGTCTCATGCAACTGTAAATACAAAAATTCTCGACGCGTAATTTGAAAAACCCACTTGCCTACACAGAATGTAAAAAAATACAGCATTTATGGCAATTAATGCTCATACAAGTCCGGCTGACAATTCAACAGAGTAATTAATCCATTGTTAATGATGGGGTGCGCACACACACCTTCAAATTGATTACTCATTTTCTAAAATAATGTAATTGCATAGATCTTTTGTGGGATTTGTTTTGTAGCTATCTTGATCACCTTGACATTACTAAATGATGAAGTTATCTTTACGAGAAATCGGCATACTATGTGACAAGCATAATTAAAAAAACGGAATCGTAGTCATACTGTTTAAAAGACGAAAAATGTGTAGAGTCGTATTTGTCTTCGGGTTTATTCTTAGTGGCTTCTAGTGCTCACTGATACCTACGCTTTAGAGTTGTTTGAAACGTCACTTTTAAACTTAAATAATCACCATCTCGTCACTTCGTAAGCTGCTTAGCATATCTCGGAAGCGTATCTTCAATTTAACTTAATCATACTTTACCATACTAACGTTAAAGTCGCAATTAAGAAGTGCAAGAATCAAACCGTGACTTTTGGCATCACGATAAAGGTGAGAAAAAAATGACAATTATTTCGTCGAGTTGATAACATCAAATCTTTTTATTGTCACAATAAATAGATTATCATTGATATAAATAGAGCCAGTTTGAATTCTCCCATAATACGGCTCCCATTCGCGGCTTTGTGTCGCTTTTGACAGGCGATGCGAGCTGTGAAATTGGGTTCGATTTAAAAATATAAAAGCTGTCTCAAGACTGCGATTAAACTTTTTTCAACTGAGGATTATTTACATTTTGTTTAGTCGTACTAGTGTTGGAACTGTCAACCGACTGGCTCACACAATTTAAACGATCACCCAAATGGCGCACTCGATATTACAATTTATCTATTTATAGCTATATATATTTATATATATTTAAATGGAGTTAGCTAAAAATGTGTCGGTAACGTTGATTTTATATGGTGATAGCAAAAATGTACATAGACTTTTCTTTCCCTATTTGACGTAAATCTCGATAATATCGTAACGAGTGCCGCGCTCTCGGCACGGACCGTGAAATGGCTTCCGAGCGTCCATCCGAGCGCGCATTACGAAACCATCGGAAAATGCAAAATTTTTCATTCGATTTCACATCGGTATACTGAACATTGCGAATTGACTACCCTTTGATGTGATACGCCACGAAAACGAAAGTGCTGGAAACTTCCCTATTTATTACTGTTTCTGATGGTCCGAAATATTATGGAGTTCCTTTTTAAGTTTTGAATACGCGTAAATAATTCGAATTCGCACTCGGAATTCGTAATTTTATATTACAAATCCATCTTATATGTGCGGAAATTACAAATCGAAATGAGTGCCTTTCGAGTGGTGACTTGCATCATGTCCTCAAATTAGTCGTTAAAGGCAACCTTCACTTCTCCATATTTGCGTTCGCGCATTTACATGTTTACATGAGGATTTAATGGCTTCTTAAAAATGCAATGCATTGCGAACAATCGTTTTAATCACGCAGCTTTTCCGAGTAATTAGCATCGGAACGGCATTATGTTCTCAGTTAAGTGTTGAGTATTATTGACTGAAGCATCGAGCGGTTTGTTAATTATAGGGCAGCCAATGACGGCGAACATTGACGACCGCCATTGGGGCGCTGTAATTTTTCGTTTATGTGTGACGTCATGTAAGTGCAAAGTTAAAATATCCGATCACATAAAATTTTACAAAAAAAAATTATGCTATAACGTTGTATAATCTTTAATATACTAATAATTTTCAACGCAACATACTCGAAACTGTCGTTACTAAAAAGGTTTTCTAATTAAATAATAATTAAAAATTACATGTTCTTAAGCAATAAAGCAATTTCAAGTTGTGATTCGGATTCACAAACCATCACTGCCACGTAATGATCATCAGAAACATATGAAACATAATTGAGGGCGAAGCGCATTTAATTGGCAAAAAAGCGAATCTTTGATACGATAGATGTACCCTTCATGCGCCGTGCCTGCTGCGCGTGTTATGCCATAGTCGTGACATAATGCGCTCGCGACGCCGTCAGTTGCACCTAGGGTTGTCAAACTCAATTCTGTTTCTCAGTTTCCGTATACGCATTTCTGCTAATAATGTTCTGTATTCAAAGTAGGTTAGAAAAGGGGAATTTAATTTTGCAATACTTTAAATTGTTTTACACCATTCTATTGATACATTATTAAAAATACAATAAAATAACTGTAAATATATAAAAAAATAATTCTGTCAATGAATAATTGGTTTGGGATAAATACTAATATTTGACGTGAAAATTTTAGCGAAATGGTTTACCATAATTTTTGGCTATTTAGGCATTTCTAATCGTGTAAGCCCTACTTGTAATTGCGAGCGCTGGGTGGGGTTGCGCTCTCACGGGCTCTCGACCGCCATTGTAGTGTTATTAATTAATTGGAACTCCACACTTCTAACAAATGCTTATAAAATTATTTTATCATTATTGTTTGTTTGTGGAGCTAACATATGCAGCTGATTTGAGACTTCTCAGGGAAAGAAGTCTATTTTAAAAATTTTAAAAATAATTACGTGAATTCGCGTTTTGTCTACATTTAATCAACTAAATTTGGTTATGATATGATTAAGTAGACATTAAATAGTGATAATGGCCCTTTAAGAATTAAAAAAAAAATACAGCCCCATTATTCCTTATATGTTTAAAAAATTAATAATGTTAGTAATACTAACAATTCATAAAGTCATAACTAAGGATTAAAGGTAATAAATTATTTGCAAAAAATCTACACTGCAAAATATAAGTTTACGTTAACATATTAAAAACGTACGTTTGCCATAATTATTCTTGCATCGTTGCTCTGGAAAGCAAGCGTTTGCAGTAATTAGGTGAATTGTACAAAAGGCGAACACGTACTCGTAGTGTAACTAACTCTTTGTCAATTTAAATTTTAATTGCAAAAAGCTTATAATAGCGTCGTTAAGGTTCTGTTTAAGATCTTGTTTGTTTTTTGTGTTGTGTAAAATCGGTCTTTGGAGGTTCTACAACTCCTGCTGTAGTTAATCCATTGCCTCAATCAATATACAGTGGTTTATTACACGAATATTTCCAGTATAAAAGTAAATGTCAACGTAAATATATTTAAACGCCGTTTGTAGGTATATATATTTATATAAATATTAAGTGTTTATGTACCATATCATAGATATGTCTGTCTATCCGTTACCTTAGCCATCTATGAAACTATAGCCTTACAGCGCTAGGCTAATTGGTGTGAATGTAAGAAATATTGTTATTATAATATATCCAGCCAGACGAATAAAAGTCTGTACGATATATCCGGTGATAATCTATATAGAGTGCTCATTGGTATAGAGCAGGAATATGTGGGGATCTAGAACGCTACCTTGGGGTATACAAAGCCTTGTTGCTCTTTGGATCTGATCTACTGTAACTTAAGATAAGATGAATAGCTTTTTATTAAACATGAGAATATTCAATGCATATATTTAAAGACAGTAACTATGCCTAATAACTGGGCAAGTTCTGTTTTTTCTCCCTTGATTTGTAACAGATTTTTTAAATTAAAGAAACTTTTCTAACGCTTGTGCATTAGAATACTTAAATGCAAAACATTAATTAGCAGTATAAATATGAAAAGAACATTAACTCCACGCCTTTTTGTCCTTCAAATAATAATCAGTTCTGTAATAGCCGTCGCTCAAAAGAGTATTTTTAAACAACGTTTTTAAATTTCTCTAATGGCAGTTCTGTTACATGGTGTGGCACCTTACTATAAAAAGCAAAAATCTTCCTTAAAATGAGCTTAAACGATTGATATGGCATGTTACGGCGTGTTTGTCAAGGTATTATTTATTTTTTATAACTTTGGCTACATTTCTAAAATTAAATTCGAGCACAGTGAATAACAGTTAAAGGCAAACACATCACAATTTTTACCATTAAATAATTAACTAAGAGCTATAATGTCATAATTATTTAATATAAAGTCTGTATTTTATATATACTTTAGCCATTTATGTGCTAGTTCTCTAATTCCGTAATATTTTAGCTTAGATAATAGGTTCCCATGCTCTACAAGATCAAACACGCTTGTTATACAGAACTGCGGTGTATCTTGTTACGTTCATTTTGCAAAAATATTAATAAATTTCTGCAAATACAACCTTATTTATTCATAGCTACAATGATACAACTAAGATATTCTTTGACCGTGAGTTTAAATTGAGAATTTATTAAAATTCATAATGTTTACTAAATTATGATGCGTGTGATATAGTAATTACTATTCATTATTAAAATGAGGCATGTCCGCATTTGTTTTTCATTATTCACCCAATTTAATTTACCAGATTTAGGTACGAAAAGAAGTCTTTGTAAATTTTATTTATTGTAAAATCAAAGTATTGATCGAGCAAGTAGAAATCAGCAATAAATAATTTGTTTTTAAAGACATGAGACTCAATTCTGTAAGATTTATTTGATAAGAATTATCAAAGTGATCGACCAAAATATGGTAAAAACCGGATAAGGTAAAGTCTATTCCGTCCAGACATTGTAGGGTAATTCAATTAATAAAAACCGAATCTTGAAGATTTTTACCTGTTTATTAAATTTAAGTATTTATATAATCATCGCAATATCTATTCATACAAAGTAATGTAGGCCTTCTTTGCTGTAACCATAATATAACTAGTAAGTTACTAGTTTTACTTAATACTATTACTAGACATCGATTTAGTCTACAATCAATTCACCAACTTAAAAATGTAAATTTATAATTACAACACAAATGTGATATAACTACGAATGAACCACATTTAACTTTTCTTGTACAGAGACCTTGCTTAATTGGTTAATTAATTAAGCAAGATCTGCAATTTTGTGCTTTAGTTTATCTTAAAGGTTATGGTTTATTGAGTATTTAATTGCATAATCTCCATTTTATTCCTGATATAAGATAACGTAATTTTTATATTTCATATTAATCTTAATTGATATGTCCCCTTGTTTGATTATGAGAAAATGGTCTTAAGTAAATATATAATATTATTCTACATTCACACCAATTAACCTAGCCCAAAGTAAGCACTTTATGGCTTGTGTTATGGATACTAGGGTAACGGATAGACATACATATATCATACATAAATAAGCAATATTCATAGAAATATATACAAACATGACTCGGGTACAAATGCTCGTATTCATGATACAAACATCTGCCCCTTCCGGGATTCGAACCCAGGACCGTCGGTGCGAAAGGCAGGATCGCTACCGTTGCACCATACAGTCGTCGACACAGTAAAGGGACTAACAAGAAGTGATCTTATAATGTTTTTATCTTATTTACATCAATTCGTTTTCGTTGTGAAACACATATGATGCACATACACAATATAAACATTATCAGTACTGAGATCAACACATTCAGAAATTATAAATACCTATTTTAGTCTATTAATAAACACGACTAAAACCAACCCGCCGCCGCATAAATGTTTATTTTAGAGTTTTGCGATTCATTTGTATAATAAGTACTCGTTTGTAACGCCTTACGTCCGGTCTCCGTAGAGGTCATTAAGATGTAGAAAAATAAAAGTTGCTAATTAAAAAATTAACTGTGAATATAATCTACATTTCTGCCGATTGAATGAAAAAGTTTCCTTGTGGAATGGGAACTGTAAAGTGATTCATATCTGATTAACGTCCTATTAGGAGCTCTGAATAGACAATAATTCTTATTAATCGCACGATTATAATTAAGTGGTTACGAGTGGGTAAGTGTACGTGTAATTAAAACTATCTATTGTGGATGGTTTCCTAGTTATTTAATATATATAAAGCAAGTAATAGATATACATAATTGGTTCTTATCAAACAATTTATATTGGTAAATGATTTCCTACTTAACCCGGTAGTGAAGTGGTGTTATAAATTTTTATCTATTTTTCATTGTATTCGTTTCTGTTTCCGCTCCACATTTGAATTAAATAACAATAAATAACGTAACATCTTGCAGCTTCAATAGTTCTATTCTAGATCGCAAAACTATCTCTTTTTAAGTACCAATATTTTCGGAAGACCGGTTTGTCTAGGCGTGACACTACCTGGAACCAATTCACTAATTTCAGCAATTATTTTTTATCATAATAGTTAATCAAATCAAATCTATAAGTAATGTATTGACAAGTCATTACGTTGCATTTGTCCCAAAACTAGGCCATTATATTACCAAGGTAAGTCTGTCACATATTTCTTATAAGTACAAGTATTTAGACACGGTCACACCCTCATAGAACGAATAAATTTAACGCTAGTGATAGTGTTGAGTTTAAAAAAAGATAAGGAAAAACTTATTTTTTACATGTGTGAAAGTTTTGATGATTGAATTTTTAAATGCTATTATTATAAAGAAATCTTTTGTCCAGAAATTAGATATTATCGACATTTACTTAACGTTTGTTTATATTAATTAGTAAGTATTTTTTTATGACTACTAGCTGACCCGCGCGTTGCTATGGTAACGTTATTGATACAATGGAAAAAGAGCGGGAAAAAGAGCGGACAGACAAACACACAACAAATTTGTGTTCTTAGATTATAGATTAGCGGATAATTTAAATACATAATATGACTTTCATGAATATTAAGGTTTTGTAGATGTGTCTCAGATGCATTCAAAACGACCGAATGATAAGACCAACTATAAAAATATACAGTCCCGCCGCCGCTTATGGTTTGATCCTACTTTAAATGTAGTTAATAATAATAACATGTAAAAAAATGTAACAAATATTTAACATCCACAACAATCAGTATTACACAAACATCTGCCCCTTCCGGAACTCAAACCAAGGACCGTCGGTAGGAAGGGCAGGATCGCTACTGTTGCTCCAAACGGTAGTCAAAAGTTTACTGTATACCAAACCCTTGGTATTTGTAATGGATGAAGTAGTGTATGAGTTAGTAATAAATAATTGTTTATTAGTGGTTTCGGTCTACTTTTTTCATGTTGTGTATATTTAAGTAAATAAAAAACTTCACCAGTTTGTCTATCATGGGATGTTCGTTCAAATCATATATATTTGCCTGTTTCTCTTTAGAGAGGGTTTTAAGTTTGCACCTAAAATCAGTCCCCGAAACTTATTAATTACAGTTTGACCCACAGACCTACAAGGTGATCCCACAAGGGCTCCCTTTGCTATTGTATTCTCAAAAACTAAAAATCATTAAAGTACTGTCAACAGCACATTAATCCAACTAAAAGTCCAACATAGAGTTTAATTTCAATAGAAAAATACAGTTTGTAGTCGGAATAGACGAATTTCAATCTATTAGGCTAGTAACAGTCCTATTCAGACATTCCAGTTTTTCTGCAGCATCTATTTATTTATCTGAGACGAAAGTGTCATTTTGAAGCACAAATCGGTTTCCAAGCTATAATGTTTGCTAACAGGACATTATGACATCATTATACCATTACATTGTTGAATCTCAGTCACAAAGATTTTTTTGTAATCGCTTACGTCTTATGCGTTGGGCAGTTTGTGACCCCGATCTGTTGAGATTTGTTCACGCGGAGATCGGATCGTTTATTGAGCAATTAAAACCCAACTTGAAATCAATCAACTTGTCTCTCGAGTAACTTAATATTCAATTAACGCTTTGGCTTATTCGTACGCGGACGGCTTATCGTCGCTACTTTGTATTAAGCCTTTTAGAGGGCGTAATTAGTTACGAATATGTAATGACACACTTTAACATTTTAAAAGCTACCTAAATAAATTGTCCTTAATTTGTTCTCGAGGATTAACATTCATTTAAATGTAATAATACTGCGCACTTTAATTAGGCTTTAAAAGTTGTATCAGTAAAAGTTGTAATGTTTTCAAAAATAATTGTAAATAATCGTCAAATTATTACATTTCGTCCCTTAGCTAACAACACTGCATAAGTCATTTTTACCAACTTTACAGGAGACGAAAAAATCGGTGGAATTTTAACTAAAGTATATATAATAAACTTATTATCATATACTTATTATAATATACTTATTATGTATACTTTAGTTAAAATTCCACCGATTTTTTAAAAATAGACAGTTTTTTTCGTAAAAAGGGACGATTTTAAAAGTTAACGTCGGGTAACAGCTTCCGTCCGGTATCTACAGAATTGGCATACAAAAAAGGCACTCCCAAAACAATTTTTGTTGCATTAGAGACCAAATCTCCATTATATGTCAAAAATAGATTTAACTGTGTATTTTTTATAAAATCAAGTTTACTCATAATTTTAATTGCATTTGTTTAATATAAGATATTAACCAAGAATTGAAAAAGGACGTACGTTTTTTTTGATACGGAGAATTTTTTGCTTAATGGAGGTATATATCCGAAAACAGTCATTATATGTTAATGAACGAGTAATGAAAAAGATATCTAAACCAATAGAACATATCGTGTTGATATCGAATGGAGAATGGAGGTTGAGTTTTTTTCTCCTTAGTCTTATGATAAGTGTCAAGTGAAATCGGTAGAGGTCATGATAATAAAGTATTGACAATGATGATAAAAGCTGATTCATGAATGATGGATTATGAAAGGATAGTAGACTCCATTCCAGTAAGCGTATGAAACCGCTGTTAACTTCTTTAGTTTTTACTTGCCTTGTCGCAAAGTCTTAACGGCAGATAATTCATCATATTTTCGACAAATCACTAATAACCAACAAAACTACTCTTTTCGAGCTTCAAGTTTGCTACTGTATGTACTGAGTATGTTCGACAATTTTCTTTTAAATGTTTCTTTAATGGTAAGACATGTTGCCGTTTTAATAATTTCCTAGCTTATTTTGATGATGATGAATTATAATGAAAACTCATTTATGAATTATGGACAATTACTGTGTAAGAAATGAAAAGTGTTTTTTCTGATGTTTAATAAGATGTATATTTACTGAAACCTCAGTAGATTTTTTGAGACAGCACTATCTTCCGATTTCTTGTTTCAATTATGGCTGTTCATAAACACTTAATGTTTAATAATCTAAGATTACAGTGGTTTGTGTGTTTGTCTGTCCGCTCTTTTTCCCGCTCTTTTTCCATTGTATCAATTACGAATAAGTTTATTTTTTTAACAGTTAGTGTAAGTTTTGTTGGTTGTCCTAAATAAATAAAATAAAATAAACGTTACCATAGCAACGCGTTAACCGCAAGTAGTTCGTCTACCGGACGCTAGATGGCGCTAACGGAAAAATAATTAATAATAGAAAAAATTAAAGAATTTTGTCCACCCGTGCGAAGCCGAGACGGGCCACTAGTAATCTACTATTATTTTATTACACATTGATATACGGCAAATCACAATTTTTATCATACGAAACAAAAACAAAAATAGAGACTAAACTAATCAGCTAAAAAGTAACGATGAAATCTGACATTATTTTTTAACAGATCCCATGCCAGCGAAAACGTGTTTCCCGGCAAAGGTATAATGGCGTCTATAAAACCGCGTACATATTTGTATTATAGAGGTGAATAGTTACAATCAATAAAAATTATCATCAAATGAGGTTTTGACATGATAGAATGTTTGTTCAAATGACTATATTCGATCCCTTATGTAAAAGTCAAAAATATATAAGTAATAAAAAAGTACAGTAAGACAAGGTAAGCTGTATAAGTAAATATAATAAGTATGGTATGTGTATTACTTCCGTAGACCCAAAATGCATTTAATAATTACGATCCATTTGCTAATGTATCTTATCAACTTAGGCATGATCGTAGTGTAATATAGGTAAGTAATTTGGATTACAGACGAATTAAGATTGAGCTATTACGTATTACGCCTGGCCTTCGTATCACGTTATTTCGTAAAATATTTCACTGCGTTAATTTTAGCACATGCGTTGGCAATTGCCAGCCGGTGCATTATTGTCCACTAATGATAATAATTTTCACGGTCGGCCGAAGTTGGCAGTTGAACCTTATTATAATAAATTAACGGCAGGCTAATGGGCTCTCAGTAATTACACCCGATATTACAAAATGTAAAAGGGTCAGGCAAAAAACCTCCTTCCGTGCCACCTTCGTTAATTATTATTTATATATGAGCAGTTGAAGTAAATTTACCATGTTTTATGACTATTAACAATATTTATTAAGTTATTTTTTTCTCGATTGTTTAGTACTACAGTGATAAAGTGCAGTTCATAGCTTATTCTTATATATTTTTTTATTATTAAATAACGTGATACCTTCTTCAATTTTTTTTTATTTAGGATGAGTTTGCTCTTGATCCTAATCAAATCCGGGGGCCAAGGCAGAATCCACAATGGACCGAACTAACCCAGAAGGTGCCTATTCACCCTGGCTTTAAAAATGGACGGGTTATAAGTTCTCGGAAATATAGACGCAGGGAGGGAGTTACACTACTTTGCTGTGCGCAATTTGAAAATCAATATATATCAAGTACATATAAACAACGTTTTGAGAAATATCTTAGTTAGTTGTATAATAAGTGTTTGTTGCAATAATTAAAACAAGAGTTTTGCGAAATCTAACATGTGTAAAGAAGCTAAGAGACTCATACTGATCATCTTGTTGTAGGTACCACAATAGTTTCACAGGAATTGTATGCAATTTGGAAAACGAATGATGAAATGAAAACTCGCAGAAGTTGAGCTCATTCTTAATCAATTTGTACAATGCAGTCGAGTTGTAAGAAAAAATATAGAAATAGGGTACCTGTGTAGTTACTTTTTCCCACATCCAGCGTAAAAAATGAGAGAAGTAATCGTTTTACTTGTAGCGTCAAATATAATTTTATTTTTCTACTCAACATTTGTGATAAAATATTATAAAATAATAATGATATCATTTCTTACATTTACATGAATACTAGGGTAAAGGATAGACATATAGGTACATGATACATAGCTAGGTATATTTTATTCACAAAAACATATAAAACTAGTGGCCCGTCCCGGCTTCGCACGGGTGAACAAAATTCTTTAAATTTTTCTAGCATTAAATATAGCCCATGTTACTCAGCGTGAATGTAGTTTACCTATGGTGAAAGAATTTTTGAAATCGGCTTAGTAGTTTTTAAGTTTATTCATTGCAAACATACAAAAATACAAATCTTTTCTCTTTATAATATTAGTGTAGATAACTTATTATTCAGTTACATATGCTTGTTTTCCACACAAAAATCCGCGAATTGAACTCCGTAGCGTCAGTGTGAAAAGCAGAAACGCTACTGTTTTACCAAACATTGTGTACAAAGTTAATAGCTGCCTAATGTTGAGTGAATAGCAGGAGTCATTATCATCACTTCTTGAAAGGGAGAAGTTTAAAGGCATGGCTAAGTTTAAGTACCTATCTTTACTTTTGCTTTGCTCTGCGATCTAATATATCGAGTGACAAGACTGTCCTTAATTATTCTATGACGGTCTACGTACACGGGTGGCAAACCGCAAGCCACTCCTCCACTTGGCTGAACTGATTTCCTTTACGCACTTAATCCTTTGAATTGTTTTTACCTGGTAGCTAGTTACTCTTTAAAAACCTGTTCTAATTACTTTTGTTTACATTTAACTGTCCAGGAGATTTGTTGTATTGTGTTGAATATTTTATGTGTCTACCTCTCTTAAACTGAGTGTTGTTTATACCTGAACTAAGATTAATGTGTTCTGTATGAAACATGTACGTAATAAGTAGTACGAATGGAAATTTAGTATAAAATGAACTTAATGTGAATTCTTGTTATTTTTTGTAGGAGCAATTTCATTACATTACAAATCTAAAGAAGCGCAATAAATGATAAATAAGTATAAATTCACGTTAAAAATACGTTGTTTATCTTACAAATATTTTTCCCTTATAGGATTTAAACTTGCTACTGGCCAACTTAATACCGTAGGATTAATAATGAGGGTCACTCTCCGGTGAAATAATTGTCCATTATCAATAAAAAAGCAAGCAAACTAATAATTTTCGTTTTTTTTTTACTAACTATCAATTATAACTATATATTTATGCTGTGTACACTTATTTTTTGTAAGTAGCGTGTTTCCAATCTTTTAGATAATATCAATCTTAAGAAGCAGCGAACTGGTAAAACATTAATGTATTCCATAAGTACCTATAGCTTACTATGAAACCACCTTAAGACGAGTGATGTCGAAGGAAATGTGGCATGTGACCGCAAGAAGCCCTGCGTGGCTTCTGCCTGACAGGCCTTCCACTAGGGCTGGCACTCACTTTTTACGAACGCACCAGTAGAAAAGCTGTTAACTATTATAATTATAAAAAATTATAAAAGAAAACAACAATATTAAAATAAATAATCCTGCCTATAATATGAATTTCAGCAAATAAATTATTTAAATATAATAATGATATGTTGAAACACTATTATGGTGAGATGGCATGGGTACATCCCAGTATAATATCATTAAAATTATTCTAAAGTAATTACATGTATACGGAAATATTCATAATTTCAACTAAGTAAGTAAATATGCACGAAGCAAACATAGTTTCTTTCGACTTAAGATTGGGATATTATTACCGCATAAAAAGCCACATAGAGCTGTTCAACAAAAGTCTCGTATCAAGTAGTGTCGACCCTAATATAACATGATCTCAAATGTTTTGTCACCAGCGCCAAGGTAATATAATACTCAGTATCTTGTTGAATGTCTTCGATTAGTGGTAAATCGTAACCAAATATTGATGAAAACGATGATGAATCACATCAAGTAGGCAATGAACTAGGTCTTATTTCAACTATTAAAAAGTAAAACCAATTCCACTGGTAAATTTGGAATGCGACGTGCATTCCTTTTTGTAAAAACACAAATAATTTGATGGCACCAAGTATTTTCTATTTTACTACAATTATGTAAATTAATTGACATGTGACGATACTTTGGATCGATCATTGATTTTTTTCCCTGTTTTCTCGTGGATCTGATATTTGGTTCCGTCGATGGGGACACATCTGTCAGTAGGTCTACGACAAATAAATGTCCACATTAGTCCTCCCACGCGAGCCCATTGATGAAACAAAATAATAGCAAGAGGCTTTTTCTTTATTATTTAATTGATTAAAAGACAGTAATTTTATGAGTAACAGTACATCCTTAATCAATTTGAATAATTATTTTAGAAGAATGTTTAACACTATTTTCTATATTAAGTGCCACCAAATGCTGTAAAATTAAAGGACGTTAACTTTTTTTGCCGGTTTTTTGACATTTAACAACTGATCCGCGTTTTCAATCGCGTATGGTTCAGTAAATCCAAAAAGTTTTTCGCGATTCCTCAGGGATTGATGGAGTCTTAGCCTGTTTACACTGTTACCGTCGTCACCGCGTGGAGGCACTACCAGCTTATGTTTCTAATATACAGAAAATTATAAGAGGATAAAGTAAACCTTTGGCCGCATAGACCATTTTAGATGACCTCTCTATTGAATGAAGTTTACTACTACGGAAAGTTCAAGCTGTATCTCAGGTTCTTTACACTCGAATGAGAATAACATTACTTGCATTTTAAGTTGGACCTCATTTTACTAAACTGTAAAAATCACATTAAAATCTGTACAGCATTATGCCAGCACAGTCAATGATATTGTCAGGCATGTTTACGTCCCAATACCCTATCCCAACTATTTTTTCTGGTATATCGTCACTGTATAGGCACCAATTTTTTTACACTTAACAATAAAAATAATAGGTGTTCTATGAAATCAATCACTTGTCGTTTGAGACTTTGCCACTGTCATTGTCAAATACTGTTACAAAATATGAACAGTCTATAACAATCTTAGTAACCACTGTGTCCTATTTTATAATACATGGATACATGCAAATTAACTTGTACAGTGTTACAAAAATCAGCTTAGATTTGTTTCGAAAACTGTTAAGAAAGTTTTAGATTGAGAAGAAAATTAAAACATGCATCTTCACAAAGTTATTAAAAATGTTATGTATGTTTGTAAAATGTTTACGTATGTATGTAGTGGTATATCTCTGTTAGGTACTAACAATAAGAATTTTTATTTCCCTTTTTCTTTTGGCGCCTATTTTATAAATAACACTGTTTACCTATTATTTTAGATTACTTTTTTACTTTTTTTAGAAAAACGGATACTATGATACGATTTACTTATTATTACATTGTGATTCAACATTTTACATAAAACGTTGGAACATCAGGTCTGCAGCACAATTTTTTTCTGCTCTACAGGAGCGAAAGATGACTCAGACGATGTGTCAAGCAAAAGCTGCGGCGGCGACTCATCGGGGCTGGCGAAGAAACAGCGAAAGGCCAGGACAGCTTTCACGGATCATCAGCTACAAACCCTAGAGAAATCGTTCGAAAGACAGAAATACCTAAGCGTGCAGGACCGCATGGAGCTCGCTGCCAAACTCGGCCTCACCGACACACAAGTCAAGACTTGGTACCAGAACCGGCGGTAAGTTTCAATAATACAGTAGACTAAGCAGAATGACCGACTTTACAGCAACCCTTTTGAGTGACCATGCTTTTCCTCTCATAACAACACGGTACAATTTTTGTACACACATTTATAGCTTGAAAGTGTTATTTAAAGGAGTGTTTTGTCTGTTTTCTAAGCAATTAAGAGATGAATTGATTAGGATTTATAGATAAGGATATAGCTGTCAAACGTTGCGATATCATTTAAACAAATATTTAGGAGCCGAATTATTGTAAATTAAACTTATACAATGTCAATGTACCTACGCTCCTCTCTTTTCCTCATTCTACGCATTATCGCGATCAGCACGCAATTGTATGTCGTGTTATTATGTTCATAGCTGCTAATTTTATACGTATACAAATATTAGGGAATTAGCTTCCCTAAGCGATCAGTTTACTAGTTGGAGGAAAAGCGGTTTATCGAAAGCTTAGCGGTCGGCACCTACTCTGAATGTAATGCCATTAAAAAGACGAAGACGATACGCCGATGAAGAATAAAATTAAATGCGAGTTGTTAGTGTTAGTTACTAGATTCGGGCGGAAATCTAATGACTTTACAATTCATGTTATAATCTTTAATAGTTTTATTTAACTTTGTTTATTTAACCACAGCCGTGTAGTGACCGGCAGAGTAGAATGACACTAAACCTTCACACTTAAGGGTGGCGTAAAAGGCGACAAATGATACTGGAGCTAGTCAACACACACCTCTCTTAAACCATAAAAAGATCATTAGCCTTTCACGAGTTACGTATGGAATTTTACTGCGATTTCCAACCTGCCTCTTAGACATAGAGATTATGACAAAATCCCCCCATTTTTGGTATCCCCCATTTGAGATAATGATTATCACTTGCTTTGCTTTCAAAATGACGATATCGTGAACAAATCTAAAAATAAAGATTTGTGAAAGTACTGTGAATTTTCAATAATCGTAAACGCCAAATGGAAACTATATGAATAATGTTCTATTAAAATTTATACTTAAAAAAAAATAATCGCATAATTTTTGTGCTCATGGGTATTTGACGTATTACAATGTTAGTTATAAAACAACACAATTCCCTGGAAAATTATATTTATGAATATGATTTTAAGTCTTATTTGTGAACTTTTAAAATAAATATAGACGTTTGGAATATCTTATTATAGTAAATCCTATTTCAAAAGGAATCAGTTTTATACAAGTTTTTTAAAATAATATTTTAAATATAATATAAAGAATTGCGGTGTTAAGTGCAGTGAAGATATTAATAAAATATCAAAGAAGCGGCAGCAAAAATATTCAATTAAAATAATGTATAACAGCTCTGCATAGATAAGGTGCGCAGGCGCCCGCCGGCCGTGGTGTGGTGTGCGCGTGAGATCGGCGGCATCACAAAGAGACGCTGAGTCAGCACTACCGGGCGATATAGCTACTGACGATGACGGGAGCTCACAGACACACGAACCATTCGAATCGTATTCTATTTTACTTACAGCCACTTAATAGCGTTAAATGATCTGTAAATTGGTACAACTTTACTTGTACATCTATTGCCGAGCTTAACAAGTTTATAATTATTTTATTTTATATATGTATCTTACATGATATTACAACACAGTTTCATCTAATTTTAACAATTTGTGTATTTATTCAAGTAGGTACGAACGAATGTGATCTGATCTGATCTGATGGTTTATTAAAGCGATGTAGACATAGCTATTGTTAAGGTTTTTATGTGAATACTTTTTTGTCGAGACGTCGTTTATTTTACAATATTCACATGTGATAAACTGTTATAATTAATAGCCATAAAATCCGTGCGTAGGTACCAAATTGTCAGCAATGATGGATGGAGAGAAAAATAATTTGCCATGGCATCATTATTTTCGTTACATTTATTTATGCATTTTAATCGTTATTAATTTTTATATTCCAAATGTCCGAAAAAATATTACCATCTGTGGGAACTTATTGTAAAAACTGTGAGGGACTTGCGTCCCCGCTTGTACCGGGCGGCGATTTCAAAAACAAACGTTTGTAATTAGGCAGGCTGCCGCCTCTCACAAAAACAACGGTAGCCAAAAAACAGACCGTACTAATTTTCTATTGATTTAATAGCATTTTTAAATCATCGTCTCATCGTTTCTAACTTACATTTCATTTTATAGATGGTGGACTTATGTTTAGTTTAGATATCTTTTAATTTGTTTGTAGGTTTTTTTTATCTTTTTTTACTTACGATTACTGTTCTTACACTGTTATATCAATAATAAATTTGTCTTCAATTCCCGGGTCACAATCACAATAGGGCTTTACGTCACTATACAACGCAACAATAGGGATAAAACCTGCGTCTATTGCGTCTACTATCACAATATTTAATGTATTATTCCCAGATATGGCCTGAGTATCACAACAGTTATAATATCGTCAACGACATTTAATTGCCAGGTGCAGTAGCGATCTTGCCTGTGCATCAATGTTACCAGGTTCGAATTCTAGTAGAGGAGTATGTTTGTGTGAGTATTTGTAGGTAGTTATATCAGAGCCATAGTAGTTTATACGGGTAGGCTCATTTAATTTATTTATGTCCAATTTATTATGTTATGTACAAGCTGTGTTTGTTTGGGACTAAACAAATTAGTTGTTTGAAATTTAATACATTATGTAACAAATGGAATATTTAAATTGTGGACTATTAACAAATGGTCTTCGATAGGACAAAAAAAGGAGAATATTCCTTACAAAATGGGTTTTCGCTATAATAATTTACTAATATTATTGACTACCATAAACACATTTAAAATATTCATTTACTTTTCAAACATACACACGCTAATGCAAGTTTAGTAACCGAAAGAAAGTTAAATTAATGGTATCTCCTGTGGATTTTTTTAAATAAATTAATCAATATTGTACAGGTTTGTCAACACCTTTAGATTAATCAACACAATAAAACTTAAAATAAACCAAATAGCTCTCATAAATCTTTGCGCTTTGTTTGGGACTCAACTAGTGATGTACCGGATATCCGTATCCGTATCCGTATCCGCGGATATCCGAGGCAGAAGAAAGATCCGTATCCGTGTCCGTATCCGTTACTTTTTGGCGGATCTTTTACGGATCTATTTACCTTATTAATTTTAAATTTATAGATAAATTTCTTTAAGCCGAAGGGTAAGGCGCACTAGCGTCGCCAATTGCCGAGATTCAGACGGTCCACAATTATTTAAAATAGATCCGGTTTAGTAGCTAACAATTTAAAGCAATTGGCGTCGCTATTGCGCCTTACATTTCGCCTTAAATAGGTGATAAGGTAGCAATAAAAAACTATTAAATTCAATAAAGATATCTTTTTACTTCTTAAAATCAATTATTTGGCTTTTTTATGTTGCAAACTTTGCCGTAGTTAGTTATCATACCAATAGTATATAACTCCAAGGTGCTAAGTCAACTAGCTTTTTACTGAGATCAATATTATAAAGATCACTTTTTATCAAGGAAACAAAACTTAGATCTTCGTAATATTTTAAATTCGAATTAAATGATTTTTTACAATTTGTCAAAATAATTCCAAAGCCATTATCTATGCTGCCCAGTGTCACATTAAACTAAAACAAAACAAAAGAAAGACCCGCCGCGCAATGCAAGTCGATACACGTCTCATCTCAAGATCGCGCGCACCGACACCGGTTGTGCAAGAAAGTTAAGATCCGTATCCGTATCTGCGGATCTTGACAAAAAATATCCGTATTTAGATCCGTATCCGCGGATCTACATTTTTGACGATCCGGCACATCACTAGACTCAACAAATCAATTAAATAAATACATTTGAGACATGTCACACTTATTTAGTTCCAAAGTAAGCAGAACTTGTACTGTGGATGCTAAAAATGGATACAACACACAGTATAATTATAACAACCATCACTCGGGGACAAATATTTGTAACTAAGACACAAACGAATGTCCCGTAGGATTCGAACCCGTACCGTTTGCACCAAACAGTCGTCAAAGACTTGTTGTGATTTGTCCGGAATTATTTGTTAGGATATAACTGTTTTGAATTATATCGATTTTTGTCCAAGATCGTTAAACAAATCGTTATTAAAAACTTTTGGTCAAATGCTGTGACGTCACGCTGGCATGTCAGTGTTGCCCAGGCGCCGCACACGACGCCCGCCCCGTCTGACTTTTTCAATCATAGCCGGTTTTTGTACAATTTTTTGTTGGTTTTCCATAATTTCGGTTAAACTAATGTTTGGTCTTCAATTTTTCGGTTCGTGAAAGGGTGTGAAATCGTAGATAATTAAAGGATGTAATGGCTTTTGTGCGGTCATTTTCTTCTAATATACCGCAGTCATACTCTGCGTCCGAACAAATTAAAAAAAACCGTCTCAAAAATACAATGATAAGTAAAAAATTAACCATATCTTTTTACCTCAATTTATAACAATTTATTAAGAAATATGCATCTGCCTCATAATTTACATAATGCAGCACCTAACCTAACCTTACTAGCAACCAAATATCATAATTTTTATTTGTACTTAAACATAAGTTACAAATATTTTAGACTATTTAGAACAACATCAAATAAATAGGTCAATAATTTACAATCTTTGTTATTTTTAGAGGCAGTTTTTTGCTAATGGTCTTTTACCACGATCTGCAACCCCTCTGCTACGCGTGGAGATTATGGCAAAACCCCCTATTTTATCGGACGAGGTTTCCGTCCTTTAGAAACGCATTACTTAACTTCTTAATTCTCTATCTGAGATTTAAAAATCTAAACTACATAATAATACATTTAAGAAATTATTGCACGAGCATTCACTTAAACTTAACCACTTAAACAAAAATTTATAACCTTCCTTTTGAATGAGTCATAGATGTATTTTTTTATAAATTTTTATTCGTGGATATAATCAGATAGATTTCTTTATTTACTGAATTTGTCATTATTAATCTAGGGACTCTGATCTTACAGATAAACTATAAATGTAAAAGTTATGACGGAATCTAAATAACACATTATGACCTACATGAGTGTTATTCTATAAAAGAAAAATTAATAAAAGTAGACGTTTTTTCCACCTGAGACGACGATAATGCTGATATAGAGTTTTGAGCAATTAAAGACCAAAAATTAAAGTCTTAAAATTTAAAAAGAATTTGTAAATCTAAAGTTATAGATATAATAAGGGAATTATAAATCCGAAAGACCGTAGAAATTCAAAATCATGAATTTTGATTTTCGTCTGAATGACATTAAAATGTCGTATCGTGATTCGTGTGGCAACCGCATTTAGCATCACAAACATGTAATCTTTAAACAAAAAGTCTAAGGTCTTTAAAACTCTTTCAATTAAACCAAAATAATGTTAGGTAATTACGGGTGCGCAGTTCACCTTGTGGGTTATTAAAGTCAAATTAATTGGATATATGCAAACATTCTATTACGTAGTGGGTACTTAATTAGTATTTTTTTAGCAACTATTGGAACTTTGAACCGTTTAAATGCGTTAGTTTTGTGAACTGTTCTTTAATGAAAAAATAATTGAATACGTACAAAATTAAAGGTTATTAAACAATCGAGTAAATATAAAAATTAAGGAGAATACGTTACAAGTTTCATGGACACATTAGCCTTGTTATGTTTTTACATGTTTCAATTGTAAAGTTATTAATAATTTATTTTTGTACCTACTATGGTTATATTTATAGTATTAATGAGCAATTGTTGCTTTATTTTGTAATAACTTGCCTTTGTGTGTAGCTGCATAGGTCTCTTAGTACGTCATAGTTAAAATATTTGTATGTAATCGCGTCCGACAATTCATATTTAAGTTCACATTTGTTAATAGGTATGTGGAAAGTGTATTTAACTACATATTTATTCTTTAGGAATTTCATATATTTCTTGCATAACTCAATGCTATCTTATACGATAAATTATTTTAATTTAAAAACACTAGAGTAAATTTATTCGGCCTACAAGTAAATTTTTAGGTGGGAATCGAACCCTTTGGATGTATGCTCTCCCAATTGAGCAATTTTTTTTTAAGTATTTTTCTATTCAAATAATTTATAATTTTAGTATTTATTCGAACCCTTTGGATGTATGCTCTCCCAATTGAGCAATTTTTTTTTGTATTTTTCTATTCAAATAATTTATAATTTTAGTATTTATTCTTATTACGACATAAAAACAACATTATTTAGTATAACATAATAGTATGTAGTTATTCCCTATTCTTAAGGAAGTGAAAAAAAAATACTTATTTCACTTCTTTCGATATTTTAATAGATTTTATACCTGAAGTTGATTACTATTAGTAAACTATTTTACGTACCTATATGAGAAGTACCAAATAGTTCTTACTATGTAAAAGTTAATGAAACTTTTTCTTTAAATTGTTACGTATTTATAAAAAAAGACTAGTGCCTTCAAACATGAAGGATGTTAAAGGGAAAGGGATGATAAATGAAGACTAGTAATTTTTGTGTTAAATCAAATAAGTTACGATTCACTTAGTGTGTGATTCACTAAGTGAATTTATTTAATTTGTGTCTTTTGTAGGTAGTCTATACTGCGTGACACGCCTACTCTAAGTCCATTTTATATACAAGAATACCAATTATGTTTCTGTCTACTATTCAATGAAGTATGGCTCTTAATGACGGTTATTCTAAACAGGCGTAACTTCGTTTACTTCCGTTTAAATTTAATTCACTTTAAAAAAAAAAAAATATTGTGTATTTTTCGACAAATTTCATATCTCTGTAACTTTGATTGTAGCTCCACGAGTACCGAAGATCGAAGGGTTGAATCATAAGATAGAGGCCAGTTAAACTTACCGGTCGGTGGCAAGGTCATGAGCGCGGCATCTGTGCAAGTCACGGGCCCCTCTGGCGCCGGCCACTCATTACGGTCCTTCCGCCGACCATTTTGACACTGCTCTTTGTGTCCGATCGAAATGCCCGTTAATTGTTTCAAAATGTATAAGCATATAATTTAAGGTTGCAACGAAATGCATCGACCAAATCATTCACCATCATCAGTCGTGAAGTATAAGGTGTAGTGTTAGTATATAATTAATAACAGACACAGAGACCAAAATGTTATTAAAGTGTAAATACTATATTAAATATTAAAAAATAATAATACCTAGACTGTTTAGGTTTGTCATGAGTTATTTTATACCTTTCGTTAATTGGACAACTCCAGAACACCGAAGAAATTCAAATATTTAAAAAAAGCTGTTATAATAAGTCCAGAATGGGGTTTGAACCTGAATTTTATGGTTTCAAAACGAGCGCTATAGGAAAGCAACCTACTCATCAAAAATACATTTCGTTTAGCGCCCATGGTCGGTGAAATCGTTTAAGATGATGACAGACCACAGATCGGCAGTGCGACTGAGCAAAATCGTTAAGTTTTTAATGCTTACGCGACTGTCGGTCGCTCGTAAATTCGTAATAGGCCGGGGGCAGGCGGCAACGTTTAGGTCGGTGCTACGTGCAATCCGCGTAATCACACACTCCGAGTGACCCCGATTTTCTCTTCATGACAGCTCTGGTGCAAGTTTTGTTTATAGACAGGAAAATTTTATAAATTACATCTATCTTTGATTATAGGCACTTTCATCTCAGTTTTGCCTAAAATAACGTTCTGCTCATTGCTTTGTTATGGTGGAGCTTTTTAGAAGTGGAACACAAAAAATATAGGTATTAAAAAAAAAGTTAACTTTCGTAATCACCATCATTTAGGTACATTAAACTACAGTCTCACCAATTCCTTCACAAGTAAAAGATATGAAGCGCTCATAAGCTGTAAAGTAAATTAAACATTTACCTCATGTAAAGTAAGTTTTGAATTTACCATCAGAAGAGGACTGCAGGGTTTAGTTATTGACGAACCCGGTCAAAATATGAACGTGATTATTATGTTCTTATGGCCTTGACTTTATATTCAAGCATTTATAAATCGCTATTACAAACAATACATATTAGTCGCATTACTTTTGCGACTTCTAAGCCGTTTTTAATTTGCGAAATCCTTATGTGCCGAAGACGCGAAGTAATAATTCTTATAACTGTTTCGCGATGCTGTCAAGCAAATATAGTACGCATATAGTTTTAAGCCAACTTACATGGCCATATTGAGTATAATGCCTATTAGCCTTGGTACTTTTGCGACTTCTAAGAGGTGGTAAATGCTCTGTATGTTTGGCAGACGAAGCGTATTCGACGCTGGCTTGTAGTCTGAGACGATTACCAAACCATGCGTTCAGTATGACACTAATAAGTACTTGCAAAAACTAATTTTCACAGTTTGTAATAAAAAAACAGAACGTCGAACAAAGAAGAAGTGGTACTAGAGATATATTGAAAATAATTATGATTATTATTAATTATTAAAACGTGGGGGCGCATATTACTAAGAGGAGATTTTAAAGAGATGAATGACATGCATTGATGCCGATTATTGTAAAGATGCGCCCCCACGTTTTGAGTGGCCCCTCGCTTTGCCCCGCAGGGTTATTTTATTCTTTTTAGGACATTGAAAAACGTAGGATTTTTAGATTTTTTAAATCTAGTATAATTATTTTATTCTTTTTAATTATTAACTCAACGAAGTAACCATGTGTTACGCAACAATCGGATAAGCCCCATACAAAAGTGAAAGTTGCCGAAAGTGGACCTGAAAGTGCATCTGGAAAGTTGAAAGTTGCTTTAGAGTGCATTGTCATCGGGTTCTGAACTATCCTGAAAGTTTCAGCTTTCTAGCTTATCGGAAAGTGCCTCAAATTTAAGTTGCAAGATTTTGCCCGGACAGACAAACAAACAAATAAGAAAAGTGAGATAAGAAAAACGTGGTAATAAATAAAGAATATTTATCAAAATTACTTTTACAATCGATCGGCCTGATTACATTTTAAGATTTTATACCTCAGTTACGCAAAATCACGAAAATCTTACTTTTTATACCAGGTACGTCACTATTTATAAAATCATTTTATTTGCATCATTGTAAAACATTTAAAAACTTGTCACGTTAGTCATTTAAAATATATATATGGTTATAATAAAAAAAATTAAACGCTTTAACAAGAAAATCTGCAGGCAATTCCACTAAAGTCTGTTCTCTTTACAATACAATTTGTAAGGAGAACAGACCTTAGTCCCAAACTTAAACGCAATTTGGCGAAGAGTTCTTAATGACTTAGAGGTTATGGGTTAACGTCCAAAGTAAATTCGTATCATTTATATAAACGGCCGGTTCAGCACTTGATACCGTTCGATTCCAATCGGTACACACAAGGTGGTATCTGATCAACATATTTTCGGTTTAAGATGTATTGCCTATTGTAGCATAAATTTGGACTTATCTGTTTTAGGTTAGAAATATTGAAGAACCTTATACATGCAAAGTATCAGTTATTGTTTTAGACATCATTTTTTTTTCGGTCATGTTTATAGATGTTCACGAATGGGGAACAAATGTTTAGTTTTATCACACAAACATATGATACAGTGTTCCCAACTCTTATTAATATTTATCCCTAAAACTAAATTCAAAAACCCCTAAAATTGTCCTAATCTTGGAAATCTCCCTAAAAATAAATCATATTTTTCTTAAATTTTTATTTATAACAATAAATTATTACGTCAAATATTATTTCATTTTCTTCTGACGAATCGGATTTTATAAATTCATACATGTTGACATTGAATAAGCCTTACATATTAGGAGATGAGTTGAATATTGTACAAGATTAACCATTTCGATTTAAAATTCCAACTACTGTAGTTGGATTATAAGTACACTACATGTCTGTAAGTCCGAGGTCGCTAGGTAAAAATAAATTTGATTGTCTAGTTAGGTTAAAATAAAGATGTAAAGTATACACTCTGGGTATACAGATGTAAAGTTTACATCTTTATTTTTCTCGATAAATAAAATATAAAGAAATTATGAAGGGTCACGAAAACCCTAAAAATATCCCTAAACATATAAAACCCCTAAAAAATCCCATCCCACTTATTAACCCCTTAAATTTAGGGGGAAAACCCCCAAAGTTGGGAACCCATGTTATGATAGGGGGATTGGAACCCGTGACCTTTAGCGCAGAAGGTAGGATCACTGCAAACAATCGAGCTAAACGAGTGCTAATAGTAGTTTGTACTCAGTCGTATTAATATTATCAGTCCTATTGGCATTTTTTAAAAATCTCTATCTACTTAACTTGTTTGTTTTATAATCTACTTACTAAGGTTTTTTTGTTAGAGGTGAGGCTAAGAAGACATACGGTGTCGAAACCTTAAAAACGAATAGTAATCGTCATTTGCTTCAAACAAATCTTATTAACTATCTATGTATACCTAAACGAAAATAAATTTCACAATTCTGCTTTTGTAATGTGTATTTAATAGCCATAAAAGTGGCCTTTAGTCGCACGAAAGATTTCAATTAGAAAACTGCTTGTTCACGATATGGAAATACCTAAAAGAAGTTATCGGGATTCCGTATGTGTGTATTCACATAATGACATAATGCGCAGGCTCGGTGGCTACCAAGAACACTAATCGGTTAGGAGAAACCGAAATTACAAGTCAGAGACACGGGAACCGAACCAAGGTCGCCGGGGTCGCCCGACTTATCATTTAACCACTAATCATCATACTGCAAATGCCATTCGAGTTTCGGCCGGGTTTTAATAAGGGGATTTGATTATTCTACTTTATAATTTGTCTGCTCTAACTCCGGTCCGTGATGGAAGCCGGGGTATGATAATTTTGAAGGTAAATATTAGCCTCTGATTATTAAAATGAGATAAGAAGTATATAAATGTAAAACTATTTTTATTTCTGCCCTAATATGATCTTACTAAAATGATTTTAATATTTTCAGTGTAACAAAGTGTTGTTGTTGATGTGAGAAATCTTTATATCTAAAAATTACCTGTCACTGTGTTTGCCCGCAATGAACTCCGAAATCACTTAACCTATTTTGATGTTTTTTTATTCATTTTACTGGATTTGTTCCGATTTAGGATATATGATAGGTTTCATTTTAATTTAAAACACAGCAATGCGTGGCCGGGTCAGCTAGTTATGTATAAATAAGTGTTTATATTCATATTTGACGTCTCTCAAAAATATGAAATAAAAACCTTTTCGAGAAACATCTCTATTTCATTCATCTCTATTTTATGACGACCGTTTGGTGCAACGGTCCTGGGTTTAAATCCCGGAAGGGGCAGATGTTTGTATGATGAATACGAGCATTTGTACCTGAGTCATGGTTGTTTATATATATTTCTATGAATATTACATATTTATGTATCATATATGTATGTCTATCCGTTACCCTAGTATCCATAACACAAGCCTTACAGTGCTTACTTTGGGCTAGGCTAATTGGTGTGAATGTAAGAAATATTTATTTATTATTTATTTATATATCCATGACGATTACAACCTCATTTGAATGTTATATTATCTGTTCCTTAAAATTTAGATTATATTTTATAATATCAGTGTTCGTATAATAAATTGTTCTGAGTCATATTATGTAAACAATACCCCTTCATAAAAGTCAAAGCGCTCAAACTTCATACAATTCCCACAAGAACACTCGTACAAACATGTTTCAGAAACTTTCTAAGCAGCGTATAAATAACGTTCGGATGAAGCTCAAATTGGGCCGATTGGTTAGGAACAGAGGAGCTTAAGTGCCTCAGAGGCACAGACGCACAGATCGATGAAAGTGCTCTTTGTTTGGCGGATATACAAGCTGAATTCGCATCACGTCGCCCAAAAACCCAAATCGAGATAAACAACCTCCCCTCGAGGAGAGATCGTAAGCGGGAACGTTTTACCGGACGATTTTCGTCTTTAACTTACAACTGTTAAGGCGCATTTTCGGGTGGACCTACTCGAACAACAATTGAATCAGTTCACGCAGCATCAAATCACTAAACCACTGGGCGGAGCATACTCAGACTCCGCCGGGGGACCGCACGACAGAGACGGAGAAACCCATCTCGACCAATCTCCGCATGTGTAAGAAAGAGAGAAAAGTATTATCTACGAATTCTTGAGATGGCAGTCCGAATATAAGTGCTTTCCGAGAGCTTTTTGCTCGTAGCCGGCTGAGGCAATAAAAGAATAGTGTCACTGAGCAGATTGGCTCTCATTCAGCGCTCTACAATTAAATAAGTGCTCTTGAATGACGTTCGTTAAGAACAACCCGTCATAATAATGTGATTAATGCGAGCCCGGCCGCTTTCTATCTATCAGTTGTCAGCTACCGATAATTAAGGATCGGTATTTAAATTAGCCGCCTCGGAGCCGGGTGTTGCGGGTAAACGCTCGGAGTCCAAAGCCGCTGAAGTACATACCTATAAAATTATGTTAATCGCTACGCTGTACCGAAAATAAACTTTTAACGGGTGCTCGTAATAGATGATATATCAATATATCATTTTATGAAAGACGATTAATTCTGAACTCCCCCTCATTTACATTTAATGAAATTAAATGATCCATTTACAGAAATTAATTAACGAGCTGGCCAGTGAACCGACTGCTAACAACCACAACCCCACGATGATCTGAGCCAGTAGCAATAACAATGATGCGCAGCGCTATAATAACTCCCTTCGAATTAATAAAAAGCTCACTTGATGACAATAGAGACCTCGTAACTAATCGAATACTCGAGGACGATATTAAATTTGACTGTTGAGGGTGCAGCTTTTTTACAATTGTTTGTTCGGTATTATTGTAAGAGCAAAATAATTCGTGTGATTGTTTAACTAGCACTCGTAAACGCACGTAACTGTAAAATAGTATTTATTATCAATAAAAGTTTGCTCTATTTTAGTAAGGTATTACCTTTTAACTGTAATTATTAAGGAATGAGAAATTATATTTTTGAAAATGCAAGAGTTTAATCTTTTTGTTTGATTTAATGATGTAGTTTATCATATGTTATTTTTATTACGTCGTTCGAGAATTTTGTTTTTTCCAATACCATTCTTATATTGTAGTTAATAAAGTTTTATAAATAAATTATATATATTTCTCTTAAAAAAACAATCAGGAACTAGTTCTACAAATGGCTGTAAGCAATAACCGATAGTAATAAAAAAAACTTAGCGACATCCCCGAGCAATTCCGTAATTTATCCTCGCTCACCCTTTCTCGAATGAAATAAATCAAATTAAAGCACTCGTCCACGCTCCAGCCAACACACGAGCGCCCAAGACGTTTTGTCAAATTTATTATTTTATTTATTTTTTATTACAACTCTTTATTACTCGTCTCATTGCGGTTTCTTCATTGTGTACTCGAGTGGCCTGTGACAAATTTGATGACTGTTGGGGTCACAAACTTGGGGGTCTGTGATCTATGGGCCCTGGGGAACGTAAATGATAGTTTACAGAATTTTAGAGTCGATTTAAGTTACTAATGTAGCATAAATCGTTTTAATGCCTGTCCTTGCGTGATTCGCACGGTAGCTTTCAATTTGTACAAAACACTAATGGACTGTAAATTCTTTGTCAAGTTTTTAAGTAATTCAATTTGAAAGTACGGCTTCTCACCAAAGTAGTTACCGGTAAAATAGAAATAATGATTTAGTAACGATTTTTAGTGTAATACTTTACCACTCTATAATGAACAAAATCAGTTGTAGGCAGAAACACACTCATAAATTGTTTATAAATTCTCTATTAGGTGTTTAAAGTTTATAACAAACTCCGAGCCACAAAATGTATCTAAAATGTGTCATTGTTTAGAAGCTTTGGAAATGTAACTATGCACGTTCTTCTTCTTTAAATTTATTTAATATAGTATATTTCTATTGTTATTTATTGTTAAGTGCAATGTATTTTTGGTACTAATAAAAGTTTATTTATTATTTATTAAATGGTAGAGTAATATAAATATAATGAGTTATCGAGAGAAAGATACACAAATTCCGCTGTCGCATCTTTGTTGTATTCATATTTTATTTATCCTCGATTTTTAATCTTTTGTCCACAGGACGAAATGGAAGCGGCAAACAGCGGTAGGTCTAGAATTGCTAGCAGAAGCGGGAAACTATGCAGCATTCCAACGGCTGTACGGTGGTTACTGGGCTGGCGTACCGGCCTACCCTGCGCAACCTGCGCCCACGGCCGACCTCTACTATCGGCAAGCAGCTGCCACAGCTGCCGCTGCCGCTTCAGCGTCCGCTAATACGCTTCAAAAGCCGTTACCTTATAGGTAAGAAATCATATAATTGGTGTAATTAATATTTTTCTTTTAATAATCAACGAGGGATCAGGAAGGATGTTGACAGGCCCTTAACGAAGTCTGAATCCACAAATCACTTTAATTATGAAGTTTAGAATAATAAAAACTAGAAATCATAATTCAGACTAAATAGCTTTATATGATAGCAGCGCTAATTAAGTTGATTTAAAACTAATCTGGTGAATGAGTCCCAGAGTATTTTCTACTCAAATCAGCTTTCAATCAAAATGATAATTGTCAATCAAAATCATTGATCATAATATAATTAGTAGTTTGCGCTCTTACGATATGACTTAAACAAGCAGAAATATGAAATAAACAAATCTTTTTAATAGTTTTACAGGGTAATTTACAAAAAAATCTTCTAAAAAGAACTTTCTTACGAAAGAAACCATTATAAAGATAAAATACCTTACAGGAAGCAAAATTTCTTCACTTGCATTATCAAAAAACTTAGCAATTGCCCTATGCATAATTGTTCCATCTACTAATATCTCAGCACGTCTGTGGAATATCGCTGTTTCTTTCCAGCTGAATAAATTCGATGAATCTTAGTTATTTTAAAACAATTGCAAACATTTGCCAATTGCTTGAGAATTTCGATTATTTATCATTCGATTGCACCCAAACACTATTAAAGTGTAAATTACAACTGGAAAGGATATGACTACCGTTGAATTAGGCGTGTAGATATTTGTTACTTTTTGTTATATATCAATTTACATCGACTCGTGATAATAAATTTAAAACTACCTAAAAATTATAGTTTCAAAATCATGAAGTCAAATTCGGCTCAAAAGGGATTTTCTAAATATAAAAAGCAGCGTTAATTAAGTTAATTTAATAGTAAATTAAAATAATTTTGAAATTGTTTATTATTTATAGATTGAAATTGTTATTTTAAATTATTCTCGTGGAATATTTTATGATTTTTATTTAAATTTTATATTCATTATATTTCATAAAATAAGTGATGTAATTTTACACGCCAAATTATGGCAAAACATTTTGGTTTTATCATGTGTGTCATCTGTGTTTACCATGTTCAATGCAAATATTTTTTTTGATTCTTGATAAATAGCTTTAGAGTTAACGATAAAATTAAACCATTACAGAATTAAGACAATAGTCAAATATAGTATTAATCCCCGCAGACGACCGATTCAAACCTTGTTTTCAATTGTTATTTGATGTCCTTGTGTGTAGTTTTATGTAAGTTTTAAAAAATTAAGTCTTAGTCTAACAAGTGTATTTTCATTTAAATATTTTTTTCGAAGAATTAACTATTGATCTAATTCACCAACAGGTTATACCCCGGCGCGCCTCTGGGAGGTGTCCCGCCCTTAGGACTTGGGATACCCGGTCCATCAGCTCACCTAGGTTCACTAGGTGCCCCAGCCTTAGGTGCCCTGGGGTACTACGCGCAGGCTCGCCGTACTCCCTCTCCAGATGTTGACCCAGGAAGCCCTGCGCCACCCCCACGATCACCCAGAGAGCCGTCTGTCGAAAGGCGCTCAGATGATGATGAAGAAGATGAAACGATCCATGTTTAACTGCAGTGATCTAAAAAAACATTTCTTTATTGTACTTCTTTAGTACAAAACCAGTGACGCTAAAAGTGTTCAGTGAAAGAGTAAACTATTTCAGTGCTCTACGTTTTAAAAAAGTATTTATAAAACGGATGTTCGAATAACATATTTCCAATATGGCATTGGTGTTGCCAGCGCGCGACACTTGTCCAGAATATGTGATATTATAAGCCCAGATCGATGTAAGAAGTAATGTATAAATTGATGTTGTGTAATTATTAATAAATAGAGTTCACTCGCTTTGTAAGTCGATAAGGTTCATGCCTAGGTTGGATCTGATAATGCATTCCATTTATAATATAATTTATGGAGTCTGATATTTTCTTTACAGTTGTTTGTTTTATTGTTTTAATAATTTTTCACTATCGTAATATGTATGTACATAGTACTGTTCTGTGTTCCGATTGGCACTTACAAAAATAAAAAGTACTTAATTTCCTTTATCCAGTTCAGTATGGAAAGCTTGAACTAAATGCTAGTTATAGCTTTTCACACTGAACAAAACCATGCGATATATTATGAATTACTGTACAGATGTATTTATAAATCATATTTTTCGAATTATTTATACAATATTAACATAAAATAACAGAACTACTTCAAAACATTTCTTGTTTTGCTTTAAATATTTTATATTACTAGTAATTTAAAAAAAAATGCTTTATGTTTTATCTGGCTGAAACAGACACAATAATAATTTGGTTAAATAAAACTAATAGAAGAAAATAAATGAATAACTCCGAAAAATACAATATTCGGTAAAACATTGTGCAAAGAAACTGTATATTAAACATAGCTGTAACTTATTTAGTATTCATAATGATATTATGTAGCTATGTACTATTAGTATAAAATACACAACTTGAAGTATTATACGTATGTAAAATACCTATTAAAGCTAAAATAGTTACATAGCTATTATGTACTTAAGCGATTCGAAATGTGGCATTTTATGTCAAATAGATTTTGTGGTGTTTTTTAATTAAAATGTTGTCAATTAGATTTTTTTTTACTTTTATATTTCCCAGTGAAAGTCGCTTCAATTAAAATTGTCTTTAAACTGTAAACTTTCGTCATGTGGATTTTATATTGGTTTTCTTCAAAGTTCAACTAATTGTGTTTCCTAACAGGTACACTAACAAGTTCATCTGGACCGATCCACATAAAAATAACAAATAATGATTTACATATAATAATAATAGGCTGAGGATATAGAGTAATGATATAAAAATTTAAATCACTTTTGAAATCAAACATTATTCTCCTGGAAATCAAATTACTTAGCAGGGCTATTATTAATACAAATGCCAATTAAGTGCAATCGTGTTTGAGTCAAGGAAATCAATGATTAGGTATTGATCAAGCTATTGATTTATTAACGAAGTAAATGCTATCTTAATTATCAACTTTTACATGTTGGTAATAGTCAAATAATCAATCTTGAATATGAACAATGTAATCTTATTCCAAGATACTATCCAATTTATGCGTCATTTATGCAACAACATTTCTAAAAAATAGAATTTCTAAAAAAGCTTGATAATATCGCTAATTATATTTATAAATATCAAATATTTCTTGTTTCTGTGTTATCAAAAAAAAAATAAAAAAAAATGTATACACTTGTCTCTTCAAACACCATTTTTCAACTTATAGTTTTCTTAAGAGTTCAATCAATTATGATCTCTAGTCACTCGATAAAAACGTTGGAATTTGATTAAAGCGTTAAATGAATGGAAATGCAACAAAAAGCGCGTTTAATCTGAGCGGTTAAACAGTTGTAACGAATACCTAACAGCGGTGGTGGCGCGCCGACCGGTGGTCTAACTCTTGGTTGTCACGCCATCGTGACGCACACAAACTTGTTTATACAGTATCTCAACGTTTAAAATGTGTTTAGCTGGACAATTGTTTGAAATTTCAAAAAAAAAACTTTAATCCAGAAAGAATAAAAATCGAAGTTAATTTTTTTTTTAAGAAACACGAGCGTTATTTCTTATTTGCTGTTTTTAAACATAATTGGAATCCTATACGTCACTATAATAAATTAGGCGATGCAGTCACTAAACGTAAAGCTACGCTAACACCATATATTGAAGCGGAGCTATTACGCTCCGCTAAAAAATGCTAAAAAAATATATGTTTTTTTGTTTCGATGGGAATTTTGCGAAATTTAAAATTCGGGCTCCGTCACAATCTGGTCCTAAACCTGTTGATTCGCGATTCCACACAAAAAATATATAAATCGGTTAAAAACTCGGGAAGTTATGGCGTAACAGACATTGCGCCATTGAAACTGATCCATGGCAGCTTCGCTCGCTCCGCTCCAATCATTAAAAAGCCCTGCAGTTTGTGTGCATAAGCATTCAAAATTATTGCAGGTATACTTAAAGAAATATTTTTTAAACAAGTAAAAAATCTTCCCAGGTTTGGAAACATATGAAAACTTTAACACT
Organism: Calamotropha paludella; assembly: GCA_927399485.1. Lineage (NCBI taxonomy): Eukaryota > Metazoa > Arthropoda > Insecta > Lepidoptera > Crambidae > Calamotropha > Calamotropha paludella. The sequence goes on along the minus strand of OV656805.1, from coordinate 22,109,841 downwards.
GTTTTTTATGATTCCAAGTAACATAGTATTTTAAATATAGACCAAGAAAGAGTGATGGACAGTTTCAGCCTAACTCCTATTATAATCGCAACCGATACTGTCAATAATCACATAAAAAAATAAAGATAAATATATTTTTATTCAATATGTGCATTTACAATGCGTGTATTGAACGTCAATGCTACGCCATGGCTTTGTAGGTCCTAAGTCTGGAGACCTTGTACAGAGTAGAAGCTGCAAGTAATTCGGCAAGGGTTGATTTTTTCTACCTTTCATTATGTGTAAATGTTATATAAAATTTAAGTAAACTTTTCTGGTTCTACCAAGACGCATAAAATTTTTTACTATTACAGTTACCATCTCCCATCACAAAAAAATGAAACTAAATAGAAAAACGGCTGTTAACTACACGTATTCTTGTCTTTTAAATATACACTGATCTGGTAATAGTCTTTGTTCATGAGTGCATTTTTAACAATCTTCTTAAACTTTCAAAGGGTAGTTGAGTCAGCATGTTATTAAGCTAAATGTTTGTTACTAGGCGATGCAGTCGCTAAGCATAAAGCTACGCTAGCACCATATATTGGAGCGGAGCGTAATACCTAAAAAAAATCCGATGGAATTTTTGCGAATTTCCAAATTCGGGCTCCGTCACAATCTGGTCCTAAACCTGTAGATTCGATTCCACACAACAAATATTAAAATCGGTTAAGAACTCGGGAAGTTATGGCGTAACAGACATTGCGCCATTGAAGCTGATCCATGGGAGCTTCGCTCACTTCGTTCGCTCCGCTCCAAAAAAAGTCGAACCCCCACCCAAAAATTAGTCTATTGTTTTTCGAGTGTGTGTGAATATCACTCTTTTTTAAATAAAGCTCTTATAAGTTAATATTAGTATTATTTGAATTTAAGAAAAACAAAGCAAAGTTAGTTTCGTTATAACATTCAGAGCGCTATAATTATATTAATAATTTATTTTTTATCACATTACCTTATGCCCCTTACCTAATTGTTAGAAATTCAATATTGGTTTTTTATAACAGTTCTATCAGTTTTGCACGTTTACCAGGATACTAAAAAATCCTGTCATCGTGTGATCATAGTTTCTGGAGTCAAAACATGTGGAAAAGATATAAAAACAAAAGTTTTAATGGTCTTTTACATAACTTTTAATGTGGAGCACATATAAGAACACTCAACAGCTCACCAACTTAACAAAATATCATATTCGTTCAATACATTTTCAACTTCAAAACAAACTCAATAAAATCAATTAGGATTGACAGTTTGTGCCATTTCAAATTGCTATTGTCCATGTCCAACTGACATAATGACAGTTTGTGATAGGTTCAAATAATATTGTCTAAGTAAACTTATGATTAAAAATGAAACTCCATTTTCACGAATTTAATTTAATCATTCTTCGTTTCAATTTATTCACTTTGAAACTTTAATAAAATCCTTCAGTAAATATTGTTAAAAACTACTCAGATATAAGTATCTGTTATCCTTTATACACCATTACCTAACCATTATATCTGAAAATGTTTTAAAAGGAAGACATAATACCATGTAACAATAGATTAAAGAAAAATCAATAATTGAGAGTCAATATATAAATTTAGAAGTCTATCATAATATCTTAGGCAAAGATAACCTACTGTTGTGTATACACTGCACTGGAGGTGTCGGCCACAGGCTAATAATCCGTGTTAAATTGTGTGTGCTATCTCTATTCGAACGGGCAGGATGTAACCTAGACTGGCATACACCTTTTTCATGTCGCTTTCCTCAACTATTTACAAAAGTATGCATTATTACAAGTACTTGAACTTTAATTGACCTGTTAACCGAGCGGTTGAGATGTGACTGCTGGCAGATATGTGAAGTAATAATTTGTTTAACACAATTATCTCCTTAAGAGTCTAATCAAATAGTGTTTGAGCATATAATCTGTGTTTGTTTCTTTCGTTGTCTAAAACAATGTCGATGAGAAACACGCCATAATAATTTGATAATCTAAATTGACAGTACTTTATATTGAAAAGACCAATAAATGACGTTGATATTCTAAACATTTTCGAGTTTATCTTACTAGTATTTATTAATAAGAATTAAAATAATAGGTACGGCAGGCAAACACAATACTTATTGAATAATTCCCGTTAACCACTTCTGGTAAACTTAAGCTATTTCTTTATTGATTAACGCTTGTATTACAAGTAGTTCACATTTCTGCGATGTTTGAAAAAAAATGATTCCACTTGGTTCACAGCTTGGTTCAAATCACAACCGCGATACGGCAGCGTTAAATATTGATTTGGTCATTTAAAAGCATTCAATTTACGCAATTTCCGATATAGTCAGATATAATCCTATAATAATGGGTACAAAAAGTTTTAGTTATAATTGACTGTCATCAATGTCAAACGATATTATGATTGTGCAATTTGTAATTTAAATATACCATTACCTTCATATTTTATCCTTTTTAGTGATACGTTAAAGTCGGCTGTAAGCTGTCAGCTCCATTTATGAAGTTTGAAGTGTATGAAAAACTTTGCACGTCTTATACTTTGTCCAATATAATACTTTTGACGGGTGTCACTTCCTTATTGCTACGTACTAAGGTTGCGTTTGTTTCCTTATGTTTGACTTGACATTGCAATAGCAACTTTATACCCTCTATATATGTAGGTGTCAACTGTCAAAAGTATCATCCTACATTGGACAAAGTATAATTAAATTTATCATTATATCTTGCGACAGACTTAACCTCAAACCTTGCATTGAAAAAGTATAGGATTAACTCTTTATCAACTAATATTATACTGCCTAAAATTCAGTCTAGTACCTAACAAGGTTAAATAATAAATTATAATCAGATGATGTCGACTGTTGGAAATTGAGTTAAAAGTTTAAGTTTTTTTTACCTGGGATATTAATAGTATAACAACTAATGAAATCCTTGAGATATTTGAATTTTATAAAAAAAATGTAACCTCCATTTAACAACACAGTCCCCAACCCTCGCACATCATTAGACATAGAAATATTTCGTGCAGTCGTCACGGTGCCGGTCGCGTTTCACGAAACAACTTGTCCTCGCCCACGATTATACAATAGCCCCTGAATTCCCGAGCTTTTCTTTCGATTTCCTTAGTAACATTTTTAGCGGGCATAAAACCTATTTAAAAAGCAATCAGTCAGAGTCTGCTGATTGCCGGCTGAACACGCCACGGACCGTGTTCACAAAACGGAGCAATTAACAATATACCCCCCTTCCCTGACCGCCCCCTTCCACCCACCGGTACTGATCTAATCGCAAAACGACCGTTTTCTAGAATCGGCTCCACGGTGTTGCGTGTTCCATGCACGGCAACGATAGCTTACCGCTTTCAATGGACATGAAATTACAATTAAACTTTAAACTTCATATTTTATTATTCTACAAGATGCTTAGAAACTAACAACATGCTTAGAAAACAGATTCAGTTGCCAGTGGAAGCATTGGATATTAGGGTTCCCGTTTATTAAAAATGAGTATAAGATAAAAAGATTACATATTTTGAGCACCTTACATCTGTATCAGGCCAGTACTGGATGGTAACCTAACTGAAAATGAGGGGTGATGACATAATCTCCACGCAAGGCGGAAGATTGTGATAAAAGATCATAATTCGGAAAACGTTGCTGGCTATTTTGTGGTTTACAGGTGGTGTACGGTGATTACCTCCATTGCCATCAGTCGCCAATCTACACGACATAGTCTGTCGGGGACAAATTCTTTTATTTAATAAAATGAATATAAAGCTGAACTGATTTTTAATATTTGTATATACTTGCACATATTATTTAAACGCACGAAAAAGTAGACAAAGCTGCTACAAATACAATCAATACTATTTCAATATGTCCAACAATGTATTTTTTACTCCACTAATTTTAAACTTATGTCAATGAAATACACAAACTTCAAATTAAAATCCTTAATACAAGTAACGTTTACTGAAACACAAGTAGGTAGTATTCGATAACTCTTTACACAAGGTACGGTAACGTCCTGTGTTCTCCTGAGCATTACCCATACTTACGACGTACGATTTGAGCAAACAAAACCTACGGCGAACGAACTGCGAAATACTTGATCAGTTGATCACCTAACATGTCAAGGAATTACCCTCTGAATTTAGAGAAAGTATCACGCTAAGCAATATAAAAGCAAAACTAAAAACTCACTTCTTAAGCAATTAAATGTTGATTGAGCTTAGATATGGGGTTACCGTTTGTTTTAGATTAAGACCATTAACACAAAACTTAGCGGATTATAAATGCTGTAAAAACTTATTGTGTGGAATTGATAAGTAACTTTGATCAATAAATAAAACAATACTCAAAAATCAGAGAATAGAATTAATTATCAATTAAAATAAATTATATGCTTCTGGTAGGTTCATATTGTGGACATCATCATGTTGTGTGCTCATTGTGTCATCGGTAATTAATATAATATTTCATCACATGTTAGTTAGTAAGTTAGTTTTAAGGGGCATTTTCCGCACTTAGCCTTGATTGGGCCATTGTACGTCATCAAATTTTCTACCTTTACTCCAACCATCCCAGTTCATCCGAGAGTAGCCCTTTATTACTACAAGGTTCCGGTAGTGATTTTAGAGACTGGAGAAATCGTGCTCGTTGATTCCACGTTCGTCCACGCTCCTGCACTCCAAGAGCACGTGATGTGGCGTTTCTTCCGCCTCCATGCAGCCTCTGCATAGAGGGATATCTGTCGCACCTATAGTAAATAGATGTTTGTTAGAGGCCAGGATCCGGTTATGGTACCTAGTACTTTACGGATTGTGTCCCTGTTTAATCTAGTGAGGTAGCGGGCAAGCTTTTCGAAGCCACCGGAATGGCATTCTTTGTTTGCCTGCAGCCTGCATTATTGTTCCATTCTTTTTGGTGGTATTCTTCTGTTTTTTACGTAGTCATGTTCTAATTCGTGCCCGGGATATAGGGGAATAGGTATAGGGGTATACCTTTACCCCGTTCATATATACACCGTTCTATTTGAACCCCTTTTGGCTAGCTCGTCTGCCGCGTCGCGTCGTTACCTAGTGAGTGTGCTATGTCTTTTGATCCATTGCAAAGTTACACTGTTTGTGTTTGCAATGGAATTTCATAATACACTCCAGTGTATTATGAAATTCCAGTATTAGGACAGAGGTTAGGGTGTTGCTTTGTTGAGATTGAAATACGGATGCACTATCGGAGACGATTTTGATATTATGATATATGTCATCTCTAGCTGCAGCTGCCTGTGCTGCTTTGGTGATACCTATACCTTTTGCTTGGAATATAGAGTTGAGTTGAGGTTGCTCTGCACGGTCTTGTCTATTCTTCAAAGCAAGTCTTCTGCAAAGACAAACATTCATGACCACCGACTTTGAAGTACGAAATCTCTCCTTTCTTTTCCTACGTTCTAGCTTTACATGCTACTCCCGTACTTGCCTAACGATTTTGGAATGATCTCCTTGACTACATTCGCAGATCTTCCAGCAAATTCACTATCAAATGTAATCGATTTCTAAAAAATATGAAATGCATAATTGTATTTAATCATTAGGTATTCGATATGTTGCGTATTTAAAGTTTATCGTTTTTAAACAAGTAAAATTGTATAAACAAAACTGAAAGGCGGGTTTCGCTTATGGGTAGCTAGTTAGGAATGATAAAATATAACTGAAGTTAAGAATCGCATTTTGCCAGAGACAATTAATATTATCTTTTAATTTAAAAAAAAAATTGAAAGTAGTAAACGCAAGAAATATGGAAATTAATAAGTCTTTAGATATTCTTAACGGGTAACTGGTGGATAATGTTATTGACATTATGTCTTCTAATTCAATAAAACCTCTTTAAATAATTGAACGACTACTAATCTTTAGTTTTCCGTTCTATTTATTGGATCAGCTTCAATGACACAATGTCTGTTACGCCATAACTTCTTGAGTTCTTAACCGATTTTAATATTTATTCAAATCGAATACTTGGAATCGAATCAACAGGTTTAGCACTATATCGTGATGGAGCCCGAATTTTGAAATTCGCAAAAATAATAAAGTTATGACCAAAAAACATTGGCTCTATGGGATTTCCCATTAAAATAAAAAGCGCACGCTTTTTGAAAGTTTTCATTCTTACGGAATTTTAAAATTTGCCAAACATTATTGATAGGCCAGGGATAAGATTCTACAATGGTGCATACAAGATCGTTTTTAATATATTTTGCAAAACACAAAAACATTTTGTTTCATATTATATAAAACTGTACTCAGTGAAGAAAGCAAGTTCGTAGAAAATTTAAATAGCAATTTAGCACGCCAGTTAGATAGGTACTAATGCAATATGAATATTTATACAGTTTAAACGTTCCTTAATCGCTACCAACACGAATGCCTTTTGTCGCTTTCCTGTTCAAACGGACATTTCTCTATAAATATTTACTGCAAGTGAAACAAAAATAGCTTTCCTTAATTAAAGGGGTTATTCTAACGTTTATTTTCCTTTGGGTTTTTGTGACAATTTTGTGTAAATACTACAGGATCGATTAATTTCTGCATTTGCATTGGCAATGATCACTATCACGATAACTAACTAGAAAATTTAAAATTGTTACACGCTCGCCTTTATGACGGTAATTGACATTATTTTCTCGGGGTGAACCCGCGATTTTTTTGACATTTCTGCAATATGATAAATGCACTTGTAAAGTTAGAAGTTTATTAACTGAATTTTAAAATTGAACTGTTCAAAGAATATTTATGTACAATCGACAGAAAATCACACATTTTAATGTTACCATTTTAATAGAGATCATTTTATTTTTATAGTGTAATAATAAAATTACATTCACACCAATTAGCTTAACCGGAGTAAGCATTGGAAAGCTAGTGTCATAGACACTAGGGTAACAGATAGACATAAGTATATATTATGATATATAAATAAGTAATCTAAGTTATCTACACTAATATTATAAAGAGGAAAGATTTGTATTTTTGTATGTTTGCAATGAATAAATTCAGAATCAACTAAGTCGATTTCAAAAATTCTTTCACCATTGGAAAGCTTTCACGCTCTCAAGCTTTCAAGTTTCACGAAAAAACATTTACGCTGAGTAACATAGGCTATATTTAATGCTAGAAAAATTAAAAGAATTTTGTCCACGCGTGCGAAGCCGGGTCGGGCCGCTAGTATTTTTATATAACGCTTCAATTAACCTTATTGATAAGTAAGCTAATTGTTGTTTATATTGACGTTTAGCTAATTATATATTTACTTACTTTGTTTAAATACATGTTTGTTGTCTAAAGAAATGGTTTGAATAAAATCTACATGTGTCAAGTGTTACACAAGACCCGAACCCACATTGTCTCGCTATCTGGTCGAGTAATCTTTCAACTGAGCTACCGAGACCTTAACGATCCGTTAAATTTTTCACGTGTTTCTTAAACTGAGGGCAGCGCCATCTCTTGATATTCTAGCCAGTTAGTTAGTTACCTACGTTAATTATTATGTTGGACGTAATAACTTTACAAGTATCCGACAATCGATAAAAACAGCAATTTTTTTCTAGTAAATCTTAAATAACAAAATATATAAATCTCCATATACACGTACATATTTCAGTAGTATCAAATAGCAATAGCAAGTCTTATGAAATTACAGAATGGTTTTTAAAGTATAGAACTGTCTTACAGACTAAATTTATAGGCCTGCGATACATGACTTTCTATAAGGTACGCTTATAAAAAAAAGTTACACGAGAAAGAAAATAAAGAATCCTTCTAGTGACTTTCCCTGCATACACAAGCATCATAATTTGTAACTAGCCTATTGATTAATTACGTATGTTAGAGTTATATCAGTCAAATGTACCTGCAATATTGATTAAATAATGTAAAATATTATATTATTGCCCGCAAAAAAAATTTGTACCACTTTTGCCACCTTCATGACTAATCTTCCATATGATATGATATATAAATGGTATAAGTAAATTATAGCAACGTAGATTTCGTGTTTAAAATAATGAAAATACAAGGCAAGTACCACACCGCTTTGTAGTCGTTTAACGACTGTTTAGCGCTAAATCAATGGTCAACGAGACCCCCCTTCCACCCTACGCCCCCTTAGGGTTGTCATATTTATATATTATATATTTGATTACTATTCTGTAAGTGACTTTTACAGGTAATTCTGATTACAAAACAATATTTATTTTACCTGCTCAAGTGACTGAAATATGAAAGCCTGCAATTTTTAAATTAGTAGTATATTTTATAATGTTTTGTTATGAGTAATAAGATTTAATAATATTATTTGCCTACTTATATAATTTTTTCTCATGTTTCCATTCTGAAAGGAGGAATATGAGCCGATGATTTTTTAATGATCACCAGTCAGTAAGTTTAAAAGAAAGAAAAAGAAATTTAATTTCATTTTAATTACTGTTTTCAGATTCGCAACCGTTTTTAAATGCCATGGTTGACAACCCTAGTGGTCACCCACCCGTTGTAGATCTGTATCGCTTCCGCTGCGCCGCCGCCGCCATGCGCCTTATTACTCATTACCACCGATTTTAAACCTTTTTGTCAGACCCTGGCGACAAAATGTTATTGTACAAAATTTGTGATTAATTAAAGTAATATATCGTATTTTTCGTTCAAGTTATTGCTTTAATTACGTACTTATATAATGTACAACAGTTTTTCACCAAAATTTTAAGCTGTCATAAGAATTTTAAGAATAAGCAAGGTTAATAAGCCATAGAAATCGGTAATTGATAGGCATTTAAGTACTTAATAATAGAGCACAAATTCTGCCAGTTGTTAGATGAAATTTATTATCTTCCCGGGTTTTTTATAAGCCCTCCGTTACTTTTTACTTATCTAAGAAATGTATTTTATTGAACAGTTGATATTGAAAGGTTTTCATTTTACAATGAAAGGACACCATGTTACAAACGAGTTACTAAAGTAATTAACTTTAATTAATTATACAAAGAATTATGTTATTTTAATTGTCTAATGTTATCAAATCTATAAATGAGTGAAAGCAACGTTGAACCAGCATAGGGGAGTATAAAATATTAACATGTATAACGTATTTGCATATTAATGAGTCGGCAACGTAAACTCGACTAATGGAAGCAATTAAAATTGTTCAAATTGTATGTGTACGTAGGGTGTGCATTTATTGCTAGGTATAGTTGCAGTATATCTACCTACTCATTTCGTGGGAATGGATCTGTAGATGTATTAAAGAAATCACTACAATTATAATTTGGTCACTGTCGTTCGGCCTTTTTTTGTAGGTACTATATCAGAAAAACATCTGTCTCATGTTTTCTGATAACAATTAAGGTAATTTAAAAAGTGTTCCTATTATCGAAAAGTCCAGTCAATACATAAAAATAGTGCGATAAGATTTAATAAACTGTAGATAATGCTATAGTAGAACTCTACGTATAATGTGTATTTTGTATATTAGTCTCGCTGTGGCATTTGTAGCTCCTAAACGAGTGAACCGATTTATTTAAACTCAGGATTGAATCTAAAAGATTTGTAATTAAACACTTTATTATCAATACCGAAAACGCCTATTTTTATCTAGTTTTTATTAAAAATTGACTTTTGTTTTTTTTTCAAGAGGACGAAGAAGAGTCATCCAAAAATGTTGATAATAAATGTGATTGAAATGGTAAAACAGCGATATATTACTTACTAAAACATAAGTTTATCGCAGTATATACTTTAACATATTTTCCCGTTACACTTGTGGTTGCAATTTGGATGATTATTATTTGTCAATATTTGTATCTAAAAATAAACCAATAAATAACGAATATTAAATAACACCTTGCCAATGTCAAATACTATTCTCCATCACGTCCGTCCGTCAGTTGTTATTTTATTCCATTTTTCTTCTAATCATAAATAAAATTGTTACAATAAATTGGCCAATAATAGAAAGAATTTTCATTAGATGTAACTAATTTCTGTTTGCTAAGACTAATCTACATGGTTGCGTTCAACGTTCCCAGCAATTACTTTATTGCTCCTATTTCAACGCACGCTATACTTACGTACGTTTTAAATACTTGGCCAGCGAGTCGCCATTAAGACACGTAATTGAGCAGACAATACGATTTGAACAGTAAAACGGAGCAATTTTTTTTACACGAATATGATTGTATCTCATTTATAATTAAGCATTCGTTTAGTCTACCTAACCGATTCTACAGGACTGTTGGTGCAGCAAGATATTGGAGTGATAAATATAAGCTTGTGTACCTATCTATGCAACTTAAAGTACTTGCTGTTCATTAAAACATGTGTAGTCCATTCCAATTAAAAAAAGGTAAACCAATTTTTTTCGGTATACTTTTTGTTTATTACGTGCTAATTTAGTCCCGTCTGAACTGAGATAGGTTGGATTTTCTATTTAAATCTAGATAAACAAATTAATACATTTTTTGTTATTAAGGCATTTAGGTAACTCCTACAACGTCTAATGTCATTTTGATTTGTATTTTTAATAATATATTTTTAAAACATTGAAAATGCGAAAAAACCTTAACATCAATAATGGTAGACCAAAATAAACATTCCGACGTCAAGTATCTTTGAGTATTTTATCTGTAAACAATGAAATAGTGTTGATAAGGTGGAATTACCCATCGTACTATGTCATTGCCTGGTTTCCAGAAGGGCCTATGTTCGTATCCTAAATAGGTCATTTTTTACATATTTCCTCTAGAACCATTGTTACTAAATTCCTTACCAAAATACATTTGAAACTATAGATCAACAAACCATCTAAACGTCAGTGGTTATTGTATAGTTTTTGCTGCCGTTTTGTGCTTTTAATTTGAATTCATGTTTACAGTGGGCATGGGAGAGATGTTATCGCCGACCGGCGAGCTATTAGTAGAATCATTTCAGTCGAGCCACCGATAAAACGTGCACAGTATGTACACTGTGCACTTTTTGTAATTAATTCTTGTGTATCGATAGATCGCCATTATTTGAGCGACGTTTGTTTGATCACATTGTTTACTGGACTTTTCCCAATAGATTTAAAATAGTTTTTGAGTTGTGCGACTTTATTGAAATGATATTATTTTAAAACCTTTTTTCTGAGTTTCTCTTGTTTTATTCGATGTGGAAATTTTTGGAAAAAGTTGTGTTGATATTTTTTTTATATCTTACAGTCAAATGTTATTACGAATATGTAATTAATAACTTTTGTTTTAGGCTGACTATAATCCTCATAGCTTAAGTTTATAAAAAAAAAATCCATATAGTACTCCAATATAGTACCACAATTACGTTAATACAGTCTCTCATGCTCCCTCTTATTGACTGCAAGGGTATTATTTACACTGATTTCAGCTCAATTCTCTTAGATAATTTGGATGGCCTTCTTAACAACTGCATACGGTTCATCTTCTGTCTATGTAAGTATTATTTGTGCGTTTTCTGCCGTCAGCTTAAATGACTCTCTATTTTTGAACGTAGAAACTTTTGGGTCTTTATGTCCTCTATAACATTTTGTTTGACCCTCGTTCACCAGAATACTGTGTAGGTTTTAATTTCTGGCTGCCTCTCAACTTGACCTTCGCTAATTCTTTAAAACGCCTTCTCATCATAACAATCGTTAAGAAACTGATACATGTCATTTATTGTATAATACTTATTTTATACCTACATATTATGTGAAGTTTATACATATATATAGTTTTTTAATTTTATATTAAAAAATAATTTTATTTCCGTCTATATGTACTCGCATGCTCATTGGGCACAATCTCTGTTTAGGTCCCACCTATGTTATTACTTTTTTAAGTTAATTTCAATAATTAGATTTTTTTCTGTTGTATTGCTCGTGTACTTATACAATCTTACCGGTCGACCAGTAGAGAGTCCCGCAAGGCAATAACGTATGAATAAATAGCTAACTATAGTCCTGCAAAACTTTTTATTTTGAAGATCCGGTTTTTTTACTTTAGTATTTTTAAAGTAAGGTAATCGTTTTTGATGTTTAATCACCATATTTATTGTCGATTTTGAGTACATTTTTGTTTATATTTTTAAGCTTACAAAAAATTGAAGAATATCAAAAATATGCTTACAAAGAAGAAATAGCCATCACTTTTATTGAAAAAGTCACTAGATAGATGTGGATATATATAAATCAAATACTCTTTATTACAAGAGCATAAGGTAGGTCGAAATATCAAAATGTGATTTGATTGATGTGCTACTGACACTAGAAGTAGTAGGATCTCTCCAAGTCGTAGTCTCATCTTAATTTTTGCATTCTTTTCATAATAAAAGCATATGAAAGGCCCACGTCATTAAATTTTATATGTTACAAACATCGACGAGTAGATATAGTAGGTTTATTATTATATTATTTATATGAAAAAAGTCATATTTTTGATATAATTAAATAAAAAACAGCAATCTAGACTGCATAATAATGTGTGGTGTCCGAAACGACAATATGAGTGTTTGACAAAACTTAAAGAATACTTAGTTTTCGAAAGAATTGCAAATTCTAACCATTATAGATCCCTTGTGGCGTGTCGACACTCAACTAAACTCATAGGTTAAAATGTATGTATGTATGTATGTATTGACTGATTATTAACGATAGATGGATATTAGTCAAAATTATTGTTTGATTTGACTGTTACTGAGTATTATTTTGCAACGGAAGTAACACAGCATTTTATAGTGAAGAGGTATTTTAAGAGATCATTTAAGAGGTATGCTACCAGTATGAAATAATTGAGAAATAAGTCACACTAAGTATAAAATTGTGATGTAATATTTGCAAGGATCCGGTCATCGAATGGTCAAAAATATATTATCTTGAACTTCGTTCTTTCGAAGGTATGTTTAACGGATGGCATGGCATATTCTTTCTACGGAAATTTCAGCCACAGGCAAGAGTCCGCTAGTAAGAATATTACTAAGATGATGATGATGAATGGATTAAGTCCCTACATAAATGTAAATGCTCATGGGTAAAGGCACATTGCAATAGGTCGAAGTTCGCAAATTTCTAATAATTAACTTAGCTGCAACCCAGCAAAGTAGGATAGCACCAATCCTCCACACTTAAAGGTGTAATAGAAAGCGATTTGTGATATCGGAGGTGTTTACTTCTCGTAGACCACAAAAGACAGAATTCCTAATGATGGTCTCTTACTGCGATCTTCAACCCGCTCGCCAAGCGCGGCGTGGAGTCCCTATTGGGGAGGAGGTTTTCATCTATCAGTGGAAGTCTTTTGCCCGCGGTGATAACGATGATGAAGCAAAGATCTATGTATTTAGTATACTTTGATGAAAGATAACTCCCAATATGGTATCTCTGGAAATTTACATAGACTACAACATATTGACCGTTACATTCATAATATAATAATAGCTAGGTACATAGAAATGTCAGTGTATAATGAACAGCACATCCTACCCAAAACTGTTCATTTTGCCAACCCATTGTCAGATAAAACTTTAAAATTGATGTTATATTTACGTAATTTATTTATACTAGCCGTAATTACTATTATTTATAATATAAGCTTGATATAACCTTAATAGTCTAGTTGCATAATATTCTATAAGTAAAATGGATTTTTTTAAGTTTTGAAATGAAATGATTACCAATAAATTATTTTCTATTAAAATAATTTATCTTATAAGATAGCATTGAAAAAATGCAAAAAAATATAAAATTAAAAAAAAGATTACCAATGTTATCGTTAATTTTAAAACTATTATATTCCGAACAATTGCCTTAATATTTTAATTAATTTGAAAAGACTGAGTAAGCACTTCTTTATTTTTGTTATATTTTTTTTTTACTACTTCTACCCTCTCCACAATTGCAGCGTGCAACTTTAAGTTTTCGAAGTAAAACTACAATGTCCCTTTCAATAAAGATGAAAATAGTACTTACATGAAATAATATGTTAAGAGAACTAATGCTTACACCTATGCGGCGTAACTTAGTCAAACTGACATTTCGTTCGCAGCTTTATGTTTAAAATATTATGAGTTACTTTTAATTCTTACTGTACCATAAGTTAAGCGTAGATAGGTATCATTGTGACGTAATTATACGGGTAATTTGAAATATGTCACTCGAAAATTATTTACGTTACTCTAGCCGCAACGTGTCATTTAAGGCTTTTATTGTTTACCGAGTGTACATGCGTGCGCGCAATTTTTGACAGCCAAATTAGATAATACGCGGGAAACGCTACTACCGCCATTGTTCTCCACACTGCCACTCGTTTGTCAGCGCTCTTTTCGGATTTTAATCTGCCATTTTGTGAAATTATGGAAATGAAATGGACGTTTCGCGGTTAGCTGCCTTCGAGCGTACCTGCGGGTGTGACGCCATTTTGTAATTTTATTGTTCAGACATTGAATGTAATATCAAACGGATATGTGTATAATAGCGTTAGAATGGTAAATGCTTGACAGATATGATCTGACTAATGTTTGAGATTAAAATCGAGCTAATTATAGTGATTTTTGTTTTTTATAAGAATAACATGCCTCCTGCCTGTAGCCGAATGTAATGAAAAGGAATAATTACTGTTCTAATGAATCTATATAATGCTGATAAAGAATGTTTGAAGCTTAACTATCTTATCTTTTGCATTAAACTTAATTTATACTTTACCTACAAGCGTTCCCGAAAGAGGTTGTCCTGACTGTAGGATAGCACACCTACTATATAATTTCATCAAACAGAGAAAAAACTCAGTTATATGGTACCTATTCATTTCAAAACTTGTGGTTTTTTCATAGAAATTATCTAAAACGCTGAAGCACCTCTTGTTTTTTACAAAAAAACTGTCAATCGAATTTCATTGTCATAACTATAAAAAATATCATTTTGTGTAAGGGGTAAACCTTATATAATCACATAACATAATCTATCGATCTATATCGATGACAAAATATACTTTTCATCTTTTTGTATTTCGTTAAATATTTGCTTTCTTTATTCATCTGTACCTTAGTAACCATATATCTAATCTATAGAGATTATACAAAAACCACAATTATATGCACCAAGTTAAAATTGTAACAACATAAATACATAGTACTATATTATATCCCTATTTTTATAATGTAACAATGTTGCAACTATCTTGAAGTTCACTACAACAGGTAATGACGGATAATTCGATTGTTGCTTTAGTGTTCGGTAATCACTCTTTTAATAATTGTCGATTAAGTATGCATACGTAATTTTTTTACTGGTATTCGAAACTTGACTTTATCTACAACTTAGTTTAGTTGCGTTGTTAATAGCAGGCGCTATCAGTAGTTTTGTTGCGCATAGTAATCGAGATTTTATCAGCCCTTCGCTGGCGCCCGCCCGCGCCTGTTCGCTCGCCCTCGCGTTTGGACTCTTGCGCAGCCGCTCGCTAATGGAATGGCAACATGATTTCTTTTAACTGCAAATCGTGTAAAACACGTTTGCCCACGCTTAGTTATTTCTATATAACAAATATTGCTTTCATTCACACCAATTAGCCTAGCCCAAAACTGCGGCTTTGGATGGCATTTTATGGATACTACGCTAGAGGAGAGATAAACATAGACGATACACATATTGGTGATGTTTTTACAAATATATATAAATCCCATTAATCACAAAAACATTTGCTACAATCAGGACTCGAACCCGGAATAGCTCCAAAATAGCTAGATTGGTTAACACGGCTCTCATTGAACTACAATATATTTACGTATTAAAAAGTTCAAAGCCAATCCATTTTATTATATTATAATATGCACTTAACATCTGTAAAAATAATGTTATCAAATATAAGAGACTTTAAAACATATCAAAAAACGAACAAAAGATATATACGCATTGCAAGACTGCAACATTTTAACTTACTTAAGGTAAAGCTTACTGATGCTCACGTAGAGTCCAATTTAAAATTCCTACTCCTACAGCGTACTTTCATAGTTTCCGCCAAGTAAAAGATAGCATCACAATTATAATAATATCACTAGCCCCAACTTTACGATATACTTACGCACCACAAACGTTAATTTATGAATAATAACTTGGATTTTAAGCTTCGTTAAGTCTTGTCAGTTAAGTGAGCTTTTAATAAGAGAAAAATGTGGGTAAAAACTGCCCACAATAACTATGTTCGTGGAACAATAGTTTAACTATACACACTTACTTGATATTCATGTGCTTTTTGTTGGTGACCTATTAACATCAAATTATACCATGTAATTAGTCCGTGAGCGGAATGAAGGCTCTATGTTTTGCGCAGCTATTGAAATTTAAAATAAATTATAATTGCTATTGTAGAGTCAGTGGGAATTTTATAAATATATTAATGTGCGCAATATTACACATTCGAATTCACGTCCAGTGATTCGGAGTTTTACATTATTTTTTATACAATATTGAAATACTTGTTACAACAAGGCGCCATTCATTTACTACGTAAGACGATTTTCGCTAGTTTTTGACCCCCTCCCCCCTATTGTTAGAAAAAATAAGAATAGGCCGACCCCCTCCCCCTTATTTAATATTTATTACGTAAGAATCTAAAGGCAAAAATGAATACACTTTTGGTTTATTTTAAGTTTGTTTTTCAAAGTAAAAGTAGTTTTTTGTGAAGTTGCGATGCCTTTTTCGACACAAAATATTTAGAGAATACCTACAAAACAAATTCTTTCTATGAGCGCATCTTGTATTGATGGACAGTAAAAATGGTAAGGACCGAACAAGTGACGACTAGTCCACAAGCGGGGAGTTCCCGGGAGGCGTAGTGCGGGTGGCGCAGGTCCGTCCATGGAAATGGTAATCGAGCGGTTGCCCGCGCTTTTTCAAAGTATAATTTTAACTTTGCGCATTTTTGTGATCTTACGTAAGAACTATCGAGACTCCCTCCCACCCCCTTGTAAGAAAAAATAAGACATGGTTGACCCCCCCACCCCCCCTAAACCGTCTTACGTAATAAATGAATGGCCCCCAATTGTGATATGATTCATAATATTACATCTCACGAGTAGGCACTTGCAATTTATATGAAATCTAGACCCAATTATTGATAATTTCTATGTTACTTCATAGAGTAAATAAATGCTCCTCAGATGCCGTAGATGGAGTATGTTATTAACATAAGAGGTATCTTTTCTTAATCAAACCAGATGGTTTTCGATTTTCTGATTTTAGTACACTAGCAAGTTGGTCGTGAAGAATGTATTACGTTAATACGATCAAAAACCATATTTCCTTGTGTGTGAACCGTGTGTTTGTTGGGCCGGTAATCTTTCTACATATAATATTACATAATAATGATTCTGCCATTTTGAAACTAACGTCTATGGTCCCGAAAAGTGTCTTTTTGGAATCATTTTCCTTAATAAACAGATCATCATTAAAAACTTGTGGCATCGCTTAATGGGAAAAATAATATATTCAAAAATACCTATACCAAGTTCAGTCCTATATTGCGGATTTTCAGTACACCCGACAAATGTCCGCAAATCGGCCAATTCATTAGCAGTAAAAAAAAAAAAGTATGGAGATATTGTCAAGAAAATTTGCTCAAGTGGTAAAGGCCTGTCGAATGGCACAAATGAGTTGATACTACCGTCGACGTTGCACATATCTGAGATGGTGCCGAAGATGTACCCGGGCGCCCCCCAGCTAAGACGCGGCCGTAGTGCCGCCCCACCGAAGACCCGTGTGCCATGGCCAACGTGCTCATTTGTTCATTTATCTATTAAGTACTATAAAATTACACGCTAGTTTACAGTGTAGCCTCCAACACACAAGCGAGCCAAAAAAATACCGTGTAAAAAATAGATTAAATTATAACATTGTGAATACAAATTACATTAGAAATAAAATGTCAATAAATACTTAAAAAAATAAATGTTATTGAAATATCAATGAATTTAGAAAGGTCAAGGAACATTTAACAAAAAATATCAAAATCTACCATTTTTTTTTAATACAAAATAGGCATGCGCTTGACCACTATGACTTACTTGGCCTGATGGTAAGCTACGATGCGGTCTAGGATGTGACGCAATTGAGTAATCTCTTACTACTTACGTCATAAAATATTATTGTTAATAAAAAACTTTGTAAAACCGAACAGCCAGAGAGTCTTCAGTTTGAGAATCTATCTCTAATATTTTTGTTATTATTTTTTTTATATTGCCAGTTGTTCGTATCGTTAATACGCAAAAATGAAATGGCATTTAAATTTAATAAAAAAACTAATAATTTATTGAAGCTGTGACCAGTATTAATGTAAATAGTAAAAATTATTAACAATGATAATTACTAACAGTGTACCCAATACCTGCCTGTCATGCAATTATATAAAGTGCAGTTCGTAACATATTTATAGAGTAAAATTAAGCTTATCTACAATTGTATTCCTCGATTACAAAGATTAACTCTACATTTTACCAGAAAAGCATTCAAATAGGAAAATGTATTCTTTTATCTCACAATCATACTTTTGGCTGTCTGTTACATAACATTTAAACTAACAATCGTACAATGCGTTGCACATTTATGTGTTATCTATAAAACATCTAATCGTACGTAATTAGTCATTTAACAGCGCAGTTGCACAGTACGCTACATCTGTGTGCAAAGGTGTGTAAACATGTAACGAGGACAGTGAGTCACAGATAAAATATTAAACTTCCTATATGATTTTTAGTAAAAAAAGAGACAAATTTTATTTTACTTTATATTTTTAAGTTCTGTTTGAATAATATTTGTACAGATATATCTACTAATTGATAGTCATCAATAAAAAGCATAAAAAACTCAATCAAATCGAATACCTAATGGTTTGTTAATTCCAAATAAAAATGTATTTAATTTCAGCTTTGTTTGAAACAAGAATTCACCCTCTGAAAGTCTCTATGTGTTAAGTTTTGTTGTATTGTAATGTGTAGGTGCCTATTTAGGTGTGTGTGTGTGCGTCACTAATTGGTGCGTCCGGCGGAAGTGGCCGGTTCCGAGCCGGTGTCAGGTGACGCCACCTGTGTGTGTACACCACACGCACATTACCCTAGACGGCTGACCGTTCCTAATCTCTAGCTGCGGACTTCATTTGGATGCATTCGTAATAATTACTACGGTAGTGTATTTGTTCATTAACCACTGAAACACCTTATCTTAGTATTAAGATGTTACCAATATGTTGTAAACCTCCTAAATCGTGCAGTTCCAATGTAGTAAATTTCCAGAACCATGTAAACATTGTTGAAATTACAACAAATCAGAATCCAAACACAGCTGAACTGGTACCTACAGCAACGAAGCCTCTTTCGTTATGTTACAATTCAATTGTAATAACCTCAAAAATAGCAACCTCTGGTTTTTTTTATTGTGTTTCTCTTGTTCATAGTTTAGATGCTGAATAATTAGATCAAGGATTTTTATTGATTTTATTGATTGGATGATAAATTTAACGGTTGCGGTTTCGAAGCCTCCGGTAGCGTTTTAACCGCGTTTGAATAATAATATTTCATACAATTACACCAATTAGCCAAATACAAAGTAAGCACTGTGTGGTTTGTGTTATGGATACTCAATTAACGACAAAGTAATGAAAAATAAATAATATTGAGAGACATATATAATTATCCATGACATTATTATACAACACACTAACATCTACCCCTTTGGGACTCGAACTAGCGACCGTTTGTCTTCGAAAGTAGTATCACTTCTGTTTGGCTAAACTTTTCGTCAATTCCAATTAGCTGTGTTATTCTTAGTAGAGTTAGCCTCCTGATATTTGTCAAGCATTCAAATTATACATAAAGCTTGATTCAATCATTTTTTTTCATAGATATTCTAATCACTGGAAAATTTTTAAAACTGTTTACATCTTATAATAAAGATGAAACATGAACATAATAAGTAGACACTAGTCGCAAGATTGAAAATTTTTTATTAGAGTCTGTCTTCAAACAGTGGAATAAATAATTTGGTTGATGAAAAAATCATGAAATATAGGTTATTCTCGTTATCTACACAAAAATGTTGTAACTTCGTAATAGCTTATTTAGTTCTTACACTTCCGCGCACATTACACATCAGAATAAAACACTTTTTTACGGATTTTTGCGCAAAAATCCGTAAAAAAGTGTTTTATTCTGATTCGTAATAGCAGTTAAAATTAATTCATTGTGTTACAGTGAAATAGCTTAACGTTATTGCAGTGAGCAGTTCAATGTAAAAAGTTAAGTAGGTAACGATATTTGTAACTATTTTTTAACAGAATCATCAGATCCGTTACATGTATTTGTATTTTTACTAGGACATAATGAAAAAGTGGTAAGAATTTAATTAAAGATAATTTCCACTTTGTACCACTTAGAGAAGCTCATTGTAGTAAATAAGGAGAGGTTATTTTACGCACTAATAGTTCCAAGATACATTGTTGACGAGGCTTCGTCAGTCAGGATATAAATTGAACACGTATAGCAGGTATAATTATTATTTCATTTCCGATCGTACGCAAGGGAATGTGCCCATGAGAAAACCAAGCTGTTATTTCAAATAACATAAGAAACTATGAATAATAACTAAATAATAATAATAACTATGAATCTATAGTCTCATTATAACGAATTACATTTCCTTTAAAGTGTTCGTATTAATTTAGAAGTACCTACTTGATAACTCAAGACTCTTTATGCCGCGAGTATTCATTATTAGAAGTTATTTTGTTATACCATTTCAATCTTGATATATTTGCTCTTAATTCAAAAATATTTTTATCATTAGTAAAAAAATTGTTAATTAAACTAAAAATCAATCGGAAATTGTTTTCCCGGTTTTTTTTTCGCTAGACATTCTGCCGTAAGTGAAATGTGTTGCTGTATAAACTACGGAGTGACAAGTGATAAAAACAAAAAAAAATAGTAGCTACCATGGTCGATCTGCTTCTTAGACCAATGAATATTAATCATAGTAAATTACTAACATAAATAACAGGGAAGTTCATAGTAATTTATTATCTGTGAATAGGAAATCCTGAGCAATGAAATGCTTATTGCATAATTGTGCAAACATTAATGGAGTTAAGTGGTCATAACTAATTGTCATTTCTCTACTTATATCTTAAAATAATTACACAAAGCGAATGACTCAATGACATAAGCCAAGCAATTTACTTGCCATCGTAAACAAAGCTGTATGCAAATAGGCAGTAACAGCATTAAAGAATTGCATGTTTCAGCATTGGGTCATTAGATCGTTTATATACCTCCCTTATTAATAACTACTACACTTTAATTTACTTAATTACAATAAGATGCGGCAATGGAGGAAAAAAATTGTTCGTCAAAATCATATTTGAAACTATGCATGACTTTCAATTTGCAGGGAAAAAAGTTACCAACTGCTGAGAAATGTCGTGAGCTAATGTGTCGACTGGGCGCCGGGAATGCTCGCCATTTTGTTTTTTTTTTATTGCTCCCCCATAATTACGTAATTAGTGTCGATAAATTGGAACTGCATTTACGTTGTGGTCCCTTTTGTGCGATCGCAGTGTGCCCACGCCGTCTTTTGTTTAATATACGCGACAGCTGTTTAGTGGGTGCTTAAGTTTACAACATTTACGCTTGGCAAATGCTTTTCCTTTATAATTGTTAATGGATTTTATTGAAGTTAATCATGATGATTGCAAGACGTTAGGAAAGTAATGTTACCCTTTGAATTGCAAAAAGTGATCGTCATTTGATAAGCATAATAAAAGCAATTGAGATAAGAAGTGAACGTTGGTTGCTCAGTTCAAAATTACATAGACACTTGTGGAAAAATAAATATTTTAGTTATAAAAACATTGCCATTAGATGCTATATTGGAATAGTATGTGTATACATTTTGTTTATTTCATATATTTACCCATTAATTAAATATTAAAAATGAAATCTTCTCCAAAATTAGTATTGCACTTTATCCAAATCGCTATGTTAATAATTTATAAATATTTAAAATTGTATATATAACATGTGTGAAATTAAGTAATTAAAATAATACACCAACAATTTTATCTGTTGGCAAACTAAGTTGGCAGTAGATATAAATATTGCAATTAGATACTTAAATTACTGGAAAATAATAATAGAATAACACCAATTCTCATTGGAATAGACGCATGAGGATCCTTTGAAAAGAAGCCAATACAAATTTAGGAGATAATGTTGTATACCGTTGTAATAATTTAGGCAATAGCATACAACACAGGTCGCGTTGCGCCACAACGCCGCATCGGCCGAACATCCGTGCATGCTTCGTGAATGGCCCGATTAGCCATGCTCCGTCAAGGGTGAGCGGTGCTTGACGCTCGGATGCGGTCACATGCGGTTCAGCTCGCCAAATTAATTCATACGATTTCGTTTTGTTATCGATACAAAATAAATATATTTTTTAATAAATTGCTTCTTAAGATTTCAAAAACAATTTCACAGAGTTTGCTATAGTTCCAATATTAATGGCGCTAGTTGTATGGTTCGAACACGGAAGGGACAGATGTTTGTGTGATGAATACGAGCATTTGTACCTGAGACATGGGTATTTATATATATTTCTGTAAATATCAAATATCTATGTATTACATATGTATGTCTATTCGTTACCCTAGTATCCTTATGAATACAAGCCTTACAGTGCTTACTTTGAGCTAGGCTGAATGGTGTGAATGTAAGAAATATTATTATTCATATATTTTTTACTATGTATTTGATATACAAATAGCGCTAGTGGTAAAGCTTATGAGGATTGATAATTAATTTATTTCGATTACGTCATGCTATTATTTATTTATTTCTTAAAAAGCTTTATTGATAATAAATATAAAATGGTACAAAAAGCGGACTTAATGCTAATTTCATGCTCTCCCAGTCAACCTTTGCGAAAAACGTAACTTAAAAGCGGATACAATCGATATAGATATATTTAAATTAACCAATTCAATACACTATTTCACAGCTAGCTCCATTCCAACGGAAACATCGTAAGCTCTTAATAATATCACATCCTCGCTCATAGTTCAAACAATGCAACAATATGGACGTCAGCCAGTTCCTTGCCTTGATTTAGTGAGTGGAAGTGACTAAACTGCATGATTTACAACTGAAAACCGTTGTTACATATCCTCGAACATAATGCGGCCCAGTTTATATTAGATTTATAGAGGGTTGATAATATCTTTTCAATTAGCACTCGATGAATATCGTAGCTCTTTCGATCGGGCGGTCGATTGGTCACGCAATATCGACGCGAACACCCGATGGCTCCATTCATCATTATTATAAATGCGCCACACTCACTTATTTACGGAAATCGATATTTTTTTCGGTATCGACATTCAATGGTGGATTTCGACACGTCGGTAAACGTCATGGCTTTGTTGGGATGACCCCACGGTTGCGATCCCTGCTGCGTTCGAGTCACTCAGTACGTACCGCATGATTAGTTCCGCCTCTAGATAATATAATTTTGTAATTATTGATTATAACAGTTCACGGTCTCTGCGAACGTTTGGGAACGCGACTTTATTAATGATCGCGCATGTTGCGTGATTACTTTAATTATCAATAACAAAAGCGACAACAGAAGTGTTACGCGCGTATAATTTTTCATCTGATGTCATTTCATTGCTTGTACAAAATTAGGGCGATGATCTATTGAAATAATAGATAAATTTTAAAAACGTTAATATCTTAACAGAATAATTCGCTGTTGAGTTCTGAATTTTATTTCTCGCTAGCTCTTTTATTTCTCGACATAATTACCACTTCGAAGAACATCGTTTAGAAATCTTAATATGTTATATTCGTTAAACAATTAACTTAAAACGACGACTTAACCAACCATAAAGGATTATATTATGCCCTTTGCATTTTTGGAGCAACTACTGCTCTACTCACTTAACATCATCAGTCTATTAATGTCCACACTGCAGGACATGACGACCATTCTTTACATATGAAACACTGGAAACCTAATAAGTGATAAGAACCACAGACTCATCGCTTACAGAAGTACGAAGTAACTCAAGATTATAAAGGAACTTCCCTTCTTGTACGCTTAACCCGAATAATGAACTTCTAATCTAAGTTTTTCTTGTTCATAGAAATTAACATTATGGTAATAAATAATTATAGTATGCCTTTAAATAATACGTTCGCTATTAAAAGAAGGTCAGACTTGGAGCATTCCAAAAATAGATTCTTACAAGAGATCTTCTTTAAAAACTTTCCCTAATACCTTTCGCCTTTTTTCAATGTGGTTTAAAAACCTATCGCTTCTAGGGGGATATCATCTATATTACTTATAATAAAACTGTAGAGGTCGAATTTCTGTACATAGAAAAAAAATGCTTAAAACCAAGTCAGGGGGATGTAAAAGAGGGAAAATACCAAAAAATGTTATTTTTATTTTTTTTGTTTCTCTGTCTGTTAGTCTGTTTATCTGTTTGTACGGGCTAATCTCCGAAATGGCTAGACCGATTTCAATTAAATTTTGCATGGTGATACCTTATATCCCTGGTCAACATCTTAGATACTTTTTATCCCGGAAAATTAAAGGGTTCCCGTGGGATAGTAAACAAACCTTGGACATCTTAATACACACAACTTATGTACTTACCTTATGCTGATACTTTATATTACCACTCGAATTAACTAAAATACTATAAAAGTGACGGGATTCAGCGCCTAAGCCGATGAATGCGTCAGTGATAGTCCACACCGCTTGCGTCATTCATTTGCTGTATTACTGGTATTTTGTTGTCTTTCGAATGCTGAGCAATTGTAGCAAAAATATGAATTAACTTTAGCGGAAGACTTTTTTAGGAATATAAGACAAAATATTGACGGTGACCTTAACCACGGGTTACGAGATATTACTTCCAATCAATGCTTAGTAGCTTTACAAGATTTAGTTACATCTATGGGTGGTGGTTCTCTCCCTCAGAATGGTTTGCCAGCGCTGACCATAGAAGGGGAACGTATTAATAGAGAATACGCTGCGGAAATAAATTATGATCCAGCTGAACTAGCTGAAACTTTACGAACCAGAGTCCACAGTCTTACTGTAGAACAGCGCACTGTATTCGACCGTGTATGTTACAGTATTAACAATGCTATAGGAGAAATTATTTTTATAGATGCACCCGGTGGGACGGGAAAAACCTTTCTCACTAAAATAATCTAAGAACAATTACGAGCTCAAGCCAAAATAGCTCTTGCTGTGGCGTCGTCTGGAATAGCAGCCACTTTGTAACTCGGCTGTAAAATTGCTCATACGACGTTTAAAATCCCCATAGATTTAGACATAAGTGAACATCCTGTATGTGGTTTCTCTAGAAGCAGTGATAAAGTGAAGGTTTTATGCGATTGCTGTTTAATTATCTGGGACGAGTGCACTATGGCACACCGAAAAACAGTAGAAGCAGTTAATAGAACTCTCAAAGGTATCCGTCAAAATGACGTCCGAACCTATGGGTGGCGAAACGATGCTTTTTTGTGGGGATTTTAGACAAACGTTGCCAGTAGTGCCACGGGGAACAAAAACCGACGAGATAAGAGCATGCTTAAAGAGCCTTTGACGACACGTCACAAGAATGCACTTAACAGTGAACATGAGGGCGCGAACAAGAGGGAACACAAATGCACAGGAATTTTCTGATTTATTGCTAAAGGGACACATCCGGAAGAAGAAGGGCAAATTGTTTTATCTGAAAATCTCTACCACACTGTTGATTCAATTAAAGAACTTATCTCTTCCGTGTATGGTAAACGAAATCAAATAAAAAAAAAATGAGAACTCATGGCTTGCGAAAGAGCAATTTTGACTCCGCGAAATGGCCAAGCCGCAAGAATCAACTTGGATATACCTACTCAACAATGTTGAAGGAGAAGTAGTTGAGTATACTTCTATTAACGGTGTAATGGAGCAAGATGGCGCTACCAATTAACCCGTTGAATTTCTTAATTCTTTGAGCGCTCCTGGACTTAAAGCACACTAGATTAATTTAAAAACGGGCGTCCCAATTATTTTGTTGAGAAATTGAAGTCCTCTAAAATTATGCAACGGGGCAAGACTGAAAGTTACTACTCTGCAGCGTAACATAATAAAAGCGGAGATTTTGGCGGGATGTGGCTTCAGTGAAAGAGTTTTTATACCACGAATTCCACTGATTCCCAATAATTACCCATTCCATTTCAAACGTGTACAGTTCCCGGTGAGTTTGTGTTGTGCAATGGCTATAAACAAAGCCCAAGGCAGACGCTACGTGTTGCCGGCACGGACCTCATCGTCGGCTGTTTCTCACACGGTCAGCTCTAAGTCGCTTCTCCAGTGTAAATCAACCAAACAAACTGTTTGGTTATGTTCCGAACCAAACCACATCGAACGTTGTCTATTAAGAGGCATTATAAGGTACTAGCTCTTATGGTACGGAACCCTATGTGAGCGAGTCCAACGCGCACTTGGCCGCTTTTATTTTTGCTGATTGTCTCGATCAAACGACCTCTGTGGCACATTGGTCATTTATGGTACCGCAAGTGCCTTTGGCCTGCAGGGATCCGGATTCAATCACCGGCCAGGTTAAGTTGGAAAATAAAAATCTGTATCCATTTGTTCACATTTCCTTTTTATCTACAATTTACGCATTTATCCAAACTTTGTATTTTTGTTTTATTTATTTTTTGCTGTATATTAGTTAACCGCGTGATAAAATCAAATACACGCGGACGAAGTCGCGGGCAACAGCTAGTTTGAAATAAGAAACACTTAACTTGAATATTGGTTGTCCCCTTTAGGTAACATGCCGTGTGCTTTCCGGCAGAGTAGAGTTGCACCAACGCTTCACACTTAAGAGTGTCGTAATAGGCAACTAATGATACTGGAGGTAATCACCACAAACCTCCTATTAACTACAGAATGAACAGCAGCGTTTATTGCATTACAGTATTTTAATGTTATCTGCTATCCACCTGCCAAGTTATTACAATACTCTTCTTATTTGAGAAACCTTAGTCTAGCCAGTGAAGTTTTCGGCTAAAATGAGGAAGGCAACAGAAACAAAAACTAATTACTCATAAGTTTAGTTTTACTGCCAGTTTCAAATTTTTTTAGATATTTAATGTATAACAATACGTTAAATAACTAAACAATTTTTGAAAGAAAAGAAACATCTTGTGCTCTAACAAACTTTGGGATTTAAATAACGCAGACGAAATACTTCATACCTATTCAATCTTTATTCAACGATTTTAGTAGAGGGGTACCTAAGTGTTGCGTATATCTAATGTTGCGCTTGCAGAACGGTCGGTAATGGTCCGCAAGCGGTAGCTACAATATTGATAAACGTCGGCAAACAATCACCGCAGCAATTTGTGGCCGATTGTCCGTGCGAAGCTGCCTCACGCAAATTGGATGACTACACACCCGACTCTACGTAGTTAGGTCTAGCTTTAGAAACAACCCACTCAGAAAAACAAAAGCCTAAAGCCTTCAATCAAAAAATGAATCATTATTCTTCTTCACTTCCTACTACAACATTCATATTCGATTACCGATAATATAATAGATAATGTTGCCTTACCAAGGGTGATCGTGAATAAGGAACCAGCGGAACTCTCACGGGGTCACACATAAATATCTAATGAGAAATACGATTGAGCAGGAAAATGATATCGATATCAATTCAACTCGATATTCGCTGCAAAGCTCGCAATCACGAAAACAAATTTGCTTTCATTTCCCCTTGCTCGGAACAAACGTACATCGGATCCGGGCCCGTAATATCTTTTATAAGGCGGTACGTCGTAATGGAAACCATTTCTCATCAATTTTCTAAATAAAGGCGCACAGAAGCCAGCGGATAAAACAAAGCGCGAGCGCTCACGACATAGATTGGGCTGAATTATCGCTTTACCGCAGAACACAATCTGCCTTCGTTGTTGCACTCGATATACGCAGCGGGCGTTCACCAAAACCTGTAATATATGTAGATACTCGCACCTCCGGACCGTGCACTCAGCTCGATTCGAGATAACACGTGTGAATTATGTTAAACCCAGACAATTTTTCTTTTTTATCAATTTACAGCATATCTACAACGTTTGCCTCTGATTAAGTTTATACAATAACTTTTACTTACACCTTGATTTCTGTAGGATAGCTTTATGTTCTTCATTCACGTTTAAATTTAAGCATGGAATACTGGGAACTTATGTTTAATCAAAAAAGTATTTATGGATATCGAAAATTCACTGACGCAATAACATATTTTATTTAATATTTTTGGGACCCATAATTATAAGACATTGATTGTCATGAATGTTACTATGGATTAATATTTTATCGGGCACGTACAAATAAATTGATCGATTACGAACTATTAAAAAAATTAAAATTAATGTATCAACCTAGAAATTTTAATTATATTTTTTAAGTAAGTATTATGTATGATTATACCGTCACTTTTGGGACTCAATAAAAAAATATATTCTTTTCAGATATCTTAGTTGTTTTTAGGGTTCCGTTCCTCGAAAGGAAAAAACGGAACCCTTATAGGATCACTTTGTTGTCCGTCCGTCCGTCTGTCAAGACCCTTTTTCTCAGGAACACGTGGATGTATCAAGCTCAAATTTATATCAAATACTCAGACCTACTGTCCCTTGGAGCTGTGAAAAACTCAAACTTCATTTCATGTAATCAAAAGATACAGCCGTTTATGCCGCAAAATTCCGCAAAATTTCGACACTCGCAAGGGAATCAAAACCTACAGGATACTTCTCGTGGACTCAGAATCTTGAAATTTGGTACGAAGCAACGTCTTATAGCACAGATAAAGGAAAAATTGCGAAAACCGTAAATTTTTAGTTACGTCATATAACAAAAATATTTTACGGAACCCTCGGTGCGCGAGTCCGACTCGCACTTGGCCTGTTTTTTTAACAAGAGGCTTCCAAAAGACAGACAATTTTCGACAGATGCCTCCACCAGGAGCTCGCGCATCAGACAATTACAATTATGTTTCAATTTATCATATTCGTAAAATTGCCGGACTAGAAATGGTTTTGTTTTCTTATTCTATCTTGATGTCATTAACTCTTTGACTAGTACGTACGAATTTACATACGAAAACCGTAAATTTTTTCCGAACCGAATTTACATTCTTATATAGTTTTTGACCATTTTATATTTACAAACGCCTTCCTACCATCTAATTATAACAAAATATAAAACAAATTAAGAACAATTAAAAAATATTATATCGGCCTAAAAATTTTAACTCAAAATAATTGTAATTTTTTAGAAAAATATTAAAAAATCACTAATTCTATACTTCGTTCACTCTATACCAAGCAATATATCGAAGCGTATATAAATGGATTAAAATCCATTCAGTACTTTCCGATACTTTCGTGGACAAACTTGGCTTACCAATTTCGAAACACATACAAATACTAATATTTCTATGCGAATATTAAACAAAACTAACAATATTTCTTTATTTGCGCGAGTATTTCAGCCAGACAACTTCGACGGCATCGATTCTTTTAAAACTAATGTGAGTCTTTTAAAATAGACTCGATTCTCACAATAAACATCGAGATATAGTCATAGTTCTTAAGTTATAATTCTGAGAGACCTTAGGGTTAAAGATTCGATTGAGACTCGGAAGTCGGAGTCGAGTTGCTTTTTGGTGATTTGATAGGCTTAAGTGATTTCATCACTAATTTAAATATGATTTAGAATAGTTCCAGCATTAATACCTCTCATTTCAGACACTATGTTGTACCGTATTGTTACACCACAAAAATATTATTAATCCAAACAAATGGACGAATTACAACAATTCGGCGTCAACAATCAAAATGTCGCATTACAAAACCGCGATCAAATTAGGTGAAAGTGTGACACTAATTTTGGTACACATGACAAATGTTGGGCAAGTACCTAATAATGTGTCGGATAATGACTCGGCTCCAACAATCGGGTTTCGCATGTCACACGAGCTTTATTATTGTTCTGTGCGTGCATGGATGCATTACATGACGTGAGGCGATAGGGCTCATGTAATTATTAGGTTTATATACCAACTCAACACACTCTTTCACATAAATTGGCAATTATGTCATATATTATCTATACATATAAATAAAATTGGAGTGTTTGTTTGTAATATTGAAATAACCGTTTTTTACTACATGCACATGAATATATATAGGGTACATACACCAAAATAACATGTTTTACAATTTTTGTCTGTCTGTCTGTCTGTTTGTTCCGGCTAATCTCTGAAATGGCTGGACGCATTTTGACGGGACTTTTTTGGCAGGTAGCTGAGGTTATAAGGAGTAACTTAGGCTACTTTTATTTTAGAAAAATAATGTTGCAATATTCCACGCAGACGAAGTCGCGGGCGGCCGCTAGTCTATACATATAAAAAAAAATTGGAGTGTTTGTTTGTAATATTTAAATAACCCTTTTTTACTACATGCACATGAATACATATATATAGGGTACATACACCAAAATAACATGTTTTACAATTTTTGTCTGTCTGTCTGTCTGTTTGTTCCGGCTAATCTCTGAAATGGCTGGACGCATTTTGACGGAACTTTTTTTGGCAGGTAGCTAATGTAATAAGGAGTTACTTAGACTTTTATTTTAGAAAAATTCTTTTATTTTAGAAAAATAAAGTAATGTTGCAATGTTCCACGCGGACGAAGTCGCGGGCGGTCGCTAGTGGTAAATAAAACGTTATTTGTAGATATGGAGACACAAATTGCCACCACTTTGCTAAATATCTTGAGAATGGATTAAAACCTTATCACAATCTAAAACCGTTTAGTTCTCAGTGCTGCTTCGACCGAGCAAACTATAAAACATATCCACCATACCTAACTAGTGATTTTCCGTAGTTTCACACTAAATCAAATTGTATGTTGTAACTGCGATACTTCAAAAATTACAATCTGTAAAGTAAGTAACGAACAAAAATGAAAGAACAAACAAACAAAATCACAATCAATCGTTGTAATGACACTTTCATTGTGTTTGTATCGTACGTTTTGGTATAAAATTAAATTATATAAATAAAATAGATAATATGCAACAAATACAAATAAAAAAAAGAATCGCGTGAAGCATGAAAAGTTCAGTAAACACCTGTAAAGTGTAATGACGTAATATAAATCAAATGTTACGCCGGTATTGCCAGAGGCTGCAAACATTTAATTACCACTACTAATAATTAACCACTCATTACCCACTTACTGTACTTTGTAATGAAAACAAACTTTGTAATGAAAATCTACAGCAAATGAAACTTATTTATATACATATAAGACTAGCGACCGCCCGCGACTTCGTCCGCGTGGAACATTGCAACATTACTATATTTTTCTAAAATAAAAGTAGCCTAAGTTACTCCTTATTACATCAGCTATCTGCCAAAAAAGTCCCGTCAAAATCGGTCCAGCCATTTCAGAAATTAGCCGGAATAAACAGACAGACAGACAGACAAAAATTGTAAAAAATGTTTTTTTTTTGGTGTATGTACCGTATATATATCCATATGCATGTAGTAAAAAACGGTTATTTCAATATTACAAACAGACACCCTACATTTTTTTATATGTATAGATATAAAATATGTTTTTTATTTAATTTTTGCATTCACAATGCAATATTTCTTTAAGATATAAAATACGTGTGTAAAAAACAACTACGCCTCCGAGCCCTCAGGTAGGATTCGAACCCACGACCTTTCGCAGTCCGGGCGAGTGCTCTGACCGCTGAGCTCCCGATACGCTGGCAAACGTGTCGAATTTTACAAACGTATTTCAATTTCTACTATGAGCTAGTATCGTTCCACCAATGTTAAACGCTAACTGCCTTCAACATCGAAAGTAATATTTTTACAAATATTAAACAATCGATTAAGATTAAGTATTTTAGATTAAGTATAAAGTATTTCATATCTTATAGAAATATTGCATTGTGAATGCAAAAAATAAATAAAAAACATTATTTATATATCTTTAAATTTCTTCAAAAGATATTTATCATTAAAGTTTGTAGGTTATAAAAAGCCTGAAAACTCTCTTTTTATATCACTAATACCTTTCACGATGATGGTGGCAGTGCGCAGCGGTTATACGAAACATTAAAAACATAAAGTTACTACTTTCTCAGGGTCATGATTGGCTGTAGATGTAGCTGCCATATCCAACGACGGCGACGCTTGTTCGAACCGCGCCTAACCGGTTACCAAGTCGTAACACATTGGTTATCCACGCATCATTTTCACCTAAGAAATGTTAAAGTGTATCCTCTGACTGCCTACCACCCATTTGAGGGTACCACTGGTACCTTAAGTAAATTTAACAAAAATTAGATAGGTAATTATTTTACGGCAGTCAGTAGTATTCGAAATGATATCAACTCTAGACGTTGACGTCTGGCGTTGACTCTATGGACAAAATTCGTGAATTTGATAGTTTCTTAGGGATGTACACCATGTTTTTTTATAGCGTTATTAATAATACTAACGTTGGTGACCATGAAGGTTTTTACTAGAGATCAATTCATTTTACAGTAAATAGATGGTAGCATATCTGGAAGCATACGGTTTATCGTAAAAAGCTGGATATGCCTGTTTACGCCTAGTGGGCGCTGTATCAGGCCAGCATTTCTTACAAATTATTGGATTTATTTTACCATTAAACTCAATGCTTTACAAAGCACAATACTTACTTTAGCAATTCATCTTGTACGCTCCCGATGAAACCTATAAACAAACAAATATAAAACCAAATACGTGATGGATCGTATGCTCTCTTAAAATCCAAAAAGGATAACTATGCTTACATTAGTCTAGTATTAGTATACGATTATGGTTGCCATCAGTCCTGTAGCTATTGTTTAGATTAAATAATACTTTACTTATAACGAAATTATTATTATAGAGAAAATTCAATATGTCTCGTGAGTCAGGCGGAACTCGTATCCGAGCGAGTACTCTTCCAATGGATCTACCGAGACCTTGACAGACGCTTCTTAAGCTGACGCCAGAGATATCCTGGGAAAAGTTGAACTATTCCATTAAAAATTTCTTTATATTTTAATTTATTCTTTTATTCTTTATGCTGTTAAATAAAAAATATAATAGTCTTATGACTAGAACCTAGGTCTAGTCTAGTAGAAAGATAAGAAGTCGGATCCTGCAACGTGTGTATTAAATTTATCGTTTTTTTTTCTAGATCACACGGCTCTATTAGGTAGCAATATAAAAATAATTTACGTTAACCTTAAGAGCAAGACTTGAAAAAAATAAAATGAATAAATGTTACAATATCATTGTTTCGTAAAGCATAATGAAATAGATATAATAATTATTTTTGATATCTATCTGTAATACTTCATAAATATCATGACTAATGCACAAAAATAATATTAATAATATAAACAGTACCTGCCTGGGCGTTGGCCAAAGATGTTTAAAAAAAAATACTGTTACAGTTTTTTTATTGCAAAAACCTACAAATAAACAAGTAGCTGGCTGTGTTAAGTTTTATTGTAATGAAAAAACTGAGCAATCGTATCCATTTTAATATTATAGTACCTACTCCACAAAGTGACAGCCCTCGTCAAGTGACTACTGCACATTTATTACTAGTTACGTTAATGTAATGTCACAGACATAACAAATTCCACTTAGTGCTACCTCCCACGTTTTATATTTATATAGCGCTGGCCGTTGAAAGTACTTAACTTTTCGTCTTCACTTAGAGAAATAAACGTAATGTCAGCCGAATGATGTCCACTGCCTGGACAGATGGATGGATTGGACGAAAGCCAATCCCCCAAAATGAACGTTTTTATCATAATCTCTCGCTTGTCATAATTCCGAAAGCGCTCCAGCTCATTTAGTAGGCTACACCCTTAAGTGTAAAGAGTTAGTCACTACACTATTGGCTGGGGTATTATCTATGTAAAAAATAGAGCCACAGATTATCTAACATATGAAAGCAAATATCATTGATTGTCAAATATCTGTAAAAATAAGACACTACACTTCTTTATACAAGATCTTTATTTTTCGTAGTTTTAAACAAAACAATTTGTAAAAGAAATCAAGATTTCAAATATAATTGAATATTAGCTAACACAAATGAATAGTACCAATATAAATTTCAAGTTATTTATTTTATAGGTACATTATTTGAAATTATACACATCTTACACAGGCATAATAGAGTGTATTTTAGTATATTGACTTGCGCTTTAAAAACTTCAGGAAATAAAACATTTAATTTAAAAATAAAAACTGATTTAAATTGAAACGAATAATATGGGCTTTTACTTTATATGGGGAAAAAGTTACTAAAATTTTAATATTAGCAATTAGAAAGCAGATCAGTTACCTAATGATCTTTATACAAAAAAATACCCAGACAATTCACATCAATCATTTAGTCCCAAGCCAAGCTAATCTTGTACTATGAGTACTAAAAAAACGGATAAAATACATAAAAGTATTCAACGTCTATAACTCTTTATTCAAATAACGAATGTAATATTTTTTTCGTTAGTAACAATCAGCTTGATAAAAATGAATTATATACATTTTATTTTTGCATTGGACACTGAAAGTCTATCCATCGCAAGCACCGCCGCCATCAAATGTGGAATATTTTAATGGAACTGTGAAACTATTGCTACTAGAAGTCGAGGAGCTCGCAAGTTGCCAATCTAATACGAACTTAGAAATAGACAGCGAGAAGTAGCTATTTCTTTATAGTGGGATTATTTTTATTAAACCTATTCTAAAACATAAGTTATATTAACCTTTTTAAATATTATTATATAATTTTAATAGGTCTTCTCTGTGGACTCTATTACTCTTTAATTAAGATGGATCATACATAACCCATACTAGCTGGGCCGGTGCGGATTGGTAGGTACGATAGTACCAAAAATTCAGCCAGGACTGGCAACTCAACGTGCCTTCCGAAGCACGGAAGAGCTTAATTATACAATTTTGTCATTGATCCGATGACCGGCCTTATGTAAATATTGCTAAGCATCATAGATCATCATAGGCCGAACTCACTTATCACTATGTCGTCGAGCTAGTTACCAAAATAAAAAAAAAAATGTTATAGATGTTCTAATCCAGGAACTTCGACTTACATGGTTTTTAACTTAAAAGTCATCTTGATTTCGTTATAGAAACATTTAAAAAGGGACCTTGGTCTGCACGAGAGTATAACGACTTTAATAATAACTCTCATGTTTTAGCAAAAAAAACAAAAGAATTTTCTTAATAATCTTTCATTAAAGATTTATAATCGACAATCCAATAAGAAACAAAATTTAAAAGAGTAGAAGTATTCACATTTTTAAAATTTTTATTTTAAACTAATTCTAAAAGATATCGAAGCAAACGCCACCTAATCGACAAATTATCCTGTGTCAAATCGGATGGGTTCCGTAAGTGACGGTAGCGTGTCCAACCGACACCTGCGCGATGGCCCTAATGATCGC
This sequence comes from Calamotropha paludella, assembly GCA_927399485.1. NCBI lineage: Eukaryota > Metazoa > Arthropoda > Insecta > Lepidoptera > Crambidae > Calamotropha > Calamotropha paludella. The sequence goes on along the minus strand of OV656805.1, from coordinate 22,074,153 downwards.
CTCTGTCTTACGCTAATGCCGTGACAGATTCGACTTACGTGGACCGTGTTTATGCGTGTTTACCACAATCACGGCATTAGTTTGTCGTTTGTCAACTCAGTGAAGTCTCTCTAAAATAATACTAGCTACCAAAAAAAATATTTAACCTTTTGAAGATGAATTAACATATTAAGGTTTTATATAACTTTTACGTAAATTTAAGTTATGATAAAAATAATGACAAATTACATTGAACAACACGTAGAGTTGCCAATTTAAGATATTTTATGCTAAATAAGATACATTTTGTTTAGTTAGATTTATTATTTTTTACAGTACAGTAGAATATTTTTATATGACAATGGAAATGAAAATATCATAGCAAAGTTATCAATAGAGTTTTAATAAAAATTAAAAGTCGTCAGTAGTATTGAGATGTATTAACTATTATTTATTATAATTCAAGAAAGTACTTGAGGACGTGTACGTGAGGATCAAAAAAATAAATAATTATTTATTACTTCCAATTAAAAATCTATTAATGAATTTTTGATCATCTATTCGATGCCCTTCTTCAAGACAATTGCTTACTAACTATTACATCTTAGAGCTCCTCTATAACAAGATTACCTACACATAATTAATACTCTTACAAATAAGTTTAGTATACTAAACTTATGTCTAAAATGCCCCCGGAACATTCTGACCACAAAATCTCAAAACAGGTGGTCAGTTCAAACGAAAAGTTTCCTATCTGACTAATGGAGGTAACAGCATTAGGTATAATTTTTTTACATAACAAGTGGGCCTATTAAATATCTGTTGACATTTTAGTCTTTTTAGCTAGCATAATCATGTCGCAGTTGTGCTGTGATGGCAACAAATACACTACACTTATGTAGTATAGATATAAGTTCATATTATATAAGTTCATCTCATATAACCATCGAATGTGTATTCCAAGAAGCAGAATAAATGAGTACGTTAACTTAATCGGTTGTCCTATTCCTAACGACCCTACATCTCTACATCTCTACTTCCGCTTTTTTTAATTTTTTTCTTTTATTTTCAAATGGTATTCATAATCTTGTAAATGATTACAGTGAGATAATGGAAAAGCAGATAATTTGAAAATTATATCCACTATGCATCAGAAAAAGTAATTTATTGTTCCGAAATTAGTTATATCTCTTCACTCGATACACAATTACCGCGTATTCACACTTGACATCAACATAACTTTTTGTTCTGATCGGCAATCATGGCTCAAGCAATTATTCGTCAGCTCACCTCGGCGCAGGTCGTAAGAGGACGAATTAAAGGATAAGAGGCCGAGAGGTAGCACGCAATTAGTCCTCCGATATGATGGATGACTATACGTGGCGGACGCAAAACGAACGCTACGACCACCTAACTCATTATACGCTGTTGATAACGCAGTATGAAGTTGTAGTTAGATACAGATGCTTCGTGGCTTCTCTTTTTTTTTAATAACATTTCTAGGATCTTATTTATGGAATATAATAATTTAATTATAAATATAAAACCTCATTGCTAACTAAAACAGGTTTTTAATCTGTTTCGATGAGCTATAGCCATGAGGTTAAGATAAAATAGTATGGCGGTTATCGAATATTAAGTGATTTTTGATTAAAATTTTTCTTTAATAAGTAACCTAAATAAATTATATTTATTTATTTTAAACAAGTAAGTTTTACGAGTATTTAAGACATGAGAAATGTTATATTTCAATTGTGCAGCAAGTACCTACTAATCCTCTTTAGGCATATGAAATTCTTACAAGATTTTTCATATATTATAATCATACTTTTTATATCTACACGTTACTTATACGTTTGCCATTGAGAAGCCAAATATAAGCAGGGCAAATGTAACACCTAATGGATTAGAAGAAACATGCGCAAAATCGTACCGTAACCACTCGATCATCACAGCGCGCCTCGGCCAGTCACGAGCGCATTGCCACTGTTAAATAACACATGCGACTGTGAGATATCGCAGAAGTCCAACTGCATTCATTTATACATATAAATAAAATTGGAGTGTCTGTTTGTAATATTGAAATAACCGTTTTTTACTACATGCATATGAATATTTATACATTACATACACCAAAATAACATTTTTTACAATTTTTGTCTGTCTGTCTGTCTGTTTGTTCCGGCTAATCTCTAAAATGGCTGGGCCGATTTTGACGGGACTTTTATTGGCAGGTAGCTGATGTAATAAGGAGTAACTTAGGCTACTTTTATTCTAGAAAAAAACTTTTATTAAAAAAAAATCTTACTATACCACAGCAACGCGTGGCTGGGTCAGCTAGTCATACATAAAATTACTTATACATATCTGACTTAAGTTTTTTATTTAAAGTATTCGAATGATGTTAATAAACTTATAAAAAATTGAGTTCGTAACTTCTTTGTTTTGCACAGGCATTACATCAAGATTCCTAGAATCGCTTGTAGAATATGAACATTTATGGTGATGGAGAATACTAATAAATATTTCCGAGGATGATTCCTATACTGAAGTAAACTAAGTAAGACTTCATAATATATATACTCGATTTGGTTACAAATCCCAATGCATCGGCTACTAAATGTGGCTCAAGTGAATAAAGGTAAATTATTTTAATATTATTTATTGTTTTTAGTATTAGACATGTGATGGCTTTTAATACCTATGGAAAAAAGTGTAGGTACATACCCAAAAGTTACCTCAGTTGAAACCGGAACCGCCAGCCTATCGAAGCGTCGTCAGAAGCTTTAATAGTCTAACCATCCGACAATTTCGATGCATTTATTGCACAGAAACATTTCTAAGCGAATAATACTGCATCCAATAGAGTTTGAGCATACTGTAAATAATAGTTATAAGGTATACTACACAAAGAAAAAATTGCAAGATATAAAGTGTGAAAATCGGTAGTACCTACTTATTTATTAAGGAAGAGCGAAGCTTCTTAACACAAGCAAATCTCTTGCCTAAAAGGAAACTTCTACCACAATTTACTTTAAATTTATACCTGAGTAGATGAAATAAATATATAATTTATTTATAACTAGCTTCCGCCCGCGGCTTCGCCCGCGTGGTGTTTTGATAAAAAGTAACTTATGTTCTTTTTCAGATTTCAGACTATCCATATCCAATTTTGTAACAAACGGCTCAGCAAATTAGCCGTGAAACAAATATTTACACAGTTACAGTAAATTAATTTGAATATTAATGATTATATTAAAATAACGGTATAGATTTGGGTAAAGCATTTGATTAAAAGAGAGTAGGTATGTTTAAAAAAATTAAAAAATATCTGTTTACAGTAGGTATAAGGTACCTTTGTATTCCATTAAGTGGCAGAAAGTACCTAGGACAATTTATTGGTCCCTTATGTCCAAGAGACACTTTACAGGGGCCAGCGTCACGTTGTGTACAAAAATATTTTAAAATGACCTAATTTAAAACATTTTTGTACACAACGTTTGCTGTTTTGTTATATTTGTTAAAATGTGGAGATTGTTTGGACTCGACACTCGCGAGCAGGCCACGTACAGTTGGCCATGCGAAAAACAGTTTTTCTCTAAATGGACACCTGCTACTTTAAGTGTTTGATCCGTTCCGTTCCGTTCGAATTTCGGGAATTCCTTTTGTAGAATTTCACCCCCACAGTGGTAAAAATTTCAAAATGCTAAAACAAACGATTTTTGTTTCTTATTTAGTGCCTAAATACAAAATGTAATGTTTTTATCTTCAAAATGATGAACTTCATACAAACTTTCAACCCCTATTGCATCCCCTCACAGGTCGAAATTCCAAAAACGCTACAACAAATTGTTTTTTTATTTCTTATCAAGTTCCTAAATATAAAGTTTCATAGTTTTATCCCCAAAAATGACAAAATCCCATACAAACTTTCAACCCTTATTTCACCCCCTCACTGGTCGAAATTTCAAAAACGCTAGAACAAATTTTTAATTATATCTTATCAAGTGCTTAAATATAAAGTTTCATGGTTTTATCTTTTAAAATTAAGAAATCCCATACAAACTTTCAACCCCTATTTCAACGTCTTCATCCCTTTTTTCGCAATAAAAGCTAGCCTATGTTCTTTCTCAGGGACTAAAGATTGTCTGTGCCAAATTTCATCAAAATCGGTCGAGAGGTTTAAGCGGGAAAGCGTAGCAGACAGACAGACAGAGTTACTTTCGCATTTATAATATTATATATAGTAGGGATTATTTTATATATGTTGTAAATAAAGTTTATACTTTCTATCCCATGTGTCCTTTTTGTCTAGCATGATAGTCACAACTGTTACAACTATGTCTGACTCTCCCCATTCGCTCAATTTCCCCCCCCCCCCCCCCCCCCATCACTACATAAAAACATAACTATTAAGGATGTGTAAAATACCTTTATATAAGAACACAGGTTTTCATATTTAGTTCTTACACTTCCGCGCACATTACACATCAGAATAAAACACTTTTTTACGGATTTTTGCGCATGTTTTATTTTATTTTATATTTAATCCTGACGTTTCGACTCCTTTACAGGAGCCGTGATCACAGGATGACTAAGATGATGGTTGTCATGTATTTTCTACTACCTTCACAATATTTTAATCTGGCACGTTCCTAATTATTAAATTATTTTATATAAATCAAGTTGTTTTATTTTATTTTAAAACATTATTTAGTTATTTAATTAATTCTCACTACGATTACATTGTATACTACTGAGTCTACTACCAGTTCGGAAATTGGGAGGGCCTTCCGAGAAGAACTGGCGAAAGAAAATCGGGCAGGGGGACCGACCTCCATCTTACTGTTTAATTATTTGCAAAAAGAGCTAACTACATCATCAGGTCTTGCAGTGTGTGTTTTTGTAGGTATTAATGTTGGAAGGTTGGAGCGTTCCACCTGCTTGGGACCCCATAATTAATAAATTAATACCTACAAAAACACACACTGCAAGACCTGATGATGTAGTATGTTTTAAGCATACATATTTAATTATATAAGAATAATCTATAACAATAAAAATATTTCTTACAATTGCATTAACTAGCCTAGCCTAAACTAAGCACTGTAAGGTTTGTGTAATGGATACTAGGGTATCGTATAGACATACATACATAACATACATAGACATGTAAATACATAAAATATATATAATTACCAATGACTCAGGTACAAATGATCGTACTCATCATACTAACACCAACCCGTTGCACCAAACAATCGTTAAAACCTGTTCAATGTTTATTCTAATAAGACTTTTTTCCTCATTTCCACTAAGAAATGCTTCAAATTTAATTTAAGCGTTTTAATTGCAATTAGTGTTATAACTCGTGTTGAGGAAGGTCATACTAGTGAAAAGTAAAACGTAGATGCAATTATAATTTTTTGTCAAATTAGATTTAAAGCTTCGCTGTTATGGGGTGTAGATGTTAGGAATCATAGTTTATTTAGTTAATGTAAAAATAAAACAATTTTATTCATATATAAAATCATAGTTTAGTTCTTTTTATGATAAAGTCAATCAGATCGCGGCACGCAAATACCTAGATAATAATAGAATATACTCGTAGATAAAAAACTAAAATATTTCCGTAACATATAAACCTTCCCATCATAAATCTAAAAGAAATAAATTATTTATTTTCAACTATTAAGTTTCAAATTAACTTGAACTTATGGTACTAAAAACATTTTGTGAATAAGTATATAAAGATCAATTTGCGGTCAAAATGTATTTAATCCAGTTAGTACCAATGTGACCTTCTGTGTTAATATTGTACTGGGCAAAGGACGAGCGTTCCATCAAAAGGGGTAGCTCGATTAAGTGACGGTTTGAGTTTTATTTGCCACGGGGAGCGGGGTGCGGGGCGTGGGCGCTGCATAAATCATTAACGCACACTGCCTAATGACACCGTCGAAATGGGTCCTAGTGTTGTCTGCTATCGATACTACGCGCTATGCAGGTAAGTCGACAATTGTTCGAAGATTGTTTGTCGAGTGAATATTTACTTCAGTTTTGGTGGTATATTTTGTATTATTTTACGACAAATCAAGTGAAAATAATAAAAAGTAAAGCTATCAAGGTTAGATAGCATTTTATCAACCGTAATTCAGAATATATGAATATTGATATATATTTGTTACTAACACAACGTAAAAGACTGTGTAATTAAGGGATTTCATGCTTTCGTCTTGAAGATAACTTACCAACAGTACAAAATCATTACGTGATTACATCATCGACTTTGGATAATAATTTAATAAATTTAATTTTGTAAATTCGACATATCACATACCTCATTCACATCCCTACGAACGATATTAGATGTCGCTATTAACTCCGCAAAACGTAATTAATCGAATAAGTTTATGATTGATATAACCAGTTTGTGGGGCGCTTAATTCACTTTCTCAATTTCCCTTTTATAAAGTTATCCTTTAAGGAAATTGATTGGTTATATTGCGTACTAACTGATTTTGTAACGATTCAATACAATTAAGGATGAAACCCGCTCTTGGATCGCGGAGGCGTGATTATCTAAATAATTGACACAAAGGAAATATGTAGATATATAATGTTATTTATGCCACTTTCTTGTTTGAATCGTGTTACTTCGTCGGCTTATCAGAATATCGATAAATACATTAATGTAACTTAATGATATACTAATAACTTGATTTTGTAACGAAGAACATGATTAAAATTATTTACATTTTATTTAGTTTCTGTTGTGATATACAATCTTTTTTTATAATCAAAACTTATTTTATGACTTAAGGTACATATTTAAACATAGAATATTATTTGTTACTTCAAAATATACTGTTGACAATGTTTACACGTTTTTAATATTTTTCCTATAAAAAATATTTCCAACACGTTATCAGCACGAAAATAAGTATTTTTGAAGTCTTTAGTGAGATATAATAATGGCAAATGGTAGTGGTGATGTTTCTGGAAAAGGATTTTCTTCGTCACTTCCATCATTTTCTCTTCGTAACAGAGATGGCTACAGTCTTTGGAAGTTCAAGATGCGTAATTATTTGATGCATGAAGATCTATGGGATGCAATAGATGGTTATCCAAGTGGTGATAAAACTTCCGATCCGATCAAGGTAAGGAACGACCGAAAGGCTCTCACTAAAATATGTCTAACATTAGAAGACTCCGCTATAACGCATGTTAGAAATTCTAAAACTGCTTCTGAAGCATGGAAGTCCCTTCAAAATGCCTATGAAGACAAAGGCATGGGACGTAGATTAGCATTAGAGAGGAAACTGTACCGATATACGTTAAATAGCTTCAATGATATTGAGTCATATATTAATGCCGTTGTAAGTACTGCTCAGGACTTGGCTGATATAGGCAAAAATATTGAAGATGCTTCACTTGCTGCTATTTTATTGGGAGGCTTATCATCTAAATATGATCCTCTAATAATGGCATTAGAAAATAGCAATATTCAAGTAACTACTGAATTAGTGAAGTCGAAGTTGTTAAATGAAATGTCAAAGAGTACTACACAATCTGAGTCAGCTTTGCGGACGGATCAGAGTCACAAAAGTCAAACTAAAAAACCAAAGAAAAAGAAGCCCATCATATGTTATGATTGTAAGGAGCCTGGACATAAGAGGCCGGATTGCCCATTGAAGAAAAGGAAATCCACAGAGGAGAAGTCCTTGGTTGCATTAGGCATCGGTAATGGAAATTCGATGAACGATTGGTTTATTGACTCCGGGGCGACAAAACACATGACATCGCGGCAAGATTGGTTCGTAAATTTGAAACGTTTTGATATGGGTTCTGTAACTGTTGCAAATGGAGATAAAGTAGATTGTATAGGTGTAGGTGATATTTCTTTATGTACGAATTCCTCTGTAAATAGTATTTCTAATGTTGTATGTGTCCCTAATTTAAAAACTAATTTAATATCTGTATATAAGGCTGTACAAAATGGTTTCACAGTATTATTCGATAAGCAAGGCTGTAAATTTTTTGGATCTGATACTTTTTCTTTTTCAGGTAGTCCTATTCTGTTTGGTTCTGTTGTGGACGGGCTGTACAAGTTAAACTGTACTGTAAATACACCATGCGATAGAACTCGAGATGTGGCTATGGCTGAATCACTGTCTAATAAATACCAGTTATGGCATAGACGTCTAGGCCATTTATGCGGTATTGGGATGAATCTGCTAAGAAATAGTAAAGTAGGTATAGAATATAGCATTGTAGATAAAACTAGTTGTGTTGCTTGTGTAGAGGGAAAGCAAGCACGTAAGCCCTTTAAAGGTGTTGCGTTCAAAAAGGCAACATCATCACTTGAGTTGATTCATTGTGATGTATGTGGGCCAATGTCTGGCAATTCTTTTCAAGGCAATAGATATGCTTTATTACTAATCGATGATTATACGCGCAAAATATTTGTATATTTTTTGAATGCGAAATCTGAAGTAAAAGAAAAATTTAAGATTTTTCATTTACTTGTAGAGAAGCAAACTGGTCAAAAAATTAAAACTGTCAGATCTGACAATGGGACTGAGTTTATTAACGATGACTTGCAAAACTATTTTGCGATGAATGGAATCGTTCATGAAACATCAGTGCCGTACTCTCCTCAGCAAAATGGGGTAGCAGAGCGTACCATTCGGTCTATAGTTGAGAAAGCTCGCTCTATGTTAGCAGGTAGTTTTCTTTCGATATCTTTTTGGGAAGATGCTATTCAAACTGCTGTTTACTTAAAAAATCGGTCTCCACACCGTGCTTTAGTTGGATCTGATACACCTTTTGAAAGATGGTTTGGGCACAAACCGAATTTATCACACCTCAAGGTATTTGGTTGTCTTGCACTAGTACATATACCATCATGTCAAAGGAAGAAATTTGATCTTAAAGCCGAAGAATATATTTTTGTTGGGTACACTGATGATCCGAATAGTTATATTTTCAGAAATGCTCATTACCCAAGAAAAATGATTAAAGCACGAGACGTTACATTTTTTGAGACCTGTTTTAAAAGTCTAAAGGAAACCGGGAATTCGGAGCAGGTGAATATTTTCAATCCTATTTTGACATTGACAAACAATGTAGAAATAGAAAATGAGCCTTCTGCTAGTACCTCTAGGGGCCAAACTACCGAATCCTGTTCTCCTTCTGAAAATGTGGATCAGTCTGTGTTGTGTCCACTAAGGGGGAATAGTAATAGGGATATTGAAGCTGTTGCTTCGTCAGATATTCAATCGCCAGATATTGAAACTGTCGCTTCATCGGATATTCCACCGCCGAATGAACCTGAGACAAGTTCTCAAACTGAAGGCCGTTATCCTTCTAGAGTTCGTAAGCCGCCTGACTATTTTTCGTACAGTGTCGCGCTGAACGATATGTTGGAGCCTCAGACATACACACAAGCCATTACATCTGATGATGTAGATAAATGGCAGATGGCGATGGAAAGTGAATATCAGTCTCTTATGAAATTAAAAACATGGAGGCTAGTGGACAAACCAGACAAGAAAGTTATTCCGTGCAGATGGCTTTATAAGGTCAAGACGGATGCACATAACAATATTATCAAGTACAAAGCGAGACTTGTCATTAAGGGTTATAGTCAAATAGAAGGCGTTGACTATCATGAAACGTTTGCTCCTGTTGTAAGGAATTCATCGCTTCGAACCCTCTTTGCTCTTGCTGCCGAATACGATTTAAAGATGCAACATCTGGATGTTGACACTGCATTTTTAAATGGTGATCTTTCGGAAGAAGTGTACATGGAACAGCCCAAAGGATTTGTTGTTAAAGGGCAAGAAAGAAAAGTTTGCTTATTACAAAAAAGTTTGTATGGTTTGAAGCAAGCTCCGCGTGCATGGTATACAAAACTGAATGAAACATTATGTAGTATTGGTTTCACAAAATTACCTTCAGAGCCGTGTATCTATAAAAAACTTTTTGGTTCTGATATAATAATTTTGGCAATTTTCGTTGATGACATTATTGTCTTTCATAAGAATGACAGCATTTTTGACATTGTGAAATCTGATCTACAAAAACATTTCACTTTGAAAGACCTCGGTAATTTGACATATTATTTAGGTATAAATGTTAATAAAAATTGTGATGAGATACGTATAAATCAAAAGACATATATTGAAAAATACTTAAAAGGTTTAATATGGAATCGTGTAAAGGCTATTCTACACCTTTGGTAAACAATAAGTTAGATGATGGAACCGCAGGTGAGTGCAATTATCCATACCAAAATCTCATAGGATCTTTGATGTTTTTAGCTGTTAATACCCGTCCCGATATAGCATATGCTACGAGCTATTTAAGTCAGTTTAACACTTGTTTCAATAAAACTCATTGGGAAGCTGCAAACCGTATATTACAATACTTAAAACAGACTATAGACTACTCTATTGTTTATAGGAAAACTGAAAGTCCTTTGATTGGATATACGGATGCAGATTGGGCCAATTGTAAGCGTGATCGACGCTCATACACGGGGTATTATTTTAAGCTGGGAAATGGACCTGTAGCGTGGGCCTCACGAAAGCAGCCAACGGTTGCTCTGTCTTCAGCGGAAGCAGAGTATATGGCACTTACAGACGCCGCTAAAGAAGCCATATACTTGCGTCGTTTGATTTATGAGGTATGTGGTAAATTATACGATTGTGTTACGATTTACAGTGACAGCCAAAGTGCACAAAATATCGCAAATAATCCCGTGTACCACAACAGAACTAAACATATTGATACCAAGTATCAGTTTATTAGAGAGAAGGTATTAGAAAATATTATTGGCTTAAAATATCTTAAGAGTACAGAAATGTCAGCTGATGTGTTAACAAAGCCATTGACCTACGTTAACCATCATAAATGTATATCTTGTATGGGAATAACGTAATGTTGTAAGCCTTTATATTTTTGTCCTTTTTGTTCCTAAATTATACTTAGTTTTTATGTTCTGTAATTTTTTGTGGTCAGATTTTGTATGTACTTACATATAGGTTTTGATTACGGGGAGGTGTTGTGATATACAATCTTTTTTTATAATCAAAACTTATTTTATGACTTAAGGTACATATTTAAACATAGAATATTATTTGTTACTTCAAAATATACTGTTGACAATGTTTACACGTTTTTAATATTTTTCCTATAAAAAATATTTCCAACAGTTTCTATTGGTTAAATTCAGTTTTACGTAAAAGGTATTTCTTAATTCTATGTAAAAAGCCATTTTTCCCACGTTTTTCTTAGGTCGCTTTCTTGTCTGTTTGCTTGTCTGTCGTCTTGTCTGTCCGGTTGGAGTGAGAGGCACTTCCCGACCACCTAGCGAGTTGAAACTTTCAACATGGAGATGTAATGAGATGTATGATATTTATTTATTTATTTATTTTATTTATTTATTTATTTGTAAATAGTAATTTTGTAATAATATAGAGAGTATTTGTAAAGATGCGCCCCCACGTTTTGAGTGGCCCCTCGCTTGGCCCCGCCGGGTTATATTATTCTTTTTTGGTCACCGGAAAACGTGGGATTTTTAGATTTTTAAATCTAGTATTTTCTGCTTTTAATTCTTAATTACTTTTATACTTCACCCCATTTGATATATAGATATCAAATGGGGTGTAGAATTATCGCCAATATTTCTTAAAACTCCAAGAATAATTTATTATATGTTAATATAAAAGTGATTAAAAATTAAAAGCAGAAAATATTGGCTTTTTAGACCTACGTATAAACCTAATTAAATTAGTTTTTTTTAATTAACAACATGCTAAGATACACCCTTACCTAATGTATTACACATCAGGTCAATAATGAATAAATATCTTCAAATAAAACTTAGAAAATAATAATCGCATTTTTTCTTTATAAAGAGATCATGCAACTGTTTTTGAATTTTAGTTAATTAAAATTTTTATGCTACCAAATAGAAAGGTAGATTCACGTTACCTATATTGAAGCAAATACAACAAAAAACAGAGAGTTTATTTTTTATGAAGTAGTTTATAATAGACTGTTATTACAAGTAAATAATTCTTTTTCACTTTTAATTATAAACATTGAACCAATAATTGCTTAGTAGTGCCAACGGCTGGCCAACTATTTTTAACTTTAATTTTCTAGGACGATAATTATGTAATTCGCATTCAGGAAATAATATTAACATTTATAATAATATTTATTCATGTCTGTTAAATACTTACAAACTTGTACTATAAGTTTGTATTAGAGTTTTATCAGTTTAGTCTATTCCTTTTATTTTATATCATTTACTCACTCAATCTCATGAAGATACAATGATAAACCCAAGGAATAAAAATTCATATCGTGCTAACCATAAGTAATATCGATAGTATTCTATTCGAGATTAGAGTTAATTTAGCTAATAATGTTGACAAAAACTCTTATTTAATTAAATCCTTCTATTTAGGAAATTCATACTTTTAACCGCTTTCAACCCCATATTTTTACACCTCCATCAAAAACACAATATTGGGTGTAAATTGTCAAGTGAGCGTGTAAGCAGATATGTTCATTTAGCTCTCATGATCGAATGTCCTCGGCGGCGACATGAAACGCTGTAAAAAGTGGGGAGAGAGGGGGACGCAATTTGTCATATTTCACGAACCAGTAGACGCTTATTAACTAGGCGTGCAAAAAATCGACGCCGCGCAGATTCGCAACCTGCACCCTCTTAAAAACACATTTGTTGAAATTTTAATCTCTACTTTATATTGGAAGTGTACGGCCTTAGGTATTTCCAAGTTTACTGATAACAACTATATACCTACATTTTTATATCGAATATTAAATAAAATTGTCTTCGTTTTTTTCCAATAATTACGTAAGTAAATATGTGGTGAATGCGATTTTAGAAGAAAAAACTCGTTGGTTGCCTGTAAAGTCGGTATACGGGCGAAAGTTTTACGTGACAACGACTTTGAGTGGTAAAATAATTTTAATGTGAATATTCATTCGTATAGTAGGAAGAAGGATGAAATAATAGTAACAATTTAAAACATTTATTTATACAAAGAATTATATTTAAAACATTAATTTATAGGCACGCGTCCCTTCCACTTTTTATGTCTGTCTCTCTCGCTCTTAGGCGCGTGCCTCTCACTCGCTCTCATTGTAAGCGCATAACGTGAGCGGAGCGTAACGCAGTTTCTTGAAGTGTCACCCGGCAAACCAATTTATAAGACGTTGTCACGTCAAAAAATGTGTATGGTATAATTGTAATTAAAACATTTAAAAAATTTAAATTTAAATTAAAACCTTATTTTTTAAGAACAAAATCTTATATTCAGGGCACCATAAACTTCAATTTAAATTATATAATATTTCAATGAAACTTTTTATTGAAAACATCATATATTTCAAGTAATAAATACTAAATAGTAATTAACCTTGTAAAAGTTATACAGATACCACCATATTAAGTCACTTATTTTAAACATTGCATTGCACGAAAGGTTTTTAACCCCTGACTAATGCAAAAAGTCGTATCTAGTCAGAGCCCGACGTATTACGGGGCGGAAAACTTACAGAGCTGCATTCAGGATGTCAATTCACGAAAATTAATCTAGTAGATCAAAAAGTTATTATTATTATTATTAAAAAACAAACTCTAACCACTAATCTACATTTAAATACATGCTTATTATTTGAAAAAGTCCAAGCGTCTAGCCTGTCCAGCTTTGCCTGTGTATGTCAATAATGATTATTATAACAAATTGTTTTGTTTCATTAGATGAGTTTTTTATTTTAATATCTTCAAATATTTACAAGAGTTATATTTAGGTCTAATCTCTCAGTAGTTGCCGTTTTCGATTTTATTCAAAGTGCGTGCCTGGGCGCATAACTTTTGCCGCAGAGGTTATTAATCGTGTCCCGGGAGAGGAGGCGGGAATGGCGACACTTACCCGCCCTCCCCCCTCAGTCGCCGCGACCGAGCAATGGACCGGCTTTTCCCGCCAAATCGACTACCTCATAACCGCTAAAATGAGTTCGTATGTCGTGTTTATAAGTACTTACCCACTTATAAATAATAGAATCGTGTACCATAAAATCTGTTATTTTTTAACTGTTTTTATGATTCTCAAAGTAATGATTATAATATAATCATGTTTTCTTTTATCGTTTAACTGATAGATTTTTATATAAAACTAGCGACCCGCCCCGGCTTCGCACGGATGCAATGCCCTACTATATTATGCATGTATTATACCTATAAACCTTCCACTTGAATAACTCTATCTATTAAAAAAACCGCATCAAAATCCGTTGCGTAGTTTTAAAGATTTAAGCATACATACAGAGAAACCGATTTTGTTTTATACTATGTAGTCATGATGAAAAAATATTTTCTAATCATTTTTTTAGATTTCAAAGTATTTATATAAGCAATATGCAAAAAAAAATAGAAAAAATATGAAACTTAACGAAATTATTTGTTTATGTATCCGGTGATCTCTGTGGCTCTGGTATGAATTAAATCAAACTATATTCGCAATCTCAAATGGTAGCAGTAATATTGTGGTACTGAGTCGATATTGTTTCTCATTTCCATAACACAAGTGTTTCAGCTAGTTAACATGTGTTTAAAGCAATTTATCTGTCTGATGTTGTCTAATATTAATATTTAGTATCGATAGTTTTCGATAGCAAAAATAGTTTGCATAAATTTATACTAGACCACACGCCGATTGTGTTTCGTAATTGATTTCGAACTTGTTCGATTTCCGACAAGACACTTGAATTCACGCAGTCGACACTTATTAGTTATCGATTGCGTTGCGACCTATATTAAGATACATAGTTTTTGTTATTCATATATAGCTGAGTGTTAAGAGATGATGTCGACTACAATCGTAAAGGCTCGCCTAGAGAGGAGCCTATTTACTATAGCTTGAAAAGGCCCATAATCAGGCAACGAATTCCTCTCCGTAGCTATTCTCCTGTGAAAAAAGTTAGAATGACGCTCTTTACTGTCTCTGGTTTACTCTGGTATAACGACGAACTAGGGGTGAAATTCTATCTTGCGTCTAATGGCGGAACGGAACTGGCGCGACGGTGAGACAGTTTGGCATTTGCGAGTTTTGGATCCCGCTTTTCAATTGATTTCAAAACAGTCAACTCATATTTCGCAGATCCATCCCAAAGGTGGCAGTAGCACTTAATTACCAGTCTGATTTGCGCTTTGTATTATAAAAAACAGCTGTTGCAGAGTAAATCTAAAAAGTAAGAGAGAACATCGAGTTTTCTTTTCAGCTGTTCAAACTATGGACTCACTACACTTGCCGAAACTTAAATTCGATGAAACTGTTACGCCAAGGAACCGCAGGCCGTCGGTGAATCCCCAGAAAGATAATACAAAAGTCGGAATATGATGAAAAGGACTCAGTTTTGCAAAGATTAAACCCTCTTGTGTTTAAGCCGCGTTTATCCCAACAAGTATGGAATCACTCCAATTAGAGGCTAGCTGAAAACCTAGCTTAGGACGCTCAATTAAAGCCTCTAGACAAGATTAAACTTGTCTTTTTGTCTTGAGTTCCTGATAGTAACAGCTAGCGGCGCTCACAAAAATATCCCTAGTAAATATCAAACGATATCAAGTATCGATCAATATATGTGATTTTGTGGATATTTGTGCCCCAGCAATGAGCATTTATAAGCTGATTATGAATGATATAACTAATGTTTGTTTCTTATAAGAACTTATTATCTTATTCTTATAATTTTCACCTAATAAGAACAGCCCGTAAACATATTCAGGCCCTACATTTGAATAGTCTTTTTTATTACGTGTTATTAAATCAAATAATGTTAGGTTGGTTGGTTTAGAAAATTTGAAAATCAAGTTTGTAAATACCTGTGAAATAGTTGAATATATTCTTATTAAGGTAAAGAGATACTTACACCTTGCATTATGGGAGACGGTCCTAGTTCCGATGAAAGCGAAATGCCAAGCACTTTGAAGCAACCCTGACCAAGACTAAGTTTTTTGAGGGCGAATATTTCTTTCTGCAGCAGAATAATACTAAGCAAAGGAACTGGTGGCATGTTGTTATCAGAAAGGGTCTAGTTGGATTCGTACCTTCCAATTATGTTGCTTCAGTAAAGGTGGAGCAGGAGTTCTTCTTGTCGTTCCTTAATGATTGTATTCAATATTTAAATCTAAATGTATCAACACAAAAACAAGAGTTGCTAGCCAGATTGACTGAAAGGCGAAAACAGATTCAAACGACGCTAAAACCTCCTAATAAAAAAGCCCAAGGACCCAAACCTCCACCAAGGTTAGATGATGGTGCACCACCGAATGGAGTTTCACCATCACTTGATTTGAGACCTGTAGTATCACAGCAGCAAATAACAAAAGAACGAGAGTCATTCCTCCACCAAAATCATATAGTAACAGCAAAGAATTTGAGAAAAATATTGAAGGAAAGCCAAAGAAGAGGGTAGGGAAAACATTTTCTAACCAACTTTCATCAGACACTGATAACCAGGACAGAAGTGAAAGTATAAAACCTAATTTTATCTGTGAAATTGTTCGAGCAGTATGTAAAGAGACTCAGGTCAGTCATGAAATGTCAATAGTTGCTATAGAGACTGTACTCATCGCTTTAAGAGAAATTCTGCCTGGTAGAGTTGCCAGGTCAATCATAGATGCACTTCTACGAGAAGCCAATAGTAATATATACGAAATATTAATTATAGACTACTCATCTACAAATATGCATTATAAAATACGCGATATAATATAATACCATTTCCACAAGACAATGTCTAAATATTTGAATACAGAAATTAAATAACATGGAAATCAGTGCTGTAGTACTACATGTACTTTTAACTAAGATAAAGTACTATGTAGTAAGAACTTTGGGTATAACTTGTAGACACTTTGTGATAAATAAACCAAAAGAAAGGGCCTCTACCCACAAGCCATAACTAGGACCAAAGAAAGTTAAAATTTATATTTTTTTTAAGAAACCTCAATTTATAAATATACTTATTATGAGATATAATAATAAACATTTTTCATTTGGTACTACCTAAGATATGAACTACCAGCTATGATACCAATGTCTTAGTACCTACGTGCTTACCTTTATGTTCTCAAGATATGCCATGAATGGACAGAGTTATAAAATATGATCCTAAGCACAATATAGTCATCTAAAGCAATTTAATGACTTGATCGATATAGTTAGACAGATATTGCTACAATTATCCAACTCCACGTAAATGGCCCTCTTCCCATTAAAATGTTACGTAAACCTTTGCCTCTGTAGGTATAAAGGAAAACAGAAACGCCCTGTTAATAATAGGTAAAGAAACGTTTAAGTTATACGTAGATATATTAAACGGCGATTATGGCGATAGGGTTCCATCTGAACTATTTTCCGCGTTAGTAAAACGATCTTAATGTTTGACCCGCAAGGTGTATATTGCAGTGTTTGGTATGAATGTGTTCGATCTAAGTGAGCAGGGCGGGCCGCCCAAACGTTTAGCGACCGTTTAGTGAGGCTCGAGGTGGGCCGGGACACACCCCCGGGGATGCAAAGTATTCCGTATTCTTATGTACTTTACATGCTTTCATAATCAGAAGGGTCTGGGAAAACTCCACAGCATTAAACTTGTTTTTTTTTGTTCGCATCTCTTCATTTTATATTTATCATAACAATTTTTTATTACTTAACTATTTCTATTCGATGTAACCTGCATCAAAGATTTGAAAATACATAGAACATCAATCGGGTGTCTTTGAATATCTCTCTCTTTCTATTTTATTCATAATGTTAAAATTATCTTAGCACTATTTAGATGTGTGTTAAGAAATCTTACCATACAGATAAGTATTTAGGTTACAATTTCCTTTTGTAAATAATATAAAGAGAGTAGAAAATTAGCTATTTTCAGTAGCTGTGTCATTATAAAACATATTGTTGTGGCTAAAAATAGTAGTAATACCATTATCTATTAATAACTTGTGATCAAAATTTATTTGTTTCGTATTGCTTATATGATACCTTATATTTTATGAGTCTGCATACGCTTATAAGACTACACAGATTTTTACCGAAATTATGGCAGATAAAGCATTTTTAATTGTTCAAAGCGTAACTAACATATTTTATCATTGGTTTATAATGTAATATCAGAAAGTAAAGCTTGTGCCGGTAAACTTCCCTAGATTTCATTGTCATTTAACGGAGTTAACCCAAGTCATTATTTTGATTAGCACTTTAGCAGTGATTAACAATCAGTCGTGTAAACTAGATAATATGTCAATAGCACCGATGCATGTAATCACTAATGTTTTCCACGCGTAGGTAAGGGAAGTAATTTTTTACTGAAATAAAAAAAACGTATCAATAGTCAGTGAAATTAACAGCATAATACAATTCAACACTAATAAAGATAGTTTTAAAATGTTCCTATATTTTATACATTTTTTCAAGATACATATAAAACTAAGTGGCTGTTTCATATTAATCGATTGTCCACACATTTGTAAAAATGTTTTGTTCGAAAATGAGAGGATGTTCCTCTCACTGATGAAGCAACGCTGACCTACAGCTTAAAATTAGAAAGGTACTAGAAAATTGTTCAAAAGTGTTCACGAGGCTTGGTAGCTCAATTGAGAGAGCATTGGACCGGACTTCCAAAGGTTGCGGGTTCGATTCCCGCTTGAGAATTCACTTGTGAGCAGAGTCGATTTTTTCAAGTATTTTTCTATTATAATAATTTAACTAATAAAGATAGTACAACAAAAAATAATTGGATCTTATTTATTATGTATCTTAGCTAAAGCGACTTAATGTTGTAAAAGAAAAATTACTTACAAACAATTATATACGTTATATCATTGGAAATTACAAAAACGTACACAATTTTTACCATATTATATGATTACATCGCTCTGTCAATACGTCTTAATTTTTTTCTGAAAGTAGTGAGGTATTTATTTGAAATTTAATCAAAGTAAGGACTCATAGCACAATGAAAGATAAAAAATTAAATTTTTAATTTATAGGTACTTAGTAGTTTCATATAAAGATTTTTTTTACGATTTCTGGCATTTTCATTAAGACAATATTGAACGTGGTATTCAATCAACTGCATATCAAGTTAATAATTAACAAATTTCTTCAGTAGATATTGAACTTTAAATCTAAAATATGAGGTTTAATATCTATTGGAAAAATATTAAAGTAAGTGTCAGACTTGCACGAGTTAGATTCGCACTTGTCTCATTTTCTTTAATAAGTGCGCCTTATAATTATTACAAACATTTTCAGAGAACAATACATAACAACAAGAAACTATCTAATCTATTCTATGTTTAAACAAAATAAGAATCTATTTAATGTTTAAGAAAATAAGCTTGTTTGATTTTTTTTCTTTTCAACGAGCTATTTCGGCTGGTTCATAAAATATCTTGATATTTATTTTAAAAGCTAGGAAATATCAAAACCATGCAATCACCGTGCAATAGAGAAGCGGATGCAGAGAGTAACAAAGTCGCGTTTGATATGTTAATTCCCATAATTCGTACCTTTTCGTCGCTTTACAACCAGATACACGAGAGCCGTATCGATGCACGTTTGAATACTAATTTCACTTCTCTCTGCCCCGTTGACGTTGCCTGTTGTTGACTTCACTGCATTCGATGTTTTCATTTTTTTTAATCGTTTCGTTATTGTTATAACAAATTAATTAAGAAGACAATTGTTAATTTTGACGAATTCGCCTTTAACACAAATATAATATGTACCTATAGTTTGATAAAAAATATATAGTTATGCCGCCTAGTGATTCTAAGGTTTAACGTTATCCCACAAAATGATTAAGATTAACATGAAGGAAAGTTAATACAGAAACTAAATTATAAAATTAATCCGAATAGTTTTGAGCTACATACCATGAAAAAAGGTACTCAATTCATTACAGATACAGATTTTTTTCGTCAGCACCTATCAACAAGACTAAGAATATCTATTTATTTTAACATAAACGTTTTAACTTAATGTAAACGCTTAAAGTGATATTAAAAATAATGTGATATTTACTCCTTCCTAAGTTAGTCCAAAATAGCGCTGTTAATTTATTTTTTGTATTAGCTTAATTAATGTCATTGCATAGTTTACTTATCTACTAATTTTTATAGATATATAAAAACCTTGTTGTAAATTCACCTCTGTCTGGTTATGTACAGTTGTTCGCTGGATGTTCTTATCAATAGGTTACCGAAGTTTCTCTTGTTGTTAATTTTAATTACTCTATGCACTTTCATTGTATCGTTCGAACAAGGTTATAAAGAAAAAACTCTTCGTAACAATTAACGAAGATTTTTTTGTGGGAGACCTTATCTAGGAAACGTTTGACCAATAAATATCTCTTCACATCAATTAATTATGGTAATATTACTTTTTACGTTTATACTATGCATATGCTGTGCCACTATAATGTGGCTGCGTTAAGGGCACAGTATTACTTATATTTAGTATAGGTAATGCTAGTGAACTCACAAAAAACGAACTTGAGCACCTCTATATTATAATCGAAACATATCTTAGTATTTTGATGTAAAAATCAAACAACTCAAGGGCGGGAAACGTTAAACAAAATAGCGCAAGATTCGCAAGATTCTCTCTCCGTCTCCAGAAGCCCAAGGAAGTTCAATAAATTCCCACACATTTACTGAAACTTAACCTACGGATTATTCAATTATTAATTTATCACAGTCTGTTCGTAAATCAGCTCTGATCAGTACTCATCATCATATAAATAAAAAAAGGTATTACTGATGATTATATGGACTTTGTAGCCTTTGCCGGCCCTTACGGGAAAACCCAACAAAAATATGAATATAAAAAAAAGTATTGAACTATTACTTTTCTAAACAAGTTTTATCAGCAAGATAAAACAAATTAATAATTTATACTTCTTTTTTATCTCCCTTTGCTGTACAATAATCAAATTTAAATATTTAAGCTTTTAAACCTAGGCCGCTCCTTTGCGTCCGCGTTTTGAATACCAAATCAAAACGCGAAACAAGCGAGATTCGACGGCCGCCATATTGCTTTTAACACCCTTTAGAAATAAAGTGCCTTGATTTAAGTGTAAATGAGTTGAATTGATATTTCGAGAGGCATTTTTCAATGCTCTAGTAAGAGAGAGAAAAGAGACATGTGGAAACAAGATGAGGCCTTGTGTGTGAAATTGGTGATTTCTTCATTTACACTTTTATTCGCATAACTCCTGAAAGGCCATTAATTAGCTTCGTGTAATTAATTTGTAATCTAGCACATATTTTTTAAGATATTTCAAAAAACAATATTCAAAAAAATATGGTATTATTGAAAAGTACATTTAGATTTACATTGTCTAATTACCTTTTTTTTAATAGTTGGTAAATAATAAATATATAGTTTCACTTTATTTTCTTTTCCTAGCGTGATAAGGTAACTACCATTAAAACAAACATAGTTTTATAAATAAATAGTAATTTAAATGATAGTACAAAAGAAAATCTGCCTTGGCAGTCTTTTACGTACTCACTTAGTAATAAGTAGACTGAATGAATGATTGAATTAATAACCTTTTTTGCCGCAATTGTTGTTATAATAAACAATAAAAACCACATTAATATTTCACTTCACTTTATAAACAGTTGACAAACGTGTAGGTTGTGTGCTGCCACGGTCTCTCTTCTACTCGGACGCATCAGCCGATGGAGAGGAAGAGAGATAGAAGATGCGTCACAAGCCGAATTGCTTGGTCCGCGCTCTTGCTTACACTCTCGGCTCAGGCGGAACGTGACAATGAGTCATGCTTTTCAGGCAGAACGTTACAATGAGTCACGCTTTTTCGTGCAGCCGGCTTTCATCGATTTATAAGACGTTATCACGTCAAAAACGATGTTTATGTTAGAGTTGCTAGCTCAGTTTGAACAAGCTAAAGTCGTCTGCATTTAAAAATAAACATATTTTTATAGAATTTAACAAAATTACAAAAAAATAAATTTAAAATTAATTATGCGCAAAAACCCTAAAAAAATCGATTTATTCAAATGTGTAATGTGCGCGGAAGTGTAGGAACTAAAAATGAAGAAAGAATTTTTTTTTCTTTCTTTCACTTCTCGCATAACGTCGTTTCCTGAAGTGCTTTTGAAAATATGAACCAAAAACGAAGTGAATTAAGTTCCACACTGCGGCAGGTGGTTTTTCTTCACAACAACTGATCAAAGCAAGTGAGTTCGTGTTAGAAATCCTCAATTAGCCAGCGTACAGCTCAGTTTATGCCGGCGTTTAAATTCGTTAGGAACGGGCAATGTTGTATTCGGTCGCGGGCTGCTCATAGATTGGTATGCAGATACGTAGACACCTGCACTCATTCAAAACCTACAACAAAAAAAAAAATTTGCATTTTGGTTATTTTATTTATTTATAAACTTTTTTTACCACATTGTAACGATGGTAAAATAGGCGCACTTAATGTAAAAGGCATTCTCAACCAGTCAACCTGTAGGAAAACGAAACTCGTGGCTAAATAAATAACCAATAATTGCTACATAAACGCATTACGATTGATAAGAGATAATCAAAATAATATATTGTTTTAAACTTTAATGGTCACTTACATAAGAATTAATTGAAAAGTGGTTATATTAATAAATATTAGACCTATTTTTAATGCAGACAAATAAAAGCCAAATACTTCAGGCCCGCGTAGCAGATTATGTCCATACAATTTCTCAATATTTCGCTCATAATTATGATGACTTCCAAATATTAGTTACAAATCATAAAAGAAATCTTAACTTATACTATATATGTATAAAGTTAATGAAAGTGTCTGCACCAACCTGCTACGCCCAGTTTACGGATATATCAAACGTTCAAATGCGATAAACTACAGAATATGATAAATAATAACGAGTAGAAGTAATTTTATGTCACCGTTCTGTTCCACAATCTCATATTTGGCTACTGCCATCAATTGCGTATGTGAGTTGCGTAGCCCGCTAAGTGGATCTCCATTTTAACTCCTGAAACAAGCCGGTTGAGGCTTTCAGTCGGATCTCGGCATTTGCATGATTGGCATTACGCTGATTACCCCCACCCTTGCTACCCGTCCTTTATCCTTGTGCACTTTTGAAACACTTTAAACGTATGCAAATTAATGTTTTAAAGTTTTGCCAAATGCGAATTAGGATACGGATGTGATTTTTTGATTAAGGGGGTAGGCAGTAGGTGCTAAAATTAAGTGATATACCAACATGTTCAATAATTACATCAACATTCATATGTGAGAAATATCAATGTAATATAAATTATAAGTACCTAAACCGCATTATTTTTGAATTGCAGATTGAATTTCAAACTGAGGCGAAAGGAATATGTTTCACGGACATTCACTTTATTGTAACAATAACATAATAAAATCTAGGTAGTTTTAGTTGTCTGGATGCAGGTTAGGGCAGAACTATCCTTCATTGCTAGTTTTCATCTTTAATTGTCCAGTCCAATTAAAATAATGTAGGTAATACCAATAAAATTTTAATTTGTAGTTTTCTGACGAGTTACCAACCAACATACACTTAATCTAATGTATGTAGATTTTTATGAAAGTTGCAATATTTTACATAGCTAAAAGCTTTAAATGGTCAAAATGAAATATTCACCAGTTTCAGTTGGCTTTCATAGACATATTCAATGTCCATCCCCCCTTCCCCCTTAAACCGAAAGTGCTCCAGAAAGTGTCGTTTATGTAGTCAAAGCATATGCAAATGGCTGTTTTAAAATTTTAGGGAGCGAATGCCACTTCAGTCCCCGTAGCACTTGCTAAAATCAAAATGTAAATCTACCCTTTTATCTTTACAAATCTTGTAAATGAAAGCGTTCGTTTTATTGACTTTACACTGGAGACATTAGTAGCTGTTTTAAAAGCACCCTATGTGAACACAAATTCTCCCAGTGCCAGGATTTATGTATAAGCACTAAAATATACACAACTCCCGTTATTACTATCGAAGAGTCCACTGCTCCCACTTCGTTTGGTAATCATTAGCGGTTCAAAAGCAAGCGAGAAACTGTGTTATAGTCACATACCACATTTATTTTTTTTATATTTTATATATATATATTTATTTCAATATATTCAAAAATACCCTTAACCGACGAGCTTGCATGAAAGGTCTGTAGAGAGTTGAAAAAGCGAGAGTATGTCAGGATCGTGTTAAGTGGAAATCTGTGATCTCTGGCTATCCCTGCGGGAAGAAGGCGTGTATGTATTAATTTCCGCATCATGTAAATGTTGTAAACGTTGAGTTAGACTAGCTGACCCGGTAACGCGTTGCTATGGTAACGCGTTGCTAAGGTAACGCGTTGCTATGGTAACGTCAATTGATACAATGGAAAAAGAGCGGACAAACAAACACACAAACAACAAATTTGTGTTCTTATATAGTCTTAGATAGACTAGCGGCCCGTCCCGGCTTCGCACGAGTGGACAAAATTCTTTATTTTTTTTCTATTATTAAATATTTTTCCGTGAGCGATATCTAGCGTCCGGTAGACGAACTACTTGCGGTTAACGCGTTGCTATGGTAACGTTATTGATACGATGGAAAAAGAGCGGCCAGACACACACACAAACCACTGTGATCTTAGATTATAGACAAGCGGCCCGTCCCGGCTTCGCACGAGTGGACAAAATTTTTTTCTATTATTAAATATTTTTCCGTTAGGGCCATCTAGCGTCCGGTAGACGAACTACTGGCGGTTAACGCGTTGCTATGGTAACGCTATTGATACGATGGAAAAAGAGCGGACAGACAAACACGCAAACCACTGTGATCTGGGATTATAGATTACTAAATTAGTTTATTACATAACCACTTTTATATAATACAAAAATGACATACGTTAATCATAACTGTAATATGGTTAGGTCATCTGTCTTAGACTCAGACAGGTCGTATAAGATTCCCACCTTATTATAAGATGGGTTTAAATGGTGAAAGAGCTCATTTAGTCTGACGCCATAATTATCTCTTCTGTAAGGGTTGCGATAGAGAACTGCGCCTCGGTCTTCAGTCTTACTGTCACTGCATTATACACGTTTTTAATTTGAGTTTATTTGCGTAATTTTAAGACAAAAACTTTTTATATATCATATTATAATAAATATAATTGGAGACCTTTAATAGTCAATTAAAGGTAAAATTGATAAAGCGATAGTTTTTGATACCACCGAGATTATAAACAAACAAATAAAACAAACAATATTTTTAAAATATTTTTTTTCGTTGTAATGAGGAAAATGAAATCCTTACTAATATTATAAATCGGAAAGTGAGTTTGTTTGTTTGTTTGTTTGTTTGTTCCGATTTCACGCCGTAACTACTGAACCGATTGCTTTAAATTTCGCAGACGTAAAGATATAAGTCCGGATTAAATAATAGGGTACTTTTTATCCTGGAAAAATTAATATTCCCGAGGAAAAACAAAAATATTGTTTGCTTGATGGATGGATTGTAGATGGCGCTGTGTGTCGTTTAAAACAAGGTAAAATATTGCAAACGAATATAAACATGTAAATTTAGAAGCTAAATGATACGATAATGAATCCCCGAAAATGAGGAATTCCCGAGGGATGACGTACAATTTGTTTTATCATCTAAACTGTTTTTTTTACATCTACTTATATGTTGCAAACGAAAATGAACATGTAAATTTTTAAGCTAAATGATACAAAAATGAATCCTCGAGAATGAGGAATTCTCGAGGGATGACGTACAATTTGTTTTATCGTCTAAATTGTTTTTTTTTTACATCTACTTATCCTGAAATCACTAAAGTCAACGAATTACTAATTGGTATAAGTATTAGTTACGTTATTTAGTTCTTGAGGTATGCGATAGATGGCGCTGGGTGTTTTTTAAAACATGGTACCGATGTGTTTTTTAAAATACATAAGAAGTGGAATGATAGCTTGGAAAAACATTGTTTTTCGCATGGTCAGCTCTACGTAGCGTGTTCCCGGGTTTCCAGTGTCCAAAATCTGCATGTTTTTGCTCCACAAGGGAAAACATATAATATTGTGTACCATTCAGTTTTGGTTTGACAACTAATTGTATCCAGCGTTACATCGCGCTTCTTAGATTTTTCCGTGGGAATGAGAAGTTTTCTTATAGTTGTGCTTTATACCGCAATATAACGGAATTCCACGCGGGCGAAGTCGCGGGCAGAAACCTAGAACTAAATAAAAATTAAAGATATTTCTCGAGTGTTTATTGAGTAACAATGTGTTAAATTACATAGATAACGAAGGCGAGGTGTAGGAATAGGAAGGTATGGTCTGCTTCAGTGGCCGCGCCGTCTCTCAGCCGATCGGATTACACATCGCATCCTTCACGGTGTGAGAAAAGGAATTTAACTGTGCTGATTATCTATTTATATTGCAAACAATTGGAATATATAATATTAAACTTATTTAAATGGGGCTAACTACAATAAAATACTAATTTAGGAAGGACTACATTCCGTAGCAATCGTAGCACCCAGTAGCATGTAGCGACAATATGATTTCGTCGTAGACACAATTTCTCTTTTTTTCGTTATGGTACTCATTGGTACATACTTCTTTCTTTTTTATTAAATTTGATGGTTATTATCACAATAAAATTCGTCTTTATTAGATAATATCATTATTACAAAAAATATATATATTTACACAAAACATGCTTTTATTATGTGAATTGTCATGCTTAGGATGTTTTGTTTTATGTACCATGTAGTACAAAACGATTATAACAAACTTATCTCCGTTAAATAATACTTATACTTACCTTATCATTGAATAAAACTATCTGGTGTCCACAAATCAAGGTGTTGATTACCAAATGTCACATTTTTCGTTCATTTAAACTGCCTTAAGTGCAGTGATGTGAAAAACACACGTTACGCCCCACGACCGAATGTAACGAAACGACTGTTCCGACTTGGGATCTAATTACCGACGACAGATAGAAATCATTACCCACATTAATAGTACGATCGACAATACATCCAACGTGACACAGATGACAATTTCTGAGGACAATTTGTAACTAATATTGGTAAAAGATACATTTTCATAAACGTATTGAATAATACTCCTCATCAAATATTCAAACCAGCTGTTCCTAGAATACCGCCTTAGGGTCTTTACTATTATTATTTAATAATAACTTTTGTTGTTTTAACAATAGTCTCGCAAAAATCATACTTAACTAAGCCTTACACATTTTTCAAAACAAGCCTTACTTGTACGTCTGCTGTGACGTATCGACATATCGACTTATAACCAAATTTTAACAGCGTTACATTTCCCAAGGTCACAAGTTAAAAAGTCGAAGTGATCTGTAATATTCAACAAATTAAACATTTTTAAAGGTAGTAGGTAATTTATATTTAAAAGAAAACAATCACTGTATAAGATATAAAATACGTGTGTAAAAATCAACCACGCCTCCGAGCCCTCAGATGGGATTCGAACCCACGACCTTTCGCAATCCGGGCGACTGCTCTGACCGCTGAGCTACCGAGACGCTGGCAAACGTGTCGAATTTTACAAACGTATTCCAACTTCTACTATGAGCTAGTATCGTTCCACCAATGTTGAACGCTAACTACCTTCAACATTGAAAGTAATATTTTTACAAATATTAAACAATCAATTAAGATGGAACCAGCTATAATTATGTTTTTATTTAATTTTTTTTTGCATTCACAATGCAATATTTCTATAAGATATAAAATACGTGTGTAAAAAACAATCACTGTATAAGTGAAATATACTCACTTAGAAATAACATAAATATAACAATTAACAGTGTACAGTGACTTTACATCTTGTGTCACAAGTTGGCAACGTACACTGTGGTTCTTGTGGGGTTGCAGTTTTGCTGCGAATCTCACAAGAGCCACATGTATTATAGGTGACTGTTACCACTTACCATCAGGTGGGCAGTTTGCTTGTTTGCCAACTTTCTGCGATAAAAAATAAAAAATAAAAATAACAGTTTCTCTATATCGATTGGCGTAAAGAGACAACAGAATAAAACACTTTTTTACGGATTTTTGCGCATGTTTTATTTTATTTTATATTTAATCCTGACGTTTCGACTCTTTTACAGGAGCCGTGATCACAGGATGACTAAGATTTTATTCTGATGTGTAATGTGCGCGGAAGTGTAAGAACTAAATATGTGAAGAGACAAGTTGACTTTTTAATAAGTTTTTTTATAAGTAGGTATAACATACCTAATTATTACAAATTTTAAAACAAAAATTAGTTACCAGTTAAAAAACTTAAATTCTTCGAAAGCTTACTAAATACGATGATCATAATATTAGGCTCCACTTAACCAGTTAGCAACATACAATATGCGCAGTGGTATCCGACCACACTGTCCCAACGGATCGGTGTCCCCGCCGACTCATTGGTTCGAGAGCGCTGCTCCTCACTCGCTGCACGGTGTATATCAAGTTCACATACTCTATTAAACACATGATAAGTATCTGACAGACAGAAACTTACCACAGCTTATTATAAGAAGCTATCAGATGTTAGAGCATTTACTACCTATTCTGGTATATGTTGGTTAAGGATGTCAGTTTTGTTAAAATACACTTCTCGTATAAGTTCTTAAGTAATAATTCCCTTCATTCGATACCTATGGTATAACAGATACCACATCTAAACCTCGTGTGTTTTTAATTTTGGAATTACTTTTGAGGTAGGCAGTATTACTTTTATTAAATTTGCAACATTTTTTAAGGTTTGTAAAATGATTCATTTTGTCATAAATCCTGTCTTATTTATTTGTATCTGCAATATGCTTGTATTTCTTCGAAGATTTTAGACAGATATCAATGTACCAATGATTGGTACGCGTGTTTATCACCACTTCATAAAAATATCGGATTATATTCACTATATAATAATTACTTATATTTAATTACTTGCTAATATTCATCCATCAAACTTTGTTGTAATGTGTGCATCGTGGGTACTGCGGTCAATGCGGCTCCCTCAATAAACGGGTCGTAATCACGAGCTAAACTCTGACGCATTGTCGCAATTCTATTTTATTTGATTCTTGCAATTATTTACCATAACTATTTTCCAAAATAGTTTTGAATAGACAAAGTAGCTTGAATATACACATACTCGACCTGTAAACGTTACAAATATATGTATCTACACAAATGTACATGATTTAAAGTATGTTATTTTATAACTTTTTGAATGCGTTTTAACATTTTTAATTTCTTCTTTCTATATAAAGTTAATATAGATGAAACATTTATTTTAATGACATAGTGATTTCTGTGATGTAAGGCTCGACCGAGATCTCGGTCTCGGCATTCTCGACTACAAATCCAACCGAGAAATTTGTCTCGGTTCTCTGTAACTTTGTTCGGATCGGCATTCAAATTTAAAGCTCTGTGATCGAAATAGCACTAGAAAGCTTTCTTAGAAAGCCAAGACTGCAAAGAAATGCTAATATTTTTGAGTATTGGTTTTCGTCACCTTATAAGGTGCTTAAGCCTGCAGCAAATAAGTTTTTATCTGCGCCGCCTACTAGCGTAGCAAGTCAACTACTGTTTAGCAAAGCTGGACAATTGTATGACGAGAGGCGACACTCGTTGAAGAGCGAAAACGCCGGAAAGTTTCTTTTTTATGTTATAATATAATGTTATTTAACTTTGATTATTAAAACAGTTAATTTTGTCAAACAATTAGTAGTGTATTAAAAAGTCAACAGTATTAAAAAAAAATCACGTTTTGTCTATTCTCGGTCTCGGTCTCGGCTGAGAAAGAAAAACCCATCTCGGTCGAGCCTTACTGTGATGTGCTGATATAGGTAAATAAATACTCAATACTTGTTTCGAGCATTCCTATTATTTTAATTCAGTGGGTTAAGCAAACATTTTAATAAGAATTGTATTAAATAAAATAAGGGTCGATTTTTTATTGTTCTTGATAGCTTATTCTATTTATATATATTAAATAACTAGATGTTAGATATATCGGTCTGATGCCAATTCTCTACTGAGCTTTTAACTACTGCTAAAAGCCTTGATGTACTACAACCGCCCAAACCCGGCATTATAGATATAATATTTTATTAACTGACCGGAAATTCAATAAATAATTAACGATAACCTTTTATATATATAAATCATCATGGTTTCAAAAAGATAACAAAGCCAATAAAGAGAATTATTGTATTTTATGGAAATACCTAATAATTGTATAAAATTGAACGTTAAGTAATTGTCATTTAAAGCAATGAAGCTACAATAAACGAGGTGGTTGTAAACCAATACGTGAGTTAACTATTGGGTAATGTATCGACGACGCACCGAGTAAACCGAGTCGAGCGAACACACACACGCAATGACTAGGTACCACTCTTAAAGGAGATTACACTATATTGACAAAGGAAGTGACTATAACGCAAATCTATCTATAATAAAACTTTGTCAACAACTATTGTCACGATTCATGAAAATAGGGTTTAAGATTAAAAAATAAACAAAAGTTATTTTGTTTATGTTACTACGACATTTCAAAGATAGCCAGTTTTAGTGACGACAGCAACGTGCAATTTAACGCCAATTTATAACTTTAAGTGAATTGTTATCCTATGTCATACCATCAGCAGCACTTCAATATTATATTTTCACGAATAAAAAATGCATTACTCTTTATCTTTCACTGGAAAAGAATAAAGTTACGCAGCAAGTTCCCGCCAGCTAATCTGGCAGACCTTCCCACTGAAAACCACTCCTTATGGCTGCTTTAGTGTTAGGAAAGTGGTAACCGAAACAAATTCAGCCTGACGTTGGCTTAAGCAAGCCCCACAAGAAGCATAAACTTTGCACATAAGTGCTATGGGGCCCATAAACCACAAAGCAGGGATTCCCAACCCACACTCAGAGCTAACTTGATACTGCCCGAAAGGGTTTCGCTCCCAGGATATATATAATAGCGTATTCTCCATCAGGTCTCTATATTTTCAATAGGAATCCAAGAAACCAGCTGTCAAAATACTTTAACAAGAACATGTAAGTATAACCTACACTTGTAAAAAACTATGTGAGGTTTATATGTATTCTGGTTAAAACTGGACAAAAATCCTTTAAAAAAATCTAATTAAGCTACGCATGATCCATTCTTGT
Source organism: Calamotropha paludella (assembly GCA_927399485.1). Lineage (NCBI taxonomy): Eukaryota > Metazoa > Arthropoda > Insecta > Lepidoptera > Crambidae > Calamotropha > Calamotropha paludella. The sequence goes on along the minus strand of OV656805.1, from coordinate 22,042,876 downwards.
AACATCAAAACTTACTATATATACATAACGTATATTTGAAAACATTATATAATACCAAAGAGAACAGTGGTATACGCATTTAAAAATCCTAAATCCATTTGATTCTAGATTGACATTTATATACGTACGCTTGATCTTATAAGTGACTTTCCCGAGTGTTTTAATTTTAACAGACATCGGATATAAGAAAACGGTAAATCGGATATAAGATAACTTTAATAAGATGTTACATTTTATAAGTCTGCACCTAATTCTTAATTAACACTTATAAAGGCATTTTACATAAGCTTCTATTTTATCCTTAAGACAATATAATTCAAGTTCCAAGGGGCACTTTTTTAAAACCCTAGAAATACTAATGCTAGTGTCTTTATAATACCTTCATACTTATATATTTTTACATTCACACCAGTTAGCCTAGCCCAAATTAAGCACTCTAAAGCTTATGTGATAATTACTAGGGTAACGGACGGAGAGATATACATAGATGATATATGGATATTTAATATTTATAGAAATGGATATAAATAACAATGTCTCAAGAACAAATACTCGTATTTATTGCACATGCGTCGTACTATCTCGGTGCGAATAGCAGGATCGCTACCATTGCACCAAACGATCATCGATAATATATAAAAAATCGGGATACTTAATAAAATAACTAAATTTAGCAAGTCTCGCTTATCATGATACAAAGCACAAATATTGGAAACAGATAATTAGTTTATTGCACGTCAGTGCTGACTTTATACATTTGCCGCCCCAACGCTATAAAATTTTTGCCGCCCCTACTGACCTCTAAAATAAGATGCACTATTCACAATAACGTTAATTCCTTTTTTAGGGAATAATCTAGTTTCAAGATTATTTTTACAACTTTATGGGTATATTTTTAAGCTAAGAAGAGCAAAGCTTTGTTTTTATTACAAAGCACTATTACTCACTTTTTTCTGTACCAATTTTCTGGGCCAATTTTGCCGCCCTAAGCTTCAGCTTTTTCTATGCTTCTATGGTAAATCCGGCACTGTTGCACGCACAGAAAATTTGCGAGATTACTAACATCTAATTTACATTATCTTTATGTAATAAATAGTAAACGTAATACTTTGTTGATAAGATTACAAAGTCTCTTTAAAGCAAATGTTGCAGCCGTCATTTTTACATAATATGTTGATTAATTAATTGGCACATTGAAAAAAGAGTGTGACGGCAGGCAACGGTTGCCATACTCTTTTTCTTTTTTTTATTAATTGGTATACTGAATATTTTGTAAATTTTCTTCGTTTTATGAAAGCAAATGTTATTATTGCAAGCACGTTCGTTCGAGTGTGTTCCGGTGGGTGCACCAGAGCAATTTCGCAGTGTTTCGTATCGAGCTGACCGCAGTCTCCGGCTCGCTCAGCCGCGGTCTCGAGTTACAGTCTCTGAGTGAAATCGTTTACACTTGGAGCTTCCTCAATGGTAAACTAATATTAATAATTGAAATACTTTTACGTAAATACGGAACTCTTTTACTCTTAAGAGAAACTCTTAACCAGTTTCATCGTCGGTACCACGCGGATACTTTGTCGTTGCTAAGCTGTTAGCAAGACGTAGCAAAGCATTTCGTGATTTGGAGATATCTTTCACATTTAACTCACTGCATAGCATATAAAATATAAAGACTTAAGATTCGGGTATCCAATAAGAGGATTGAGAGTTGAATGGCATTATATTCACGTCCCCAAAAATATGCTACAAATATCAATAGACTAGCTGTTACCCACGACTTCGATCGCGTGAAAATATAGATATGTGCCAATATGAGCATATTGCCCACCCTATCTTACGGAAATCGTATATTATGTAAGTATAATCTATATGCCGTATCCCATTAAAATCATTCACTCAATTTGACGTGATTATGTAACAAACTTGAAGATAATCTAACTGTCGATCATAGTTGCATCCAAACATAAATTAATTTTTCAAACAATTGTATGCGTCTTCGTATAATTCACAACTTCCTGTCTGTTGACCAAAATTAAGAATTTTCCAAGGTGAATAGGGCAGCTACTGAAAAATATAATAATAAAATATAATAATAATGGACATATTTTCAGTAGCTGCCCGATTCACCTTGGGATGATTATGGGCATATTTTTTTAGCAGCTGCCCGGTTCAGTTCGGGATGATTTTTGAAACAATTTTTAGCTGCAATTTTTATTTGTTTCCTATCAATATTGTCCGTGAACCTCTTTCTGCGTTTTTTACCTTTCTTGCCGGAACCACCCACGCCAGATTCTTCAGAACTACCCGCACTTGCATTAACTTGCGACTCGATCACTGTTAAAGATAAATTTATTTCAGTATCTTTCGGAAATTGAAATCGTAATCTACTAAGTCGGGAACAGATTGCTAAAAGTTGTCTCACTCGCTATTGCATCAACATCTTTAACAAGAATCAACACGTCAACATGTCCTTCATTTAAATGTCTTAATTGCAAGACATTGGCTCTCCAAATTTTGCAAAAAACTGCCCTCAAGAAACAGTTTGAATTCAAATGGTAATATTTCTTCAACTGCTTTAAGCTCGCAGGTTGTTCCATAAGTATGCATTTTACTAATATTGTCATAAAGCAAATAAGACAGAGACAAAAATAAACATGCTCCATCGTCAGGTATTTCTACCACACTAAATCGTATTCCTTCGACAACGAGTGATATATTTTTTCCGTCCATTTTTCAAACAAACGTAAATTAAATCAAAAAACAAAAAAAAAACTAAGTAAAATGAAACTCCGAAATAAATTTGAAAAGTATCTCAACAAATAATAAAGTATTTTGACATTTATTTGGTGTCAGAATTTCTAACAAAAAACCAAATGAATATTAAAATAGACAGAAATAATCTGAGAAAGTGCACATTAATCAAGCAGCATAAAGCTATTAAAAATTCGTACATTCGATACGTGCGGCCACCACGACTACCTCGTGACAGCCCGTTTGGGTAGCCATACCTAAAATGACGGATCATCCTGTGCTGCGTCTTCGAAACAAATTATGATTTAATCGTTTTTCGTTTGTTAAATCTGTAATTCTTTCTCTTTTTCCAGTACTATTTTAAAAAATAGCATTTGTGATTATGTTAGATAATTAATATTTTGTATGGGGTTTTCGAAAATTTAATCTATAGTTTTACAGAAAACGATGATATATGTGGGACAAATGATAAACGTGGCATTAAATTTTTTTAAAGAAAATTCGAATTCGTTATGTTATATGATTGCGTAAACAATGCATATTTATACGATAGCAGCAACGGTTGATTTCCAGTCATTTTTTGAAGTTCCGTTGTCTGTCTCCGAAATTTATCATCAGATTTAATGAAATTTAAATGGGACCATTTCGTAATAACCCCCTTTCAAACAAAAAAAGAACTTATTTTGCAAATCCGTCTGGATATATGACGGAGTGATGCCGTTATGTATAAAAACAATAAACATCCGAATTGATAACCTTTTTCTTATTGAAGTCGGTTAATAATACTACATTTTAATTTCTTTAGGTAGTGAGTATTTATTAATAACTAGCTGACCCGGTCACGCGTTGCTGTGTTATAAATTAAAATGATATCTTTCAAGTTGGATCAAACTGCACACGGTGTACAAATTTGATTTAAATCGGATAAGTAGTTTAAGAGTCCATCGCGGACAAACAACGTGACACGTAATTTATATATATTAAGATTTTCAAACCTAACTATACTCTGTCCAATGTAGGATGATACTTTTGACAGTTGACACCTATATATGTAGAGGGTATAAAGTTGCTATTGCAATGTCAAGCCAAACATAAGGAAACAAACGCAACCTTAGTACGTAGCAATAAGGAAGTGACACCTGTCAAAAGTATCATCCTACAAAGTATATTAAACTAAAGAAGTTTCATATAAACTTTGCCATACCGTTACACCCCCTTAGGGGTTGAAATTCGCAGAATCCCGCCTTAATGAGCACCTACCATTCCTATAAAGATAGTCCTTGCTTTTGCATAGGACTCCAAGCATTTGTAATTTCTGTAATTTCGTGATGAAAGAGTGACTTCTCGCTTTTATATAATTATATAGATTCTACAAAGAAGGTTCTATGGGTGTCTAGTAAGAGGAGTTATACTCAACTCTGCCACACACCTAGGGTCATTTCCCAATTGGCAAAAGACAAATAAAATTTGCCTTCTTCAAGAAAAGTCTCCATCCGTTTAAACTTTTATGGAGTACAGATTATCAGCCTGTTATACGTATACCACTTGGTATATACTATACTCGTGACACAGTGTTATAATTATAACGTTGCGTCTTGACATTAACATCATTAAGTTAATTTGGATGAAATTGAAAATAAAATATTAAATGAATAAAAAAAACCTACTTTCTGTCTGCTTTGTAAGTACAAGAGACACATACACTGGCTACAAGAAATTTGTACAGAGCAAAATGCAAGATTAATCGGCTATGAAATTCTAGCAAAACTTGGGAGTTATCGTGAACATACAAGCAGCAAAAACAATAGTGAATATAAGTTGCAGAAGTGTATGGAGTTACTAGTTACACGCACGCGAAGATATAAGTAACCATTCGTGACCATGTTAAGCCAATTGATAAACAATGTGGTGATCTAACCCAGCTGAAATATTGCTTATGAAAATAACATTTATTGTTATTTGACATTACTTGAAGTGTTCAATAATTTATAAAAAAAAGAATTTCTCAAATAACTTCTAAGGAGGTTTAAGGAGCATTTTTAAGCCTATCTCGTGTAACCACCTTCCACTTATACTTTGTCCAATGTAGGATGATATTTTTGACAATTGACACCTATGTAGAGGGTATAAAGTTGCTATTGCAATGTCAAGCCAAACATAAGGAAACAAACGCAACCTTAGTACGTAGCAATAAGGAAGTGACACCTGTCAAAAGTATCATCCTACATTGGACAAAGTACCTATAGTATTCTCTTCTTTAACAGGTTATACATTATTAATTATTTTTGTATTAAGTAGATAACGTAAATGTTTCACGTAGAGCATAATAGAATTAAATATTATATATACACTTCTAAACATTCGCGCTCCATTTGTAAACAGAATTTCCAAAACAGATGAAAAGCCCCTAAGAAATTGTAGTAGGGTAATTTCTTTGTCATGACGTTTCAGGTTTCACCGGAAATGGTAGAGGACTGTCTCTGCGGGTACTGTGTTACGCCTTTGTTATCGACGTAGTATCGTCTTCTATTGTGACACAGTTTTCTTAATATCCGTCACATATAAAACTAATCATGTACAGGACCTAAACTAATTCCTTAACAAATAAGTCTCTATTGTGCATACTCATGACGCGTACCTACAATATATTCAGCCCACTTCATTGTTAACAAGTTACCGATTATTTTTTACCATTACGGCGTTTTTATTTAATATTTAGCTGGCAACACATTACTATTATAAATCGCACGCACACGGTTTCTAAACTCTATTTGCTCCTCACTTGATCAATTCAAACGCTAACATACACATTCGTATTGTTTAAATCTGGACTTTATTTCTTTTGAAATAGGCATATAGCTACGTAATATATAAAGTAGCTATGTATGTGTGGGGGTCGTATTTGCCGTTAATTTGCTCATGAATAGTAAAAAGCCGGGCTCCCGCTCAGAGGGCATTAATAGCCTGTTTTTGCCACCTACACTATGATTAATTCTTGTAAAACGGTTGTTTCTTGCTATTATTCAGTGTTTTGCAAAGTGTCTGCTATAAGTTATCTAGTTTTTTCGTTTGATTCAGTTTCCACATCATTAGTCGGGACGGTATGTAGATAAGTGTAATGCGAGTATTAATTGTGCATGTGAGCTTTCTGCATCTTGCGTTAAAAAATAGAATAATTTACAATGTATAGATTTAAGCATTTGTTGAATTACATTTTATTCTGTAGCTTTTAACAGACAGTACTAATTTATTTTTTCTATACTATATTTCCATAACTCCGGTATGGCAAAAGTAACATCAGTATTAATTTGTTATAATAATATTAATTCATTAATTTGTAAACCAATCCATCTACGAACAAAAAACAGTTATTAAAATTATTTGATATTGAAAAAATACATGTGTATCATCTATTTTTCGCGGAATTGATACTTCGATCTTTCTTATCTACATTTTGCTTTACGTATATACGAGTATTTTTAAATACACATTTTACATGTAATAAGTCAATATTCAAATTTGATTATCTATTCGTAAAAGAATGGTTATTTTCATTTCACCTCAATAAAACTGAGGTTTGTTTTCATAAGAAAAGCAAAAGAATACCTATTATGTAAATGTCGGGTTACTTTAATAAAAATGCACAAGCTTCACATCAGAGTTTACCGACAATAACAAAAACAAACATTCATAGAACAATCTTAAGCGTTTAGAGAGTAAACCGATTAAAGAGACAATTAGAAGTCGCGGAAGACTCGTTCGATACTCGTAATATAATTGATAAAGATTCTCATTCGCTCAGTTATATTAAATAGAGTGAACGCTAGCGGTTTCTCGCTCTGAAACAATAACCACAATCAGCAACATCGCTTCGCACAATGACATCGCTCTTTTCTGAGGTACCCATGAATACCTAACTAAATGGAAAAATTACGGAGCATACTCGCGCGTAACTTATGAATAATTGAATATTAATGTTTGTTAACAATCTAATACGTTAAACGGTTAATAGTGCGTTACGCAATTGTTGGAAAAAAACTCATAAGCACGCTATAATTACTTTTACGGGTTGTAATTAAAACTGATTAGGTACATACTGAGCAAATAAAGACTGCTACTTAATATACATCTAGTCCAGAGAATATTCTATTTAGTCTTTAGTAATTCTATTAATGACAATGAATGAAGCTTTTTGGTAAAATGTCTTATATCCAAACAATATTTAATGACGGTTACTTCTAGCACATCTTACTTTAGAAAATGCAAACGTGCCAGTTAATTTATGCTGTCGTAAAAAAAATATTCATCCTGGCTTATAAAATATACAAAATAATTAGCCTATATAACCAAATACGAGTTTTGATCTCAATCCTTGAGTACAGTTAAATATAAAATATTTTACTCTAGACAAGTGCCCCAACAATAAATAAACATACAAAAATAGCAGCGTCTATAATAAACCTAATTAATTACGCACTTAGCTGGAGCTTGGGGGAAGAACCCTCTCCTTTTGTCTCTTTAGAACATTTGGTACCAACACCCTAGCTGCCAATCTTACTCTAATTGATGCAAGTGAGTCGATCTTTTTATTGGTTTGAATTCTAACGATTGTCCGCAATAAACACTGAATTGTTGTCAACCTACCCCTTTAACCGACTTCTCACGCAACTGTAACTGTTAACCTAACTACTTGTAAGCGGTGCACTCGTAATACATAAAAATTAAAAGTTATTGTCTAAGAAACGTGTGAGAATGTTTAATTAAATAATTGTGCGCCACAGAAACCGCGTATGGCATCAACGAAAGTGACAACACACTTATCTCGTAAACGTTCTGGCATAGAAACATCGCGGATTGATATCACACTTTCCCAGGCTTATTAAGAAATAAATATATGTTTTAATTAAGCAAATTACAGTAAAATTTAAGGGGCCCGGTAACGTGATCTGATAACGAAACTATTACACAACGGTTACTTTATATAGGTGGGTAAGGTGTGATGTGAACAATCAAACCAACAACAAGTAGACCGCATTCAAAATAAGCCTTTTTACACGAATCTCTCACAGAAAGTAGTGAGAGATTCACCAATCGGGCCCATGAGAAACCTAGGTACTAACCCACTTTCATTTAAAGTCATATTACAAAAAACGCTTCGTTAAAGTCAACAACATGCGGTAAGGTTAAACGTTAACACAAAAACAACATTAATCATGCATTGCACACAAACAAAAATTAGTTCCGTGCTATTTGTCGTATCCTGGAATCATCGAGAATTAGTTTCGGCCGAGTTTCCCGGCGTCATCTGGAAGCGTCTCATTAGAGGTGAGCAGCGGCAAAAAATACGTTCGAATCGAGACTACAATAAGGCGCATGACTCGCCGCTCCACGATCAATTATTAATAAAAAGCGGGCCGCTTCATTGAAAGGGCGATTAGCTCAATATTTATATGGAATATTCGGTATCAACGGCGCTTTGTGCTCATAATTCGGTGGGTCGTGACGAGGCGCGTTTGACTCTGCCGCCCAATCCATAGACCAACTGCTGCCAGCGCATATATAGACGTATACAGAAATATTCAATTTCCTCAAAAGTAAGTTAACTATTTCAGTATTTAATTACAAAAAAGAGTAATGAGTTGCTGAAAAACAAAATTACTTACGGAGTATTATACAATGAAACTACACTTTAACCGCGTAACATTAAGTAATACTTTATGTTTTAGTAATCAATAATTATTTTAATAATATTTCTCTGTATAAAACCATCCAACCAACCATTAGAACTCCTTTCAGATTTTGTTTTATTTTCTCATATAATATCGGCAATAGATTTTGTTATTTATGGATATTTAAAGAAATATTCTCTTAGAATGGCGATAAAATTAGGCAAAATGTTAAGCTACAAATTTAATAATCATTGTCGGTCACCACGCTTGGCGCATACTCTTTGTACTACCGAATTGACTCCGAGTCTGAAAGAGTCTCGCCGTGAAAGCAGCCACTATAGCGGCATGAATTTGTTTAATCTGATACGATTCCGCGCACATCAATCACGGCACGTACCCACTTGTTCGTAGCGAAATTAATATCGTGACGGATGAAATTCTATTAGATATAAATAACTTTTGGTTTTTCATTTTTTAATAAAGCTTTTCTATCAAAATATAATCCATAATTTATATTTTTTTTATAACATTATACTTATACTACATAATAAATACACATTAAAAACAGGCAGATGATACACTTAGTGTATACAGAGTAAAAACACCCCTACACTAATCTAACAATTATAAAGCAAGGAGGTGTAAGAACAGACAACTCCGCATTGACCATAGGACCGACGACTAACCAATAAATTTGACGAATAAACGACAATAAAGTTGCACCAGACGTGCAACCGTAGCGATCTTATCTTTCGACAGACCTGGATTTGAGCCTAGAAGAGGCAGATATTTGATGAATTCGGGCATTTGTACTTATGTTAGTATATAGTATAGTATATTTGTTACCCTAATTGCTATGCTTAAGTTCAATAACGCAGTGGATAGCGTTTGGCCTGCGATGGCGAGGGAGGCTAAGCAACTTTGCCAAGTACCAAAGTGGACCAAAAAACTTATTACCTGGAGTTCCTTCGTGTCAGTACGCTAGTACATCTAAGAGTCGTTAGCTATCACTAATCCGAACTGGGCTCACGTGATGCATACCCAGCAGTGGGGACATTAATATGATAATATAAATTAATTAAATAATACAAAGCTTTTCACTTCATATGAAATCATAAATATAGACGTACTAGTAGATTTCTGAATATTGATTTAAGAATATGATTTACTACACAAATTTCAACATTCAAGTTATCATATTATCATAGAACTGCCTAATCATTGAGCAGACAGATCTAAATGCAATCGTTGGCCGAGCGATTTTTCAGCCACTCGTTGGTAATGAACGGGCATTTTCACGAGCTTTGGCGCCGCTCGCCATGCAAATGTGGCGGGTAATGACGCGCGAAGTAGAACCAACACAACTGCACAAACATCAAAATATAGACTCATGGACGAAATTATAGAAACGTATTGAAGTAAACAAATATACTTAAAAGGTTGTTGTCCACAACAGGAAAGCAAAAAATATTTTACATAGCATTTAAATATTGCGAATCGATGGCGCAGTGTCTAACTCGCTCGACTTAGAACAAATATTTAAAATAATTTCAAAAAATCAGGTCAGCAGGTGGCTTCCCGTGTGGAAATATTTTTCAGAAATAATTTAGATTTACTCCGAAAACATCAGAAAATTTCTTAAAATGATACGAAATATTCAGAATCTTTCTCAAATTTGAAACTGATTTTTTCGGAGTAAATCAGAAATTATTTCTGAAAAATATTTCCACACGGGTGATCATCATATTTTGGAGGCACATTAAAGTGGATGTCATCCGCCACTCCGCTTTGATCCGCATGGTAGGTATGCTCTGATAGTGTTTTCGGCCACTAGAAAAACCTGGAGGTTGCTTGCTTTAGTTTATGACACCATACCAACACTCAAGGACACACTTGAAGACGTCGTAAAAGGCGACTGATGATGCTACAAAATGGACAGCAGCGTTTTCCGAATTATGGGCTTTTACTGGAATCTTCAATCCACCTCCCGTTATGGAAAATGCTTCCGTCTGGAAGTGGACATATTTAGGCTGAGATGATTATTATAATGATATATTTGCTATTATGATTAGACCGAATTGGGCCATATCTAAGACGACAAATCCTTATAAACTTTCTTGGCTTGCAGCCATCGTGACGTCATAAACTACTTACTTATAGCAATTACGAAATATAACGATAGCAGTGAAGTTACACAGTAGACCCTAAATACTAGTAGTAATGGGATAGTTTTGGAAATTTAAAAAAGCTATAATAATATTTCATTAAGCAGTGTCAAAAGGACAAGATGTTACGACTTTTGAAATTTCTTTATTTTTGTTCGATATTGAGTACATAAAGAATTGATAAAATATAGGTAGGTATAGTAACAAATCTAGCTTTTGCAAATTGTTGTGTCTTGATACACCGACGCTTTATTAATCAGTATTTAACATGATCCATCAAAATACCAGTAAAAATATATGGGTCTCAATATTATAACTGATATACATAGGCACTGGGTAGGTGTTGGATCTTGCAAGTGGGAGGGGACCAAATACATTTATGCAATTTTACGATAAGGAAACTAAATGTGTCATACACTATATTACCTCAATCTTGGTCACTTAAATCATATTTCAGCTGACTAAACTGACTATTTTTCTATATTGCATTCACATTAATAATATCACCTGTTATAACACATCACGAACGTCAACTACGTACGTTGGTCACTAAAAAGTTTAATTGTAAGAAGTGGTGTGAAATACAAACACTGCACTTTCAGATATTACTTTATTTAAGTATTACTGCACTTTCAGATATTACTTTATTTAAGTATTACTGCACTTTCAGATATTACTTTATTTAATAGTTTCAGATATAATACTATATGTAATATTAATGACAGGTTTCATCTAGCAGACGTGACCATACCTTCAAAACCAAACAGCCTCAAGTTCGAGTCCCGGTCGATGAAGATGCTTATGTGATTAATACAAGCATTTGTACCTGAGTAATGGGTATTTATATATATTTCTATGAATATAGCTTCTCAAGATTTTCATGGCTTCTTAGGGAGGCTCTATCATTCGGTTTGGTTATGGCTGTTTAAAGATTTCTTTATAGTTCGTTGCTTTGTGAAAATTGCTAGTGTAGTCACCCAGCGACCTAACTCCTAGATATAAGTTCATAAAGCAAGAAAAACTAAAATATCGAAATTAAGTCGGTCTTATAATCCGATTTTTTCAGGATACCCGTAAATGTGTTCAAATTGGATGCTATGACGATTACGTAATTAATTACGTATACTGGATTACATAAGAAGTAATATATAAATAAATTAGGCAGTATTATTAACTTTTTTAACACATTTTTAACTATATTAAGAGATTTTTTTATTATAATTGCTAAAAACAAAATACAAAAACTAAAGAAACTAAACAACCATACACTAATCCAAATGATTAATCTTCTCTTAGAAGGCAGAAATCCAGTTTAACAAGGATATATGGAGAAAAATATCAAAATTGTTGGCGTTTAACCGTTTTGACTTGAGCATGCCACGGAACTAAAAACTCTTTTATTGCCACGAAATGAAGTCATCCAAGAGAAAAGGGCAAAGAATACAGCATGAAAGAGCCTCACAATACTCTTTTAATTTGTCATTATGCAGCAATAAAAACATTGTGAATGAGAACGACAAAAAACTCGTTCAGAGTCTGACAAAAACTGCTGGGTAGGGCAAATTTCGCAAATCATCCCGCCAGTAATGATGGACGCTTGAAAAAAATTTAAATATGAAAAGGTTGGACGGGGCAAAGTAATGGTTTAAAATCATTTTTCATTCGAGCCACTCGTGAGTCAGAAAACGGTAGCCATCGAGTGGGCTTCCATTAACTGGGAGATTAGTATTTTGGACCGCATCCATCTCAGAACCTCCTTCAAACGAATATTAGTTACCTCCTTCGAGCCACTAATGAAACTACACTGTATATAAAAGTAGTCATTTTATTAACAATCAATAATGTTTTCGGCAAATCTGTATGGATGATCATTTGTTTTTCCTCTTTTTCTGTTTCTGGACTTGTTCCAAAGGCGGCAGACCACTATCGAACTCGCTGGCTGTATGCATTGAACTTTGTTTGTTCCTAACGTTGCTTCCGTAGCCACCAATCTTCATCCTCGGGAAACTGCAAAAACGAAATGTAGTTTTGCTCAGGATATGTGTTTCAAAAGCGCAGCACAATTTTTAAGCAGAAATGTTTTTACTTAAATAAAAATCCACTAAACCACTTTTAACTAGACTCAAATTCTAGAGTTCTATTGTTTTTGTAATAAGACTCGATAAACTGTAGGTTTTCGCATGTAGGTAAAATGTATAAAGTTATCGTTTACATGATATATTAGCGAACCTAGAAGACGTTGTCCTGTCCGGATAAAGCGTTCCCTACCAGGTCCAATGGTGAATCTTGTTACTATGCAGGGCTCCACTCATACTCAGATAAAAAAAAATCATCAAAAGCTGTTTAGGAATACATACACACGTACATAAGAATAATCTTCTATCAGAGACTTGACGTTAACTAACGTGGTTGTTAAAACCAGTTTTTTTATTCAAGTTGCAGAAATATATTTCCGATAAACTCCTGAATGTCCTGGTATTTTTATTTAATTGACCCAGATTATTCAGTTTGTCTACGCAGTACTTCACCAGTTTTGAACATATGGCGTTTAGCTTGATTGGCTATCTGAGATGAGGTAGACGGTCTGATTTGAGTACTTTTGTTGGCAGTGGCGTATTTGCTTAGATCCACACTTTTGTTCACTATTGGAATAACACCGTATGTTTCGCATGCCACATCATACTCATTTTGGACCCACCTAAGAAACCAGACTAAGCTTCCCGCCTTCTGACCACGCTTCTCTGCTAGGTTGCAAAATGGCAGCATGACATCCGTTATATTACTCATGAAAGTCTGAGAGCTCTACGAAAACAATTTCAATATTTAGTCCGTCCGTATCATGCCTACGTCGATCTGACGTAGGTACTTGTATTTTTTTCTATTCATACGAAGATTGTCAAAAAAATTGCAACAAATGCGTTTTCAATGTTAAAGCCTCTCTTTGAATGTATTCTTGGACGTTTTATTGACGTATTGTAATCTGTACAAATTAAAGGACATTATCCACTTTGTATAGGCGGTTTTGCTTAATATGGACATATATTTTAAATAGTATAACTATATTAGTTTGTAAGTTTACACCACCAAGAAACTACTTATCGTATTTGTTTTGTGTCAATATTCCGAAAATTATTTCATTTCGATTTGTTGAGATAGTGACATTACAGACAATAAAACGACAATGTTCCTACATATCTCTATAAATCCGAGTCGTAATTAACAAATTCTTAGCTAAAAAATGGGCAGGCGAAGACAAATTATCCTGGTGCTTTGCTCAACCTAAAAATAAATGTCGAAGTAGTAAAAAAAAATTTAAAATGCTATTGACAGCTACCACTACGCATCTACACGCAGAACGACACGGTTTATGAGTGACAGCGCCATTTAGAGCTTTTTGCCAACAATCGATAAAACATCGATTACAATAAATTGTTTAATTAATAAATATTTTGTGCGCATTCATAGTTGTTAATTTGTTTTAAGTTTCGCAAAAAAACTTATGAAATAACAACCATGATTTGGATACAAATCGCAAGAACTATTTAATAAAAGTGTATGTAATGGATGTAATTGTATAACTATATAATGGCAACACCAGAATTGAAATGAGACTAGTGACGGCAGGAAGTAGGCATATTATTTCTCTAAAGACTCGTATGACAAGGGAAATTCGATACAACTATAACATACAAAATTCGTCTAAAAATAAATAAGAATTTATAGTTAATTTTTTGTTTGCTGAGCACCTTGTCCACGCCTATCCAGTTTTTGACAATATCCTTTAACAGTCAACATACAGTTATACATTCCAGCCATTCAGTAATGTATTTTAATGATAAAACTTACCCAGGTCTCTTTTTTTCTTCATCTTTATGAATTGTAAGTCTGTTCGTTGGCATTTCCTTCATGCTGGGTAGGTTTTTGGCTCTTCTGGCTAAGACAGCAGGGGTGTCTCGCAGGGCAAAGGCTTTAGCAGCATGGCCAAGATGCAACTGTCGAGCATCTAACCATTGCCGCACTTCGCGAGGGTAGCATGAGTAAAAGCGCACCCACGATGTATAAGCTAAAGTACCAGCATGAATGATACATTAGACATATATTCAAAATCAAAAGAAAATACCTATGAGACTGATATGTAGCTACACATAAAACTGACAAAATTAAACGAAAAATTGTATATTTAGTTTCAACATTTCCACGCTTATCGCACACTTAAATAAAACCACCGGAATAACTTGACCGGATTTGCATGCTATAACAAGAATAAACGCATCATAAGTCCGGACTTAAACTACTTATACCGGAATAAATAAACAATTATTTTAAAATGTATGTAAAATATTTTTACTACTCTTTAAGCAAGATTCGTAGATCACATCCAGGTGCTTAACTTTTTTATTCTTTTTATAACAACTAAAAGATTTTTTGTTCAGTCTTGTAATATACAACTTTTAATCAATGAATCTCAAAGTGGTGGTCGTGGGTTAACACTGACACACTATTGCAATTTGCGGCCAGCTACTGCGTTGTAAAAACTTTTAATAGCAACTAGAATGAATTTGAATTCAGAGCATATATTCAAAGTATTTCTTAAAAAAAAACCCGAGTTATTTAAAATTGGTTGATTTTGATGAGCTTTTCTTGGTTATGCAGAATAGGTGCTCTGATAATCGTTTAAATACAATTTAAAAAATATTTAAACAAGGATTGATTTAAAAAAGACGAAAGATCAAATTTTCCATACAAATGACCAATTTCATAGGTAATTTAATACATATTCCTAAAAGCCTTATTTATAACAGCTTTAATATGAGGATCTTACAAAATATTTTAAGCTTTAAAGAATATTCTTTAAAATATGCTTTAAGAGTATTCTTTAAATTATCCGAATATAAACTTGGTTTTTGACTACTACACCAAAAGTCGCCGTCGATGAGAGAAAAGACAATTCAACTATATAATCAATATTTTGCTATTTTATAAATAGAAGGAGAGAAAATGTCTGTTTCTTGTATATTAATAGCTCCGTAAGATAGGGTGGCTGTCGTCAGTTAATCAGCTCCCGCTTTTCAATCGCTACGCTTAAATAAGCCATACCTTTGCTGGCGCGTGCAAGCCATTCCTTCGAGCTATGTGCGGTGTTCTCCAGCTGGTTCTGCAGCGCGATGGCAGCACGCGCTGCATTGGCCGCCGTCGGCGCCACGCTGCGCAGTGGCTCCAACGAAGACGACTCGTCTGACTGACGCAATCTAAACGAATGCTAAACTAAACTTTCCATCTACCCAAGCTTATGAACTCATCTAGTACTTTTATGAATTACTTTCTTAAGGCGGGTTATGGGTGGAAGAGTCCTAACAAATTTTATTATTCTTACACAAACATGGGATAGGGTTTAGATAGTTCAGTTGCTTGAGGGCAAATTGATTAATAATATAGTTTTATGTAGTAACTATGTCAACCCCGTGCCGCCACCGGCTTTCCTAATATTCAATTGTTATTTTGAGGATATTATTCAAAAGTTTGATAAAATAAGTCTTATTTACGTTTTGCATAGGGGAAGTGGCCAAATTATCTTTCGTTATTAATAAAAAGCTCCCTATTTACATAGGGACATACAATTTACATACAAGACATTACTTAATGGTGAACACAGATAGCAGATACTTTTTTGGCATGCATCACATCTTGATTAGAACTTTTTCCGCTTTTTAACCGGTGACAGAGATTGTATAGTTATACAGTATTTCGCTCATGTCATTTTAATTTCATTTTGTTTTTGAACAAAATCAACGAAACATTTAATAACTTATTTAGCTTTTACACTTCCGCGCACATCACACATTAGAATAAAACACTTTTTTACGGATTTTTACGCATATTTTATTTTATATTTAATCCTGACGTTTCGACTCCTTTACAGGAGCCGTGATCACAGGATGACTAAGATAATGGTTGTCATGTATTTTCTACTACCTTCACAATATTTTAATCAGGAACGTTCCTAATTGTTAAAATTATTTTATATAAATCAAATTGTTTTATTTTTACATTTTATTTAGTTATTAATTTTTCACTACATTACATTGTATACTACTGAGTCTACTACCAGTTCGGAAATTGGGAGGCCCTTCCGAGAAGAACCGGCGAAAGAAACTCGGGTAGTACTTAGTAGTCGGTACGTAGTCGGGTATTACTCGGTAATACTTACTTTAAACCAGCCAGAAAAATTAACCAATTCTTACGACCGGTCAAGTGCAATATACCCCTCCAGCATGCAGGTGTCTACAAAATCGATTGTGACTTTGGTGTCTCATACATCGGACAGACAAAGAGAAGTCCCTATAGACGCGCATTAAAGATCACATAGCCGACATAACACATCGGCGCGATAATAGGTCTGCAGTGTGTGAGCATACTTTTGATCCAAATCCAAAACTTTAATCCAAACCACTACATTCGTTTCGATAAACCACAAATTCTCGCTAAAGAACAAAGATTTGTTCCTAGGATGCTACGAGAGACTTTTAAAATCAGGAAACATTCTAATTTCAATAGAGACGAAGGTTGGAGCGTTCCACTTGCTTGGGATCCAATAATTAAA
Organism: Calamotropha paludella; assembly: GCA_927399485.1. NCBI lineage: Eukaryota > Metazoa > Arthropoda > Insecta > Lepidoptera > Crambidae > Calamotropha > Calamotropha paludella. Next base: position 22,025,696 of record OV656805.1, on the reverse strand, counting down.
ATACCTACAAAAACACACATTGCAAGACCTGATGATGTAGTTAGCTCTTTTTGCAAATAATAACAGTAAAATGGCGGTCGGTGTCCCTGCCCGAGTTTCTTTCGCCAGTTCTTCTCGCAAGGGCCTCCCAATTTTCGAACTGGTAGTAGACTCAGTAGTATACAATGTTATCGTAGTGAGAATTTAATAACTAAATAAAATTTAAAAATTAAACAATTTGATTTATATAAAATAATTTTAACAATTAGGAACGTGCCCGATTAAAATATTGTGAAGGTAGTAGAAAATACATGACAACCATTATCTTATTCATCCTGTGATCACGGCTCCTGTAAAGGTATTATCCGCTCATTTGCTTGTACATATCGCTACTACATATTAGTATACTTATATTTTGTTTCCAGTAGTTGAGTAACACAAAGAGAAACGACATGCCCGAATGAAATAGCAGAGTGGAATGTGAATGAATTTCTAGATCTAATTAGACAATCATGAATGTTACCAGAGATACTGAAATTTAAAAACATCGCGAACGGATGGTAGGGATACATTAATCGGACGATTAAAAAAGAACGCAAGTGTGTTTGAATTAAGCTTACTTAATTTTCAACATTACCTGATACGCTTCTGTTCCAAGTGCCTTACGAATTCGGCCTCGCTGGGCAGCAAGAACATGACGGCAGCGCCTACTTGAGTGGCACGCCCCGTACGGCCCACCCTGTGTTCAATGTTACACATATGTATTGTTATGTATATACATATATGTAATGTAATGATTAGTGTTATTTATACGAATTATTTCAACAATATGAGCCAATGAGTTAACCTGATAGTGGGGCACACCCATTTCCTATGAATGAAAACGCATTTTTGATAAACCCACCATAACCGGGCCGAATACGAATTGGAGGGTGCTCATAACTACAGGTGAAGCTGAAAATAATGCTCTGACGAATAGCCCTTGCGCAAATGAGTAAATTTCAGTAATCTTAAGCCAAACGCGCTACAGCTTATAGAAAAGAAGGATAATTCCAGAAATTTCAAGACCAATATGGATCTTAAACTTTCAAAGTAAAAGAAATCCTTTACCTGTGAACATAATCTGTGGCAGAAGCTGGTGCGCAGTACTGAAGCACCATATCCACGCGGGGAACATCTAGACCGCGCGCTGCTACATCCTATGACACGGTAAACAAAATAAAAATCAATAATTTAATGAAACTCAAAAACAATTAAAATAGGTCGTTGTTATTGGGCCTATATATGCCCGGCAAAGGGCGTCGGAAGGCTGATGTGATGATGATGAGTTACTATTAGCAAGATACTAAATAAAGCATTCTTCAAAAATATAAAGGAAAAAATCCTTTCATCATCATTAAAGACTATCCTATTGTTCATTTTGAGTGAAATTATAATTAAAGAAAGAAAGAAAAAACATTTATTGACATACACACAGAGAGAGAGAATACAAGAATACAGAAATCTAATACAATCTAAACGGCAGGATGGCCCGATTCATTTGCCGTCACTCGTAGCAACGTAGCAACCAATACCTAATCTGTGATATCATTTGACACGACTAAAAAGGGATCAATTTCCACGTCAAAAACGCCACGCAAACACCACATGGTGATAAATAGATACATTACACATATTAAATACATTTTTAAAATGTGCTAGCATTCAAATGTAATTAATGTAACAAAATTCGATTTAACCAATATTTCTCGTACAATACTTAAAAAAAACTGTATAATTTTATTCGCTCCGGTTTTTTTTGCGCGAGGCGATTTTTCCCGTACTCTTCAGATTAATATAAAACGCTTAAAATGATCTGTAATTCGGCCACGTTACGTGAGCTCATCAAATGTAGTGTTATCTTAATCGTAAAAAGCTACAGTGAACGTGTCATGCTTACGGTTCATAGAGTTCTGTACGTCTCATTTAAAATGTCTATTTATTATCAAATAATAATTACTGACGGAAATAACAATTACATATTAATATTAGCTAAATTTCAAATAAATTACGTGTATCCTCTTACTGTTGTGTTGTTGATAAAAATATTAAATAATGTGAAATTCACTAGTGTTATCGCAACGTGAAATTGTAGCTGCACACTGGCGAGCAAAAGTATGGAATCACTTACTTGAAATTATGCCGCTCGATCTTGAGTGATCATCACAATCAATCACAAGTAACGAATAATAAAAATAGCACCATTTTAAGAGTTAAACTATTAACTTTAAATTTATTTAAATCACACCAGTACTAAAGGTGATATCGCGGATTAAGTGAAGGAGTTAGGAAAACAAGGAAATATGGAAAAGTAATTAATGAAGAAAGCAACAAAAATTGATTTATAAAAAAAATATTTGACCTTAAAATTAAGTTTTAATATTTTGTGTTAGTTTTCCCTCCCCTATCCCTAATAACTGCTCGAAGACGATTCTTCATTGACCTAATCAGCTTCTGAATCGATTTTTGCGGGATACCTTCCCACTCCTCTATCAAAGCCGATTTCAGCTCGTTTACGCTTGAAGGAGCAGGATTTCTGGAAATAACCCTCCTCTTCAGTTTATCCCACACATGCTCAATGAGGTTCAAATCCGGGTTGAGCGCTGGCCAGTCCAATGTGGCGATACCGACTTCTTTGGGGTATTCAGTTGTGGCATGGGAAGTGTGACAACGAGCGTTATCGTGCATAAGGAGAAAGTCATCACCGATATATCCCGTATAGAGAACGACATGTTCCAACAGAATATCTGAAATATAGCGGGCTGAAGTTAGACCGCCTCCTCGTCCCCGAAAACAAGCTCCGTTTTACCGTCGAAAGAAACATTGGCCCCCATAATACAAGAACCACCCCCAAAAGCCACTGTCTCGGCGAAACAGCACTACGTAACTTGCTCCCAAGGCCACCTGTAGGCCCGATATGTTCAGTCGCTGCCGTGCAAACACATTCTGCACTCGTCGGAGAACAAGACTCGCCTCCATTGCTCGACTTCCCAATCAAGATGGGTACGAGCAAATTAAAGACGTGAATGTCGGTGTTCTGCCGTCAGTTTCAGGCATGTGGCACGCCTTGTGACAAATTTGCTTGCTTGAGTTTTCGAGGAACTGTCCACTCGCTGGCAGCTACCCCACGAACATTTCTGAGTTTCAAAACGGTCATCCCTCTCCGATGTGCATCGGCGCCGTCCAGATCTTGGTCTCGAGACAAAGCCACCAGTCTCCCGAAAGCGTTTATAAACTTTCAAAACACAAGACTGGCTTATGTAGAGATGACGTGCGACAGCCCGCTGGTTGAGCCCTTCTTGCAATAGGGCGACGATTTGTGCTGCTTTAGGTGTAGTATCCATTTTCGTCCAAGTTCAACGTGTGAAAGCCGACTGATGATAGAACAAAATCCGATAACATGTGCTTTTACAGGGTAATTCAATACGCCGAAGTCGCGGCGTATCAAATAATTGAAACATGTTTTTTTTCCTTACTTCTTCACGTCATCCAGGACAGCTTCTTAATACTGTTGTGATTTGAATGAATTTGGTGTTAATTTAAAGTTAAGCCTTTAAAATGGTGTCATTTTTATTATTATTAAGTAATTATTCTATATTCAAGATTGCGTGGAACCAATTTCAAGTAAGTGATTCCATACTTTTGCTTGCGAGTGTAGTTTCAAATTAAGAGCGGCAATAGTAGCTTGCTCTAGAAATTGCATGTGTCTAACGACCTATGATTGCAGTTTAACCCTTAATTCGACGGATTTTATTTTTTAATTTGTAAAATTGTTACTAATTTTGGTTCTTAGCTTGTAGGGGACCCTAGAAAAAATATATTAAAAAATCTTCCTATTTCAATTTTCTGTTACAATTACAGCACCCAGAAATCTAGATATATGGACTAGTTTTCGTAGGGAGATTTTTTTTTAATTCAACGGGAAATATACTGCACGACGTCGAATTAAAGGTTAAGGTAATAATATATACATATAATATAATGTAATAATAATCAAAAGTTAATATTATTTCAAATAAACTCTCAACTTTAATATTTTAAGACCTTTCTTTCTATATCTATACATTGGGAATTTTTTTTCTATGAATATATGTAATAACGCATTATTCTATCTGTATTAAAAATAATATTAATATAGCCTGTACCGTAATATCAGATTAAATAAAAGCACAGGAGCTCTATTGAGCAATGATTATACCGACGGCCAGTAGCGGGTAGACCGCCCGCCGCGCCAGATATTGGTGCGTTCGTTCCGACTTCATTAACTCTCTATAAAGGACGACCGCTTTGCCGTTTTAATATAATTACGAGATCCGATTGAGCCTTTAATGCCAACATACTTTTCAGTTACTGCTTTAGCAAATAATAATTAAAATAGGTATGTTTCTAAGATTTTTCTCAATATTAAATGAGAATATAAGGAAATAGAAGTATTTGAAAATAAACTATACAGAACAATTTTTTTACTGGACGACAGCAACAAAGGATGTTTTTCGGATAACGAAAATATTCACCCTCCTCTTTTGGTGAGAGTTATGTTATATAACTAATGCAGATATTATTTAAAATTTAACATGACTACATATATTTCACCAACCAGTGCAAACAAGGAAATATTACAAAAACTTTTATAAGAAATATTTCAACTTGTCTTTAAAAAAAAATTAGGTGGGACTCATACCCACAAAAATTACCACATACGTCAAAAAATTACATAACATGTTGTAGGTACTCCTAGAATTAAGACGCGGCACTCTGGAGTCAGCTTATTCCAGAAAAAAAACCCATTAGATATATTATATGAAATAGAAAATGCTCAAATAACAAAAAAGGTAATAAATAAATATATTAATTTATTGTATTCTTTGTGCAATGAAAATCTTATTTTACTAATTAACTACACATAAGAAAACATTACACTAAAGACGATAACATAATAATCTCAATTTTAAATTATCACGAATATAATCTGGTATAGGTACTACGACGCACCTGCAGCGGTCACTTTTATGGCTTCTCAGAGTATAATTGAGAAACTTAAAGCGAGTAAAAAAATAAAATCACATGATAATTAAACACTAAAGCTGTATAAAATAATACACTTTATATACCGAGACCACATTGATATTCATATTTTTATTTATTCCTAATTCACAGGACACCTGTCACAAAATAAGCGATTACATCGGATTCAGCGTTTATTACTGGAATAAGCATAAAAATTCGTTTACAGCGCTTCCTTAGGTTGCCAAGAAGGAAAAAAACAAGAACAAATCTGAAAATATTAGTCAGTTGATAAACAGACATTACTTAATCTATTCTAACTCGAAAGAAAAATTAAAGGAGCAATTTTCAATACAAATGAAGTCGTATTTTAATAGTCCTAAAAACAAAAATCTTTAAAACTATTTCAGTAAATTTTAGTTTACAGTAGGTATTCTTTCTTTTTCATTTCGTATGAAAGTTTGAATATGTATAACCTGTAATTACATTCTTAATAAATATAATAACCAAAAACCGCTTGTCGCTCATAACATGCGATTATCACAAAGGGTTTTTTATTAAATCGTGCTCATAAGATAGCTAATCAAAACCGCGCAGTCAGCAGCTTTCGGATCATTATCCTCACCAAAATAAAACATTTAGTTGATGCGTGGTGGCATTAAGAACAGGTGCTTTGTGCTACTAGTGTTAAGATTTTTTCTCATATTTAATGTTTTAATCAAACATTTTGAACTTGTGTAGTGAAATTATAAGTGCTACATAATTTTTGATATCGCTATTTGAAATTATTTTTATTTTTGGATTACGTTTCACTATTAAATCTACTTTATAATTTGTAGCATAGAATTCAAAATCACGTATGCTAAGAACCCAGATAGACAGACTATTTTTTATTGCTACACTATAACTTTAACTTCGCAATCATTCATAAGTGGCTGAATAGAATTCTTGAAAGGCTCATGTGAAAGCGTTTAATTGTGCCTCTAGACGTCTCGGAAGCTGGTGTGTCGGCGCTTACAGATGTAATAAATACGGATAATAGTGTTTAATCGAGGGCCATTGTGTTGGGAGCTGTGGGAGCCGACAGAGGCCAAACGAATGACCAACTAATAACTCCGTTCCAACAACAATTAACTACCGTCGAAAGGTGAGCGGTGCGAGTCAGCTTTGTTGGTGGATTACGAACGTCTGTTGGTGGCATGAATCTCATGAATTTCTTCGCATTAGAGACGATGAAAGCTATTGGAGCGATGCACGATGTACGATTAATTTCGAATCACATGTTGCGTGTTCTATCCTTTAGAATAATCAAAATTGATATTTATCAGAGTTGGATTGAATTGGTTTGATAGGTACTTCGTCAGTTACTATCCTAATGGAACGATGCTTATAGGTACCTATCAAACTCAACACTTTTCTTTCAATAATTTTGGCATCAAATAGTCAAAAATAGTATATTCATCAGAATTTATTTTATCGCTTTCAAAGGACGTACCATCACAATATACTATTGTATTGCAAGCGCTTCACCCAGTCCTCTACAAATTTTCGTGAGTTGATTAAATAGTGACCTTCAGCTCCCTCAGCGCATTTTGTTAAATAGCTAATATAGTCATAAATATCAGAATAAAAACACTCATAGGCATATCAGGTGAACATGGTGCTTATTAAGTTGACATTTGTTGAGTTTATACTAAAAAAATCGCAATAATTGCTTTGTGTGATGGTGCCTCATCATGTATGAGGCGGCAGCCATAAGTTATTGTTCCATAAACCTGAAGGTTATTGATGAATACTCTTGCGCACCCACCTCATGAAACCGAAATATTTTTTATTTGCCCTTTGTATCTTGCAAAAATGCATAGTGACCCAACACCACGTAAATGAAAGAAAACTGGTAGCAATAAATCGTACATTTTAACCTTTTTATCGTTTCCAAAACGCCATGGCAAGATTTTGACTTCTTTTACAACTTTCAAGCACAAGCTGTTGCTGATAGGTATTTAAATTTAAAAGTTTAAAAAAATACTGTTTTTCTTTTTTTGTAGTCGTCATAGGTCGACGCGAACGTGACAAGCCAACTATTCTCGGCGTTCTTTAAAAGCTTTGAGCTTTAAATTCTTTGAAAATTTTGAAGTTCCAACTTTTTATGAAGTTGACATTACGGTTTAAAAAAGCTAATTGCACAGTTGGATTTTCTCATTTTTTAACGGGACTTAAAAATTCCATATACCAAAAAATATTTTTTCCATCAGAGTTACGTTTATTTAAGACTTAAAAGAATCTATGATAAGCAAAAAAATACAACTACAAACAACAAAACCGCTAAGATTTCACACTACATATAAATCAATATAGTACTACTGTTTTAGGCATTTTTAGATTTAAAATTTATGTATAAGTTTAATTTCACTTACTGTGCAAATGAGTACACCATTCGGAGCAGCTCTAAATTGTTTGAAAACTTCCATCCGCTGCTCATGGGGCATCGAACCGTGGAGACTGAACATTTCTAGATTAACTGGCACCAACCCGCCCCTCATGGGCTCTTCATAATCCACTTTATAATCTGACTCAGCACTATCTGAATCAGATTTTTCCTAAACAACCACAAATAAATCTTTAAAAACTTATATAACTAATTATGATTGTATGGACAATGTAATAATGTTTTAACAACTATGACTTACATTGTCATCTTCAACAGTTTTACTTTTCTTTACATTAGCTTTTCTGCTTTCCTTTTTTTTCAACTTTACTTTTTCTCCAGTTAGTACAGTTTCGATTAACTCAGAATGGTAGTCCACCATTTCCAATGTCGCCATAAATACAATCATTTTCCCTCCTTTTTTATTCATAACATAGTGTTCCACAATTAGAGAGCAAAGTGTCACTAATCTTAACTTCATTGGCACTATAAGGAACGTCTGATTTACACTTGCCGGTAATATTAACTCATCTTCAATTATAGCACTTTGAACAGCCTTTTGGAAAATGTTTTTTTTACTAGGAGCATCCGATTCTTCTTTAACTACATCTGTTTCCATTTTCACAGTTGGAGGTTTCTTTAATTCAAGCTCTTTTTGTACTTTGAAATATTCATAATCTGAATCACTATCACTATCTTCAGTATTCTTTGCCACAGGAATAGGTTTAAGAGTTTTATTTGCTTCTTCAAATAAATTAGGATGTTCTAATCCACTAAACGCTTTTAAACCTAAAATACATATAAATAAATGAAAAATACAAAATACAATCAAAATTTTAATCAGTTCCTTAGTAGACATACCTCGCCTAGTGTCCTCATTTTTTTCAATGATCTGAGATTTATAAACATTATTTTCATTGGCCAACGGAAGCTCTGTACTCTTTTCAAACTTCAATTTTATCTGTTCAGACTTTTCATTGGTTTTAACGTTATTAAGTTTCAACGAATCCGCTACAACAGCTCTTCCTTCAGAAGTATCTACAAATACAGGGTCCACCATAGTAATTCCTGCCAAATTTTCAACAGCCTACAGAAAATAAAAAACAAGATGAATATTAACAAATCTTACGAAACTGATTTGCTTAAATTCAAATACTGACCTTTGTGAGAGTCGCTGACAGCAATATGGTCTGCCTTTCTTTAGATAAAAAAACTTCTGTTAATTTATGTTTTATATCATCCTTCTCTTCTTCAAATACTTGTGGCTCCGATGACTCATCAACATTTTTCTTAATAGTTTGTTTGACCAAAGCTAAAGGATCATAAGTAGCTGCTTTTTTATGATCTTCTATTGCTTTTACTATAGCTGCAACATCTTTTTCATAACCCATATCTAATAATTTATCAGCTTCATCTAATATCAAACAACTGAAAATGCATACCATGCATGAGAACCACATAAACCACCAAATAAAAATAACAATAATAGCAATTTGCTAAAACACACATATAAAAATATGGAGATAAAAACAATAAAAATTTCAATATCGCACAGACTCCACTAAAACAAAGATAGCACAGATTTTTAGCAGCTAGAGTGAATTATATGTGTACTAGACAGCAACAGAGATGTGTACTGACTAGAGTTGAGCTGAGTTATACTGGCGAAAGTGCTGAGTAGTGAGCAACTTGGGCGTGGTAGGAAATTATGAAGCGAGAATGGTGGTCAAATAGCATTTCTGTTTACCGCATATCCACTTCTCTCTTCTTCGTTGCCGCACATTAATCGATTTCATCTAAATAGTATCGATTTCATTAATATATATATGTATTAAGAAATCATATTATCTTGTATTTCGATTACGCTCTGAACTATCTTACTAACTAAGCAAATGCGTATTTCTTATCATGGTTTGTGCTTATGTATTTATATAAAAACCAAATGATTAGACTAACTTTTTACTAAAAAGTATAGGTTTATAACTTTATAACTGTCAAGTCCAAATCAGGGCTTTTTAACATCTGACGAACCGCTTGTTAGCTGTTTAGAAAATAGGTTTACAGTCGACAAATAAATAAGATATAAACTTAATTCTTTTTATTATCGCCCATAGGATGATTTTTGTTCTATTTAAAAACCTTTGAAAGATACATTAACTAACTTCAACATAAATCAATGCTAATTAGATGAAATCTACCACTGTGCGCCAGCTGCGTGCGAGACACAGCTCACTTTTTTTTTTGCCTATTTATATATAAACATATATCTTCTCTTCTAAACCATAACCATTAACTTGAGACTTTTTATAATTATATACAAAATCTCTACTTTCAACTCAGCTTTGGTGGAGTCCAGTTTTACATACCAAGGAGCTTTACTTACCCAGCTTTTGCAAAGTTCAAGGATTGAGTATGTCGTAAATGATCATTGATCCTACCTGGTGTACCAATTAATATATTCAATCCTTTCCTTAATCTCGCTTTTTCAGCTTTTCTTTTCTGCCCGCCACTTAAAAGTCCAGGTACAAGCCAGGTGAATGGCTAAATAGAATTAATTTTATGTTTATTTCAGCATACACTTTTTAACAACAAGTATCTCATACTAGATGTAATTTATTCATATATTTATCATATAAAATAAATGACGATATTACTACTAAAATACGCTGTGACTGCTCAGTTGATTTTGACTGATAATATCCTATCTCTTATTGCTATTTTAATGGTTTCAATATTAAAAATAAAGTTAATGCAGTTTAAGCTATACATATAAGCAGGTTGAATTTCCTACCTACCAATTTATTTGCGATATGAATATTAATATATAATATAATTTGCAACCAATTGATTTGCAAATTATATTATATATTAATATATGTAACTCTCCAATTTTATTCAAGACAAACAAATTCAAACATAAAAAATATAGTAACTCAATTAATGTCATATGTTTGATTCCCTTTGTCCATTCCAATCCATTGAACTAGCAAAGTGGAAACTAATCACACATTTTACTTTTCAACAGATTTAATTAATAAAAAAAAAAAGTTTTTCCTAATGGGCGAAGTATATGGCGACTTGGTAAGTAAGTATTAAATTCTTAAACTATTTCTTGCTAAACAACTGTAATGCTAAAACTGTATGCTAATGCAACTAGCAATTTGAAGTATATGAGTGATAAAGTATAAATTGAATTCTTCTGTTTGAAGTTACTTTGACCTTTACTATTATTTTGAACAGTACAATATCCTACCAACCAGTATTTAACTAGTGTTAACTCTTTTATTACTGCCATATTAACAGACAGTGCCCATGTTAACAGAAAATAATATTGTCTTTGGTGTTGCATGCAAAATCATTGGAATTCGATGACAATGTCACTGAGACGTTTGGCCTTATATAAGAACTGCAATTGTGTTTCATAAAACCAGCCTTTTGAGTCTTACAACAATTTCTTGAAGAGTGGTTAAGTTGAACACAAAGCTCGCTATAACTTAACCTGTCTGTTTGCCCTAGGTTTTGGGAATGTCTTTGTGTTCTGCTGACTTAAAAGTGTGTTTTGTTATCTTTTATTTAAAATGAATGACAGTATCATAAAACAGAAGACTCAAAGAGTTAAATAGAGAGAAAGAAAGTGGCATGTAGGATTTTAATACACCTAGTTGATTGAAATGGAAAAAGGGGTTTTATTAGTAAGAAAGCAAAATGCAATATCATTGTTGATACTGCAATATTGCGGAACCGATAGTGGTTAATACCGCATAACTTGGAAGTGCCCAATTTTAGAGGATAGCGAAAGAACCGGTTATATTTTTTATTACTACGTCTTTGTATAATTAAATTTTATTTTTTTGTAGTTTCGCATTATTAGCAACTGTTGGTAATGCAGTATTGCAGTTTCAGTGACTATATAGGTAATCATATAAAAAATACCTACCTTTACGAGTTTGACAAACAATTCATAGGTCTGCACAGCTAACTCTCTGGTAGGTATTACTACAACCGCTCTGATACCATCATGCCTATTGATTTTAGGCCGGATTGCTTGTAAACCTTCTACAATTGGCAATGCATAAGCAAGAGTTTTACCTGATCCTGTTTGTGATCTACAATAAGATAAATGTGTTTCCAATATTATTATGGCAAAGTTATATACATTAATACAGAAACATAATAGGTAATACATTTCTACAAAACACTTTAATATGCAATATAAAACTAGTGGCAGAAAAAAACTTTACTTTATACTCAATCTATCTTCTCATTCTCATTTCAAACAATAAAAGAAAGACGTATTGATACAACATAGGATAAAATAAAGAAGTAGAAATGGTAACAGAAAAATAAAGAAGTAGAAATGATTTTAGAAATGAGTTATACTGAATACGTTGATACCATTTTTCTTTAATAATTATTCATTTTGCTTTTTGTCATAAAAAATTAATTTTCACCTATATAATTTTCATAGCTTTTCACTATATTAAAAAACATCTTAATATTGTTTAAAATTTCTATCAATTCAAACCAGTCTCAAATTTAATATAAATGTATGTTTTCAGCAGAACAAAAAAATAAAATCAATTAACTATAAATCATGTCTATAATTTTATTTCATTACCTACCTGATTAGAACATCTCGCCCTTGTAATATTACTGGAATCGCCTTTTGCTGTACAGTCATCAACTCTTTAAGGCTTAAATTTTGATGTAAATTTGCAACACTATGTGGATGAATATTTAAATCTGCAAAGGTAGTACCAGCAAACACTTTTTCCACTAAGGGCTTTACTGCCCTTTGCCCTATTTTAGGAATGTCGGGATTATTTTTAAATAATGAGGATATCCAAGCACCACTCCTAGGTTTCTGTTTAACTTGAAGTTCATCATTTAACTCCTGATAGTCCTTTCCATGGAACTTTCCTTTATTTTCACTTAAATCCCGTAATCTTGTGTCCAAGTTACTGCTGGTATTGGGCGGTATTGACAATTTGGTTACTTTGTTCTTAGGTGCTCCTATATTGATATTTTTGCCTGCTAAACTTTGTGGACGTTTTCTTGCTATAGTTTTTCCGGAAAACTGAGGCTTTGATACAAATTTATATTCCAATGCATTTTTTGGCACGGGACTTTTATGTTTTGATATTGCCTACGTAAAAGTTGTAAATACAATTAATGAAAATTAATGTAGAAATTGTAAACCTAATATATCTGAAACTTACTTTTTTAGCAGCTGATATATTCAACTGTAAATCATCCATTTCTTGTTTTTAAGAGAAATAAGCACGACATTTGAGGTTATAAACTTATAAATACAAACGCAGTTGCTGTCGCTGTCAGTCAATTTAATATTTTTTTGTTTAGTTTTAACATAAGTGCAGGCAAAGGGTACAAAACCCATACAGCCTAGTCTTTAGTTATTTTTTCTTTATTAGATGATGAATGAACAGTGGGAATTCCCCTTCCCTAGGTTTCAGTAAAAATGTGGGGTTTTACTGAAACGACCTCGTGGACTTCTTGAGAGAGCAAAAAAAGACGCTGCGTTGTTTCACTTGCCAACACTTGCATGTTCACAAATATTTAATATTAATAATCTACCATTATTACGCACCAATAAATACCATAACACAAATTTTAACAAGCAAAACAAAACCACCAAAGAGACGCTTCACGCTCCCGCCAAAAATTATTTTCTTCATTAATTAGATACTGATAATGATGATAAAAGCTGATTGATTGACAGTTCTTAGTTTAAAGGACTGCCCCAACCAGTGTGACCAGATTTAAATTAAAAACTATGCCAGCTGCTCGTCTAAATGCAACACATTTATTACAGTTATAAAGTAATCCCACAGGATTTTTATTGAATGAAATCATAATTAACTATTATAATAGAAAAATACTAGGGGTGTTCACAAGGCTCGGTAGCTCAATTGGGAGAGGATTGGACCGGACTTCCGAAGGTTACATGTTCGATTACCGCCTGAGAATTCACTTGTGAGCTAAGTCGATTTTTTCCAGTATTTTTCTAATTAAATAATTTATCTTATAAGATAATATCGAAAAATGCAAAAAATATATAAAATCATAAAACTAAGTTAAATGATTTTCAAAATTTAATTTTGAGCACATTTCAACATTGGATATTGGAAAGTGCAGCTTACTGTCAGTTAGTACACTTATGTTCATGCATTTGTACCTATATTTATTTAAAAGAGATACTTCTTGACTTTGTTGTAATTAATGATATAATGAAACCTATTATTGTGTTAATCGAATAATATAGTTCTTTGTGAATTATCTATAGCCACGATGTTTAAATTGTTAATGTTATTACTTCTCTTAAAGCTAACGAGTTTCTTGCGCCTGTTCTTCTTGTCAGTTAAAAGACGTCCTATAGGTATGGTTGGTAGGTAAAAAATTTTTGGACGATTCAAAACAACTTATTTTAAGTGCATATTAATAAAGTTTCGTTTCATTTCATTGCATTACATGTGTATACAAATGCATGCGTATCTTTTTAAACGCATCACAATAAGAACGTGTATTGTCCCCGGCAAATAATTTAAACATGATTTTGAAATCACGTGACATGCGCAGTAGTGAATAATGTACCTAAACTTGCTACTGCGCATGTCACGTGATTTCAAAATCATGTTCAACTTATTTGCCGGAGACTATATGACTTACCTTCCAGCGTTAGTTATATTACAGACATATTATGCGACGGTCGTCCGAAAGGTTTTTAACATGACATAGAAAAGACAATTTTTATCGGGCAGAATTTTTTTTATCCCTCAACGTTCTTATCCACCTTTCTTACTAGAAAGATGTCAACAACTTTTTAGTACCTCGTATAATCAGGTATTTCCTCAACATGGACCTAAGTAGGTACTAACGTAGTAGGTACTATCAGTTCCATGTTTCAACCATCAACACTAGACAGAAGCGAAATCTCTGTTTTGCGACTCAACAGTTAATTAAAATCTCCCTTGTGTCATATATTTTTAGTAGGATTATATTTATGTTAATTATTTAACTTTTCTTATGCAGAGGTGCCCTGTAGAGGTAAAAGGTCCTTATTCACGGCTTCATTATTCGCGGGTGAAAAAATTGCAACCCAGTTCCTGCATTCGCGGCTGAAAAATTCATTCGCGGATGCAATCGGTAAGCAGAAAGAAATTCAGTGTCATTTTTTAACCGAGTGGACTAATTTCAAACTAAAATAAATCTTACCGTCACTATATAAAAGCAAGTTTAAAAAATATTTACAATGTTTAATAGGGGGTTGGCGAGGAACGAACTGTGTCCGCTTGGAAAGAGGCCATTTAAGTTTTGCGACATTTTCCACTACATTCGCGTTTTTATTATATTTATTCGCGGGTGAAAAAATTACAACCCAGTTACCGTATTCGCGGTTACAAATTTCATTATTCGCGAATGCAATCGGTAAACAGAAAGATTCAGTATTATTTATTAAAGTGGCTTCAAAAAAACTTGGCATTCTGGCGAAGGTGAGAAAATACTTCACACCGGAACAGTTGCTCACCCTTTACCAAGCACAAGTTCGATCGTGTATGGAGTATTGTTCTCATCTTTGGGACGGTTCCGCCCGATACCAGCTCCAGACGCTTGAGTCCATCGAGAGGAGGGCCAAGAGGCTCATCGGCAATGAAGATCTTTTCTGTAAAAAGCTCAAAAGCCTTGAGCATAGGCGGAAAGTTGCAAGCCTATCAGTATTTTATAGGATACATTTCGGAGAGTGTGCAGCTGAATTGCACAACCTTGTTCCGCCATCCCCATTTTTTCATCGGACAACCAGACTAACAAATTGGCGACACCGTTATATGGTGGATACACCAAAGAGTCGCACTAAGCGTTTTGGTTTCAATTTTATGATGCGTACCGCTAAGGAGTGGAACTCTTTGCCTGAGTCTGTGTTTCCTGACAAATACAATTTGGGGGTCTTCAAGTCACGAGTAAATAGGTATCTTCTAGGCAGGCGCGTCACATCCTAGATCGCATCGACGCTTACCATCAGGCGAGAGAGTGGTCAAGCGCATGCCTATTTTCTATAAAAAAAAAAAAAAAAAAAAAAAAAAAAAAAAAAAAAAAAAAAAAAATCATCTGAGTGCTGGTACGCATGTAGGCGGCTTTTATTAAGCATTTTTATTAGGCATTTTGTCGGAACACATACCCCACGAATAAAGAGATTTTACTGTAAGTATATCATAATTCCGTCACTGTACTTTTCGGCATATTGCGGAGTTTATCTACACACAATTGTAAAAGTACCTACTGCACTAAGTAAAGTTCACATTTTGTTACGTAACCACGTAGATTTCCTATTTTATAGTGCGATGTTTGAGGACCGGTCGCAGCTTCCCTCCGACCTTTGAAAACGCTCGCTGAATTTCAAGTGCACAGATTTTATGACCCGCTTGAAAAAATACTTGTGGACATAACTAGAGTATAGATATAGCTTCTCGCAGTCAAACTTTTTGTTAGGTGTTGCGATACAGTGCCAATCGTATTAATAACAAAAGATTTTCAATATAAGGACAAAAACACATCAACTTTTTTTAACGTGAATTCAAAATATGATTAAATTTAAAATAATTTGGAATTCTTAACCAAAGAGGAAATATTTCAGATCAAAGTGGCCAGTACGACAAAACGCCAATTTCATATTTAAGCATATGATATTATAATTGATTTGTTGATGTTAATTTTATTTTCTTTTCTATAATTTCCTTGTGATGTATGCAATAGGGTGCCCTGTCCACAAAATAAAAAGCATCTGTTAACTTTTACCTACTGCTTATTTATTTATTGAGAAATACTTAATTCTTAATGACGAAATGTCTAAATCAGAGAAAAATTTCATACCCAATATAAATGTTAGATGAGTATTCAACTGAAATACATGTATTTAAAACTTTGTCTAGTTTCTACTTTGCATTTATTTTTCTTTAGAATTAACAACATATACATAACTTACCACATGTAAAATTGTAAATACTTACATGTTTACTTTAGTGCTTTTAGAAATTTTACGAGCATTATCATTGTAACAAACAATTCTCTCATTTATTTAAAGCGGCTTTTGTTATACGTAATCTTACCATGCGTAGAAAAAGAATAAATTCGATTAATTTTGATAATTGTTAAATGTGGTTACGTCACTAAGGAAATGTTGCATTGAAAAAATGCAAAAAAAAAAAAAAACTTATAAAAGTATTCTCTCAATTTTATTTGATAAGAATTTTTGTGTTTTTTTATCACTGAATTAATTCATAATTATTATTGTACAGCCAATAATAGGTACATTAACCTACCTAAAAAGTCACAATTATTTCTCAAAAACTTTTAATTAGTTTACAAGAGTATCGTGTGAAGGAAGTATCGTCCGTATGTCTACGGCGAGGCACCCTGTGCTGAGAAGAATCGAAGAAAAACTCATTACATTAGGGACTATTTTTCTACCTGTTTTGTTTCACAAAGAATCGTCCATTGAAAGGCGATCTTGTGTAAATATCCTGTATGCTCCGTTCATAGCATAAATTCAAAAATAAATAAATAAAAAAGGTTTCTGGAATCGTGGTGCCCCCCATCATACCATCAGAAGTACCACGGTTATTGTTTTCTGACTGTAATACTCCTATCAGTGTCAGGATAACTTTGCCCTTACCTGGGTATCCCTGCTATAATATTTTTTATTTATTTTATTATATATTATGTGTATTCATTTTTATTTTGTTAAATTAAGCCCATAATTAAATTTAGTATTAGTTAAAACGGGATTATTAGCATGTTTTTTTTTATTTTTGTGGGTCTGATAATACATCGCATGCACCATCCTCACGGCGGAGGAGCGGTTCTTCCGTAGAAAATTCGTAATAACCCCGTCTTAATTATATAGGTAAAATATAAGTGAAATATAAGAACAATTAGAGTGTCCCCGTATAGAAAAGTTAGGTATCATAAATTTATGTATTAGACAATGATTTCTTTTATTTGACATCTATAAGGAAAATATATGGTCCATCTTTCTAATTAACTTCAACTTCTTCTGCAAACTGCGAAAACGAATATTTTACCTGTTTTCTAACTTACGTTACGACCTATAATTATGTCTTTGGTAATATCAAGGTTCAGGAAAAGTAACCGTGATATTCATAATACAGAAAAACTACCCGTGATACCACTGGTGGTACTACTGGAAATGCCACAGTTCACAAATGGTAAATGGTTCCAAAATTCAAACGGCGTTCTACTTTTTTTAATTCTTTCAATATCGTTTCAGATTTTTGGCATCAATTGCGGCAGCTTATTTTATCTTTACAATAGGAAATATGTGCGCAAATCTAGCGTGTCCAGATGAAAATAGTAGTGAAATCTAAAACAATCCTAAAAATATTTTTAATGGATTTATTGGATAATATTTAAAACTATGCGTGTTTGTAAACTAAACAAAAATGCCCGGTCATCATTATTACTGCTCTCGATTTAATTTTTTTGAATTAAAACTTAAAAACAACGTCAATAAAATTGTAGCCATTTTCTCGAACATCACGACATCTAATTCCATATAACTGCTTTACTAAATGAACCTATTCAGAACTCGATTAAGGGGCTTTGGCTCTTTAAACAAGGTTTTACACATAACAAATATTTATTCCAAGCCATATGCATCATACAGTAGCGTTTGTGCGCCACGCGGCGGCACGTGAACACTTCGAGTTTGTATCTCCGACACGTGCTTCTGAGCGATTTTTCAACCCAGGGGCAGGCAGGCGGGAAAGATCATTGCTACTGAACTAATAATAGGGGTTAAAGTATGAAATTGCCGTTTTATTGCAATAGGTTCTTTGAATTGACATAGAATCTTCATGGTTTGAGGTTTTCGAATGAAACTTTTTTTAAATGGTTTCTATGATGTTCTTTTTTTAAAAAATGTAAAACATTTGAATATCGACTTTCAATTGTTTTTGTTATTCAATTTAGACAAGAAAGATGGATACTGCGAAAATTCGAGTTATTTTTGAATACGAGTTCCGACGCGGAACTAACGCGGCAGAAACAGCCCGCAATATCAATGCTGCGTTTGGAGAGGGGTCTACTAATGAACGCACCGTGCGATTTTGGTTTAAACGCTTTCGTGATGGAAATTTCGACTTAAAGAACGAGCCACGAGGAAGACCGCCCACACAGGTAAATAACGATGAATTAAGAGAGATAGTGGAAGCCGATCCTAGTCAAAGTACCCAGGAATTAGCGGCATGGTTTAACGTTACCTTACCCACAATATTGACTCACTTGCGTCAAATCAATAAAATAAAAAAATACGAAAAATGGGTGCCTCATGATTTGACTGATCTGCAGAAAGAAACGCGTGTTGAAACTTGTGTTGCCTTGTTGAACCGGTACAGAAATGAAGGAATATTGGATCGAATTGTAACATGTGATGAAAAGTGGATTCTTTATGATAACCGGAAAAGAAAAATGCAATGGCTGACCCCAGGTCAAATGCCACAACAGTGTCCTAAAGCAAAACTTACCAATAAAAAGGTAATGGTAACTGTTTGGTGGTCTCAGCATGGTGTTATTCACTATAGTTTTCTCCGATCTGGTCAAGCAATAACGGCAGATGTCTATTGTGCCGAACTCCGAACCATGTTGACAAAACTAGCAGTAAAACAGCCCCGACTCATGAATCGATCTTCACCATTATTGCTCCACGACAACGCGAGACCTCACACAGCACGAGAAACCATTTTGACCCTTCAGGAACTGCAGTTAGAAACCATTCGTCATCCTCCGTATTCACCAGACCTTGCTCCAACGGACTACCATTTTTTTCGTGATTTGGACAATTATCTACGTGACAAGAAGTTTTCTTCCCAGGAGGCAGTACAAAATGCTTTCACACAGTTTGTGCAGTCTAGATCGTCGGAATTCTATCGCAAAGGCATTAATGACCTTCCCATTAGATGGCAGCAATGTATAGATAATAATGGCAACTATTTTGATTAAATAAATTTGTTAAAAATTTAAAAAATAAACAATATAGATTTTCAGTACAAATCGGCAATTTCATACTTTAACCCCTAATATTACGATGTTCAAATACAAAGGCAAATACAGCCTATGGTCCGGCTTTCTTCAGGTGTCTGTTTTTTTGAAGAAACTAAATTATAGAGCCGTTGAGACTAATCTGTGTTATATTCATATTTTTGTATAAGGCAAGCAGCGAATAGAAATTCAGCAATTAATATTATAAGTTTTTCATTTTTACTTCTTCTTTTTCATTATATTCTTCTGACTTTAAAAATATAAAACTGTAAGCGTTCTAAGAAATTACCGACATTCAACTCTTAGTTAGTTCTCCACTTGTGGAAGTTGTACATGAATTCGTACTTTTTGTTCATTTAATTCTTACTTCAGTAAAATATTTTTCCAGTAACATTTACTGTTATTTTCAATTTTATTAAGATGTTAATGGCAACATTTTAACAGTCACTTCAGACAACGTTCGTATAAAATAAGATTTGTCTAGCCTCTTATTTTGATAATGTTCTTTTTCTAAATTGGCCAAATCATGAACATAAGTAATGACAAACAGGAAAAAATTGTTTTTAACAACCATAATAAGGGAGAATCAATGTATTAATAAAAAAAAACTTATCTTAAAAACTAATATTGATGACCTCTTTGCATAATTATTATAAAAAAAGAGTTGAAAAATCACTTTTCCATTGGTCTGATCATCAAGGCATCAATTCAGCCAAATTAATGTATATTTAAATATACATTAATTTGATAATTTTAATCCCTTAGAAGCTCACTCTTTCTAGCAAACTGGCCAACATATCATTACTATAAATAGATGCAAGAAGTTTTTCATTTTACTGCAAAAAACAAAAATATTTTAAATCTTTTAACCTCAAGCTCTAATATATCTATATCATGTTTGTAGCGATAAATTATTGTAAAGATAATGTTTTATATCAATATGTCTTTGGCTTTAAAAGTTTTTCAACTTGTTACCATCGTGCTCGAATAATTTTATACATTTAAGCTCCCATTCGACGCACCATTATTAACCAAATAAGCTTAATATTTAAGACAATATTAATATAAAATATATATAATTGACGACCGTTTGGTGCAACGGTAGCGATCCTGCCTATCGCACCGACGGTCCTGGGTTCGAATCCCGGAAGGGGCAGATGTTTGTATGATGAATACGAGCATTTGTAACTGAGTCATGGATATTTATATACATTTATATGAATATCTATGTATTATCATAGGTATATGTATATCTATCCGTTACCCTAGTATCCATAACACAAGCCTTACAGTGCTTACTTTGGGCTAGGCTAATTGGTGTGAGTGTAAGAAATATTTATTATTATTATTATTTATATTATTTATTGAGCGAAGCTCTCTTTTAGGCAACTCACAAATTTCGCTTGTCTCCCTCCTGCTACTTAACGGTTCAAACGATTCGAACGAATTTTGGCATGAACATACATAATTATAACCTGACGGACATAGGCTATGTAAAAAAATATAGACTTTACCACGGAGGAATAATCACCGAAAGAAAAATTCAAAAGCTGATCACAGCCAAATCGCTGAGACTACATTGATGAAATTTGGCGCCAAAACTCACATCGTGGTCGTGACTAATGTGCAAAAAAAAGTTTTGAAATCGGACATACCATAGAGGAATAATCACCCTTCGAAAATCTAATTGCTTCGCTCAGTATTTGCAAACAGCAGCATGTATTGCAGGCCTAGTTATTATACTAGGCGATGCAGTCGCTAAGCATAAAGCTACGCTAGCACCATATATTAGAGCGGAGCATAATACCTAAAAAAAGAAAAAAAAATTGTTTCGATGGGAATTTTTGCGAATTTTAAAATTCGGGCTCCGTCACAACGTCCGTTGTCGTCTGGTCCTAAACATGTTGATTCGATTCCACACAAAAAATATTAAAATCGGTTAAGAACTCGGGAAGTTATGGCGTAACAGACATTGCGCCATTGAAGCTGATCCATGGGAGCTCCAACTAGGCGATGCAGTCGCCAAGCATAAAGCTACGCTATCACCATATATTGGAGCGGAGCGTTATACCTAAAAAAAAGAAAAAAAGCTTGAAGCTGATCCATGGGAGCTCCAATCCAATTAATATAATTTAAAAATTCCCTGTAACAGTGTCTGACCACAATGAACTCCAAAACAATTAAACCGATTTTGATTTTTTTTTTCTCTTTGCTGGATTTGTTGCGACCTCAGGTTGCGACTATATAAAAATTCCTTGCCAGTGTTTGAACGTGATCAAACTAATCAACCGATTTTTTTAGTTCTTTTTCATTTTTTAAATTATCAAGTAGGTTCTGTGTTATATTTGTACTAGATTCTATGGTTCCTACATGTCACGTATCTCGTCAAACTGTCTTAAGCTGATCAGACAGATATTTATTCTAAAGTTATAATAATTTAATTTTTTATAGATATTTTGTCAGTAAGTGGACAATGGCAGTAAAGCCTACGACCTGCAAAGAGGCAATTGCACGTTGGGAGAAAACAAAAGGTGAAGTGGCCGCTGAGGCTACCGTGATAGAGCTGCAATTCCAATGGCCACCGATTGAAAAAATGGACGGCGCTCTGTCCACACTTGTCGCTTGCGAGTAGGTTGATATAAGGCACTTTTAATATTCTTATTTACACCTTATTTTTGAGCTAAATAATCCCCATTTTCTAACGTTTATTTTTCACATATCCATTTACTTAAAAAAATTTTAAGGGCTGCAAAAATCTCTTTTACTCAATATTAATACTTTGTATCAGAAAACTGAGTCTGTCGTCCAATATGATTGACAAGATTGCTGGTATAGCTGGCATGAGGAACCTCAAGATATTGTCATTGGGTCGGAATTATATTAAATCATTAGCTGGAATTGTAAGTATTTATAAAATATTAGAGCTTTGATATGCATAAAGTAAATTAATATAAGGTTAATTAGGTTACTGGTCATTGTAATTCATAAGTTGTTTCTAATTATAAAACAATATATGCAGTAATTACAAAAATAGCTCTTCACTATAAACATATAAATTGAAGAGCCACAAACTTAGGAATTACAAATACATCACTTCTTTGCGATCTTTCTTTTGAAAATTATGTTAAAAAAATCTTAGATGGAAATCGAACCATGGTTAACCGGAGCAGTTACTGTTACCGCTAGGCTAATGAGGTTCTTACCCTTTGTCAATTTAACAAACACTTCTACTGGTGGCCCTGGTTTTGCCAAAGTGCGTTATATAGTGCTAATGATGAACTACCTACGTATGTAATCTTTGCATACAGATTTATTTTTTATACTAGAAGCAAAGCGATAAATCGTCTATTTTTCATTTAGGAAACAGTAGCAGAAACTCTTGAAGAACTATGGATCAGTTATAATCCCATAGACAAATTGAAAGGAGTAGGAACACTGAAAAACTTACGAGTTCTCTACATGTCTAATAATATGATAAAGGAATGGGTAGAATTTAATAGGATGCAGGTAAAGTTTTATTTTTAAGATCCTTTTTACAATTTATAGTATTACATTTGTAAATATAGGTAGCAAATATGCATTAGCCCTTCCACTAGGTAAAACACAGGCATGTTGCTGTTCTTATTGAAGGAAACTTAACGTCAGTAGAAATTTTTCACTTCCACTCTAACAGCTCCACTTAAGCCGCGTCTAACATTAACGATTTAAATAAAAGAGTCGAGCATGGGAATTATAGATCTTACGCACAGAAAAAAAACTATGTGGCAACATATTATGTAATGTATACAAGGTGTTACAAAAATACCCGTAAAGCGGAAACGGGGTTAAATGGTCCCTTATAAAGAGTCGATTTACAATATTTGATATCCGTAGTATCGCAGTATAACTTACCGCCAAAATTAATTAAAAAAAATCATTTATGCGCTAACCCTATTTCCATATAATTAAATAGTAAATAACATAGAATGTTTATGTACATTTTTACCTAATATCCTCGGAACGACATAGAGTCAATAACAAAATGTACAGAAGCCGCTCAGATCGATATTACAAGTCAAAGAAAATGTGAAAAGACCTGACATAGGTACTTTATGTTAGGTCTCTTTCAACCTTAACTAACACTTACTTTTTGTTACAAACAACAAATTTATAGAAACGGATCAACATAACATTTGAAAGGTATTCAGAGTTAGAAAACATAGCCAATTTTTCACTATCGAAATAATGTTGGTTAAAAAAAAAAAAAAAAAAAAATTCGTGTTTTTTTAAAACACGAAATAATTGTAAGATATTGCTTAGAAGATAACTTTTTTGTCGACGACGTTTTTCGAAGCCATTAGTTACTCTTATTGAGTTTGCAAACCTTTAAACACTGTTAAATAAACTATGATTAGGTCTTTTGGCGGGAGCTCGAAGCGTCACTTTAATGGTTTTGGTTTTCTTGTTTACTTTTGTGTTGTGGTTCATATTAGTATGTAATAGTGGTGGGTTATTAACCACTGAGTTTTTCTGAATATACATGAGTGTTGGCAAGTGAAACAAAACAATGGAAGGTGTCTTATCGCGCTCTCTCAACAAAGACCACTAGGAGGTTTCAGTTAAACCTCACATATTTACTGAAACCTAAGAAACTACTCAAGAACTGACAATTATACTTACTTGACACTAACTTAATGCACAAATCGTGCAAGCCACTAATAAAGAATATATAAATATATAATCTATGATTACTTTAGTTCTATGCAGTGACAGCTTACTAGGGTCGACAATATTTTTCGCTTTGATAATTTATTACATATTTTACGGGGTTTTTTTTAACACGTTGTATTATTTGAATTGTTTAAATAAATTAACTTAGTTTTGCATAGCCAAACACTTTGGCTGTCTTTCGGGAGGTTTATAAGTTTGTAGGTTTATATTAATAAAAATAAAATTTGAAGTTACTGACTTGATATCTTAACAGCCACTATTTAACCAGTGAATAAAAGTAAATAAGACATTTTGCGAAGTGGACTTTCTGCGCCTGATCGAATTACAGGATATCTGCCGTCCTTTAACTAAAACGTCGCTAAGCCACGAAATCATTTTTGGGAGAAAAAAGCGCAAGATATTTAATATTAATATTTTTGTAAGAACTATTTAAAAAAACTGCTAGTAATAGAAATATGATTCTTAACAGATCAAAAGAGGTTATATTTTACATTTGCTGATATTTAAAATTCAAAATCGACTCCATGCGGCTTAGCGACCTTCTAGCTAATGAAAAGCAGACCTACCTTAAAAAATAATTCTTCGTCTTTTGTCATTAGGAATGTCCTGCGCTTCGAGATTTGGTGTTTACTGGTAACCCGCTTTGCGAAAACCAGCCTGATGTAGACGTTTGGCGTACTCAAGCGTCAAACCGTCTTCAACAAATTACTAAACTCGACGGTATTCCTATAGTTAGAGACACTTAAACAGATAACAATATTTTTTTGTTTATGGGAGTAATAAAGTATTATATATTCTCTTAAATATGTATTATAATCGGAATATTATTATTTGTAATTATTTATTAAGTCAATTACACAACTTCCTCGATGATACCGTTAAGTGTTCCCGGAATCGTATTCAGTATTACATTTGATTGCGTGACACTTTCGTTAACAATGGTTAATAGTAGTGATCCACTTGCTTAGGATCCAAATGATGATAATACCCTAAATAATAACTCCGTCGCATCGAGTCGCTCGCTTGACATTTATGACAGATTATGACACTGGCAACACTAATAACCACCACACACGCCATCTATCTATTAGATGATGCAACTAATACATGGCCGCAATGAGATTGAATTCTATAATCAAATATTTAGTCCATCGCACTAAAGATTGCATATTCAGCAATGAAGCGGCTTGTTAATAAATACTATGGTGCATATCCCACCCTAAAACAAAATTGGGTTTTTTAAGTTACCGAACACACTTCTCAGGCTGCCACGTACAGAAAAATAGTTATCGACAAAAGTTCTACAGACTAACCATTTCGTAAGGTTTCATCTCGCCCTATTGCAATGTTGTCATTTACAACCGAAAATATCTGCTGTGAAATGAGCAACTAGATGTGATATTATACGTACTGTCAAAAGCACCTATATAAATTAAAAAGATAATAAAGTGACGTTATCCATTCATAGCAAAACCATAATAATATGTCATATAACTATAAAAATTGTTTGAAATAGATTTTATAACTTTTTGACATTATTCATCGATTGCTCTGATTAAAACGCTGTTTAAATTTTAAAAAACGTAACATTTTATACAAGGTACCCCTCACACTTAAAACTTCAGTATGACTCAAGTTCTGCTGAGAAAACCCTAAAATTGAAAAGAGAGCTGTTCATTTCTTCACAAATCGTCGCAGCATCCATGTGAATGACTGCCTCTATTGTGTGTCCGGCTTTATGATTCGTCATACGTCTCAAAGGCGACTTAATAGCCTGCTTAATTCGTGGCAATAGGAAACGCGAATTGGTGGGGGGACACCATTACGAGAAAGTCCCTCTGAATAGACGCGCGGATGGCCCTATTGTGTTGCCACTAATAAAATTTAATGATGTAAACGGATAGCGCGAATTTATCTAACTCCGAAGTACTTGGGGAGGCAGTCTCAGAGGGGAAATCAATTAAGTACATTGTAGTTCTCGAGCAAATTAAGTTACTGATTTTAGTATGTTACACGATATTGTTGTGTGATTACCATGATTTAAAATGTAATTAATTTACAGAGTGGTACAAAGTAAACATTGGTAATGAGATCACATAATTATAGTATAGTATATCTAGTAGTCTTACACCAATAGTCACTAAATACAAATAATACTCAACAAATTTAAAATTTCACTCCATCTCTCTTAATTATTGGAAGTTGAAAATGACACAGCGATGTTTTGAAAACGTTTAGCACTAATCGTGACTGTTAGTAAAAGATGCCTAAAATATACATATTCCAATATTCTCACAGCAAATGATTATTAAGCATAAGACCTATAAGTAAGAGTGGTAAATGAGGTGAAAAAACAAATATTAATTAAAAGTAAGAAGGTACAAATTTCTACATATATAAACATGCCAGATGTGTGTAAATGAATAAGTGGATATGGTGGAGTGGGTGGTAAGTACTTCAGCAATAACATATTTAGTAATTTAATGGAAAGCTGCCCACTGTGTACTCTACGTAATGGATTGATAATTGTCCACCCAAATAGAAAGTAACTCTGTTAATCACAATGTCGCGGACACCTTCCCTACTCGTAATACCTACCCCAATAATGTGCACACATGCCGTGGTGCCACCGAGCCTATCATTATTTAATTATTAACATTTCAGTCGACCTAATTTTGATTTCTATTTGATGTTACGATTATGTGACACGTAGCCTGAGGCGAGCGGCCATTTTGACATCTGTCTTCGAATGTGTTACCAACTATAAAATTCAATTTCCCCAATTGGCTAGCTCGATACGTTTATTATTCATAGAGCAGTACTGGATGCCCTGTCAGTAACAGATGGGTTCTTTTACGTGAAATGATATCAAAGGTGACATCCATATAAAGAGCAATGTTTCTGAGATATGAAAATTTAATTTAAAGTCACATCTCATACATTCAATTCGCTGAGAAATAAAATATTTTACAAGTAAGAGTAAAATTTTACCACGTTTTATGAAAAGCTACCCAATCGCGTGACACGTGGATTCAGTTGCGGAAAATGAGTACTTTATTCAGGTCTGTTCGAAAATGCTATCAATTTTATAATGCCTATTCAGTCTCGTTATATCTACATGATTTGCGATCAATCGATTCGGTTCACTCCACTGAACGTTTTTAATACTTAAATCCCATGTCCGTTTCCGTAATGGCTATATCGTAACAGCTGGTGGCCACATCTAACTTGTTTCTATTTTAAATGGATGATTGGGATCATACGGTTTGCGATACCTATAAATCAATCTATGTCGTCGGTAATGCATAATCCATTTGCTCGCATGTATCCTAATTGCTGTAAGCGCCGCCCAATGACCACATTAAGCTGACGGCTGAAACGAGCCGCCCACTCTCGGCTCCATAGAGCGGACTGTCTGACATGAACCGGCTTGACTCGGGCTATTCGGCTGTAATGGCTGATTTTCTAGCTCACGACACGGAGCCTCGGCAAACGGCCACGCTTACGCCACTCAAAGGCGGAGAAAATGGCTTAAGTGCTTTCTCTATTATGCTTAAGGTCGTTCGTGAAAAGGATAATTTTCAACTCTCCAGCGCTCCCACCCCATCTGTATGTTGAATTTGTATGGATAAGACTATGAATAAAAAATATTTGTTACGTTATTAGCCGGCATATACCCTAAAATTTATGATAACTAGATTCATACATTCAATTTTTAACAAAACATTAATTTTACATACACCAAGTTATACTTCAACAATAGATAATCCGTAACGCCATGTAGGGTCAGCTCCATGCATATTTGATATCATTTAGTGCAGATTTTAAAACAACATGTGCCTCTAAAAGTTACTGCAACTAGTGAGAAAAACGATCTTTTATTAGTATTTAATTACGTGCTCTAGAATATTAATTTGTTATTTTATAATAAAAAGAAAATAAATGTAGATTAATATAAAAATATTTTTGTGGTGCCATTGACACGCATTAAAGTGTCTAGGGATCGAATACGTTTTTGCTTGTTACTAAGTCTGTTTAATTATAATTTTGTAAAGCATGTGTATACTCAATAAAATCATTTTATTTCATCTATTTAAATAGACACTATTATTTATTATTTAAAGTCAATAGGACTAAAACATTTTTAATAATCATAAATGTCCCTCGCTTTTCGGGCAAGTACCTACTCCTCCAATTGAGCTACCGATATCTTGGCAGACACATCGAATTTTTTCAAACTTTTTCTTAAGCTGAATAACTTCTAGGGACTTGCCTACCTACATCGAGTACAATACTTTTACAAGTTTCCAACAATCGATAAAGATGTAATTTTTATATTTTTTTATTTAAGCTTTAAACAGTCCGGACACTGAGGGGTGTGGATTTGAGTTCCGCCCTATGCCTGAGACAAATTGCATTTTTTCTAATATTATTTTTTAGATAAAAAAGTCTGATGGTTATATACCTACCTACTCAAATAACAAAAAAAAATATAAAACCTTAAAATTGCATGAATTTATAAAACATTTCAATCTTGCTGAGCCAAGATCTATTTATTAATTAATCTATAATTAAACAGATTATATCGTGGTAGCTCCAAATTCGAAACAAATTTATTGTTAACCTGATATTACCGGCAATATCTGTTCAATATGTTTTTTATCACAGTCTTTTTACAAGAAATGTTAAAGTTTGCCATAAATAAAACTGCATGTAGTTCACACTTATCCAACGTGGATTGAGATAATATATTTTTAAGTCGGGTGGGCCATTGTGACGCAAGCAAGGGTCGTGGATAAAGCTTTCACAACAAACAATAGTTCCGGCCCTTTGTCGCCGCTCGCTAAGTAAACATTAGTAGTTACGCCACAAAATAACGGTGGGATGAGGAAAATTTTAACACAATTTTACACTGAACATTGTTTTCTTTCTGTTTGTGACACTGAGCTAAGGGTTGGCCATGCTTTAGTTAATTTAAAATTTCTAGAACAGTAAAATATATATAGCTACTAGCTGATCCGGCCATGCGTCGCTGTGTTATAAATAAAAATAAAACCTATCCTATCTTTTAAGTTAGATCAAATAACAGATAGTTACGAAGTTTGATCAAAATCGGTTAAGTAGTTAAGGAGTCCATCGCGGACAAACAACGTGACACGTAATTTATATATATTAAGATATAAAAGTAACTAAACTATGTAATAGCTAAGTATTATTCCGTTAACAGCGCCGCTCATAATAAGTATAAAATTTTATACAAAGCTGGCCATTCAGGCTTTTTACACCGATCACCCAAGTCGGAACCCCACTCTACTGATACAATGGTTAGAGTGGAAGTAATTTTTAACAATAAAAATGTAAAAAATATACCTAAATAAATAAAGAAATAATGCTTTGATTTTTTATCAAAGTTATTAAAAGATTGAACTACGCCCTTATTTGCTTAGTGCACAATTATTTAATGACGACCTTATTATCTAATACCACTGAAACCGTGAAACTTGGTTCGAAATCGGGAAGTCACGATCACACCATAAATTTCTGTTTCAACATTAACACCTACTTTCCATAATAGCCGATAAACCAAATTTAGTTTTCATGTTACGCACCCTTCACAGCTACTTATTATAAGCAATGATCAATGGAGAATAATCCTATTGTGAAGTGCGCACACAAAAAACCATGTCTGAATAATTCCGCTACGCTCTCGCGCTAATATCTCCATTACATTAGTGTTGAACCTCATTGTTGCCACTTCTCCATAGAAAGGATTAAGCGCTAAAATGTTGACAGTTGTCGATGAGACAAAAGAAAAACGAACAAGTCCTTAAATAAGTTTGCATAATGGGTTGTGTTTATTTAAGTCAGTGGCAACACAAAATAATGGCGTATTTTCGCCGGCGGCGCGGCGTGGTGTTCCGACTTGAACTGAAACTCCTCGGGGCAATAAAATTAATGAAGCATGGAGATGGGACCATTTTACTTGTATTATTCGTCTCCTGCGGGCTGAGACTGAAGCGAATGTCCATTAGTTCTGTTTTAACATGTTAGCGAGGTTGAAACATTGTAAATGCGATTTACTTTACAGAGAGGGTGGAAAAGTAGCCAAAGAGACTGTAACAGCACTGATCAATAGCCGAGACGATAGGGGACCATTACAAATCCATAAATCATTTATTGAGTTTATAGGATGAATTCAGTGATTGAGTCGGCTCAAATAAATAGGAAACGTCATTAAAGTAGCAAATACATATAGCCTTCTCAACTTCTTTGCCTATCGTTATCATTCCGAAATCACGATAACAAAAAATAAATTCCTTATCTAATAAAGTTTTAATCAAGTAACTGGACGACCAAACTTCACTCGTTTGCTTTGAGAATATTAATAGGTATATTAATAATATAAAAGCTAAAAAATATGTAGCTGGACTATCTGTCAGCCCCATTCCAATTCATTATTAATGAAACGAAAGTGTTAATATTGCGCGCTTTGAACAGTCTGTTAAAAGGAAACAATATAATGTAAATGAATAAGTGGGTGGGTGCGGACTGAGTGATCAGATCGTTCACTGCGGCTGCCAAGCGTCATGTTCTCGCGATACCATCTTAATCCGCGAAATTTACTCGCCCCCTAAGTTTTATAAATTGTATGGAGAGAGCTTCTACTTGATTTTCTTAATTACATTAAAAGTATGTTGTAACATTAAGTACATAACATTTTTGGCATTTAAAACAAAGCTTTACGCTAAAGCCTCACTAATAAGACGACTGCTATGAAGTGTCTTTTTAGTGAGAAAATAACAAATAAATATTGTAAATTATTATAATAGAAAAATACTAGAAAAAATCTACTCCGGTCCCAAGTGAATTCTCAGGCCTCTCCTGTCACAAGTGAATTCTCCCGCCTGAGAATTCACTTGTGACCCGAGTCGATCTTTTCTAGTATTTTTCTATTATAATAATTTATCTTATAAGATCGCATTGAAAATGCATAAAACATATAAAAATTATAAAACAAAAAAAATATATAGGTATATTGTTTAAGTAAAATTGGATGAGAAGAATCGCTAAATCACCCAACAGAAAATAAATCAAACATAAATTTAAATTATTAATAACATCTATGTCGAATCACTATCTGAGTTGAATAATTTTAGTATAGACCATTGCAACACTGGCACGACAAGCGCTAACCGTCGTCGTGCCTGTGTACTCATTACACGAACATTTGCCACCGCTATTAGCATATCAAACGCGTTATCAGATGCAACGCCGCCGACCGCTGCACCTAATGCGCGAGACAAT
The DNA here is from genome assembly GCA_927399485.1 of Calamotropha paludella. Taxonomy (NCBI): domain Eukaryota; kingdom Metazoa; phylum Arthropoda; class Insecta; order Lepidoptera; family Crambidae; genus Calamotropha; species Calamotropha paludella. The sequence goes on along the minus strand of OV656805.1, from coordinate 21,994,159 downwards.
AACACGATTAGTGAAATAAATACTGTAACAAGAGCAGAACAACCCGCGCGGTGCCATTTATAGATCTTATCGTAGAACGTAATGGACTGGCTGCCGATATCGGCGATCTTTGTTAAAATCGCTGGAAACCACTTTCCGGCATTAAATATTTCACTTTTGTTGAAACAGATTGGTATTACGGGTCATTCAACTATTATTTTGTAGAGAAATTTCGGTAAACAGTCCATCACACAAACGCTACTTTATACGGTGCTTTACTGGTGCAAACTTTCATACTTTTACCTGAAAAAATCATCTCAATACGCTTTTCTCTACTTTACTTCATTGACTCGACAATATTTTTTGGTCTTAAGACGAGTATATTAAAAGCTATTTTTATATCTGTTAAGCCTGAACTCACAAAGCTGAAAACGAACGCGAGAATTATTGAAGGCATATTCTAAAAAAAAACATATTATTCGGACTCATCTGCAGTCTAGATCACGGGCTCACAAACTTATTTTTTCTATTTTACTTGCCGAACAAAATATCTATAAATTACAGGCTAAAAATTGAAATAAGTGTACATAAATAAATTTTTAATTTGGATCGATAATAACTTTTCATTAATTTGTTGTATGCAAAGCCATGCCGAGTTTTTTCTTTAGACATTTCATAAAACACCACCACCTACTTAAGTAGGGTACATACGTAACTACTCCGTTATTTGCTCAAAATGCGAATGATAAACTTTTATGAGGCTCTTACATATCAACAATAGATACCGGGCTGCAAATCTCGGCAGACTACTACATCCTATTTCCATGCAAAAACTTCTATTTCCCGAGCTAAATGGCACGAGGGCTCATAAAACTGCGGCAAACTACGGCAACGCGACTACGCGCCATTCTCTTTTATTATTTCACCCTTTGCGAGCAAATGGGTACATAACTGAAATAGGCTGCTTTTGCTACCAGTTTACTAAACTTTGTGAATTTCACATACCTATCCTGGTATGTAAACGACGATGTTTACTGTAGAAACTTTCGTTTAACGTAACATAGAATGATATAGTCGGACTGTGATATTGTGTGCGTAGAGGTGGATATACCTAAAGGTATAAGACCTATGTTCTTATATTGTGATATAAAAATCAAAATTTGGCATTACACCAAATTTTAATTTTCAGAGTTCCGTTCCACGAAAGGCAAAAACAGAACCCTTACTTTGTTGTCCGTCCGTCCGCCCGTTCGTCTGTCTGCTAAGACCCTTTTTCTCAGGAACGCGTGGAGATATCAAACTGGAATTTATATCAAAAACCTACAGGATACTTCCCGTGAACTCAGAATCTTCAAATTTGGTACGAAGTTACGTCTTATAGCACAGATAAAGGAAAAATTGTGAAAACCGTAAATTTTTAGTTACATCATTTAATAAAAATATTTTACGGAACCCTCGGTGCGCGAGTCCAACTCGCACTTGGCCGGTTTCTTTAACTATTAGAAGAAAACTATCTATGCTTTAAATTTTATTACTTTAATATTTTGTATTAATTTGCAAATTTTAATAACTATTTCTTTAAAATAGGTATTAATTAATACAGAATTTGAAAAATTTCCAAAAAATTAAAACGTGGTGCGTAATTTAGATCAACAGCGTTATTGATATTATATTAATATTTTCATTATCTTTCCTAAATCCCTTCCTAACTAAACCAATGCAATAGTAATGCTGTGGATGGCATTGAATAGTTTTTCAAGTATAATGCGCACCACGTTTTAATTTTTTGGAAATTTTTCAAATTCTGCGTATGAATGTTCAGAACAATACATAACATTCAATAAATTTTAGAATATTTGTATCGTAAATTTTCATTATTACCAAAAATTTATTTTTATCTTTTTAGTCCATTTGTAAAAATTTATTTTCTCCTTTTTAGTACATCTATAACCCGTAGTAAAACGTGGTTTTTTAAAAGTTTTTTTTTTATAAAGTATTTATTTAACTCTTTTTAGTTTTAAATTATCTGAATTGTGCCTACTTAGTTCTTCAATATATACATGTAATATATATCAAATATCCAGACACACCACGTGGAGGTGAGGTCACATGTGTCCAAAAATTTTATTTGAAACAATTCAGCATGGTTGAATTGAAAATATAGGATGTAAAACTGATTAAATATGAAATTGTTAGGTGAAACAAGCCTGTATACAAAATTTCAGCCAAATCGGATAAGAGGAAGAGGTCGAAATAAGGATCTCAAAGGAGACCTTTCTTTTCGGGCCAAAAATGTACCTTGGTACAAGATATTTGAAAATATTCATAATAATGTACAAACACTTATTTCATATATAATATACCCATAAATTAGATTTTTATAAAGTTAATAAAACACAATAAATTATACACAAAATCACAACTGCGTAAAACGAAACGCTAATATGCTAAAATGTGTGTGGCAGTCGGTTAGATTTTAACAAGTTTCTCGCGGCTCTGGAACACGGTATTTTAGTAAAGTCCGTAGGCTGATAAAATAACTAAACGCTTAGAATGATTCGCAAAAGCAAGAAATATCTATTTTCGCTCTTGATCCTACTGTATATATTAAAAACAGAAGAATTCATAAAGCAGTGTTGCTGATAAACTTGTATACATTTTATGTTTAAGACTGAATATCGAAAAATGTTTATATAACTTTAAGCTACAAAACGCTTCAAACTCAAAACAATTGTGCTTACCAGCTAAAAAAAAACATTTGTTGCAAGTAATATATATTTTTGAATGATTTTTTTTAGTGGTACAAATGTATTTAAAAATAAATAAGTATTTTTTTCGGAATATACAATTTTTTAGCTATTTTTTGGTATCTTTGAATCTTAGGTACATATTTAGCCTAACTTATATGGAAGAAAGAAAGGCTCCTTTGACGACAAACCAACAGACAGACAAGTGAAGTTAAGTAAAACGTGGTAAAATAGGTATTAATTAATACATTTTTATTTTTTAAATCTCAATATCTTACTAATCCTTATTACTTTGTAAATACTTTCCAAAATGAATGAGAAAAAGAGATAAATGTGTGGAATATCAATTGAATTAAAACAAGAGAATATAAAGACATCGCTCATATATCACACGTCGATCTTAACTCGAGCCTACCGACTTATGGCATATCCGAGGAAGTGATTTGTCAGCGCCGCCCCCTCTCGATTGAATAATTCAAATAATCGAGGTATTTATATGTAAATAGCGGGCCACATCTCCATACGAAAGGGCCGATCGGTACATAAATTTGGCAAGACGACGCGAAAACTGCGACGCACCACCGATCTGATTTATTCGACAACTTTGGGAAAAAGTGGCTCCCGTCAGGAAGTGTTTGTCTAATCGCGTTTATTGCCCGACCCGGGATTTTGCGCCCCGCAGCACATAGGGGTGAACCTTACCGTCCGGAGCCACATAAAAAAACAACTAAGTACCTACATGACTGCCTTTTTTATTCGAGAAGCTTTCGATGTTTGCATAAACTTATTTACACACTAAAACTTTGAGCTACTTATGCAGTGATTGTTCAGCCTCAACATAACATTTTATTTTATTTAAATAGGTATTATATGGTTAATACGCACAACTCATTATTAGTGAAACGCGCTTCACCTTTAATTAATTGTATGTTACGTGAATAAAATACGCCATTAGGGCACCGTGAGAACATTGAAATGGTATTTCGAAGTATTTTGCGGCATCTAATATCTGCTCCTGCTACTATTACTCAAACTCACGGGAGCCGGAATTCGGATCATCAATCATGCTCGCAGCACACAGATAAAGTGTTAGGTAATAATCGACGCTAAAGCCGTATTGTTCATTATTTAGTTTCCATCTGGTAATACGGACTTATTTGCAATATGAATCGCTATGAAATATTACCTGCCATCCTGCCGACTACATATGTATGTATCTACTCATTTTGACGACAATTTAAACATATTGTTTCCCTCATAAATGCTTCACTATACGTAAGGTTCATAATAAGTGACAATAACTAAACGCGTACATAAATTCGTAAGATGTCAAGATCAACATTTGTCTGGACAACTTTTTCACCTTACATTCAAAATAAATTCATTTATCAATTATCATCATATTGTAGCTGCCCTACTCCTTTTCCATATACAAGTACTTAATAATACTAAATACTTTTGTTTGTAGAACTCTGTCTTATATAAAACCACAGAAAAGCTCACACATTTATAACTTTTCAAATCATGTTTAATAAATATCTAAAGTTTTGTAAAATAAAATAGAAATAAACGGGTTTTACATAAAAGCAACGAGAGAAAACGGAGGTATAATAATAGAATAAAAAAACGCTAACAGGTATATTTTTTCATTTACCTATGTATATATACGAGTATTATATAAATGCAGTATTTGCTATACCAGTATAAGGTAGTGCTGTTTAACCACATAACCACGGCACAGAAGGATGACTTTGCATTTTGAGTGCTATGTCGTAAAATTTGAACAAATATTGTGAAAACTTGATAATAAGTTTCGGAGCAGCGTTAATATCGGGAGTTAGTGATGCAGGATTTCAAATCGCCTTACTTTAGATGAGATCTTGCAATGTGAAATAACAATACCACCACCGCAGACCGTAAGGGAATCGGGTCCAGAAGTTTTATAGGCTTTAGAGTTTATATGTCTATTCTTCGTTAAGTTGGGTAAAGTACAGCAATAGACATCAGCGTCATCAAGCATTGGAAGAAGAAGTAATTGTGATGGGACAATTTTAGGACCAAATGTACTAAATATCTAGTCGATAAAAAAAATTGCAACCTTTAGAGTGGTGCTGCACATGCAGATAATTTATGCTTGGATTCTTTCCCCATAACAAGCCGCTCAGAGAAACACCGGTATTGATGTCACACAAGTTTCTTATCGTCGCGTACAAGGTGGTGTCTTACAGCCGTTTCAAATAACTTATATAGTAACAGATAGGGTTACTATACTTTTGTTGTTTAGATACATTAGACATTACTGTAAATGCCGAGAAATAGCAAAGGTTACTTAGCAACTAAACCAAAATAAGCCTATCTCCTGTTGATAGGGAACTTCAATGAAACTGGACCAGAAAATAAGCTTATGATACGTTTAGCAAAAAGTTAGTAAAATATGCCCAAATCAAAGTTACTGAAAGAGCTGCCAAAATGTGACAGACTCAACACCATCAATTGCTTCAATCAATAACATACCCCATCTTATGTCCTCATTATTTTGACGCGGCGACAACACTGGCTTTATCAGAAATTGAATGCCATCTGAAATAATTTGTTTTTCTGATCACCAACTTCATGCGTCTTCATGCAGTTTTCATTACTAACTGGTAGTCTTGAAGCCGAAGCTCAACCGACCTCGGTCCTCCCCACATCATCCTTTACGGTTGATACATCTGTGTAGTCATCCATGATTATTGAATAGTTATGTATATTATTTTGTGAACATGTAAATAAAAATGAAATTCTGTTCGTTGGTAAGCGCTTCACTCAAGAACGGCTGGTCTGATTTGACTTTGTTATATTTCAAAATATAACAGTATTTATTTATTTATCAGGCCGAGTCCATAAAACCTTTACACTCGAATGAAGTTAAACTTCTTTGGCGATCGTGACAAGTTTCCCTAAAACGATTAAAATTTTAAATTACTGAAAACTGCGACCGCAAACTTTCTACTGACCGTTACGTTAATCATGTCGCGATTAAAGAAGTTTTACCTTACGCGCTTAAAAATTTGTACCTATATGCTTTGACGAATTTTTTTTGGAAATATTATGAAAATTATTAATTATTTCTAGTTTAATATTGGTATTTTAATAAAAAGGAGTTTTGAGTTCGGGTGTGTTACAATTAACATTACTAGATACAGCTCTGTCCTGATTTAATTGATGTTTGTAATTAATGACAGTGGTAGGTCACAGTAACAGTAGCTTATGTCCATGAGCTTAATTTTCAACTTATGCCCCGTCGGTTACATCAAAGAATATAAATTTCTGTACCAGTATTTTCGCGAATTAATGAGAATAATACAGAAATTATTTTCATTAATTAATTCCAGCGAACAATATGTAAGTGAGCAACAAAACGCACTTTATCAGGTGGCAGTCGCTTTATCCCGCTAATGACCAACCCCTCCAGAGTAATAAAAGTCGATATCAGCCCCCAAACTTTTATCTGGGATTGAAATGTCTTGATATTTGACGGAAATAATAATAGTTACGTTACTATGACTCGACTTTATTATACGTTTTTCTATACAAGCGGTACCTAGGTACTACATTTATGTGAAATTTGCAAGCACTCGTGACACAGATGTTTTTTTTAATTAACATTTGGTTAGAATTAGGGCTTTCACCTTTATTCAATGAAAAAAATAAAGTACATTGTATAAAAAAGTGTATGTATTTATTTTGCCTATATTTTTTCTGAATTTATGCAACATATTAAATTACATATACTTACAACTATTAACAAGTTAGCAATAGTGAGATTTACGTCCTGCAATGAGTATTTCAGCGAACGTTATTATTATTGTCGTAGATTACAATTAACGTATACACCAAAAGAGGACAATACTCTATTTAAGAGAATGGGTGGTATCCCTAGGCAGGGTACATCTCGTCCAACTTAAACTTGCCCACAACTTTATTTTTTACTGGTCACAGTAGTAACTTCCTAAACCTAATCAATCTTTTTCTTTTTTTTTTAGTATTATCAACTTTTATGTATTTGTACGCTTAAGTACGGCACTTTCTGTTCATAATATTCGATTGTCAAAAGTGCAATTCTTAAAATCTAAAAAGATATTATTTTTAAGAATGTAATAAGTTTGTTAAACAAGTTCAAGCCATTATGAACTAAAAGGACGTCTTGAGTTCCCATAAATTTGATCAATCATGAAATTTTGCATACACTTTGCCAAGGGTACAGAAAAGTACATAGAGCACCTTTTATCCAGAACGGTACTGTTCCCGAAGGATAGAAATTTAAGGAAGGACTTTATAATATTTACCTAATTATAAAGTCACGTTGAATATCTATTATATGTCGTTTTCGACAGCAACCGAAGCGGCATAAAATACATGTGTTTCAATAGTTTCAAACGGTTACTAAGCTATGATAATAATATTGAACTGTGGGTCAATGGTGCTGGTGACAGATATTTTAAATCTGTACTACATGTTACCAGAGCTCTGCCTCAAAAAACCCCACAAATAAGACATATTGTAATTAAAAACATCGTGACAAAAACACCAAAATTAAAATCTTGATATATATAAATTACGTGTCACGTTGTTTGTCCGCGATGGACTCCTAAACTACTTAACCAATTTTGATTAAACTTCGTAACTATCTGTTATTTGATCTAACTTAAAAGATAGGATAGATTTGATTTTAATTTATAACACAGCAACGCGTGGCCGGGGCAGCTAATATTATATAAAAACCAGGCCACCGTTTACAAGATGACTATTTTAATTGTGCACGTGCATAAGTCACAGAGAGTCAACACACAGACGGACGGTACGGATTTAAAAAGTATTTTATAAATATATATTGCTATCAAGCGCATACTGTCAATTCTTATACAAAATTAAACTGTAATTAACTCTACAAAGATCAAGATGTTCGAGTCCAAGTATATACTTACTGAACCGTGGCTGAGAATTAGCGGTGGCGGCAAAGAAAAATGATTGTGACAGTCCGGCGCACAGCTCTAATGGAGTCTGCGTCTGCGAAATGTTCCCACTTAGAGTTCTCTTACTGACCAATACGCCACTAAATTGCTGCTTCAGACCTTTGTGCTTAATAAGTGGTGAATAATATCTTTACTCATGATTTGATAGAACATGACATCAGTGAATTGAGTTTGAAGATTCTGGTCCAGGCGTTGAAATCGCTACTATATTCCTTATGTTTCTGCGAACTCGTACGACCGTAAATATAACGGTAATTATTGTTTAAAAATATTATCTTATTTGTTATAAAAACTAATTGTACGCGTATAAAGTCAGTTCAAACGAAAATAAAACGAGTTATAACTACATTAAGTAGCGAGTTTTAGCTCACCATACATATTATATGTGTAATTTTCTCAGTTTCTTTTAATAACTTTATTTAAAGAAACTGAGAAAATAATACATTAAAAAGTTTTATTTAAATAATTCAAGTCAATTTTGTAACAATTTCAGGCGCCAAATTCCCTACTAAGTAAACCCTAATCGCTAGTGCTTAAAGTGATCAACGGACGGCGATAACAGCATAATGGGGTGACTATCTGATGTGTGTATCTACTTAAATTCAAATCGGTATTGTAATACGCGGGGGCAATTCGAAACAAGTTGCCGCGTTCTCGGCAGTAACGGCCCCTCCCCTACAATAGCACTCCCCTCACAAATTAAGTGTAAAACAAACCTAATGAAATTTAAATATCTCTCTGGCAACGTAATAACTGCACAAATAAATTCGTATCGCGGGGGAGAATAATCGCATCCATTGTGAGCTCATTGTACGTTTATATTTAATCGAATTAGAAACCTTGTCGCAGTACTATAATGCTTTTCTCGTCTTTGGCGTTTCAGTGGGATGCGAGTGGAGGTTGTACGTACATGTAACAAGGCGGCAAGGGTCGGCGCCGCGTAAAGAAGGGCGGGGTAACTCTCGAGACGGTAACACAGTATTGTACGCTCTTGGGGGCGACAACGAGCTTCTCATTGTTAGCTTGTTAGGGAGTAATTCGTAGTAACGCGTTTATTGTGTGTGGAATGGAAATCTGCCTGCGGTTACTTATAATAAGCTTAAAGCTTTGCGTTCCCTATAAATTAAATAAAGCACTGATACATTTGATAAATAATACTAATTTCAGTCGCAGATAGATGAAAGCATTAGGTACTTCTTATACATAGGTATGTACACATGTATTTGGGTTAAAGGAAACTGTTTAGCTTCAATTACAGCGTTCAGTGTTTTCACTGTTGAAAATATTAGTAGTGTGAATACAACATAATATAACCACAATCTAATAATAGAATAGGATAAATAAAATATTAAATAAAACTGACCCAAGTCTGAAAGACTTAAACGTGAAAAAATAAGGTAAAGATGACAGCATTACTACATATAGGTACATAGGTATGTATTCATGTAGTAGGGTGAAAGAAAGCTGTTTAACTTTAATAAAGGTGTTCAGTGTTTTCACTGTTGAAAATATCAAGTTGTGTGAATACAACATAATATGACCCCAACCCAATAATAGAAAAGGGTAAATAATAATGACCCAAGTCTGAAAGACTTAAGTAAATGTTCAATACAATTAATAATGAAGTAATTAATTGTCAATAGATCAATCTACTAGATTTATGAGTTTACTAGCATAGTTACCAAAATATAACCCTTAATCAAATGTTTCTCCTATACACAAATATTCCGCGTACCTAATTGTGCCCAGCTCCGGAAACATCATTATTCTAACAGATTGCGTAAAGTATCCAAACGAATCTTTTAAAACACGCCCCCGTCCTCAAAGGGAAGGATACTAATTTTCTTTCGAGTTTAAAAGAAGCTTCCTTTCAAGAAGTGGAAAAAAGTTACAATCGAAAAGGAAATTTGCGTTTTAAATCCTCTAATGAAGCTGAGAAGTTTGTAATGGAGGGGCGAAAGGCTGCGGACAAATTGAGGAAAAAACTTGGTTGATACCACAGAAATGTATATACATCTTGAGTCTTAAATGTTGCATGAATGAGTTTGACGAATGACCAAGAATGACCAATGACCTTAAATAATTGTTGACATTCAGCAACGAAATATTAAATACCTATTATCATATTGTTAATCGAAAATCTATCTATCCCAAAATTTTGAGAAGTTACAAAGAAATAACCTTTCCGTAAGGAAATCATGTCGACCAGAAACAAAGTTCAGACAGTAAATAATTTAAGATAGACTGAATCGGACTTCAATTGTGAACTTTAAATTTTGAAATTAAAAAAGTTCTCTGAGTTTTAAGTAATTTTATAACTTTCTGAATCCCCATGCATTTTTAATACAAACAATTGGTGCTTAATAGGCCTTTTTAGCAGAAACCTGCTCTTAACTGAACAAAGGTCGTAATGTTTTATTTATTTATATCTATTATAAGCACCTTTCGTTTATTTCTTATGTAAATGAAGTTTGCGGTAGTCGGTATGCCATTATTAGCATTTAGTGAAATTAATATATTTAGAAAACAAAATCGAAACTTCAAGACAGGTAGATACCTATTATTTACGAATAGCACAAGTCGGTTACATCAAACAATGGATTTTTACCTGTTTAACTTTAACAGTTAATAAATAGTGACAGTACAGGCTAACGCTCAATTTAATATCGAAATTATTATTGCGATATTAAATTATGTAACTTTTCAAACGTGATTATGTGTACATTAAACACGACTGCTACACATCGATTGCGTTAAGGTTTAATCGCAAACTATCTTCATCATCACCATTATAAATTCGTCTCTCGTTAATGTTCCAAATTCTGCGGCACAGACCTTTCTTAGAAATGAAATAAGAATGAGCGCTTAGTATTATTTTCTTGGTTACCATATGAGAGCGGACGCACACTGGTGGGGATCGTGGAAAGAATCCTAACACGATCACATAATCCCCACCAAGGTGTTAGAGGGACACCGCGGTGGTTTAGTGGATAGGCCCCTGCGCACCAACCTGACGAGCTTTTATCGTCAGGTAGGTCCGCAGGGGAGAGTCCCACATAACGTGTCTGCTGTTCTCCCAAACGGCGGCGTATGCGTAACGCATTCCCCGCGTCAAAAAAAAATGTTTAACATATGATGACCTGCATTGACAATAGTTGCTCGAATTTTACAATCAGAGCCCAAGCACCTAACCTAACCACTGCGCTATCAAGTTCCTGTCGCAATATCGCTGAATATCATTAATCGCAATAGCAAAAAAGGAATTATTTTGCTGGACTGACAGATCAAGATAATCCGGCTGAACATAGCTTTTTCAGGATAAGGGCGTTTATTAAAATTGATATCATTTTAAGAAAAATAATTCATTGAGATAAGTCTGAGCTAAAACGTGACCCAAAACGCTTTCAAATGACATTTTCTTTTAAAGTTTAACAATACTAAAATAAATAAAAATAACAGAAAAAACTTAACGTCCGACGCATATTATAAAAGAAGTAATTTGATTTTGAAATCATATTATTATAACTAGTATTGTTCTTTCATTTTTAAGGTTTCCTTAATCAAAGTAGTACTAACAACCTTTTATCAGTATTTAAACATTAAAATACTTAGCATATTTTATTTGACATATTTTACCTACCTACCTTATTAGGCATCTTTAATACTAATGAATGATAAAGTAAAAATATATTGTTTTAAACTTTCATGGTCACTAACATTATAGTAATATAAGTTATTTACGGGTTTATTTACAACCCAACGGCGAGGACAGATCGTAACACTCGCTCACTCATAAAAGAATGCGCCTACGCTTTAGACGATGACATTGTCAAATATTTACTACGTCCTAGGAACACCCAGCCTCCAAAACTATATGGTCTGCCGAAAATCCATAAGCCGAATGTGCCCCTACGCCCGATCGTGAGTCAGATAGACTCACCTACATATGAACTGGCCTAGCATGTGGCAAAAGTATTGCAGCCTATAGTAGGACGAACGTCGTCGTTTGTAAAGGACTCCCGCCATTTCATAGAAATCCTGCACCAAAACAAGGTAGATGAAAATCAGTTGATGGTCAGTTTTGACGTGGAATCGCTGTTCACAAATGTACCTGTGTTAGATTGTCTTGAAGTGGTGAAGGTGAAGTTACAAGAAAATGACATCTCGATGGTATATGCCCAGCTGTTGCATCATTGTTTGTCGACGAATTTCTTTATATATCAGGGCCAGTACTACCTCCAAATAGATGGAGTCGCAATGGGCAGTCCCGTGGCTTCTGTGGTTGCCAATGTATGGATGGAGCATTTTGAAGAAAAAGCCTTCATCACCGCACCCACAGAAATAAAACTATGGAAGAGGTATGTCGATGACGTTTTCTGTGTATTAAGGGGTAACAAAGATGATGTTGAGTCTCACCTGGCAAATTTAAATGGTATCCATTATAAAATTAACTTCACCTATGAGATGGAAGAAAACAGAAGTCTGGCCTTTCTGGATGTGAAGATTCGGGTGAGGAATGACGGTTCGTTTAGTCATTCCGTTTACCGTAAACCTACACACACTGACCGCTATCTCAACGCGACCTCGCATCACCACCCTAAACATCTCAACTCTGTAGTGACTTCACTGAAGAACCGTGCATATGACCTGTGTGATGAGGAACATCTTCACGAAGAGTTGGAGCATGTACGACGAGTCTTACAGAGTAATGGATACAAGGGACACTTTCCATCCAGACACAAATTAAGACACCAGAGACACAAAGTAGACAGACAACCCGTTTATTTGCCATATGTCAAAGGAGTGACTGACAAGATCTCAAACATACTGAATAAGTACTCGCTAAATACTGTCTTCACTCCTGTACGTAAGGTTTCACAATACCTACGATCTCCTAAAGACAACTTCCCCTTGGAGAAACCTGGTGTCTATAAGATCGATTGCAGCTGTGGCAGTTCGTACATTGGCCAAACAAAACGAACAGTAGCATGCCGAATAAGGGAACACATAAAAGCAATCAAGAACAACGATAAGCAGAAATCGGCCATCGCGGAACATTTGATTGATTCTGGTCCTAACCACTGGATTGAGTTTCATAAACCACAGATTATTTCGACAGAACGCCACTACATACCAAGATTGGTCAGGGAAGCGATTGAAATAACTAAACATGAAAATTTCAATCGTGAGGACGGGTTTAAATTGTCGAATATCTGGAATCCTGTGGTTCGTATGTGTAAGAACCGAAAAAATCAAAAAAGTGTCGTGTCGCGATCCGATACTGTAAGTGTTGTGTGTCGAGAACAATTCCAAGTGAACAGTGAAAATGTGAACAGTGGTATGGGTAACGAACGCAATAAAAGACTTTGTCGGAGGGTAGACCGATATTTCTGCCAATAACAGCCTACCCGCAATTACTTCAGTCGCTCCGTGATCATGGCACTTGCAACAGTGCCGAAATATCGGAAACTCAAAAACAAGGTACATGGTAGCAATCCCGTAAATAACTTATATTACTATAAAGTAAAAATAGGACCTGAATAATCTCTATTAAGATTGTATTAAATAACTAAAAGGCATTAAATCTCATAATTTATTTTGGAATGTTGTCGCCTGAGAACCTATTGATCTGAATGTTCATCTTATTGAGTTACTTTTACGTTACAATCGTTGTATCACTATTATTGTCTATGACGCCATATTTGTTTATCAAATAAAGTTCCATTAAAGGAATGGATTTAAGCAATAACTTGGGGACTTCGGTTGTAAACTTATTAACAGAAGAAACATGATTTTTCAGAGACGTACGAAATCACCTCAATCAAGTATTACCGGATTTAAAATCCATTGATTTTTTTTCTCTGCCGACAAAGAGATGGTTTATGGCCCGCTAAACCAACACCGAAGCCGTACTGCGAGAAAAATCAAGACTAGCCTATATAAGAATAAGAGAAAATTCAAATGCTTGAAACTATTTTTAAGGCAATGAAGAACGTTTTTTGAAAGGGGAAGTTTATATTTAGTAATTTTATACATAACTTTACGCAGGCAAAAAAGGGGATTGTTTTAAATATTGTTAAAGCTTAGGTTCACGCAGTTTTTAATATTACCGAAAAAAAAAGTTTTAAAGCGTTCAGTTAGCGTTCATTTTAAACTAAATTATTTATTTTTGATTTTTTTTTTATAATTTACATTTAAATTAGGAAGCTAGTTATTTTATATGAGAAAGTGGGTAAAACCAAAGAGTATAATTATCTTGGGTAAAACATCTCGTGAGCACTATGCTAAAAAAAGTAAAAATTGCAGAATTTGCAAAGAATAAAAGTTAATTGATGCCTTGGTAGACGCGATTTTTTCCAATTACTTCCTGATTCCTGATGATTTCAATGCAAAGATTACCTACTTTTATAATAAAAAAATCAAATGAAAATGATGATCGACATTATAACAAGTATCAAACAATCTTTAAAGAAGTAATAGTTATGTAACAATAATATTTGTGTTATTTGAGTACTTAACTGTTAGATTATGGATATACCCAGCTAGCTAACCGAGAATTGTTTGACAAAATGCTGCACCAACTACACAAGGTATGCATCTGTGTGTAGAATTAAGTGAAGTGAAGGAGTCCTTTGCCTATGTGTTCGTAAGCGCAAACGAACTCTCGTTTGTTGTATTTTGTCGGTTACTGTTATTTCCTTTAAGAACTCTATGACTGCTAACGCCATCTAGTTACATTTTCACACATTGATAGACATGCTTGATGAAAACGGGTTGTTATCCGGTTAGATAATCGAAAAAGCAAGTTATAGCCTAAAAATTATGTTGTCTAATTTTAACCTAATCTTTAATGTATGCCTTCTATGAAGCTACTGGTCCTAATTTTTTTGTCAACTGCTGTTGTCAATAAATGGAATTTCTCCAAAACAGGTCGCCTATGAAGCGATTCATCTATATTAAAATTTGTCTTCATATCTAATTGACAACATACTCGTCATCATTTAATATCAGGGTATCCTGATCCTGATATGTTATCCATATCCATTCATGTTAAGAAAATGTAAAAATTGTTTAAACTGAATTCAACTTCTCGTTTCCATACAGACAATAAGCCATTGCCTATGCCCGCTTACACTGTAATAATTATTATATTACGACACTCACTGGTATCTGCAATATAATAACTTTATTGCGACCGTAACGCATGTGGGAGCTATGTGACGTCAGGTTTAAAGTAAGTTTGAGGGTCAGATTCCATGATAGCTCAGCTCACATTTCTAGCGACCTAAAGCGCAGACGAGAGATGTGAGCGGCGTTGCGGCGGCGTGCGCCTAGTAACACCGCTAGTCCCCTAGTTGTCGTTCTCCAAATCAAGGCCATACGCGACTCAGACCCGTTATAGCCAGTACGTCTGCTCCGGTCTAGCTAACCTTACACACAATTTCGGTTGATACACCGCATCTGTAAAGCATCCCCTCTCGTCTCCGCTTTGATGGAGTCCGTAAAAGTAGCATTAAGGCACGTACTTTATGCGACTGCATTATGGCCCTTACACCACATATAGTTTAATATATAATGTAATCAATAGAATATCTTAATATTAGTAATTAATTAGAAAGGTTGGCAAAATATGAAAAACATTTTTAATTTTGTAACAAAATTTATTGTATAAATACTAGATATAACTTTATGCGCAAATTCCATTAAAACATTATCCATGGTAAAATAATTCGCAATAATGACATTCTATAACTATCAAACTGTTAAAAACAAAAATAATCATTATTATCGGTATTTATATAAAAGCTGTATTGTTTTTTTAGGGTAAAAGAGAATCTTCTATGCCAAAATTAGCCTCTCTCCTTATAACTACTAGCCCATATTGTCCCTTCGTCAAGTACATGAAAATTCCACTGTATAGAAACAGAAGTAACATGGTTAACCCAAAAAAAATCTTTCTGTACTAAACCTGCAGATAATTTAGTACAGAAAGTTTTTATTTTGTCAAGCGTGAATGCACGGATATTCTAAACAATCGTTTACAAAACATTCAAGATTTTATAAATACTATTTACATTTGAAAAATAATAATGATACATTTGAATAACTAAATGATAATACGAGCCACCAAAGTTGGCTTATTTCACATACAAAATATCGCAATATATAATATTATCTCAATTGATATTAAATTTAAGTGACGGTCTTCAAGTTGATAATAAGATAAGGTAAATCGGCATTTTAAGGCAAATTAACCCACTGTTAATGGCGTTTCTTTTAAATTATGCAAAACACCTTAGTCGTCTTGAACGAACATTAAACACATTTTAAGGTAAGAAATTAAAATACCCATAATTTTAAATTAATGACATTCATTTTATAGATTACGCGGTCATCATTCTTGGTATATGATGAAGCTCAAAGATCAATTAATATTCGAATGTGTGTCAATAATTAGTATCCATTACTGGATTCTTTAACAGTCGTTGCCACATTTTGTCCTGTGACGTCAGAATAGGTATTCAACAAATGCCAAACATTCGAATTAGCCAACAGCAATATTGTATTATTACATACACTAGACGCAGTTTACAAAGTATTATAAGAAAAAAATTGTGAGATTATTTGCCAATTTATGATATTAATTGATGCTGACTAGATTCTAGGCAACGGTAGACTCACTGTGAAACGATAGGTAATAAAAAGATGCCATTGGAGCACAAATTGGCGTGAGATGATAATTATTTGATGTTAGGTACTTAATATTTAGTTGAAAGTAAAAACAAAGGATAAAGAGTTTAAAACTATTAGCTAAATATTGATATAAATTTAAAATAGCCTTTTAATGATTACTAATGTAAGTTAGCATGAAAGTTTGAAACGATATGTTAGTAGATAACTATTTTAAGAAAACGAAGAACATATTTTCTTATGAAGTACCGAAGAAATAAAGTATGATCACAAGAACAATAGATTTATTCGTTAATTTATGTAAAAATAAATTAAATTTAATGACAAACTCTATATAGCTCGACAACGCAGTGCTTAACATGCTAGGTGTGCGATTCCGCAGATTAATCATGTTTCGCAAACCTGATGGGTTATTAAAAAATTATTATTTCAAACCGATTAGTACTTCAGGGGCATTTTAAGGCGTTCTGCTGCGGCATATAATTGCTGCATCATTAGTCGTCAGCACCCACCAACGCACAATGAAACCGCATGGTCGTTTTTCGACCCATTTTCCTACTGCTTTTCACCTATATGAAGGCTATTTTCAGCAGTGGGGACTAAAGCTATTTTTATTTTCCTATTCAACATGCCAACTTATATGAAACGAGAGTGTAGCAAAAGTGTTGCAATATCTGGCTTCCAAGTCACCAGTATTAAAGTCAGAGTAGAATGATACATTTCCGAAAGAACTACTGTAAAACGGCAGCGTTTGCAATGATGGAAGGTGAATTGATCGTCTCTCCTAAACTCTCGAGCAACTCCTTGCGGTAGTCATCAAAGTCGCCGTCCACCTGAGCAATATATTAAATTTAGTTAGTTATTTACAAGAACATATACTCTAAGAACACAAATTTGTTGTTTGTGTGTTTGTCTGTCCGCCCTTTTTCCATTGTATCAATTAACGTTACCATAGCAACGCGTTACCATAGCAACGCGTTACTGGGTCAGCTAGTACTTAAGTAAGTATAGGGCAACATCTAAATAGCTAAAACACATGTATTAGGGATCTACTCTGAAGATCCTGTTGAATAAAACATAAAAACAGCAATCTCAGACGCGATAAACACCATATAACGTGTCATAATTTGTCAGAATTACAACAGAATAAAATAAATTGATACATTATTTTAAAGATATCATATTTTGCTGAAATCATAAAATTTACTCAGACCAGCAACTACAAGCACTGAATATATTTTGTTCATTTTTTTTATTTCTTAACTCGATTTGAAAGCAACAGCACACAAAAATGACAAACATCACAGATTAAACACCAACTTCAGAGTTAAAATATGGGTATCAAATAAAAATATTAAAATTAGTTTACGACATCTTTAAAAAAATAATAGAGTATTTATTAATTATTAATAAATAATAATTCTCGTAGTGTATAGATTCGTGTGTATCTAAAGGAAGAAAAAAGTATCTTTTAACAGACGCCGCCATTAGTGAATTGCGTCTAATTAATATCTATGAAGATTGCTAAGTAATGAAAAACCAAGTTACCTCGTTAATGGTTTGATCCTCGATCACATAGAGGGCGCAATCAGTCTCGCGGATGAGTCTCTCGTCGTGCGATACGATGACCACGCCGCCTTTGTAGTCGTTTATAGCGTCTGCAAGCGCGTCTATACTCTCTATGTCCAAATTGTTCGTAGGTTCATCCTGTGAAGTAACGGTCGAATTCAATAACTCAGGCCCAAAAACAGATATGGCTTTTATAGTAATGTTGCGCCGATTCGTTTCGGATGGTACGTCTGCCGTGCCATCGCTTTTTTACGTGTGGCGCTAGGCACGACAGCCGTGTCATCTTTTAAATCGATGATAACTCCTTCAAATTAAGTTTTAGGAAAAGATTTCCCTTTTTCACCTTCTCGGTAGATACCCAGAATATAACTATCTTCATTTTTCAAGTAAATCAAGCTCGTAGCCTTCATTTCTGGTAATTGTATGTCGCAACGAATCTTTCAAATGTTTCTGGTAAATGACACGACTTGCCTAGTTGAATCAAAGTAGGAAGATTTATTGGGAATATATAGCCGTATGATATTAAGCACGTGTGCTTCTTTAGAATCTTCATACATATTTACAGCCAGTTTAACATGATTCTAATAATTTTGAATATAATTAAATATCCTTAATAATAAAAAAGAATTCTCATTAGGCTGGCGAAAGAACTTAATTAGTTGTAAATTCCACGAATAAATCTTTCTCTCTCTCTCTAATTTATCCCACTTTCAGTTTTAAGATTATATAGCATGTTATTATCAGTTCTGCCAATCAACTCTAAACTTTTGACCTGTATGGAAATATTTTTTGATCGCTACTATCAGGATAGTTTGCAATGGGCCAGCAAATCCAAAGTCGACATAAGCTTATAGGTCAAAAGGTGAGAGTTGATTGGCGGAACTTATAATAACATGCTCTATAATCTTAACACCGAAATTGGGATAAATTAGAGAGAAAGAGAGAAAGATTTATTTGTGGAATTTAAAACTAATTAGGTTCTTTTACCAGCCTAATGAAAATTCTAGAAATAATACAATTTTTTATTATAAAGGATATTTTATTTTATTTATCTTTACCTTTGCTGCTAACCAGAAAGTGTACTTACCAATATGACGACATCAGGAGCCATATTCGTAAGTTCCGCCAGGGCTACTCTCGCCTTTTGGCCCCCGCTGAGATCTTTCATCTTGATAGTGTGCGCGTGACTGGCCAGTCCGAAGGTGCCGAGCGCTTTGCGAGCCTTCTCATACTGCAGCCCGAAGAGTCGCTGCAGATATTCTACCGGCGACTCCTCCGCAGTCAAATGTTCACCAGAATGTTGATCGAAGCGACCTATCCTCTGTAAAATAAAAGCAGTTCACTTAAAACTATAAACACTTGACCAAATTACGTAAGTTTGTCTTGTCAACCATCTTGGCGCGAGCTCATAGAGGACCCAAAACGAAAACTAAAGTCAAGTATTCTTTTTTATGTATACTTAGATACACTACAATACATATTCAGACTGCATGGTATACCATAACTGTTTTTCAACCATAAGAATAATAGTTTTTCACCTGGTAAGTTTAGTTTTTTGGCTTAGTCAGTAGTCACACTAAAAAGGTTACTGTTTTTCTTTTTATCTATCATATTGATTTTTAGAACTCTTTAAGATGTTAAAATTAAAACATAACGTACACGTACAAAAATACATGTCAAGCAAATACTTACAAGCCTGTGATTCCTTATTAATTCTCCACGAATAGGACTCAGCTCCCCAACCAAGAGTTTCAGGAAGGTGGATTTGCCCACTCCATTGGGTCCGACAATGGCAATACGGGAATTTAAATCTATACCGAAGTCCACGCCTTTGAATAACGGTTTTTGACCAGGAAAGTTGAAGTCAACATCTAAAAAACAAATGTTATATTAAGAAACATCTTCACTTCCCCGAAAGTGCAAATAGTAATCATCATACAGAAATCACAAGCAATAACTTTGTAATAACTCAAGAAATATATGCTCTCGAAAGGCTCAACTTTGCTAAAAGATTTTAGCCTATGTTATATAGAAATTATATAATTTTTATGCTTAGAGGAAGGTATAGCTCGATTTCAAGCAGCTACTACCTAAATAAGACAAGGCATTGTATTGGCCTTATAACCTTATTCTAATTCTAAGTCCTCACTGCCTTTGTTATGAATAGAAAACACCACAGAAAAATATCTGTTCTTGGTTATAAATATGAACAAATCGTGTTAAACTCGCGTGGTAATTTTTGACTTATATTGTCTATGCATTAGCTGACCTAACAGTCGTTATCTTGTCCCAACTGAGCTGTCGTTTTGAATCTATAATCTAAAACACAAATTTGTTGTTTGTGTGTTTGTCTGTCCGCTCTTTTTCCATTGTGTACGCGTGTCCATAGCAACGCGTTACCGGGTCAGCTAGTTCATACAAAAATGCCATAGACGTAACTCTCTAAAGTAGAGTACATGATACCGAACAAAAAGTAATCCCGAAAGCCGAACGTATCGAGCAAATCGTCTTCTCAAGATCGGTACGGGCGGTGTACAAATGGATAAATAAATGGGAGAGGAAGCATATAAACTGAATCAAAATCAATCAAAACTCTAATCCCCATTCTAGGGGGGGTACGTACTATGTAAACCTAGAATTGGTGGCTGAAGAGGTGGCGGGTCTGGGAAGGAGAATTTGACGATGTATTCCTTAGGCTTCTGTAGCAACGCCACCGGCTGTGCGTCTTCATCGTTCTCTTCACGCTGTGATTTTCTGTTCTTCTCCTGTTTTCGAGTCAAAGCTTCCTTTTGCTTCTTCTCCTACAATCAAATATCATAGTATTAAATCTCTGTGCACGTACACATTTTGGAATTCGATCAAACTTAATTATTTAGGGTTCTAGCTCAGAACCACTTCAATCGTAGTCTGAAATAAAGAGTTTTAATACGAACCGCTTGTTTCTTTGACTGCCCATGAGCCTTCAAATCCTTTAACCTCTTCTCTTGCTTCTCATATTCCTTAATCATTTCTTTCCTCTTTTGTGCATACATTTTTTTGAACATAGAGTAGTTACCCTTGTAATAGAAAAGTTTTTGTTGATCTAAGTGGATGATTTCATTACAAACATTATCCAAGAAAGATTGGTCGTGAGAAACTATCAGTAACGTCTTCTTCCAACCCTGAAGGTAACTGAAAATTGAAAGCAGTATTAAGAAAATAATAATAAATCTATTATTTTGCATTATTAATATATGCATAAACAAAATCAACAATAACAAATTCACTATGATCTAATAATGGTCCGAGCCGGACGAAAACACAAAATCATGTTACGTATTGATGTAATTAATACTTACTTGTCCAACCAAATTACAGCATTCAAGTCCAAATGATTTGTAGGTTCATCAAGAAGGAGTAAGGTAGGTTCTATATACAGTGCTCTGTAATTAAAATAGTACACATAATTATCAATGAAAGGGAAATAGTATTTTTTATTGAGTTTCATCAATACTCTTACCTGGCAAGCGACACCCTCATTCGCCAGCCACCGGAGAAGTTCTTTGTAGGGCGGTCCTGCATTTCTTTACTAAAACCGAGACCAGCTAAAATACGTCGCGCTCGTGGCTCTGCTGAGTCTGCACCTATTGCCTTTAATTCTGCATACACCTGAATGTATTTTATTTTATTTAAATTGTACACCAGTAAAGTTAATGGAAAGAGAATAGATATGGTCTAACTAATATAAGTTAGTAACAAATAATTATTTTCTATGACCTACCTCATTCAATCTATCTTGTTTGTTCAAACTTCCATTTTCAATCTCCGTTTCAAGTTGTTTACATTCTTTCAAAAGTTCTAAAATAATAATTTAGTAATATAATAAAATTAATCATAAAAGTAATAAAAAAAAGAAAATTAATAAAAAGTTGAAATTTTACCTGTTCTTTTAACGTCTGACTCTAGAAGAGTATCAACAGCGCTCATATCAGTGGCAGTTACTTCCTGCTCACAGAGCAAAATGTCTATATGCGGAGGAAGCGGGAACGCTCTTTGTGCTAGATGCCTTAACAGTGTCGTTTTGCCATGGCCGTTGGGCCCTACGAGACCATATCGGCGTCCATTCGCAATCAGCAAGTTGGCATTTACAAATAAATCCTTGCCCTTAGCGCTAATCGAAAAGTTTTCCACTTTGATATCAACAGCATTCTCGAGGGCTGCCATCTGACCTGAAAAATAGTTCATTTCACGGATCATACGTTTTTACATAACTTTTTAAAGACAACGATAACAAATATTATTTCTGAAACTGAATTGTTTGTAACGACATTCAAAGACATTGCTTAACACATCCAATATAAATATTGGTATTTTTTGTTGTAGTTGCAGATTTTATAGAAGGATTATTCTTTGTATTTCATCTAATTAAAAAAAATAACTATTTATACACTTTTCTAATGTCGATATAGCAGAGTCCCGACGCCGTCACGTAGTACGGTATAGCAATTAAAATATAAAATAAATTGCTTTTGATTCAATATGAGAATTCACAATGCATCCATTGAGAATTAAAAATTAAATGTACAAAAATTTAAGTAGCAATATTAACTACATTAACTCCCAATGCCATTAACTCCACGCATTCGTTTCTTTTAAATAATAATCAATTAGGTATGTAATAGCTTTTACTCCATAAATTTTCTTTAATATATCTCTAAGAGAATGTCTAAACCACATGTTATAAATAGCGCACATTTTGGAGGATAAAAAATTATAACGTCAGCCACTGGTCCCCGCAGCAATAGGCTATATAACAGATTATAACAGATATAGGCGAAATAACAGATTAAAAGAAGTCGAATGAACGAAACCGTGTTTAGTTTCAACTTCAATTGTGAATCTTATTTCCTTAACGTCATTTGTGCCGCAACTAGTCTACATGCATGCCAAGGCATTAATATAGGGATCCGATTGTAGTATTGTAGATTGTAGTCATAGATTCTACTAATGCTACTGCAACGTCATTTCTTTTCTTGGCGTAATCACTCTTCTTACTTTTGGCAGTGAATACATAACATGTTTAGTTTTATTCGAGATAAATTTTAGATTACTTTCGTCGGATAATAATTTACATGCTTTAGCTTAATATAGATGAGAACCATAATCGTTCTTACCTGCAGATTTCTGAGCTTGACTAACGGTAAAGTTTGCATCCAGCTCACTGTGGCCCTGACCTCCTTTTTTGGTTAGCATTTCCACCTGTTTCTCATACTCTTGCTGCTTTTTCAGTTTTTTCTTCTCTTTATGACTAAGTTTCTTCTCCGCTGGTTCTGATGCTTCTTTTTCAGGAACATCAGACACCTTAAAATAATGATGGTATTAAATATTTTACTGCACTGCACTTATTTTGGGCTAGTTGGCACTGCACTTAAATGGCGAAAGTGTAAAGAAAAATATATTTTATATGATATCATTTGATAGATGTATAAAGGCTATTTCAGATGACTTTAACTATAAAAATTTGAAAATCTAAAATATTATCACCCTACTTTGTCCTCAGCTTCAGTAGACGCTTCATCTCCTGCTGCATTACTTTCCTCAGAATCCACCTTTTTACTTTTCTTCTTATCCTAAAGGGAATATTGTTTAATTAAGGTGTAATGAAATAAAATATATCTTTCATTTTCTCCTAAGGAAATATTCAATAAAGTGAAGATGAAGTATAATCACTGACCTTAGACTTCCTACCAGTCTCCTCTGGTACAGGATCTTTAATTTCAAACTTTTTTAACTCAGCCTCTATATCGTCGATATTATTTTTCTTTTTATTTTTGCCTGAAATTCGCTTTGTTTAAAAGAGTTTGCCAAATATAATAAAAATTAATTTGACTATAACTTTAGTGGTTTTAAATTTACCTTTACTTTTGACAATTAATTCAGGTAGTTCATCTTCATCAGATGGTTCTTTTGCAATTTCTTCATCACTCTCAACATCAGCCAAATCATTTTTGTCATCTTTTACTGAAAGGTAATTATAATTACGTAGAAATATAGTGAACATATATATAACCAGTTTTAACCTTATTTTTAAGTACATAATTGTCAATTCGGTAAATTATTAATTTGCCAATTATCCAAATTGCAAAATTTCCATTTTTTTAAATATTGTGTAGGCTTGCCGATGCGAAACGAGCTTAATAGAATTATTCTGCTCGATATCAGTCTTTGATATTTGCCGTGGAACACCTACCTATCCCCTATCCTATATTATGTATATTTATGAAAATATTTTGTTATGTACATAAGGGGTAGAATATTCTTGTTAATTTAAAAACTAAGTATTAATCTAATCACAGGCGCAATTTGCTGAGAAATTACATGTGTTTCTACCAAATAATACATATGTACAAAATATGTAACATAAGTTAAAAAATGATATATTTTAATGTCACTGAATTTTTATTTATTTAAAGATATTTTACTTTATATGAAATGTCGTTATTAACTTAAAATAACCAAAAACAAGCAAATTGTAGGTACTTAAGACTTAAAAGATCATTGTTAATAGATTCTGATAATATTTTCTATTTCTTTGTAAATATTACTAGCGAGTATCTCTTCTTGCTTTCAAAACAAGACATTTTGCAATTTGGGCATTCTGCATGATACTTTGTGAAAAAGACTTATCACAAAAGAATATATATATATTTTTTTTATTAAGGATGGATTCGCTCTTGAGCCCGGGGGCCAAGTAATAAGATTGGATATTTTGCAACTGGACATTATTTGAATAGGACATTTTGTTTCAGAACATGTATAGTCAATCGTCAATTGGACATGAAAAGTGCAATAAAAGTCGAAAGCAATTTTTATGGGCAATGGTAAGCTGTAAAAAAATCATAAATAATTACATAAATAACTATTTTATGTAAACTAAAGAGAGTTTAACGAGGTCCTAAATATTTAAAAGGCAACAATGCGAATTACTAATTAGAGTATGAAGGGGGTACCCCAAAGGACGTTTTGAAACACCACAACAATATATCAGCAAACACAATAAATGCCTTCTATTGATCACCTCTTTCTTGCAAGATGTGTATATAAAGCAATTAAAACAGATATTAGAAGAATTTTGACCAGAAGGATACTTTTAAACCATAGCTACACTAGAAAACAATGTTCTAACCTATGAAAATACAGATTCTGTCTCTTTATGGTAATAGTAACTTCAGAGGACCTTTTAACGCAATGCAAGTTCGATTGTCAAAGTGAGACATAACCATATGTGGCCTATAGTGGTGTCTCCTTAAGTAACAGCCACTTGGTGCAACGGTAGCAATCCTACCTTCTGCGCCAAAGGTCCTGGGATCGAATCCGGCAGAGGCATAGGTTTGTGTGATGAACGTAAGTATTTGTTCCCGAGTCATGATCTACACATTATTTATGTATTCTATACATTATTTAGTACCCGCAGTACAAGCTCATATTAGGACTAAATAAATGTTGTAAAAAAAAAAAACAGTTGACTTGAATCGCGATAGAAGGTGATGGTGGGGTAAATTTCAAATTCATGTAATTAATTTGGAATACAGTCCAAATTTTTAAAGTATTTATACAAAAAAATCCAAAAATTTAAATAATGTGGCTTCTGTTTGGTTGTACATAGTAGATAATAGGTAGTATTTTAATTTTTTTATTCCCAAAAGAAAAGATAGCAAAAGCTATGTGTGGCTAGTTAACATCCAATAAAAAAAAATCTCTTTACATGTATATAGTGAGTTATTAAGAACATTCAAAAATCTTAAAAACAATACAAAATTTACCCACACCAATATCCAAAATAAAACTTTATATAAATTGCAATTTGTTGACTATAAAAATAATTTAATTTTTTGGTACAAGATAAATATTAATAGGTAAATGCCAAATAAGCCTTTGCAGGCATAAGCTGCTGTAACTAGTAAAAGACCCTAGTTTTTTGAACACATGCCTTTAACTTACATTAGATAGAATGACATTCCTAAATCATCAGTAATGGTATTTATGCTCTAATGTAGGACACTATCTATATTTTACTTTTGAGCCAACGGTGGAACATAGGATGTACAACGCCTTAATAGTGATAGATAACACAGGTCTTGTTCTTAAATTAGTTATGGAGAAGGTATTTTTGCCTTTCAGATATTCAAAACTAAGTGGAGTTTAAATATAATGCAATGCTAAAGCTTAAAAATGTAAAACTTGATAAATGGTCATATATAATGTGTGTCTAAATAATTCTAAGGTGGACCAACATTTTTTATTCTTAGATGTATTTGTCTGTTTGCCTGCGGGCTTAGGAGCTTCTTTTTCTTCTTCTTCGGATGTGTCATTAGCAACACTTTTCTTTTTGTTTTTAGCTACAACAAAAATAATTCAGATGAACAAAAAATTAGAAAGGAACTATTCAAAACATTACAAAACCTGATTTAACATTGTTAATAACTTGAATTTTCTCACCTTTTTTCTTAGTAACTGGTTTTATAATATCATCTTCTGAGAATTCTTCTTTTAATTCTTTATCACTTGCATCATCTGACCAATCATTATCATTCTTACCTTTACCTATAAGATAAATATTTCAATACAACAATATCTGTCAATACAAATTCATAAATATAAGGGAAGAAATTAAAATCTTACTCTTTTTCTTTTTATTTGCTTTTGAAGTTGACTTTGATGTAATGCTTATAGTATTATTGCTTACAACGGATTTGTTATCATCATCCTCGTCTTCAGACAACTCAGCATTCTTTTTTTTCCTTCCTGTGAAATATATCCATAAGAAAAAGTATAATTACTACCGCAACAAAATAACTCTAATACTTTCTAGTGTATAATTCTATGCTAAATCAAACCTTTTTTTTGAGATTTTTTAGAAGCTATTTTTGTGACATCTTCTTCTTCAGTCACCAAAGACTTTTTTGGAATATCTTCATCGCTATCACTCCAGTTTCCAGCGTTTCCTTTACCTTTCTTTTTACCTTTACCCCTGTTTTTAGAGGTTATATCGTGAGTATCACTAACTTTTTTCTCTTCAAACTCTTCTTCGACATCTTGATTTTTCTTATTACCCTTTCTTTTAGACATGTTTTATTACAACAGTACTAACAAGTGCCAAAGAAAATTCTTGTTTCAAAACTAGCCAGCCAACTCAACGAAAAACTCGAAATTAATATGAAAAGTCACTGTCATTATGTCATGTCATGTCAAGCCAAGCAAATGAGATGTCACACAAAAGTCACAAATATCATAAGATTATTTTGACGGATGAATTAACATCCGTCAAAACTAAGATTAATAATGTGTGTATTCTATGCACAATACAATAAACACTGAGCGTTTTCCATTTAGAAAAAAAAGTCGACACTGTATTGCACTGTGTCAACTTTTTTGTGTGTGTGTGTGTGTGTGTGAGTGCCAACTAAGTTGACATTAGGTTTTTGCTATAGTATGGTCGACACAGTGCAACACAGTGTCGACAATTTTGTCTAAATGGATAACGTTCACTACTGTGTACAATTACTATTTCTATGGCACAACAGCGAGCTGAGCGAGCAAAGCGAGACACATCATGAAATGTATGTGACGCCATAACTCAATTAATTCTTAGTCGATTTGAGTATTTTTGTAATGAATGGAACCAACAGGTTTATGACTAGATCGTGGCGGAGCCCGAATTTGAAATTCGCAAAAATAAAATATAGTACAGAGTCCATCTGCAATTGCAGAATATGTGATCAAAATGATCACATATTCTGCAATTGCTGCACATATTATACGCAGAACTTATGTGCGGAGGAGATAATTTTGATCACTTCCGAAGCTCGTATGGCATTGGTTGAAGGTCTGATAAATCCTGGTTATGGTTATACTCGTTTCTATTTGAGAACGCTGTCATTAATTTCTATAGTTTGTATAAACCAAAAATGAAACCCGACAAATTGTATACCGGGATTTTAGGTTGCGTTTGGCGAGAAGTTTGAAATATACACACCTGTCACTGAAAGAAACACACAAATACGTATTAACACACGTACAAACAGCAACAATCTTAACTGCCCCTGTCACGTGACTACCAACTTTTTGAAAGAAAGTGAGATAGATGTATGACGTCTTCATAAATGTCATTTTTATTTTAGATGTGTGTGTAACGCTCAGAACAATAACTAAAGCTATAGAAGGAGCGCTAAAATAAAAACTGTATAACAGCTCTCGTATTCACTTAAAGTAATCTAACATACACGGGTAAGAGCGAAATAGACAACAATTGTAAGGTTTTATTTTTACGTCATTGTCACAAACTCTCAAAGTACAAATGTCAAATGGTTGTAATTTGGTTGTAATTTATACTACCAAATTAAAAGTACGTCTTTGATGAACGTTGTTTCTGAAGTTAGACCAAATTCAATGCGGTCGTATTACAGTGGCCGAACAGCTTTGTGAGCGGCTAGCGTGAAATTATATTATTTTACAAGGAAGTTCGTGATAAAATAACAGGAAAGTGTGCATATAGACGCTTCAGACATCTTGGAGTCCGCGTCCAGGATGGCTTGTGTTGTTCCATACTGCAAGTCTCATATATCACGAAAAGAAAATACGGATGAGGTGTTATCATTTCATCGGTGAGTTTTGTTTCTAAATTCTCATATTCTGACAATATAACAACGGTATATTCAGAAAATTGTAGTAAATTAATATTACAAATAGATTTCTCCATGAGTTTTGGTTTAAATTGTCTTATTTTCATGCCTTCTGTTTTGTATATGATAGTATGATAGTGATGTGTTTTTTGTTATCGATGTCAACATTTTTGGTTTCTACTTTTTGCTTTAGATTTCCCAAAGATGAACCTATTAGAACTGAATGGATACGCCGTATATCAAGGATCAATTGGACACCGAAAGCGCACAGTCACATTTGTTCGAAACATTTAAGACTACATTCATTTGAGCCACATGAAAACATTTAATTTCGGCGGCTGAAAGCAAATGCTATACCCACATTACATTTACAGAACATGAAATTGCTCCTTTTTTATTCCAAACATTATCTTAGTCTTGCTTTGTCATATAATTATTTCGATCCTACCAATAAATATTCAGATTTTCAATTAACATTTTGGCAGCGTGTATCCCAAATAATAATGATAGCTTATTTACAATTATATTTTTGTGTTTCAGAAACCACTATCGCATTAAGAATGAATTATGAACCACCAAGTAAACGCCCCAAATCTATGACCACAGTTGAAACAAATACTGATTCCGATATCTCTGAACTGATATCTAATTTACAGAAAATTATAGCATATTATAAAAAACCAAATTGGAATATTAAAAAAAGAGTTAGAAAGGATTAAAAAGACCAGCAAGTGACGTCTTCGCAAAATAAACACTAACAAAGAGAACATTAAGGAGCAACGCGAAGAAATCTCAACTCTATAACATATTGATAGAAAAATTGAAACAAGAATATGTTCAAGCCGAATACCTAGCACTTTTAGAGTATGTAAACAAAAATGACAAAAATTCGCGGCGAGAACTGAACTCAATTCCGGAAACAGCGTTTAAAACATGTTATGATGATTGGATTAAGTTAGCGTAAGTGTATCGTTTCTGAAGGAGCATACTTTGAAGGTGATAAAATAAATTTCGATGAATAACAAACATTGTGTATATTATTGATCTTTTCCCGGTTCTTTCTTGACAGAGTAGTATATAAAAATATAAAAATAATAAGTAAATATGTATAAAATAATAGTTGGTTAATTTAATTTAAATAATCGATTAATTTTCTTTTAAAATTTTTCCTCTTTTTTAATCTATATCTATAAAAAATATAATGTTGAATGCAGTGTTCACTAATGTACTGCTAGAGGTCTAACTTAAAATAGAAACATGTAGCCTAATATGATATACCTATACAAAGTGCAATTTTTTAACTGTACCTACCTGGTTTCTCTAGATACTGAAGACTGCAAATCTAATAAATAAATTGGTTCGGGTCCAAAATTCTACTCATGAATACTGCATTATAAAATGTTCATATTGCAGATTCTACACGTGTTTATTATGACACCTTACCGTCCGTTCTAGTGTCATAGACATACCAACAGCATATTTTTTTTTTTACATGTTTTTAATTTTATTTTTATCGATAGTAATATCGATGCCGTTACATCATTGACGTAAGGGAAACTAGTGACTACCTTATAACTTACGAAACAAAATTTGTATACTTATTTCTTTCTTACACATTTACAACTGTATAAGTCAAAATAGTACGAACTAACGTATTGTGTTGTTATTTTAGCACTCCTTCTATAGCTTTAGTTATTGTTCTGAGGTGTAACGTTACAAAGTTTTGAAATGAACCATAATAACTGAAACTAATACTTCTTTCTAAGACCCTAATGAGTTTCGCATCAAAAAGGTGAGATTGTTTCAATTCAATAATAAGAATAATGTCAGAACAATCATTGTCAAATTTTTCCGGTCGCTCGTTTGGAATTATTGGTTTTATCTTTTTGTTTTAGTTCTTTCCTTGCTTATAATTTAATTTCTTTAAAAAAATGCCGGCCCGACTATCTTACTTTGAGAGGGTCAGAATTGTTACTTTAAGACTAAGGTCAGAATTGTAACTTTATGACGACCGTTTGGTGCAACGGTAGCGATCCTGCCTTTCGCACCGACGACGGTCCGGGTTCGAATCCCGGTAGGGGCAGATGTTTGTATGATGAATACGAGCATTAGTACCTGAGTCATGGATATTTATATATATTTATATGAATATTACATATCTATGTATTATAAATGTATGTTTATCCGTTACCCTAGCATCCATAACACAAGCCTTACAGTGCTTACTTTGGGCTAGGCTAATTGGTGTGAATGTAAATATTTATTTATTATTTATTTATTTATAACTGGTATGGGAGTTGTGGAGATCTCGCGGCAGTTAGGTATTCATGTAAATAAATTTTACATCACCTAAAACACTTTTCCGTACACAGAAATAACGTTTGTAGACACCAGCTGTTTCTATTTGTAGAGAAGGTCGGTAAGCCAGTGGATCCAGCGGTTCGAAGAAGGTGGTGACGAGGCTCTTCGAGACCGACCTCGCGGGGCAAGAGCCCGGGTGACTACGGAGGCAGAGGATGCAACCATTATAGCCACCCACTCTCAAGATCCCTTCCACCGCACTCGCGATTCAGCGGTTCATTACCGTGTATGTTTGACACGGTCAAAATGTGATGTATTTTAAATTTTAGTATGAAATACGACGGATTCAGCACTATAATATTATTTTATCTTTAATTGCAGATATCAATGCAGACAGTGCGGCGTAGGCTGAATGAAGGTGGCCTACACCATCACATACGAGGGCTGCACTAAAAGTATCGGGAATGGAATATTTCCACTGCTCCTGTCATATTAAAATCTTTTTAATTGAAAACTCCTTGGTTTCAAAAATCGAATACCATTTATTTATTTAAAAAAAAGATTCTCGGTCTAGTCACAAGGTCTTGTCAAACTTGTTTAGTCGTTGAGAAAATGGAATTGACTCGAGAAAAATCAAGAGCGAGATTATTATGACTTTCGAAGTGGTCTAACACAAAAACAGTGTTTTGATTGGATGCTTTCTGCATTTGGTGATGAAGCCCCATCCAAAACCACAATTTATCGCTGGTTTGCTGAATTTTAACGTGGACGTGTCAAGCTCAGTGATGTTCCCCGTTAAGGTCGTCCAAAAACTGCAGTCACCCAAGAAAACGTTGATGCTGTGCGTAAGCTGATTGAGGAAGATCGACATGTGACATACCACGAAATTCAGGCAACTTTAGACATTGGCATGAGTCAAATACAAATAATCTTGCATGAACAATTAGGTGTAAAAAGTTGTTTTCCCGATGGATACCGCATTCGCTCTGTGAAGAGCAAAAAGCGGCTCTCGTTACTTGGTGCGGCAGAA
Source organism: Calamotropha paludella (assembly GCA_927399485.1). Classification (NCBI taxonomy): domain Eukaryota; kingdom Metazoa; phylum Arthropoda; class Insecta; order Lepidoptera; family Crambidae; genus Calamotropha; species Calamotropha paludella. The sequence continues at coordinate 21,962,166 of OV656805.1, read as the reverse complement.
CTCTCGAAAGATTCCACGCAGGATCCTGAAATGCTGTATACAACATCGTATCAGGTGACGAATCCTGGATATACGCGTATGAACCCGAAACAAAAAACCAGTCACGAGTTTGGGTGTTCGAAAATGAGTTAAAGCCAACAAAAATTGTTCGTTCACGGAGTGTTGCAAAAAAAATGGTGGCCACGTTTGTCTCCAAAACCAGCCATGTTGTGACTATTCCTCTTGATGGACAAAGAACGGTTAATGCAGAATGGTATGCTAGCATTTGTTTGCCACAGGTCTTTACTGAACTCCGTAAAGAGAACAGCAACCGCCGCATCATCCTCCATCACGACTATAGATGTAAGGCCGGTTTTAAACCAATTAAACCAATCGGTTTAAAACCATTTTAAACCAAAAAACCGGTTTAAAACCGTAATAAACCATTATTTTTCGGTTTAAAACCGTTAGTCTTGATGATTGTGTTTTTCATATTTATAACTATTTTATCTTGATTTTACCGAGGTAAAAACATTACGAAGTACTTACCTATAAACTGTGTAATGTTTTTAAATTTGTTATATACAGATTTTGATAAATTTAGCAGGGTTTTGATAACTCACGCGTTGCGGTTATTAGACTCGAGATGCGCTCACTTCCTGTGCACAAAAATGAATGATAATTTGAATCGGAGGTGGTAGGTGGTGAATCCTCTAAGGATACTCCGGCCCGGCTTCGAAGTTATGTCAGACTCGTACTCACTAAACAACACCTGAGATTGGCTTCGCCTTCGTCTGAGGCGACCGCCCCTCTAGAGAGGGGCGGCGCAAGCGCTACACACCTAGGTCAGGATGCGCATAGAAAAATCGACCGGGTCCCAGAAGGGGGATCAGTCGACAATTGAGAGGACTGGGGTAGATCTGAAGGGTCTGTCGTGATTTTATTTTTGGCGAATTCCTATGCCTCTAAGAGGTGGTTCAGGTCGGCCGATAGCTGATTAGGTTGATCCGTCAAGACGGATCTAGGTTATCTGGACAGACGATTTGAGGAAGTGGAAGGTATATAGTCGGATGCGCTTCGGATAAGAGGATTTGAGTGGCTCTCTGACGTTTTAAAAAAACGATCAGAGGCCTTCGTATAGAATTGTTGTAGAGTAGAGAGTGCGGATATACCAGGGAGCATTTGAAGATAATTTGATCTTATTACATTTCTATTTATACTTTTCGGAAACTTTATATCTAGGGAATCACTTAGTGAGAAGATCTAACGGAGACCTAACATTGAGATTTTACCATTTATGGCCTATGGGTGAATCACCATGCACTGACGAGCATTGTAGATACATTCGCGGCGGGGTGGCAACGGCGCGGCCTTAAAGACAACGTTGTCTGTTTCATGCGCAAGTAAAACGGACGGCATTTTGTTAATGATTTCTTCTAATGGAGTGTGTAATAAATAATAGGTATATATTTCTTTTAAATATAGGTAAGTAAATTTTACACAACATCACATTGATCTAACTCCGAAATAACTAGCTTTAATTAAGTACCTACTTGTGTTACGGATATAAGAGTTATCTTCTCTAAAATTACAATTATAGGTATACAAATAAATAACACCCAGACACAGTACAAATACAATGTTCATCGCATGAGCACAGTAACTGTACCTACATAAAGAAACTAAAGTGTGTAGGTTAACCTACACACTACTACTTAGGTTGTCGTATAGTAGGTACCTATGTAAGAATTGCAGTGTAGGTAGGTAATTTCTATTTTATTGTCTATAAACTAATTAAAACGAAACCTAATATTTCGTCAGGTGATCAAAAATTGCCCTTAATGAAGCGTAAAAAACAGTTTTTTTTATTTTTGTTGACAGGCAAGTTTTAAACCACATCAACCTTTTGAAATGGTTGAAAACTGGTTTAAAACCGCAAAAACTCATTAAAACGAAACATAATATGACGTCAGGTAATCAAAAATTGCCCTTAATAAAGTGTAAAATACAGTTCTTTTATTTTTGTAGATAGGCGGGTTTTAAACCATTTAAACCTTTTGAAATGGTTGAAAACTGGTTTAAAACCGCAGAAATTGGTTTAAAACGTTTTAAACCGGTTGATTTACATCTATAATCACGACAATGCGAGTCCTCACACCGCGCACAGAACAAAAGAGTATTTGGAGCAAGAAAACATAGAAATATTAGACCATCTGCCGTACAGCCCTGACCTAAGCCCTAATGATTTCTATACTTTCCCTAAAATAAAGAATAAATTGCGTGGTCAGAGACCCCAACTTCCGAATGTAATGGTTGCTTCAATGATTGGTTCCATCGTATGGAAAAATGTGTCAAATTTCGCGGAGAATACTTTGAAAACCAATAAATACATTTTTGAATAGTAATGTTGTGTCACTTCCTTGATTCCCAAAATTTTCAGTGCCGCCCTCGTACCAGCCCGAAAATTGCCACTTACACAACTACAGTTTTTTATTACTGTTGGTCCCAGTTATCTTCGTATGATAGCGATTTTTAAAAGGCAGAAGGCACAAACGGTTGGTCCTTCATAACAATGTTTGAACATTGTTTTGAAGTGGTAATAATATATTTTTACTGAAAAGCGTATTGGTTTTTAAAATTACCAGGACTAATACTAAGCAAACATTCTGCCTTATTAGGCATATGCATATGCTTCGGCATATCGTTCATTTTGGCGGCGATATAATTTTTTTTTGCCGTTCTTGTCCGACTTAAAAGATTTTTCTTCGACAAATATTACGATATTATCCATCAAAATTATAATATTGAAGACAAAATGCGATTCTATCTTCTATGTGCTTTTGTGTAAGTAAGGTTTTAAAGTTTATAATTATACATTGCTACAAAAAAGTGTTGGTTTTTTTATTTTACTTTTAGTCAGACTGGCGAACAAATTATTTACGCGCTTTGCGCTCAAACATTATAGCAAAAGAATAGGTATATTTAATAAAATATTATTTCATATTGCACTACAAAAATTGCAATTTTTACTTTCTTCACTTTCGTTAACCTGAAATTTAAAAGCAAGACACATTTTGAACCTTAATACCATTCTAATCTTTACACTTCGAACACCGAGGTTTTCGAACAGAAAAAGACACGCTGTCACAGATATAAAATTCGAGTAGCATTGAATAGATTACCGCATGTCTGAAAAATTATTACTTCATATTTTAAATAACAGAAATAATAAAGTTTTGGGAACGGATGCAACCATATGCGTGGTGGAATAAGAGCTAAGGACAAACTACATAATGAGGTCGAGTTTGGCAATGATCCTATTAACATAATCAGAAAAGATTTTGAGTTAGAGTCCCGGTAAGGACAAATGTTTGTGTAATAAAAAATCGCAATATTTATGCGCTATTTCGATTTGTTTATTTGTTAAGTAAGCATATGTTTTATTTGAGTAATATAATGTTAATAGTAAATTTTTATAATGCAAGTGTAAGAAATCTTTATTATTATTTGCTTGCTGCATCTTTACCTTTCTAAGTCTATGGATGCAGGATATTTAAAATTAAATTTTATCATTATTTCATCCAAAAGCATGCGACGTTGCCGTTGCTCTTTGTTTTGGAAGAGCGGCAACAACTGAAAGCACGTCATCAGACATGTCAAGACTCTGCGTCAAGCAGTGACAGTTCTCTGGCGCCAAGAGACACACACCACGCACACAAAGATATTATGTCATAAAAACTTTAGTTTTTGTTATGAAGTTGTCATGAGAAAAATAATTTCATATCTTTCTACCTTTCTGTCTGTTGGGTCTTGAACGGGCAGTTAAGAGCTCAGAACAATAACTAAAGCTATAGAAGGAGCGCTAAAATAAAAACTGTATAACAGCTCTCGTATTCACTTAAAGTAATCTAACATACATGGGTAAGAGCGAAATAGACAACAATTATAAGGTTTTATTTTTACGTCATTGTCACAAACTCCCAAAATACAAATGTAAAATGGTTGTAATTTGGTTGTATATTATACTACCAAATTAAAAGTACGTGTTTGATGAACGTTGTTTCTGAAGTAAGACCAAATTCAATGCGGTCGTATGACAGTCGCCAAACAGCTTTGTGAGCGGCTAGCGTGAAATTTTATTATTTTGCAAGGAAGTTCGTGATAAAATAACAGGAAAGTGTGCATAAAGACGCTTCAGACATCTTAGAGTCCGCGTCCAGGATGGCTTGTGTTGTTTCAGACTGCAAGTCTCATACATCACGAAAAGAAAATACGGATGAGGTGCTATCATTTCATCGGTGAGTTTTGTTTCTAAATTCTCATATTTTGACAATATAACAACGGTATATTCAGAAAATTGTAGTAAATTAATATTACAAATAGATTTCTCCATGAGTTTTAGTTTAAATTGTCTTATTTTCATGCCTTTTGTTTTGTATGGGATAGTATGATAGTGATGTGTTTTTTGTTATCGATGTCAACATTTTTGGTTTTTTGTTTTTGCTTTAGTTTTCCAAAAGATGAACCTATTAGAACTGAATGGATACGCCGTATATCAAGGAACAATTGGACACCGAAAGCGCAGAGTCAGTTTGTTCGAAACATTTTAGACTGCAGTCATTTGAGTCACATGAAAACATTAAATTTTGGCGGCTGAAAGCAAATGCTATACCCACATTACATTTACAGAACATGAAATTGCTCCTTTTTTATTCCAAACATTATCTTAGTCTTGCTTTGTCATATAATTATTTCGATCCTACCAATAAATATTTAGATTTTTAATTAACATTTTGGCAGCGTGTATCCCAAATAATAACGATAGCTTATTTACAATAATATTTTTGTGTTTCAGAAACCACAAGTGCCGTCTTCGCAAAATAAACACTTTAACAATGAGAACATTAAGGAGCAACGCGAAGAAATCTCAACTCTATAACATATTGATAGAAAAATTGAAACAAGAATATGTTCAACCCGAACACCTTGCACTTTTAGAGTGTGTAAACAAAAATGACAAAAATTCGCGGCGAGAATTGAACTCAATTCCGGAAACAGCGTTTAAAAAATGTTATGTTGATTAGATTATTCGTTGGCGTAAGTGTTTCGTTTCTGAAGGAGCATAATTTGAAGTTGATGAAATAAATTTGGATGAATAACAAACATTTTGTATATTATTGATCTTTTCCCGATACTTTCTCGACAGAGTGGTATATAAAAATAGGTAAACAATAAGTAAATATGTAAAAAATAATAGTTTGTTAATTTAATTTAAATAATCGATTAATTTTCTTTTTTCCTCTTTTTTAATCTATACCTATAAAAAATATAATTTTAAATGCAGTGTTCACCAATGTACTAGAGCTAGAGGTCTAACTTAAAATATAAACATGTAGCCTAATAGGATATGCCTATACAAGGTGCAATTTTTTAACTGTACCTACCTGGTTTCTCTAGATACACGCAAATTCTAATAAATAAATTGGTACGGGTCCAAAATTCTACCCATGAATACTGCATTATAAAATGTTCATATTGAAGATTCTACACGTGTTTATTATGACACATTATCGTCCGTTCTAGTGTCATTGACATACCAACAGCATAAGAAAAATGTTAAGTATGTTTTTGATTTTATTTTTATCGATAGTAATATCGATGCCATTGCATCACTGACGTAAGGGAAACTAGTGACGACCTTGTAAATTACGAAACAAAATCTGTATACTTATTTCTTTCTTACACATTTGCAACTGTATAAGTAAAAATAGTACGAACTAACGTATTGTGTTGTTATTTTAGCGCTCCTTCTATAGCTTTAGTTATTGTTCTGAGGTTAAGAGTGTTACTATTTGTACATAATGCTTCCTATCTCATTTCTCCTACGTTAAATCCTATGATTATGTGTCTGTCTCTTTTTATTATCCTTTTTTCGTTTCATCGATTTTCAAATCACAACGATGCTAAAGAAGTTTTCACTTCAAAAGATATAACCAATACAATCCTTGTGTTTGGCAGAAAAAATGTAAACAAAATGGCGATCGTAAGCAGTAAGCGCTGTCAAATCGTAAATAGCTATTTTCCTCTAGGACGCAAACTTAGCGGTCACTGGGGAACATAACCTCAATTAAATATATTTTTTATCAAATGCAGTGAAAAGTTTTAAACTATGAATAAGATATTGAATAATTTAGTGAATGATAATATTGAAGAAGACGAGTTTACTACTATTATTTGAAATGATTGCACAAAACCATCGGTTAACTTAAGTTTGTAAACAAACTTATCTAAGCAAAATGGCGGATTGTGTCAGCGCTACTGAAGTTAGCAAACCTGTCCTTGCCGAAAACTGATAATTTGTTACTCAGCGCTGGTAATCATTCGCAAGCGATTTTTTCTGCCAAACACAAGGATTGTCTCTATGGGATTTCCCTTTGAATTAAAAAGCGCGCGCTTTTTGAAAGTTTTCATTCTTATGGAATTTTAAAATTACTAAACATTTTGATTTTTTTTAGTATTTTGCTTCGCCCAATATATGGTGCCAGCGAAGCTTTTGCTTAGCGACTGAATCGACCTAGTATATATCCGATTTTGATTAGGTACCTTATACTCACACAAATCAATAGATTTTTACTACAACCTGAAAAAAACTGGGACTTGAGTAAGAAGTTAATGAGTAAACAAGAAATTTTTAATAAGCGCATGTTTCAAAGTAAACAATTAGTAAGAATTTATAATAAGTACTTATTATCATCATATTCATGCAAAATCATGATCTATCTTCACTCACACGATAAAGTCCAACACAGAGTTTAATATTAGTTGAGGAAATTTTACTGTTTGAAGTGAATTGATGCGCTGTTTTCCAAACTTTTATTTATTTATTTGGCACGGTAACAAAATACAAATCAAAACATTTAATTAATTTATTTAAACCTATACTATAGTATTGCTAAATTTGTATTTCAGTAACAACCGAGCACAACATTCAAATATTTTAGTATAACAAATTAGGTACTTTTAATATAATATTATTGTTTTATTTTACAGAAACAAGCAAACCAATATTGTCTGAAGACTTGACACTTTTTCAAAATGTTTTCAAGTTCTGATGGAATATGTAAAGGTCTTTACATAAAAGATTATATTTTCTACACATTCGTATTAATGGGCCATTGTTTCGGGTTAAAGGAATATGAAAAAGATGCTGTCTGCGGTTGGAGTTGGTTTAAAGGTACATCGATCATATATTTATAAATGTTTTATTACCTTTCACCATTTCTTTCTTGAATCATAGTTATATGGTAATTTGTTAGGCACCTACACAAAATAATAATAATAATATTTCTTACATACAAACCAATTTACATACATCAAAGTAAGCTTTGTATGACTTGTACTCACTGTGTACACGCGTGAAAGATGTTGTAAATTCGCTACGCGTTCGCAGCGTCTTCGCTGCACCTCCGTTCCGCTTTGACACGCTCGCAAATCTCTAACGAGATAAGGCTCTATGGTGCAATGTATTTTATCTACTAAAAATACAAATGCTTAACTTGTTTTTTAAAAATAATTTTGATTTTATGAATTAATATTTTAAAGCAGTTTAAAATGTTATAAGTGGGTTCTTCAGCCATTTCAACATAAAAATAAATGTGGGCCTTAAAAAAATACTTTTAAAATACGCCGTGTGCTAGGGGCCTTAGATAAAACAACTTTTTTAATATTTTTACTTAGAATTTACATTTTATCCTGACGTTTCGACTCCCAGGTGACTAAGGAAATGGTCGTCATATATTTTCCCTAACTATTTTACAAGCTTTTATTTAGTTGCACCTGTCCCGTTGTCTGTCTGTAATCAAATCTTGCAACTTAAATTTGATCCACTTCCCGGTTTCCAATTGAGCTGAAATTTGGTATACACGTTTAGTTCGGATGACAATGCATGATTAACTATGTGACGTCATTCTAAATCCAACATGGCGGCGTATCCAATATGGCGGACAAATTATTTTTAATGCACTCCTACAATATGGGTATCAAATAAAAGGGCTTGCCAAGAATAACTAGAAAAATAATGTGACGTCATTCTAAATCCAACATGGCGGCGTATCCAATATGGCGGACCAATTATTTTCAATGCACTCCTACAATATGGGTATCAAATAAAAGGGCTTGCCAAGAATAACTTGAAAAAAAAAAATTAAAGAAAAAAAAACCTTTTTAAAAACAAGCTTTTATTATTTGTTTATAAAATGAACTAAAAAATTAAAAATAAATTAACTCTAAAAAGAAATATAACACTTTGTAACTTGATTGTAACCTTTAACGACAAATAAGCGTCTTCGTCTAGGACAAAATAATTCCATATTGTACAAATTTAATTAATTTTGACACTAAAACTTTTCACCAAACATAATTATTCAATCTCGTCCCTCCTCTTTATCATAGTCCCCATTTATAAATAAAAGCGTGTTACATTTAATACAACACAACATTTTCCTCAAGCTATCACAATGTAACACGCTTTTATTTATAAATGGGGACTATGATAAAGAGGGGGGACGAGATTGAATAATTATGTTTGGTGAAAAGTTTTAGTGTCAAAATTAATTAAATTTGTACAATATGGAATTATTTTGTCCTAGACGAAGACGCTTATTTGTCGTTAAAGGTTACAATCAAGTTACAAAGTGTTATATTTCTTTTTAGAGTTAATTTATTTTTAATTTTTTAGTTCATTTTATAAACAAATAATAAAAGCTTGTTTTTAAAAAGGTTTTTTTTTAATAGAAATTAAAATAATGAAAATGAAAATAACTTTATTCAAATGCACTTAAAAATAAGTTGTTTTGAATCGTCCAACATTTTTACCTAGGTACCACCATTCTGGACGTCTTTTAACTAACAAGAAGAATGGGCGCAAGAAACTCGTCAGCTTTAACAGAAGTAACGACATTTACAATATAATACGCCGACACCATACACAATCCACAAAAAAAAAATTGTTTAGGCAATACTAATAGTGTTATGATATTATTATTTCGTTGATTACCACAAAGTCAACAAGTATCTGTACTTACCTAAAGTAAGTGTCCCTAGAGAAAGGGAATAAACGACAAATTTGAGAAAGCAACAAGATTTATGTTTAGTATTAGTCAATAATACTGAAGGTTAAAGCAGACCCACTTCCCGAAGCAGCACCCGTTCACGAGCATGACGCATGATACAGCCATCGCTTCGCTCAACCATATCTTAGGGAACGCAACGACCCGTACTACATGCCACCACCCAAGAAATGTATTAAGAGAGCATGTCATACTCTAACTACCAGTAATAAATTAGTTTTAAAAATTAACAAATGCTAATGTTGTATGACAGAACCTGTAATAAATAGTGTCATGTTGAAACGACACATATTACTTCCATGCATCGCGATCTATTAAATAGTCGTTAACCTTGTAATAACCTTTGGACATGAGCTTATTTTTTACATACCTACGTTTTAAATTTATGATAAGGCAAATGTACTATACTTTGTGGAACTTTATTAAACAGTGCTATACCTTTCCCCAAGAATGAGCTTCCTGTCTTTTGAAGTCTAAATCTTGGAACGGCAAGTCAATTTTAATTTCTGGTGTTAAGGCAATACGCCGCTATGTTTTACAAAAGTATTGTAGTGTTTTCGTACATAAATTATATTCACATAAATGTACTATGTAAAAAATATAAATCAAATCATTTTATGTTGCATTTAATCTATTTATTCAACTTTCACTATGGTTACGGTTTATACTTATTTTTTTAACTATGCGATCCCATGCAGGTGGAACCCTCCAACCTTCATCTTATTCCTATGATACTATGCGAGGCTATTGAAATCAGTAAACATCCTAATTTTAACAGAGATGAAGGTTGGTGCGTTCCACCTGCTATATTCTAAGCGCTGCAAATAAAAAAATACAACAAAAATTATAAAATACCATTTATTTTTATGACACAAAAATTTCGTAGTAAATGCACATTTTAATATTCTTTTGTAATAAACTACTATTGGTAAATTCAAACTAGAATAACAAATACAATAAAAATAGAAAAAAGACCTGAGTCAGATTTATGGCCACTACCAGTTAGCTTATGCACACTCTCCCGTAATGCAGGTTTAGCAGGATATGTAGCAAGGGAAATTTGCTCTTGTTCTTCATTCTTCTGAATCCTATCGTCAAGCCATCCTTTAAAAGTAAAAGTAGGTAAAATATCAGCGAGTTTTTTGTTAACAGCATACGTCGAAGATATTTCTTTAGCGCAGTCGTCTTGACCTTTCACAACTATTCCCACTAGTTCATTATCAACGATAACAGGACCTCCAGTGTCTTTGTAACAAGTTAAAACTTTGGTTTCGACGCAATCAAAATAAGCATATATAATGTCTGAAGCCTCAAAATGTGAGCGGTGTTCCATACCAACGTATTGTAATTCTCTAGGTTGACCGACTTCTGCATTTAAACCAAATCCAATACCTTCAATATCAACAATACTACTTGCGCTAGTCATATTACTCAATCTTAGTTTTGTTGCTACAGAATTGTTATGTTTTTCCGTATAAATAAGACCGACGTTTTTGTCAGTGTCGCTACCGACATACGTGGGAAACTTCTCTGTTTTAGTAACGTGGAGTACAACAGCAGTGTCATCTTTTTTATCTTTTGTGGTATTGAGTAGTACGTAACTTGCAGGTTGTTGTATACATTTTGCAGTGGTCAATATCAATCCGTTTGAAACTACGGATCCAGAACATAAATAATCATTCTGTCGTGACATAACTGCTGCAATGAATGGAAACTGTTTATGCTGTGCTGCAGTTATTTCATGTAATCGACTATTTTGTCTTCGTGTGCAAGTAATATTATTTGTTTCATTATCTGCGGGTATATCCAGTGATTCTGAGTTGCTATCGTCATTATCGCCATTATCTTCTCTATTATCATTTTCTACACTCTTCTTCACATTATTACATGAAACTATGGCCATGAATTGGTTGACTAAACAAATAAAAACGAGAAAATACAAAAAACTGTTTTCTCTCTTCATCATCGCAAATTTATTAAATCGAGAATAAAATTGTGTTCGTTTTTTCACTTCTTTCATTTTAATTATATTTTTTCAGAATTTGACTACTTTTCAGAATTTGTGCCAGTTGCCTTTCTATTCTAAAGTAGTTTCTATTCTTTTAGTTTTAATTCAATATCTGCTTCGCCTGCTTTAAGCAGTCGGACCTGCCTGTGACTTTTATCGATATTTCGTAGATAATATCATCAAAGTGGATTTATACTAAACAAGCGAATACTCATTTAATCCCCACTCCATCCAATCATGACCTAAACAGAGACAGCGCATTTTTTCATTGTTCTATATTGATGGCGGAAATTCTGTGTTCTTAAAAATGCTCACTTGCAAGTTCTTCTTTGTTGTTAAGCTTTACTTGTTGGTATTCTTTTGGAGTATATTGTAGAAACGATTATTATCTTTATATTATAAAAAGTAAATAAGGATGACGCTCTTCGATCATACTCCATGCATTTGTTCTAGCTCTAGCTCTATATTCGTTTGGTCAAAACACGATGATTGAGTCCAGTGGATTAGATTGGATTTTTGTTATCAAATATGCCAAAAACTTTTTCATTATAAGACTTAATGACTGTGAACTGTTTTTTAAACACTGTACTACATCTACTCATCTCATTATTACGAATCTGAATCATCAGCCTATTTTGTTAATGTCTCCACTACTGTCATACAAGCCTTTTTAAAGGACAAATACCTAATCTAACCTAATCCATCTCAGAGGCCCAGCATGGCCTGCGTTCGGGGCTAATGAATGCGGAAGTTAACAATTCCCACGAAGGCTAGACATTGGCTGGGTGACTAAAAAATATGATATCTCCCAGTCGTTGGAAGGCACAATAATCTGTCGATTCCTTATCTATCTAAAGTCGTTTGCATCGCACTCGCTAATCCACATTGGAATGTTGGCAGGAGCAATCAAGCACACGGTCTTCTCTTGTTTTCTAGAAATCCCTGGAGGTTCCAGTAATTTTGTACACTACAACTGAAACCGCCCATAGGCTGAGGGTGGTATTTGATTATCAGTGTACGGGGTTAGCAGCAACCTGATTCAAGCACTGAGATCACTCCACGAGGATTCCAGTGCTTGCGTTAGGGTGAAAGGAGCATACACGGACTGGTTTGCAATCCAGAAGGGTGTTAGACAGGGCTGTGTAGCTACATTGTGGCTGTTCAACCTGTTCATGGATAATTGCCTAAAGAATTAGAAAGAGAGCATAACAGGTTTAAAAATGGGTGAGTTACTCATCAGATGCCTTTTATATGCTGATAATCAAGTAATACTTGCATCTTCGGCCGAGGGATTGCAGGCGATGGTGAATGAACACTATGTGTAGTGCAAAAAGGAAAGGCATGAAAGTGAACGTAAGTACGTAAAAATAATGATTTTTGAAAGAGAATAAAGTATGAATGAATTTACAATTACGATTTTAAGAAAAAAAGTAGATCAAGTGGAAAATTTTGCGTACCTTGGGTCAATGTTTCCATGGGATGTAAGATATGAAAGTGATATTGAAAGAAGAGTGAATCCAGGAAATCGAGTAAATGGGACTTTGCAAGCTTTTATGAGCAGCCAGAAGGTATCAAAAAAATCCCGAATTACTGTGCATAGGGGCGTGTTGGTACCGACTCTAATGTATGGAAGTGAATCTTGACTTTGGCAGAAGAATCACGAATTTATGATTAATGAAGTGGAAATGAGAGCTTTAAGAAATAGAAGTAGCTGAAGAAAGAAGTAGATGGAGCGAATTTGATGTATAAAATAAGGAATCATGTGATAAGACAGTGGAGTGATGTGGAAGAATATATAGTGACAAAGATAAAAGAGAGACTTAGATGGTTTGGAGAGGATGGACGAAAGAAGATTAACAAGACAGATATATGAGGAAAATGTGTATGGGCAAGTAGGTAACGGCAGAACAAGGCAAACTTTCAGAGACCAAAGTCCTGAAAACGGCCAGGTCAAAATTATCTCTAACCAAAGAGCTTGTATGAAAACGCTAATGAGAGTTGAAGAAGCTAGAGACGTATGTCGGGATCGTATTAAGTTAAAATCTGTGATCTCTGCCTACCCCTGCGGAAAAAAGGCATGATTTTACTGAATTTCTGAAATTACTGAAGACTAGGCTGCATGGGCTTTGTACCCTTTGTGTTCCCCAATTGGAAATTAATAAATTGGTAAATTGTTGCCAGTGAGACCAAGTAGGGCGATTTTTCACCTTTTAGGCTACTTCGAAGGACCAAAAATTGGGATTGGCGTCTGGTCGTCATTTGGGGCCATTCATTTATTACGTAAGACGATTTAGGGGGGGGGGGGGGGGTCGACCATGTTTTATTTTTTCTTACAAGGGGGTGGGAGGGAGTCTCGATAGTTCTTACGTAACATCACAAAAATAAAAGTTAAAATTATACTTTGAAAAAGCGCGGGCAACCTCGCGAGTGCCGAAGTTCGCTCAGATGCGTATAGATGAAAACTTCAAAGCCGTATTTCAAATGTGTTATACTCATATTTACAAACGTTTGCGACGTTAACAAAAAGCCTTGCTTTGGATTGAGCCTGTTTTGAAAAATAGATTGACTTAAGTAAGTAAGATTTTGGGTTACTTTACAGAAAAAATAGGCTATTTTGGCTACTTATCGTCATATCTTTGGCGACTTGGATCAGGCTGATCTTGGCAACACTGATATTTATTGCAATTTTCTTTTTGCATGTGTGTGTGTAGTAGTGTTGCCAAACTATCGACAGTATTTCTATCGATTTTGTCATCTGTAAAAATAACGTGCTATCGATAGGCCAATCGATTCTATCGATAGAATCGATAGTATCGATAGAATCGATAGTATCGATAGAATCGATAGTATCGATAGCTCAAAACATGTCAATACTATTGAAAGAGTGCAATACTATCGATTCTTTCGATAGTATTGTTGCCCATAAATAACGAACAATTGATAGTATCGATACTATCTATGTTCTTAGTAACAATACTATTGATAGTATCGATAGTGTCAAGACTATCGATTGATTCAGATTATCGACAATTTTGCAATAGTATCGGGCATATTTTTACAGAAATGTAATAAAACGCAATCCATTTTGCATTATTACCGATCTGTGCTTTTCACGTAAATCTGAACGTATCATTTGAAATTATTTGTTCTCATGTTGATTTATTGTTGACTGCTATGCCTTAAATTTTTTAACAATACTATTGTAAATTGACAAATTATCGATAGTTCAAAACAATCGATAATGTCGATACTGTCGAAACTATCAATAATATCGTTACCAAGAACATAGATAGTATCAATACTATCGATAGTTTGTTATTTACGGGCAATAATACTTTTGAGCTATCGATAATATCGATACTATCAATATTATCGATACTAGGATCGATAGTCCTGCTATCTATCCCCTATCGATAGACTATCGATTAATTATCGATAGTCCGTCCATTATCGATCGGCAACACTAGTGTGCAGCGTTGCCAGACCGTACCAAAAAGTACGGTTTTACGTACTATTCATCACACAACCGTACCACAACCGTACCTCAGTGTAGACCGTACCTTTTTCGTACCTTTTCTTTATTAGTGATTTATTTTTCACTACAAACTACAAAGGGCCTTCTGTTTTTCTCAACATTTTGAATTTGCGTTTAAAAAACTTATTCTTCCAACCAAATAAGACTTGGCTGTTTGGATTACAATCCTTGCCTTCCTCCCTCAGGAGCGATGGATTAAAAAAAACTGAACAAATAGAATATAGTCTGCGAGAATATCACCGATGTCTATAGTCAGTCTGGAACCCAGCCTCGCGACACTTCATATAAAAAACACAATGTATGGAATTATGCGCGTACTTTGTACCAACATTGAAAATTATTATCATTACACGTCACGTCATGTTGGCCAGCATGTGTCGCATGAAAGACGCCATTAAACATTTCGCGGTTACATTCAATTATTTGGTGCATTTTATTGAATTTAATAAAAAACTGCTTATACAGACATTATGGGTGGCAAATCTTTGCGAAAGTGTGAAATTTGTGGTGTCCGGAGAGTGAGAAAGTTGAGTAAAGACATATTTTTGGCTAGATTTCCGCTTGAACCAAACAGGTAATTTTATTGAATGTTTCCTAGTTGTTTAAGTAAATTTGGGTAAAAACAGTGTAAATTATAGTGGTATTAGCAGTAAAAATTATGAGCCCAAGTGATATAAAGCAGAAATAGTATTATCATATATTCATATAAACATAATATAGTGCTTTCTCAAGTTATCGATTATTTTATTTTAGATGTCGAATATGGGTTAAATATACAGGCAATGAGGACTTGGTCTACATACCCATAAAGAAATTGAATGAAAACAAGTACATCTGCGGTGATCACTTTCCTCGTAATATGTTCAACAAAAAGGGAAATAGATTAAAAAGAAATGCCTATCCTACATTACAGCTAAGTACACCACTTTCGGACGAAATTCTGGCAAATTTCCCTATTTGTAGGCAAGAAAAGGAAAAAGGTAATTAAATTATTGTTTATAAGTATAGTTTTCATTTTTCTGTTATTAAATTGAATTATGAAATTAAATTATTTACTACACGTGCGGCCAAAACAACTAGGCGCATGACAGGCAGTAATAAAAAAATGTATAAAAAGTAAAATAAATACCTACAAAAATGCATGCATGTACTAAGTATGTACTTATATTGTGTTCTTTATTTTGTAGTTTCCTCCCTAGTTCCAATGATGTCTAGCTATCATGCGTATTGGTTTCATAGTACTTTGTTTTATTTTTGTTCGAAATGTTTCACTTGATTGCAATTCTACAATAAAAAAAACCTGATTGTACAACTGAACTTGGAAATAATACACAGGCTATTGAACAAGAACATACTTATAAAAAAAGGAAAATAGGTCATTATTTTTACTTTATTCTTTTTATAACTGATATTAAATTATTTACTCTGTTTTATCTTTCTTTCAGATATTTCACGTGATTGCAATCCTTCTACCTCAAAAAAACCTGATTGTGTAACTGAAATTGAACAAGAACATACTTGTAAAAAGCGGAAAATAGGTAATTATATTCACTTTATTTGTGTTCCTATAACTGATATTACATTATTTACACTGTTTTATCTTTCTTTCAGATATTTCACTTGATTGCAATCCTTCTCCGTCAAAAAAACCTGATTGTATAAGTCAACCTGGAAATAATCCACAGGTTATTGAACAAGAACATACTTTTAAAAAACAGAAAATAGGTAATTATTTTTCCTTTGTTTGTTTTTCTATAACTTAAATTACATTATTTACTTTGTGTAATTTTTATTTCAGATATCTCACTTGATTGCAGTCCTTCTACTTCAAAACGCCTTTGAAGAATTTTTTGGGCCCCTTCCAGCTGATTTCTTCAAGAAAGGCATCAATAAGCTACCAATGCGTTGGCAAACATTAATTGCCTAGGTGATTACTTTGATTAATAGAAAAAAATACAGTTCATTTATTTGATGAAAAACGCCAATTTCATAGGTAAAGACCAAATATTAATTGTAGTTACTTTCTGTTTCAGTTGTCAACTGACTTTTTCAACGAGCTGGACAATTATTATGGACCTGAGTTTCATCAACATTGTTGTTAAGAATTGATTTATTGGTATTTACACACAACTTTTAATCCATATGGCGGTTGCAGATCACGAGCTATCAAACTACTTTTCCTATGTTCAATTATGTATTCGTCTTTCACTATAGACTTCTACTTTTTCCAGAATTTGGATAACTTCTTGGCGGGAAAAAAATTCAATACCCGAGAGGCAGTACAAAATGCCTTTGAAGAATTTGTTGCCTCCCGTCCAGCTGATTTCTTCAAGAAGGGCATCTATAAGCTACCAATGCGTTGGCATACATTAATTGAATGGGTGATTACTTTGTCTAATAGAAAAAAAATACGCTTCATTTATTTGATGAAAAACGCCAATTTCATAGGTAAAGACCAAACATTAATTGTAGTTACTTTCTGTTTCAGTTGTCAACTGACTTCTTCCACGAGCTGGACAATTATTATGGACCTGAGATTCATCAACATTGTTGTAAAGAATTGATTTATTGGAATTTACACACAAAACTTATAATCCATATGGCGGTTGCAGATCACGAGCTATCAAACTACTTTTCCCATGTTCAATTATGTATTCGTCTTTCAACTTTTTAATAAAATTACTGTATTTTCAATAAAACTTGTACTTATTTTCCTGGTAAAATTTAAAAAATACAGCAATGACCCAACTAGGTACTACTTATAGTTTATCGATATCGATTATGTAGTGGTCCATCTCTATTGCCTTGACATTGACACTTTAATGTTGGTACCTCTGACTGTCATTCTCAAGTTGGTAGAAACTACGCGCATAATTCAGTTAAGTAGCTAATAGGGAAGTGCCGCCTCTTAAAACGTAGTGATTCCTTGCTCAGTGCTGGAACCGAGATCGAACTAAAGATAAGTCATTCTCACAAATATGTCCTTTAAAAAAGTGCGATAGGGGTAGGGATAATTTGATCTCGTCTTTTTATTGTCTATCGGCTTACATGATAAGTGAGGGGGCTGTTTACAAATAAATCTTTTCGTTTCGGTTCAGTTGGTCTGGCTGTTATTTATTATAAAGTTTTCTTTTTAAATAAAAAATAACCTCATATACCTGTTTTTCTTTCTAATATCTCTCGCTTGCACTTCGCTTTTCGCCGCCCCGTGACTTTTAAATATTTTATTGCTTGTATGTTTTTAATAAAAAGGTATTGTGTTGTGTTTTTCGGATAATCACATACAGTAGAATCCATGTATTTTCAATACCTGTATTTTCAACTTCATGAATTTTCAACAAATATAACTCATGTATTTTCAACTTTTTGACTCCCACTTCTAATATAGAATAACTAATAACGTGCGCAGATTGATATTGATTGATTGATTGGTTTAACCTTCAAAACTCAAATGTCAATGTGAATTTGAAGTTGTACTATTGTACAGCAAAACTTAATCAGAATTTTTGAAACTTTAAACATTTTCACTTTTATATTAACTACGCGATGCAGTCGCTAAGCATAAAGCTACACTAGCACCATATATAGGAGCGGAGCGTATTACCTGAAAAAAGAAAAAAAAATCTTTTCTATGGGAATTTTTGCGAATTCCATAACTGGTCCTAAAACTGTTGATTCGATCCCACACAAAAAATATTAAAATCCGTTAAAAACTCGGGAAGTTATGGCGTAACAGACATTGCACCATTGAAGCTATCCACGGGAGCGTCGCTCGCTTCGGTCGCTCCGCTCCAAAAATATACTATTTTCTTTTTATTATTTCTATTGTTTTACATTTTACCTGTTTAACGACAAATTGACTTTTAAATCTAGCGCTTGACTTCTGCGCGACACAATTGCGCAGGCTCGTTCTAATTGGCTAATTATAATTAAAGCGTGGGCATAAAAAATGTTGAAAATTTATGAACTCTCGTGTCCCGATTGGTTGAAAATACGTGGATTCTACTGTAATTGATTGAGAAATAATATGAATCTTGAGACGGAAGAAAATTTAAGTCAAGGTAAGTTGATGTTGATGATGGTTTGCATTTTTCATGTTTTTTGATTGCACTGCAAGGAGGCAAAGTTGTATGACTAAATGACAATCCTATTATCTTATTTCTTTTCTTATCACCACTGCCATGGTGTGGTTTATTGCCTTTCATTCATTCTAATTAAATAGATATCGACAAAGACTTAAAATTTTACAAACTATCTGTTCCGATATGATAATATCAAATTATATGATTTTTTTTACCGGTATTATAATTCAATTAAACAAAATTATTGTTATTTCGTTTCAAGTTTCTGACAGGTATGTAAACAACAGAATTTTGCGCACTTGTTTAAAAACAATATAATAAAACAATAATTTATGTTCGTTTAAATATGGAGAATCATATCGCTTTATATGTGAACTTCCTCATCACTTTATTCCTATGATAAATTATTAAAAAAAAAATTAAGTCACTCCATCATTAACGAATTTAATGCTTTTACTCCATTCCGTAACTCTGTATTGATTCTACAAATGAATTTGTTCGATATTCTACTTTACCATATCCTTTTGAATATTCGATTTCCTATCGCTTTTTTTCCAACCTACGGGCGCAGACAGCCAACTCGAAGAAAAAAAAACTGATCTAGTTCTTGCAGAAGTATCCCGACCCAACCGTACCTTGAAGTTAAAAAACGTACCTTTTCAGAAAGCCAACCGTCCTTTTTGGGAAATCATTCTGGCAACACTGGTAGTGTATAGTCTGTGCTTGCATGTTTATCGTCTATTGTCTAATTTATTGTTGTGGGTGTGTATTATTGTGAAAATATAAAATATAATTTCGTTCGGGGGTGTGAATAGTTCCAACCCATTGATAGGAATTGAGTAAATAAGACAATAACTCTTAAACGAAAATACTTACAATATCGTAATGACTCAATTGCATTCATAGATGAATAATCACGAATCTTCGGGGGTAAGAAAAATGAGTTCCTAAAACAAGCTGATCAAGATCAACGTGATCGTAATAATTGTCATAAAAACGAGTAGTACTAATTATTTATTTTACAATAGAAAGGGCGGGCTCCGTACATACCATCTGCAAGAAAAAGTATTCACAGTCACGCAAATTGTATTTTTACGGACGGTGAACACATCAAAATGGGACGTTATGGATTGAAAAAGCGACCTGACGAACAAAACAAATCAAAATCATACAACCAGGACATTGGTGTTGATGAAGTGGATAATGTTTTGAGGTATCTACTGAAGTAAACATATTTTTAAATCCAAATCATAATGTTTATCATATATACACATTAAATTTTTCCAGTAAGATGACCCGTAGGACCTCTCCACAAAAAATATATAAAAAGCGGGATAAAGAAAGAAGAAATTCTCTTAACTCACTAAATAGAAGTAACATGGAATATGACTCTGATAGGTTAGTAGATCTGAAACTTTCATATTGATACCTTAAGATCCTTAATTGCTTTAAAATTATACTTACTTCAGTTTCACTATAAATTTTACTTGTCTGCTAGTGGTAATGGTCATTATATAGAGCTTTTGCTAATTCAGACAGTATGAAGTATAAAAATTTGAACCTTAGAAGGTATAAGGAAACTGTTGTTGATAAAATCTGTGCCTGGTGTGAAGAACTTGATAACTTACAATATTTTTTTTTATCATCGCAATGGCTTCATATGGTTGGTTTTGTAAGAAAATAATTGACAACTCGATATCTTTGTAACATTTAGAAATATGGCCTGTGCTGTGACAGTACATGAATATACTGCATAATTTATTTAATACATTCAAAGCCACCGACTCGCAGGATCTATGTCAGTGAACTCGCCTAGCGAGGCGGTGGCATTGAACGTGTTAATGAAACAAAAACTTTAAGCACCTATTTTACGTCTGAAACAAAAGATATCAAAGCGACAACTAACACACTATTAACCCTTTCCGTGCAAGCTATGAAAATACTATTTAAACACTTAACATGTATTTTTATTCCTAATGCCAAACTCTAAAAAACCGATCTTACTAGTAGTGCCGAGAAATATTTTTTTGTATAGGATGGCCAAAAAAATCCATGAGCATACTCGTAGTCGGCACCATGTTACAGTAACGCACTACGAGTATTCTCGTAGCTGGCACGGAAAGGGTTTAGTTAACAAATGAATATATTATTTTATCTACTTTTACTCAACCATTGATAAATCATATGTAACTTGATATGTCAATTTATACATACACACTATAACAGTAACTATGAATAAATTGTTTTATCTACTTATACATTCCTATATCAAAGCATTATCTATTGTTACCGAAGATTAGTAAATAGATTTCAATAAATTCTCAAGTTTTTATATTACTTATAAAATATGAAAAAGTCTGCTTATTATGCTATATACATAATCTAAATCCTAATTATAAAGCAAATTAATTCTCAGGTATTTTGCAGGCAGATAACTTAAATTCAATTATTTTTTTATTGTGATTTAATTTAAACTTTAAATTTATAATTCTTATGTTACCATGCCATTGCAGAGCATCACATTACACTATTGTTATGTACCACCTTTTTAAACTTATGTGACATGCAATAATCAGTTTGAAATTGAATTCAAAGCACTCATTCATCTTAATTTATAAAATCAATGTTTTGATGTCCAATGTAAGATATTGTTGCTTTCTATCCTTTTTTAGAGTAAAATCCAGTAAAAAAATTAAAAAGGGAAATTGATTCATCAAACCATCCTTATGAAAAGAAAAACCTAATATTACTGGATTCATCACATTAATTAACTAAGTTATTGTTTGACAATAACTTAGTTAATTAATGACAGATTGACACGTTAACATTTTACTTATGTGTGCATGTCTGAGCAGTGTAGGATTATCTAAGAAAGCTCGTAGATTGAAATTTTGCCGATTCGAAGCCCGTCGCGGCAAGGCAGCGGAGAAATATTCAGATAATGGCAAAAATTATGTGACAGTCTCGAAAAAGTTGTGTGATTTTTATTATCAAAATTATGAATAAGTCTTTGGCTCAAGAAGTTAAATTTCATTTATTTAGGATTACACGCCCCATTTTAGTGGAATAGTGAAATACTTAAAATAATATATCATAAGGGTAATGAGCAGTGGTCGGAGTAGGTATATTGATTTTAGATACTTGCGTCATGATATCATAACATGGACATGCATTTCTTCCGGAATGTACCGGAGTTTCCAAAAATTTGGTAAATAGAGTAATAAAATAAAAAACCATATGTAAGCAAACAAAATTGTTTATTGTGAATACAAATAATCATTATTACAGTTTTATTAAAAACAATTATTTTTAATCCTCATCGGTTACAATTTCTACATTTTGATTTTCTGTCTCTATACAATTAAAATAAATAACTATAATTTTTTCAATATTTTCGATTTTTAAGCTATTTCTTTTAACATCTAAGATCCATTTGTAAGTGGAAAATGATCGTTCAACATCTGTAGATGTCAATGGAGCGAATTTGAAATAAAGTTTCTGATTATTTGCTACGCTTTTTTCAATACTCTCGCTGTATTCTCTAATTGTATCTAAATCTGGATTTCGTTCCATAACTGATTCTATTTTATTTTTTATATTCTCATTATTGCACTCGTTAAGCGTAGCCCTTACTTGATCAAATACTAAAAGTGAATCAGCTAGAGATAAATTTTGTTTTTGTAACTCTTTTAGGGCTAGTAGTATAATAGAGTAATTTTCTTCGATATATTTTAAATCATTTTCTAAATTTTGTTTTTCCAAAATGTTTTTTGCGTTTCGTATGGCTATAGCATCAGAACTGCTCAAGCAGGATAAAACTTCTTTTATTTTATCTAAATGTTGAGCGTAGTAAGATGTTGCCTGTAACCAAGTACCCCATCTGGTAATGACTGGTTGCGGAGGCAACGGTAAGTCAGGATATTTTTCTTTTAAAATGTTTACCCTACTAGGAGCCTTTAAAAATACTTTTTTAACATTTGATATAAGAATATCAATATCGTTGTATTCTGACCTTATCTGCTCACTTACACGATGAAGAGCGTGCGCCAAACATGTCACATGCTTCATTTCAGGTAAGTAATGTTTTAAATTTCGCCCTGCAGATAGCATGTACGCGACACTGTCAGTGCAAAGCATTAAAATATTGTCAACTTTCGCTTCAAAAGTGTTTTGCCATAAATTTTCTAGACATTGCAGTACAAATTGTGTTATTGTTTGTCCATTTACTGCTGTTAGCATTTTACAAGCAATCAAATAAGGCCGGCCTGCACTATTACTAGGATGCAATGGTTTTATTAGGAAATTGACTATGTATCGACCAAAAATGTCTGTTGTCTCATCCAGCGATATCCATAGTTTCTCATTTTTATTAATTTCATAAATCGAATTGATTTTATTCCTATAAAACTTCTCCAAATAAACTTTTCGTAACTGTGATTCGTCAACCACTTTACGATTGGTACAAACGCAACAACAAGTACTGCACATATATTTCTGAAAAAACTCTTTGAACGCTGGATTTTTCATTTGCGACCAAGGAATATTGCATAGAATCAGGAACTTAATGAGGTCGAAGTAAAATTCCTCTTGCGGTCTCTTAAATTTTCCTTGATGTACAGCGCCTTCAATGTGTTTGGTAATGTTGCCTCTATTCACAGCTTTCAAATGACTTTCACACTTTGTACAGTATATAGTGCCACTAGCGTTATCGTAAAGTAGCTCAGGATAGTGCAATAACCACTTTAGCACTGTTTCAGCCTTGACCTTTGCCATATTTATTTATATGTCACCTAAAACAATGATTTAAATTTACAATATATACATACACAACTGTAAAGTCGATAATGAAATTCTGTTTCATATAAAGTGATTTTTTTAACTGAAGCGGTGATAGCCCTGCGGTGTGCGTACCGGACTCTCATGCGCTATGATGATTGCTATAAAGTGATATTTTAACTGTTTCCAAGTTCTAAAACCTTCTTAAATAGTGAAAATAATTAAAACTTACCCGTACAAAAACAACTTCAAATGGGCCCAATCCAAGAGTAATAAATCGATGTCCGTAGTTATAAGCCAAATTCGTCGTTTTAAGTAGATTTCAGAAGACAGTACACAAGCCAGGGTCAAGTCAAGATATTCACAACACATAAAATAAGCGCACTCCACGAACCGAAATAAGTGAGTGAGCCACTTGGTCTGGATGTCGGTGCGAGCATTGTTTTCGAACAAACAGTCAATGAGTCATCCAGGATACTTGATTCTAATTGGTCAGATGCGTTGAGCATAGACATAAGAGGACAAAAGACCCTGTTTGCCGGATGTCGTGTGTTGAAATGAATATTATTATTATATCATTTTATAAATGAGAGCGAGTGAGAGGCACGCGTCCCTTCCACTCGGGCATGGTTAGCCCGCCTAAGAGCGAGAGAGACAGAGCGAGAGAGAGAGTGAGAGAGATAGGCATACACACCGGTTCATGTCTTGCGCTTCTATTTCGCTTAGGCGGTGATATATGAAATTCAGTGCGAGATTCTTTGTATAAATTAATGTTTTAAATATAATTCTTTGTATAAATAAATGTTTTAAATTGTTACTATTATTTCATCCTTCTTCCTACTATACGAATGAATATTCACATTAAAATTATTTTACCACTCAAAGTCGTTGTCACGTAAAACTTTCGCCCGTATATCGACTTTACAGGCAACCAATTTTTTTTACTATTAAATTCTGGCCATCTACGCCACTAGCAGCATAGCGTTGAGAGTATTGATACATTTTTAACTAGTTTCATGTAATAATTTCGATGTTTCGGTATTTTTATCATAATAATCCGGAAACTCGGAGGCGTATCCATATTAACATATACGTTTGATGTCAGTGACCTTAATTCAATATACCTACTCCGACCACTGGTAATGAGAAATAAACATCCTTCCTTTAAGAATTTATGGTACATTATTATTAGCACAAGAAGAGGCAATTATACAGTGTCCGCTTATCCCTAAGTCGTCCTCGCCAGCTAATTCCCTAACTCAAGAACCATTTTTCTTCTGTACCCTCTACAAAAAGTTTAGTATAAAAATTTATTTTTTTGTATAATCTTGGTATATTATTATATTAGTACACTAGCAGTTGCCCGCCACTTCGTCCGCGTGTATTTGATTTTATACAGTTATAAAGGCTTGTTAACTGTTATACAGCTAAAAATAAATAAAACAAAAATATAAAGTTTGGATTAATGCGTGAATCGCAGATAAAAAGAAAATGTACACAATTGGACACAGATTATTTTCCAACTTATCCTGGCCGGTGATTGAACCCGGATCCCTGAAGGCCAAAGGCACTTGCGGTACCATAAATGACCACACAGAGGTCGTTTGATCGACACGATCAGCAAAAATAAAACCGGCCAAGTGCGAGTTAGACTCGCGCACGAATGGTTCCGTACCATATCTAGCTAGTATCTTATAATGCCTCTTTATAGACAACGTTCGATGTGGTTTGGTTCGGAACACAAACAAACAACAAAACAAAGTTTGTTTGGTTGACTTACACTTACTTACTTACATGGAAGAAGGCGACATAGAGCTGACCGTGTGAGAAACAGCCGACGCTGAGGTCGACGCCGGCAACACGTAGCGTCTGCCCTTGGGCTTTGTTTATAGTAATTGATAACACAAACTCACCGGGAACTGTACATGTTTGAAATGGAATGGGTAATTATTGCGAATCAGTGGAATTCGTGTTATAAAAACTCTTTCACCGACGCCACATCCCGCCAAAATCTCCGCTTCTATTATGTTACGCTGCAGAGAAGTAACTTTCAGTCTTGTCCCGTTGTATAATTTTGGGGGACTTAAATTTCTCAACAAAAAGTCTAGGAACGTTCAGAGAATTAAGAAATTCAAGGGGATAATTGGTAGCGTCATCTTGCTCCATCGCTCTATTAATAGAAGTATACTCAACTACTTCTCCTTCAACATTGTTCAGTATATCCAAGTTGATTCTTGCGGCTTGGCCATTTTGCGGAGTCAAAATTGCTCTTTCGCAAAGCCATGATTTGTTATTTGATTTTGTTCACCATACACGGAAGAGATAAGTTCTTCAATTGAATTAACAGTGTGGCAGATATTTTCAGATAAAACTATTTGCCCTTCTTCCTCCGGATAGTAAATTTTTAGCAATAAATCAGAAAATTCCTTCGTTTTTGTGTTGGCTCCTGTTCGCGCCCTCATATTCACTGTCAAGTGCATCTTTGTGACGTGTTGCCAAAGGCTTGAGCTCTTTGAGCATGCTCTTATCTCGTCGGTTTTTGTTCCCAGTGGTACTACTGGCAACGTTTGTCTAAAATCCGCACAAAACTGCATCATTACGCCACCCATAGGTTGGTCATTTTGACGGATATCTTTGAGAGTTCTATCAACTGTTTCTACTGCTTTTCGGTGTGCCATAGTGTACTCGTCCCAGATAATTAAACAACAATCGCGTAAAACTTTCCTTTTATCACTGCTTTTAGAGATACCACATACAGGATGTTCACTTATGTCCAAATTTATGGGGATTTTAAACATCGTATGAGCAATTTTACCGCCGGGTAACAAAGTGGTTGCTATTCCAGACGACGCCACAGCAAGAGCTATTTTGGCTTGAGCTCGTAATTGTACCAAGATTATTTTAGTGAGAAAGATTTTTGCCATCCCACCGGGTGCATCTAGAAAAATAATTTCTCCTATAGCATTGTCAATGCTATGTTCAGCTATATCATAATTTATTTCCTCAGCGTATTCTCTATTGATACGTTCCCCTTCTATGGTCGGCGCTGGCAAACTATATTGAGGGAGAGTATCACCACCCATAGATGTAACTAAATCTTGTAAAGCTACTAAGCATTGATTAAAAGCAAAATCTCGTAATCTAAGGTCACCGTCAATATTTTGTCTTATATTCCTGAAAAAGTCTTCCGCTAATCTTTCTTGATATTTTTGCCACAATTGCTCAGCATTCGAAAGACCACAAAATACCAGAAATACAGCAAATAAATGACGCAAGCGGTGTGCAGTATCACTGACGAATGCATCGGCTAAGGCATTACGCCTTAGCCGATGCATTCGTCAGGTCAACGTCGAGTAATTGTCGGGCTGGTCAAGTTTAGCCGGCCAAGTGTATGTCAGGCCACGCATTGAATAGGGATCCGTACCATTATTTTTCCCCGCTGAATCCCGTCACTTTTATAGCATTTATTTCGTATTTTTTCTTGTCAGGTGTGCTGGCGAGCTTGCAGTTCCATTAAGTTTAATATTTAATCGTTCACTTAATACTGGGATATTTCCGAAAAGATGGAAACTAGCAAAAGTCGTTCCAATACACAAATCGGATTCTAAAGATATTGTGAGTAACTACAGACCAATATCCATTCTTTTTACATTCGGTAAGGCTTTTGAGTCCATAATTTGTCCAAAAATCCATAATTATTTAAAAAAATATCTGTCTGACAGTCAGCATGGCTTTACTTCTGCAAGATCTTCATGTAGTAATTTGGTATTGTTTGTGGAGGATATTATTGAGTCTATTGGTTCCAACAAACAGGTAGATGTAGTATATACCGACTTCAGTAAGGCGTTTGACAAGGTCCCACACTACAAACTAATTCAAAAGCTTTCTGCGTATGGTTTTACAGGTTCCTTTTCTTAATTGGTTCAACTCTTACTTAGAGAATAGGTACTTTTATGTAGTAGCTAGTGGATATAGATCTGATATCTTTGAAATAACCTCAGGTATACCTCAAGGATCACATTTGGAAATGAAATGAAATGAAATTTAATTGCAAAAGACATGGTTTTACATGATGGTAAATTAAAATTAAGTTGCTAATCATATCTTGCCTGTACAGCATGCAAAATGTCACATATTAAATATGTATTACACGAAATATCACTCATTTTTTAGATTCTGTAATTATTAATTTAATTTAATTTTTATTAATATAAACACATTCACAAGACAATTAAATTTAATTAATTAATTAGGAACGAAGTACCGAATTAATGTTTTTGTCCATGAGATATTCATTTACAGTATAATAGCATTGGTCCATAAGCCATGTCATTAGTTGCCGTTTAAAAATTTTAAGCGGATGTTGCCTGAATTCATTTGGTAATTTATTAAATATCCTAATTATCATTGGAAAGCAGTTATTTGAATATAAGGCTGTTTTAATTTTAGGGCCAAGTAGTCGTTCTGTATTCTTTGTGTTAAAATTACAATGTTGAGACCATTTAGTGAAGAGTTCTGGGTGTTTTTTACGAATATGCAACATTCAAGTATATATAAACAGTATACCGTCAAAAGCCGAAATTTTTTAAAGTAGGGTCTACATGAAGTCATCGAGTCAATATCAGCTAGTCCACGTACGCACTGTTTCTGAGAGATAAATAGTCTCTTGACCTCGGTTGAATTTCCCCAGATAATAATCCCGTACCTTAGGTTTGATGCTACATATCCATGATAAGCTTGAAGAGCTGTCTTAATGTTGCTTATTTTTGTTAATCGCCAGAGTGCATAGGCAAATCTATTGATTTTTTTACAGACTTTATCCACATGAAATTTCCAAGAGCACTGATTATCAATAGTAATGCCTAGGAAATTAGCTACATTACATTCACTTATCGTTACGTCTTTACATTTAATATTAATGTCATTACTAGTTTTTTTCCTATTATAAAATGTCATGAAATTTGTCTTTTCTAAATTTACTTTAAGATTATTAGATTCTAACCATAATATTATGTCATTTACTGTTCGGTTAATTTTTGTTTCATATTGTTCTATTTTATTATCAGTAATTACTATAGATATGTCGTCAGCAAATAAAGTACAATGTTCTTGGGTAGCATTAGGTAAATCATTTATATAAATAAGAAATAACAGGGGACCGAGTATTGTCCCTTGTGGGATACCAACTTTATTTACTAGGGTGTTTGACTTGAAGTTATGCTCTTCATTATTTATCAATTGCTTAATTACTACATATTGAGATCGGTTACTTAAATAGCTTTTTAACCAATTGAGAGCGTTTCCTCTCAAACCATGCAGCTCGCACTTTTTTAATAGTATGCTATGGGGGACAAAATCAAACGCCTTACTCATATCAAAATATACTGCGGTTGTTGGTATATTTTTGTCAATATTTTCTGTGACTTTTTTAACTAAACTAAAAGCAGCAAATTGAGTGGACTTACCTTTTTGGAATGCACTTTGTTCAATTTTTAATAGTTGGAATTTGTTAAGGTAAGAATAAATCCGTTTATGCATTATTTTCTCAAAGATTTTAGCTATAATAGATGACAATGCTATTGGCCTATAATTATTTATAAGTTCTTTGTCACCTTTTTTGTACACAGGTTTTATAACTGATACTTTCAATGCTTCTGGGAAAGCCCCTTTCGTAAACGATAAATTTATTAAGTAACAAATTAAGGGTGCTAAATGTTCTGCGCATTGTTTAATTATCTTTGTACAAATATCGTCAAATCCAGTGCTTGACGTGTTTTTAAGAGATTTAATGGTATTGAAAGTTTCGTCATCACTAGTTGGGTACAGGAATACACTAGAAGTGGTGTTATTAATATTATCACTTACATTATGATTGATTAAATTTGAAGTAGGAAGATCCTTTGTCAGATTTATAAAAAAGTCATTAAATTTATTAGCAATTGTCAAGGGGTCTGTTAGGGGTGTATTGTCATCTAATACCTTATTGATATAATTATTTTTCGGGACATTATTTTTTATAACATCCCATGTTGCTTTACAAATATTTTTTGAGCTATTGATAATTTGCTCGTTACTTTTTTTGTGCGAGTTATTTATACACTTCTTTAAAACTTTAGAATATTGATTATATTTTTGCTTATTGAGGTTAGTTTTATTGGCGTAATATTGGAATCTCAATTTGCGCTTAGTTGCACATGACACTCTTAGACCTTTAGTGATCCATCGACGATTAAAGTGTCGGTTACTGTACTTTATTTTACGCAAGGGGAAACATAAATTGTAAAAGAGAGTGAATGTTTCATGGAAAGTGTTAAAAGCTTTATTTAAGTTTCGTTCTAGGTATACGTCCTGCCATGAGAGTCGGCGTAGACAATCATTTAACTTCCGTATATTGTCCAAGTCGAAATCTCTTTTAAAAACGTATGCTTCCTTCGATGTTATTGTCTTTTTACCTACATGAAATTTTACCGTTTGACCTGTGTTGTGGTCAGATAATCCTAAGTTCTGTACTGAACCTATGGCGCTGGGTATGTTTGTGATTATTTGATCAAGGCATGCATTACCACGCGTTGGTTCTTGAATGTGCAAATGAAAGTCAAAGCTCTCCACTATTCTTTTGTACTCAGCCCTTTGCTTTGTTTTTTTTTAGCAAATCAATATTAAAGTCACCCATTATTATAATTTTTTGTCTAGTTTTGTGTTTTAATGCGTCCATTAGACTTTGCAAACGTTTTAAGAAATCAAAAGGGTTAGTGTTTGGTACTTTATAAATACAAATAATAATGCATTTGTATAGGGGGATTTCTATGCCACAGGCTTCAAACAGAAACTTGGTACTTAATTCTTTTACAAAGGTAAGTTTTTTAAACTCTAAGTAATTTCTACACAGAATGCAGACTCCTCCACGCCTTTTGTTTGACCTACAGTAACTGTCGGCTATTTGAAATGACCCTATTCTTACATTTTGTTCTTCACTCGATTTAAGAAATGTCTCACTTACTCCTAAAATATCCATATTTATGCCTTTACTTTCTAACTCAAACAAGGTCAATTCAAATAAATCTAACTTACTTAAAATGCCAGCAATATTCTGGTGGAATAACATAAGGGAGCTATCATTATTTTGCATATCAGATACGTCATCGTAGCAATTTGTAATCGCTTTACAATTATCAGTCATTTCATTATTTACGAAAAAAGATTTCATTATTAGACATATTAAAATAAAAAGGTATAGTACCTGGTCTTGGTATGTTAGTTATGTATTGATCAGTAATAGAATCGATTAGTTCAGATACGTCTCTAAAAACTGTTTTAAGACCATAATTGTTGAGTTTACCAGTATTTTTGTCAAACATTTTTGCGGAGTATTGCAAATTAAGATTAGAGTCTATAATGTAGGCAAATTTGTATGTCCTATTGACTTCGTACAACTTAGAATTAAAATATTCAACTCTTTCATTGAATATTGTAAACATTCCATTACATTTAAATGTGGGAATGCATATAATAATATTCGTATATTGTACATTCCGTAATGCAGTCATCAAGTCCTCAATAAGTCCGTGATAATCTTTAGTTTCATGAAAGTCTGATTCTCCAATAAAGAGCAAACAAAAATCCTTCAAAGTAAAATTCTGTAACTTTTTTTCAATTCTTCAAATTTGTTCCTTTACACCCCCGTTCGGTATAAGATAGTGACAATAATCAAACTTAGTAAAAAACTGTTTTGTAATTTGCAAAATATTGTGGTGTTTTGAACTACTAATTACGCATAGTTTTGCTTTCTCTGCTTCATTCCCTTTTTTCTGTAGATTGTAATAGTTGACTTTAGGCAGTGTATTGCGATTTTCTTGATTTTGGATCGTCTGTCGTAGTGTAGGCATCTTTGATTGTTGATTTAATTTATTTGTATCAAGACGAGTATTATCTGCATAAGCCGTATCGTTGCCACTATTTTCCTTTGTATCATAACTCAATATCTTATTAATGTGTATCGAGTTGGTTTTGATTGGGGGTGTCTCTAACTTCTTTCCTTTCTTAGTACTTTTTTTGGGTCGTGAGCTGCCTTTTTTTGGGGTATTGGTTAGGGTGATCCCGACTCTTTTGTAATTTTCAATTATGACTTTGCATTGTGTTAGCTCAGTCTGTAATTGATTTTTTTCGATAGTCAAAACTTCTATTTCTAAGTGGGCTTCATCCAACTCCATAGTTAATTGTTCGATCTGCAATTTTAAATTTGTAAGCGCTTCGCAATCACTTGTTTTATCAGGTGCGCTTCTTGTTGAACTATCTAAATATGAACTGTCTGCATCGTCGTCGCTTGTAAGAAGGGTTGATAAATTTGTGCACGAAGTGGACCTTCTTTTCCGAATAGTAATATTATCCATCTTATTATAATTACGTTTGTATTTCTTCAAAAATAATGCTCTTTCGCCAATAATAACAACTTATTTATATAATAAAAATTTAAGTTGGTTGTGGTCGTAGATGCGTCCTGGAATTGCTTCTCGAACATGCAGCGTTTGTGCTTTAAGAAGATAGTTACAACGCTACTGCTTACTCGTTGTCTCTGGTAGTATTAGGTGTATAGGTCATTAGACCGCTAGATACGTGTGCTTTTATCAATGTACACAGTTATAGTTCCATTATTGCTCGCCAGATATCATTCGTAGGCACTCCTTCCTTACATAAGAATGGCTTTCTTAAGTCCCAAAAATCACTTCAAATACTATTAAACATATTCCTTCATTTCTAGATAATTAGTTCTAGAGCTAGTTCTATAACCACTTTACAGTTGTTTCGGGTATATCTATTATGTGGGTAGATTCGATAAAAGGAATTCTTGATGTGGTCTGTACCGTGTTGTGATACGTCACCGATAACTTATGAATTTGCTCTGAAAGTTTGTATCTAAATCAGCTGGGTAGTGGTAGTAGGTATCCCTTGAATGTCTCGAACGCACACACTTGTGCTTTCTAATAGATAAATTATGTTGCTTCTGCTCACTTGGTGTCACTGATAGTATTTGGTATGTAGTTCATTAGAAAACCGCTAGATGCGTGTGCTTTTATCGGTGTTTACTATTGTAGTTCCGCTACTGCTCACCAGATGTTACTAGTAGACACTGCTTCGTTACACAAAAAATAACTTTCTTACGTCCCAAAAAATCACTTTAAATCCTATTAAAATTATTCATTCCTTAATTTCCAGATAATTAATTTCGTATCTAGTTTTCAAAACCACTTCACGATCATGTTGTATATCACGGTATTTAAATTAGCATAACAGTAATTATCATAGTTCAAATTGATTTAAAGTCACTCTTTAACGATTTTACACACAATTTACAGTATAATAGGTGTGTTCTGCTTAAACACAATCCAGGTCACTTATTTTATACGCACTAATTGTATAATATTCACTTCAATGATATATCAATATATTAGCAAGTTTTTAAAAACTATATGATGATATTTTCCTTTTTAACTTTTATTTTTGCACAATATTTAGGCACTAATTAAGAGAATCAACACTTTTTCCGAGTAATATTTTAGAAAATATATTTTTTCTGAATAATTATAACGGAGCTGTTTACATGGCAAGTGGCGCCATTTGAATCAAAAAAAATTTGGGGCCTATTCTCTTCAATATCTTCATCAACGACTTACCAGGTTGCTTTAGCAACTCCACACCCTACTTATTTGCCGATGATTTGAAAATAGCACGGACGGTTGATGATGTGGGTGATGCCTTGTTGCTTCAGGATGATATTGATGAACTTTCAAAGTGGTGTGTAAACAATGACATGGAACTTAACATTGAGAAATGCTCAAAAATTACTTTTACCCGGAAATTAAAACCAATTATGTACAAATATTGTATCAATGGCTCATACTTAAATGAAGTTGATACTGTAAGGGACCTGGGAGTCCTAATGGATCAAAAGTTAACTTTTACCCACCACATCGATTCAATTATCAGAAAAGCGTCAAAATCCTTAGGCTTTATAATAAGAAATACTAAAACATTCCGGAGGGTTGAAACTAAGGTTTTTCTATTTAATTCGTTGGTGCGTAGTATACTCGAGTACTGTTGTGTTGTGTGGCGTCCCCATTATGCGGTACACAGTCTTCGGGTTCCAAAACGGTTCCTTTATCATATCGCATACTCAGCGGGCGTTGCCAAGAGGGTCAAGGGATACTTAACACGTCTCAACCACTTTAAAATTACATCTCTTGAAAGCAGAAGAAAGGTATTGTTTTTATTCAAGGTTTTAGGTGGCTCTATTAATTGTCCTGATCTTTTATCGAAATTTAAACTCAGAGTTCCCACTAGATATCCCAGAAGTTCTATTAATATCCTATCTCCACCATTCCGTAGAACCGTGTTAGGGTCCAATTCCCCTGTTCCAAGACTCTGTAACCTCCACAACATATATAAAAATGAAATAGATATATTTGGGTCCACCATATGCAAGCTCAAATATCAGCTTCACTCACTAAATATTGTTTAGTTACCTATAATTCCAACTTAGCTTTTTAATGTATGCATGTAGTGTTTACCGCCTAACTATTGTACACTTAGCTCTAAGTTATACACAAATTTGTATATATATATATATATTCATAGTGTAACAATTACTGGTAAACCAAATAAATAAATAAATTCGAGCGGTAATATAAAGTATCAGCATAAGTACATAAGTTCTGTGTATTAAGATGTCCTAGTTACTATAGTTTTTTAACTATCCCACGGGAACCCTTTAATTTTTCGGGATAAAAGTATCTAAGATGTTGACCAGGATTATTAGGTATCACCATGCAAAATTTCATTGAAATTGGTCTAGCCATTTCGGAGATCAGCCCGTACAAACAGAGAAACAGACAAAGACAGAGAAACAAAAAAAAAAAAAAAAACGTTTTTTGGTATTTACCCTCTTTTTACATACACCCCCTTGACTTGGTTTTAAGCATTTTTTTTCTATGTACAGAAATTCGACCTCTACAGTTTTATTATAAGTATGGATTAATTAGAATTTGCCCCTCTGCAAAAAGATATATTAAAGAATCAGTTATTCTTTAACTTGGTCATTTAGCAATTATACCAAATGGCAATTTTGTGCTAATAATTCTGATATATAATACTTTCGGGCGAAGTGGCGATTGTGATCCAATAACAATGTTGATATTAAACACTTTGTCGAAACAACTTAATCTTAATTCTGAAATTATAGTTGAAAACAAGATAAATTATTAACATTTTATGTAAGAATAATATGCTAATCAGTTTATTTTACTTATAGTATTGTTATAGACAAACGCGCTTTTCAAGTAAAGAGTTCTAACGATTTTTAAAACAGGTTTCCTACATCTCCTAAGTATCTTCTATACTGCTCTTCTAAATCATTCTGAGCTTACTTCATCTGTCATCTCATCGCATCGCCCTTATTTGTTCTAAAATTTGCATGTATCTATAATCTAACTACTTGTACTTTTCATGTCCTTTATAATAATAGTTCAACCTTCAACATTACCATCTCATGCAAACAATCTTTTGCTTCTACTACAATCTCATAGTTTCATGTATCATTAAACTATGTAATGCTTCATAATGGATAAAAACAATATTGTATGAGATATTTGCATTGAGTATTATACAGCGACTAAAAGATGAGCTGGTAATGTATTTTATTGCAGCAACTTGCTTGCTAAATCTTTACCCGTCGATATGCCATCATATTATTGCAGTGACGAATTTGCACATCAGTCACTTCCTACTGATTTCTATAATGACCGCAATATTTCTTCACAATCTTCAACACAAGTGGCAAATAAAAGCTCAAACTACAAAGAGAATAGTTTTGAATTAAGAAATTCAGAACTAAGAGAAGGATCAAGCTATAGAGAAAAATCAAGGTTTAGAGAAGAAACTGTGCAACACTATAATAAAACAATATATAGAATAGCTTTTCTTCCCATCTTTGGAGTCATCAGTCTGGGAGCAGCTATTTATTATAATACAATTTTGAATATGGCTTTAGGCAGCAACTATATGTATGATGATTTTAAGTTTAATCAAGAAATGAATAATCTGGGCGAGAAGTATCGAATAAGTGACCATTCTATTTTGGGATTACAAACTGGTAAGGAAATATTACTTTTATAATATATCATTATATAAGTCCCTCCACAATATCTTTATCTATCTCTATAAGAAAAACAAAACTTTATTTGGAAACTTCATCTAATATGTTTATGTAAGAATTGAAGTTTAATAAGTACATAAAACCCCAATTAATCTCCACTTATATGTATAATCACCAGTGATCGGAATAAGTAATACCATTTTGACGGTTTTCGTAACGCTATCTGAATATGGATTCGCCTTTAAATCACACTTGGTAGGGATTTGTACACTTGAAGCTTATTTATTATTGTATTTGGAAAAGAATAACATTTATTTGCTTTTGAATAACGGAAGAGTACAGGATGGAAAAATAGTACGATTTATATAATGTTGCTACACAACAATCTTCTTCGTTTTCTTCTTTTACTTCTTCTTACCTGTGGTGGTAAAATTATTTTATCGATTACGATTTACGAAAATAAAAAGATTATATTTGTTACGGTTTTAAATGATGATAGGTATAGGTAAAAACAGCTCAATAAGTACTTAAAATCGCTAAATCAAGAGTGTTGATACTGAAATGTCAACCAGTGCTGCCACATGTCAGTTTAACAAATCTGTACTGCTAATGTAAAAAATCTGTATAAAATCTGTAGAAAGGAATATGAAAGGACTCAAAGAAAATCTGTATGAATCTGTGCTGCTTGTGTAAAAAAATCTGTATAATATCTGTAGAAAGGAATAAAAAAAGATTTTGACCTATGTATGTAAGTTTAGGTAAGGGGCCGTCCATATATTACGTCATTCTAAATTAGGGGGGGGGGGGGTTGGTCTGCGGATGACGGTAAATGATAGATAGGGGGGGTGGGGTGTTTCGAAATTGACGTCATTCTTATTTATTTATAGTTTATTGTTCACGTACAAAAAGATTATTTCTAAAAAGAAATTTCTTCCAGCTCACCTAGTAAGTGAGACTGCAAATGTGAGAGGCGGCTAAGGCGCGTACAATACTAAAATAACTCATAATAAACATACCTAATGCAACATATATGTACACAAATACAGTAATAACTACAGATAAAATACTCTAACAATAATATTACATATAATACTAGCTGCCCGCCCCGGCTTCGCCCGTGGTATTTACATGTATTATACATATAAACCTTCCTTAAGAATCACTCTAACTATTAAAAAAAGCGCATCAAAATCCGTTGCGTAGTTTTGAAGATCTAAGCATACATAGGGACAGACAGCGAAAGCGACTTTGTTTTATACTATGTATTGATAATAAACACAATACTTAAATAATAACTACAACATTACATAATTAATAAAAGTACATAAATACTATACTTATACTTAAATACATGTCTCATACTAAGGAAAGATAGTGTTCTTGTGATATTTTGCAAGTATTTAATGGTATTAATTATTGAACTCATTATTTATTTATTACAAGGTCAAGGCATGTCTACATTATTTTTTAAAACTATAAATAACATCGTACCTATGAAAATAGTTCGTATGCGACACTGTGTTTATTAAACGAAGATTGGCGGCGACTCGGCGAATAAAAGAGTGTGTGTTTTAATCATATAATACCCTATTTTTCTCAAATCTGCAATGTTTTAATTTTGTCAAACTGGTAATGACGTCAATTTTGGGAGAAG
Organism: Calamotropha paludella; assembly: GCA_927399485.1. NCBI lineage: Eukaryota > Metazoa > Arthropoda > Insecta > Lepidoptera > Crambidae > Calamotropha > Calamotropha paludella. The sequence goes on along the minus strand of OV656805.1, from coordinate 21,924,856 downwards.
GGGGGGGGGGGGGGTTATTAAGAAATGACGATAGAATGATTGTAGGGAGGGGGGGTCTAAAATCTGAAAAAATCGATGACGTAATTTATGGACGGCCCCTAAGAAGATGTGATAACTTTTTGACTTGGCATCAGCCAAGCTTTAAAGTAACTCTCTTCCATCCAGCTTTGGTTAAATGTTTGAGCTTTACGGAGTTTCTTGCTGGCCACTGTCAACAAAAATATTAAGAAATATCTACTTCACTTTATTTTAACTTGCTTCGCGCCTTCGCTCGTGTCTATCAAACCAAACAAACTAAGAAACTGTTTCGTTCGATTCGATACTCGATCCGTAAAGCGTCGTCTCTATCGCATGAATACGTATAAGTATTGGTATAAGTTTATTTATAATCCGGGGGGACACCCCGATAACAAACAAGACATTGTTAAGTCTCTTACACACAGGCGTGATATAATCGAGTAGGTTAATGAGATGAAAGGCGATCGTAGAAAGTATCTAGGTATGTACAAAAAGTACAAATTTCAAAAATCTGTATAAATATAGTATTAAATCTGTTATCTGTAATGAGGTTCAAAAATCTGTATAAATACAGATAAATCTGTATATATGGCAGCACTGATGTCAACCTATATACTTAAACAAATAATTATGATCATAAGACATAGTAGACATCAAGGAAGTTCGGTATTTGCACGCGAAAACTATTTTCTAACAACACTGAGTGTGTTCTTAAGAAGATTAACCTATAGTTACATGCAATTCATGTCTAAAACACACAAACTTAAAGAGAGATGAGTTTTTGTGCAAAACCTTTTTATATTCTTTTACTTTTTAATAAAAGACGGGAATATCGGTTCTCTTATGGGCTGGCACTAATTACTGGATAAGGTCTGTTAGAACCGGGAACTCCCGGGAGCACGCCCTATTGGTAAAACCAAAATGTAATTTTTAATTTCCTATCTGTTAATAATCCAAAAGGAGAATTTTGGCGCAAAATTCTGTTTTATATGATTATTATATTCCATTTTACCGCTAATAAGCAATAAACTAAATACTTTTGTCAGAAGAAAAACATTTGATCATAACTTGACGAAAAAGGCTTCTCCATATTAATACAATGTTTAAGCTCATTCACTCCTAAACACAATTCCGGTCACTGATAATCACATTGACATTTCACAGGAATATCGACAATATCGGAGAGAAATGATACTGGTTCTTTTATATTTGTCTACAACGGTAATTCTGTCCACTTCGATCAGATACAATTCGATAACTTCATGGAAGATGTTGCCACAACTGCTGCAAGATATTTACGTGAGTTAAAGTCGAATTTTCTTTACTGACAATCTTAGGACTCAAATAGAAAATATAAATGACGACGACTTTTTCGAAACTCCACTATACTTTGTTCAATGTAGGATGATACTTTTGACAGTTGACACCTATATAGAGGGTATAAAGTTGCTATTGCAATGTCAAGCCAAACATAAGGAAACAAACGCAACCTTAGTACGTAGCAATAAGGAAGTGACACCTGTCAAAAGTATCCTTCTACATTGGACAAAGTATATATGCGTGCGCCACGCGTATTGGTTGGCACCTAGCAATGGACATAAACTATTTAAGACGAATCAGTGCCAGCCGGGCTAAGAATGATGAATAATTAAGATTAATCTTTGTTTTAGGTAATGGTAGTCAACCTTCTCCACCAACCATTGTGCAAAGTTCACAACTAACCATGAAAACACATAGTGAGCTAATGAATAAATATCGGATCGAAGTCGCTAAAACCGGTGTGATGCTTGTTAAAGATATAGACAAGGTTCCATCAAGTCTCGCTATGGCTTTTCATTATTTCTGTGATGAATATAATCCACTTGTAGCAAAGACTGCCATATTTTTCACACTTAACCTGGAAAGATGCGCAAGTAACACTTCAGCAAGTAATAAGAAACTATTTACTAGTGTATTATTTAATTTTCTATAGTGATGCTATATTTATATTATGATTTTTTGTACTTTCAGAACAAAGATCAATTTATTTGAATATAGAAAAATGTCTTGCAAGCAAGTGGGTTGCAATACCAAATGATAATATAAAACCACTATTAGCCAGAGTTGTTAATGTGATTATTGATTTAAGTGGTATATCGTGATTATATATCGCACAAGAATGAACCAAACTTAATTTATTTCTATAAAAAAGAATAACATCAAATATATGAGACTAATCAAGTAATCTACATTTTTATGAAATTGTCAGAGAATACCAGTGTCTGTCAGTATTATGTTGGATTGTTTTAATTTTCTTTTAATAACAGTGTGGTCAGTACACTCCTAACCTCATACTTCTATAATCTCGTAGTTGATATTGATATTTAAAATTTAATAACAGGAATACATGTTAAGTAATGTCAAAATAGGCCGATAATGAAGATAAGAATGTTAAAACTGTTGAATGCAGTTGGAAGATGTGCAGAGTGATTACCTTTTGTATAAGCATGATTTTAAAATACATAGTTATAATAATATTTTAATATAATTTGCTACTTTACTTGCTGGTAATGGATAAAAAATATGTCACCTAACATAATAATAATACTTACTGTTATACTATGCATTTAAAAATTATGCCTATTAATATGTACAGAGCGAACTGGAGATAATGTTAAAATAAAAAGAATTGTTCATGTTTTAAATTGTTTTTTTTTTCTTTTCTATTTCGAATTCAACGAAAACGAAACGAAAGCGAACATTCCAATTCACCCTTAAATGCTTATTAAACGGCTGATACATATTCTTACGCTGCACGATTATGCTATACCTCACCGACTTTTTGAAGTTATACTTCGTTAGGCGCGTTATGAAAAAATGATGTGAGTGAAATTTTAAGATGCGCGCGCATCACTATGACACAAAATTATCATGTTGAAGTTGGCCCCAAAAGCGACATAGAATAAACCAGCAGGATAAAGTTGGCCGCTAGTTATGAATGTGTGTGTGTGATTTTAAATTATATATGGTAGTTGACAATAATTTATATCAAATTATAATAACAATTTTATTTAAAAGTGGCTTTTATTTTATAAACTTTTTAAGTGCGTTTATTGATTTGTGGTTCACTGTCGTTATGTATTCTTTTTGTTTATAATATAAATTATTATTATTTTTACATCATTATTGGTTAAACAGTTTATTTTTATGGTTTTTGATATATGTATTACTTGATTCCGCTTACAGATATATAGATTATTTTATTTAATTATTTTTATTTGTATGCAACTAAAAACAAATTTTTAATGATGCCAAAGAAGTATAACTGCTCACGCGCGTACATAAGTACATGCACCCACTTTTTTTTTCGTTGATTGGTGATTTTAGTTTCTATTAATTTCACCAAAATGAGTTAAAGCTAAACAAAATGTTTATTTGGTTGGTTCGGTGGAAAAGAAAATACTATATTTTTTTTAGTAATGAAATGGCGTTACTTATTTTATAATATATATTTATTAGAAAACCATGACAGGAATATTAACACCTTATTACGAAATTAAATTTAGTAATCTAGCTTTCGTTACAGCGAACAAATCAATTACCTCCTCGGTGTCGATTTCAATTCTGCGGTGGATTGACATTAACGCCAAACCGTTTAGCTTTTTCTGGCCTGTGGAGTTTCTTAAATAAGTTTTGAGGCTTTTTAGAGAAGAGAAAGTCCTCTCATGGGTACTTGTGGAAACAGGCAGTGTCGCCAAGATCTTTAAAAGTTTGTGTATGTTTGGAAATAAAACCTGGTTGTTATCTCCCAGAGCTTCAATAGCACATGTTGATCTATCTAGTTCAGTTTCTTCCAGCCATTTGATCCGCCACAAGTCTAAGTCAGCTTTTACAAAGTCCCAATTCAAATATTTTTATACTGCCGTCCTATTGAAAAAAGCACTTTGACGTAACTACTAGTACATAGTACTATTAGTACTATGACGTAATTTAGAGAAAATGGCGGACAAAGGTTTTTTCTTTTTGACTAGTGTTTAGTACTTTTTCAAATATTTTTTTATCCATAATATAGAACGTTTTCTCATTTTATTTATCTAATCAATACTAATAATTATGATTGTAACTTCAATAATAAAAAACACATGTTTAGTATAGCTATAGCAAACCGATTATGATTTAACAACTTTAAGTGCAGTAACAATGGGAGTTCCTGCACTTATTAGTAGCAAATTATGATTACTGCAATTATTTTGTGTGTTAGTATACATTTCATATCTTATGTTTAGGACAAAATATTAATGCTGTAACTCGACTTTAAACCAAGCATCGTTTACTTACCTACCTATAAACTTTGAAAAAAGTTAAATACAACAAAGTTCTTTTCTTTATTCAGTAGTATCTTCTTCAAATAACCAACGTATACTTAAAAAAATCAACATGATCAAGAATAGTCAATAGTTTTTACCAAACATAAAATGAGATCAAACCAACTTAGTAAGCTCTTAAACAAAATTTAAAAAAAATGAAATTAATTCTAAAGCATGCATTTTTGAGTACAAATTTTAAATACCTACATTAAAAATAACTGTATTCTAAAATTATGAGCTTATTAATTTCTACTCATATCACAAGCACTCCTGTGTCTTTGTTATGATAAATTTTGTTTAGGTACTTGTAGTTTTATCTAAAATCTAATTAACTATTTTAATCAGAGCTCAATAATATCATGAGATCAGAAACAGTTACTACAGTCATACTACGTTAAATGAAGAAAATATAAAAAAAAAATATTCAAAAGACATATTTATTATAAAGAAATACTTTATATAGGAAATTTGTGTATAACTGCTAAATGTTAATTAAAATATTTTTTTAAATATCTAACTTTTATAGTGCCAGTATAAAACTAACTCGTCAACAGCGTCATCTATCTCCATGCCACTTAAAAGAGGCAATTGCAACAAGGTCTTTCTGTTGTTGGGCATGAGGGGAACTAACTTTTCATTGATTGCAGTTTTAGTTGATTCTTTTACTCCCCTGGGAAGATTTCTTTGCTTAACATCAGGAAAACTTCGGGATTTCATATACTTTAATTGCAAGAAATCCAATGTTTGGAATTTTTTTTTAAACCTAATGTGTAGCATCCTCTTTGTGCTAAGATAAACATGATGTCTCTAAGGTAAATTTTAGGTTTTAATTTTTTTATTATTATTACTTACACAACACTTGAACTGACTTAATTAAACACCCCGAAATTGTGTTTATGAAGAAACAGACTCAGGCAAAGAGTTCCACTTTTTAACGGTACTGATTACAAAATTGGAACCAAAACGCTTTGTGAGACTCTTTAGTATATCGACTACGTAACGGTGACGCCTATTTGTAAGTCTGGTTGTCTGATGAAAAAATGGGGACTGCGGAACAAGGCTGTGCAATTCTGCTCTTACTCACCGAAATGTATCCTATAAAAAATAATTAGGCTAGCTACCTTCCGTCTATGTTCAAGGCTTTGCAACTTAAGCCTTGAACCCCTTCTCTCAATGGACTCAAGCGTCTGGAGTTGGTATTGGGGGCTAGCGTCCCAAAGATGAGAACAGAGGCCCTACCATCACGTCTTATAGCGATTCAAGTTTAGCTGTTAAAAAGAGACGCCACTATAGACCGCGTATAGCGGTGTCTCACTTTGACAATCGAACTTGCATCGCGCTAAAAGATGATGGTAGGCCCTCAGTACTCGATACACGATCGAACTTGCACTTAGTAAAAATTGTGCATCTGGTCCGGGATGCCAAGTTTTTTTTTTGAGCTATTTGAGCCTTGCTTTCAATGAAAGAGTCAAAATTGAGAGTTGGTGACAATGACATACCGTGAAGCTCAAGATGTTCTGGAATCGGCTCACCCCTGAATATAGAAGTTAAGTCGAAAGAACTCCTTGTAGCGGAGAAAAGACACGCCTGGGTCTTTGTTGGATTGAAAATTACCAGATTAACATCGCCCCATTTGGAGACTGCCTGCAGAGATAGGTTCTTGCGGCTGACCATCGCTTCCGTATGACGCTGGATCTGTTCAGCACTGGCTCGTGCACCAAACATAGGTACCCGGTGCTGAGTTCGTCCTTTCCGTTACGTACAAAGCGCGGAATATACAAAAAATACGTACGCCCCACACTTATATACGCCTCCCCGGCGTGGCACCATTTATGTTCCAGACTCCCAACGCTGGAGGCTGGATGCGGTACAACACCTCGCACTACGCACCATTACCGGAGCCGATCGTTACGTCCGCAATGACGTCATCGCGCGCGATCTTCAAATCTCGCCGCGTCTTGACGTCATCACCCAACAAGCGCGGCGTATGTACGACCGTGCGGACCACTGAGGGCATTCCAATTTACATAACATCGCTCCAAACATAAGCTTCCAGCTGCTAAAGAGAAGGCCCTCCCACGCATAGTTCTCTCTCCCCATCCACAACCAACTTCCATAGTTCCTTCCTTCCTCCATCCACAATTACTGCCCCGCCCCTGGACTGTGTTAGCCTGAGCCCGCTCGCAGACGCTGCCTGGACTTCCTCCCCTTCGGGGTGGTCTCACCCGGAATGCTGACCACGCTGAAGGCTCCGCAGCAATCGTACAGCGAGAGAACGCTCAAACGCGGCAAAAAAAGGGATGTGAACGACTATGCTGGCAAGTAGCGGGTGCATTAGCAACCCGGTCGCCCAACCGCAACGCCCAACTATGCTGCATAGTTGGGCGTTGCTCAGTCTAAGCAAGTTGTCTTTAACATATATCTTCATACGACGGCCGCCGAATAGGCCAACCAACAACCACCTTCGGGCAGCAGCCCGAAGAGAAGATGCCCGAGCATGAGCAACTGCTCCGACTTGCATCCGAAACACATTCGGAAGAAATCCACGATATGCACACGACAGACGTGCAATCTGAATTTCAAATACCTATTGCACCGTTTTGAAAAGACTAAACGTGATTCTGCCTTAAGATTTTTAATTCTTTTTATACATACAAAATATAATAAAAGCAAAACCAAAAAAACTGCCTTTTTATTTTACTATATTTTTATTTGAATGCTTAAAACAAAACCAATGTTACTGTGCGAGAGAATTCACATTCAACAACCAAGCCGCTGGATTTGAGCCGGCGTAATCTTTGGATGGACCGTAAGCCTAGAATAAAAAGGCATCGCAGTCATTTCCTAGACAGAGTCCATATTCTCCAAGAGTCTGAACCGACATAGATGCGCTTAAAGACGAAGTGGAAGACACATTGCGCTCTAAGCAAACATCGAGGTCAATCGTGGCGCCGCTATCCTTGTTCGCTAGCATTGCCTCCCTAAATCCTTTTCCAAATTCTCAACTCTGTTGTAGTTTGCACCACGGGCGTAGCCAGGTTTTAGTTTCGGGGGGGGGGGGAGGGTTCAAGAAAATAAAACTACTGAAAGTGCATGCAATAACCTTTATATTATATGAAAAGTATAAAATATGTAAAAAAAGAAACAGAAGGTTCATTTGATTACATATGTACTACAGAATTAATCTTCTGTTTATATTTTTTAAATATATACATGAGAGCCAAGCCGTTCAGTCTGTTTTCACTCGTTGTGTTCCGCAAATAGTTTTTAAGTCTTCGTAGGCTTGAAAAACTCATATATATATTTTTAATCGCACTGATCGCACGGATATAATTTTTGATCGCACTCTTCGATCATATATTTCTGTAGATGCACTGTTGCCGCTTAAAAAATGGCACCATTAAAAGAAGGCATAAATCAAAAATATGCCTTGTTTCGCTCTCATTCGCTTAGTGACCGCGCATGCCATGTGACGACAACAATGCCAAAGTGCGTAGTGAAAAATTGTAAAAATTACACTTTAAAGGTGAAAAAAAAGGATGGAGTGTTATATTTCCAGTAAGTATAATTTTATTTTAACTTATTGACACATTTTCTCATGGTTTAAGTCTAATTTCATTAATATTTTAATAAAATTGCTTTTTTGGAGATTTATATGACATGCCGGTTGCTAGGTATATAATATTCGTCTATCCCTTTCACACTCGAGTAGGCCGCTCACAAGACAAAACAATATGAATCAAGTGCTTGCGAACAAAGTCAACAGCAAAAAGTTGGAGTCGTCGTTACAATTTTTTTTTATTAAAAGTTTGTTATTCTTTTAGTTTTCCGAAAAATGAAATTCAGAGAAAAAAGTGGCCCTAGAAAGAACAGAGGAGTTTTATAAACCGAATGCATTTAGTGTGGTTTGTTCAAACTATAACTTCAACTTTGATCATAAAGTAGCGCTGTTGAAAGCTGTAATTAAAAAGTATATAGACATACGACTTGATTATGCTTGAAAACTAAAAACCGCTGAAATAAAAAACAAATCAAAAAGACAATTATACAACAAGTTAAATTTGTTCCAAGGCACCTAAATCTTGAAATATGTTATTTGAGATGTCTTTAAATCCATGAGCAATCTTACAAATATAGGCTGTCCTTACTATTCAACAAATTTTCACATTTCATTTCACACAAACACAAGCACGCACTCGCGCTTACTAACTGAGCGTATAGCCTTTTTTTTTTTTTTCAAAATACTACATCATAAAAAGTATCCCATTTCTTAAGTCTAGCTGTGTACCTTTCATCAAAACCCATTAACTACTTATTGCGTGTAAAAGTAATAATAAAGAAAATTGTATTAACTTTTTTTTAACTCCATCCAGGTATCGCATTTAATTTTTTTTTTTAAAGTAAGCAACTCCATTCCTGTCTATGTTCCAAGTGACAACGATAAGACGCGGACACAAAATGCAATGTCACATAGAATGTAACTAATATTATTGTTTGTACGATTGAGTGCTTTATTGTCATACATTAAGCTTAGTTTTTAATACACTTGTGTTTGGAAATGTGCTGTTTTAATTCTGCTTTTTTTAAGAATCACAAAATTTTATGTCTGACAATCCACAATTCAATTATGTATTGAACCTAAAATGGATTTGTTTTCATAGTAACGTTTATCAATTAAGATCTAAATTAGATTAAACCGCACGATATATTACGACGTTTTTTGCTATATTTCAAGTGGTATACAACTACCTAAGTACGTATTGATGCGGGGACAATATTTTGTTTAGTTTTGCATGGAACTGTGCATCTACAGAAATATATGATCGAAGATCGCACTTATCTAAGCATTCCAAAACAAATTTTGGAGTAGGGGAGGTGATAGTCATAGCTGCTTTCCACACTTCAAGTTCTGTTTTGACGACAGCTGTATAATTGAGTTCAGTTCTCGCCGCGAATTCTCCTTTATGTCTTCTACCGATTAAAAACGGATGCCACGAAGTGGTAATTTGAGTTTAGGAAAAAGAAAGAAGTCGGCTGGAGCCATATCTGGTGAATATGGTGGTTGCTCGATGGTATTTGTTGAGTGTTTGGTCAAAAATTCGTTCACAATGATAGCCTTGTGCGAAGGCGCAATTATCATGGTGCAAAATCCAAGAATTCTCTTTTCACAAATCTGACCTTTTCGTCGAATTTGCTCTGTAAAATGCCGCATAACGCTCGAATAATATTCTTTATTTACCGTTTGACCATCCAGCAAGAATTCCGAGTGCAAAACCCGCGATAGTCAAAGAAAACAGTCAACAAGTCTTTGACTTTTGATCGACTTTGGCGTGGTTTTTTCGGTTTCGGTTCAGTTGGAAGGCTGCACTCCGAAGTTTGTTGACTAATTTGCATTTCAAACTCGTAAACGTCTCGTCACCAGTTACAATGCGTTTCATGAATGTTGGGTTGGAATTGACTCGTTCTAGCATGTCCTCAGCGACTCTCATGTGATTGAGTTTTTGGAGAAAATTCAGGTCTTTGGGACTAGCCGAGCGGTAACATGTTTCATACCCAAATGATTAGTTAAAATGGTACGGATCGACTCGTGAGATACAGAAAGTTCGGCGGCTATCTCCCTTAAAGTTAAATGAGGATTTTCAGTCAATATTTTTTTCACTTTTGCGATGTTAACTGCAGTTGCAGACATAATGGCCTACCAGAGCGAGGCAAATCCATCACATCTCGACCGCTTTTGAACGCTTTGTACCACTGATAAGCACGTGTTTTTGATAAAGTCGATTCACCGTAAGCCTTCAATATTTTCAGTGACTCCGAACACGAAATTCCATTAGCGATGCAAAATTTAAGATAAACTCTTTGTTCGATATTTTTGTCCATTGTGAAATTCGCAATACACACTAGATGTGATATAACTGAAAACAGCACTGTATTTTATATTAATAACTGATGCAACTCAAACTCCGCTCCAAAATTAAAACAGTTGTGCCAATCTAACAACAACAAAAAAAACCCCCAAAACCCTCCCCCTGGCTACGCCCGTGGTTTGCACCCTTTGAGCGCAAGGTGTATACCACTCACAGTGTTTCTATATTGGTTCACACTCCCTTGGGGATATGCCATCCGTCCGGATAACCGTTGCAGTGGCTCTCTACCCTCGGCTTGAGCACCATCCAAAGTTTTCACTGACCTAAAATCAGGTAGAGCTGTTGCAATCACCTGCGGCCATAAGCAATGACATAGTAAAAGCATAATGCTCATAAATAATAAGTTTTGGGAAGAAATCTTCAGCGATTTTAGAGGTTACCTCAACTTATTTATTCGACTACTGTGATTTATGCATGGGATTAGAATATTCTAATATTAATAATTTAAATAAATTAATGGTTAAAGTCTTATATTTTAAGAAGTTAATTTCTCAGGACATAGTGGTAAATAATTTCTGTGTTAATTTTTAATAAATCTTGGTTAAAGAATTTTAATTATTCCATATCTACATCACTTAACAATATAAATGCTGCTCACCAAATGATAAGCTCAAAATTGGAAATTCATCCATTTAAAATTTTGTTTGGCAGGTGGTACATATTGATAAACATGATAATTAATAGTTGGTTGCAAGAGTATTGTGAGAGGATAGTCATTGTAGTTTTAACACATTCAATGCCACCGACTCGCAGGATCTATGTTAGTGAACTCGCCTAGCGAGTCGGTAGTTGTAGTTTGAATGTGTTAAATCTCAGATTGAAACACATTTTGTGTTCAATCTTCATGTGATGTCTTACGTGACTTATTTCCATAAGCCTATTTTTCCTTTATGTTAAGAGTATAAAGGCCCTAATTTTATTTTTATTTATTCATCAACATACATGTTTAAAAGTAGTTTGGCAATTATGCTTTTTTAAAGTAATTCATGTGCATTAAGTACAGTGTATGCCACTATATTTAGCATTCCATATTATACTTAATTTAATAAATCCTAGGAAAATGTATGAGTTTTGGGCTAGCCTTTCTTCCTTCCAAGATGAAGTTATGATGATCCCACTCAAACATTTCCAATTCTTGTAGTTATAATTTATTGCCATTATAATTAAATACAGAATTAAAACAAAGCACTCTGGTCGGATGTATTTAGTTCTGGAGCATCATTAAGGTCATCTATGCTGTCCGGTTCTAACTCATTATTATTTCTAGTAGGCGAATAGGATGTACGAAGCTCTTCTTCTTCATCTTCATCATGTGACTCCTCTGATTCATCTGATTCATCATTCCCTAAAAAACATTAATTTTAATTTATGATGCACATTAAAATATACTCTTTTATCAATTTAGAAAATTTAACAATGTAGAAGTAAACACAACTATTTAATATTGATAGACTCACAAGTAACCAACTGCACAGAATTCTCAAAATACATAAATTTATCTTTTCATATTAATAAAAATAGTTACCTTCCTCTTCATCAGAGTCTGCTTCTTCTTCCATTGGCTCAGGATCAGTTTTTCCAAGTGGTGCCCTTTTCATATATTGTTGACCTATTGAGCTAAGCTGCAAAATTAATAGATCAGTTAAATAGTAATCAAAATCCAACTAGTAACTTCATATAAAACTATGAAAATTCATAGAGCTGTTGCATTCCTATATCAACGATAGCTACATGATCCCTAAGATTTTGTAGTTGACTATAAAATATAAAGATTAAGAGGCTGCTGCAGCTTCTAAATTTACCTTGAAGACTGGTCAACTCAGCAAGGCCTAATTTTACTCCCTTCTTTTGTTGTACAAAAATTTATGAATATAATAGATAAACACATAATACACTACAACTGCTATCTAAATAAAAACCTATAATTTAAAATACCGGTACTAACCCAGTGTTGATTTGCTTGTTCTAAGGCTGTAAGCTCTGCTTCTTCATCACAAGGGCTGTCAGCGTTAAACCATTTCGAATCAATAAGCCGTGGTGTCAAAATGGGAAAAGGAATATTCATCGTACTTTATTTACAGCAACAAACACTTTTAAAAATACCGATCTTAGAAATTTACAATTACGTAGCAACTAATAGCTAATCTGTGTCGCAGTACATACAACATGAATACACAACTCTGTGAAGGACCTTTTGGCGGGAGCTCAAAGGGTCACTTTAATGGTTTTGGTTTTCTTGTTTTTTGTGTTTTGGTTCATATTAGTGTGTAATAATGGTGAGTGGTTTACCAATGAGTGTTACTGAATATGCATTAGTGTTGGCAAGTGAAACAAAACAGTGGAAGGTGTCTTTTCGCGCTCTCTCATGAAGGCCACGAGGAAATTTCAGTAAAACCCCTCATCTTTACTAAAACCTAGGCAATTACTCAAGAACTGGCAATTATACTTACTTGACACTGGCTAAAAGCACAAATCGTGCAAGCCACAAATAAAGAATAACTCTGAAGTCTGTGTTTATTAATCACAGATAGGTATAGATCTCAGAACAATAGCTTTAGTTATTGTTCTGAGGTAATTTGGTTGTATATTATACTACCAAATTAAAAGTACGTCTTTGATGAACGTTGTTTCTGAAGTAAGACCAAATTCAATGCGGTCGTATTACAGTGGCCGAACAGCTTTGTGAGCGGCTAGCGTGAAATTTTATTATTTTGCAAGGAAGTTCGTGATAAAATAACAGGAAAGTGTGCATAAAGACGCTTCAGACATCTTAGAGTCCGCGTCCAGGATGGCTTGTGTTGTTACATCACGAAAAAAAAATACGGATGAGGTGTTATCATTTCATCGGTGAGTTTTGTTTTTAAATTCTCATATTTTGACAATATATATTGTATATTCAGAAAATTGTAGTAAATTAATATTACAAATAGATTTCTCCATGAGTTCTGGTTTAAATTGTCTTGTTTTCATGCCTTTTGTTTTGTATATGATAGTATGATAGTGATGTGTTTTTTGTTATCGATGTCAACATTATTTGGCTTTTACTTTTTGCTTTAGTTTTCCCAAAGATGAACCTATTAGAACTGAATGGATACGCTGTATATCAAGGAACAATTGGACACCGAAAGCGCACAGTCACATTTGTTCGAAACATTTTAGACTGCAGTCATTTCTGTCACATGAAAACATTAAATTTCGGCGGCTGAAAGCAAATATTATTCCCACATTACATTTACAGAACATGAAATTGCTCCTTTTCTATTCCAAACATTATCTTAGTCTTGCTTTGTCAAAAATTTTTTTTGATCCTACCAATAAATATTCAAATTTTTAATTAACATTTTGGCACCGTGTATTCCAAATAATAATGATAGCTTATTTACAAAAATATTTTTATGTTTCAGAAACCACTATCGGATTCAGAAGGAATTATGAAGCACCAAGTAAACGCCCCAAATCTATGACCACAGTTGAAACAAATACTGATTTCGATATCTCTGAACTGATATCTAATTTACAGAAAATTGTAGCAGATTATAAAAACCAAATTGGAATATAAAAAAAGAGTAAGAAAGTTGGTGTCAGTATTTCGTTTCTGGAGGAGCATACTTTGAAGTTGATGAAATAAATTTGGATGAATAACAAACATTTTGTATATTATTGATCTTTTCCCGATACTTTCTCGACAGAGTGGTATATAAAAATAGGTAAACAATAAGTAAATATGTAAAAAATAATAGTTTGTTAATTTAATTTAAATAATCGATTAATTTTCTATTTTTTCTTCTTTTTTAATCTAAACCTATAAAAAATATAATTTTTAATGCAGTGTTCACCAATGTACTAGAGCTAGAGGTCTAACTTAAAATATAAACATGTAGCCTAATAGGATATGCCTATACAAGGTGCAAATTTTTAACTGTACCTACCTGGTTTCTCTAGATACACGCAAATTCTAATAAATAAATTGGTACGGGTCAAAAATTCTACCCATGAATACTGCATTATAAAATGTTCATATTGAAGATTCTACACGTGTTTATTATGACACATCACCGTCCGTTCTAGTGTCATTGACATACCAACAGCATAAGAAAAATGTTATGTTTTTGATTTTATTTTTATCGATAGTAATATCGATGCCATTGCATCACTGACGTAAGGGAAACTAGTGACGACCTTGTAAATTACGAAACAAAATCTGTATACTTATTTCTTTCTTACACATTTGCAACTGTATAAGTAAAAATAGTACGAACTAACGTATTGTGTTGTTATTTTAGCGCGGCTTCTATAGCTTTAGTTATTGTTCTGAGGTATAGATCCTTTTGATGGCGACACCCGATACTTAGTACTCAATACTACAGCTCGATGTTTACTAGCAAGTACTTATACTAATCGCAAATATCGAGTACCCAGCAAGAACCTGCCTACTCTATCTTCAGAAGACGACTTTTTGGGCAACAATAAAGATTCTGCTTTTAACACCGACTATCCTATATTCGAGTCCCGGAAGGGGCAGATGTTTATGTGATGATTACGAGCATTTGTACCTAAGTCATGGGTATTTATATATATTTCTATGAATATAAGTTTTATATGGTCATGTATGTAAGTATATCCGTTATCCTAGTATCCATAGGACAAGCCTGACAGAGCTTACTTTTTGCGAGGCTAATTGGTGTGAATATAATTATTATTATTACTATTTGTCTATTGGCTACTATATTTCTTGTAAATTAAACTTTAAATTATTTCAGTAACAACTGGGAAGATATAAAGAATAAGTTTCCAAGTCTTTATAAATAATTTATGCCACACGCTATAGCTGTATCCAATTCTGTTTAGCCAAAAGAGTATTTTTAAAGTTAGGGGCTATAATGAGCCAAATCAATCGTTCAGAACTTTATAACGCTTAAACTAATTAATTTAAGCCGAACGCAGAGAAGAGCTACTTTAGATAAATAATCTTACTGTGTAATAAATATTTTTATTTTCTTACATCTCCCAGAAGCAAATATATTATTATAATTTCATTCTATTGACAAATCAAAAATTCATGCTGTGAAGCTACAATTAAAAGAGCTCTGCAAACATTCGATATCAAGTAGTATCGATACTTTAGGATCGATTATTTTTGGATATCGATACCGTACCCATCGATACCAAATAAGTACTCGGTATACCCAAGGTCGATACTTTGAACCCTAAAACAGACTACTTTTATAATTTTTATCGGTAGCTCAATTGGGAGAGCATTGGACCGGATTTCCAAAGGTTGCGGGTTCGATTCCCGCCTGAGAATTCACTTGTGACCCGAGTCGATTTTTTCTAGTATTTTTCTATTATAATAATTTATCTTATAAGATCGCATTGAAAATGCATAAAATATAAAAATTATAAAACTAAAATGGCTGCTTAATCTTAATCGTTGACCAAACTTTTGTAAAAATGTTTGATTCGAATACGAGAGGATGTTCCTCTCATTGGTGAAACAACGCTGGCCTACAGCGTAAAATCAGGAAGGTACTAGAAAAAATTTCGACGAGTGTTCACAAGGCTCGGTAGCTCAATTGAGAGAGCATTGGACCGGATTTCCAAAGGTTGCGGGTTCGATTCCCTCCTGAGAATTCACTTGTGACCCGAGTCGATTTTTTCTAGTATTTTTCTATTATAATAGAGTACTTTGTATAATTTTTTATTAAGATTTTATGGCTTGGATGCGCGTTTTTTTATGTTGTCGGTCCCACATCGGTTCCGCATAAACACAGATCACTGTTCACAATATGCAATCTGGATAGATGTGCAGGTGTACACACATGTCGAAGACGGATTCGTGAGATAATGCTAACCTTGTGTGTACTTATGTACGCACTTAAGAAATTATACTTCTTTAGCGTAACTAAACAATAATAACTAAAAATTTCTCCCATGTGCTAGTACTCTTTGTTTGTGAAAAGAAGAACTATACATTTATAAATTATATAGGTAGTGATCAGTAAGAAAGCATCAAACCATTAAAATAATGTAAAAATAATAATAATTTAAATTGTAAGCAAATAAAATCTGCAATCTGCGATCTCCAAGAAAGTAGAGGAACCACAATTTTATTTACTAGGTTAAAATAATAGGATAGTTTCATCTTTAAGGTTTTAAAAAAAGAGTAGATACCATTCTCACCAGGCGAGCTATCTTTCACGTAAACTAAGATACCTTTTAGTTCTGTGGGAGAGACTGAGCTATTAAAAGTTATATTAGGTAAAGGTAGGTTATTAGAATGTAATAATAATTCAGGAACTGTTGGTGGTGCTCACTTACCCATAAATGAATTTGCGATTGAAAGAGAAAGGGCTACAGGTTAGAAACGGCCAAAGGGAGTTCAAAGCTGGCCTGAAGCGTTAATTAAACGCCATACTTCAGACAAGCGAGTGCTGGGGGAAAGAGAAGTACAGAAAGTCACCCATCGAGTTCCTTTTGTTTTGTTTTAGTAATTTTCTAGTACTACTGTGTACTAAGCTATTTATAATTATCATGTGACACACACAACCTATATCCTTTCTCTGCAGCCTTAAGTAATTTTATAGCCTCAGTGCATTCTAGGTCCCACCAAGCAGGAAAAGGATTTTTTCTTAAGTTAAAGGAGGAGGGTCAATAAAGCGGGTTTCGGCCCGTTTGGTGTGGAAACAATTTGTTAGTCCATATAGTAGATAAAAAAAAATATCTTGGAATTTTTAGGTCATTAATGAAAGGGGCCGAAAACCCACCTTATTGACCCTCCTCCTTTTCTTGGGAATGTCTCATCTGCAGCTTCCAAGAGATATTTGATTAATTCTTTAGAGCAATTTGTAGTTTGAGACTAATTAATGTCAGGCAAATCTTTGGTTTTACTACTAACCATATTTTACAACTTCTTCCACTCAGCCACATATTGGGATAATGTATTCTTAAGACGTGGTTTATGACTAGAACTGTAAAAAGCAATTTAAAAAACCAAAATAGAGCAATTTTTCAGTTTTATATACTGCTGTTGAATGAACCACGTAAAGAAAACATTTTATTTTCGTTCCAGTAGTGCTATTAACCGCCCATATTACCAAACCCCGTGAGGAAAATATTCTATGTTTATTTTGTCCTCATAGTACAAAATCGAGATACAAAATACTCATTAAATCGACATGGCGAGCAGAAAGTATACCTATATTGGAGTGGTGTATTTTTTATTGTATGACACTTTGTGGGTGTCAAGATATTTATTCCTTGGGCTAACCTACTTACTAAGTGAACCTCCACACCGCACGCTTTAATCAAAGACAGCTTTATGTGGATATATCTTTATATCTAATACTTATTTAAAATCCTAAAACGGAAAATTACTAGTCGTACAAGCTAGGCGTATTCAGATTTAAGTAACCAGTACAAATCAACCATTTTGGTCCTCCATATATTCTGGCAAGTTTGGACTGATGGTTGCATCTATGGGGTTTGATGTATCGTCGTGTCTCTGGCCCGGTAACTAAGCTTTTCATTAACTTTATGTTACTTCCGCTAAGAGTTCCATCAGACAGTTGATGCAATAGTGGCAAATATTCGGGCTTAGACAATTCATTCGAAATACGAGACATCTGAAAGTTAATTATATCTGTTTTGAACATCCAAACACACCTTTTTCTAAGTTAAAACAAACATTCGTATCTAAATAAAAAAATAACAAAGGGTGACATATTTGCTACTCACCACTAATTTTAGTTGAAAGTCTGTTAAGGGCGTCGTAATAGGACCCAGTAATAAAACACTACTATTTCGTTCAAGACTATCCGGATCTACTGAAATTAATTCGTCGCTTCCATTACTTTTTATTTCGTCATTGATTATCAAAAACATATGTTCATTAGTCATTATTTTATGATCTTGTACACGTGTATTAATAAACTCGTTAATAGGTTGGTATTTCGTAATATGTTTCAAAGATTTCTTTTTACAACACAGTTTTTTTAATTGTGCTACGAGAACATCAAAGAGAAGTTCTTTCTTTTTGTCTTCTTCGGCCGTTTTATCTTCCTTTTCTTCTTCTATTGGACGACTGTACAATATATTGTTTAACTTTTGAATTACATTGTAATTAGGATCATTATCTGCTTTCACACTATATGGATCTACTTGTTTATTTTCGAGTCTAAAAAAAGCTATTTGTGGTTTATCTTTATCCACATGAATTCTCTTTTTAATTTTATTTTGGTTATAAATAGCCCCATTTATTTCTCGTACCTTAGTGTCAGCATCAGAATCTAAGGTCGGTTTCGCATCTTGAACATATTTTGAGTCAAAAGCGAATTTAACAATATCATTTAAATCGTATTCAGTTTTGTACGGCTGCTCGTTTAACAATTTCACGAGTTCATCATCAGATAATTTAGAGAGCAAGTACGTAGCATCGCTACCTGAGAATTGGAAAAAGTATGATTAGATTAGATAATAAACCTCATAATTATGAGGGCAAAATTGTGATTTGATGGTTTGAGACTACGCACACTAAATAAACCGTCAATAATATTACTTAAAATATAATAATTAAGCCTACTATGAGGCTGAACTGAAAAAAAAACAATTTTAATAGTTTGAGATATAATCAAGGCTATGGCCGAAATCCTGAAACGAGTACCTACACATTCGCCATCTAATTTAACATAATAGACATCACTGACCTAGGTGTCTACAAAAAGAGATGTTTTTGATGAATCAATCACACAGAACTCTGATAAATGTTGAAACTTTAGTGTTAAAACAGCATGTATTTGTTCTATGAAATTGTATTAAGCAACCCAAAAGCATAATTACTTTCGTGACGATGAGATATTTACCAGCAGTTTTAATTACAGAAGTCTTGGGCAAATACTTTTCATTTGGTAAGTAGCCTTTAGAAGATAATATATCCACGACATCATTTTCAAGGCCACTGTTATCCAAAAAATAACTCTTCTTACTTGGTTGTATAGACATTGAATGCACCAAATTAACCTGCACAGTAAAAAAATCATTTTGGGAACTATATAAATTATTTATTTATAAATTTATTGCACTGTTGGGTACATACCATGAGCAACACAATCAACATTTTATAAAAAACAAATTCGATAACGTTATGAATACACATATTGCTATCATAAAACAGTCAATCAAGGCTTTAATTTCATGGATGAATTACACATTTCCTATCGAACATAAAGTTGCTATCATCTTTGACGTTTTCTGATTTCACAATGAACAACAGCTCGTTAATTCTTTGTTGGTCGTTATTTTTTGACCGCGATAAGCCTGTTGTTGATTAGTACTGAAATGAATACAGTACAGCGACCGACAATAGCTTGAAACTCATTCATACTATCATTAATACTTTTAAGTCGTAGCATAAATTGCGTTTCACTACACAAAACACAATTCTGGTATACAATCTCAACTAAAAGTATCGCCAATGATAGGTATGTCATGTAAATTAAATAAAAAAAATAATAAAACTCCCAACGCTTAAAAGAAAAGTGTACATTTAAAAAGTCAAACTAAATGATGTATTTAACATCATGGTTGAGCAAATACGTTTGAGAAATACCTATACAACAAAATCTATTTATTCGCGGGGTACAGGCCCCCTGCGTGCGGGCGTGCAGGGCGTGCATCGCAAAAGGGTGGCATTTTCAAGGGGGCGGCAAAAACAGATCTCAAAACAAAAACCAAACATTTTCACATTTTAATGTCTAATATTGTCATAATAACGACATCTATTGGTCTGTTACGAAAATAAACGCAGCCGTTTGTAAGGTTCGCATAAATAATTTGTTAAAATGTAACGTTTGTATAAATTGAATCATTTTTGAACTCAGTTGCCGCGCGATAGAGCTCCTATTTTTACATTCGGAGAATCCCTTACGTTAGGGGAATCCCTGTACCTGTGACACCGCTCACCCGTACCGGCTGGAGGGATTCTAATGCACTTATTTGGACATGACACTTCTAGTATTTCATAGTAAGTGTTTAGCAGCTAGTTGGATTAATGTGAAATTATTACAGAATATTTAATTTACTTTTCATTACTTTAATCAGTCTTCCAACTATTAAGTTATTATTAATAAAAAAATTAAAAAGAAAAAAATTATTACATATTACTATGTAAAAATATCAATTTGGACACTATTTAATGACAATAGTCATTGCGTTTCGTTCATTAAGAACTTGACCCGTCGCCGAAAAAACGCGTACGCAGCGCACAGCTGTTGCTACGACACGCATAAACATGAGGGTAAATTAGACGGTGCTGATGCCACCATTGAAGCGGATCGGAGCGGATTACAATTTAACTCTTCATTTAGGTATTTATCTAGTTCGCGAATGCCAGCAGCAAGCTGATTATCTGGCCTAGTATTTTTTTTATTTCTTGGTCATATTCCTCCCATATGCTGCTATTTTTATTATTAAATAGAGATGTTGATGCGTAGCTGGAAATAGGAAAAGCCTCTGAAGTATCTCTTTGTAGTAATTGTGCTTGGCCGATTTTATTTCTAAGAGGTTGTACTACCATTACACAGGCTCTTTGACTTTTGAATCCCTTCGTCTTAAATCGAGAATCCAAAATCGTACGTTCCGCATATATACAGGGTCATTATATAAACACCATCCAAATTTTTTCTAGGCATAAGATATCATTCAAACACTTCATTTATGAAAAAAAATTGGTAGGTAAAATTTCTGCAAAAATAATTTTTTGTCCGAGCGAATTATTACAACAGCTGGTTACCGGTCAAAAGAAAGGTCGCCCGAAAGGTCAAACACGGCCAAAATTTTTTGAATGAAACAGCGGGGTGGGGTTCGCGGGGTGTTGATGCCAAGGTACAGTAAGAAAGAACGACGTAACTTTCTTTTTCCAAAATTGAGTCGTTAGAAAGTCAATCTGTCGAAGAAAAAATAGTTTGAGTGAGAAAATTGCCGAATGGGTGAAAGTTGTTTTATTTACTGTAAAATGGTGTTAGTTATCTACCTTGAAGGGCCACGCGCCATCTTGGTGCGTCTTTTTGCAAACTCCAAAAACCAGCCAAAAAAATTTGAAATGCATTTTTCTCGTAATGTATGCATTTCACAGAAAAATCGATTGATTATATAATGTAGAGGACGTCAAGATCTACAAAAAATGTCATTGGTGCAATCCCGTACACCAACAAATGCACACAGTAGGTGGCGCCAAAGTCTTCAAAACGGTGTTTTTTTGATTTTTCACCTTGAAAAAACATTTTTATTGCAAAAATGTAAATGTAAAAGTTGTTCCCTAGGATTTTGTCAACAACTTTTGTTTAAACAATTTTTTTATACAACTTACCGTTTTGAAACTGGACCTCGAAAAAGAATGAAAATCCAATAATACGGTTGCCGGCAGTATAAGTGCACATGTGTAGTGCACTTTTTGAACACGATTCATTTATTTTTATTAATTAAAGTCATTCTAACAATTTAAATTTGTTAATTATTTGAATTTGTTTCGCATTAAATCATTTCTTGCTAAATAATTAAAAAATGATTTTTGCCTGTTTGTTTAAAAGTCGATAAATAAGCAATATTTTTTTTCCATTTATTGCAAAACGGTAAGTTGTATAAAAAATTTGTTTAAACAAAAGTTGTTGATAAAATCCTAAGGAACAACTTTTAAATTTACATTTTTGCAATAAAAATATATTTTCAAGGTGAAAAATAAAAAAACACCGTTTTGAAGACTTTGGCGCCACCTACTGTGTGCATTTGTTGGTGTACGGGATTGCACCAATGACATTTTTTGTAGATCTTGACGTCCTCTACATTTTATAATCAATCAATTTTTCTGTGAAATGCATACATTCCGAGAAAAATGCATTTCAAAATTATTTTGGCTGTTTTTTGGAGTTTTCAAAAAGACGCACCAAGATGGCGCGTGGTCACCTTCAAGGTAGATTACTAACACCATTTTACAGCAAATAAAACAACTTTCACCCGTTCGGGAAATTTTCTTACCACTCTGCAGATTGACTATACTATGTATACATATTCGGGATCAGGAGAAAATGACCTACTTGAATAATTTTTTGTGGAATTTCAGCCAAGAGATAATCAAAGATAAGATAAGCTAAAAGGGCCAATTAAATATTATAGGCATACGTACCAAATGTGCCTTTTCATTGATGTATTTTCATAATTTAACACAAAATGTAAGAATTAACGTTAGAATATTAAGACACATCTGTATATTTATTATTTTTATACTAAAAATTATAATGTTTACTTTAAAATTTTATGTTACGTTGAAATAGTAAATTTTGATTATTTAATAAAAGAAAAAAATAGCAATCAATAATTCAATAGCCTTATAAGAGACTACTATTTCCATTAGAACAGAGAATGGAAATAAAATATTGTTTTTTTTTTGCCGAAAACCGTAATAACTTTGTAGTCGATGTTTTTATAACTTGCAAAAAGTAAGAACATTGACTTACCCAATTTCAAAGCGCATGCGGCGAGCCGCGATCGTGGCTGCGCGCGCAGATTGTGGCCTGGGGTTGCCACCTTTTATTTTTGTAGTTAAAGTACATTGGTTAATACAGGTAAGAAAAAAAGTACTTAGTATGAAAATAAAGTACAATTTATTTTCCTTCATCATTATGTTTAAAAGCATTAAACAATTGCAAACACATCATCTTTACAGTCTAGCATAGCATAGTTTAGTTTGGATATTTAATGTAACTATTTAATGCAAATATCAATTCACACACACATACACGTGCACACACAGAAAAAAATGTCTTATTACTTGTCCTACTCCTATACTGAAGCAATTGTAAATGTAATTCCACACAATTTGCATTTTCCATTATATTCTTTCGTATTCTTTTTATCGTTTCATTTTTTTTACAGTTTTTCGGTGTAACATATTCACTATCTGTTCTGTATATTGTATATTATATCGCGAGAACCGATACGGTAGGTTTTGTTCATGATGAAACCCAGGATAAAGAAATATCACGGAAAACACACTGAATAACAATTGACTTCTTAACTAAGCAAAAAATTAGTCTATCTCTTGACAGTTTTGACAGATAAGGTTCGTCTTTATTGAAGAGCTGTGCTACTAAATTTTTCAAAATTCCAAAAAAATCAAATCATTCGAAAAAAGTATTTTCGTACGGGTGGCAACCCTAGTTGTGGCGACATCTGTGCAATGAAATCAGTCACCCGGGAACTTCCCGCGAAGTATGTCTTGTGCTCCCGCGCGCTTACATCACATAAATACCTACCTAACAAAATGTATTCACATCGCGAGTATTACGAGATGGTACGGTGCTATATTTTAAGTGGAGTAAGCTTAAACGGTGCCCGTGCACTGTTCTAAGCTGAAAGTCTTCCTCGTCTTCGAAATAGTGGTTTCGTAAATGCTACAACACCGAATCGTCAAACCATTTTAGCTGCGAATCAACGCTTACTTGACCACGGACAATTTTCGACGCCATCACACGCTCTAGGAGGTGGTAGAAGGAGACTTGCTATTGAAATTGAAGACGAAATCTTTGATTTCTTTGATCGAAATCCCAGAGCAAGTACGAATGACGCAGCAAGACGCTTCGGCGTAAGTCAACCCGCGGTGTGGAAATTACTTAAAGCCGCAACCATGCATCCTTATCACCATCAGAAAGTGCAGTCTTTAGGTGAAGCAGATGCCGTGCCTCGCCGTACCTTTTGTGAGTGGCTAATTGAACATCCTGGTGCTGTTATTTTATGGACTGATGAATCTTTATTCATTAGCGTGGGACCGTATAACCAACACAATGAGCATTGGTGGTCGTTCCGGAACCCGCACGTGATAAGAGAGAACTATCATCAAGTGCGTTTTAGTGCAAATGTGAAACACCGAACATGGTGATCGCTGGATCGGTCGTGAAGGCCCCGTCCCATGGCCGCCCCGATCACCAGACCTCACGCCTTGTGACTTTTTTTTGTGGGGCGAAATTAAACGGCGGGTTTATGTGGAGGAGGCCCAAAGCCTCGAGGACTTAAAAATAAAAATAATCCGTGCATTTGACGAAGTGAAAAATGACACTGTAGTGCTTAATAAAATTAAAGACAATGTTCGTAAACGTGCAAGACTCTGTTTGGAGAGAAATGGTGTTCATTTTGAACAGTTAATGAAGTACTCTTAAAACGATTGTTTTCAAACTTTATGTAAGTGTTTTATGATTGGTTCTTTAATTTATTATTGGGTTGGAGTACAGCAAAGGTGTGCAGGGGGTTTAGACTTTAAAAAATTTCATAAAAAATGTTTTTAATTTTTTTTTTTTGCATTCACAATGCAATATTTTCTATAACATATAAAATACGTGTGTAAAAAAACAACTACGCCTCCGAGCCCTGAGGTAGGATTCGAACCCACGACCTTTCGCAATCCGGGCGAGTCATAAAAATTATAAAAACTAAAAATAATTTTACTCTTTCTATTTTTTCATCCGGCTTCTAATTAGTATTAAATGAACTGTGTTAATGTTTAGGACTAGGAAAAGTATTGAAATGTCTTATCAGTGAATTTATTGCTTTTTAATACCGATTTTCGTATTGCGTATGCGATTCCTGTGTTTTTTTAGTTTCTGTTTTTATAGTTCTCTTAGTTCTGTATGTTTCAGTTAGACAAAAAAATCTAAGTTCTAGACGCCTTGCACAGCCATTGCTATACTCCAACCAATTTTTGTACCTTAGTTGATTCAGATTTTTTAAATACGTCTTATTGCAAAAAGTATGGCTTACGTTCAAAGTTTTTATCTGTTATTAGAAAACAACTCATACCTTCTGCAATTTGACGGTCCTAAGCCCAATCAAGTAGTAAGGAAAAATTTGCAACTTATGACAATTATATTATTAGTATTAATGAAATATGGAATAGCGGGGAGCGGGAGCGGCGGCGGTGGCGGGGTGGGGGAGGTCGTGTAGTCATCTGCTACAACACCGTGCGTAGCGTAATGTATCAATGAAATACGGGAGGGCGGGGCGGGGGTTGTGTAATCATCTGCTCCAACACCGTGCGTAGCGTGATTGTGACAGTAAATCGGTAGTTTTCCTCGGATAACTTTGTATAGCCTTAACTTAATATTTTAGTACTGAGTGATATTAAAAGAAAAAAATCTTGTTTCGTTACTCTCTTCAAAGAATATAATTTTTAAATTTGGATGGTGTTTATATTATGACCCTGTATATTCTTCTCTATATCTAAAACCATCTTCCATGCCTTTATTTAGCATAGACTGCACATCAACTGTTTTTTGATTGCAAGAAACATACTTTTGCAAAAAAATATTTTAGATAAAGTGACGCGGTGGTCTTTGAATGTACTGGGCCATCGATTGTTGGGTCTACTATATTTTTGATGATGTTGAAATTATATTCTCCGATTCACATGTTCTTTGACTTGATTGAAGTTGCAAATTCCTTGTCATTCTCCCATAATTTCAAATATTTTTGGTCATAGTGCCTTCTTCTAGCTTTTCGTGGCAGAGTTCCTAACCTAGAACTCTGTGCATCGCTTTCGCTGCTGTCAGAATCCAATATGAACAAACAGCAATCAGCACTGTTAATACGTAGTTATTTAGTTTTAACAACAAAACAACACAAAACAGGAGCAAAGATTTACCATTGATTCCGCAACAAACCAACCGGGAATAGGCCACAGAACAGCAGTGTTACCAACTCTTAAAAATATTTAACCCTAAATTAAATTCAAAAACCCCTAAAATTGCCCTAGTTACTTGGAAATCTCACTAAAAAAAAAATTGGTTGCCTGTAAAGTCGGTATACGGGCGAAAGTTTTACGTGACAACGACTTTGAGTGGTAAAATAATTTTAATGTGAATATTCATTCGTATAGTAGGAAGAAGGATGAAATAATAGTAACAATTTAAAACATTTATTTATACAAAGAATTATATTTAATACATTAATTTATAGGCACGCGTCCCTTCCACTTTTTATGTCTGTCTCTCTCGCTCTTAGGCGGGCTAACCATGCCCGAGTGGAAGGGACGCGTGCCTCTCACTCGCTCTCATTGTGAGCGCATAACGTGAGCGGAGCGTAACGCAGTTTCTTGAAGTGTCACCCGGCAAACCAATTTATAAGACGTTGTCACGTCAATAAATTGTATGATATAATTTTGTTAACTTTTTTATTTATTAAAATAAATTATATTTATTAAAATAAATTATATTTATTAAAATAAATTATATTTATTACGTCAAATATTATTTTATTTTCTTCTGACGAATCAGATTTTATAAAGTCATATATGTTGACTTTGAATAAGCCTAATATTTTAGGAGATGGGTTGAATATTGTACAAGATCATTATATCCACCATTTTGATTGAAAATTCCAAGTACTGTACTTGGATTTTAAGTACACTAGATGTCACTAAGTCCGAGGTCGCTAGGTAAAAAATAAATTTGATTAGCTAGTTAAGACTGTCCCAGGGCCTATACTTTAATTTTTTTTTCTCGATAAATAAAATATAAAGGTTCACAAAAACCCCTTAAAATAACCCTAAACGTAAAACACCCCCAAAAAAACCCCGTCTCACTTATTTACCCCCTAAATTTAGGGGGAAAACCCCTAAGTTGGGAACCCTGCAGAACAGTATAATACTGTCTATGGGCGTGAAATGGCGCGAACGACAAGCTGTTGCTGACGTTTTTTTTTGTGGTTTATAGCCTGGACTCTATGTATGCTTGACGCATCGTCGCATGGCTCACGCAACACATCGCAACGTCCCTCGTCGATATAAAAATAATTCAAATGTGTTGATATGTAAAAATAATTAAAAAAATAGGTAGTTTTTAGGTCTAAGGTGGTAGATAGGTAGACTGAAGTGAAAATTGGTAGATCTACCAAAAAGTTGGTAGATATGACATCACTGTGGATAACTATATTTAAAAAAAATCCAATTACCCAAAATCATTTCATGGTTTTAATCCTTACAGGATACAGAAATTTACTGATAGAGATGTAAGACAATTACTGACTGATAATGGTATAGTGCGGAACAAAGCTAAAATAGAAGCAATTATTAATAATGCCAAATGTTATGTAGAAATGGAGAATAATAATGAAGATTTCTCAGATTTTATATGGAGTTTTGTAAATCACAAACCTGTAATAAATAGCATAGCTACTAGCAAAGAAGCGAAAACTGAAACGGAAACATCAATTGCCCTTGCTAAAGCATTAAAGAAGAAGGGTTTTAAGTTTGTAGGATCAACTATCTGTTATGCTTTTATGCAATCGTGCGGTTTAGTAGATGATCATATCAATAGTTGTATTAGTAAGTCGCGAAACTTTCTTAAGATTTAACCTTTATATAATATCTTATACTGTATGAAATAGAACATAAATCTTTAAATTCATGGGTTTATGTTTCTTCTTCATTAGAAGCCATTTTTGCCATACCTATTTCCCTATGTTTTAATAAAAAATATGGTTCTAAAAGGTTTCGATCTGCGTTATTTTTATATAACTTCCACTGTGCTACAAGAAAAATAAAAAGAACTTTTTAATATATTATTGTACTTATTATTGCATAGTAATCATTTTACAGTTTCTCATATATTTAAATATATATAAAAAAAATAAAACCAAAAAAGTGGCTAGGTGTTGTCATTATTGGAGCGGAGTGAGCGAGCGAAGCTCCCATGGATCAGCTTCAATGGCGCAATAACTGTCTGTTACGCCATAACTTCCCGAGTTCTTAACCGATTTTAATATTTTTTGTGTGGAATCGAATCAACAGGTTTAGGACCAGATTGACGGAGCCAAATTTTGAAATTCGCAAAAATTCCCACCGAAACAAAAAAAAATAGGTATTACTCTCCGCTTTAATACCTAGTCTTGCCATAAATATTGTAAGATAGAAAAAACATTTTTTTTTAACTGCTTAAAACATTTATTACTTTTACACTATGTTAGTTTAGTACATAAATATAAAACAATTAAAAATATATAAAGCTTATTCGAAGTGGTCTCCATTGGCTGCAATACAGTCCTTTAAACGTTGAGGCCAGTTATCAATAGAAGCACGCACTCTTTCCATGGGAAAATTCTTCACTGCCAATCGTATAGACTGTTTTAGGGACTCCAGATTATCATGGCGTTTAGAACAAGCTGTACTCTCTAAAATTGACCATAAATCATAGTCTAGTGGATTAAGATCGGGACTAGACGACGGCCAGTCTTCAGCTCTGATGAAGTCCGAAACGTTCGCTTCTAACCAAGACTGCGTGGAACGAGCTTTATGACCCGGCGCCGAGTCTTGCTGGAAGGACCATACTTGGTTATTGAACATGGTGATGTTAAGGGGCTTAACTACCTTCTCAAGAATGGTATCTTGATATACTTGTGCCGATGTTTTGATACCTTTTTCACAAAAATATGGCTCAGTCACTCCTTCATAGCTAACACCCCACCAAACCATCACTGAACTCGGATAATGTCCAAATTGCACTCTCTCGACTAATTGGGAAGCTTCCTTAGAGCTTTGAGCATAAATACGGTCATTTTGTTTGTTAAAATGTTGCTCTATTGTAAAAATTTTCTCATCCGTAAACAAAATTTTTCTGTGACCTCCCTTTGCGTACCGCTTCAGTAGTTGTTTCGATTTTACCACCCTATTCTTCTTTAAATTATCAGTTAAGAAGTGACCAGTGCGTCTCTTATAGGCTGCAAGTCCTAAGTCATCTTTTAAAATACGTGACATGGTTCTAGGTGCTATCTTCATTTCCCGAGATAAAATCTTTTGCTTTCGGACAGGATTTCTTCGAATTCTTTCCCTTACTGCTTTGACCACCTTTTTCGTACGAACACTACGTGGACGGCCAGATCTTTTTCTATCACAAACAGAGGAAATCTCATTGTACCTACTAATAGCCCGGTACACAAAAATTTTACTAATACCAAGGGTATGGAGAGTTTTAAAAATTGCATTTGGCTCCATACCTACTTTGTGTAATGCAATCACAGCGATTCGTTTCCCTTTATCACCCCACTCCATTTTAATATCGCAAAATATTATAAAATGTATTGGCGCCAAAATGAGAAAACACAATGAACAACCGTATAAAAATGACAGATCCGAAATTCAAATGTAATATTTTTTATTTTTAAGTGTAACAGTATTTATGGCCAGACTAAGTATATGGTGCTAGCGCAGCTTTATGCTTAGCGACTGTATCGCCTAGTATGATAAAAAGAAACCATGTAGGTTTAACAAGGTAGGTGTAATGAGAGCACCTAGAATATAAATCTTTGGCTTATTTAACAACAAGAAAATGTACAAAAGTTTAACCTAACCTTAAACCTACAGACTGAACATTTTACATGTTTAAATTCAAGCAAAAGTTTAGTAAAAATGTCGGCGACCATGTCTTGTGTTGGTATTTATTTGAGGTTAATGTCATAGTGTACAAGTGAGTCTGATGAATGTATTTAGGGCCTGCGCACTGTGTTTCATGGAACCAAAAAAATGCCACCTTCAGGTTTTTACATAAATAAATTATTTATACCCTAAAAAAGGCATGAGTTCAATTCCTAAACGTCTGACTCAAATACTTTTTGAGACCAAAAATAATCTTGAACTTATGACCTATGAAATCTAAAATATTTTGTTATAGTGAATATTAAGCCACGTCCCACTATTGCGGCGATTAGAAGATATTCATTTTTAATTAATTTTATACTAGGATTGTCACCGAACTTGACCGCGAACGAAAAATTTTAAAATATTAATTTGTGCGTTATTTTTGAACGGGTTTAGAATAATGTAGATTTTAAGAACTTACTAGAGTACCTTCAAAATATTTTTTTAGGCTCCGAGCTTTATAAGCAAAAAAGGAACGCTTATGGTGATTCCCAGTCAATGCGGAAGTCACTATGATGAATATCGATTTTCGTTTTCGGGTCTGAATATTTACTGTTAATTGTTTGTTTTGTGTGTGTTTCGGAGACCCAATTAGACACAAGTTCATGCCTACTTATTACCTGTTAATTGATTCATGCCCACGACTTTGTACTTTGCTTTTATTTTCTGATCGAATGCCATTTTTTTTAAAGATGCGATCGACTGATTAGTTTGATTTGTATGAGAAGTTAATTTTTCGCCAGATGATTTTAATGAAGGATAAAACGTAGCGCGGGAAGGGGTCCACCCTCGTTAGGCTTAGGCTGAAACCCCGCGCCCACGCATGTTATCTGGAGAAACGGGGGCGAGGCACCATGGAGCCGTCACAGACTCATGGCGCCTTATTGCCTCAGCAGGGGCTTACCCAACCATCTGAGGAATGTCCATTCGGGCCCCGACTGGAGAACTTAATGCAAGGGGAACATGAGGGCGCCAACCCTCATGTTGGTACACGAGTGGCAAGCGATGCTGCGGAAATCGCCACAGCCGGTACCTCTCACACTCCGGAGGTATCCGCAAATATGCAAGGAGGTCCAACAAGATTACAAATGTTCTACTGCGTCTATGAGGAATGCAAAAGACAAAGGAAGAACTCATCGCCTTTGGACCCTTCCCATTCAGACTTAATGAACATTGTTATATGAGAAATAGGTACAGCCCTAAGAGATTTGTTAAGCAATTAAAGTTAAATTTTAAAAGCAATTAAATATTATCAAGTTTGTAAAGGTAATAAGAAAAGGTTTACAAATAAGCATGGCGTCTTTCTTAGCAAACCATTCTTATGGACATACCAAATAAATACAAAATAGACGAAGACCATAGCTCACCGGGCCCATCTCAGCCACCTGTAGAACCGACGACAAGCTATAGACAAGATCTAAGTGCCCGGAAACGTATTGCGGAATCAATGCAAAAGAAAAGTCTTAGTAAAATTATTACAAGCTTTCCCCACTAGTATTTTTTCGAGCGATGAAGAAGGGCACATTAAGCCTACTCCTAAAGCGTCGACGGACTTGTAGTAAGTTATCAAGACTTATCTCTTATCACCTACGAGAGCTTCCAAAGTGAAAGACAAAATTGCGGCAAAGCCACAACCTCATACGCTATACGAATACGAAGAAGCTCTTAGTATGATAATAGATAGACAGTTAAGTGTCGAAACATATAAACAAATAAGGCAAAGATCTTAATAGGAGGGGATACCCAGCCAATCCACCTTATATGAGGTGGTTGAAGCCAGGAAACCGTGTTATCCTGCTGAAATTTTGAAAATATCTAATGTCTATCTGTCGCCATACAAGGACTACTACAACACACGATTGAGTGTATTGTGCTCAGTAGTATTCGGCATTGAATGAATACTGCATAAGAAAAGATTCAAGTGAACTCTCATGATCGTTTGAAGGGTCCTGGGGATTTGACGAGAGTAAGGGTCAAGCATTATATAAACAATGTCTCTCTCAATCAGAAGATTCCAACATTAGAAATGAAAATATTCTGATTGCCATTAGTACCTTTGCGTATCGTCGTGGACAATTACGAAATATGGGTAAATCCTACTCCGCAATCATACCCGCTTTGAAGAACTTTGCACATTCAATATGAAAAAAATATGGAAAAAAAGTCGGGTAGAGAAGCAAATACATGAATTGGCCCCAATAAGCATCAAAACATCTCAAGAGCATAAAGTTACATTTTCATGTGATCTGATTTTAAGCGTGATAGATGGAAAGGTACATAATATAATAACCTGGACATCTACCCAGTTAAGGTGCCCATTTTGCAAAATCACGGCTAACCAATTTAATAATTTGGATCTTGCTCAGGTAGCACCGACGGCAAAAGAAACTATGCCCCATGGCATTAATCCTCTACATACCTGGATTTGCATATTGGAGTTTTTACTACATACAAAGAAGGAGTTTATTCAAAAATTACAATTTTTTCGATGAATTAATTCTTATTTGCTCTCGTTAATTCAAATACTTTTTTACTTAAATTATACAAATTAATTACAAGTAACATTGTGCTATTAACAATTTATTTACAAATGTGTGATATTTAAGATCCTCCGCAGTTGACTTATTATACGTTCGTTTGAGTCATAATATTTTTTTAGTCATAATTGTAACATAACCTATTATTACTGCACTCGCTGACTGATGCTACTTTTTATTAATAATCAAAGAATAATAATAAGAGATTAGACAGTCAAAGAAGTTTTAACTTCTGTCTAAATGTATACAAGCAGAAATAAGTGGAACCCTTTGTTCTCGGAATGCATAATATGGTCTGATGAATCAAACTTCAGCAATAACGGAATGTATAAAAGGCGTAACAATCATTATTAGTCCCGTGAAAATCCATTCCGTGTTCACGAAACAAACAATCAAGTCCGATTTTCGTTGAATGTTTGGTGCGGAATCAGAAGCAACATGGTTGTGCTGGTGCACATTTACGAAGGACATCTGAATACAGCCAAATACATTGAACTATTAGACCTCTTAAAACATCTATTAAACCTTCTACCAGAAGAGGAACGAAATAATATAACTTATCAACACGACGTTGCGCCAGCTCATAATAGTAGAATTACCAGGGCTTACCTTAATGAAAATTTCAATGTGTGAATTGTACTAACAAAACGATTAGATGGCCTGCAAGAAGTACAGATCTTACGCCTCTTGACTATTTTTTATGGGGCCATGTCAAAAACGTTATTTACAAAAAATCTTATGAGACTGTGGAAGAGCTAAGAGTTGAGGTAGAAAATGTAATTAATAACATACACCACAACAATTTGCAGAAGGCCACATAAAATGAACTTTAACGAAGACTAAATTTATGTATCCGGAACGAGGGGTCTCATTTCGAACAATTTATTAGTTAAATTATCAGCCTCTTGCTAGGTGACATTTTCCTTCCATATTAGTTTAGTGTCTTTCAATTAATTCAGTATTCGAGAATAAAAGTAAAATAAATGTTAGATTTTGTTTATTTATTTATTTCTAAGACCCTATGTTTCTTAGTGAAAATTTATCTTTACCATCGACCGCATCGATTAGTAAAATAATCGATTCAATAGTAACGTTTCCTTGAGCTATTTCAAAGATTTAAGGTACTACCCCTCCAGGGCTCATTTATTCCACCCTGTATATATACTTATACATACACCTAAATCTATACTTATACATATTTTCACCTTTTTTCTCAAAACGTTTGACTATAGTATCGACGAGTCCGCGTTGAACTCCATCAGGTTTGACCATTATGAACGTCCTTTCACGTTGTTCCGCCATTATGAAGTTTGCAAAGGAGTGGATGATACGTGTGAAAGAGGTTATGGAGTAAACCAAAGTGGCGATCATGCGAAGAAAAGAAGTCGGCTTATAGGAGCGTGAACAATAGGGAAGATGCATATGTAATATTTACGAAATTTTTATGATTAAAATGTTAAAAAATTATAAAAGAAAGGCTACTGCAACGTTATTACTCAACATAATGTTGTTTTTTAACAATAATTACGAATTAAAATTAATTAAAACGAAACGTATTTTAAAACACCAATCAGCGTTTTGTGACGTCACTCCTGTTATGAGAACTTATTTGAGGTTATGGTTGTAAAAGTGAATACTTTTTTTGGGAATATTAATTGCGTTTTTGAATAAAAATGGAAGTTGGGTTTATCAAAGCAGACTCCAGGAATTTACCGAAAGATAGTGTTGACATGGTTGTAACTTTTTTGTCGAAAGTGCAAAGTTTTCAAATGTAGAAATGAAAGGAACTAAATAAGTATAAACTTAGTATTTTATTCAGCGGCTTCTACACATAGCAGTTATTTCAGCTCAACAAGACTATCTTACGGCGATAACGCAATCGGCTATGTCCAAATTAAAAGAGACGGAGAATTATGTACAGTTACTCCGGAGCATAATTTACGTAAAGAAGGTTATCGTGTTACAACTATTATAAATAAAACGCAAAGCTTGGTTCAGTCCTGCTAATGTGAAGATTGTGCAGCTTCTGAAGGTAAATAATTAAAGTTATTATCAAATAATTAAAGTGTTATGAAAAGAATTAAGTTCATTTTTAATAGGTAAACTGTATGTGGTATGGATTATTATGACTAAACATTTTTTTTCTAAGTAGAAAGAAGAAGTCTAAATTTTTATATATCTGTGCTTTTGGAAAATCGTTTATTAAAGCCAAATAAATGGGTCATATGTATTTCAGTCACTAACAGTTTCTCTCAAGTATGTAGTTTTTCTTTATTTTAAGAAATTATTAAATGTATGTTATAATAATAACTGCATATTTTTAGGTGGATATTTTAAGTGAATTTCTATATGCTATAAAAATAGATTGTCGAGCGAGTATTCTTTGCTACTTTCAATAAAATCAGCAAACTATAAGCATTCATAAACTGTGTTCAACCTTCATTGGAAAGTTGGAATCTCCACAATCATATCTCAATCATATCTTATCATATCTTGAAATATTATCAAACCAAATGACCATTGATAATATTAATGGGATTTTTCCACCACCAAACATCAAAGTGATTCACCATTGTGGTTTGAGTTGAGATACATAGTAAGGCTTCTAGTTTAGTTTTGTTTATTGTATTTATCACAAAGAAAAACATGAATCATCAGAAAAATTCGCAGAAATATGTAAAAAATAAATTGCATGAACAAACTCACTATCTTACCCACATAGCATAAACTTGAATGGCATATTAAACAACAGATTTTTCCTATTTTGACAGATATGCAAGAATTACTGGCTCAACTCTGCACGAAGCCGCTCACTGTAAAACTCAGATTGGTTTCCTTCTGAACAAAATTAAGGGAGAACATTCAAGATTTACTTCCGTTGCGATGGATAGAGGGAAAAAACTAGAAAAAAAAGTTCTTAAAGTTGTGAGCAAAAAAGAAAAGGTAACATCATTAGTTTCTCTGTTGTTTAGATATTTTGAAAAATAGAATTTGTAATGTTTTGTTCAAGGCCTTTTTAGTAATTAATATTCTTTATATTATTTTAATATGCATTTCAGATT
Source organism: Calamotropha paludella (assembly GCA_927399485.1). Lineage (NCBI taxonomy): Eukaryota > Metazoa > Arthropoda > Insecta > Lepidoptera > Crambidae > Calamotropha > Calamotropha paludella. Next base: position 21,889,516 of record OV656805.1, on the reverse strand, counting down.
AAAATTGAAGAAGCTGGACTTCTTAATGCCGATTATCCTATTTTTGGTGCAACACCTGATGGGCTTACTGAAAATTACACAGTAGAAGTGAAATGTCCTTCAACAGAAGCTACCATACTTTCCCATGTGAAAGACAATCAAAATAACACCAAAATGTAGGTCACAACTTCAAATGTTTTTCAGCAAAAGGAAAATGGCACTTTTCTGTATAGCACACCTAAACTTTGAAAAATCAAAAGAAGTAGATATTTATAATGTGCCATATGATAACAGCATTGTGTCTGTTATGAATGCTGCAAAGAAATTCTGGATAGATATACACTCCCAAAATTAATAGTAGTTTATGATACTGTTGCATTATAAGGGTTCTTATAACATGAGTGTGTTTTAAAAAAACGAGCCGTAGGCGAGTTTTTTTATAGTATCACACGAGTGTTATAAGACCAAGTTATGTACAGTGTCATACACTACTTTATCTACTCTCATACTATAATACGTCAAACAATATTGCAAACAAAACCAAACTTTGTTTAAATATTGAAAAGATTTTTTAAATGTCAAATGTTGGCGCCAAGGTCCAAACATCGATTGCGCATGCGTGTTGCGTCGTCGCGGACTCGTTCATTGAAACCTTTTTAAAGTAGAGGTTCAACCTCCTTGGTCCAGCTGGAGGTTGTATAGGTGTATCGTTATGATTAAAAAGTTATATTATGATACAGGTGTCCATACAAGACCTGTATCGTAATTAAACTTTTTTTTTATTATTTTTGGCCTGTACGTAATGTTTGTCATAAGCATTTTGTTTTCAGTTTTAGAATCTTTGTATTATAGTATCAGAGTAGATAAAAGATATATATAATATTTAAGCATATTTTTATTATATTTTTTTTTGTAAATTTATAAAATAAAATTCTATGCTTTGTATATACTATAATTTTATTCAATTTTAATTAAAGGTGATTGTAAATTGACCAAGAATTGAACAAGTACGACCGCCGGTCGTACGACGTGACAGACAGGAGTGACGTCATCGGAACCATAGGTCCGTTTTCGCGCGAAAATTTAAACTGTCAGTTTAAAGCCGCATTTTCTCCGATAAATTGCAATGTTTTAATTTTTAATATATATGTGGTCTATTCTACATGGAATTCTTTAAAATGGAAACAAAAATAAAAATATTGCATGTTCCCTATTGTCTACAGTGTTACCAACAATAATTTTTAAATTCCGCTAAACAAGCTGTGTTACGTTATTTTCTGACGAAAACTTGTCCACACCATATATTTTGCCGTCAAATAATGTATTACATACATAGTTTCAGATTGATTGATTATTTAAATTATTAAAGTAAGATAACGATTACTATACAAAATGCTACTTTTATAACTTTCACTCAAATACTACTTTAAGCTCTAAAAACGTGATATTTAAATGCCCTTAAAATATTACCAACACATTTTACAAATTCTTTTCCTCAGAAGGATTAGGTAACAAAGACCAAGCAACCAACGGAAAAACCAATGATCCAAACCAATTTCGTCCGATTGCTCTACTATACCTTCTTCATAAATTATTTGGAAAATCAAAGGCGAACCTTTTCTAGAAAAAAATTAACTGCTTGAATAAGTTTGTTTTCGGAAAAAACATTCCACTACCCTTGCATTAATAGTGTTGTTACAGAAAAGAAATTTTGAACTACACGAAAGAAAAACTACGTAGTTGTGTTACTTCTTGACTCGACTAAAGTTAATGATGTATATCATGAAATATCACTAGCTAAACTTAATGGGATGAGTACCTATTCGTGGTATATAGCATTACCACGAATACTCATCCCATTAATTTTCTTTAACTTCCACTGCGCCGACCGCTGCTACAATAGGGGGTATTAAACCTACATGGTTTGTCCTTTTCATTAAAATTTAACTGCTAAAATTAAAAAAGACACTAGCGGTGAAATTGTAAAATATAAGGCTAGATTAGTAGCAAAAGGTTTCACACAAGTGGCAAGAGTAGACTATGGCGAAACTTTCTCTCCAGTGGCGAGATTGTCTTCTGTGAAACTATTATTAGCATATGCTGTGCAACATAAATTACAAGCAGACGTGAAAACTGCTTTTTAAACGGAAACCTGGAGGAAAATATGGTGCAACTAGAAGGTTTTACAATTGATAAAAAAAAATAAAGTAAACACTGGAAGACCGCTAACCGTGTGATAGCGAAGAATGGGGTACAAAAGAGCTTAAACTCCTTTTTAATAAAGAGGAACATGTCAAATCAGTTGGTTACGTAGACGCTGACTACGGAAATAACCTCGTAGACAGACGCTGCGTTACTGGATTCGTTTTTTTGGTTAATGGTGCTCGTATATGGTTAAACTTTCCAATATGGACCATTGATATATGAGGTTTTAGGGGTGGGAGGGAGGGGAGGGCTACCGAGTACTAATTGTCATAGTAACAAATACATATGGGTAGACGTTTTTTCGTTACTTTTACAGCTCTACTGTACGCTATTAAACAAAATGAATGGCCGTTAGTGTGAACCCTACACTAATTGAAACGTGAAGTGATTGATGTTTGACATCAGTTATGAGTCATATTTATTTTGTCATTGCGTGTTATTTGCCAATTTGTACGAAAAGTAAAAAAAAATGTATCTCATGAACCGTAAGTTTCCGCAACCTAAAACTTTGCAAAACGCTTTCTTTTAGTGAGTACTATCTACTAAAAAAAATATGGGCATTTAAATCAACGGTTCATATTGGAAAGTTTATCCTCGTATATCTTGGGAAGCACGGAAACACGCACTGATGCACTTTCAACAACAGAAGCTAAGTGTATGGCTTTAGCTGAGGCTGGCACATAAGAGTCTATTTATTTAAAAACCCTAATCAATGAAGTTTTCGCTATCTCTCACCCATAATCTTGCACACTTGTTGAGTTTGCTCTACCTGATGACGTCACGTCAGCGCTTGGGTACGGTGCACAAAACAAGCATCATGGGGATAGTATTGTAAACAATAATAATTATGAACTTGTTACGCATGCCTAGTACATGCAATTCGTCGAGTAGGCATCGCCCCGATTCCGCAAGACAACAACCGAATGCACGAGGCGCTGACACCGCGCGCGTGACCAGGCGGCTGACGTCGTTCACCGCATCGTGGTTATTTTGATTGTATTCTTGTACCTACCATCGGTCGAGTATCATTCATATTTTATTGTAATTTTAATTATAAGTTTTTATTAAATAAAATTGATTTTTTTGGACCTTCCGCTGCGAAGTAACTTAATTGGCGCAGTCGGTAGGATACCCGCGGGCTGGATCGGGTATTTAAGAGTAAATTCACCACAAACTCATCCCCAAGCCGCCCGAGTGGCTATCGCGTCGCGTTTCGGGTATCACGAATCTACATCAAGAACTGGCAGCAGAAGGGAATCAAGACATAGATTCATCCAAAAAAAGATACCAGAATATGTTGTAAGTACCTTGAATCTTTCAAGTACCAATTTCCTTTATTTCCTAGAAATTTTCCTTATAAGCATCTTATATATATATATTAATCGTAACTTATCTTAATAACCTTTTTTATCTTTCTCTTTGTAAGTGTTAGTATAATCCTTCAAAATTTTTCATCCAAGAGCCTCGCGAGATAAGAAAAGCAGTAGGGGTAGAGATAATTGTATGGACGAAAGTAGGCAATTAGATTCGATTGACATAATTGAAGAACCGACTCCGACCATGGCTAGTGACGCACTTGACATGATTTTTAAATCCCTTAGGTTGGTGCCCGAGTTTGACGGGAACCCACACGTTCTTACGCGTTTCATTAATATATGTGATCAATTAGTTATCTCTCATTTTAAAACGACTGTAGGGAACGAGTTAAACAATTTAGCCCTTATTAACGGCATATTAAATAAAGTGACAGGCCCCGCGGCCCGACTTATAAATTCAAACGGTATCCCAGAGACTTGGGATGGGATACGCAGTGCTCTGATAAATAATTTCGCTGATCATCGCGACGAAACAGCGCTGTACAATGACTTGTCGATGTTAACCCAGGGTTCTAGCACCCCACAGGAATTCTATGAGCGGTGCCAGAATCTTTACAGTACTATAATGACTTATGTATCCCTTCACGAGACAGTGCGTAGTACAATCGATGCTAAGCGCGACTTATATAGAAAACTAACCCTACAAGCATACCTACGGGGCCTAAAGGATCCCTTAGGTTGCCGTATTAGGTGCATGCGCCCCGCGAGTGTCGAGCAGGCTCTTGAATTTGTACAGGAGGAACTAAATACCCTTTATATGCAGCAACGCAATGAAGGGCCTAGTCGAAAAGAATATCAACCTCAGTTGCCTCCAAGTAATAATTTTAACCTACCATTAAATAACTTTTCTCAGCGGATGCCTATCCTTAACATGCCTGGTCCTGGACAAAATGTAGTTAATGTGCCTGGACCGTCCAAGCCTTTGGCTATGCAGTACCAACTTAATCAAGGTTGGAAACCTAATTGGCAACAACCACCCCGAGGGCCAACCCGAACTCAGCAGATGTTCCGGGCGCCGCCACCAAATTACAACCCCCAAAGCAACGTTTTTAGGATGCCTAAGAGGAATCAACCGCAATAGTCTTTTAGATTCGGTGCACCGCGCCCTATGAGTGGAGTTGCTCCTTTCGTAACAAAGCCGCTACCCCCCTCGGGACATGACTGGAATAAATTCGGAAACCCACCACCAAGTAATTATTTCAAATCACGCGAAATAAACTTCAATGATTTTTATTACGACAACCCTTACTATGACTATGACTATAATCAAGTTGACTACTACAATAATGACTATAGTAATTATGATCAGTACTATGATTGCGGTTATGTTGAAGAGCAGTCATGGTGCGAGGACACTTCAGTTGAGGAGGTAGACCAAAAGGCTCCCTCATCTGAGGATCAGAATTTTCAGAAAGTTACCAAATCCGACATACAAAAATAGAAGTTAATTTCCACATTCAAAGACAACTTGGCTATATGCAGATAAATAACCCTCCGCTTAAATTTCTTATTGATACGGGAGCTAACCAATCGTTTATTAGCCCCCAAGCCGTAGAAAAATATTTTAGTCATATCCAGTTAAACTATGAACCATTTCAAGTAACTAATATTCATGCTACTAGTAAAAACGATTATTCAATAACCTTGCCTATTTTTCCAGAGTTCAAGGAATCGGGAGACATTACTTTGTTCGTTTACGATTTTCACAATTACTTTGATGGGTTATTAGGCTTCGATTTACTTGACGCGTGGAAATCCAATATCGATTTAAGAAATAAACTTCTTATTACACGTAAAACATCCATTCCGATAGAAATGTATGACTCGCGTAATGCCAACTTATATGAGGAGATAATTCCGGCTAACAGTTCCAAATTAATTCGGTTGCCTATAAATAGTCGTGACGGTGAAGTATTGGTAGATAATCAGGTTATATGTAACTGTTTAATTTCAGAATGTTTGACGCAAGTTAAGAATAATAGGGGTTGGGTCCAAATTACTAACGATTCTCCTAATGACATTATATTTTCCATGGACCGCCCAGTATCAGCTGAATTGTTTAATATAGAATTTGATAGTACTGAAATTTCATCTGATCGAGTTTGCGAAGTTTTATCTCGCCTTCGCACAGAACATTTAAATGCGGAAGAGCTAGCAAATTTACGAAATCTTTGTGCGAATTACGCCGATGTGTTTTACCTTGAGGATGAACCATTAACATTCACCAACAAGATAAAACATAAAATAAGAACTACGGATGAAATTCCAGTACACACGAAAAGTTATCGCTATCCTTACGTCCACCGACAAGAAGTCCGAGATCAGATAGAAAAGATGCCTAATCAAAATATAATTAGACCTTCGGAATCTGCATGGAGCTCGCCTATCTGGGTCGTCCCCAAAAAGGCTGACGCGTCCGGCAAGGTCAAATGGCGTCTTGTGGTGGATTTTAGGAAAGTTAACAAGAAAACGATTGACGACAAATATCCTATCCCGAACATTACTGATGTACTGGATAAGTTAGGTAAATGTCAGTATTTTACTACTCTCGATTTGGCCAGTGGATTCTACCAAGTCGAGATGGATCCAACAGACATTCCCAAGACCGCGTTTAACGGAGAAAACGGGCATTACGAATTTCTAAGAATGCCGATGGGTCTTAAGAATTCTCCATCCACCTTTCAAAGGGTGATGGACAATGTCTTAAGAGGCCTTCAGAATGAAGTCTGTTTGGTTTATCTCGATGATATTATCGTGTTCAGCACCTCCCTGCAGGAACATATTATAAATCTAGAAAAGTATTCAAAAAACTACGCGAATCCAACTTTAAAATACAGATGGATAAATCTGAATTTTTAAAGTTGGAAACCGAATTTCTAGGTCATGGGATTTGTAAAGATGGCGTGAAACCTAATCCCGGTAAGATAGCAGCCATCGAAAAATATCCACTGCCCAAAACGACCACAGAAATCAAACGTTTTCTCGGCTTATTGGGATATTACCGAAAATTTATCCCAAATTTCGCTAAACTAACCAAGCCACTAACACAATGCTTAAAAAAGGGTTCCAAAATTACTCTCGATCAAAATTACATTAGTTGTTTCGAACATTGTAAAACATTATTAACAAATGACCCGATACTTCAATACCCGGACTTCTCTAAAGAATTTTTATTAACAACCGATGCTTCAAACGTAGCGATAGGTGCAGTTTTATCTCAGGGAATTGTGGGCTCGGACAAACCTATCGCTTACGCCTCACGCACATTAAATTCAAGCGAACTTAATTACAGTACCATTGAGAAGGAGCTTTTAGCAATCGTATGGGCAACAAAATATTTTAGACCCTATCTTTTTGGCCGCAAATTTAAAATCATAACCGACCACAAGCCTTTACAATGGATAATGAATTTAAAAGAACCCAACTCGCGTTTGACAAGGTGGCGGTTGAAATTAAGCGAATACGATTTTACGATACTTTATAAGCAAGGTAAATCTAACACTAACGCGGATGCCTTGTCACGAGTTGAAATTAATAACGACGAAATAAGTTCGATTATAGTTAACCCTACGGAAAAAGCTCCCTCTCTTGATGCTTCCAGAACCATCACAGCCCCGGAGCTTGATGATTCTAGAACCATTACAGTACACACTGATGAAGAGAACCCTATTCTAGAGGTACCCATTACGGATGATCCTTTGAACAAATTTACTAAACAATTAATATTGAATGTAGTAGGCGACATCAAAGGACGTCCCGTAGTGACTAAGCCGTTCGAGACGCATACGCGTATATCTATTCAACTATCCCAATCAAATCTAGACGAAGATGTTATTAACGCCATCAAGGAATATGTTCATCCCAAGATTAAGACAGGAATTTTTATACATCCACCCGAAGCTATGTATGCGATAGTCCCTATAATACAGAAAACCTTTAAAAATTCCGCTATGAATCTTATGATAGCTAAACGTGAACTAGAAAACGTGATAGAGTATCTAAGACAGCAGGATATTATCAATAAATATCACGATGGTAAGACCAACCATCGCGGTATCAATGAAACCTATCTAACATTGTCACATAAATACTATTGGCCGAAAATGCGCGAGCACATAGTCAAATTTATTAACGAATGTACTGTTTGCGGTCAGGCTAAGTACGACCGCAACCCAATAAATCAACAGTATCGTATAGTTCCCCCGGCAAATAAACCATTTGAATTAGTTCATTTAGATCTTTTAACAATTCAAAGCGAGAAATTCCTAACTATAGTTGATGCCTTTTCTAAGTACGCACAGGCCTACTATCTGAGAGACGGGACAGCTGTAAGCGTAGTACAAGCGTTAATTAAGTATTGTACTCACCATTCTATACCAATCACTCTAGTTACAGATAATGGCACAGAATTTAATAATCAGTTATTCAGAGAATTTACGAGATTACATAAGATACAGCATCACCGTGTTGCACCTCATGCCCCGAATGAAAACGGCATCGTTGAAAGGTTTCATTCAACTGTCTTAGAACATCTGCGTGTCCTAAAGATTAGTGATGCAACGGAAGTGTCTTAGCGGAACCAGAAACGGAAACAGATGTCAAAAGTTAATTTTAGCAGAAACGGAAACGGAAACGGATGCAGAAACGGAAGTGTAAATAATATGAAAAAAAAACAAATTTACAAATATATGTCTTTATCAAGTATCAAATACACCAAATCTAGTTTAGAAATAGATATATTAGAAACCTACTAGGTATAGAAAACAATATTGCATTTTGTTAATATTCAAAATTAAGTAACGGTAAGTTATATTTTATGAATAGTAATTTGGCCGCTTTTGCACCTAACAATCTGTTCCGGTGTTCTTCGTATATAAAACCAGCTCCGCTGAATAATTGCTCACTGGCGACGCTGCTGGGGGGTACCGACAAATATTGGCGCACTAATGGCAACAGATTACGGTATTTGTGTGAATTAAATTTCCACCACACAAGCGGATCTTCATTTAAAGGTAATCGCTTTTCTTTTTTGTACTCCTGAAAATGTGACTGTATCTCCAAAAGGAGATTGTCTCTCTCGTTAGTTGTAGTCGAGATTTCGTGGTCTTCGTTCGTACTTAACATGGATTCTAAAATTTGAAATGATGAATTCATCATTGATGATGACGTCGGCTGGACTTCATCTTCAGTTTGAGTTCGGCGCCTTTTGGAGTACACTACACAAGATAAACTATCATCGTAAGTGGAGTTAGTTGACTCTCTAGATTGTCTGGTTCTGCTGATTGTCATATTTAATATTTTAGCCTCAACCTGCTCCGTAGTGATGCTGGAAAAAAAATAAGATTTGTACCGCGGATCTAAATACGTCGCGATTGTGTATTTGTCGTCTTTGGTAAGTTCTCCAAATCTTGCACTTGAGTTCAATTCATCGCGTAATTTTCTCGTCAAATTTTGGAATTGTTCTGAAGTATCAGGTTTCATCTGTTCTTGTTGTAATGTGGTCATAAGAACATGAATCAAGGGTATGACTGATGAAATATTCACTTGAGAACTACTTAAATTACTAGTAATTTCTTCAAATGGTCTCATTAATTGCACAAATTTTAAAACATTCACCCAGTCTTCAGGGGAGATGATAACAATTGGATTTGCACTTAGGTACAAGACAATCGAATCCTTGAGCTTCGAAAACCTTTCCATCATATAAAATGTACTATTCCATCTAAAAATAAAACAAATTTAATAATTAATTACTTCTAAAATAATATAACTTTTCATAAGGTGAATATTTATTCTCTACAAACATAAATGTATAATATTATTTAGTTCTTACACTTCCGCGCACATTACACATAAGAATAAAACACTTTTTACGGATTTTTGCGCATGTTTTATTTTATTTTTTATTTAATCCTGACGTTTCGACTCCTTTACAGGAGCCGTGATCACAGGATGACTAATCCATCCTGTGATCCATTTAGTCATCCTGTGATCACGGCTCCTGTAAAGGAGTCGAAACGTCAGGATTAACTAAAAATAAAATAAAACATGCGCAAAAATCCGTAAAAAGTGTTTTATTCTGATGTGTATAATATTAGTTATCAGCTAATGATTAACTGATTATTTACCGTGTAGGGCAGTCTTGGATGACAGATAAAGCAGACTGATTTAGGCGTTCCTTTTGAATCTTCGTTAGCTCAGCTTGGGCGACCAAGGAGTGATTAAAATGAGTGGCAATTTTTCTTAATTTTGTAGTTAACTGAAGGAGCCACTCTTGAGATTCTACACCAGCTCGAATACAAAGCTGGATCTGGTGTATTGCGCAACTGACATCCTCAAATCCTGCCAACTGCATTGCTCTAACCATATTAGAACCACGGTCACGCACCATGCAGTGTACTTTTTGGTGAGGTATGCCCCATTCTTCGAGAATAGCTTTAAACTTTGTAGATATTACAGCACCTGTATGACGCTCGTCCATGACTTCACATTTCAAAATAATATTCTTTTTGAAAAAATCCTCAGAAATTCCATGTACAGTCAAACTAAGCAATGAAATTCCAGAATGAAGATCAGACCATATGTCAGTTGTGAAGGATAACTTGTCGAATTCTGCAAGTAGATCTTTGACTTTCTTAGCCAATCGATTGTACAAATTATCGCATATAAATGAAGAAAAATAATCACGACCTCTCAATTTGTACTTCGGAAGAGCAGCGTTCATTAATCTGCGAAAGCCCGTACCTTCGACAAAACTGAATGGTAGGTTTTGGAGGGCGATCATTTCCGCAATCATACGATCAATTTGTTGGGATTTGTAATGTGATGAATCCCAATTATCATTAATTTGCATACTTTGTTGTAGTGTCAATTGTTTTCTAGCATTTTCAGCCGGAGTTGAATAAACCTACAAAAATATAAAATTTCAACAAAACTAAACGTATTTATCGGTCGGTGGAATTGGTTCAAAGTTGAAAATTTTTTTTTTCGGCAACTATGGACGTTAATGAAAATTTTTTTGAAACAAAAATCTTATAATTGGTCAAAAACACTAGATTTTTTCCAGAATTTTACTTTTTTTTTAAATTTATATTTCGCAAAATTAAAAAAAAACTGAAAAAAAAAACTGTTTTTTGGACAAATATAAGACTTCTTTATTCTAAAAAATTGTTAATCAAGTTCATTTTTTTCTAGAAAAAAATTTGTAAACTTCAGACGAATTTTTTTTCATTTCGGCCGCCATCTTGTTTTTTCTATCATAAAAATAATTTCAATAATGCTTGTTATCTTTAGTATAGGACTTGAGGCCACGATGGAGATAGATTTCAAGTGTATAAAAAATGTAAAGGTAATGAAAACTTCATTCTGAAAAAAAAAGCAATCCGAAAATCACGTTTTTGGGGTCATTAATTATTTTTCTATAATAAAAAATTTTTGGAGGAACTTTTTCTCATCTCCTTTGGAAAGAGCGTCGTTTAAAGCATAAAATATGTCAATGCCAATATTTATCCGTTCAGATTCGATGCACAGCAACGATTTGAATTTCCATGTCAAAAGCGTGTCCTCTGGGCATTAATGGATTAAATACAATATTTATTTAAATTAACTCGAAGATAATAATAAAATCTAATAATACCGTTTATTACTAAGTGCGCATGTATAAAATTAAATCAAAATGTTATTTTTATTCATAAATCGCTCACGTTAAGAATTTTTACCTACTTAAATTATCCATACATTAGGTCTATACTGAACATAACAGACTAACAGTTGCCTAATTACAAATAAATTCATACATAAAAAAAGTAGGTAGTCATTTCATTAACTGACCTTTTCTTTTTTCGTTTCCGATGAAAGTTTAGCTGCTTCATTGAACTTCACAAACACTGCAAACTCCTCGGCATGTATTGCTTTGAGGTGACTCTTTAAAGCGGTAGTTGTGCGGCCTTTTCGCGAGTACACTTTATCACATAGTTTTCATCTGGCTTTTGCATCGTCAATCTCAACGAAGTAGCTCCAAATAAGACTCGTTTTTGGTTTCATAATTGCACTAAAGTTACACACACGACACAAAGGTATTGACACAACCAGCAGCAGAAAATATTACGCGCTTACATTCACGCAAAAGTACGTAAACAAACAAATGCGGCAAGTGCCGAAAGACTGACCCCTTCCCCGCGCGCTCAACCGTCCAGCGACTCGCACGCGCCTCGCGCCGCGCATGCGTAACTCTCAGGTACGGGTACAGGTCACTTCGATCCCCGAGACCCCTTTGATATTGATTTATCAGTCCACCTTTTGCAACAATATATTACTAATATACGCGAAAAAATGAGTAAAGTATATAGCATTATCCATAATTCTGGTACTTCATATCGCAAAGAAATAACCAACTTACGAAATAAAGATCGCGAGCCGGAAATAGAGTATACACCCGAGCAGCAAGTTTTTGTAAAGAATCCTTTTGCATCTCGCCAAAAACTTGCTCCTCGCTATACAAAGGATGTTGTCATGGCAGATCTTCCTATTCATATTTATACTAGGAAGAAACGTGGACCTGTCGCTAAATCACGGTTAAAGAGGGTACCTAAAAGCGCCCAACTGTTGCAGGATCATCTTGGCCATACAACTCGTCCTCCGACCAGCCCTAATGCAGGAGATAAAACTTGATAATCTGGATGACGGACCTGGCGTGTTACCTTTTAAGTTGGGCCCCGCTAATATAATCTCCAACTACCATTCATTCCTACAATATGTTAACTTTGATGACCTTCAAAGCAAAATTAATAGCCTAAACAGTCAATTAACCGGTATTAGCCCCGACCTTGATAACAGTACATCTTCCTTATTTGAACCTCATGTTTCTTACCTAAAAAGCAAACTCGAAACTCTATCTACTCAATTACTAACGTTCCAAAATAACCGCGTCAAAAGGGGGCTTATAGATGGCCTGGGTTCCGCTATAAAGAGCATAACAGGCAACCTTGATCATACGGATGCTTTACATTATAATAACGCTATAAAAAATATACAGAGTAAAGAAAACGCGATAGTTTCTGAATTAAATAACCATGTTAGTATAACTAAGGAGTGGACAACTCAATATTCGAAAATTATTGATAATATAGTTTTAAATCAAAATAAAATTGAATCTATAGTTGCTAAAATAAGAAATAGTGTAGCTACAAATGACTACGATTTAATCAAATATGCCCATTTAGCTCAAGTATTCCTCATCTTAAGCGATAACGTAGATTTAGTATCTTTAGAAATAACTAAACTAGAAAATAACTTAGCTTTTATTAGAACCTCGACTATGCATCATTCTATCATTAGCCCAGACTTGATTCGAGACATATTAATTAAGATGAAATCTTTGTATGGCAAGGACATTATCATAGATTTAGATACGCGGGAGTACTATGACATTATTAAGTTAGGATCATATTACACAGACAATAGCATCGTTATAGTATATAAATTTCCTGTCATTTTACCCCAATCATATAAGCTCTATAAATTGTCCATTGTTCCCAATAAACATCATGAAATATTAACCCCATCATCCCCATTCCTTGCTATCCACTCGAAAGATTTCAAGTACATAGAGGCAGAATGCCCGAAGACGAGCAAAGGGTATCTATGTGAAGAGATGCGGAATCTGCGGAGTAGAACATCCCCGGACTGCATTCACCAGCTGATCGTCACCCAGCAAAGGAGTACGGTATGTCGTCCGATTACTGTCCAGTTGGAGAATCCAGCCTTCGAGGAACTTGATGACAGGCACTACACAGTCAGCTTCCCGAAGCCAACCAAGGTTCACTTATCATGCGGACAAGATCTGCAGCAGACACTTCAGGGTAGTTACCTCCTCATCTTACCACACAAATGCTTTATTGAAACACCGGAGTTCCTGATTACGAATACCAAGGATCGCCTTAAGGGCCAACCTATGAAGATCATGGACCTACCAAACTCCAACAGCGTCTTAACAACTAAGGCATTACCATTTAAACTTACTTCAATAAACTTAGATCATCTTCACGCAACAAGCTCTAAGATAGCGATGCAGAATCCAATGCAACCGGTCACACTCACCGACTACAGCCTATATCACACCACTATTCCGATGTACATATTACTATTCGGTGCATGTGTTCTAATAACAGTTGCGATAATATATCGCAAATACATAAATCGGAAAAGGGACAAGCCAGATGAATCTTCCGAGACTCAACATCAGCTTCCAAGAATCTATGCTGTCCCCATCGCTTCGAGATCATCATCCGTCGCTACGCAGCTTCCAGCTCAATTTACGACAAAAGTCTTCAATACTCGCTGCACTACGGGGGGAGGGTGTTACGCATGCCTAGTACATGCAATTCGTCGAGTAGGCATCGCCCCGATTCCGCAAGACAACAACCGAATGCACGAGGCGCTGACACCGCGCAACGTGACCAGGCGGCTGACGTCGTTCACCGCATCGTGGTTATTTTGATTGTATTCTTGTACCTACCATCGGTCGAGTATCATTCATATTTTATTGTAATTTTAATTATAAGTTTTTATTAAATAAAATTGATTTTTTTTGGACCTTCCGCTGCGAAGTAACTTAATTAACTATAAATAAAATATATTATACTTTTTTTCTTTTATTCTTTTATGTGATAAATTTTATGTTTTTATATGATAAATTAACGTAAAATAAAACGTTTTTATCCTTGTGATTTTTTTCTTTAAACAATAGTTTTTGAGTAAATTTTTTTAACGGCGGTCGCCGGCCGCTGCTGTTTAAAAAAATTCCAAGTAAAATAATAAATGAAATAATCTTGGTTGACAAAAAGTATTAACAGTATTATTATTAGTAGTTTAACAGCTTGGTCTACAGGTATGATGCATTGCTTGTTAGCTTTCTCTGATTCAAAAAATTTCAGCACTTTCAGGATTAAGTTCCTTGCTTCACTGTGAATAGTCTTTCCCATATATGAGGAGTAGAAGTGAACTTTAAAACAACGGAAACCAGTAACAAAATAGTCCAAACTTAACCGAAAATGTTCAACGTAACAACAAAAACAATATTTTAACGTAACAGCAATAACAAATTAACAATAAAAGTCCAAACGTAACAATGAAATGATCAAAAATATGGCAGTAATAAGACGAAAACAAGACGATGCGTATCGGCAACGAAAATGCTAACCGAACTGACGCGACAGGGAGAGCACGGGGAGGTGACAAGAGAACGGGGAGGGGGCTTGACATTCCAGCGAGGTCCACAGATATTGTAACCGAGTTATACCAATTCATCCATTCATCTGACTGACTCATTTGCACACTATGACATTAACCTCAAATACATACCAACACAACAAGACATGGTCGCCGACATTTTTACCTACTAAACCTTTGCTTAAATTAAAACGTAAAATTCTCAGTCTATAGGTTAAACTTTTGTACATTGTCTTGTTGTTAAATAAGCCATAGATATATATTCTAGGTGCTCTCGTTACATGGGGGTGTTAAACCTACATGGTTTCTTTTTATCATATAATGAGAACACCTAGCCACTTTTTATGGTTTAATTTTTTTTAAATATATATTTAAATTTATGTCAAACTGTAAAATGATTAATATGTAAAAATAAGTACAATAATATATTTAAAAAAGTCCTTATTATTTTTCTTGGGGCACAGTGGAAGTTAAAGAAATATAAAAATAGAGCAGATTGAAAATCCCACCTGAGGGCTTGGAGGCGTACTTGTTTTTTACACACATATTTTATATCTTACAGATTGAAAAGTTTAAGAACCATATTTTCTATTAAAATATAGGAAAATAGGTATGGCAAAAATGGCTTCTAATGAAGAAGAAACATAAACCCATGAATTTAAAGATTTATGTTCTATTTCATACAGTATAAAATATTATATAAAGGTTAAATCTTAAGAGAGTTTTGCGACTTACTAATACAACTATTGATATGATCATCTACTAAACCGCATGCTTGCATAAAAGCATTACAGATAGTTGATCCTACAAACTTAAATCCCTTCTTCTTTAATGCATTGGCAAGGGCAATTGATGTTTTCGTTTCAGATTTCACTTCTTTGCTAGTAGCTATGCTATTTATTACAGGTTTGTGATTTACAAAACTCCATATAAAATCTGAGAAATCTTCATTATTATTCTCCATTTTTATATAACATTTGGCATTATTAATAATTGCTTCTATTTTACCTTTGTGTCGCACTATACCATTATCAGTCAGTAATTGTCTAACATCTTTATCAGTAAATTTCTGTATCCTGTAAGGATTAAAACCATGAAATGATTTTTGGTAATTAGATCTTTTTTTCAATATAGTTATCCAAGACAACCCTGCCTGTTGTCCTTCTAAGCATAACATCTCAAATAGTTTCAGACTATCAAATTGTGGTTTACCCCATTCTTTATCATGATATTCAATATATAAAGGATCTTCATTTAACCACTCGCATCTTGTAGGAGTAGAAGACACAAGATCTCTTTTATTTTGTGACATTGTGGCGTAAATCTTTGTAGGCAGTGTAGCAAACAAAGATTTAGTTACTTTAGACAGAATCCGGAGCATAAGATTACTACAGAAGAAATAGGCTACTGAGCCAGTAAATCTACGATTCCAGGAACTGGTAAAAGAATGATAACCCCTGCCTAAATATTTACTCTTAAACTTGTATTTACTTTGTAACACATACTTTTTGGTCATATCATTTTAAATAATAAATACATTCAACAAAAATTCAGTTAATATTTTTCTGTGTTTAGTTTTCCCGTAAGGACAGGCAAAGAGTACAAAGCCCATACAGCCTAGTCTTTAGTAATTTTATTCTTATTAGATGAAGAAGAATGATCATGAGAGGCGATCTATGAATCACTGATGGTCAATCAGTTATGAATGAACAATGACATTTTCCTTTCCCTAGATTTCAGAAAAGGTGTGAAGTTTTACTGAAACCTCATCGTGGTTTTCAGGAAAATATAACTTCCGCTGCTTTGTTTCACTTGCTTGCAAAACAACAACAACTCATGTATATGTTGCAGCCAACTGGTTAAAATAGCCGTTTAATCAAACAGCTATACGTCGTTTAGCCGACTTGTTGACTGCAACGTTCAACACTACAGCTAGACGACGCTTAGCCAAGTGGTTAAATGGCAAATTAACTAACCTAACCTAACCTTAATATAAAACAAAACAGATATATATATATATATAAGTGATCAGTGTTGTCAGACCTAATTTTCAAAATCCAAGATATATCCAAGGCAAAAATCAGTTGATGTGTAAAACAACATTGGCTAAAAACGATAGACAATGATCTCCAATAAAAAGTAATTTAGTAAATCTCAGTCATAAAAGCCGCTATGACATTTTCTTAAGCACGAGGTGTTTGGAGGTTTCATTTAGAAAAGAATAGATGTTGCTTTAAAAAGTGTAGGTAATAATTAATGCAATTTATTTAAGAATTAAACTTTGTGACTTGAAACATCTGACAGAAATTAAGTGCAAAAACGTAACATGACCTCTTGCGCACGAGTATTATAACATATACGCGTAATAGCTCGTTAAGTGATAATCTTACACCACCGTTATTAAATGAAAATTAGTTAATGGCGAATCGAATTTTTAAGTAATATAAAACATTCATTTCAATAAAAACTTTGCAGCAAATTATTTTGCTAACTTAAAGCTACTACATAAAGAGGATGTCCCAAAAAATGGGGTAAACTGAAAGTTTAGAAGTAAAGTATTACTGCCGGAGCTACCTCGATTTTTCGTAGTTTTTGATTCAATTTTTTCAGACATCAATAATTAGGACAAGTAGGTACTTGATTTTGTTCTAAATTAAATGAATAACATACCTTGTCTCAACAAAATTGAACATTTTAAATCTAAACATAGGTATGCATTAAAACAATACTATTGTTATTTTGAACTTAAGCTTCAATGGAGAAGTTTGTTATGGATTGATCATAAAAAATAAGATCTTAGTATACTATTTTGGGAGATAGAATAGTTGACAGTTATGATTTCTGATTCCATGAAAATGATAATGAAAATAACTTTATTCAAATGCACTTAAAATAAGTTGTTTTGAATCGTCCAACATTTTTACCTACCACCCAATCAGGACGTCTTTTAACTGACAAGAAGAATGGATGCAAGAAACTCGTCAGCTTTAGCACAACTAACGACATTTACAATATTATAAGTAGTCACCATGCATAATCCACAAAAAAATATTCTGTTATTTATTACAATAATAGTAGCATTATGATATCATTATTCCGTTGATTACACCAACGTTTTACGTAAGTATCCCTGAAAATTGCAATAACATACAGGGAATAAACGACAATTTTAAGAAAGCAACAATATGTATGTTTACTATAAGTCAATAATACTGAAGGTTAAAGCAGACCCGTCTCCCAAAGCAACACCCGTTCACGAGCATGACGCATGATGCAACCATCGCTTCGCTTAACCATATCTTAGGGAACGTAACGACCCGCACCACATGCCACCACCCAAGAAATGTATTAAGAGAGCATGTCATACTCTAACTATCAGTAATAAATTAGTTCTAAAAATTAACAAATGCTAATGTTGTATGACACAACCTGTAATAAATAGTGTCATGTTGAAACGACATATATTATATTACTTCCATTCATCGCGATCTATTAGTAGTAGTTGACCTTGTAATAACCTTTGGACATGAGCTTATTTTTCACATACGTTTTAAATTTATGATAAGGCAAATGTACTATACATTGTGGAACTTTATTAAATAAATTACTATACCTTTCCCCAAGAATGAGCCTCCTGCCTTTTGAAGTCTTAAACTTGGTACGGTAAGTCTATTGTTATTTCTGGTGTTATGCAATGTACGTCGCTATGTTTGACATAAGTATTGTAGTGTTCTCGTACATAGATTATATTATCATAAATGTAATGTCCCGCCACAGTTAGAATATCAATTTCCTTAAAAAAATCTCTGAGAGAATACCTAAGCCGAAGGCTGTATATTGCGCGGACAGCTCTTTTCTGTAACACAAAAATGCTTTCACACACTATAAAAATAACTAAAATAAATTAACCTTGCCGTTTCAATGTTAGTTAAAACCCTTTTTTTACAGCATATGCAGCAGAACTGAGTCCACTTGACAAGGCCTCAATGACAGGGTCCCATTGTAGTCATGAATCTAATGTAATACTCAGAAATTTTGTCTTTTCAACCAATTCGACTTCTTCATCAATTAACTTTAAATGTAGGTCAACATCCTTACATTCGGTAACGTAAATTGTATGCACTTTGTTTTCTTTGAATTTTGTGATAAATTGTTACCAGTGAACCAATGTAAAACTTTAGATAGCGTACTATTTACATCGTCAGAGCAATCATTGCTTCGAGAGACTTTAAAAACTAAGGAAGTGTCATCTGTAAATAGCACTTTCTTAGATAGATTTTTAACATAGTAAGGAAGGTCATTAATATAGATCAAAAAAGTAAATTCCTATATAATATAATATTATATTGATCCTTGGGGCACGCCCATAGTTATGAGTTAACACACCTCATGGGGATCAACCAAAGTCAACACTCCCGGTCGACGCCTGCTAGACGCCATTTCGGCCCGCGAAATCGAAGCCGCGGGCACCTCAGCGCCGACCCACATACCGACCAACATTAACCACGGTGCCGCCGTTATCGACATCGCGCTACATAAAAACACCCAAGCCGCAGTAAATGTCGAGGTGCTATATGAAACAAATACTCAGCACCTCCCTATACTTATAACCCTACAGCTGGCAGCTAGCGCGATGCTCACGCCGCCGCCCCGCCACTTAACAGACTGGGCCGGCTACAAGCGGGAACTGGAAAACCTCCCCCCTACCGGCCCCATCTCAACCCGACCGAGATAGACGAATCGGTTAAGCGGCTATCGGAGGCTATGTCAATCGCCCTAACATTAAATAAATTGAAAGATTTAAATAAATTTAGTATCCATCCGAGATATGTATTGAAATCTTCACATACTATCGCGGTGTGCTGTATAGTAGCGGTTTCGTTAAAATGATCCGAGTTGAACGAATTTCTTTCGATTACTTAAATAAGATCTTACGATCTTCATGGACTTACGACAGTCGTTACCCACTGTAAAGCATTACCACGAATATTCATCCCATTAAGTTTAGCGAGTGATATTTCATGAGATATATTATAAGCTTTATTCGAGTCAAGAAGTAACACAACTGATATATTTAAACATTTTTGTTAAATAAAATGTAATGCGTTTTATTCATTAGACAATGACAAGGAAAATATATGTTGACAAACAGGACTGTCACGTAGCTTATGGTAGGTATCAAAATCTATCTATGCTTAGTGCAAAATGAGTTTGTAACATTCGTCCACCCTTATAAGACTTAGTTTTCCATCTCCTCAATTAGGCGGCGGGGTGGTCTAATGATACGCTTGCTGCAACGCGGCGCCACAGGTGTGGCTCGTATGTCTGGTGCGTTTTGCGGTGATCGTGAAACAGCAGCCTCTGGGACAACTTCTAAATCTTGAGGAACTATCGGTGTTTGTGTAGCCTCTAGAACTGGAATCGAAGATGCAACTAGAATATGATTAGCAGGAGGCGTCTGTCCTGAGGAACCTTCGTCGATATCAGCTAGCCGGGGCCGTATATGGTCTGCATGATATCTCCTTTCCGCACCCGTCGGAGTGTTAACGACATACGAATATCGATGTGTTCGTCGCGATACTGTGGCGGGTTCCCATCGTGATTGATCCCTGGCTCGCACATACACAGCATCACCGGTTGTATAATTCGGCGTCAGGCTATCTGAGTTTAGGTTCGCTTGTATTTGCCTGTATTGTAATGCCCTTTTGGCGTTGGGTCGTGCATTGTCAAAGACGCAAGCTATATGACGCCCAAATATCAGCTGGCCCGGAGCCTTGCCAGTAGTACTGTGGGATGTAATACGATACGCAAAAAGGAAATGTTCTAGCCGTTTTTTCAGGCTTTCTGTGCTTGAGGACATCCGCGTTTTAAAAGTCCTTACGAGACGTTCTGCTAGGCCATTTGTTCGTGGATGGTAGGGTGACGATTTAATATGTTTGATTCCCTTGTCTTTGCAGTAGCTCTGGAACTCCTGGGAAGTAAACTGTGGGCCATTATCGGAAACTAAAAACTCTGGCAGTCCAAAGGTAGTAAAAATTGTGTCCAGTTCATCACACAATTTTGCTGTCGTAATTTTGCTCATCGGTTCGACTTCAATCCATTTAGAAAAGGCGTCTGCCAGGACTAACCAATATAAACCCTCGAAAGGTCCAGCGAAATCCACGTGGATTCTCTCCCAGGGTTTGTCTGGCATGGACCAAGAGAAGATAGGCATTTCCGGGTTATTAGGTCGGTTCTCCTGGCACTTACGGCATGTTTTCACGTGTGTGTCAATATCTTCCTCCATGGTTGGCCACCATACGTAAAAACGTGCCAGCGCTCTCATTGCTGAGATGCATGGGTGTCCACAGTGCAGGTACTTTAAGGTCGTGTTCCTTAGAGTGTCGGGTATAATAATTCGACCTTGCCACATTACAATCTTGTTTTCTAGCGAAAGTTCACCACGTTTGCGAGCGTATGGTTTTATATGGCTTGAGTACTGCTGTTCACGCCAGCCTGTTTTTATAAAATGGGATACGAGTCTGAGTGTGGAATCCTTTTTTGTTTTCTCTCTTAAAATTTCCTCTGTCAGTGCAAAATCGGCTAGTCTATCTGACTTTAGGCGTGATACAATTTTGTGAACTGCGAGTTCAGCTTTGGAAGGTTGCTCTTCTGGATTAGGCATTCTTGATAAGTTGTCAGCAATCAGGTTGTTACCACCTTTTGTATATACGATGTCATAATCATAACTTCCTATTATCAAAGCCCATCTCACTAAGCGGTTATTGACGAGTTTTGGTAAATTGCGTTGAACCCCCAGGATGTGTATGAGAGGCTTATGATCAGTAACTAGAGTGAATTTGATACCACGCAGGTATTGGTCGAATTTTCTGACTCCAAACAAAATTGCAAGGGATTCGCGGTCTATGACAGAGTATTTAGATTCTGCAGGTCGAAGTTTTCTTGATGCAAAGGCGATTGGTTGTTCAATGTTGTTCCTCGTGTGGAAAAGTACTGCTCCAACGCCTTTTTCTGATGCATCACAGGCTAGGAACAGCGGACGGTTGTCATCGAATGCTACATGAGGTTTGGAGCGTACAATCAAGGATTTTGCTTGTTCAAAAGCCTTAATTTCCCTGTCCGTCCATCGCCATTTCAATCGCTTTCCTGTTAGTGTGTGGAGGTCAGCACATACACTGTGTCAATGTGGTATAAAGCGCTCATAAAAGTTGACTAACCCTAGGAATGACCGTAGCTCCTTGGCGTTGGTTGGAGGGGAAGCTTTGGAAATTGCATCAATCTTCGACTTTGTGGGACGTACTCCATTTTTATCAATCGTGTGTCCAAGGTATTCGACTTCAGGTTGTAAGAAGGTACATTTCTTCAAGTTTACTTTTAACCCGGCTTGTTCCAGTTTTTCGAAAAAGATACGTAATGTTTCGAGGTGGCATTTGTCATCTTTCCCTGTAGTGGCAATGTCATCGAAATAGACTGCCAGTTTGGTATCCCTTCTAGAAGTCTGTCAAGGTAATGTTGAAATATTGACGGAGCTGTTGAAATCCCAAATGGCATTCGATTGTATGCTTGACTCAAGTCGAGAAGCTTTGCTCGGATGTCTTAGTACGTGCTGGTTTCAAAATGCCGTGTTAGGGCAACTTTTATGTCGTGAAAAATTTCAGGCGTGAGGCAGGCGAACAGTAGGTCTTTCTGAATTCTTCGCGCGTCTTCTTCCCAAAGTCCGCATTTTGTTCCGAAATAGTCTATAAAGTTCTCGATCGTCGTATCACTAGGATTGAATTTGTCACCTTTGAAACTGTTGTAAATGGTGTTTTTGTTGGTAGAACTAGATGACTCCGTGCCGTCTGTCGTGTTCGGTGTGGAAGACGTGTCAGCCGCTTTGTTTTGTCGTGTTAGTAACAATTGTAAGATGTCCGATATTTGTTTTTGTTGAACTGCCTGCAGTTGCAGGAATTTGTCAAATTGTTCACTGTTCATTTCGCCTTTTAATTCTCGTCGCCAATGATATAATTAAACATTTTTGTTAAATAAAATGTAATGCGTTTTATTCATTAGACAATGACAAGGAAAATATATGTTGACAAGCAGGACTGTCACGTAGCTTATGGTGGGTATCAAAATCTATCTACGCTTAGTGCAAAATGAGTTTGTAACAACAACTACGTCATTTTTCTTTTGTGTAGTTCATAATTCCTTGGCTGTATTGTATTGTTACGTAATGCAAAGATAGTGGAATGTTTTTTCCCGAAAACAAACTTATTCATCAAAGTTATATTTTTCTAGAAAAGGTTGGCCTTTGATTTTCTAAATTATTTATAAAGAAGGGATAGTAAAGCAATCAATAGGACGAAATTGGTTTGGATCATTGATTTGTTCGCCTTTTTAGGATCGGTTTAATTTTCACCATTTTAGCTGTTCTTTCTTTAAAACATTAATTTTGTTCAAGTTGGTTGCTCGGTCCTCGTTACCTAATCCTACTGAGGAAAAGAATTTTATGTAAATTTAAATGTGTTGTTAACATTGGAAAGGCATTTAAATACCACGTTAGTTTTTACCACGTTTAATACCATGGTTAGTTTTTTTTTTTAGGGCTTAAAGTAGTGTTTGAATTAAGAGTAGCATTTTGTATGGTAATCGTCATCTTACTTTAACAATCAATCTGAAATTATGTATGTAATATATTATTTGACGGCAAAATATATAGTGTGGACAAGTTTTCATCCGAAAATAACGTAACACAGCTTGTTTAGCGGAATTTAAAAATTATTGTTGGTAACACTAGACAATTGTCCACGCTCCTAGAAGCCGACTTCCTTTTTTCGCATGATCGCCACTTTGGTTTACTTCATAACCTCTTTCACACGTATCATCCACTCCTTTGCAAACTTCATAATGGCGGAACAACGTGAAAGAACGTTCATAATGGTCAAACCTGATGGAGTTCAACGCGGACTCGTCGGTACTATAATCAAACGTTTTGAGAAAAAAGGCTTCAAATTAGTAGCACTCAAATTCGTTTGGCCATCAGAAGAACTACTACAAAACCATTACAGCGACTTGGCGTCTCGGCCCTTCTTCCCCGGTCTCGTTAAATACATGAGCTCCGGCCCTGTAGTTCCCATGGTTTGGGAAGGCCTTAACGTCGTGAAGACTGGACGTCAAATGCTCGGCGCCACTAACCCTGCTGACTCGCAACCAGGAACCATTCGTGGTGATCTGTGCATCCAGGTGGGTCGCAACATTATTCATGGTTCAGACGGTGTAGAATCTGCCAAAAAAGAAATTGGCCTCTGGTTCACTGAAAAAGAACTCATTGGCTGGACACCTGCTGATGAAAACTGGGTCTATGAGTAATCGTCTACTGTTCAGTAGCATTTAATTTAAGCTTAAATTCCACTATCATTGCATTCTTGTGATTTTGGTTATAATTTTTTATGTTATCTGAAATAAAAAACTTAATTTATACAACACCAATTTTGTTCATCTTTAAAAATCTTGTATCCCATATCCTGCGTTACCAATAGATCAAACTAATTTTATAATTCAATCAACCTCTTACATATTCTTTTGTTTTATTAATAATCAAAAAATTTATATATGTACGATATGCAATAATAATAAGCATTAATATTTATTTTTGGACTCTTACAACTTTAACATTCATTTATACAAGAGATACATAGAAGTGCCTTACACTAGGAAAACAAGTTGTTGCCAGATATCCCGTTCCTTATGGTTTTACTCGTGTAACAAAGAGAGAGACTGTTCCTTTGTGATAACACCTCTGTAAAGATTGACTGTTAATTATCAAAAAACAGTTGGCTAATGTTTTTCCATGCAATGACACTATATCCTCAGTCCTTTTTGTTCCATATAAAATTAAGACAATGGTTAGTTTGTTAATCTTCTTTTTGACATTCTAATCTGACATATTTGTGCAGTGGAAATTTTAAACTTAACACATTCTAAAAGCAAATACCCTTTCACATTTAAAGGGCAAACTTGCAAAATGCATATTAGATTTAAAACAGAAATTTTAAATCTGCCATGGAAAATATTGAGACAAATTAAATAAAAGATATATATGTATATTAGCATTTTTCATGAAGGTCCACAAAGCACTGCAGTTGTTCCTCTCCACATTGTGGGATTTGCCCTGAGTTGCGGTCATCCTTTTTTGTTTTCAACAGATAGCATGGTAAAAACACAAGCTTCTAGTAGAAGTTACATTAATTTTAGATGGGTATAAATTTTAAGAAATGATAGCTAGTAAAATATTAGTAACCTCTCAAAAACAATTTTTTTTTGTTGCTTAATTGAAAGAAGATGCTACCTTGACAATGAAGAATGGTCTAGTATAACAAAACATAACCAGAAGTATAAAACCAAGCTTAACAACGACAAACACCTTTTATTGTGCCCGAAAGAAAAGGCTTATTAATAGCATCAATTAAGATTAGTGACTGGATACTGGATTTCATTTTGGTCAATGAAATTCTGATTAATGTAATATTTTTTCACCAATATCCATACAAAATTGGCATTATGGTTATTTATTCTTTAATAATGGCATTTGTTTGGAGTAGACAAGTCAGCCAAACACATTGTAGTTACTTCAATATTGCTTATGACTTTTGCGTTCTAGACTTGTAAATACTTGCAGATATTTTAGAATTTTCTAGTTTATGATTTGTTGCGATTATGATAAAAAGCCTTTAAGAATGAGCTTCCAATGTTCTGTAGATTAGGAGATGTAAGCTATAAATTGTCTTTAAAATAAATTTTATACGTATATCAGCAGTTTGATCGAGATAAATAGGTGAGTAAATAACTGCCTACAGATTTTGTATGTTTGAGTTCTTAGAATTCACACTATCATTTATCTCCATATTTACTAAATGTCACAATTTTTCCGCGGACTTATAATTGATAATGTGATTCAATAATAATTCAAGACAATGGTGCTGCCGGTATGACGGACACCGTCTTAGCAGATTCACTTGAAACGGTTTACTCGCGTAAACAAGTAATAGTATTATCTTGATGTAATAAGATTGACCTCTGTTCTTTATCGATCAAGGTGAAGTACATCTTGACTTTGATAAACAATTGTATTCAAACTAAAAATTAAATAAAACAACATAATCAGTCTAGACCAATTTTACTATGATTTTATAAGTAACTATAAATTCAAGTCTAACTTACAAAAATGTGCATCGTAATAGATGCATGAACTTGCATAATGAGTTGCACTTACCAAAATACCAGCATTTATGTACTTATTTAAAAACGAACAAATTCTTATTAAAAGTGTGAATATTGCGAGTCTGTTTTTTTTTGTTATATTAGTAAGTACATCTCATTTATTTTAAATAAACTTAAATTCGAAGAGTCATTGGATATGCTAAAATACTAGATCACATAGGCTTCTAGTTTAACATGAGAATTAATGATTATTTACATGAGTAAGAAATGTTGACGATAATTCATAGTGAAGGAGGATGAGGTTCAATAAGAATATATGTACAAGGTGAATAATGCTAACTTCATTAAAATCATAACCTTCCAAATTCGAGGCTTATTAGCTTATTACTGTATTTAAATGAATATGTTATGAAAGAACAATAAATACAATACCAAAATATGTCACTAAGTAATTTATAGCACAGCCAATTTAGGTATTACTATAACCAATTAATCATGTAATGGCCTCTTTTGAACTAACATAAATTTGTAGTCGTTATGTAAACCAAATTCTGCGTGTTTTACAAGTTATGGCCAGGTAGCCTTTAAAAAAAATATGCAGTTTCTTTACTAAATTCATTTCTAGATTTTCTCATATTATAATACTGTCCAATCTGATTTATAAATATTCGTAAAATGCAGAAAACGTACATCATTATGCATATTTATCATAATTAATATAGTAAATGGCAGTGAGTTCTTTAGCACTGGTTGATAAGCTAAATAAAATTATTTTGACTTGAAATACATTAAGGTGTTAAAAGAAAATAATATAACCATGTTTCACGTTTGAGCCCCTGTGCTCATTAATGATAATGGTGATACCGTAATAAGCTACATATTTTCATTAGCAAAATGTAGTGTGGGATTCACACTGTTGCAATTCAGACTAAACTCAGAGAGTTTGTTCACTACGATGTTCTACTTCTACTGCCGGTTGCGTAGTCTGCTGATCTGAATTTTGTGGTTGGGACTGCTGTTCTTGTTGAATTCTTGAAGGCAGTGGTGCGGTTTGTCCTATAAGGAAAAGAAATTATTTTATTTATAAAAATTGGTGCTGGCGCATCATAGACGCCAGCCGTTATTACTGTGCATATGTTTGCCATGCATTTTAATTTTGATCTCTGTTCTAACATAACCGCGTGATCTTGTTGATCTATAATGACTAGCATTTAGCGAAACACAGTATAAATACCTATTTTAATTGAAATTCATAAAAAACCATTGGTATTTTGGGTATTAATAAATAAAAATAATACAATTAAAGGTGAAATGCAATTTACAGTTTCCAATAAAAAATATATATTTATCTGATTTATTAACTGATTTCATTAATAGTGCTTAAACTGTTAGCAATTAGCGGTTACGTCACTAGAAACAGAAAATCATCGTTTGTTAGTACAAACAGTTTAGCAATTCAGCGAGGTAATGCTGCCAGTGTTCTGGGTACCATGCCCCAAAATGGAATTTTGGATCACATATTCTTTTTGTGAATGTGTATATGTCACCGAAAAATAACAAGAACCGCTAATTTATAAATTTCCTAGGAAAATTATAAACTTTCGTAGGATTCTAAACAAGAGATAAATTGTATTATTTTACGCCCCTATTTTCGCAAATTGATAAATTTACCGTACTCACGCGTAAAATAATAAGTAAGCAAATTTACCACAGAGCAACGAAAAAAGTCGGAATGGAAAGAGGAAAAAATTAAAAATGTCATTAAAATGATAGAAGATTTTAATAAAGCTAAAGTTTTGGGACGTCGGCCCACAGACAAAGAATACTATCACGCCAAAAAGAATGATATTATGACTTTTAGTGACGAAATAATTTTAAGAAAGTCTTGATAGTGAAAAGGAAATCTCAGCAAGATCCAGTGGTACAAATAGTTACAAGCAGTCAATACCTGTAACATAACCTAACCTAACCTTTTTTTTGGTAGAAGGCCGGTTTTATGTTTTATGATTGTTTTTTTCTTATTTAATAAACCTCTTTAATATCGTACAACACGATTTCTGTTGTTTTACTTTGGTAGAGTGAAGCAGGGGTCATTAGCATATTATGTAAAAAAGTAATCCTGTATTATAGGTACCTATCTAGTTTGAAAGTAAAAATACAGTTAGGTAGGTTGTCGAAACTGATAAATTTATAGTTTGGCAAGTCTGATTGTACCTAAGTCTATGGACACAAGCATTGCCACTGTCAACATCGACCAATCAGAGAGCAGTGTGTTATTTGGCGTATTAAAAAAAAGCGTAAAATTAAAAGCTCTGTGATTGGTCGAACCGTTTAGAATCTTACGAATAGATATCCGTTAGTTTATAAATTTACCGTGTGACGTCGGAAATTGATAAATTTACGAAAATGTGGACGTAAAATATTACAATTTATCTCCCGTTTAGAATCCTACGAAAGTTTATAAACTTCCTAGTAGATTGATAAACTTACGGATCTTGTTATTTTCCGGTGACATATATAAATATTTTAGGGTTAATTTTTCACGATAAGTTTTTAGTTTGATATTGTTGTATACATATTAGTAATCAATACTCTAATTTAGTTTTATTTTCTGAATAAAAGAGAAAGTGTATTTATTAACAATGGATTTGTACTAACAAGCTATTGGGAACTCTGACATTTCAGAATGTAGGCGTTCTCGCACTTGACCGACTTTTTTATTGATTCCACGCATACTTTAATCCACCGTAAATTCACGATGTGCATACCCCTGGAGAGCTACCGACGGAGTATCAAACATGCGCGTGTCTTTTACAAAATCGAATGAAAAGTAGGTCGTGAAAATGAAGAACGCTAATCTTTTATTTAAATATTACGAAGCCATATTGTCATTAAAATTGCCACATAACACTTTCCTTTTTAGGCAGAATAAAAGTATTGTATTGATTCAGATAAATCGATGTACAATGCTTTCACCCATAGTGAGTGTTGGCTTATAACATACCATATTTATCGTGGATTCCTCTATGCCTCTTCAAGGCAAATCGATCGGCGAAAGCCGCGGTACATATGTCACACTTAAAAGGCTTCTCCCCAGAATGCACCTTCGCATGATTCTTCAGATGCGCTGCTTGACTAAACGCCGAACCGCATATTTCACACCTGTTGAATATTTCTCATATCATAAATAGAAATAAATCGAATCATATGGAGTTAAATAATTCTAGAATGCTTTATAACAGTTGTATGAAAATTATTAGAATTCAAAATAACATATTGTTGCCAATAGCTTATTATATCTATCTATTGTTAAACAAATTGTGTGTCAGAATTGTCATGTTCATAGTCTTATTAAAATTACGTTTATTTATTGCATTTAGCTTGTTTGTATCGAAGGTGCTTGAAATAACACTGAAAATTCAGATATTAAAGGATTATCCCTTTAATATAACAGAATTGTAAACGGATCTGCTATCCATAATGAAGTAACAGTAAAATATCAACCTTACGAATTATTGTTGTTGTTTGTTAACAATTAACAACTTGTTAATTGCAGATTAAAATCCATCAAATATTTAATTATAATACTTTTTATTTTAATAATAAATGTTTGAAGCTATGATTGTTAAATTACTTTTGTAAGATACAGCTCCGCAAGTAGAATGTATTTTCCAATGAAAATATTAAAACAATAACAATATTTCCAATATGATGAAAGAAAGTTTTGCTCAAGAGGATTCACATATAAAAGCCGCGCTTTACTTGCTGAGATCTATATATAAGGGGTTTTTGTATATTCCGGGTCAGATCAGGTCCCCGTCGATCCGTAGTATGAAAAGGATGGGGTACAGAAATGAGACAGTGAGAACTCCCGACTGAAGAAAAGATTATAACAATGAACCGAAACTGTGCCAAACATTAATTTTCTGTGCTTTTTTCCGTGTCCATTAACTGTTGCAGAGGTCAGAAGCGTTTAACTTGGCCCGTTAGCTTACTATATACAGAACAGGGAGGTAATCTTATTATAACCGAGTCGCTGGGACAACCGTCTCCATTAGCAATACCGCAGATTGAACGTATTTACGTACATAACTCTACCACTTGACGTTTCCTCACCAAAAATAGATTTAAACAGGAACATCGTTTTTCTTTGAAAAATAAAATAATTAATATTATTCGTTTAAAATTCGTGACATGTTTTTATAATTTACTTTTTATTAACTACACAGAACAGTACAAATGGAGGACTTATAATCAAACAGCATTCTCACCCACTCAATCAACGAGGTTCGAATGACAACAATAAAGTCGAGCTACCAAAATATGGGTGGGAAAAACTGTTTTGTTTGAACAAATCGTTTAGATATTTACTAGGCAAATATACATTTAACCTTTTAACCGCCCAACTTCATATCAGTTCTCGAGTTAATTTTTACAAGGTCGACATTTAGTTATAATAATGATATTTGATACTTCTTACCCTACGAAATTAACATGCATTTTGCAAGCCAGTAAAACAAAAAGTGTTTAAAGATATACAAAACTTAATGAATACCAATTACAATCATTTTGCTTACAAAATCAATAAAATTAGTCTAGAGATAAACCTCGCCTTTTTATTTCTTAATACGTACACAAGTACGAAAACATACAAATATTTGCACGTGCTATAAATACAGGTAGGTAATAAGTACTTATGCGTATTCATCTATATATGTAGTACTACATGCAACAGTAACAAGAAACATAAAAATATTTTGGAAAATATCAATAACAGTTTGCCCCATACTACAAGACCGTAGTAACGAAGAACTGACTGAACGTAAGCGTAGTAGGCTGTGAGAGCAGTACTTTTGATCGATGCCTTTGCTAGTAAAACAAAAGCATAAGAAAATCTATTAACCCTTTATTGGTCGCGTGGGGTGTCGTGCACCCCAAAGGAAGTTTTCAGGCTCATAACTTTAAAAAAATTGAATTTAGCGCGCTGGTCTTTTAGGTAGCTTCGTAAGGACGAATAACGTACACGATTTAGTTGCAATCGGCACTCAGTAGTGGTCGGTTGGGTGCAGAGAGCGTGTTTGGGGTGTACGACACCCCAGGTGACTGTTTGTGTGGTATAAATTGCGGATAAGTGCATATTTGGTAAAAGTATTTCTGTTTTAAACCATTGTTCAAAAGATGTTATATTTGTTGAATTATAATACTCTAACAATTTTGAGGTTGTGTTAAACCACACCAAATATCAAGTGCCAGCATACCCACACTACCACGACAGCTGCAAAAACGACTGAAAAGACATAATGAAATTCATGACCAAGAATCGGTTCTGAAGCAAGCCGATCGCAGTCATACAAAAGGTGCCATATATGTCCAAGAACTAAGTTAAAAAAAAATGGGTGCAATGACCATATGATTGTAGTCTGCCAAAATTGTATCGAGGAAAACTAAGATTTGTAAAAGGAATTAATCATATTTAAAACAATTGTTTATTATATTAAAGAGAAGTTTAAAAGTTGATTAATATGTACGTTAAAATATTATCATAATAAAAGTCTGATTTTGCGTGTATTTCGTATTTTATTTTAATTTACTAATTAGGGGTGTTCGGCACCCCACGCGACCACTTATGCAACTTTTTAGGCGCGCCCAATTAAGGGTTAACTTTATTACACACATTTTCTTTTTACGTGCTGTTTTCAGTCTTATCTTTGATCAATCTCTAATCCTAAGAATTTGACACTGTTTGCATTTACTAGTTTTTGTCTTTGGTGATTTATATCTAAGTTATTAATTAAATAAAATCTACGTATCTACGAGCGAACACATATGCGACGCACGCTGCAACCAATTACCAGAGCGGCCGCGTGCGCATTTTCATTTTCTTTATGGCGTCATAAAGTTTCAAATTCCATAGCAAGGGCATCTAGAGATGCCATCTTTACCATGCTACATAATAAATTAAAATAAGACGATGTAAGAAACACCCTTTTATTAATATTATAAACTCTTCGTCTGATAAAAAAATCTTCATTTTCATATGCTTCTAGAATTCGTATTAATTCTTCAGCAGTCGTTATGATATTTTAATATATATATTTAAAATTAAAGACAAAAACTAGTGAATGCAAACAGTGTAAAATTCTTAGGATTAGAGATTGATCAAAGATACGACTGGAAACAGCACGTAGAAAGAAAATGTGTGTAATAAAGTTAAAAGATTTTCTTGTTTTTTCATATTAGCCAAGACGTCTATCAAAAGTACTGCTCTCACAGCCTACTACGCTTACGTTCAGTCAGTTCTTTGTTACGGTCTTGTAGTATGGGGCAAACTGTTATTGATATTTTCCAAAATATTTTTGTTTGTTGTTAATTGTTGCAAGTACATATATAGATGAATACGCATAAGAACTTATTACCTAACTGTATTTACAGCACGTGCAAATGTTTTTGAGCTCTCGTTTTCGTACTTATGCTTACATATTAAAAATTGAAACTAAATTGTCACAATAGCTTATTTAAGACAAACTTTTAAATAATAAATCTTAATGTTCTTTTTAAATACTTTTAACTACTCACTTATACGGTTTCTCTCCCGTGTGTATACGTCGGTGGTTCCATAAAGTAGCGTGTCTCGCAAAACCTTTATCACATACCTGGAAATTAAATGTGGCATCAGCAATGTCTGGGAGATAACCAAGAAGTATGAATATAAAAATATTTCATTTATATTTCAAATTTTTTTTATTTTGGTGGCCTGGTTAGAGAAATTACTTACAATCCTTGTATTGTTACGCAATACATGGATTCATACGCACACCGGAATAAATTTGTGTTTAAAATTAATGTTTATTTGCTTTAAAAGAGTATTCTTTCGAACTAGTTAGCAAGAATCTTACCTCACAAACATAAGGTTTCTCTCCTGAATGAGTTCTCTCATGATTTTTAAGATGTGGTGATTGTGAGAACTGCATTCCACATGTATTACATCTAGAAGCAAAAGATTGTTTAGAAAATATGTGAAAAAGTGCAAATCTCACAGTGAAATTAAAAATATTATTTACTTCATACCTATAGGGTTTCTCTCCAGTGTGTATTCGGGAATGGTTTTTGAGATAAACAGCTTTAGCAAAAGCTATGCCACATATTCCACACTTAAAATTTTTCTCCCCAGTGTGTAGTTTTTTGTGAGACCACAGAGAAGAATACCTAGAGAATGAGCCGCCACATATATTGCAATGAAAGGGTTTGTCAATGTTAGGTTGATTTAATTTATTTTTATTTCCCCCGACAAATATAATGCCAGAGCCATTACAGTTTTGACATTTTGTTACAGCAGCTAAGTTTCTTTTTTTTACAGGATGGTGTCCAGGCACTGTGGGTAGAAATTCAGAAAATAATTACATTAATAAATAACCCTTCTTTATAGAAGGGGGAACACTTTTATAAGTGTGTCATTTAGAGTCTTAGCACACGGCGTATTTTGAACGCGCAGACGACGCGCGTTTCAGGAACGCTCGTTTTCTGCGCTGTAGATGCCCCGATTTGCTTTTGTATTATTCAAACGCGCTTAAAACGCGATACAAACGCGCGTTCGAAACTCGTTTGAAGCGCGTACAAAGGGGCGGAGGGGCACGCGCTCACGCCACCCACTGCCCGCGCCGCAGTCGCAATAATATAACGCGGAAGGTATGAGCGGCTACAGCGCGTCTCCATCGCTGTATCTGTGCGTATACGCGCAGTAGACGTGCGGTTTACGATCGCCCCCTGTCGCGTTCGAGTCTCGCTTGTAGCGCGTATACGCACGTCATCTGAGCGTTTAAAATACGCCGTGTGCTAGGGGCCTTATAGTGACAAAACTGTTGTAATTTTAGCAGTAAAAAAGATACAGGAAGCGCTGTACTGGTTCTTGACCAGTTACAATTATCAGCGCATATGGTTTTCAATTATAACGGTTTTGCGTGTGTTTCCTAGCGCAAGTGCAAGTTAAGCAAGTGTAGCACATTTATTCCAAAGGAAAAAAATTAAATAAAACTCATTTCAGATTAACTGATTTGCGGCCTTTTCTGAGATAAGTTGGCTATCGGCCTTTTTTTCACATACCTTGATTTGATATTTGTACAAATCAAAATTAGTGGCCATTGTACTTAAATGGATTGTTCTTAAAAGCATAACACAACCGGTGATAAGTCTAGGATTTATGAAAGAAATTCTCTAACCCAAGGGGTGGGAAGAGAGGTTTCTTGCCACTCGTTCCTGCACATCACAGATAATAGGACTGATCTTTCGCTGATTTTTATCACTGATTTTAACTGACCGACTCACGCACACGTTCGATTATTGTCGTCCTACGTCCAGTAGGTCGATACAAAAAGTTATCCAGATATCAGTCATGTGTGGAACGCTAAAAATCTTGTTTTTCTAAGTAGCCACGCCCTTTTTATTTTAAATATTTCAATTAACTAATTATAAAACTTAAGTCTTAGGATCATATGACTTATTAAAAAAATATAACAAAATTTAAATGACACACCTGTTATTCAATGTACATTATCAAGCTATTGTAAATGTTTCCAGCATATGAAAAAACAACAATACTTCAAAAATAAAAGAATATATTACATGGTTTTTGCTGCTGTTGCGTTTGTTGGTTGGATTGTGCAGATGTCAGGGATTCATTGGATTGTTGCACAGTAGTAACACCCGTCACTTCGAATTTAACATTGTCTTCTGAAGCAACAAATATTTGAGCTGAGTTCACTGAAATAAACAATAGTTAATAAAAACTAACATTTACTATCATATACTCTGGATTTTCTTAAGTCAAAATTAGTTACTTGACAGGACAGGTACAACCATAGTTTAAAGATATACAATCAGTATAATGTACCCAACAGACAAAATATATTGGTAGCCTCAATGGTATAATTTAAGACTTCAAATTTATATAATTCTTAAATAAACTAAATACCTATGACCCAAGTGTAAATGCATATATTTATTACACAAACATCTGCCCTTTCTGGGGTTTGACTGGCAGAATGGCTACCACTGCACAAAACAATTGATCGAAAGTTAGGATGCTATTAAAAAACTTTCATCTATTTATCATGACCTCTGTTTACATCTTCCTTATGGTTTGTTTATCCTAAGCCCGTAGATATAGAAATCATTCTGTTTGTACTATTTATAGTCACATAGTTTAGTAATTCTTTCATTTTGTTCGAGTATTGGTCCAGTTGATGTTTGAAACACTAAATGTTGTTAAAGAATAATGTAATTTATACATACTTTGATTATTTCTCTGTTCAACAGAATCTTGAGCAATGCAGTTCTCACATCTTATTAGCTTGGGTCCTTTTCTTTTGGGGTTATTAGCAATATGTCCTCCGCATGTAATGCATTTCTGAATTTTATCAATTATAACTGGTTTTGCTGAAATACAACATTATTGTTGACAAATTAAATGCTAGGGTATTATAAGAGCGTGGCCGAATTTGAAGAGTACTAGACGCTCCTGCACTAGTGATTGTGAAATTAAGTTTCGTAAGATCGTACAACAGACAGCAAATTAAGCCAAATACTTTATTAAGACATTTAAATAAAGATCATTCAATTTATGGTGTTTATAGCTCGATGTGTTAGCTACTGTACTTCTGCAACAATTAACTTTCGTGCAGTGTACACAAAAGGGGCTCGGTAAGAAATCAATATGTCCTGTTGATACAAGTAAACCTCCTATGGAAGACCAATACTACGAATATCGACCAAAACTGAAGTTGCTTGGTTAGACTAGGAGCAAGACTAGCAGAAAAACCTGTGCGACATTCGCTCCGCCTGGGGCAGGCAGAAAATGACGCCAGAGGAGATGAAGCTGTGATAACATACCAGAAAACCCCATTATAAACGAGCCAGCCCAGATTACTATTATTCACTTGGGTGAAATTACGTTGACTCGTAAACCGCCAGAAACGTGAACGAAAGAGGGGGCACCCGCTAACTTTCAAGTCACTCCCGGCGCCTATTGTCTCGTCATGGTGAGCCCCACAAACTACACCGAGACCAATATAAAACAGACTCTACTATATAATCACAAACCGAGCACCACACCGATATTACAAATTGTAAGTAAGACAACCAAACCAATAACAATTATTAGTTTGAGAAAATACCCTGTGATTTAAAAACTTCACTAGTTATTGACCCATTGCAGCAAATATGAAAACAGCATCAGGTTAATTTTTTCATTTTTTACAGAAGTTCAGTTTTTAAACATGGTAGAGTCACAAAATAAGGTTGATTAAAGGTTATTACTGGGTGAAGTGGGTGTGCAATGAGCTCAAGAGCCTACCATCCCTGTTCTGATTAGCTGGTTCAACAACAACAGTAATATATGCAAGGGTTGAATGAAAGGTCGAACCTAACCTAAGCATTGTATTACAGTTTTTTTATAATATAAATGTCACTGAGAGACCTCTGTGTATGTCTGGAGACTGAGAAAACAGATGCTTGTTTTACTGGAAGCCAGGATGGCAGGCAGAATAACTTGGTGCTTGGAGCATTCCTGACTGAGCTTATGGACACACAAGTTAGGGATCCCATCTTTATTAGTGACAGAACAATGTTTGAAGAAACTTGTTTAATGCACTATTTAAATTTAATATGAATGATGTAGACAGAACTTATATATTTTTTTTAATATAACATACTCACTGTCCTGAATTTGAACATGATGCTGCTGTTGTTGCTCATTGGGGTCTGATGAAAGGATTTGAATGTGGGGTGGCATTGAAACTTCATTACTAGTAGTCACACCAGTGGCCACCACACTGATATTGTTGTCTGTAAAGGAGGAGAGAATAAGATGTGTAATAAATTAGTGATATGAATAAAAAATGTAATCTGTAAACTTTGGAATCGTGAATCTTTGAATCCCACTTATTTGGATCATATATATTGTTATCATAACATAGTGAGTTAGATTTAGACTCAGAGAATGTAATATGATTTTTTTTCTTAAAAATAAGTTTTAACTATTTTGTATAGCCTATTTTCTGCCTTTTTAGGCTTTTAACTATAGAAAAAATTAGTTTTCTGCTATAATGACAATACCAAAACAAGGCTCAGTAAACTGAGCTTTTAGCCACCATTTAAATGTGTATGTGTATTTCCCAAAACTTGTTTCAAGGTAATATATGTAATAATTTTTATTATTCAATGACACTAGGAGTGAATTTTTGATAGTAGAAATTATGAAGGTATTGAATTGTAAAAGAGCTATTCAATTACTTTTTTGCATTTGATATACTGCATAGAACCACTTCAGAAAGTACATTAATAATTTTACAATATTCTTGGTACCTGCTTTTAATACATCTATTCAATTTAACTTGGCAGGCCATGCACTTCTCTTTGCTTGATAATTGTACAAAATTATAATAATTATTGTGAAACAAATATTTATAATTTATTACCTGCATCTTGAACATGTATTCTTTTATGAGCATTGAGTAAAGTAAGATGACCAAACATTAATCCACAGACATCACATTTGAAACTTATGTTAGAAATAGTATTTTGGATTCCATTAGGAGCAATCTGCATTTGATTGACCAAAGCATAATTATATGAGAATGGCTGAGCTATATAACATGTCTTATCATCGCCAGTTGTAAGCTGTGCTATATTCACTCCACCAGTCCCTCCTGCAGATCCAGTGCCTATCTTACCAATCATATTAACATTTGTAGTATAACAAAAAGTTGGGAACTCCTGAAAACAATAAAAACGTCAATTAAATATATTTCAATAAATTTACTGTTTCAACTGTTTTGATAATCATATACTTACTTGTTGTTGTTGTTGTTGTTGAGTTTGAGTCTGTTGAGGATTTTTTTGCTGAATATTCTCTATATTTTTGCCTGGTGTTTTTTGAGTGGGATGTTCTTGGTATTGCAACGTCGGCACTGTGCCGGTTTGTACAGCGTTTGTCGTAAACATTGTAAGCTTATAAGCAGTTGTATTTATAATACCATTTCATCACACTTTTGCTAACTTTTTATGTCTCACTGAAACACAATAGGCATTTTGATAAGCCACCATACATTTTAAATAGATTGGGTATCATAAATCTACAAAAGCGCGGTTAAATTGGGGGCGGCGAAATAAGAAAGAGAAACTCCAAAACACAGGGTGCGAATGTAACGGGAAATATTTCTTATCAGTCTACTCTTCTCGTAAAAAGATCATTCGCTATGAAAGTAGTGTCTCCTGAATAGTCGATATATGAAAGAAAAGGATGAAGGAACATATTTCAACGCGCTCCGAGTAAACGGAACGGACGCCATTGCACTCTAGTAAAGTCAGGACGCCGTTGTTCCCAAGGAATCTTTGTTATTTAACGCCGTTTGGGACTACAGACAGATCTTAATTATTGTGAAATAAATACGTAAGGTTACCTTAGAACATATTTCAGGCGCCCTAAATAAAGGTATAAATTCTTATTTTCTGTCTCACTTTAATTAGGATAGTACACTTCAATTTTCCATCTCATAAAAGAAACGAAATGGCGATATAAATAAAATGGCGGCATGACAATTTACTTTGTCTTCTTCATTATGTTTCCCCATAAGGGTAGGCAAAGGGTACAAAGTACATACAGCCTAGTAAAAATAAAACCACCAAAGAGACGCTTCCCGCTCCCGCCAAAAAGACCAATTTACTATTTATAATAATTATTGAAGTGAAACTTCTTTAGGCGCATGAGGGTAACATTTTTACAGATGAAACGTCACGAAGATGTGCAACGGATATGTTGAAGAAGTGGGACAGAGCGATCGAAACCGATTGAGAGAGTAAGAAAGGGCAAACGTAGCATGAAGCAACTAGCCATGGAGTGAGAGAGATAGAGCGAACGCATTTACGCATAGTGCCATGGAGCGAGAGGTGGAAGAGAGCTATAGTGAGAAAGATTGAAAGAGAGAGAAAGAGAGTAAGGGAGATCGTGAAAAAATACAAGCTATTGGTTTGTTTATTCGTTTAGTAGTTAAATATTAGAAATTTAGATGGCAATTCTGTCGTATAACGTCTTTTGCAGTGAGTTAAATTCATAAATAAACTTTATGAATAAAATTTTGTGATAAATTTGTAAGCAGTCGCCCGGATAGCGAAAGGTCTTGGGTTCGAATCCCATCTGAGGGCTCGGAGGCTTAGTTGTTTTTTACACACGTATTTTATATCTTATAGAAATATTGCATTGTGAATGCAAACAATTAAATTAAAAACAAAATTAAGTCTTTTTGGAGTGGAGCGAGCGAAGCGAGCGAAGTTCCCATGGATCAGCTTCAATGGCGAAATGTCTGTTACGCCATAACTTCCCGAGTTCTTAACCGATTTCAATATTTTTTGCGTGGAATCGAATCAACAGGTTTAGGACCTGGATTGTGACGGAGCCGAATTCGCAAAAATTCCCATCAAAAAAATTTTTTTTTCTGTTTTTAGTTATTACGTTCCGCTCCAATATATGGTGCTAGCGTAGCTTTATGCTTAGCGACTGCATCGACTAGTTATTTTAAAACTACAAGTTTTCAAATACTCAACAAAGCACTCTTAAACCTTAACATACTCTCGTTTATGTTGTATCTGTCATTTCTTTTCTTCCCAACCTTTGACATAAGCAAAGCACAAGTTGTTTGAGCCACAAAAAGAAAAATGTTTAATCTTGATGGATGCAATCTAGGACCAAGTATCATATTTGGTCCTAGGATGCAATGGATGGATGTTATT
This sequence comes from Calamotropha paludella, assembly GCA_927399485.1. Taxonomy (NCBI): domain Eukaryota; kingdom Metazoa; phylum Arthropoda; class Insecta; order Lepidoptera; family Crambidae; genus Calamotropha; species Calamotropha paludella. Next base: position 21,849,743 of record OV656805.1, on the reverse strand, counting down.
TAAATAGTTTTTCTTGTATTGTAATAGGCAAAGAGCAGAAAGCCCATACAGTTCAATTCAATTTTGGGGTATACGGTTGCGTCGCATTACGTAACGATTCTGCCAATGTACGAGTTAAAAGAGACAAGTTTCGTTAGGTACTGTACAGTTTATGGAGAGAATGAGCGGTTTACGTGACGTTAGCTCTCTTGAGGATCTGTAACAATAACCAAACACATCAACACAAAGCCCACCACCATTCCTGTCTACTTTCCAGTAGGAGTACAATTATAGTCCAAGATCGCAGAGCGATCAGATATAACTTATTTTCAAATAGATGAAACCTTAGTTTCTCAGTAGAGTCTCATGTGCTTTGAATACCTGTGTGTTTATAGAGCTTACCTTAGGGCACCTGGGCAGGTAACTAAAAATAAATGTTTACTTAAATTTAAATGTCTGATGTTTATATAACGTTTGTAGAATTTTATTTTAAGGTGGTATCATAAATGTCAGACACTGTCCATGGACCAAAGCTTTTGTCAGACGCTTGAAAGCTCCAAAAAAAATATGAACTTTATTTATTTTAAAATGTCTGACTTTTCAATATGTTATTAAGGTAACTATTACTAAGTTATATTTCATTAGTCAGACAAATTGCAATGACCGAACAGCCCCTAACACACAAAAATTATCAGCTGGGAGTATGAGCGCGGGAGCACTGTGCACCTGCGTCTCAGAGTAAATTATTTAAAAATTTCTAAAGTACTTACTGTTTTGGATTTAATATTTGCATCTCTTTTTAAATAAGACCAACTCCTATTAGGTTAAAGTCTATTAAGGATTAATGCTAAAGGATAACACACGGTTACTTTTTTTACAATCTTATATTATTGAGCTTTAGAAATTTACAAATGATATATTTAATGGGACTGCGTACTTGGGTCAACATATACTTAATGTTAATAGCACAACCCAGCGACTTTTCATAACTTTTTATTTTACTTTAAACTTATATTTTTCATTCGAATGCACAGACTTTAAAATACCTGGCCTAGAAGTAACAAATTTAAAAAACTCTTTGTAATCCATTTTAAAATTGAAGAACGTTTGGATTTCTGCCTTTACATGTTCTTCTTTCTTGAGCTGCAGGAGCAAGCACACTTTCGCAAATACTTGCACATTTGGTTCTTACGCAAGAAATCTTTTTTGCCAAAAAAAATCTGGAAATAAAGTGCTGTATAACTTGTTTGTGCAGTCCTGGCTGTTATAACTGTGGTGTTTAATCACATGATAGACTGACGTAATATCAATGGCTGATATATTTTCCTCTTCTTTTGAAGTTTCTTCACGAAAAAGTTTGAAACTGATTGCAAAGACTCCCTATTCAATATTAACGATAGATGTTTCATGCTTTGAGAATGTATATTTAAATCTCTGACACCCTCGTACTTAATACTGACTGTTTTTCTACATAACTTACATTCTCCAGAGAAATTGTCTTTCTTAACAAGCCAACTAAATTGAGCTAACCATTTTTGTCTTGAAATGAAGTAGAATATTTGCTGTATTTTGACTTTTTTATGCTACTTCTGCAGTAGAAATATCATTCTGAGTTGAATCGTTGTCTTCAGAAGACATTATCGTAAAATGGATAAGAACTGAAGCCGTATCGTATCGCACGCACTGACCAGTAGACTGCTGCTGCGCGCGGTTGTATGATTTTGCACTCTCAAGCGCCACCGCGCGTAAATTTGAAATTCCGGGAGAAATTTGTTTATTTGAATTTCCTTCCGGGAGCCGGGAGATTTTAATTTTAATTGCTGAATTCAGGGAGACTCCCGGAATTCCGGGGGAGGTGGGAACCCTAGTAGTGGGGCATACGACATGACAGGGGGGCGGGGGCGAAGAGTGTTCTTCATTAAAATAACGTAAATTGTCTGATCTTACATCCCACTAGGGAGTTCTTCAGCAGTTGCGGCACCTCCGATCCACCGGCTTGCTGTGTGACCAATACGGCGAATTATAGGGGTTGTCCCCGCGCACCCAAGTTTAAATCAAAACCGCGCACTGAGGCCCTTTCACGGACCCGTCGTCACGCTCCAGCTCCTACAGCAGAACATCCCGCCCATGTATTCTTTTATTATAACAAGTCCCCTGGATGCGATCGCTTCTAATAAAACCTGCATAGCCTTTAATGGACTATGGCACAGTCAAGGTCAGTATTTGACAGAAGGGGGTCAACCCAACCCACTTTATGGGAGCAGATAAGCTATTTGTCATAACTTAGGAAAGGAATTGATAGTTGTTTGTATTAAATATCTGAATTAGCGGTATGATGTTTCCAAGGAACAAAGTTTATATATAAATATGTAATGTTATAAGTTACCAATAGGATTCCATAGCTCTGTCTTTCAGGGAACTGAACAACACTCACTATTTCACCATATATTATTCCACTATTCCTCACTGCTGAGGACCCATCAAGTACTAATAAATGAATTTTTTTTTCAGAATGACGAGAGCAAAGCTAGTGCTTTATGGTCTAGTGGCTTGGGCATTCCAGGGAAACAAGTAAAAATTCCCTTATTTATATCTGTAATTATTCATTTATTTCCCTTGTTGATATTTACATTTCCATATAATTGATTGATTAAAAATAAATAGATTAATTTCTGTCTAATAGTTTGTAAATTAAATGATATTATATACAAATCAGATTTTACCATGATTATTTAGAATGAATAATATTAAAATCAATTACCTACTCTTTTAGGATCATGAACATTAATTACTGTCTTAATCACTGGTCTTTCATTATTTGTTGCTATCATTAATTACTGTCTTTAATTACTGGTTTAACATCTTCTTCAGTATTGAGTGATTGCCAGAATCTTTTGAAATTGTCTAAGGCTTCATCATATGTTTTGAAGCTTACGGGTTCTATTATATTATATGGTACATTCCCAGCAATTTGTTCTGAAAACAATATCACATTAATAATATTATAGCACCCAATTACATATTAAAATTAGCAATTAGATGTGTGCGATTCCTGAGTTAGGTCATACTTTGTATGTATATAATATATACATATACAGTTGCAATGTTGATATAACAAAATGGAAAGGAATAAGAAATTAATTTTTGTACCAAGTAGTTTGTTATAACAAGGTTTGAAAAACTTAATTGAAAACTTATATATTAACCTCAAAATTACATAGGCAACCAGCTGCTCACTCTACTATACTCTGGAATAGCGAAAGATTTCCACTAATAAATATAAAGTAACTGTTAAGGTTCACTTGCTTGTTTCTCTGCCATTGCTACTTTAGAACTAACAACAGTATCAAACAGTAGTATTTAACAAGTTTGAATTTTCGGAGACATGAATTATTGTCAAATTGAATGAAAATGTAATGACTGAAAATTCGTTTTTGATATAAATATTCATAATGTAAAGGTATATTTTGCATTAGGCAGTTACAGGCACTTCTATTCTTCTATTTGCACTTACAGGCAGTTCTAGATTTTGAAAATTTTAGAAAATCAAAGAAATTATTATATGTATAGAGGCATGTTATATTAAGGTTACACTGTATTTATATGAAAAATGAAATTATTGTATTAGAATTCTTTGGTTGGCACAATAATTGTATAATATTTATCATATGGACTTAAACAAGAAGATATGATGGAAAATAGTTTTTGCTTACCAGCTTGATACAAAAAAATAATATACTAATTATTTAAAGAAGAAAACATTTAATTCAAACAAATCCATTCAATATGTTATATAGTAAAAGTCTGTGCCATTGAAGTTCACTCAAAATCTCATGTCTATTGTCGTATATTTTAAAAAGATGCACATCCTTTCTAGAGATCACCTATAAGAATCATATTTTTTATACTTTTAAACCCCATTGGAAGACTTAATCAAGACTTCAAATTCAATCTTCAAATTAATTGACTAGCAGTAAATCTGAATAATTTGTTCTTACCTCTATTGTTATTTGGTGTAATATATGCATGCTCCATTTTGATTAATTTTCTAGTTTTGCATAAATACTCTAAATTTTTATCTGGTACTTTATCAAATACAGGGTCTGCGCCTTGTGGTGGCGGCACATCTTTGAAAAACATGTACGTCCCTAGTGGATTTTCATATTTGCCTGAAATGAAAAACAGAAAGGTCAGCCAAAAGAGATAAGATAGCTACCCAACTTTCAAAGCTAACATAAGACATTAGCATCACAATTTTTCTACAAACCAGTAAAAACAGTATCGTCCAACTGAACAATTGGATTTTTAGTATTTACACCTAAAACATTAATACTTTTAAATTGTTCAATTTCAACATCATCACCAAGCTCTACATACACCAAAACTTCTTCTTCTGTATCTGATGTTGTGCACTGATTCATATTTAAATAATACTCAAGACCGGGCTTTTGCTGTAACTTGTATCATAAATTTTTTTATAACAATCAAGTCAACATAATATATCAAAAGTAAGTTTAACTTAAAGATGTGTAACTCATGAGTTAATTGATAAAACGATGTACATACTCAATTATATCTTCTATCCCTAAAGCCTTTGTGCAAAAGTTCATTCAATACGTAAATCAAATTGTATGTAATTCACTCAATTTGTGCAATTCAAAGAAAGAAAGAATAATGTGATATGGTGATATTTCTATTTAAATTATTATTTGTTTTGTAAAGTTTGTTCTGTGCAACACCACGACTGTTTTTGTGAACAACACATGTTGTTGTTGTTATTAGATTCGCCAAAAGGCAGGCAAAGGTACTAAGCCATACAGCCTGTGAATAACACATTTTATGAGACTAAGCTAGTATCAGTGTTGCCACCTTAGTTTTTGTTTAAGTGTGCAGTGTGTTAAGTGTAGAGTGCTAGAAAGGGCAAAAACAGGCTTTAAAAGTGTATGAAAATGGTTCATAATTTATATTAGTACGATATTTAATAAGCATCACTCGTCAGTACGCAATATTCCATCTCTACAACACCATGTCTCAGGTAGAAATGTGATGTTGTTATACAAACATCTGCCCATCCGAGATTCGAACCCAGAACCGTCGAAAGGTAGGATCGCTGCCGCTACACCAAACGGTCGTCAAATACCTAAGGATCAGTCGAGCTTAAAATTAACGATAAAGTAAGATTAACAAACTACAATGTCTACATTCAAATTACAATTAATACCATTAAGTTTAGACGCTGAAGAATGATAACGGGAGCTAATTTATTAATGTTGAATAAGTAAATCCCCGCAATTATACTCAGTAGCGTAAATAGGGGGGGGGGGGGGGGCAGAGGGTGCAAATGCCCCGGGCGGCAAGTTCCAAGGGGTGGCGCAGCCCTCTGACAGGGGCGGCGAAATTGGTTATCTGCCCCGGGCGGCAATTGATCTATTTACGCCACTGCTTATACTTAAACCTTTATCTAGGTTTCAGTAAAGGTGAGGGGATTTACTGAATCATCCATGGACTTCTTGAGAAAGCACGAAAATACACTTTTTGCTATTTTTTTTTACTTATCGACACATGTTTGTGCATTGAAATTATTAATTCAAATATCTTATTGTTGACTGCTATGCCTTAAAATTGTGAGCAACTGACAAATTGACAAACTATCGATAGTACAAAACAATCGATAGTCTCGATACCTTCGATACTTTCGATAGTAATGTTACCAAGAACATAAATAGTACCAATACTATCGATAGTGTATTGCACTCCTTTAACAGTATTTACGTTTTGAGCTATCGATAGTATCGATACTACGATCGATAATCTATTCCTTATCGATAGACTATCGATAGTCCACTATTGATCGACAACACTAGGAGAAACAAACATTATAGAAAAAATACAAAAAGGAGGCCAGTTTGCCCACTTATTATTTTAAGGTAAGCTTTAATCATGTTTTTAGTTATAAAGATTGTCGTTTTGCTTACAAAGACACCATTTTGACATACACCCCTTCTTACATACACAGCGTAATCCTTGGCCTGTTGTTGAAAATAGTTCTCAGATGTAAAGGGGTTTGAAGGTTTTGGCCCTAACGTCGGCCGCCACTTTGATTTTTTTTTCAAAATCGCGGTGCACAACGAAAGTTATATATTTAGATGGAGGACACTTATACAAACTAAAAAAATATGTGACATGATATCCTAAAGCGTCACGTTTCTGAATTATTCAAAGATAAAAATAACAGTTGTTATAATGAACTTATTTATTTATTTTGTAGTTATTTCATGTTGTTTAAATTATTACTTTTAATCTGAATCAGATAAGGGGCCATTCATTTATTACGTAAAACTATTTTCGCTAGTTTTTGACCCCCTCCCCCCTATTATAAGAAAAAATAAGAATAGGCCGACCCCCTCCCCCCTGTTTATTCATTTATTACGTAAGAATCTAATGGCAAATGAGTACACGTTTGGTTTGTTTTGACGTGTGATGTTTATCACAAATGTGATGTTTATTTTTCAAAGTAACAATTTTTAGAAATGTTTATTTGTACGTACAAAGTCACTAATAATTTTTATTTTTTTGGAAGAATTAACTTTAATTTTAATCATTCATCTTTACCTTCATAAGATTTTTAGTCCAGGTGCTTAAAACCCACTCGAAAAGTGGATCTGACACTGAAACATCGCTTATAATAGGTGTTGCTTCTAAATGGTTATTCAGGATTGTGACGTCGTCAACGTTCACCTATTCCACATCAGCTTCGATGCGGCACAAAACTTCTTTGCCTCATCTTGAATATATGGCTAAAGCTTTTTCTTTTTCAATATTTAAAATACGGCCATTAAGTTTTTGGGTTCACCATCCCTTTGCATTAAAATTTAAACCATAAAATATGTTGGCATGTGGTAATTCATACTAATGATATTTACGCATAATATTATAATTCATAAGTAGCTTAATTGTTTTTATCACAAATACAATCAGCATAATCTAATTTTAGCATATAATTCACAACCATTACTTTATAAAGACATTATGGTATCAAACCATAATGAATATAATCATAATCATCTTACACAGAATAAGTAACTCCTAAGATTATAGACACACATCAATAACTTTCTACATAAACATTGCTCTAACCTAACCTAACCTTACCTAAACCTACTTCAACACTATATAATATAGGAAATACTGGTTAAAGTACCTTTTTTTATTTTTAAGATTCAAACAACTATTAATAAAATAAAAGTTTATTATAAAATACTATTATGCGACTATACACAAAGCCTAAAAACATTGTGCAAATTATAATTATGCCACAGTACATATGCTGCTAAAAATCAATTATGACAAAGTAATATGCCAAACTATTTTAGGAATAAATACATTATGTTAACAAAAAGAGATCCCGAAGCTTTTACCTGTACGCATCCGAATGAACCTCGGCACTCGCGCAGTTGCCCGCGCTTTTTCAAAGTATAATTTTAACTTTGTGCATTTTTGTGATCTTACGTAAAAACTATTGAGACTCCTTCCCACCCCCTTGTAAGAAAAAATAAGACATGGTTGACCCCCTGCCCCCTAAATCATCTTACGTAATAAATGAATGGCCCTCTAAGAAAGAAAACAAATATTTTCATACTAATAATTGATTTTGCTCATTAATAACTTTTTAAAACAATTCAGTATAGGAATCAGACATAAATGTGTTTAATTATAATGATTTGTTATATTACCTATACTTTAATTTTGGTGAATAACTCCGAAACGTGACGCTTTAGGATATCATGTTACATATTTTTATTGTTTGTATAAGTGTCCTCCATCTAAATAGATAACTTTCGTTGTGCACCGCGATTTTGAAAAAAAAATCAAAATGGCGGGTGACGTTAGGGCCACCCTCCATACAAAAATCTTCAAACCCCTTTGTCTTAGGTTATACTTCTAGCTGACAAAATTTTTTTTAGACATATCGAACTCGGACCCTGAACAAGCATATTTAATATTGATATTCCCAACGTACAGGGCAAAGAGTACTTTTTTAAATAGAAAGTACAGGGTGTCTTTACTCTACGCTTTACGCTCCAATATAAAGAGTACAATGAACAAATAGCCTCATCTTCAGTAACTTATTTTTATAAAGCGCCGTTAAGCAGAAAGCGACCAGCGACCTTTTTAGCAAAAATGAGTTATAATACCAAGGGTGCTAGGTATATTATTCTTTATCTTATGTAAAGACAAGCAAGTTCCTAGCATTACTAAATTCGAATTTTTGATTTGGCATATGAGATCACATATAATCGCCGCCATTTATTTATGCTACAGACGACCAACTAACTATAGCAACTGGCCTTGCATAAACCCAAAATATTTAAATTATATTTAACAGAAAACGACCATCGGTTATGGCTGGTTTTTGCAAAAATATTAATCGCAAGATATAGTGATTTGTTATTTTACAGAAAGCGTACATTGTAATGGTAGCTTTCTGCAACTTAAGTAATAGATTTCACTGACATGCAGAATGGGTCTCATTCTGCAAGTCAGTCGTGGTGGTCTATTTATGATATACAAAAATGAAACATTTTCACTTAGATTTTGATTTTACAGAACGTAACTTTGATTGTGATAGTTAGTTGTGTTGATTTAGTTAATCTATGACAGTCAACCTTTCAACCAAACATAATAATAGGTGTATTTATGCGTTTTACGAAGAACGCTTTGAACGGTTCCAGTTATGAATTATGAATACATTTTTTTTCAACATCATTTGATCATCAATCTAGATTGGTATTCATCCTCATGCATCACTATCAAATTAAGAAAATAAAAACTGAAGACTGGCTTATACGGGCTTTAAACTCCTTGCTTTTATTTAAGGCAAAAACACAAAAAAAAGAAAGTCCAATATGTAGCTCAGTCTATGGTACCCGACCTAGTTTTTTAATCTACTTCTGCTTGTCAATGGACATCAACAACCAACCAATCACCAACCAATCGAATTCAGGCACGGCAAGTGAATAAGGTAAAAAATAATTCTCCTTGCTTACTACGTCTATTTACTTAACTTGTGCTAATAAAGCAAAAAGTCCAGTGAAAATATACTTGCACTATGTCTGACTGGGATACGGTAACAATTCTTCGCAAAAAACCACCAAAAGCATCTGCATTGAAGACTGAACAAGCTGTAAATGCTGCACGTCGTCAAGGTTTACCCGTGGATACGCAACAAAAATTTGGTGCTGGAACCAATAAACAACATGTCACTACAAAAAATACAGCTAAACTTGACCGAGAGACAGAAGAATTGCGTCATGAGAAAATACCACTTGATTTGGGAAAACTCATAATGCAAGGGCGTCAGGCTAAAGGCATGAGTCAGAAAGATTTAGCTACAAAAATTTGTGAGAAGCCACAGATTGTGAATGATTATGAAGCTGGTCGTGGAATTCCCAATAATATTGTTCTCGGCAAAATTGAAAGAGCGATTGGTATAAAACTTAGAGGAAAGGAACGTGGCCAACAGCTACAGCCTCCTGGAGGAAAGAAATAACGGATTCCCTGGGAGGCGAAGACTAAACTCCGATATATATTTATTGCATAATAATTTTCTCATTATTGCTGTTAGTGTTCTCGGTATGTTATTAAGATGTACACTAAAATTAACAAGAAAAAGAACATTATAACCATTTCTTAATATCTGGAATCTTCTGTTTATTATTACGTTTTATTAACAATGTTACCAGTAGGAAAATTTTCAGGTTACAGCAAAATAAGATTGTGTGATATGCAATAAAATAGTTATTATTTGATTATAGAATTATCTTTCCAGTTGCATTTGTAAGTCAGTCTTTCTATATATCCAAGTTGAAATCACTGTCCTTATTATTTTTGGTATCTGATATGAATAACAGGCTGTTTTTGTTTTGGTAAAATTAAAGGTTATATTTTTTAATAGAATTATTTTTCTATCAGAGATATGATAAATCATTTTGACATACAGCTAGTTAAATATTTGATGACACTAATATCATTTCACAGTTTTTTTTAACTTATCCATCTAGTCTCATATTCCAGCAGCGGTAGCCAATATGTGAAAAAAAAAATATATTTATCAATGAGGGCAGATAATATTTGTTTATTGACTGCAAGGCCTTGGTTACTGTTTTTTACAATATTTTGGTTTGCATTAATACTATTTATTTTAAGAACAACCTGTAACCAAAGGAAATGTATTTTTTTAAGCTAAGAAAAATACTTAGCCATTTGACACTGCAGCCATGATTATTTACATGTATAGCTCATGTTACATCCAAATATGGTAAAAATTGAATGTGGATTTCCTTCCCTATGAAAAGAAAAGCTGATTTAAGGTTCATTCTATTGCAACACAGTAAAGAAACCTAACAGTCTTCATAATTTCTACACAATAAGGCCACCTGCTGACAGAGTTGTCAAAGTGGGGTCGAGTCTAAACTTTTCAATAATATAGGTTGGGACACCCCAACTACACCACCACATAACTACCCAGTCTCTCTGTAGCTACGCCTTGGGAACCCACCTAGCTGGGTATTTGAGAGCATTTTCCCAAGATCAAAATAGGGGTTAGGTTAAGTGTGTTAAATGTTTATAGAATGAATGAATTTAAATTATTATAAAAATACATCATACAGTAATGTAATACACATTACATTACGGTGATGTATTTTTATAATCATTTAAATTATTATATTAGAAAAATACATCACAGTAATATAATACACATACACCTAACCTAACCCCTATTTTGATCTCGGGAATTTGATTGTGAGTTCCCAAGGCGTAGCTACGGAGAGACTGGGTGGTTATGTGGTGTAACCACTCTAAGGGTGTTCCGTCCACCGCAAGTGCGGCGAACCACGGGAATTAACAATGCAACCGCAGTTGTTGATGGTCGGTCCAGTGGTGGGATCCCAGCATCTAGGAGCTCTGTAGCTCCCTTCTACGATGTGGGCGCGCTGAAACACAGATTCGTTTATTCACCACGAAAGCCCTGTTCTAGACGGCGGAAGTCCGCCACCTGCCCTCACCGCAAGAATCACTTGACGCTTGCCCCAGCGATCCCCACTGTTGCACGACCATCTTACGTCGCGGCCACCTCCATTGCCATTTCTGGCTCGTTTGCAGCCGGCGGGGTGATAGTCGCGTGCTGTGTCTTTGGTAGTGCAGAACGGGGGGGACCTTATAGGACTAGCCACCCAGAGTGTGACCTGCGCTCAGTTTCGCCGCGCCGCACATAGTACACAATGTGGCTTGGCGATGCAATCTTGGTATCCCACATCTAAAACAGAACCCACTTCTGTCGACGCTGGACCAACATAACTCGTGGGCATGCCTTCTTCTAAGCAGCGATAACACCTCATGAGCATCGGCGGTATAAGATTAAGGGCCGCCGAGACCCATCCTACTAGCAAGTTCCACGACTTTTGCTTGACTTAAGATTTGGACCAAGCTTGGTCCGGCTACTTCTGCTAGGTTTTCCGCCAGCTTAGGGGCTGTCCATTAATCATGTGAGGCTCGAAAGGGGGGGGGGGGGAGGGGTCCATAAAAAATCACGAAATATCACAAGGGGAGGGGGGGGGGGGTGTAGTAATATATCACGTGTATTTAAGCTAAGCTAAGGCACATATGAATTCTTGTCACAAACAACTGAATCCGAGTAATAATAGTCTAGAGATGTACAATGTTCGTCCTTCCCGCATCCCGTCATGTGAGGATCGAACGGTAGATCGAAAGAGATTCTCTGCGTAGTGCAAGAAAATAAAGACGCCGAGTGGCTTGATGAAACCGATGTAGATATGCAACAAAGCACTGTGCCAACAACTGACTGGCAAGATGCTGCAAGAAAGTCTTGCCAATCCGTGGGCCGAGGATACTGTACATTAAATGTATTTTTTTATTTTTTATTTAGGATGGGTTTGCTCTTGATCCCAATCAAACCCAGGGGCCAAGACAGAATCCACGATGGAACGAGCTAACCCAGAAGGTGCCTATTCACCCTGGCTTTGAAAATGGACGGGTTATAAGTTCTCGGAAATACAGACGCAGGGAGGGAGTTCCACTCCTTTGCTGTGCGCGTTATGAAAGATGTTAAAAAATGCCAAAAAAAACATCACGTGATTAATGGACGGCCCCTTATCAGCTCGCTCAGAGTTATTCTCGCCTGTGACTTTGATTTTTCGAGCCCCCGTAGCTGTAACTCAAATCTTGAGGCCAGACCCGATTGTGGAGTGATCGATTTGACCCTTTGCTTCTCCGAGTACGTCAGCTTATGCGATCCCCTCGCTGATGGCATCAGGCTGCAGTTTAAGGATAATTATAGCCGGGTGAGGCGGACGCAACTTCTTTTGTTTTTGCTTTTTTTTACTTTTCCGCCTTTTGCGCTTTTCCTACCTTAGGCGATTCCTGCGTTTTTTTGGTTTTCCACTGCGCCTGCCAGCCGTCGTCCATTGCCCGTCAGTAGATAATGGCAGTGCATATTGTACGTCTTCTTGTATCTGTGTGGTAGTAAATGGCAAAGCTGCAGCTGCTTCGGCAGCCGCCGCACTTGTTTTCGTCTGGGACAAAGCTGCGGACTGCTGGATTCTCTGGTTTGCCTGGTCAGAGGCAAGAGGAGGGTGCCGAAGGTGTCAGCAGTCTGCTCGCATCCTTTCCGTCTCAATTTTCTGTCCGGCGCAGTTCGAACACGGTGTAGAAGAGAGAGCTTTTATCTTTAAACTTGCTACTTCGTTTTTTTAGCGCTCCCATTTCTTCCCGCATCCACTCGCTATCCGTCTTCAGCCGACCGCACCTTCAACCTTTCCCTATGGAAGCAAAGGCCGATTTAAGTTTCAATCTATAGCAATACAGTAAAGAAACCTATCAGCGCTTATAATTTCTGCATAATTTGACTACTTGTTGAAATATATTACATTATGCGAATATTTTAAATTCAATCATTCTATGAACATTGACACCATCCATAATCGTTGGACATGTGTACGTAATGCGCTTGGTGTCACAAATTTAATATCAATTTATCTGTGTAATATTACGAGGCGAGGTAATATGACATTATAAATTACTCGGTAGCAGCAAACATCCATCACAGTATCACTTAAATATGCACGTACGTACTAGATTTAATAGAAAAGGAGTTTGCCCAAATAGTATTGATGAAAGTACTGAACTAAATATTTTTGTGTCTTGTTGAAAATGTGTTTCATTGATAATGCTATCTTAATGAATTCAACGTACCAACTTAAGTCAATTTTCATTTTCGAAATTAAGAGATATTGATCAAAATAAATGCTTTTAGGTTATAGTAACTTCAAAGTAATATGGACTTTATGTAGCCGTGTTTTAAGACTCGCATTCGTGTTTTGGATGTAGTTGACAAAATGCAGTTCTGCTAGGTCTTAATTATTAGGAAAATAGTGCCAAAAAATTGTATATCGTGATAAAAATAGACAATTGATATTATGTTTAGGTAGGTATACATAGAAGGAACAAATTAAAAAGAAAACAATCAGACGAGATGATTGATCATTTATTGACACTAGGGGTGTAACCTATAATATCACTTATCAATAACGTAATCAATTTGCATTACCATGATTTATAACGGTCTAATTCAATATTTAAGGGAGACTTAGTCCTTGCAATTTTCAAAAAATCTTTTTTTTTATTATCACAACAAGTATTTTTACAATCACGCTACGCACGGTTGTAGCAGACGATTACACGACCAAGTATTTCATTGTTACATAACCATGATTTTCATAAGTTGCAAATTTGAACGAAAAACGATTAGGAGCGTCAAATTAAAGAAGATATGAGTTGTTTTGTTCTTTGATTATTACGTTATTAATCGATAACACTTTTAATAAAAAAATTGAACATACAAGTAAACTATATCTTTTCCACTAAGTCGTATTTAAAAAATTTAATCAACTTATGTACAATAATTGGTACTACTCCAGTAAAGTAAAAAGGGTGTTTTTTAACCATATAATCTAAAACACAGGGATTGCATAGGCAATTCGAAAATCGGTATAACAAAGCAAGAAATTCAACGATACGACATTTCAATATTTGAAAAATATGCAAAATTGTAGCTGAAAAAAAATAACACGAGTAAAAAGTTGTTATTTTTGTCCATTTTACACGAAAGGATAAAGAAATTTATAATTAATAGAGTTTAATACACAAGTCTTAACCGCCCTGCACACACTTTGCTTTACACCAACCCAATGATTAATAAAAAATCCAAACAAAATACGCTTAAATGAAGTTTGAAAACAATCACTTTACTTCAAAGTGTAGGCGATTTCTCTTTAAACAGTCTTGCACGTTTATGAACATTGTTATGAACATATTATTGAACATATTATTACTTTTTTTATCCACTTCGTCAAATGCAAGGATATTTTGTGGATTTGGGCCTCCTTTACATTTTCGCCCTCGATTTCAATTGCAAGTGTGAACACATTTCGTTAGGTAGGTAAATATGCAACATAAATGCGTGAACGCAAGGTTATGCGTCGCGGGAGGTCCCCGGGTGACTAGCTTCATTGCGCAACTCCGCGCGCACCATGCGCGCGCAGCCCGATGGGGCGCTGTTTCATTCAAGTATTTCGGGCAGTCATAGGACTGTAGGTATACTTTACAAGTAACCAGCTGTTGTAATAATTCGCTCGGACAAAATATTTTTTTGCGAAAATTTTACCTACCTACTTTTTTTAATAATGAAGTGTTTAAATGATATCTTATCCCTGGAAAAAAATTGTATGCTGTATATAGTGTAACTGTGCTAAATCTGTCGCTCTCGTGTAACGGTTTTACACATACCGCGGATAGAGTAGTCGCGGGTCATGCGAGCGGCCCGTAAGTCCGTATAGAAGCTTCGCTTCAGAAAGGGATACGTAGTGCAATTAAAATATTGCATAATTATTGACAAATTTGTACTATGACGTACTGATAAGTGATGGATGACATGCTATAACAAATAAGTATTTTTATACATGCTTAAGGAACGGCACAATATCTTCCATTATGTTAATACGTAAAGATAGTGATTTCGGCATAATTTCGATTTATCGGTCATGGGCCAATGGTCTTGTCATTTGGTTTAGGCATTTCAAAACTGAAAGAAATTGACTATTATTTTTAAATAATCACTGAAAGTATGATATTTGAACTGTTTCATAGTATGGTTCAGTTTTCAGAGTATCACAGTAATGGTAATATCACCGTCGCCACGTGATTTTACCCAAGGAGGTACTACGTACATTTATCAGTTTGATCCATCCTTTTGGTATTGATTAACGCTAGACTGATCGTGTAACCCACACTAAATGATAAAATACTGGTAAAAATTTGGATATTTTGGCTATTCTAATAATTCTACATTCTGCCGTCAGTCAAGACTGATAGCTCTGTGGTGAAAGATAGTGATTGCTTACTCTTTGGACTGATCTTGTAACCCACCTTTAATATCACATAACTTTTGTCACCGAGTAATATCATATTAGTATTGCCTGACCATTGATTGTCTATTGATATACTATCATAGGCTACCTACGGACATCAAATAACCATAAAGTTGGAGACAACACTTCTAATTCATATATTATTATGATCCAAAACCTTAGCGTATATAGCGTCGATGTGTCCTTTTCCTCTTTCTAATAGTCCTCGGTATTATCAGGTGCAATAAAATTGTACCTGTAATTAACTTTTCAAAGTTGTTTACAAAAAGTTGTTAATTTAATTAGATTGTTAGCCCGGGACCACATGGCACTGCATTATGATAGATCAGATTGATGTCCTTATAAGAAAACCACATATTTTTTAAAATGTGTGAAGAAAGAATAAAGATAAAATAGAAAGCTAAACATCTCAGAATATAAAATGTCATATTCAATACCTACATATTAACAACAGAAATTAATAATGAGAAACTTACCAGTTTTTAGGCGAATAAGAATGTAATAGCAGAAATTTTGATGTTTCCACTTTACTTCTCGAATTATGATTTTCATTGTGATTTTGTTAAACTTTATTATTATTATTATAAAAATTAGGCAGCCACTTGAAACAACTCATCATTGCCCGTATCGATAACGAACCCTATCTGTATACATTTCAAATCTTTCACTACCTCACTAATGGCGGTGAAATAATACAATTAATAAAACGAGAAGCCCGAAGCCTCACACATAATGCCCAACGACACCGTAAGAAGTTATCTAAAACCACCGTATGACGGGCCCTACCAAGCATTGTATCTATCATTCATAAATCAATATTATTATTATCTAATTACAAAAAAATACTGATGACTAGGTTGTATGGGCCTATGTAGCCTTCTCTAAAGGAAAAATCTGAGAAAACGTGATTCATAGTAGGAAAAAATCAATATAGCAAGGCTGAATGGACTCCAGATTCCATTGCTTTTCCGTTTAAGAAGGCAGAATAAAAAAAAAAAGTAAAGTAGTGTTTGACGTTTGTCCGTTCTGTGGTTCAAAGATTTGTGGAATCTTTTATTGGGGAAATTTAATAACACAGAAAACAGTTACACCGATTTGAAATAAACAAATAGTAAATAAATAACTTTGCAGGACTACACTGTTATGTTGTTTCTACGTTTTCTTCATAATGTCTTTTTCATTTGGGTCTAACTCTACAACGCAAAATACACCTTTCGGTTCGGCGGCAAAGCGTAAGTTTTTTCAGGTTTTTGAATTATTTGTATATAACTAAACAATTTTTTTTCCTCTTCTAAGACAGAATAATGAAATTAATTAAAATTACATTAAATTATGTTTCAGCGACGTTTTCGTTTGGTAGTACTAATACAGCTACCACCTCAAACGCAGGTTTCGGTTTTGGTACATCAACTAGTTCGTCAGGATTTGGTTCCTTTGGTACTACTAGCACAGGTAATTGTATATCGAAATAAAATATCTTGAGTTTCTTAAACTCTGTTTATAATAAAATTTATTTGAAGGCTTGCCACCTTATTCTAATGTTAATTATATTGTTGTAATCCGTCATGAAACACTGTGATCCACCCTTTTTTATTGTAAATTTATTTGTTGGAATTTAAACTGCATGGATTATTACTGACATTACAAAATATAAATTTAAGTCATTTCATAATATATTTTATCTTAATAAAATTGCACTTGAGGATGTTATTTATGTTGGTAAGCAGCAATTACAACAAATTGAAACTACTAGATCAACACTAGTCTTATTTGAGCCTTTTAAAATTAACATGAAATTTTTCATAATTATCTAATTTTTAAATCTAAGCATATTTTTACAATTAAAATATACGTTTACATGTAGTAAAAAGTATCTTACTATTATGAGTTCCTGTTTTAAACCTGTTGTCCCAGTAAGTTGACCCATAACCCGATCCATATGTAATTTTAATTACCTATGGTTCTATGTCGTGAGGAATTATTCCCTCGACTCCTGATTATATTGATAGAAGAAGTTTACTCATTAATAAGAAAAAGTCAAAAATATTCTTTTGGCTTATAAATACATATACATACATACAATCACACCTTTTCCCGCATGGGTAGGCAGCGATCACAGATTTCCACTTTTCACAATCCTGACATACATCTATCGCCAGGCCCGGATTTGGACGTGTGGAGGCCCTGGGGCAATAAATGGCCCTATTTATATTCGAACAAAAAGTCAAAATCGTTGATTGCGAATATGAGTGATTCAGTTTTTATAACAATGTTAAAAGTTCTTCTATATTCTACAAAAAAAATATTGTCAAAACTTGATAGTTGAAAGTAACCCGTCGAAATTTGTATTTTTTTTATCTCTGTTGTGGGGGCCCCTCTCTTGTGGAGCCCCCAGGGCAGGAGCCTCACCTTCCCTCCCCCAAATCCGGCTCTGTCTATCGCTTCTTCAACTCTCATCAGACCTTTGATACAAGTTCATTGGTTAAGGGTACTTTTGACCCTTATAAATAAATATTAGACAACATCCAATACATTGTTCTGAACCCAAGTTAAGTAGCTTAACAACTTGAGGTATGGAATTCAGAAACAACAAGGTTACTATAACACTCAAATCCGAACCAATGTAGAAAAGTTTGTTTTCTACATTGAACTGCCCGGGATTGAATCCGGGACCTCAGAGTGACATTACAATGAAAATTAATATGCATGCCTCTCAACCACATAGGACCGGTTGTAATGAGTTTGGCTTAATGTGTAAACTTTACGTTTGATGGTTCTCATTTTCTAATAATATTGTCAGAAGTCCAGGAAATCCAGTCTAGTTGACTTAGTGGCAAGAAATGACTTGCATATTATATTAAACTTTTTTTTATCAACTACTTTACTTACTGTGATTTTTATTTATGACTTAGCTGCTCCATTTGGAGGATTGGGCACAACTCCAGCTTCTACAGCTCCATCCTTGTTTGGTGGTACTGGATTTGGAAACACTGCTGCCAAACCTGCTTCTGGTAATAATATAATTTTATTCTCATTGCAGCTTCAAAAGGTTTTTGTTAAAACATGAATAGTAAAACATTAATATTGCTGTTAAAATAATGATTATTTTGAGTTTTAACATAACACAAAAGTAATTATATTGTTTTACTTTAGTTGAATTTCTTTACACATTTAAAATACTAATAGATACGTAAATAATTTGATATAAATAGGTAATGGGAAAAGCATATGATTCTTTTAGTAAGATATTTTTATTATTATTGTTACATGCTGTGGGTATTGGATAGTCTACTGAAAGGCTGTGCTAGGTCAAGGGTGTCCATTGTCACCTGGACACTCCAGCCCCCGAATTATCTTCCATGAGAAGAGGGCGTAAAGAGTCGGTCGTGGTTGTCAGATGGAGAAAGTCCATAGGGATTTACTCAGGACGGACAGAAGGGGGATGGTGGCCGCTTGCATTAATGTAAATAGTCTCTTGCCCCTGGCGAGGCAAGCCGACGGCTGCTGCGTTGGTCCTACTGTCAGTATTTCACATGCCTTTTACGTCTGGGGGAATGCTTGTTACGTATCCCCCGTAGTGAGGGGGCTTCATGGGCCTACAGTCGTGGTCAATGGTGGTGAGTGCTAAATCACGACCCCACCGGACCTCGATAGACTGGAGGGGTACATCGCCATGATTTTTTTAATTAGAATAAGCCCCGCCTATGCCCTGTGCGATAAGGTATGGAAGAGTTCAACATATCCCTGCTGCCAAACTGCGGCGGGACGAATCTGTTAAGGATTTTTTCACTGCGACACAAAAAAAGACATTAATAAGTGAGACATTCTTTTTATAGATATAGATTGTTAAATTTATGATATATTTTGAATGGAATGTCCGATATGAATAATTATTTTTTAGATACTAAAACAGCCTTAAACTTTGAGTGGTTTGTTTGGACAAACATTAATACCAAAGTAGAAATAACGTTGTCTAGTTTCTGCAGGTATTTTTAGTGACATATGTAAAATATTTATTCATATGGATCGATTTGTAGTTATTGATGTGTTCTCTAAACAATATTACATTTTCAAAATACATTGTAGGTTTTGGAGCAGGTGGTTTTGGCACAAATACATTTGGCACGGGCACAACATTTGGTACAAGTGCTCCCACATTCGGTAGTACAGCTCCAACATTTGGTACCAATACTCTTGGAACAAATTCATTTGGTGGAAACACATTTGGTGCTGGATCCAATTTTGGGTCAACCTTTGGTACGAAAACAACAACTGGCTTTGGTGGATTTGGAACAAACCTCGGAAATGCATTTGGTCAGCAGGCACAGGTATTTTATTGTGTTAATAAAAAGATTTAATTTTAAAATGGGTTTGTGATTTGTAACAATGTGAATGTATATATTATAGGCATATCAATGTAAAAGTTTCCAATTTTTTGATATGGATTGATCATAAATATTTACGTGAAATTAATAAAAATGTGAAAGTAGCATTAAGATATCTCTAGAAATGAAAAAATATTATAGGACCTTATAGTGGCGCTTGCAAGAATAACGCTCCAGTTGCGTGCTCCAGCGTGTGATGTCACTTTACTAAGACGACGCTGCTCGTATACGCGAAACTAGTGATTACATAACAACATTTTGCACGGAACATAGAAAATTCGTCGATGTGCGGTCATTTGCGCCGTTCGTAGCATTTTTTCTTTATTACAAGACGATAAAAAATTACATCTTATATTTCCCTACGTGTCATAGCACGACAGATAAAAACCCAATAAAGTTTTTATCGTGTACCTAAGTACCGAGTTCGTCCGGTACCACTTACTATAGTGACAGGTTTCTTACTTAAAAAAAATATTGATGTGAATTTAAATACTCTAACATTTCTGCCACAAAATAACAGCGGACGCGAAACTGTTTCTTTGTAGTTTATAAGCACCGTGTTATTATGCGTATGAGACACTCCAGCGTGTATTAAATACAGCTGTCGGTTTATTTCTACGTTCCGCAATTTCCATGCTTGATGAGCCGTCACTTAAGTCGCATATTTACAGATGCTCATGCACATAACGTCTTCTTTAGTATACTTTATTAAGAATTTTCTCTGGTTACATATACAACAGCCACAACAACAGCAGCAGCAAGGCCCTTCTACAGCTCAGGAAGCACTGCTTGCAGCTGTTTTCAATTGTTGCGTCTTTGGCGATGACAGAGACCAGGTTCTTGCCAAGTGGAATCTGCTACAAGCACAATGGGGAACTGGTAGGTTAAACTTTTATTTACCTTAAATTCATGGTTTGATTTTGAATACCATTTAAATTTTAAGCGGGGAAGTGCCGGCAGCACACCTCCACCGCCTCCAGTCTGCCGGGGGTAGGGCGACCGCGCCGACTGCGGAATCTCCTGGGAACTTGTTAACGGGGGACCTCCGCGGGCGCGGGATTCCCGTCCCTGGCGGGCTGGGGTCGGTCGGCGGGTGTGGCAGTTCTTCTCCTCACCGAAACGTGGCCAGCGGTTGTCGGGCCGGGAGACCGATATCCGCATTGCACTTGGCCATCAGGCGTGCGGGGTGTTCAGGGCGTCACGGCTCACCCCGTAGCTCCGTCCCCCACGGAGCATAGGAGACGTCCGCCCAAGGTGGCGGACCCACACTGTTCAGGGTCGCGGTTGAAGCCGAAAGGGCGCCACGTGACGCCCACCAATGTGTTGTGGGACGCCGTAGGTTTTAGTGGGTAGGCCTCCAAACCTTTACCGGGCACTAGGCCGGATAGGGGCATCGAGGATAGTCTCGGTAGAGACAACCGTCTCGTGTTCTCCCGGCACGAGCGAATGCTTCCTTCCTTTTCTTCCTTAAAAAAAACGTACTAATAGTAAGAGGTTGGCGTTAAGAATTTAAGTTTTCTTGTAATTTAGAGGAGAAATCTATTCAATTTAAATCAGATTTAATCTGAAATTAGCATATTTTTTTTATGTTTTCAGGGCAGGCCTATTATAACCGAAATGCACCGCCCCTAGACTTGAATGAACAAAACCCGCTTTGTAGATTTAAAGCGGTCGGATACTCTAGACTAGGAGGTCGGGAGGACAAAGATGGTCACGTAGCAATGTTGTTTAATAAGCCTGAGCAAGATATCAAGTGAGTAGTTAAATCACTAATGTTATGTTTGAATACCTATGTGCGTAATTATTCTAAGGTTTAAATACCAAATTATACTTTGATATTACTTAGTTCTTTCAAGACTACATGTGTTTGAGTAATTAGCACGTCTGTTCTCTAGTTTTCCGCCGCGGTCTTGTAAAATATTGAAAAATAATAATATTGCTCAACAGCACATACATTATTCTAAAACCTTATATTATGGAATGTAGAAACAAGGACGGTACCACAACACCCAGACATAAGCCAATACGGAATAGTTGACCTGGCCGGGATTGAATTTTATTATTCTCGTATCTCGTACAAAGACTGGAAATGTCTTACCAGTTCGAGATTTCTCGTACGTCTGGCAACGCTGCGCCGCCGCGCCAGCTAAACTTTATATAGCACCGCTATACGGCGTTTGCGTTCCGAAGCAACTTCAGAGAGGTCAATAATACGGACCCGTGACGTTAAAGCAACTGTGAACTCAGCCAAGCTCCGGCACATAAATATCCATGACTTAAGTACAAATGCTCGTATTCATCAAATCATCAATAACAAAGAATGGATAACAATTTTGACATTTTTGGAACCACAAAAGGCCATTTTAGTTTCGAGCACGTGAAAAAACATGCCTTCAGAGACACAGTGTTTAAAATGTAATAGAGTATAGTTAGAAAAACAGTAAATATAATTTACTTACAAATTTATTTATCAGTAACGCAAACAAAGCCTTGTGTACTCCGCGTATTATTTGAGTCTGTCTGGGCACATGTGGTATATTTTCATTTAGCGAGATCCCTAATATAAGTGTTGCTTAACTTGGGATCGCAGCGATGTGCAATAGTGTCTATTGCATCTTTAGGTTACAATTCGATTGAAGAGATTTAACGTTTTTAGTTAGCTTGATTTGAAGTTATCTGTATTGTCTTTTTTATTAATATAAAGTAAATATTATAACCCTAATATATAACAACCGTTAGTTTTGTCGCAGTCTTATAATTTTACTAAAATATTGATAAATCTGTAAAATGACAATACTATTTTTGTAATTAGTAGAACACAATTTAATAATATGATGTTATTTTTTCCAGAAATAATCAACAAGCTTTTATAACTTCTTTGTCTGGTTTACTAGGAAATAAACCACACCTTGTTGTTAATATAGACTCTGTGAAGGCTGTTTCGGAAAATAAGACTCAGGTATTTTTTTTAATTATATTTAGGATAACGTATCTTTGTCATTTTTAAGGGATCTACTCATAAATGGGATTGTAATAATTTGACAATGGGTACTTTTTTAAATACCAATATTAACAGTCTTTCTGAGTATAAAATGCTAAATTACTAGATTATCATTGTTATATCATTCTGATACTCACTTCGGGTTCCATATTTTCAGGTGGTCGTGTACGTAGTGGATAAGAACGCAGGCGGATCACACGTGTCGGCAGGGGAGCTAGCCGGGTTTCTTAACGGAGCGGCGCGTGCGGCGCTCACTGGCGCTAGTTGCGGGTGCGTGTCCGCCGTTACTAGACCCTCACCGCAAATGCTACAGCACTACTTACAGACACCACCGCCAGGTGAGTTAGGGACCACTGGAGTGATTTTGCTGGAGCTGTGCTAGTTTTCTCGGAAAAGGGCTGGTTTTGCCGGAGCAACGCTAGTTTAGCCGGAACAAAAATGGTGTTATAAGAACAAGTCTGGTTTTGCCGGAGCAGCCTTGGTTTTACCACAGCACGATTGGGGTTACTGAAACAGGGTTAGTTGTCGAAGTTGCGCCGATTTTGCCGGAGTAGTACCAGTTTTAACGGCACGGTGCTCGTTTAACAGGAGCAAAGTTGTTTTGCTGGAACAGGACTGGTTTTGCTGGAACAATGCTGGTTTAGCCGGAGCAGGATTGGTTTAAACGGTACAGAGCTGGATTTGGTGCAATTTGTGGCTGGTTTTGACGAAATTGGACTGTTTTGCTAGAGCAGGACTGGTTCCACCAGAACAGGTTGGTTTTTCCGGAACAAGGCTTATTTTAACAAAGCAGCGCTAGTTTTGCCGGAGCAAAACGGATTTTGCCGGAGCAAAACGGATTTTGCCGAATCAGGACGGGTTAGTTATCAATTGTCATCTTAGATTGCCCTGACCAGATATACTCTTTTAGTTTTGCGCTAAACTTAGCAAAAGCAACCTAGGTGAGTTCTCACCTTAACTATAATTCTATCATCCCAATAATTTATAATTTACATGCAAAAAGAGGCCGAGTTATTATTAGTTATAGTAATAACTCGGCCTAACTAGTTATTCTAGTTATTTCATCTAAAAATAAAAAGATTCAAACTAAACTTAAAAAATATTAAGTTACTTTTTTTGTCGCATTTAGTTTAACGTCGTATAATATTATATCAATTAGTATAGCTTTCTTACTTTTAAGGTTGTAATTTTACTTCCTTATAGGTTGCTTATATTTAATGCATGATGTGGCAGCCTATAACTAAAGCAGCGCTATTTTTAGTGTTAGATGTATGTGGTTATTGTGATATATTTTGTGTTTACTTTATTGGTTGTCCTTAAATAGGACAAAAAACTGACAATTTGGGCGCTAGTCCCCTTGGGTCGGCTTAAAAATATTGATTTCGACAAGCCTCGCTTAGTCGAGGTATCAGTTCTACAAATACCAAGACATGTGGTGACTATACTGATGTATCTAAATGTTAATGTGTGCATTATTTTAAAACAGCCGTTCTCTTTTGTTGTAAGCTATAAAATTACATTTTGCAATTTATTATATTACTAACTTAATCTATTTTTTTATGTTTTACCTGAAATTTATTTCAAAACTTATATTAAAACCTGAACCTGAAACTATATTAAAGCCGCGCTTCGACAAAAACTGGCATATTATTATACCGACATGTACCCATATCAGACAGATGATTTTGAGGAGGGTCAGCTGCAGTTAGACTCGATAATTACGGACGGACAGAGTCATCGAGTAGAAATTACTTTACTCTAAAATTCGAATCGTTATGTACAAAAATTGGTTGGAGTAGAGCAATGGGTGTAAAAACGCCACAGAAACTAAAAAAAAAAACACAGAAAACATACGCTATCCGAAAATCGGTATATAAAGTCAACAATACGACATTTGAATAATTTCCAAAATCCGGAGGAAAAAAATTACAAGAGTAAAAAACGTTTATTTTTTTACTACTTTATCTTGGAGCATCAATAAATTCAAGTTACACGTTTCATATTTTTCATCAAAATTATTCTATGCCAAAAACTATTACCACTCATTTACCGCTAAACCCGAAGCCGGAGGAAAAAAATAATTAGAGTAAAAAGCTGTTATTTTTGTCAATTTTACACGATAGCATAAAGAAATTTATCATTACTAGAATTTTATATTTTTTTGAAAATAATTTAAGTCCTAGACGTATTGCACACAATTTACTTTATTCAAACTTAATGGTTAATTAAAAATCCAATCAATATGTTGATTTAGACTTACATGAAGTTTAAAAACAATCGCTTTACTTCAAACAAGTACAAGTACACTTTACAAGTGTAGACGACTTCTCTCTAAACAGACATATTTATTTTTTTCACTTCGCAAATGCACGGATCTTTATATTTTTAAGTTCTCGAGGGTTTGGACCAGGGATGTTGCGAATATTCGCATCCGCATCCGCATATGCGGAATATCCGCATCGATTTAGACATCCGCATCTGAATCCGCATCCGCATATAAATCGATGCGGAGCTGATGCGGATGCGACAAGAAAGAAAGGGAAGGGGCCGGCGAGTGGCGAGTGTCGACCGAGTAAAAGATTAAAGATGATATATTAAAGATTAACAGAAACACCGAAGACATCTTGGCTTCTCGAACAATATCTCCAAGTACCGAAAGAGTGAAGAAAATGAGAATGACAGATTTCATGGAAACAGAATGGAACGACTAGAGACCTCAGGTACAGGACGTCAGTCCTGTTTAATTGGTGATCTTACCATGATGCTATACCAGAAATTGTCAGCCCTTACACAATTCACAAGAAGCAGTTACTTTCCGTAATAAAAAGTGAATTAATTTAAATGAGAGTCCTCTTTAATGGTGGAGTGTTAATCAAAGTGAGTTCAAACTGTTTCATAAAAAACACTTAAGTTTTTTGTACAGATCCGCATCCGCTTCCGCGGATGTGAGCCTCTTAAAATCCGCTTCCGCGGATGTGAGCCTCTTAAAATCCGCATCCGCATCCGCGGATGTGAAAAAAAAACGCATCCGCAACATCCCTAGTTTGGACCTCCAATACATAACCCTGCCGTATAATTACGCTCCAAGAAAAAACGTCGAAGCGTCTTACTGCGTCATTCGTGCTTGCTCTGGTATTTCGATCAAAGAAATGAAAGATTTTGGTGTTCGATTTCATTTGCAAGTCTCCTTCCACCACCTCCTCGAGTGTATGATGCTCGTGGTCAAGTAAGCGTTGATTCGTAACCAAATTCGTTTGACGATTCGGTGTTTTAGCATTTACGAAACTACCATTTCGAAGACGAAAAAGCTTTCTTCACTTAAAATGTAGCACCGTACCATCTCGTAATTCTCGGGCGACTGATTTCATTTCTGCGCAACACGCGCAGGCGCATTACAGAATATGCCGCAGATCTGAGTCCACTTGACAAGGCCTCATAGTGAGGATTCCATTGTAGTCGCGAATCTAACATAATACCCAAAAATTTAGTCTTCAACCAATTCAGCTAGTTCATCATTAAACTTTATATGTAGGTCAACCAGCCTTACATTCGGTAACGTAAATTGTATGCACTTTGTTTTTTTAATTTAGTGATAAATTATTACTGGTGAACCGATGTAAAACTTTTGATAGCGTACTATTTATATTGCCAGAGCAATCATTGCTTTGATTGCGAGAGACTAAAAACTAAGGATCTAAAAACTAACGACTATCTGCAAATAGCACTGTCTCATATAGATTTTTAACATAGTAAGTAAGGTCATTAATATAGATCAAAAAAGTAAAGGTCCTAATATCGATTCTTGGGGCACGCCCATAGTTATGGCTGCTCCAGTAGACTCTCTCTTATATGTATACCAGTATATATTTGATAAGTGCAACTCCAGCATCAGTAGTACTGTTGACGACCGCCGTGCCAAAATAAATCCCTCGACCACTCACAGAGCCTACATTTTCGGGTGTCCGAGGGGCGCGGGGCATCGTACGAGGGGGAGTAACCAAAGGAACTCTGTGATAGGTCGATGTGTTGGTTTAAAACCCGCTAGTTGAGGACATAGATTTAAATTAAATATAAGGAACATTGTATTGTTTTCGTAATTTTCAAGCACTCGGCGAATAAAAGAATAAAGAAAATAAGGAAAAATCAAGCCTTTCAATACAGTCACCTCGTTAATTTGAATGCCTCCAAAACACAAGCTGTCTTTTCACGGTAAAAAGGCGTCCCTTCCACCTCTCTCCTACTTTCCGAGGTACATCTGTATCTGTGACCGACAGCCTCGAGCTTCTTGGCATGGAGTTGTCTTTAGATCCCAACTTCGGCGTCAACATCGATTCAAAAGCTCAAATTGCAGCTAAAAAGCTGCTCCTAAATGTCAAGCGATTTATCACGCCGGGACAGCTTTTAACTCTCTATAAAGCTCAAGTCAGATCTTGCATGGAATATTGCAGCCACTTTTGGAACGGCTCAGCAAAATACCAACTTGCTGCACTGGACACGATTCAGCTCATCGGTGACAGCAAATTGATGAAGAGCGAGCTTCACACCTTAGCTCATCGCTACGATGTTGCCTGTCTGTCGGTCTTCTGCAGACTACTTTGGAGAGTGTGCCCAAGAACTGCATTTGCTCATACCGCCATGTCCTTTTTTCCATCGGACATCCAGACGCACTGCAGGCTACCACCCTTTCTTTGTTGCTATTCCTACCTGTCGCACCAAGCGCTTTTCAACATACTTCATAATGCGCACAGCAAAGGAGTGGAACTCCCTCCCTGCGTTATTCTATTTCCAAGAACTTATAACCTGTCCATTTTCAAAGCCAGGGTGAATATGCACCTTCTGGGTTAGCTCGTTCCATCGTGGATTCTGTCTTGGCCTCCGGGCTTGATTGGGTTCAAGAGCTAACCCATCCGCAATTAAAAAAAAACAAAAGTCCACCCTCAACAAGTACGAAGTTCTAACTACGAAAGTTAGTGGGGTCATTTTTTCTCCAGATTTGAGAAGAGGAATTAATTTGCTGTTTCATTAAGTTTCGGAAAACCCCCTCGTCAACACTATAACTAAATAACAAGCTAAGTAAGGCGCAGTTATGTCAATAATTGATTTAATATTATTTATTGACATACCCCATAAATATTCTGTTTTTTTAATATGAATAGCTTTGAAGGCTTTAGTGATATCTTCACTATTAAGATGTGTTAAATTTAATTTTCCATTGCACCTATTTACCTAGGGCAGCAGCAATATCGCTCGACACGATCGCAGGAACTTGTGGTTTCTAGTGGTAATCTAGAAAAGATATCCTCAAAAACCAGCAACAGCTTTGTCAGAATTTACAATATTTTTGTTGATTTCCAGTAAAAAAGATTGTATTTGGGATTTGCTTTTGCCTGTTTCTTTATTTATTATAATCCATGTAGTCTTAATTTTGTTCTCCGATACCTTAATTTTGTTAGTTATGTACATAGATTTAGCAAGCAAACATATATTTTTTAAATGTTTTAGAATACTTATTAACATATTCAATAAAGCTAGTATCACTGGAGGTAGATGTTAAAGCATAAAGTTCATATAATTTCCTTCTGCTTTTATAGATCCAGTTGTAGCCCAATCGCTTAATTTCTTTTTTACTCTTTTTGAAATCCCCTTTTCTAAATATATTACTAAATTCATTATTAATTATTAAACAAATGGTCGTAAAGACTGTCAGTTTTAAAGTTGGGAATTGGTAGAGTTGAAATTTTGTTACCAACATTGTATCTGATTTTATTTATAGTGTTTCGGTAATGGTCTACAAGTTATTTCGTGTTTCGGAGGAACGTGATGGTACTCAATGAGGCAAGTTGGCCGCTGTGGTCTTATTTAATGCAGTTAATTAAATATTTTAAAATTATTTCATTATTACAAAAAATATTTTCTAAGCAAGTGGCGGATGCGGGAGTAATTCGGGTCGGGTCATTAAATCATTGGATGAATTAAAAGATATAAATAAATTTAAGAACCCATCCGAGACGTGTTGAATCAAGAATATTTATATTGAAATCTCCACGAACAATCCTTTTTTTATTTTTGCTGCAAGTTATTTTTAGTACTTCCTCTATAGCGGCCTCAAACTGGGTAAGAACTCATGGGAGGTCTATATACACATACAATAATTATTTTGTCTAGTTCCACACATGATAACTCAATAATACATTCTACTAAACTATATCTTTGCGTTCTTTATATTGTATTGAATCATCCAAAATTATCATAGATCCGGCTGATTTTCTATTAAATGAGCTTACAATTTTATAATTATCTATGTGAGTCATCAATACGTGATGTTTGATATTATCTTTAGATTTTAATATACAATTATTTGGAATTAATTCCAAAGTCGAATTATAAGTGTCAATATTATACTGCTCAATAGAAGGACCTGTTTTACTAGCCAGGTTACTGGCTGATTGTTTAAAAATAATAAGATAGCGATACTGCTATTTGTCTCTTATAATAAGTAGATAGTATTTATCCTTTGTCATATGTTTTTTTTTTACAGATTTATTAATGTCAATTTTGTGAAATTGACTATTATAATGTGCCATAGTACTTAATGATATATTTAAATGATATCTATAATTATTTTCCACCTGTGGCAGACTGCTGCTATAGGGAAATGCAAACATTGCATTTTTTTTTAAATTTAGGGTACAGCATATTACAGTATTTAAGCAAATGTACTCTAATTTCCAATTAAAAGGATTCAATTTGTGTTTTCACTGTATTTAGGTTTGGCAGCATTTTTCATTATTTTATTTAATAGTTAATAATGCTTTCCCGGGATCGGTTCTTAATTAATTGGCCTAAATTATTTCCATTCTCATCACAGTTAATTCGCTCGGATAAATTTTTTTAGCGAATTATTTTTTTCAAAAATGTAGTGTTCGAATGATATCTAATACCTAGAAAAAAAATGGTGTTTATAAAATAACCGTGTATATATATATGACTATATACAATCAGAAATGACAGCAATATATATTTGTTAACGTTTTATATTTAAATCTTAGATGTACCGTAGAAACAAAACAGTATTATTGGTAGGCACACGTATGGTATAGCACGTAGGAGACATGTTTTAATTGCTTGCTTAAAATTACTGTGGGTTTCGTGCTTCGTGTTTCCAGGGTGATAACAGTTTCTCCCTCCAGTATTCCTTCTATATATACTTGTTATTTAGATAAGTAAGTTTGTTATTCGCACAGAATGTTAAGAATATATATTTTCTTCTATCCCCGTTACTTGTTTACACCTAGCCCGTAATATTAGATAAAAACTTGGGCAACTTAAATTATGAGTAAACTGTTATGAGACTAAATAGAGAACTAAGCGTGGCTGTGCACGTTTGTTCAAATATCAAATTGGCGCCTCTTAATTGTTCTTTATTAAATGCACAGGTATGGATATGCGTCTGTGGAAACAAGCTCAAGCAGACAATCCAGATCCTGAAAATTATATCCCTGTGCCTATTATTGGATTTTCTGAGGTGCGTATCTGAATCACATAATATTAGAGTTTACAATGATATTTGTGTCTGTAACGGTGTTAATCAACCGTTTTCAATGCACAAACATTTAATTGCATATATGTGGCACTAGCTCTAATGTACAGATCAAATGTAATGTACAGTAACGACATTTAATTTTGGACTATGTTAAGGTCGAATATGGCAGAGCTTAGTAAAATCTTAAGATCTATTATTTTAAGTGAGTAGTATATTGCTATTGACCACGTAGGCACCGTTCATATGTAACTAGGTGGTGTGGGAACGATTGACGGTCAGATTTCACTTCTAGCAAGTGACAATAAGGTCGGTAAAAATCGTGCACAAAATTTTCTTTCGTGTTATGAATGGCATTTTACATCATATAATATGAGAAATAAAGTGTGTGTGTGTGTGTGCGTGTGCGTGCGCGTGCGCGCGTGTGTGTTATATTCACACCAATTAGCCAAAGTAAGTACTGTAAGGTTTGTGTAATGGATACTAGAGTAACGGATAGACATTCATATATGATACATAGATATGTAATATTCATAGAAAAATATATATACAACCATGACTCAGGTACAAATGCTCGTATTCATCAGACAAACATCTGCCCCTTGCGGGATTCGAACCCAGGACCGTCGGTGCGCAAGTCAGAACCGCAACCGTTGTACCAAACGGCCGACTTTATATACTGTGTGAAAGTATATTGTATTGTGATCTATAGTAAGTAAACAACAGTTAAAGGTCTCAGGATTGCGGTATGCGATGATCTCAAAGTGTACTCGCACTTATCCAGAACCTAAACACTCTTTGCAAATATGCGCCCGAATATTAAATATTTAATTTTAAGGCTTTGTTATATAGGTCGATGTCACTGTAATTAGTGCGCTTGGTCTATGATGCTTTGGAGATTAAGCAACATTTGCAAGGACCGGTTATCGCATGGGTAAAAAATTGTTATCTTGAGCCCTTCTATGCTTTATAAGGCACATACAGATGCTGGCTGCAATTGCATTTACAGACGTTAACACCCACCAATCCGTACTGGACAACATCCGTAGTGGGTCATTTCCCAATCTCCCTTTATAGTTTTCAACCATGAGAAAGGCCTCAGCGGTAGGAAAACTAATAGGCCGCTGATGAGGAAACCAATTTCCACGAAATGTATGCTAATTACGTGTGCCCAAATTGAGTTTATCAATATACAAATGCACATGAAATTTCATAATAAACAATAGTGTCATACTCAAGCCTGTTAGATCCGGCAGAACGCCAAATAGCAGGGTAACGAACGTCTTGATGTTGAGTTCCCGTGCTTGCCATTACACGCCTTTCGATTAGAACCGAAATAATATTCCTCCCAAGCAAAGTCTTAAGGCGCCTTCCATTTTGACGTTTGATATCGGACCACTGCCTGACTGGATCTTAGGGGTGGTCGTGCTGCTCACAGACGGAAGCTTTTTTTATCTAATTGATATATCTTTAGCGTAATGCCTACGTTTGCGCTGTGCGTGCGCAATGTCGATGTTTGAATAATAATAATAAGCAACACCAGAACTTCCTAGGCGCCGCAGCAATCGGACACGAAATGTACAAATAACGTTACGTAAATATAAAGCGTCCTAATAGTATATATTTTTTCCACTAGATCAAATTCCGCGCTCGGTGCCAGTCGGAGGAAGCGAGCTTGCAGGCGAGTTGGCTGCGTCGTGCGAGTGACACGCTCAACGAGTTGCGCACGCGCCGTGCTGCGTCTGCCGCAAGACTAGCGCAACTAGCGGCCAGGCTGCACGGACTGCGCCATACGTTGCTACAGGTATGGTAAATACACCGGGTATTTATAGGGAACTCCTTTTTTGTAATAACACATTGTTACTTGATAATGGCAGTGAATGGTAAAAACTTTGGTAAAATTGTATGCACGCCAACCAGCGCAGAACAATTAAGAGGCGCTAACATACACGCCATAAAAATTAAATCTTAAAAAATAACACTAAATAAGTAATAATGGAAAACCAAAAAATTATAAGTAAATACTGTATTTATCAGTTCTGTGGAGGGATGGTGTTATTTTACGTATTGCAGTGAATGTAGTTTCTTAGACTTATTAATAGTTGTATTGTTTGTTATCCTATAGGTTATAGCCAAGCAGGAAGTTATGGGTCGTGTGGGCGCAGCGCTGAGTCCCGAAGAAGAAGCGATGAGGGCGCGTCTCCACGAACTTGTGTCGCAACTTGCAGCGCCACCGCTCAGTAATGTGAGTATTAAAATGCCTGAATCATTTTTTATTTAAAAAGATAGTGACTAGTTCTGTATATTTTTCTCACTTGTATAGGTAGGCAAACTTCTCAGAATTATTTATTTAGAAAATATGTTATGGTAAGCCGTCCTAAAATGACAGCCGGGTTAGAGATCTTAGTATGTTACCATACCAACAATATTTGCCACATATCGTAAATATTAATTGATTGTTTAAAACAGTAAACCTACTTCAGGCAAGCATCCTGTCAGCAGAAAAGATTTGGGCAGACTAAACCCTCCAAATAATTATTTAATTTTTGCATAAAGATATTTCATTAGGACATGAGAAGAAACCTATATATCGCTTATCCGGCCATACTAATCCGAAGTGTTGTTGATTTTAATTTCAAAAAACAACTGCAATTGTGGCGGTCTTATATTGGATGAAAGATATTGTTACGTGCTAGGGTTCGATTGATTTGGAGAGAAAGACCTGCTGACTCTTTTGAAGATTTTATTCACAAAGCACTAGGTCCAACACAAAGCACTAGGTCCAAACACTAAGCACTAACGATGTCCTAGGTCGTAGCCAAGTCGTAGGTTTTCACTGGTATCACTCTTGATCACTGGTTTTCACCTCGAAGTCGCCTCGAAGGTAGCTCAAACTGAACCGACTCGCTCGCCTCTCTGCGGCTATTTATATGGGCCGAGACGAGCCCCAGACCATTCCAGAGAGTTCCTTACTCCCGACTCGCGCGACCGTGATCGACCGGGTTGGATGACTCTAGAAAGTTCGCGCATGTACCCGGTTTTCGAGACTATACTTCTATATAGTTCCGCGCTAGTTTCTTCGTGCTTTGTGTGTTCGTAACAATATGTTAAAAAATAATAAATAATTACTGGAATGTTGAGGTATTTTAGTAGAGTTGCTTTCTGTACTGTTGACTGACAATCAATTCCATTGCTACGAGGGCATATATCCAGAAATAAACGATTTGAGACCCTTGTGCAAAACGGTATCGGAACCGACTCTGTCTTTAGTTAAAATGAGTAAAACAGTGAATGAATTTTGTGGCGTTACTTGATTCTAATTGGATTCTCACACACCATGTCACATCATCATAAAGTATTTTACTAAGTAAATAAAAATATCAATGTTTATAATTTACTTTTAATATTATAAAATCGCATTTAAAATTATCATGTATTTGTAAAAAAATATTTATATAAATTTTGTTTTACATATTTACACGTTATTGCAAGTATTTGACAATTCAAATACAGCTTTCAAAGATCTCCAAACTTGGTTATCTGTTTTAACAGGCAATGCAATAATGTTAAGTAGTTAGTAAGGTAATGTACAAACGTTATCACACAAAAAAAAAACTTGCTGAATCACATCCTCTGAAATCTGCGACACTAAACCAAAATTTATAAATTCGCTTTTCTTGTTTCGCTTCGTTTAAAGATTAGCTTTTTAACATGAAACAGTAAATTTACACGTGAAAAATAGTAATATACACGTGAAAGTGTAATTTCGAATCTACGAAATCCTGAGTAACATTTTTACTTTCATAGGTGTAGTTGTAGTGTAATAATCTTTCGATATTCTGGAAATCATTAGCTTGGGTACAAAGTACCAGGTAAATTGGAGTCTGCCGTTTTTTTTTTGGTTTTCACAAAAAAATATGGTAATAACTAAAATATTTTGTTTCACGAACGTATTGCAAAATATTATACTTAGAAAGACTATTCATCTGTCAAATTTATATTTTGACAAATATTTAATTCAGAGATCAAGATTTACTAAAGTATTCATAACCCCTGATATTGATTTATCTGATGATAATTTTATAAAATCGCTATATAATTATTAATTCTGCAAATGTGCCACATTACTAAATTACTAGTGTCCGACCGAAACATGTTTTTTTTTCCGAAACCGAAACGTGATTAAATGTCAGTGGGCTGTTCTTTCCGAGTATATGAATGATGAAACATCTCGCAGGCCTAATATTACAGGGTTCTACGTTTCATTTCTATCTAATTGAAATTTCAACATTATCTTAGTGACACTGGGTCTAAATTAAACTACCCTTTTTTTTCTTTTTTTTCGACGAGAAGTGCGCCTTATGCATACTCCGCTGCTTGGGTAGAAATTAAACTACCCTAAAAAGTGAAACTGTAACATTAACTGTACTGCTGAGGCAACGACCTATCAATTGTAGATGGTATAAAATACAACAAGTTTATTAACGAAATATGATATGATGTATGTAAGTAAATAGTAATTATTCGATCAACAAACACAAGCGTCACTTTACTGAGCAAATTGCTTCGGTGCACGGAGTCAGGCGAGGGACATCATATTGCCAACCGTGTCGATGGAGTCAGTAGGATGTTGTAAGTTTCAACGCGGCCGGAATATCAGGCAGTTTTAGACCTAAACCGAACCTTTGACCGAAACATGATTAAAACGCCGGAATATGCCGAAACCGAAATAGAAACTTCGGTAGGACTCTAGAAATTACTTTTAATAAGGAAACGTTTAATAAATTGTGATGTCAGTAGTTTGCTGTCGATGTCGACAGATCAGAACAAAAAGGATGTAACGGTGAAATGACAATTTTTGGTTTTGTAAAAAATTGCTTTGTTAATCATCAAGTTTGTCGGATAAAATAATTTACAAAAAAACTATGGATCTACGCAGAAGATAGACTTTTTGTTGGATTAGTTAATGAGTCGCATAAGTTGAACTTGGCCATATATACAAACCGGCCAAGTGCGAGTCGGACTCGCGCACGAAGGATTTCGTACAAACTAGTTAAGTAAATTAAAAAAACTACTTACTAGATCTCGTTCAAACCAATTTTTTGTGGAAGTTTGCATGCATGTACATCATATATTTTTTACCCACATTTTACCACTTTGGGCGTGTCTCTCGCGCAAACTATTCATTTTAGAAAAAAATGATGTTATAAACCTCAATATCATTTTTGAAGACCTATCCGTCGATACACCACACGTATGGGTTTGATGAAAAAAAAAATTGAGTTTCAGTTCTAAGTATGGGGAACCCCCAAAATTTATTGCTTTTTTCTTGATTTTTGTGTGAAAATCTTAATGCGGTTCAAAGAATACTTCTACTTACCAAGTTTCAACAGTATAGTTCTTTTAGTTTCGGAAAAATGTGACTGTGACATACGGACGGACAGACAGACAGACATGACGAATCCATAAGGGTTCCGTTTTTTGCCATTTGGCTACGGAACCCTAAAAGTCATGCGAAAAAGTCCAACTTTATTCTTCTAATAAAACAGAATGATTTGGTAATTAATACATGCTGATAGAACGTCATCTTCAGTTCCTTAAAATAGTTTATTGCCGAATGCAACATTGCGAAAAATTATTGCCAAGTGACATTTTATTGAAAACTAGCTGACCTGGCGAACTTCGTACCGCCTTAGCGTAGCTTTGAATTGAATGACGTTGACATTTGTCAGCGCGGTTATCGATGTGGTGTCACAGATTACCACAGATTTTTTGTTTTAAATTGAATGACGTTGACATTCGTTACGTTATATTTTTCAATCTTTCTGAGAGATTTTCCGTAAGAACCTTGTACAGAGTATTAGAAAACTACAAAAAAAAAATCAGCCAAATCGGTCAAGCCGTTTTCATGTTATGTCGTGACAACGGAAAACGGGTTTCATTTTTATATATATAGATTATGTTAAACATAAGGGGTCCGTGATATAACAATATATCTATTATTATCAGTCCTGCTATTTGGAAGATTGTGATAAACGATGCCCTTGTCTGGCCAATGTACATACACTTTATGCGTATGTGTGTTTTATATCTCTGTTATCAACGTTATCTCCAGACGCCAGACATGTTATATTATGCATAGGTGTGCTAAAGGCTGCTAAAAAGTTTATTTTAATCTTCTAATTTTACGTTTGGTGTGTTTGGGAAAAATAAATATGGTTTTGGCCTTAATTAAGATTTTTTATTAAAATACAAGATTTTTACAATGTTGCTTAATATTATTCTATGTGATACCCGGCGTGCTTCTGTCTTTTGGAAATGTTAATGTTAATTAGGAATGAAAGAAAGAAAGATTTTTTTTTATTATCGATAGTGAAATTTATTGATATAAGAAATATTTTTTTTTTTACTTTATTTTTCATGGGCTTCAGGGTAGACAATAAATATACTTTGTTTGATGTGTATGTATTTTTTGTCGACTGTCTTTGTGATTTTAGTTTTTAAATAAAGTTGAATCGTAGAAAAGTATAAAACAATCGTCTTAATATTACTGCAGTAATACTACTGCATGATCTTACATTCCAGCTGATGGTCAGTGGAAAAATATGATCAGAAGTCTTGCTTAAATGCACTATACTACATTTTAAGGGTGTTCAAAATAAGTGTATAAAATTTTTTTAAAGCTTATAACCATCGCGCAAGTGCAATCAATAAGTTGGTTAATTTTTATTGCAATGGAACGAGCGGCAAGGCGGCGCAAAAATACGAACAAAAAGAAAAAACTTTTTTATATAACAAACTTAACGTAGCATCTGAACCTAATTGCTGAAAATACGAAAAACGATTAACTTTATAAAAAAGGAATAAAAATTACGATAAACCTTCATGAGGAATTGTAATAAAACTACGTGAGAAGAACTGGTCGTACTAAAAGATAGCAAACTATTTGCAATTCTCAAAAGCTATGGCTTTCGAGAAAGATGAAAATATTCCTTGAATTACAATCTGTTTCTGTCTTAGATTAGCTAGTCTAGAACCTATTTTGATAGTTTTTTTTGTTTGAAAGGTGAATTAGTCGGAGTGTTCTTATACTTTGTCCAATGTAGGATGATACTTTTGACAGTTGACACCTATATAGAGGGTATAAAGTTGCTATTGCAATATCAAGCCAAACATAAGGAAACAAACGCAACCTTAGTACATACTAAGGCTACGTAGCAATAAGGAAGTGACATCTGTCAAAAGTATCATCCTACATTGGACAAAGTATAGCTATGTTCGGTCCAAGATGGCCGCAGCCATAAAATTTTTGCAACTTATTCAATATGGCTATCAAGTGAAAAGGCTTGACTAGATTGACTTGATTTGAATCGGTTTAGTTGTTTAAAATGATTTCGGGGAAGAGAGGATGTTTAAACTTTACTGCTTCCCAGTCTGTGCTATTCTGTGCAAATCTAATTTGTAATGAGGATGATTAAACAGATTCCTTTAGTCAAGTTCGCAAATAGCGACACCATTTAAACTTTTTACGCTTCTTAAAGCGCAAAATAAGTAATAATAACATTGTATTCTTCACATTACTACCAACAGTTACGAAAATAACTATCTACCGATTTTCTGCAACAGACACCTAACAATACTATGATAATTTATAAAACACGATTTGTGCCTATATCTGTCTATTTCATTCTGAAACAAGAAAATAGCTCATACCTAAGTCTATGTTCGTATAAACCTTTTTTTGATTGCTAATACATTTATTATCTTCATAATATGAAATACTTTTTAAAGTTTAATTTTATCCTTATTTACCTATTCAGACTTCCATTTTACTTTTTATGAGTCGGAGGTATTTTAACTTTTAAGTTTTATATTAAAAACTTAACACACAAAGAACTTGACGATTTTTTAAGTTACTACTTTTTTGACCATTTATTGGGTCATGTCACTAAATGGATTGAAAACGTTGTAAAATAAACAGATGTTAAGAAATAGAAATCTGATTGCTGCAACCGTTAAGTCTAATATTGAGTGAAAACAATTAAAAACTCATTTAGTCCATAATGCAGTTTGTTAATGAGAGAACCAGTTAGTTCAGGCTGGTTTCGTGCTTTATCTGTGGACACGTGTTCCACTGATGTTTCTTATCAACGATACTGCTTCAAACTAGTATAACAGGTGGATGCTTTGAATTCGTGAACTAAGCGAAAAATACATTTAATATTTTAGCACCCTGAGAATTAATTGTTGAAGAAGATCACCGTAATCATAGTATTTATGTTTTGATTCCAATTGTTAATATTTTCCTATTTTGAGTCAATGGAACTCAGTTAATCTCAAGATCCTATACTTTCTTTTTTCTATAATAGTATATTTTGTCGTTTATATAACTTTATCCCCATAAAAAATCAAATAAATAAAGCCTTTTTAATTGACAATGCTGAAATATCTGAACATGTAAGATAAAAACTTATTATCAAAATTTCTGGTTACGATATTAATATTATTGTGCAGTAACCCACAGGGTTAGACTTATATTTCTATATTTGAATTAACGTATTGTTTTAGGGTCGCTTGAACGAGCTATTATGTGCTGTGCGGCTGCAACGTAGTGCCTGTGCGGGAACTTCGCACGAGCGCTATTATTTGGATCCAGGTAATTATTGTAATAACTGTTACTATATTTTTTAAATTTAGCTGCAGTTCTATAATGGTTACTGCATCAAGTTTATAAAAGGTGTTTGGTATTATCTGTATAATCCTGAATATGGTATGCGGACCATGCATACAGCGGACAATTATTATAAATATCTGAAAACCATCATAACTGAATCAGTCAGATTTATTACGAAAACGGCAAAGGGACATCCCTAGACCTAGGTGAACTAATGTTTTTGATAAACCGAAGTAATCTGACAATCCAGCGATTATTAATTATATGAAATTCTCTATTATCTCCTCAAAAATATTAAGATTTGGCTTTCTAAATAAAAATGAATGGGTCAATTTATCCCAGGTTCTGGAGGTTGAATAATTGATCTTATTATTTTCTCAGTGATCACAAAATAACTGCAAATAATATTCTAACAAAATTGCACCATTCCTGTAGATGAGAAAACTTAGTTTCTAACTTATAAATGGATATAAATGTTATGAGAAATGAGTTGAATTTTTTTAACGTAATAAGTATGTACAACACAACAACAAGAAGCGTTGATATAATCGTATTCTCTGTAATGACATTACGACGTCTACGACAGTCTAGGTCTATAGGTATAGTAATACTGATAATATTAACATAAGAAATCAGAATTATAATATAAATAAGTTTTGAGAAAATTGATCAATTGTATAATTTTAAATATAATTCAAACTACGATAAAAAATATATTTCATTAGAGTAACAGTTTCGAATTAGTGCTGATGTAGTTTTAAAAAGATGTTCTTTAAAGAAAAACAATACATCTTTTGTCCATAAACATTATTTTACAATAACTGGTTATAAGTAGCAAATAAAACTTATAGATTTCTACAGAAAGGCATCTCTTTTTAAGCTTCGTATGAGGTAAAACTTCGAAAGTTTAGGTAAATAAAGTGCTGAAATGCTTAATTTTTATAAAGTGTACCTTTATGAATTTCCATATTGTGTTGTTTATTGTTACAACTATATGATGTGTCTAATTTTAAGCAAGTGGTTATAAGAGTTGCTTGTTTTCTTTTGGTTCATTTAATTAAAACATAAAGAACACTAAAACATACACCAGACATTCAGTACATTTTGAGCACGGTTCCTAAATGTGCAAATGACAGCCCAGAGGCCTTAGTGTAAGTTTACGCTTCGATACTCCATATCGTTTGCGTAAAATATTAGTAATGCTATAAGTAATAGCGGTAACCATCCGAAATTACGAATCTTCATAGATATCAGTAACGCGCTCGATAACAAGTATCGAATGCGTAAACTCGCACTAAGGCCTCAGTTCTTTAAGATACAAGTGAGATACAATAAATATAATCAGAAGAATTACACGGATAAAACCAAAAATGACACGAACATTAAAATAAAGTTCACTGATGCATCTATTTTACTAAATTATCTATGTGACCGGGTTACAATGTAACCCGCAGGTAATTTTTTAAACAGATGGTATTTTAGCTGTTTTTTATACCCATAGTTCATTATATTCCGTGCCTACTTATTTGCAGCATGTTTTTTTCTTTATACTATTTAAAATTTTATAGTATTTTGCGTATTTTTCTCCATATTTTTTATTGATCAGGTGCGCAAGAAGATGTCAAGCAGTTTTTAACTCTACAGCAACGGGGTATGGCTCACCTATTGGATACAGCACGAAAGGATCTCGCCGCACTCAATACCATCGCGGAGGGCATGTCGAAGCTCGTCAGGGCATAACATATGCTCAAAACAGCATCTATTCCGTCACTTATTTTGTATTATTACAAAGAACTAAAAATATACTGTATTGTATTGTAATAAATTTTGATGACAAATTTCATCGCGCCATATGATTATTTATGATCATTGATATTTTTTTATTTCAATAAAGCCACGAAAAGAAAGGCAAATTTAAAAAAAGGTTATTTTTTATAATTCTCTAATTCACGTATATCATTAATGAATTCACGCCATACATCTTGACGTTTCTGAGAACACCATTTTGGCATTATCATTGTTATAATTATGTGAAAAATGTTAACGCAATCATAATTGTTTTGAATCAAACAATTTGGAAATAACTCAATATATAAAACTTGTAAAATAAAAGATAAATAAAATATAATTGTATGGATAAACGTAATAGTCTTTTGTTTTGTAAAATGATTGAGAATGTTGTATGTTGTTCTAAATTGTGTACAAATAAAGGATATTTTTTTACACCTAATTTTTTTTAAAGTGTCATCATATTTCCCAGTGATTTTAAACACGGAAAGTGTAATAAGCTAAAGAATAGCAGTAATCTACTCACTCGCTACTATCACTTAAGTTTATTCGGTATTAAATAATAATTTTAAATAGTGTTAAATAATATTCCTGTTGTAATAAAAATGCTCCATAATTTGCATCCAAATGATTAATTAATTTATAATACCAAATGCAATGTAAAATAAATAGTATCTAGGTTGAAGAATTTTTACTATAAAAATTTCAACTCGAAGCCACATCTGTGCGGTTCGCACTGATTTTTGACTTTAATGTTATGTTAACTTTAGTCTTAAAATCGCATGGTATTAAATGATATTGCGCCTTCTTCGCTATCACAACACCATCGAAGAATCTAACTACTTGTCCAAACAAAAACCATCGCTCGACCATTATTTCGTTGATATTAGTTGTCAAATAAAAATGCATCATGTAAAGCCCTTTAATTTTTACGGGATAATACAGCCTATTTCTATTCTGAAAGTCCATTCAATTATAATGTACAATTATGCTCAAAAACCTTTATAAAGAAACCAAAATTCTAACTGACCGTCAATTTTTTAAAGTTAGAACCTATCTCATTGCTTTCAAACATCCAACTAGCAGAATCAAAGCATATGTGATAAGCTAGTTTATAATACCCATTCTTTCCATAGATTCTTACTTTGCTAATACATTTGGTGATTTAGCAAGATCTCCATAGCTTTTACTCCTTTAAAATTGTTAATTTTTCTCATTGCCAATAATGATTTTGTTCTATACTAATAGTACTTTATTACTATATAGTTATATACATAAGTAAACAGCACTTTGTTCAGCATTATATTATCATTTAAAAAAACTAACAACTGTATTTTCACAAATGTGAGACCAGTATTGGTATTCCGAGATACAGGAATTACCTAGCTACGGGGCACGTTAAATTTGTTTACTTTTTTCAAATATATTTTTTGTTTTATTCACCATTACTTTTAAATTACCATATAAACCTGCAGTTTTCAACTATTAATGTGGTTTAAGATAATGTTGCTCAAAATTATGTGCCTCAGAAGTTTAATAAACAATATTATATTATTAAGTAATAAACACAAATTTTATATTTTTTCTTTAAATATATATAAGCTATTTTTACACATATTTCAGTTATCTATTGCTTGAAGACTATGTTGATAAAATAAGAAGACAATAGTAAGAAGTTTTACGTGATGGATAATCAAAAAGTCCTATATTTATATTTGCTGATAAATGGTATAATTTTAATGATAACGGATATTTTATATAACTATAGTTGATAAAAATATGCTGAATGTAATGATATAAGTTTCTTAATTATAATTCTCAGCATTGCTTATAGCGATGAATGAGGGTGTACAAATTAAAGTTTATGTAAGGTTTTTAAATAATTTACTTAAAATAAAAATTTTAACTTTTTGTACTTAAATCTAATGGTAAGTCTGATCTCATGACTAGATGTTCAATAGGTCTGCACTCTATTCTCTTGGCGCATATAAGATTTAAAGGCATATCTTCTTGAGGTATGTGTCTATCATCTTGAACAGCCTCCATTTCAACGTCATACGTGTAGGATTTTTCGCTCATTCTCTGCGGTAATACAGTATAATTCATGTTGTTTGAGTAATAGTTTCTGTATGCATGCTCGTACATTTGTGTGTATTCTAAGTAGGACATTTCATTCGGGGACATTTTGACTGGATACATTGGCTCTATGTAAGTTACTTGATCGACTAATGGATAACTCAATGTGGTTTCTCTTAAGGGTAAAGAAGGGTAAGGCAGCACAGGGGAAGTAGTTGTTGGTGGACTATAATGTATTTGGATTGGTGAATGTATTTGTAGAGGTGAGGAGGGTTTAATTAAAGTGTGGGAAGAATTATTATCTTTTGTAGGTGAAGAGTTGCGTAGTTCTGGACTTTGAACCTCGTCTGACGACTCTCTCCGAACGTCTTCTTCTCTTGTGAAGTGTTTGTTTGTCTTAACGTGCTTTCTTAAACTGGATGGATCTGTGTAGCGTTTGTTGCAGCCAGGTACTTTACAGAAGTATGGTTTGTCAACTGTATGTGTTCGTGTGTGCTTGAAACGATCACTGGAATTGGAGTACGCTTTGCCGCATCCCTGTTAACAAGAAATATATATGTTTAATTAAAGTTATTTTAACAATGCTCTTACCGACTTGAGTTTAGCGTATAATGAGTCAACATTAAAATTATAATACTAGTGATATGCATTTATTTGGTTGTTCTACTTCTACACTTAACATTTAAAAACATATAATTACCTCATAGGGACAGACATAAGGCTTTTCTCCCGAATGTGACCGAAGATGAATCTTCAAATTTTCAGCTCTTGAAAAACTTTTGTTACACTGGTTGCATGTGTGTGGACGCTCGTTTGTGTGTGTTCGTACGTGTACCAGCATTTTGTAACTGTAAAATAAAAAAAAATGTTTAAACCTCCTTTACTTATTTTGGAATGGAATCGCTATTGTTGCAACATGTACATGTTTTTCATACTAACCGAGCATTAAATCCTCTTTGCGGCCTTCGGCAGTTTTTCCAGCCACAGTAGAAATGTCCATCGGTGTGCGCGTGAGCATGTGCGCGGGCTACGTGTGCGGACAAACGGGCTATGCTCGGGTAACGCGTACCGCAACCGCGCCACTCGCACATGTTTTCTCCCCCGTCTAAACTTGTATCGGTACGGCGCTCAGGGGATGAACACCCAGAAGATTGTTCGTCTTCTGTCTGTAACAATAAATGTCAATTAAAAAATCGAAAACGTTTTGACCAAAACCTTTTGGTTATACACCGACTGCCTTTGAAGTTTTTACACAGGAATTTATATCTATTTACCTGTGGTGGTCGATGCTGTGTAGTTAGAGGTTTGGCTAAATAAGATCCGAAATGCTCAGCAGGTATCCACCGCTGCACCCTACACCCGTCGCCAGGCATATCAGGCCTCCAATGAGGAAATACTAGCATTATTATTTTTTTACACTAATTTCACTAAAATCGAAATTAACTGGTAGTGGTCACTGCGCGGTCGCATAAATAGTGATGGCGGGCGCTCGACTCTCTTACTTATAAAACGTCTCAGACTGACAACGCAGAGCGCTGATAAGCGCTTTAGTCCCCCACGAACTTGACGAACCTTTTCGATTGAACCTTATGGACAAAATAAAAATGTGTGAATATTACATTAAGCTTCTATGACACTTCGATTTAAATTTTTTTAAGACGACTTTTCAATTTGAGTAGTCCGATGTCATTAAGGCTCAAAGTTGAATGCAGCGTGGGAACATGTTTCTGGTCGAGTGGTGTTTGTGGAAGCATTATCTACAGCCGCCTGCCGCGGCTGCCGTCCAGTTATTACCGGTACGATAGTCTGCGGTTCAATAGGTGGCTGATATGCGCGTCGGTGTAGTGCGACCTCTTACTGGTTCACTTTACGGAATCGTTGGTTATTGAGCACCATTTGAGAAATAAGAATATCTCTACCAAAGATCTGC
Organism: Calamotropha paludella; assembly: GCA_927399485.1. Classification (NCBI taxonomy): domain Eukaryota; kingdom Metazoa; phylum Arthropoda; class Insecta; order Lepidoptera; family Crambidae; genus Calamotropha; species Calamotropha paludella. The sequence continues at coordinate 21,804,864 of OV656805.1, read as the reverse complement.
GGTATAATATAATGTCTAAGTTGAATTAATTACAAAATGCTTTAATTTCCAAGAGTTAACTGAACAAGCTGAATATTGACATAAATCGTAGAAATATTAATAGATTGAACGTTCTACCCCGCTTTCTAAAAAAAAGAAGTCTCCTGAACAAGTAAGAATTTCACGATATGAGCACTCTATTGGCATACGTCAGCCATACTTGGCAGACATGGTCGGCACGATAGACGCTACGTCATTTCATTACACTCATGTGTATCGGAATCCCTTAACGGATCGAGACACGATAAGGCGATATAGATAATATCATGATGATTATGATGAAATAACTGCGCAGTAATGCGACCGTGTTAATATAGAAATACATTCACTATTCTTCATTGTTTTGTTTGAAAATTGTAAAGTGCGAGTCGGATCTTACTAAATATTTAGGGAACTTAAAACTATTGGAATAAAATCTATTTTCATACATTTTATTTTATATATAGGTATCAACATAATTAATAAAAAATGGTGTGTAAACACATGTAGAGTCTCACTTTTAGGATACGTATCGTAACATCCATTTTCACTCAAAATTAAATTTAATGAGATTATTAAATTTAATTTGTGGATAATTACCATCGTAATAAGTACTATTTTGATAGCGGGCTAAAAGTGTTAAGTTTACATCATGTCTGTGTAGGTAATTTTTATATACATATACCTACAAATTTTATTTGTATGAATACCTAATATTATTCAATTTTACATAATGACTCCAAATAATTTTTATGTATAAGTTATGTTAATTAAATGTCATGATCATAAAATACTTTATATCCTAGTATCTGAAGTAAATATTGAAACATATTATAATATTTGCAGAAAAATAAGCAGTGCCGCTTAACAAACTATGTTGTAGTGATATAAAGTAAATCATTCTCAAACATTCTGCAAAAGTGTACGTCAACTCGTACTTGTGTAAACTCGAGTTATCGGTGCTTATCAGCAGTTTTGCGCATGTGTGCGCCCGCGCATGTGTGACCATATACCCGGCCCCCTGCGGCCGCAGCAGTTACTGGTTTGAACAGGTTCGCTTATCTATCACCGCTGTTGTCGCAGTCAGTTCTTGTTATCAACAATAAAATGAATGATGTCTCAAACAGAATATTATGTGCCACGTTTTCTTTAGTACTGTTGCACGTATGATTAATTGTATCATTAGCTTGTCTAAAATTCTCAGGTAATGACAGATTCAAATGGATGTCTGAATAAATTGAATGGTACGCTTTGGAGATAGTATATTTATGTAATGACAGTATTTGATAAGTATTACTATTAAGGTTAAGGAAAGTCATTCTGATTCCGCATACCTTTTATTCCTAGCAAAATATACTTAGAAATGCAGACACTAAGTTACCTATATATACCTATGTATACCTATAACAATAGAAAATTTAGAGATTGAAGAAAGTTTTTACCATCAAAATTATACCATTATGGCTCGACTGCCATAGTTTTTAAAGCTTGTTTTAAAAAAAACCAACTGACCCAGTGGTAATGGGATTCATATTTACTTACCTAGTCAGTCATTTTTATTTACTTATCAATTCTTTTGATCCTCTCACCAAACTGGGTCATTTTTCTTAAACTACAAAATTTGCAGTGTTATCGCGAGTCCAAAAGGGCCAGACGGCAGGTCGCATGCGCCGGATATAACTAGTTAGCTATCGGCGCTGGTACCAAACAACACAAACCTGATCACAAGGAACAATGATATTTCATCATGATTAACATAACTTTGGTGAAAACAGGTTAGAGGATATTAGAATAATATGGCGCAATGGTCAAAGCGTTCGATCTGCGATTGCGGTTAAGCAACTTTAACAAGGGTTGGTCATGAAACCAAAAATTCTGTTCCTGATCTGTCTCTTGTTGGTAACAACTAGTTTAAACTGCTCTTGATATTTATATATACTACAAGACATACCTCATAGTACCTTTATATAAGGGATAGTTTAATCTGATGGTGATGACTCCACAACTATAGACTTATTTTAACTATTTCATTTATACCGTTAGTTTTCGATGGTCACCGATGGGCATTGTTCTCAGTTAGTAGGTTATGTATTAAGGTACTTGCGGTAAACAAGGGCCACCTAACTTCAAAATTAAATATTAATGTAAAATAATTGATAACCATAAAACATGAATAATCAGGAGAACATTTATTATTTTAGCAACATAACTTAGTACATTTTTTTGTCTAAGTTTGTCAAATTTCGCTTCAAAATAAACATTTTTAAAACCTTTTCTATGGCCCTTATTAAACATACGCAGTTTAATAGAGACCATGATCTTGAGTCAATACTTAATGGGATAACCAAAGTAGACACAATATTTTTTAGCTCCCTATAGCTTATACTATCATTTGGCATGAAATCATATCATTGTATACACATAAATCAACGAGAAAAATAGTAATGGACCTTAATAAACTAAAGAAACAAACAAACTGTAAAAAAAGACATTTCCCAGCAACAAATTATTAGAATTATCTTATCTCTCAATAAAGTATTTTTTCCTTTAAATAAATCTTTGACATAAAAAAATAATAAAGACAAAGAAAAGTTCAACGAATTCTGTGGACCTCATTAAACTTATGAAAAATTGAAAACAGTTTCACTTATATATACTTTGAGTGTCTTTTTCTTATTTACCAATGCTGTAATCGACAAATTAGTAAAGTTTAATAAAAACCACATAAATAACAATGTTCTTCTAGTAAGTAGGTAAGCTACAGTAAATAAAATGTAAATTTAAATGGTAATCAGTCTTCAAGTAGGAACTTTCTTAAATATCACAATAAACTATCGACTTATATTGTCTTTTTATCATCAATTTCAATTTATGTTTAATCCTCTAAATGCACATTGGACATTCAAAATCAAAATCTTCTTTCGTCAAGCCCAAGCATTCTTCATGAAACCATCTTTTGCACGAAGGGCAATTTCTCATGTCTGCAAAACGCTCTTCATTACACGCGTAACAGTACCATTTCTCTTCGGCGTCTACAGTGTTGTGTTTTTCTTTTGTTTTTTTTTATTGTTCACCTTCTTCTTCTGCTGTTTCTTCTTAATTCCATTTGTAGAGACTCTTTGGTTCCTTTGGCGTTGAGGCTTAAATTCAACTACAACCCTTATAAAAGTTGAAAATAAAATAGACTTTGATTATTAAAAGAACATATTCATAGGTTTAATAAGGGCCGGCCCCTTTACCCGCCATTCACCTGGCCCTTATTAAGCATTGATACTCATTTTACTTGATCTGAGATAAAATACACTGAATCAATAAAATCTTTCGAACTCACCTTGCTTTAACATCAATTAAACTGTAAAGTTTACTTTGTAACACCAAGTTTTTTAAACAACAGTATATTTCACTCCCAATTTCGTTGCAATTAAGAGAAAAAATTACTATTGAATGGTGCTGACCAAATCTCTGAACGGCGACGCGGCTACTGACAAGATGGGTGATCGTGCGCGACTGCGCTGGCGTATATTAGCCTTCATATTGGTCCTTTACACGTGTGCGTAATTAAAATAAAATCGAACCGTTAGAAGTACACTATTGTAATAGTGGCCCTTGATAAACAACGGCTCTTGTTACCCGCAGGTACCTTATTTTAATACTCACTTTAGTGTTGTAGAGAAAAAAGTCGTTTGTTCAGATATTCGTAATGTATCACCGCCCCACGTTTATTCGTGTGGGATTTTTTGAAGGAAAAGTAATTAATTGCTTAATGAATATTGGGAAAAGAAAAGTAATAATAAAAAAGTACAAACATCGTTGTGAGTTATTATCATCAGCCTAGCCATCATGCTACTGGGAGAAAGGCCTTTCCTAGTCCCTACGGAAGAAACCAAGTTAACGACTGCAGCTGTAGCCGGGTCGTACTACCCTCCGAGACACGGAGGATCACGATTTTTTTATGACGATAGAAAACCGTTGACGGGAGTAACTTAACCTCCTCAATAGTAGGTCGAGTACGCTATTAAACTCCTCCAGTGTAATGCATGCTTTTATTTAAAAGTAAGTTTGTATGTAAAACTAGATGACGCAATTGAAAATAGACGCCTTATAAATTCGAAAACCTGTTCGGCTTTTGAATTTTTTTAAGGCGAAACAAAATCTGACGCCCCGATCTGCCAATATTTTTACCGTTATCATGATCATCATTTCAGTAACAAGACTGCTGATAGGCATACGTCTTCCCCAAAGAACGCCACAAGGACCAAGCTAGCGCTTCTCTGTCTCTGTTGATCCTATTTTTTCCTTAAATACTTACATAACCGTGTCAGACATATGTTTTAGTTAGAGTTAAGCAAGATAGGGCGTGAAATAAAATGTGAGTCGTGTTGAATTTAAATTCTAAAAGTGAGAGAATTTTAACTTGCTTAATACGAGGTTTGCTGGTCAGGGTCCGAGGGCCCCCTGGGCTTGGGTGCCCTGGTGCACAGTACCGTCTAGCCCTTCGATAGTTACGCCACTGGGGGTAAATAACAAGCTTTTAGAGCAAGTCATAATATATTTGGTGATCTTGATGATCTTATGTTTATTTTTTTGTGCATTTATATACAATCTGGTTCTTCACTTAATATTTTAGCTTTTTTTGGCATTTTTGGGATTTTGGGGGTTCATGTAATAAGTTAATTATTCTTGTATGTGAGATTGTCTCAGGCAGGGATTGTTCAATTTCGACCCCTACAATACATCAAGTTTAGATGGGCTAAACGCTAACAATTTTCTTTGTAAGGTAGGTATTTCTGTTAATAGACTTCAAAATTACTCCAAAAATATGGTTTTTCGGGTTATTCCTGACTGTGCCACGTCCTTTTCCCAAAGAAAGGACAAACAGGTATAATAATTGATATCTGTTACTAAGTTTAAATTCGGAAAGGGTAATTCATATCTGTCTCCGCGAAGGATTGCTGTATGCGCTCGATATGGAATCGGCACAAACAGGTTTTTTTATTATTGTTTGTCTCCTCTCAGGGGTAGTACGAGGATACCCGGATACACAGGAAACCCGGTTTTTCGTGTTCATCATGGAATCGTCTATTCGCGTAGGTACAGTCAAAAACTTTAACTTAGGACTCCTTCCTTTGAAATATTTACAGAACATTAATTATGCAATAAGATTTAAAATTTTGAAATCATTAATAACAATAATATTTTATTTATAGAAATATATATAAATTACCCATGACTCAAATACAAATGCTCGTATTCACCACACAAATATCTGCCCCTGCTGGGATACGAACCCAGGACCGTCGGTGTGAGTATAATTGGTTTAAATCTGAAGTAAAGACTTATATGAGTATGTCTTAAAATGTATATACATGTTTCATTTCATTTAAACGCGGATTTCAAATGATAACCTCTGCGGAAAAGGTTAGTATTTATGATTTTCTAATAATGAACATGTGTATCATTATCAATGAGACAAGACAATCGTAATGACAAGAATGAAAAATTCCTTTTACAAAACGAAGGAAAATTACCACCACCAACTCGCGGTGCAGGTAGAATTCATAAACGATTTTTCTGGATCCCAAAACAGGTACACAGATACTTAATTATTGTTGTATCAATTGTAAGCGATGATATTTGTTGAATGGTTCTATTAAAATCTGGCTATAGGGCCCGCCTTTATCTGAAGTCGTTGACATCCACCAATTTGCACTGGGCCCGCGTGGTGTGTTACCTAGTATCTTGTTAATGATAAAAATGCGTACATTTATGTCATGACTATACGGCATCTGAAACTACGTAGAAAACCCATAGTTTGTATTGTCTGTGGTGAGCTTTGCTTACGGTGTGTAAATTTTTAGTTTTACTAATATAATTTTCAAGCATTTTTAAAAGTACAGTTTGATCATCGTTTGTCCTACATTACTGCAGGAAAACTACCCTTACATTCGAAATGGGATTCCATTGGTATTTTTCCCATAAGAAATGGTATAATGGTTACTTATTGTTTTGCATACCTAATAAGACACCTAGATACCAAATTTTTTAACGTTCTGTTGCTAACTATATAAAGCTTAATTTTTTTAGGTTCTTTCCCAACAACGCTAATAATAATAATAATATTGAGATAATAGAAGATTGTAAAGGACACCTTGAGTTTCAGACTTTGGGAAAATTCCTAAATTCGATCAGACGGATTTGTAATGAAATCGTCTGGCGATAAGCAAGATAATTGTACAATATACGGTGTTGCAATAATCACGTGTTCACGCGATAGGAGTACGTGGATGCGTGATACCGAAACATACGCACCAGTGGCGTGGGGTGAAAAAAAAGGAAGGTAAAGCCGGACCAAAAAACGGCTAATGCGTAATTAAACAAAATATCATATTATAAAAAAATATGCAATAAATTACATACCTGACCTGAGTGTGTTCATGTGTTGTGTTAGTTTACCTTTTCCATAACTACGACGAAATGTTAGGTTTGGTGATTTGCTTGCGTTGCGTGCGTTGTATGCAATTTATCAGTTGTTAGTGTTCACCACCTTCACCATACATGACTTCACTGGTATTATACCTATGAACAGTGCATGTCGAGTATGATAAAAGTGGCTTTGAAAAAAGCCGTTTTAAGCACACGTCACTCGCACAGGGGTTATAATATATAGAAAAACAAGAACCAAAAATAAGTGAAACTTCACTTGCTGAACATATTCTACTAACTATATTATTACAAATGGTGAATGTTTTTACTTAATTACGCGAAAATGGCTTAACGAATTTGGATGAAATTTGGCATGCATGTAGCCTTGGACACGGAATAGAACAATCAACATGGCCTGAATTCCACACATACGAAATCGCAGGCATAAGCTAGCAAATAAATATCAGTAGAAATATTGGATGTTTTTATTTTGTTACTTGTCGTTTGTCGTCTGTCTTCGCCATATATATATTCTATAACCCGATAAATTTACGTAACATTTTTTTTGATAAATTATTTATTTATACATGATTTTAAATTATAAATTATTTTATTTGTATTCTAACATAATTCTACGGTTTTTCTTTACGAAATGAGCCAGAATCCTTTCATAAAAGTCGCTTTTTTGTTGCAATTTTAACAATAGATGTTTTTCAATTGATATTACTCCGAGATTTGATAATCTTGCCTCACTTTGGCTGTTTCGTGTATAAGTATGAATCCGCTTCAATGCCGAAAACGACCTTTCCGCGGATTATGAGTTTACGCGTTTGAGTATGTTTCCTAGCCGAATTTGTCAAATTATTAATGTCTGAAAAACCCGTTTTATTCCAAGCACTGTTTGTATCGGAAAACAACAAACATGGAAAACAAAATAATTTATTTAATTTGCAACTGCCCGTTAACCAATTGTATTTATCATACATAGAACTGTGAAAATGTTTGAAAAATCCGTCTTTACGCCTATAATCAATTTTTATATCGGGACAAGCCCGTCCATTTTTTATGATATATTTTTTATTTTCGAAAGATTGATTGGAGAACGAAGTTAAGTCATTTAATAAGTAATCTGTAAGACAACAGTCAATTTGTATCAATGCCGCCATTTCTCGTCTAACCGCGTCACGACAAATAACAAAGTTAAATAAACTATAAAGACAAACCTTTACGAGGAAACGAAACAAACTATTTATTACAGACTAACACAACACTCGGCAAGTAAAATTTCACTTATTTTTCACATCTATTCACATAAACAATAATTCACATAAATGCTAATTTATAGCATAAATTACCCGTGCTGACCGTGACCGCGTAATGAGTGATCTGTGATCAATCAAGCGAGTGTCAGCCTCAAGGTCGAGGTCGCGCGAAACTAGACGGTTTTCGTTCGTTCGCTTGAGCGTCTAGTAGACGCTCAAGCGAAACGAAACCTTAACGTGAGACAAATAAAGATTGGTAGGCTATCCGAGATCGAGTTATCTATAAACAATTATTACGAGGCTTTTGCATGTATTTGTTTATGTATGTGTGAGTGATTTGCATACATTTGGCATTTGTAAATTCCCAATATTTTGATCGGGTTGCCGGAGCGGAGGAGCGCGTCGCACTTGTCGCGTCATATGATTGTAAACTGTGTTTGTGTGCGTTTGCTATTTCAAATACATTGCGTATCTTGTATACGGGATATAGAAGAATATTTTTACAAAGCGCGCAATGTAATTATGGCGTTTGCAATCCGAAAGCCATGGAACTTCGGCTTACATTACAAAGCGGGGTAAGCTATTATTGAAAATAATAAAAAAAATATTAGTGATCGCCAAGGCAACCCGATGGGAATCGTGTTATATGCACGCGTCGCCACTGATACGCACCATGTGTTTCTGAAACGTGAGGTACCTAAGTGTCCCAAGAGTAAGAATAAAATGAAGTTGTGCCTAATGGTAGAGAAAATTTAATACACCTGTATAATCAACGAATTCAAGGGCACCACTCCAGAGCACGGTGTTTGCTCTCAGCAATAGAGAAGTAGGTAATTAAAAAGCCTTTTACAAATGGGCATCGTAGTCAAGTCAATGAGTGGTGATAGTAGTATAAATGAAAAAAATCAAAAAAGCAAAACCTTTTAGACGTTTACAATTTACAAATAATAAATAGAAGTAAAAAAAGATTTTTAAAAACCACGTTTTTATAAGCGGACTAAAAAGAAGAAAATATTTTTTTCCCAGAATTGTAATGGAAAATTCTTTTCTCGGAATTATAAAAATTTAAAAGATATATGTTCAAGTACTATGATGTAATATGACAAAGTTAAGCCTGAAAACCGCCCGCTCCACGTTTGAAGTCATATTTATCATAGTACCTACTTGAACATATATCTTTGAAATTTTTATCATTCCGGGAAAAGAATTTTCCATCACAATTCTGGGAAAAAAATATATTTTCTTCTTTTTAGTCCGCTTATAAAAACGTGGTTTTTAAAAATCTTTTTCACATCTATTTATTTTATTCTTTTCAGTCTTAGTGTAAAATCATAAGAGCAAATTGATAAAATTTTATTCCTTTATTTTTACTTTCAAAATCACCAAGGTGGAAAATTCTGAATTCTGTTTTATGATGCTATAGAGTAGAAGCTAAATATATTTATAATTACTCTAAATCATAACTAAACTTGTATTAAACTATAAATATATTAAACTATATTTACCTTGGCAGAGCATAGAATTATTTCATTGTAATTTCTGGGCCTTTTTGCCATCTAATATTTGTAATATTCATGATACCCAGTATGGCATCTAAAGTTTTCGGAACCAAGTTTTTTGCGTTAGAGATGTCATCATCAAGAATTTCTTTTACAAAGATAGTAGACTTAGTGAATAAATTAACAAAGTCTGAGGCTGTTTTAATATCTTGACCCATTAACACATGTCTGTCAGCAGTCCTTTTAAGAGTCCCACCTACGCCATCCATAGGTCCTTTGCTATGCCCAGGTTCACTGTACTTCCATGTAGCTTTTGTTATCTGTTTGGAATTTTTTCTCAAAGTATTGGCTTTATCTTGTAATTGGGCAGTCAATACTTCGTTAAATAAAAGATTCTTGCGCACTTCAGGAGGTACGTCAACGTTTTCTAACAATGCGTTAACTTTGCTAATGGGAGTTGTAGGGTTCTGAGACTTCACTTCTTTTCTTTTTACTTGTCTTCTTAATCTTTTCTTTAAAGTGTCATATTTGCGTTTAATTTTAGCAATGGTTTTCTCTTGTTGTTTTATTTTACGATATGCTTTGGCTCTATCCTTCCGCACAATTTGTCTTCCTACTGTTTTTCTCACTGAAGCTGATGCAGCTAGATCATCATCGGAATGTGGCGGTGTATTGTGTAATATGCCAGATAATGCCTTCTTCTTTTCCCTTTATTTTTTTGAAGCTTCTTTCCACATTTTTCTTTGCTTTCGCTTTTCTCGTTCAGTCATCTCAGCTATGTTCTTCACTTTCTTTTCTTGTTTTTTTTTATGATAGTATTCTCTGCCCTTAGCCCTTTTAATCACCTTCTCTTCCTCTGTCATCTTATCTAAAAAAAATCTTTTTCTGGCATATGTTTTTCACTTTGGCGCAAGTAAGCTGTACTGTTTTTCTTTATTTGCTTTTTCGAACGGTTGATATTTTTTTCAGCTTTGTGAGACTCCATATTGCTGTAAAAATAAAATAAGTATACCTATTGATAACTTTGTAAGCACGACATACACAAAATTGACAGTTAGTAATAGAAAGTACCACTTAGTAACTAAATAGTCATTTGGGGATCATCAACAACAACATCATTTAGAGAACGGTCCATCAAATCGGAGAACGTTCCCCAAATGACCGTTCACCAAATGATATTTTCAAATAACCGCGCCTTTTTTTAACGGCAGCCATATTTTACAGCAATTCTCGCTTCCTTAATGTAAAATATTTGAAGTTAACATTTGTTATACAACACTATAAAAGCTATTATTGCATTATTTTGATTGAAAAACGCGTTCCCCATTTGACGACCTATTGATGTACGCTCTGTAAATAATGAATTGAAAGACACTTACCACTTATTTTAAGTTCTTTTGGCGAACTACTTTCTTCACAGCCACTTCGTTTACAACTCTCTCTACAGCTGGTCCATAGACTAAAGAGGGATGTGTTCGAAATTTTTTTTTTCGCGTAATCAAAGCTGCGTTCACTAAAATGATGCTTACATTGTCGGACATTATATTTTGACTTAAATTTTTTTAATTCGTTTTTCTTCTTTAGTAATGCTTGTAATTATGTAATATTAGATACAATTGAAGGTGAATGGGTATTAATAACCGTTAAAAATGTTTTATTTTATGACTATTTCTGGTGTTAGCTTTTTACAATTGCTACTTAGGACGCGTTCTCCAAATGATTTTTTATACTTATTTGTCCATATAAAATGTAATAGATAAAAAATTTAATTATTTTGTGTGATGTGTGGTTAAAGTAAACACAGTTAAGTGTTTACTAATGCTAAATTGTCAAAAGAAATACAGAATTTAGGCTTTTATTTGCTGCCGAAGTGGATTTACCACCTTGGTGATTTTGAGCCTTCTAATGTTAAATTAACGGTCTTTTAGAATTCAAGATTTCCGAGGGGATTTTACTTTTACGTAAATCCCAGGATTAAATAAATTTATTCAAGGATTATATAGGTGTTTTAATTAATTTATTGTAGCTTATCTAACTATTAAGTTTATGTTGGTGATGGATGACTGAATAATAAACTGTCATCCATGATCTACGTGTGGTAAAATTTAAACTCAAGGAGCATCAGAAATGGTCTAATTTTAAGTTACCAGATTAGAAAATTTTGCGGACAGACAGAAGGACAGACACAAACGAAAGCAAGTTATTTTTATTAACTTGCTTTCGTTTGTGTCTAAAATGAACGTTAAACAACAAAATTAAAAAATTGAACTTAAATAACACCAGTGGCGACGCGTGCATATAACACGATTCCCATCGGGTTGCCTTGGCGATCACTAATATTTTTTTTATTATTTTCAATAATAGCTTACCCCGCTTTGTAATGTAAGCCGAAGTTCCATGGCTTTCGGATTGCAAACGCCATAATTACATTGCGCGCTTTGTAAAAATATTCTTCTATATCCCGTATACAAGATACGCAATGTATTTGAAATAGCAAACGCACACAAACACAGTTTACAATCATATGACGCGACAAGTGCGACGCGCTCCTCCGCTCCGGCAACCCGATCAAAATATTGGGAATTTACAAATGCCAAATGTATGCAAATCACTCACACATACATAAACAAATACATGCAAAAGCCTCGTAATAATTGTTTATAGATAACTCGATCTCGGATAGCCTACCAATCTTTATTTGTCTCACGTTAAGGTTTCGTTTCGCTTGAGCGTCTACTAGACGCTCAAGCGAACGAACGAAAACCGTCTAGTTTCGCGCGACCTCGACCTTGAGGCTGACACTCGCTTGATTGATCACAGATCACTCATTACGCGGTCACGGTCAGCACGGGTAATTTATGCTATAAATTAGCATTTATGTGAATTATTGTTTATGTGAATAGATGTGAAAAATAAGTGAAATTTTACTTGCCGAGTGTTGTGTTAGTCTGTAATAAATAGTTTGTTTCGTTTCCTCGTAAAGGTTTGTCTTTATAGTTTATTTAACTTTGTTATTTGTCGTGACGCGGTTAGACGAGAAATGGCGGCATTGATACAAATTGACTGTTGTCTTACAGATTACTTATTAAATGACTTAACTTCGTTCTCCAATCAATCTTTCGAAAATAAAAAATATATCATAAAAAATGGACGGGCTTGTCCCGATATAAAAATTGATTATAGGCGTAAAGACGGATTTTTCAAACATTTTCACAGTTCTATGTATGATAAATACAATTGGTTAACGGGCAGTTGCAAATTAAATAAATTATTTTGTTTTCCATGTTTGTTGTTTTCCGATACAAACAGTGCTTGGAATAAAACGGGTTTTTCAGACATTAATAATTTGACAAATTCGGCTAGGAAACATACTCAAACGCGTAAACTCATAATCCGCGGAAAGGTCGTTTTCGGCATTGAAGCGGATTCATACTTATACACGAAACAGCCAAAGTGAGGCAAGATTATCAAATCTCGGAGTAATATCAATTGAAAAACATCTATTGTTAAAATTGCAACAAAAAAGCGACTTTTATGAAAGGATTCTGGCTCATTTCGTAAAGAAAAACCGTAGAATTATGTTAGAATACAAATAAAATAATTTATAATTTAAAATCATGTATAAATAAATAATTTATCAAAAAAAATGTTACGTAAATTTATCGGGTTATAGAATATATATATGGCGAAGACAGACGACAAACGACAAGTAACAAAATAAAAACATCCAATATTTCTACTGATATTTATTTGCTAGCTTATGCCTGCGATTTCGTATGTGTGGAATTCAGGCCATGTTGATTGTTCTATTCCGTGTCCAAGGCTACATGCATGCCAAATTTCATCCAAATTCGTTAAGCCATTTTCGCGTAATTAAGTAAAAACATTCACCATTTGTAATAATATAGTTAGTAGAATATGTTCAGCAAGTGAAGTTTCACTTATTTTTGGTTCTTGTTTTTCTATATATTATAACCCCTGTGCGAGTGACGTGTGCTTAAAACGGCTTTTTTCAAAGCCACTTTTATCATACTCGACATGCACTGTTCATAGGTATAATACCAGTGAAGTCATGTATGGTGAAGGTGGTGAACACTAACAACTGATAAATTGCATACAACGCACGCAACGCAAGCAAATCACCAAACCTAACATTTCGTCGTAGTTATGGAAAAGGTAAACTAACACAACACATGAACACACTCAGGTCAGGTATGTAATTTATTGCATATTTTTTTATAATATGATATTTTGTTTAATTACGCATTAGCCGTTTTTTGGTCCGGCTTTACCTTCCTTTTTTTTCACCCCACGCCACTGAATAACACATTGTTAAATTATTAAATAACTACCACTTATCATTAAATTTCTCTTAATAACATTGAAAAAATACTTTTAAGTTGAGTTCAGTTCAAGATTGAATGTTTAATTATATTATCTATCATATCAAAAGCATATTTTCTGTTAAGTTGTATTTAATATGTCTTTGCAGCTTGGCCATTTTTAATGGTCATATTTCGCAATTACATATGATAATATAACTAAGTACTTTATATCAAAGGCATTATAGTATCATATACACAAATGTAAATAATGTGTTTCAGATTTTACACTACGAGGGTGAATTAAAAAGTTCGCAGCGTCACACATAATGACTCATTTAAATATTTTTTATCTACTGTCATTCATTTGTTTAGGTTCATTTGTTTTTTGTTATTACAGTGTGTTTGGGTAGCATTTGGAGTTTTAAGGTTATAGAAGTAAATGAGATCAAGTGCAGCGTATTTAGAAAAGGTCATTTTATTACTTTATTCTTCTATGTGTAGGTTATTGATGTTGGTCGCAGATGACCTTAACAACGATACCGGGTTTTGGGACAGCGAAATCCTTAAATTGACCTCAAGCCGAGAGTAGCGAGCCACCATAGTGGTTTTCTAGATGGACGGCATTTCCCATAAGGGAGTCTCCGAACCAGCATAGAGTCGCTACGGCGCTCTAGCTGGAAGGTTACCTGCGGTCATGGAATACGTGTTAAAAAATAAAAGAGCTTCATGATAACCATGTAAACAACGTTAGGGGAATATGCTTCGTCGTATACAACGGTGAACAAGTGGGTTGCAGAATTCAAAAGATGGCAATAGAACATCGAAGACAACACTCGCTGCGGCTGGCCTACAACTTGTACGAAAATGACTAAAGAAAACATCGATAAAGTGTGTGATTTCATAATGGTATATCAGAAAATGACTATCAGGAAGATTGCTGACATTACAGGGATCTCGTATGAACAACGTGACAATGAATATATTCTGGGTTTATCACTTTACTGCTGAATTAAAACAACAATGTTAGCAATATAAAAAAGGTGAATTAATATGAAATTGCGATGCTAATGAGGACGTCATCATTGTGAACTACCTTGGAAAAGGCAATACTATAAACTCGAAGTACGTCATCTCACCTTTTACGTCGTTTACGTGAAGAAATCAAAGAGAAACATCATGGTTTACTCTGAATCAAAACGTTGTTTAATTATAAAAAATGTTTGCGTTCACACGTCTGTTGTAACTATAGGTCAATTTTTTGATTTTTTAGTTTCGAATTACCTTCTAGCCCGACCAGCTAATTCTCCTGTTGTAGATTTTAAGATATTTTTCCATATAATGATATGTCATGATAATACCTTTTTTCATGAAGTCTCATTTTGCAATCGAATTAAATATTTAAAATAACTCTAAAAATAAATAAGGTAGTAAACATATAAAAACCAAAATTCACAGATTTAAAGATCGGACATAATTCAATGGTTTTCAGTTGGAAAAATATCTTAAAATCTATTTTCTAATTGCAAAATTAGACTTCATAAAAAAAAGGAGTAACAGCTTAGTAACAGTTATCTATGTTATTTTTTGTAATAAGTAGTATACATAGAGCCCTACATACAAATCTATAAGTAGGCCACTAATGTGAAATAGTGACTTTGTAATAAATGGCCAAAGATAAAAGAAAGTTCTTTTGCTCCTTTTGTTTCTTAAAAAAAAAAACTTTTTTTAGTTTAGTTTAGTAGGTATTTATGAGACAATGAAAAAAATATATTTTTAATATACGTCAAACAAATTTCATTTCATATATGAATTCGTATCAGGCACAAAAAGTTTTTGGTTATTTTTTTCACAATACGCGAAAAGCGCAAACATTTTTTTCCTATTCCACAAACTGTCGGTCTATAAGTTGTAAGTTTCAAAGCTTCCTAACTATTCTATTGTGGCATAACTAGTACATAATAGTCTTCGGCTTTACGACAAATAAAAAGTAAATACAAAAAGAAATTCTAATTTATTAAATAGATGTCAAAACGATACAAATACTAATCTTGAAGTGTCAGTTGTTCATCACCATGCTCATCATAGCCTCAGTCTTATGAGGTCCATTGCTGGGCATAGAACTCCCCAAATTATCTCCAAAACGCTCTGTTCAACGTCTTCCCGCGACCTTGACCATAACGTCGGTTCAACTTTTGGGGCTGTGCACGAAACGTCGTCCGGTTCGCATTTGCCGGTTGAGAACCCTTTCACCCCAACGCCCATCAGTTTTCACGCTGTTCCTTGCCCACTGCCCCTCCAGCTGAGCAATCCTTCGAGCAATGTCGGTTACTTTATTTCCCCTGCGGGTCACTCCCTTTGTGATTTTATCACGCAAAGAAACGCCAGTCATTTTCTCCTCACTCTTTATTTTTATTATAGCCTGTACGATTGACGAGCTTAAGTGTTATCAATAGATAAAAAGAAACAGTTATTATAACTTTGACGACCGTTTGGTGCATCCTGTATTTTGCAGCGACGGACGCCGCGACGGTCCTGGGTTCGAATCCCGGAAGAGGAAGGTGTTTGTGTGATGAATGCGAGCATTTGTACCTGAGTCATGTGTATTTATATATATTTCTATAAATATTTCGTATATATTTATCATATATGTGTGTATATTAACACAAGCCCTATACTTATTGGTTACTTTGGGCTAGGCTAATTGGTGTGAATGTAAGAAATACTATTAAAAGAAAGACCCACAGAACAGTAAAATAGAGTAAAAGTCGCAAGACGCGATCTTTTCAAGGAAACCAGCGTAACTTTACTCACACATCTCTGAATCGCGATAATATTCCGATTGGTTAGAAAAACTAAAAACGTTAGAGCATATATCACAAAATGAAGTATTTCATATTCTACCATTTTCTTATATAGTTATGGTCCATAATAAATAACAGCTTACTTCTCTGTTCTAGTACCGCTTTTGGGTACATGATAGCGTTATAGTTATGTTATTAGCAGCACTGCTTTAAGCATACTGTACCTGCAATCACACGCTAGAAGGCGCTTCAAGTTAACAAATTACCAGGGTTGCAAACAATATTAATATTGTTATTATCGGTATAGTTTAAGTTTTAATCAAAATAACGTACTCGATAATTTAAGATAATGATAAAATGATTTTATTCAATATGACCATTTACAGTGCGTGTTGTATTGAACGTCAAAGCTACGCCATGGCTTTTCTTTTATATACGGATCTTTACAAAAGCTGTAATAAATACAACATTTTGCTGTGTATATCATGCTTTGAAACCTATCTTCGTACACAACTGGTTTAATTGTTATATTGAAAAGAAAAACAAAAACGTGCCTTCTTAACCTTTAATATATTTATCGTATTCATTACAATTTTATTACGGTCAATATGGTTTTCCTTCCAAAATAGTTTTCAAAATCATATCCAATAAATCACCTTTTTTAAATTTACAACCTTATTTTTATACAAAAATAATTAACTTTTACAAAATTAAGTAATAATGATAATTAAATTAAAAGGAAAATTCCATGAAATTAGTTGCAAATAACATGCTATTTTGGTTGCAATGTATATCTCTTAAATATACAATTTATCTATATCTATTATTTACACGTAATCATCAGGTGCATTACTAATTGAGAAGCGGCAACGACGGAAAGCATGCTTTCAGTAATTTGTAGGTATTTTTGAAACTTCTAGAAAAACAAAACTGCTGATTGAAATATACACTTTAATGTCTCAAAAATAAGGTCGATTTTTTTAATTTCCAAGAAGTCAATATCTAACTCAATATAATTTTAATGTAAACAGCAGACAATATGAATAACCGATGGTACGTTATGCCTCATTTGGATAAATAAGTCCTTTGACTATTATTTTTACACCCCAAAACTGCATAAAATGGCAATTTTTGCTATATTATTTCGCGTGGAGTTTGCGATCCCGACTGAGTATGCAGAAGGTCCAAGTGCGCGGAGTTAGGCATACTATAGGTTACGTGGGTACCGCCCACTTGCGACCTCTACTCTTTTTAACTGTTCTGTGGTTGAGTTCGTATTCATTGGCAGGACTTTGAACATGGTCATCAATGAAGTTTCAAGTATATGAAAATTTTAACCCCATATAAATTTGTAATTTTAACTTCAAATAAATGAACCATAAATATTTCTTAGACAAGCTTAATACGATATTTTCCATAGATTATAGGCAGTAGACTATAATATTCATTATTTTGCCTAAGAATTTATAAAACGGTTACTTATTAAAATTAAATTTCATTATCAGATTTAGGTAAGAATTAGAGCGCTATTTAGTTTTAGTAAAGATGAGTATTGTTTCAATGTGCGGATTAGGTACACAAGTAAACAGATGTAAAAAAATATCTACGTATGTACCAGCTGATACCAACCCCTTAAAAAAATTGTGATAAAAGAAATTCCTTTAGCATTAAATAGTGATAACTCAGACATACATTGGCAACATTTGAGACCACGTGTGTTATATAGTGTCCCAAAAAATAAGGTGAAGCGGAGGTCCAGTGTTAAGGAGCAATATTAGGGCTTCCCGTATCACCCCCATGTATGTTTCGCAATGGTTCGCAGTTTTCGAGTTATTTTTTTCACGTACGTTTTGCTTGACAAGAAATTTATAAGAGATTAGTGATCACAAAGACATCAATTTTTATAATAAGTTCTTATTTTATTTTTCTAAATTTTATAGGTGTATAACATCGTTTGCATAAACAAAAATAATTGTGGTTAACTTGGATACCATTGCACCACAAAAATATTTGACCTCATGTAACCTCATGTGTTTAGTAAAAACTAAAAATTTACAAAATGTTCGAATTCAATTTAAAAATATTCTTAAAAATTTTATACCTAAAGTTTTTTGAAAAATTTAGCAGCTGGCGTTTGTTTTAGAAGTGTGTAATGTCGATAGTATCATATCTTCCTAACCCAGGATAACAAAAGAAAAAAGTATTTCCATAGCGTACACTGGTGTCAAATACTAATTCACTAGTCTTGACACCACTGTCTATTCTAGTGATTTGATAACATTACATTAGTCAAGTTTTATTAATCATAAACAACAACTTACTAAATTACAAATACGATTTACTTAAAGGTATTTAAAATATATAAACATGTTCTGTTCACTGTGAACTTTAGTAACGTAAGAAATTTTGGACAGTGAACTTGCAATTTCATCTATAATCGCCATACAAATGATTTTTTATACTTATTTGTCCATATAAAATGTAATAGATAAAAAATTTAATTATTTTGTGTGATGTGTGGTTAAAGTAAACACAGTTAAGTGTTTACTAATGCTAAATTGTCAAAAAAAATACAGAATTTAGGCTTTTATTTGCTGCCGAAGTGGATTTACCACCTTGGTGATTTTGAGCCTTCTAATGTTAAATTAACGGTCTTTTAGAATTCAAGATTTCCGAGGGGATTTTACTTTTACGTAAATCCCAGGATTAAATAAATTTATTCAAGGATTATATAGGTGTTTTAATTAATTTATTGTAGCTTATCTAACTATTAAGTTTATGTTGGTGATGGATGACTGAATAATAAACTGTCATCCATGATCTACGTGTGGTAAAATTTAAACTCAAGGAGCATCAGAAATGGTCTAATTTTAAGTTACCAGATTAGAAAATTTTGCGGACAGACAGAAGGACAGACACAAACGAAAGCAAGTTATTTTTATTAACTTGCTTTCGTTTGTGTCTAAAATGAACGTTAAACAACAAAATTAAAAAATTGAACTTAAATAACACATTGTTAAATTATTAAATAACTACCACTTATCATTAAATTTCTCCTAATAACATTGAAAAAATACTTTTAAGTTGAGTTCAGTTCAAGATTGAATGTTTAATTATATTATCTATCATATCAAAAGCATATTTTCTGTTAAGTTGTATTTAATATGTCTTTGCAGCTTGGCCATTTTTAATGGTCATATTTCGCAATTACATATGATAATATAACTAAGTACTTTATATCAAAGGCATTATAGTATCATATACACAAATGTAAATAATGTGTTTCAGATTTTACACTACGAGGGTGAATTAAAAAGTTCGCAGCGTCACACATAATGACTCATTTAAATATTTTTTATCTACTGTCATTCATTTGTTTAGGTTCATTTGTTTTTTGTTATTACAGTGTGTTTGGGTAGCATTTGGAGTTTTAAGGTTATAGAAGTAAATGAGATCAAGTGCAGCGTATTTAGAAAAGGTCATTTTATTACTTTATTCTTCTATGTGTAGGTTATTGATGTTGGTCGCAGATGACCTTAACAACGATACCGGGTTTTGGGACAGCGAAATCCTTAAATTGACCTCAAGCCGAGAGTAGCGAGCCACCATAGTGGTTTTCTAGATGGACGGCATTTCCCATAAGGGAGTCTCCGAACCAGCATAGAGTCGCTACGGCGCTCTAGCTGGAAGGTTACCTGCGGTCATGGAATACGTGTTAAAAAATAAAAGAGCTTCATGATAACCATGTAAACAACGTTAGGGGAATATGCTTCGTCGTATACAACGGTGAACAAGTGGGTTGCAGAATTCAAAAGATGGCAATAGAACATCGAAGACAACACTCGCTGCGGCTGGCCTACAACTTGTACGAAAATGACTAAAGAAAACATCGATAAAGTGTGTGATTTCATAATGGTATATCAGAAAATGACTATCAGGAAGATTGCTGACATTACAGGGATCTCGTATGAACAACGTGACAATGAATATATTCTGGGTTTATCACTTTACTGCTGAATTAAAACAACAATGTTAGCAATATAAAAAAGGTGAATTAATATGAAATTGCGATGCTAATGAGGACGTCATCATTGTGAACTACCTTGGAAAAGGCAATACTATAAACTCGAAGTACGTCATCTCACCTTTTACGTCGTTTACGTGAAGAAATCAAAGAGAAACATCATGGTTTACTCTGAATCAAAACGTTGTTTAATTATAAAAAATGTTTGCGTTCACACGTCTGTTGTAACTATAGGTCAATTTTTTGATTTTTTAGTTTCGAATTACCTTCTAGCCCGACCAGCTAATTCTCCTGTTGTAGATTTTAAGATATTTTTCCATATAATGATATGTCATGATCATGATAATACCTTTTTTCATGAAGTCTCATTTTGCAATCGAATTAAATATTTAAAATAACTCTAAAAATAAATAAGGTAGTAAACATATAAAAACCAAAATTCACAGATTTAAAGATCGGACATAATTCAATGGTTTTCAGTTGGAAAAATATCTTAAAATCTATTTTCTAATTGCAAAATTAGACTTCATAAAAAAAAGGAGTAACAGCTTAGTAACAGTTATCTATGTTATTTTTTGTAATAAGTAGTATACATAGAGCCCTACATACAAATCTATAAGTAGGCCACTAATGTGAAATAGTGACTTTGTAATAAATGGCCAAAGATAAAAGAAAGTTCTTTTGCTCCTTTTGTTTCTTAAAAAAAAAAACTTTTTTTAGTTTAGTTTAGTAGGTATTTATGAGACAATGAAAAAAATATATTTTTAATATACGTCAAACAAATTTCATTTCATATATGAATTCGTATCAGGCACAAAAAGTTTTTGGTTATTTTTTTCACAATACGCGAAAAGCGCAAACATTTTTTTTCCTATTCCACAAACTGTCGGTCTATAAGTTGTAAGTTTCAAAGCTTCCTAACTATTCTATTGTGGCATAACTAGTACATAATAGTCTTCGGCTTTACGACAAATAAAAAGTAAATACAAAAAGAAATTCTAATTTATTAAATAGATGTCAAAACGATACAAATACTAATCTTGAAGTGTCAGTTGTTCATCACCATGCTCATCATAGCCTCAGTCTTATGAGGTCCATTGCTGGGCATAGAACTCCCCAAATTATCTCCAAAACGCTCTGTTCAACGTCTTCCCGCGACCTTGACCATAACGTCGGTTCAACTTTTGGGGCTGTGCACGAAACGTCGTCCGGTTCGCATTTGCCGGTTGAGAACCCTTTCACCCCAACGCCCATCAGTTTTCACGCTGTTCCTTGCCCACTGCCCCTCCAGCTGAGCAATCCTTCGAGCAATGTCGGTTACTTTATTTCCCCTGCGGGTCACTCCCTTTGTGATTTTATCACGCAAAGAAACGCCAGTCATTTTCTCCTCACTCTTTATTTTTATTATAGCCTGTACGATTGACGAGCTTAAGTGTTATCAATAGATAAAAAGAAACAGTTATTATAACTTTGACGACCGTTTGGTGCATCCTGTATTTTGCAGCGACGGACGCCGCGACGGTCCTGGGTTCGAATCCCGGAAGAGGAAGGTGTTTGTGTGATGAATGCGAGCATTTGTACCTGAGTCATGTGTATTTATATATATTTCTATAAATATTTCGTATATATTTATCATATATGTGTGTATATTAACACAAGCCCTATACTTATTGGTTACTTTGGGCTAGGCTAATTGGTGTGAATGTAAGAAATACTATTAAAAGAAAGACCCACAGAACAGTAAAATAGAGTAAAAGTCGCAAGACGCGATCTTTTCAAGGAAACCAGCGTAACTTTACTCACACATCTCTGAATCGCGATAATATTCCGATTGGTTAGAAAAACTAAAAACGTTAGAGCATATATCACAAAATGAAGTATTTCATATTCTACCATTTTCTTATATAGTTATGGTCCATAATAAATAACAGCTTACTTCTCTGTTCTAGTACCGCTTTTGGGTACATGATAGCGTTATAGTTATGTTATTAGCAGCACTGCTTTAAGCATACTGTACCTGCAATCACACGCTAGAAGGCGCTTCAAGTTAACAAATTACCAGGGTTGCAAACAATATTAATATTGTTATTATCGGTATAGTTTAAGTTTTAATCAAAATAACGTACTCGATAATTTAAGATAATGATAAAATGATTTTATTCAATATGACCATTTACAGTGCGTGTTGTATTGAACGTCAAAGCTACGCCATGGCTTTTCTTTTATATACGGATCTTTACAAAAGCTGTAATAAATACAACATTTTGCTGTGTATATCATGCTTTGAAACCTATCTTCGTACACAACTGGTTTAATTGTTATATTGAAAAGAAAAACAAAAACGTGCCTTCTTAACCTTTAATATATTTATCGTATTCATTACAATTTTATTACGGTCAATATGGTTTTCCTTCCAAAATAGTTTTCAAAATCATATCCAATAAATCACCTTTTTTAAATTTACAACCTTATTTTTATACAAAAATAATTAACTTTTACAAAATTAAGTAATAATGATAATTAAATTAAAAGGAAAATTCCATGAAATTAGTTGCAAATAACATGCTATTTTGGTTGCAATGTATATCTCTTAAATATACAATTTATCTATATCTATTATTTACACGTAATCATCAGGTGCATTACTAATTGAGAAGCGGCAACGACATAGGAGTATTTCCAAGTAAAACCCGGTCAAAATTATTTAATGGTTATTTTTATAATAAAATAACGTATTGTTATATAATATAGTATTTAATTAAGATAATAAGTACTAACATTTATAAAAAACAGATTTTGTTTGTTTTCTTAAGTTACAATTATTTAATTGTTCTCTTCATCTTCATCCTCCATATTTTCACAGCTGTCATAATCTTCATCATCTTTTGATGTTGAAGGCAAAGATGACGGTCCAATCGCAATCATCAATTTAAGCGCCTCTGTTGAAAATGTTTTTTTCTTGATTTTGGTCTTGGGTCTAATAGAGCTTAAATAAGGATCGGAGCTTAGCAAAAAAAAATTTTCTCGAAATCGAATCGAATCTCGTAAAATTTTCTTGAAAAATCAAGCCTATATTGCCTAAAGTTTTTGTTTCGAGCTTCAGCTGCCTCCTCTGACAATTGACCTATTGGTAAAATTGCATGGCTTATAAGTTGGGCCCCGTGAACTAGCACTTTGTGAATTGTAGGTGACATAGGGTACCATCCATATAATTCTACATACATTTTTGCTGTTCTGTTGGCGTAGTTAGCAAACTTTTCTATATCTATGTTATGTCTACTAGAAATCACTTCAAGGATTGTTCTGAATCGCTTGATAAGTTCAATACTGACATTGGTTATTTGGGAACATGTATCTGGGTCTGCAAAAAACCTTCGTGCTGTGTTGCCATCATTGGTATTTCCAAATCCTGCTTTAGGCACGTCTACCAGCAGGCCCATCCGTTCTCTGAAATCTTTTTGAATCCTTTCTTTCATCTCTTTATAAATTTTTTTCTCTGCTGGTGTTAGCGCCTGCCATTTTTTTATGGGGAGTTTATAGGCGAGGTGGAGCAGGGACTCAAAAAATCGTATTCTGGCATGGAGAACCGAAAGTCCAAACTGCAAGGCTTCGACATTTACCTCCTGCACTTCCTTGATCTTATTAAAATCTTTAGATGTCTGTTTACAAATATAGCAACGCATTGTTGAAGATGTGTCAGTAGCAGCATTGCAAACTTTGCCATCAATCATTGTGAATGGAAGCGTATGTTTTATTTTCACCAATTCATTAGGAGGTATATGTATTTCTGTTTTTGACAGATTTTTTATTTGGTGATTAACATACGCTATCTCCTCCTTAGTGATATCTTTTGATTCACCGATAAATCTGATGCGAATCGGTCTACAGAATCTAACTGAAGACGGTGTTGGATTTTGCCAAATTACTTTTGATTCACCATTTACATTTACATTAAGTCGCAAAGGTACAAAGGAACTTTGAAATATATTAGCGTCACTATCTGAGCTATTTTGAAATTTTTGTTTGAACTGCGACTGTTGCGATCCATCACATCCCCATTTCGATAATAGTTCCATGTTTTCTTTTTCAGTGTTTGTTAATGTGCCTATCACCTCCGCAAGATATTTAAACAGGCGAGATGCTATGTGATCTAGTAATCCTTGAAGCTGAATTTCCATGCATGTTTCAGTGACACGTATTGTTTCTTCTTTGGGATAAGTATCCTTTTTAGCTTTTTAGATTAATGAGTAACATGGGTAGATACTCTTATCGGCATTATAAAGGATTTCCCATTGCCTCCTTGTGAAGTCGCCTTCTACAAAAATTGACAATGCCTCTTGTGGCGTATGCTTTTTCACATTTATTTGATGTTTCGATAAATTGCAAGATTTTCGAATTTTTGATGCTCTTGTTGGCGTTGCTACAATTTCTTTTATCATTACTGAAGCATCTGTATTTCCAATAATACGCTGACTGACTCCAGCTGCATAAACTAGTTCCTCAGGAGTTATTTGCTTCCGTATCTCACTGGTTTTCCGTCGCTTACTCCGCTCACTTAAGTTTTCAAAAGATTTTGTTGGCCGACCCGGTTTATGTATAATCTCTGCATTGAACTTCTGCAACTGTATAGAAGATGAGAGCCATGTATTATTATTACGTAAAAAACGTTCTTTTTTACGACTTGCTGCTACCCATCTTTGCTTAAATTCAGTCTTAAAATATCTCAGGCTACGACTCAAAATATTTTTTTTATCCTCAGGGCACTGAGTTATTTCAGCTAATTTTGCTTCCAAAATTTGTAACTTTTCTTCAATTTTTTTTTTTTACAGCCACATGATGTCATATGAGCTTTTTCTATTAAAACTAACGGATGATCCAATAATATCTAAAAACAAAAAATGAAATACATTAAAGCCAAATTTATTCATATTTTACGCCATCACCTTTAAATAATCCGAAATAAAAATGGCGCGCATATGCGCACAATTTTTTTTTTGTATTAACAAGTGGATATCCCACAAAACGCATTAATATAAAAATAAGGGTTTGACAAGCTTCGACAAATAATCAAATCGAATATTATGTTATAATTTTTTTTTAAAGTATTTAAAGTTTTCAGGTCTTTTTGCTCAGATT
The DNA here is from genome assembly GCA_927399485.1 of Calamotropha paludella. NCBI lineage: Eukaryota > Metazoa > Arthropoda > Insecta > Lepidoptera > Crambidae > Calamotropha > Calamotropha paludella. The sequence goes on along the minus strand of OV656805.1, from coordinate 21,779,376 downwards.
TTTAAAACACTCAAATGAAATTTAACATAGTTTATTGGTATGTTAATATAATCTACGTACCTTCTACTTCCATGTTCATAATAATTTTCTTCCACAAATTATCACACCAAATCACAACTAAACATAAAATTCAGTAAAAGAAAACGAATGCCGAGAACAAAGACGTGCGGTTCAGACAACGACTGGGCTCCGACTACCTGCGCGGGGGAATGTCAGTAATCTGAGTAACAAATATGTCGTTCATTCAATGGACCGGTTATTCAGCTACAAAAAAGTGCGAATATAATAGGTTTTTATCTAACTTCGTAATTTCGACTTTTGACCGGGTTTTACTTGGAAATACTCCTATGTGCGACGGAAAGCATGCTTTCAGTAATTTGTAGGTATTTTTGAAACTTCTAGAAAAACAAAACTGCTGATTGAAATATACACTTTAATGTCTCAAAAATAAGGTCGATTTTTTTAATTTCCAAGAAGTCAATATCTAACTCAATATAATTTTAATGTAAACAGCAGACAATATGAATAACCGATGGTACGTTATGCCTCATTTGGATAAATAAGTCCTTTGACTATTATTTTTACACCCCAAAACTGCATAAAATGGCAATTTTTGCTATATTATTTCGCGTGGAGTTTGCGATCCCGACTGAGTATGCAGAAGGTCCAAGTGCGCGGAGTTAGGCATACTATAGGTTACGTGGGTACCGCCCACTTGCGACCTCTACTCTTTTTAACTGTTCTGTGGTTGAGTTCGTATTCATTGGCAGGACTTTGAACATGGTCATCAATGAAGTTTCAAGTATATGAAAATTTTAACCCCATATAAATTTGTAATTTTAACTTCAAATAAATGAACCATAAATATTTCTTAGACAAGCTTAATACGATATTTTCCATAGATTATAGGCAGTAGACTATAATATTCATTATTTTGCCTAAGAATTTATAAAACGGTTACTTATTAAAATTAAATTTCATTATCAGATTTAGGTAAGAATTAGAGCGCTATTTAGTTTTAGTAAAGATGAGTATTGTTTCAATGTGCGGATTAGGTACACAAGTAAACAGATGTAAAAAAATATCTACGTATGTACCAGCTGATACCAACCCCTTAAAAAAATTGTGATAAAAGAAATTCCTTTAGCATTAAATAGTGATAACTCAGACATACATTGGCAACATTTGAGACCACGTGTGTTATATAGTGTCCCAAAAAATAAGGTGAAGCGGAGGTCCAGTGTTAAGGAGCAATATTAGGGCTTCCCGTATCACCCCCATGTATGTTTCGCAATGGTTCGCAGTTTTCGAGTTATTTTTTTCACGTACGTTTTGCTTGACAAGAAATTTATAAGAGATTAGTGATCACAAAGTTCTTATTTTATTTTTCTAAATTTTATAGGTGTATAACATCGTTTGCATAAACAAAAATAATTGTGGTTAACTTGGATACCATTGCACCACAAAAATATTTGACCTCATGTAACCTCATGTGTTTAGTAAAAACTAAAAATTTACAAAATGTTCGAATTCAATTTAAAAATATTCTTAAAAATTTTATACCTAAAGTTTTTTGAAAAATTTAGCAGCTGGCGTTTGTTTTAGAAGTGTGTAATGTCGATAGTATCATATCTTCCTAACCCAGGATAACAAAAGAAAAAAGTATTTCCATAGCGTACACTGGTGTCAAATACTAATTCACTAGTCTTGACACCACTGTCTATTCTAGTGATTTGATAACATTACATTAGTCAAGTTTTATTAATCATAAACAACAACTTACTAAATTACAAATACGATTTACTTAAAGGTATTTAAAATATATAAACATGTTCTGTTCACTGTGAACTTTAGTAACGTAAGAAATTTTGGACAGTGAACTTGCAATTTCATCTATAATCGCCATACAATGACCTTTTGAAGACAAGTAACTACCTTGTCAATCTTGCTATATAAATAAAGTGTACATCACTCACCATTATTATTTTCTAGTTCTGTTTTGGTAGGTTTCGCAGATTTTGCATTGATAGCCAACAAATAGTTTGTTTATAAAAAAACTCGCTGCTATTGCACTTGTGACCGGCCGCGGTCCGTGGTGACTGCGGCTTTCCCGCCTATAGATCGTCACGGAGTCGACCACACGCGAACTACGCTAAAATAAAAATTCGAAAATAGCAGCAAAGATTGGAGATTTGTCCGAACTGCGTGCGGTGTTTTACCATAGTTTACATGGAATACCGAATAAAAAGAAGTTTTTTTTAAGAATTGTACTGGTTAGTGCGAATTTTCACATGCAGATTTTCAAATCACGGTAAACTCATAGATGTAAATAACATGCATATAGTCCCTTGTTGTAATTCGAGTCGTTACAGCGGCGGCGACGACCTCCAGCGGGGGGCCCCAGCTAGGCCGTATTGTATTTCAAGTGTCAGTCCGTTGGAAGGTTTTCTAAAACAAGTTACACGCCTTTATTTGTTGGTATTGTTTTATTTATTAGCTTAATAGCGACACGCCCCGGCTTCGCACCATACTAAATATACTACAGAATGTCTTGATATACAACGTTCGCAGTGGATAAAAAATAGTTATTGTGGGTTATCCTTAAGAGATAGACATATACCATCGCGGACTTTTATGTAAATCTTTTGAAGGTGTAAAATACTGTAGTACAATATTTTGATCTATCTCGTAGGGTACAGCCAGTGTTTGCAAAGTAAGCGCAAAAAAATGTGTTTATTTACGACATCACATTAGAAACCTCTAAAATTATCAGTGTTTCTATCGACAAATTGTTTTTATCGACAAATTGCCCCTTAAATTTTGTTTTTCTCTTACGGCCGCCATTTTGTTTTCTTGGTAACCAAGACCTCATACTAATTCGACCACCACTACTCATGTATATGTCCTATCAACATTAAAATTGATAGGACATATACATGAGTAGTGGGTATCTTGATCTTAACAAGCAACGGCTTTAATTTTTTGCTCCCTTAATAATAATTGATTATTCATTAAATACAGTGAATTTGCGCGTATAAAATAGTGTAAAAGTTGCACGAACAGCTACTTAAAGAAGTGTAATATTCAGTTGTTGAAGTTAAAGTATTAAAATCAAAATACATTAATTGGTGCATAACGTTTTAATGTGATTAAATTGTGAACTGCAGTGTCTCATAGATTACGCGTAAGCGACGCGTTTCTCGCGGCGCTTACGACCTTCTAGCCGCGACCGCATCTGTTGCTTTATGCCGTTCGGAGCTTATGAAATCTCGCAATTGTGTCGTTTCATAAATTGAGCAGTGTTAGACGATCATACACACGCAGCGCTGTAGCGATATTATTACTTTTTGACACTCTGCCTTTACCTACTAAGATGCCGAATAAAAATAATGTATGCGCTGCCTGCCCGAATGTATTAAAGAATATCGGTTTTCTACTTTGTTGTCGCTGCAAAGAGCAATACCATTATACATGTATTAATTTTACAGCCAATGATTATAAAGGGTTCTCTTCAGAATTTAAATCTACATGGATTTGCGTTGCATGTCGATGCAAAGAACCGAAACAGGGAAATAATTGCAATACCCCTGTTCGGTCGGCGTTACAGGCACAGCCATCGACTTCGAGTTCGGCCGGCTCTCAATACGACAACGTCACTCTGCGCGCTAAACAAAAATCGTCTGTTATCGAGACTTCTGTACAGAGTCAAAGTTGTTGCTCGTGTCTCACGGTGGCTGATATTAGAACAGTCGTACGAGAAGAACTGCGTCATATTATTAAATCGGAAATTAACTCGGAGCTTCAAGAAATAAAGAAGAGCATGGCCGCTTTTGAAGGGTCTCTAAGTTTTTTCAATGAAGAATTCGAGAAAATAAAGGCTGTTGTATCTGTTCAAAGTGAAACAATAAATAGTCTCCGTAAAGATAATGAATTACTGAGCAATATGACGCAGGATCTCTCGGTCAGGCTCCGTTTGCTTGATCAACAGACTCGGGCTTCCAATTTGGAAATTCAATGCATACCCGAGCACAAACAGGAAAATTTAATAAATACGGTACTACAATTACAACAGTGATTAAGTGCCCCATAACAGACAATGATATTCACTATTGTTCTAGAGTAGCAATGTTGAATACAAATAACACTCGACCAAGATCAGTTTTGGTGAAATTTAGAAGCCCACGCTTAAGAGACTCAGTTTTGGCTGCAACATCTTTATTCAATAAAAACCACCCCACTGATAAACTGAACTCAAGCCATCTCGGATTAGGTGGAGATAAAAAAACTGCCGTTTATGTTGTGGAACACTTAACACCAGAAAATAAAGATCTTCACGCTGCTGCTCGCCGCAAATCGAGGGAGTTACAATATAAGTTCGTTTGGGTTCGTGACGGCAAAATTTTTATGAGAAAATCTGAAGAGTCTAATTATATATATAATAGGGGTTAAAGTATGAAATTGCCGTTTTATTGCAATAGGTTCTTTGAATTGACATAGAATCTTCATGGTTTGAGGTTTTCGAATGAAACTTTTTTTAAATGGTTTCTATGATGTTCTTTTTTTAAAAAATGTAAAACATTTGAATATCGACTTTCAATTGTTTTTGTTATTCAATTTAGACAAGAAAGATGGATACTGCGAAAATTCGAGTTATTTTTGAATACGAGTTCCGACGCGGAACTAACGCGGCAGAAACAGCCCGCAATATCAATGCTGCGTTTGGAGAGGGGTCTACTAATGAACGCACCGTGCGATTTTGGTTTAAACGCTTTCGTGATGGAAATTTCGACTTAAAGAACGAGCCACGAGGAAGACCGCCCACACAGGTAAATAACGATGAATTAAGAGAGATAGTGGAAGCCGATCCTAGTCAAAGTACCCAGGAATTAGCGGCATGGTTTAACGTTACCTTACCCACAATATTGACTCACTTGCGTCAAATCAATAAAATAAAAAAATACGAAAAATGGGTGCCTCATGATTTGACTGATCTGCAGAAAGAAACGCGTGTTGAAACTTGTGTTGCCTTGTTGAACCGGTACAGAAATGAAGGAATATTGGATCGAATTGTAACATGTGATGAAAAGTGGATTCTTTATGATAACCGGAAAAGAAAAATGCAATGGCTGACCCCAGGTCAAATGCCGCAACAGTGTCCTAAAGCAAAACTTACCAATAAAAAGGTAATGGTAACTGTTTGGTGGTCTCAGCATGGTGTTATTCACTATAGTTTTCTCCGATCTGGTCAAGCAATAACGGCAGATGTCTATTGTGCCGAACTCCGAACCATGTTGACAAAACTAGCAGTAAAACAGCCCCGACTCATGAATCGATCTTCACCATTATTGCTCCACGACAACGCGAGACCTCACACAGCACGAGAAACCATTTTGACCCTTCAGGAACTGCAGTTAGAAACCATTCGTCATCCTCCGTATTCACCAGACCTTGCTCCAACGGACTACCATTTTTTTCGTGATTTGGACAATTATCTACGTGACAAGAAGTTTTCTTCCCAGGAGGCAGTACAAAATGCTTTCACACAGTTTGTGCAGTCTAGATCGTCGGAATTCTATCGCAAAGGCATTAATGACCTTCCCATTAGATGGCAGCAATGTATAGATAATAATGGCAACTATTTTGATTAAATAAATTTGTTAAAAATTTAAAAAATAAACAATATAGATTTTCAGTACAAATCGGCAATTTCATACTTTAACCCCTAATATAAGAAATCACGAGATACTTAACAAATTGACTTAATTTTCTTTTCTGTTTTTCTGTTTTAATTGCACTTGCTTTGGATCATTTTTTCTAAAAAATTCAATAATTTAAAAGTTACTATCAGAATGTTAGAGGTTTAAGGACTAAGACAGTGGATTTATTTAATAATGTAATCTGTAATAATTTAGATATTGTAATATTCACCGAAACTTGGCTGAACTCTAGTGTTCAAGACTCAGAACTTTTTGATCCTCGATACATTGTTTATAGGAGAGATAGGGAAAGCAGTGGTTTCCACCCTCATAAAGAGGGTGGTGGAGTGCTTATAGCAGTCTCTGTCCAACTTAGATCCATGCGTCTAAGCAATTTAGAGTCAAAGTGTGAAGATATTTGGGTCTCCATAGAGGTAACCAATAACTGTGTAGTAGAAAAATTTCTAATCTGCGGTGTATATTTACCCTCGCCTCTTCAAGGCCACATTTTGGAGCATTTCATTGAAAGTACAAACCAGGCCATTGCTTCTAGTCCATTTGTGGGTAATATAGTAATCATGGGTGACTTTAACTTGGGCAGCATAACGTGGAACACAGATGGGGAGTCGAAATCGATGATTGGTTGCAATGATGGAGGCAGATACGGGGAAGATTTACTGAATTTCATGGCTTTTAATACATTGCATCAATTTAACTCTATTCTAAATAGCAAGGGAAAGATATTGGATCTAGTATTAAGTACCTTAAACATCACTGACCTAAATGTAAACATAGATCCTTTAACTTTAGTAGATCCACACCATCCGCCATTGCATTTTTTGATATCTGATATTAGCCCTGTAACTCTCTCCCCAAAAAATGCTCTTAGATTTTGTTTCTTCAAGGCGAATTACGCTAAAATTGTTGAAGACTTGCAGAAGGTATCATGGGATGAGTTGTTTTCAGACAGTTTGACCGTAGATGTGATGTCCACGAGGTTCAATTCTATTCTTCGATCTATAATAGAGGAACATGTACCAATGTCTAAGCCCCATAACCATAAGTTTCCGCCATGGTATTCGTCGGGTTTGATAAAAGCACTTAAAGAAAAGTACAAGTACCGGATGAAAATACGTAAGTTCGATAGTAACCCACGTGATGTTTTGGCATTCAAATTGCTAAAACTCAGGTGCCAAAAATTGCAAACGCTTGCATACAGTAATTACATGAACTGTCTGGAACAATGCTTGACTAGTAATCCTAAGCTCTTGTGGTCCTTTATCAAACGAAAAAGAAATGGAAAGAGCACATATCCGGCTGAAATGTTTCTCGGTGATAAAAATGCATCAGAGGGTAGTGATATTTGCAACCTCTTTGCATCACCTCTTGGATCCTGTAGCGATACTGCAAATGCATGTGAAATAAGCAATCAATTCATTAGCTCTATTTCCTTCTCTAAAGAGCAAGTATCGAAAGTCTAAAAAGAGACTTGATTTGTACAAGGGAGCAGGTGCAGATAGTATCCCGTCTATTTTTGTAGCCAAATGTGCTGATGTTTTGGCGTATCCACTATGTCTCATATTTAATAAATCCCTTAGTACCGGCACGTTCCCATCATCTTGGAAAATGTCTTTGATGTTACCTTTGTACAAAGCAGGTCATACTAGTAAAATAGACAACTACAGACCGATTTCCATTCTTCCAACCTTTGCCAAGGTTTTTGAATCAATGGTATGTCCTATTATATCAAATCATTTTCGGCAAATGGTATCACTTCAACAGCACGGCTTTGTCAAAGCAAGATCAACTTCCACTAATATGGTAAGTTTTCTGGATGACTTGTCATGTTCATTGGATGAAAGGAAACCCGTTGATGTTATTTACACCGATATCAGCAGGGCATTTGATTGTGTCATCCACGATGTGTCACTCAGAAAACTATCCTCTATCGGTATCACTGGCAACTTGCTGAAGTGGTGTAAATCATACCTAAGTAACCGAAAATCGATGGTTGTTGTAACGTAGTAGTTATATTATTACGGGATTTATGGAAATAAGTAAGCGGTTATAATGTGTCTTCATAAAACTATATTTGTTGTGTAATGACATTACAATGGATACGGCAAAGACATTATACTCTATGGTACTTGAGTTCCACGCTATGTGTCTATACTTTACATCTCCCTTTCTTTGTAATGTAAAATGAAAACATTGTTTTTTTAAAATAGCATTATGATTCTACATATTAGATTTTAACTAGCATGAAAATGATATCAAATTATAGATCTCTTTGCAAAACATGTTATTATTGTTAATGATGAACTAATTATAGCTATAATTATAAATTGCACAGCACTACTTATTAAACTTATCAAATGATATCATATTTTAATTACTAATTAAAGTATTTTTTAAAGATCAAGTCTATTTATTGGTTTTATTATTCTACCAGATCTTGATGATCTTAGTGCAGTCGCTGGTTGAGTCAGGTTTGATTTTTGCAAATTACAAGTGTTTGGTGACATGCTCGTTGATGCTGGGAGTGAATCCGGAACAGTTGGTGATTGTTTTTCTACTGGAACCTGTTGTACTGCTGGTTCATCTGTGTATTTGGTTTCAGGAACCACCACTCTGTTGCTGGTAATGTATGTTTGTGTCTTGTGCAGATGACAGAAGTTTCTGCGTAGGATTTGGCCTTGATCAGTTTGAATGATAACAGATCTTGGTAAACCCTCAGGCTTATCTATCACTCTTGCTCCTTCCCATTGCCGATGAGCGACTTTATGTCTGACTTTTTCATTAATTTCAAAATTGTCTGGTCGTTTAGTGTGCTTATTGCTGTAGTTAGCTTGTTCTTCTCTTAATCGTTTTAGTTCAGCCGTGACTCCTTGCATTATTTTTGGTTTTAGGTTACTGTCTTTTGTAGGTAGTGGTGATCTGGTTATTCTGCTGTATAGACGTTGGTTGGGTGAACCTAAAATATCATTTCTTGGTGTATTTCTCCAGTTTAATAAAGCGAGTTGAACATCAGACTTGTCAATGCTACATTTTTTTAACATGTTTTTGGCTACTTGTACAGCTTTTTCGGCGAGCCCATTGCCTTGATGGTGATGTGGACTGGATGTGACATGGTTAAATTTCCACTCATTTTGAAAACTCTTGAATTCTCTAGACATGTATTGTGTACCATTGTCAGTTTGTAGCTCTTCGGGTATTCCATGTACAGCAAACCATCTTTTGAGTTGTTCTATAACTTCGTATGAAGATTGACCTTTTAGCTGATGAAAATCCAAATATCCAGAGTAACTGTCGCAGATCACAAGGTAAGTTTTTCCTTTTAATTCAAATAGATCAGATGCAACTATTTGCCATGGAAGTGTAGGAATTTTTTTAACCAGCACTACATCTTTAATATTGTCTTTTTGTGTTTGTTCACAGACCGAACAGGTTTTAACTAGTTTTATGATGTCATCATATTGTCCCTTCCAGTAGAGTATTTGTCGTGCTCTTCTTAAGCAGCTGTGTATACCTGCATGTCCTTGATGAATACACTTCAGTATTTTAGGGATCTGTGATTTTGGTACTACAATTTTATTTCCTTTAAAAATTATTCCATAGAGAGCTCAATTCTTCTTTAAAGTTAAAGTAGTGTTGTAGTTCTGTGGGAAGTTTGTTTACCTTTTCTGGAAATCCATGTATTATTGTCTGAAGGAGTAACTGTAAATGTGGATCTTCCTTTGTAGCTATAATTAATTTCTTTTTTGCATCAAGAGACATGGGTAGTATTACTGCAACTTTTAAATTTTCTTCCTGTTCATATTTTAGATTCGATGCATCACAGTCTCTGCTAAGAAAGTCTGCTAAGGGTATTTCTGTGCCTTTTTTAAATATGACGTTTGGAGCATATGGCGCAAGATTAAATATTATACGCTGTAGTCTCGCTGGAGCAGATTGTATGTTTTTCTTGAAGATTGTCTCAAGTGGCTTATGGTCTGATTCCACTGTTAGTTCTTTACTGTAAACGTATTCATGAAACTTCTTACATCCAAACTGTATAGCGAGTGCCTCTTTTTCAATCTGTGGATAATTTTGTTCAGACTTCGTTAATGCTCTGGCTCCATAGGCTATTGGTTGTCCTTCTTGAAGAAGTGCAGCACCGAGACTTTTTGAACTTGCATCTACGCTTAATGTTACAGGTTTGTTTACATCATATAGTCTCAATACAGGTGGACTTTGTAGAACTTGTTTTATTTTATTTAAAGCTTTTTCGTGATGAGGTTCCCATATGAAACTTGTATTTTTGTGTAACAAATCTCTCATTGGATTTGTTAAATCAGACATTTTTGGAATAAATTTATTTAGGTATGTGATCATTCCCAGTAGTCTCTGTAGCTCTGTTTTGTTCGTTGGGGTCTTCATTGCCTGTATAGCTTCTACTTTTTCTGGATCTGCTTCTAGTCCATCTGCTGAAACGATATGCCCCAAGAATTTAATTCTTTCTGATTCAAAAATGCATTTATTTTTATTTAGTTTGAAACCAGATTGCTTTAGTGTTTCTATGACTTCGCTAACAGTTTTCTGTAGTTCTTTTCTACATTTTGCATGTATGAAAATGTCATCGATTGATACTTTTACATTTTTGAATTTACTAAGCAGATATGTTAAGATTTCTTGGAATATTTCAGGTGCTGAGCACACTCCGAATGGAAGTCTCTTAAAAGAATATCTTCCCCAAGGGGTAGCAAAGGTTAATATTTTTTGTGTTCTCGCTGAGACTTTGATCTGCCAAAATCCTTTTGTACAATCTAATAATGCAAAGAATTTAGAGCCTTTTATATCAGCTGAAATTTCCTCTATAGTAGTAAGTGGAAATTGACGTCTCAGTATGTTTTTATTTACGTCTGAAGGATCTATACAGATTCTTATTTTACCTTTTTGTCTTACAATTACCATGGGACTTACCGCAGGGGTAGGCTCTGTTTCTGGTTTTATGACTTCTAATTTTACCATTCTGTCAAGTTCATGCTTTACCTCATCCCTTATGGCATGTGGAATTCTTCTTGATGGTTTAATTTCAAGTTTTGGGTTTTCAACTAGATCAATGTCATATTCATAATTTTTATAACAGCCTAAACCTTCGAAAATGTTGTCTTCATATTCACTTTCCTTCAGTGTTTTCACCCTTGCAATAAGTTGCAACTTTTCACAGGTATTAAGTCCAAGGATGGGTGTAACCTTTTCTTCAACCACCTTAAATATAATGTTGTTTTCTTCATTTTTTATTTTACAAAGTAGTTCTGCTTCTCCTAGAACTGTCATTTTATCTTCTGTGTAGCTTATTAAATTTTTTGTTCGGCTTGGTTTCAGACTTGCCTGTGTTTTGTTCATTAAGTATATTGGTAACACATTGCATTGTGCTCCTGTATCTAGTTTAGCAATAAATTTCACCTTCCCCACTTGTATTTTTTTTGTCCAATCTTTATTTTCTCCAGCACTTATAACTGATATATATACTTCATCTTCAGAACTACATGAGTTTTCTTCTACTGTATTTATTCTCTTTCTCTGTTGGGGATATTTCTTCTTAGTGCGGCACATATTGGCAAAATGACCATTTTTATTGCATTTCGTACATGGCTTGTTAAACGCTGGACATTCTCTGTATTTATGGTTTGTACCACATCGCTTGCAGTCAAAGTGTTCATGTTGTTTATTTTTGATACCTCTGTTTCTCACTGTTAATATTTTCTCTACTTTATATTTGCCTTCAAACTCGTTTAGTTGTTTGGAAGCTTGTTCACTGGTTTTACAGATTGTTATAGCTTTGGTTAAGTCTAATTTATCTTCTGTTAACAATTTCTCTCTTACTTGATTTGACTGTATTCCAAACACTATTTTGTCTTTCAGCATTTCTTCTAATAAATTGTCAAATTCGCATTTGCTTGCCTGAGTTTTTATTCTTGTTAGAAACTCGTTAAATTGTTCATCTTCATTTTGTACAATTTTGAAAAATATATATCTTTCAAACGATATATTTGTTTTTGGCGCGAAGTACTCTTTAAACCTGTCTTTAATGATTTGCAGGTTATTTTTGTCTCCGTCGCTAAGATTAAAACTATTGTATATTTCGATCGCTTCCGGGCCTATCACAGCCATGAATGTTGCTGCCTGGACTTCGGCTGGCTTTTTGTTTAGCTGTACGGCGATTGCATACCACTCAAATTGTTGCAGCCATTTTTTCCAGCACGTAGATTTGTCCGCGTCAATTTGTAGGTTAGATGGCGGCTTTATTCCAGATACTGCGTCGTTCGTAGCCATTTTGCAACTTTCTCACGTATTTTCTTTTATACACCACGTTTTCATTAATTCTGACACCATGTAACGTAGTAGTTATATTATTACGGGATTTATGGAAATAAGTAAGCGGTTATAATGTGTCTTCATAAAACTATATTTGTTGTGTAATGACATTACAATGGATACGGCAAAGACATTATACTCTATGGTACTTGAGTTTCACGCTATGTGTCTATACTTTACAGTTGTGATAAACGGTTACAAATCGAACCCGTTCAATGTACCTTCAGGAGTCTCCCAAGGGTCAATCCTTGGCCCTATGTTTTTCAATATTTTCATCAATGACATCAACTTGCGTTTTTATAACTCTAAGTGTTACTTGTTCGCCGATGGCCTTAAAATATTGAGACAAATTGATACGCCCAATGATGTCTTGCTTCTTCAGGAGGATCTCAATAACTTAGTTAAGTGGTGCGATGAGAATGGTATGTCTCTTAACACAAAAAAATGCTTTGTAGTCCATTTCAGTCGTAACAAAACGTTTTTCGCTAGACATTACACTATAAGAAACGACACGCTTACAAAACTAAGCTGCATCCGGGACTTAGGAATTACTATGGATATCAAGCTCAAGTTTCAATGTACACATCGATAATATTGTAGGCAGGGCCTATAAGACTCTCGGATTTGTGTTGCGCAACTGCAAAGAATTTAAAAGACCACATACCAAAATCACTTTATATAATGCACTAGTACGTAGTGGCCTGGAATATTGTAGCGTAGTTTGGAATCCTCATTACGATGTTTATGTCAAGAAGCTTGAGAGTGTGCAAAGGCGTTTTCTATGGCACCTCGCATTTGGTCTCAATCTTGCAAAAAAACTCCCTAACTACGAGGACAGACTTCGCTACTTTAAAATCTCTCTCAAACACTCTCTCTCAAAAACCGACGTACTATGTTGGATGCGGCCTTTTTGTACAAACTCGTCAATGGCATTTTAGATTGTCCCGATCTAATCTCAAGAGTTAATATAAACGTCCCCACTAAATTGCCAAGAAAATCTAGATACAATTTATTTGTAACCAGAAATTCTAAAACAAACTTAAGCTTGTTTTCTCCTTTAAATAGAATGTTCTCCCAATACAACTCACTGTCAAAATCAACTAGTCTCGATATATATTCCGATTCTTTGAATACATTAAAATCTATATGTCTCAGCAAACCTACATTATTTAATGAAGTTAATACTAAAGAATATACTTTAATAAATTGGTTTATATAATTATAGAATTCTTACCAGTCTATAACCTGTAACCATGTGAATCCGTGTAATTGTAATGCAATTGCTTTTATTTTGTATATCGCATGCTGTTGTCGCCTCTAATTAAGGTTTCACTTGATCAAGTAGTTATTATGTTTGTATTTGTTTTGTGATTGTATTAGTACAACCTTGTTGGTGATCTGTTTAATAAATAAATAAATAAATAAATAAAAAGGTGTCATTTGACAGCTAAACATGTAGACAACAGTTACACAGCCATCATGTTTCAATGTCATGGAATAAAAAATGGAAAAAAATAATTAAAGAGAAAACATATAGATTGTTTTTTGTGTAGTTTTAATTATTGGCTTTTTGAGAAAAACCAAATTTGAGGAGCAATTTTTCGATAAAAAATGCCATATTTCACACCATTAAAGGCTCCGACACTGGTGACGGGACATATTGTATATATATTAAATATATTTAGGACACGCTAAGAACTTATTTCCAGTCCTGTCTACTTCTTTTCTCAAATATTATAATGTTCTTTTCAACTGCTTTATATGCAACTGTTGAAATGTTTTTTTGTTTTTTACTAAACATGACTCGGGATAAGGCCTTAAGTTGAAGCTCATTTCGCTGAACCTCCGAAGTCTCTGCAGGCGCCGGTCATCGTATGGAATATAAGTAAAATCATTTGGAGCTCTTCGTGCTTCAGAAAGTTCTTTAAGCAATTGGTATCGGCACTGTGGATTCGTAGGTACCAATCCACATGCCAATACTCCTAAAAATCGTACTGGGTTTGGTTTAAAACCCGTTACGGTGATTTTATCCACAAGGAATTTAGATAATAATGAAGTGGTTCTGCGTAACGTAACGCTAAGATGTTGCTGTTTGCTGTTTTTGAAGTGAAAACTTCTTAAGCATCGTTGTGATTTGAAAGTCTATGAAACGAAAAAGCGACAGTAAAAAGAGATAGACACATAAATTCATAAGATTTAACATAGGAGAAAATGAGATAGGAAGCATTATGTACGTGTTATTACGCATGCGTAGTACAAAGCTTGAGAGAAGGCATCATAACAACCGTGGTATTTTGTATACGTGTAGGTACGTTTTATTTTTGAAGGTTTTACTTCTACCACGTGTGAATTGCACACATGCTTTTTTCTGTTATTTCAGCGTTAACTACTAAATTCGTCTATTTAAAGAAATTATTACAAGAAAAACAATCAATTTGTTTTCTATCACATCCATTCGCTGTCCACTTCTCACTCTACTCTTCTATTTGAGCTACCAAAACCTTGATCCCATAGTGAGGGAGGGGCACTGATCAAGAATTCTGACCGCCCTAGGCTAATTATTGCGTGCTTTTTAAAAATTCAAAATTTATTGTTAAATTCAGGGATTAAAGTGCATTTAGTTTAAGTGTTTTGTCTCAGTCTAGTTGAATTGCATGTAGGGTAAATGATGCTAGATCGAAGACACGATCTTAGCGCGCGCCCCCCCTCGATTCTCGCGCCCTAGGCTGCAGCCTAATTAGCCTAAGGGTTAATCAGGGCCTGGGGAGGGGATGTGGGTTTGACATCTGAGACAATAGGAACTTTTAATTGTAATCATTTCTTTTGATAATCAATCGCTAGTTAACGCGCATGAAATTGCATACAAACTTTCAAGTCCGAATACTTCAAATTAAGGAAACTGATTCTTATTATAGAAAGATACATTGGACTAAATAGAAGAAAATAATATCGAAATGTTAAAAAAAATCTGTTACTATGGAAATTTCAAATTGCTCAATTTGAAGTATAAAATTCTCATCGAAAATTAACTAATAATGTATGTATTACTAAGTAAGTTTTTTCAAGAGTAAAAGTAAACTCAGAAAAAGTTAGGAAGAGCTTAGGTCAATATTTCAGTTTTATTCCCCCAGCTCACGTCTCTAGCCTGGGATAGACTAGTGCTATCTCATTTACTATTCTCAGTGATGCGGTATATCTTTAATATGTAAAAACAGCAACAATCTTAACTGCCCCTGTTACGTGACTACCAACTTTTTGAAAGAAAGTGAGAATAGATGTATGACGTCTTCATAAATGTCATTTTTATTGTAGATGTGTGTGTAACGTTACAAAGTTTTGAAATGAACCATAATAACTGAAACTAATACTTTTTTCTAAGACTCTAATGAGTTTCGCATCAAAAAGGTGGGATTGTTTCAATTCAATAATAAGAGTAATGTCAGAACAATCATTGTCAAATTTTTCCGGTCGGTAGATATCAATGCAGACAGTGCGGCGTAGGCTAAATGAAGGTGGCCTACACCATCATATACGAGGGCTGCACAAAGAGTATCGGGAATGGAATATTTCCACTGTTCCTGTCATATTAAAATCTTTTTAATTGAAAACTCCTTGGCTTCAAAAATCGGATACCATTTATTTATTCTAAAAAAAGATTCTCGGTCTAGTCACAAGGTCTTGTCAAACTTGTTTAGTCGTTGAGAAAATGGAATTGACTCGAGAAAAATCAAGAGCGATGATTTATTATGACTTTCGATGTGGTTTAACACAAAAACAGTGTGTTGATCGGATGCTTTCTGCATTTGGTGATGAAGCCCCATCCAAAACCACAATTTATCGCTGGTTTGCTGAATTTTAACGTGGACATGTCAAGCTCAGTAATCTTCCCCGTCAAGGTCGTCCAAAAACTGCAGTCACCCAAGAAAACGTTGATGCTGTGCGTAAGCTGATTGAGGAAGATCGACATGTGACATACCGCGAAATTCAGGCAACTTTCAACATTGGCATGAGTCAAATACAAATAATCTTGCATGAACAATTAGGTGTAAAAAAGTTGTTTTCCCGATGGATACCGCATTCGCTCTGTGAAGAGGAAAAAGCGGCTCACGTCACTTGGTGCGTCAGAACACTCGAAAGATTCCGCGAAGGATCCTCAAATGCTGTATACAACATCGTATCAGGTGACGAATCCTGGATATACGCGTACGAACCCGAAACAAAAAAGCCAGTCACGAGTTTGGGTGTTCGAAAATGAGTTAAAGCCAACAAAAATTCTTCGTTCACGGAGTGTTCCAAAAAAATGGTGATCACGTTTGTCTCCAAAACCGGCCATGTTGTGACTATTCCTCTTGAGGGACAAAGAACGGTTAATGCAGAATGGTATGCCAGCATTTGTTTGCCACAGGTCTTTTCTGAACTCCGTAAAGAGAACTGCAACCGCTGCATCATCCTCCATCACGACAATGCGAGTTCTCACACCGCGCACAGAACAAAAGAGTTTTTGGAGCAAGAAAACATAGAATTATTAGACCATTTGCCGTACAGCCCCGACCTAAGCCCTAATGATTTCTATACTTTACCTAAAATAAAGAATAAATTGCGTGGTCAGAGATTTTCATCATATGAAGAAGCTGTGGACGCCTACAAAACGGCCATTTTGGAGACCCCAACTTCCGAATGGAATGGTTGCTTCAATGATTGGTTCCATCGTATGAAAAAATGTGTCAAATTTCGCGGAAAATACTTCGAAAAGAAATAAATACATTTTTAAATAGTAATGTTGTTTGTCACTTCCTTGATTCCCGATTTTCAGTGCCGCCCTCGCACCAGCCCGAAAATTGCCACTTACACAACAACAGTTTTTTATTACTGTTGGTCCCAGTTATCTTCGTATGATAGCGATTTTTAAAAGGCAGAAGGCACAAACAGGTGGTCCTTCATAACAATGTTTGAACATTGTTATGAAGTGGTAATAATAAATTTTTACTGAAAAGCGTATTGGTTTAATACTAAGCAAACATTCTGCCTAATAAGGCAGAATGTTTGCTTCGGAATATCGTTTATTTTGACTGCGATATAAAAATTTTTTGCCGTTCTTGTCCGATTTAAAAGATTTTTCATCGACAAATATTACGATATTATCCGTCCAATCAAAATTATAATATTGACGACAAAAGGCGATTCTATCTTTGTGCTTTTGTGTAAGTAAGGTTTTTTAAGTTTATAATTATATATTGCTACAAAAAAAGTGTTGGTTTTTTATTTTACTTTTAGTCAGACTGGCGAACAAATTATTTACGCGCTTTGCTCTCAAACATTATAGCAAAAGAATAGGTATATTTAATAAAATATTATTTCATACTGCACTACAAAAATTGCAATTTTTACTTTCTTCACTTTCGTTAACCTGAAATTTAAAAGGAAGACACATTTTGAACCTTAAAACCATTATAAAATTTGCATTTCGAACACCGAGGTTTTTGAACAGAAAAAGAACCGCTGTCACGGATATAAAATTCGAGTAGAATTGAATAGATTACCGCATGTCTGAAAAATTATTACTTCATATTTTAAATAACAGAAATAATAAAGTCTTGAGAACGCCAGAGGCAACCAGATGCGTGGTGGAATAAGAGCTAAGGACAAACTACATAATGAGGTCGAGTTTGGCAATGATCCTACTAACATAATCAGAAAAGATTTTGAGTTAGAGTCCCGGTAAGGACAAATGTTTGTGTAATAAAAAATGACAATATTTATGCGCTATTTCGATTTGTTTATTTGTTAAGTTAGTATATGTTTAATTTGAGTAATATAATGTTAATAATAAAATTTTATAATGCAAGTGTAAGAAATCTTTATTATTATTTGCTTGCTGCATCTATACCTTTCTAAGTCTATGGATGCAGGAAAAGTAAAATTAAATTGTATCATTATTTCATCCAAAAGCAAGCGACGTTGCCGTTGCTCTCTGTTTTGGAAGAGCGGCAACAACTGAAAGCACGTCATCAGGCATGTCAAGACTCTGCGTCAAGCAGTGACAGTTCTCTGGCGCCAAGAGACACACACCACACACACAAAGATATTATGTCATAAAAACTTTAGTTTTTGTTATGAAGTTGTCATGAGAAAAATAATTTCATCTCTTTCTACCTTTCTGTCTGTTGGGTCTTGAACGGGCAGTTAAGAGTGTTGCTGTTTGTACACCTATGTTTAAAAAAGGTGATACCTAGTATTTTATAACAGCTGTGCTCAGTAATATTTACAAAAAATTGCACTTATACACATTTCCATTTATAAAAGTATAGTAAACATTGTAATGATGTGATGATGACATATTTTATATATATTTTATATATTATAAAATATTATCAATGTTTGACAGTATTGCGAAACCAAACTCTCCCGGATTTGAGTCCCGATTGGGGCAGATGTATGTGTCATGCATGAATAAGAGCACTGAGTCATGCATGATTTAGCAGTTACACCTATAGGTATTTCTATTGATATGTATTACTCATTTATGTATCATATATGCATGTATTATATCCATGACCCTACTATACATACCTCAGTGCTTACTTTGAGCTAGTCCAATTGTTGTGGAGTCCGTAACTTTAATGTAATTATAATGATGCGATATTTTCTAGCAATGTCATATGTACTTACTAAGTACAATCTCGACGTATTCTTTTGAAACGTTTCATTCTTTCTTTCTGAAGGGTATATGTTTTATTCTAACCCAAAAAAAATATAACTTTTTTGTTCTAAAAAAGCCTATTTCACTTTGTATATAAATATATTATAGTTTCTCTGGGGCACTGCTTTGTGCAACAACGCTAACAAAGCACGTCGCCTCACGGCATTAAAATAGTACAACGACGTACGCTAGCGTATTTCCCCCCAACAGCGTGTCACTCAAGTATACAAGGAAAACTGAATTGAAAATTTCATCATGTTCACAAATGAATATTTTGGCACGAATTGTTGTATCGGCCCGGGGAAGTCTATGTAAATAGATACTTAAAGGACAAGTAGCCAATGTATGTGATTGATATGATAAAGATGCCATCTAAATCAGAGTCTGAGGCCTATCCTTAAATAGAACTCGTCTCTTAAGAAAATAAAAATCTGAAATTAATTAGTTAAAAACTGACGGGTTCTAGCTCATTCTGCTGCTGAGACGGTAAGTTTATTTACTTCTCTGTTTGCGAACACTTCCCGTCGAGATCACCAAACATATTTCGCTGTGATTTTTCGATGTCGTAGATCATAATTCACAATAAGCAGGTCCGTAGAATCTTATTTAGTCGGGACGGGAATAAGGCCAGTGGTCCTTAAATAATACCAGTTACATAGAGTACTGAGGTATTGTGCGCCTGAGTTGTCTCCTGTGCTAACACGCTTTAATCGTCTCACTCTAGACAAAAGCGTACCAATATGTTGAAAGTAGTCGTGCTGACCCATGCAACTACCGACTCATCGCCATCATTTCTATACTCTATAAGGATATGGAAAGAGTGCGGAAAGTTGCTCTCATACCTAGAAGACAATGATCTCGTGAGCATCAAGATGGCGGGATCAAGTCCCCAATTTGAAATGTATCACATTAAAATGTTTGTGCTACATATGTTCTATTTGTACCCCGAACCAGACATTTGTACCTCTAAAGGTAAATGAAGTATGTCAAGATCTCCCTGCCCGCCTAGCATGCGCTATTCGAGCTCTCTCGCGCACGATTTAAAAGAAGTTTGTCGACATCGACATAATATCTCGTTGTCCTTAATGTAGACAAACAGGTGTTGCCTCTTGATATATGATTATTAACTACTTTATTATCTAACATAGCAACACCGATATCGTTCATTTAATTTGTGTTGCGTGTTTTACCCTTTTATTTACTTTTTGGAAATGTGGATTACATCAATTTTGACGTTGTCTGACGACATACATGATCTGTGGTTGATCGTTTCTCACTAAGTCAACGGTGTTTGTTTTTTTTTAAATCGCCGAAAGTTTTTGCTGTTTATTCTTTTAATATAAGTTTATTCTTTTTACAATCTAAAATTTTAAAAAGAATAAACGAGTACATTTAGTCGACGCAATATACTAAGCGACTAAGATTTGTAAAATATGCAACGAGTTTTACAAGTAGATTGATAAATGTTACTAGTAGTAATATATTTTTTTTGTGTAGTAACTTACTACACAAAAAAAATATATTATTGTTACTATTACTAATCCGATTGTTATATAAAATATTGTTACAGTTTTGATATTATTAGGTTGAAATTGATTTTGATAGGTAGATGGTCAATAAGTCGAGGATCTTATTAACGAAACTGGGTAGCCACTGGTATTGTCCCCGTCAAATAAGTTGAACATGATTTTGAAATCTCGTGACATGCGCAGTAGTGAATAATGTACCTAAACTTGCTACTGCGCATGTCACGTGATTTCAAAATCATGTTCAACTTATTTGACGGGGACTATACCTACGCTTGCCGTAGATGCGCAATTGCGATTGCGCTGGCCCGACTTTCCTATATCTATATTATATTTTATTACAATTTTGTACTCAAAGTGTATTAAGGGTAAACGAAACGTAAACATATGTATTATATTTATATACTTTATTTATGCATATAAAGTATATATATAAAATTATATACTTATACTTATAGAAATATAACTTTGCCAATATATTTAAATGTGCACAAATATATTCCTATACCGTATAACCGTTTGGTGCAATGGTAGTGATCCAGCCTTTCGCACCGACGGTCCCGGGTTCAAATCCCGGAAGGGGCAAATGTTTGTATGCTGAATACGAGCATTTGTACCTAATTCATGGGTGTTTTTATATATTTCTATGAAAGGCTAATTGGTGTGAATGTAAGAAATATTTATATATATATATGTATATATATATATATACACATAGTTATATATATATATATATATATATATATAGTTATATACATATATATATATATATATATATACTTATAATTATAGGAATATATTTATACTTATAGAAATATACCTTTGCCAATATATTTATATATGCATAAATAAAATATATAAGTATATAACTATAAAACATATTTTTACGTTTCGTTCGTCCTTAATATACTTTGAGTACATAATTGTAATAAAACACCGCCATCGCTCCAATCAAAATAGCACACAAACCACTTGTCGTCTCTTCTCTACGTACTGACACAAAGACGAGATATATGTCGACAATATCGGTTAAAATGTCGACAAAACGCAATTGCCATGTTAGAGTTTGAAGACAAAAATCCGCGGCTAAGTAAAAAAACACGTTTGACATAAGAAATCGACTTCTTAGCGCAGCCATGTTAGAGACGACTGACGACAAATAACTAAAACACGAGAAAATGGGTAGACAAAATTTTGTCGTGTTGCGTATGCTAGGCGGGCTGATCCCGCCAATTTGACGTCAAAGTGGCGCGACCTTCTGAAAGCGCTACTCAGAGGCAGGTAATTCACACCCGAAAACTTAGTACTACATATGTACATGTATATACTCAGTATTCAACACAGTTGTAAGTGCCAAATTAAAGTAATGTGATTAAAACATTGGTCCCGCCAATTTAATGATTCATGCTATCGCTGAATTTATATGAACATTGTTACAACTCGCGCAAAATCAAATGTGGAAACTTAGTACGGCCTAAGTACATGAACTTGTGTAATTTTCATGTTCATAATTTAAGTACATCAAAAGTTATCTGTCATTCATCGTTATTTATTTTCGTACCTAGTATTGTCCCCGGCAAATAAGTTGAACATGATTTTGAAATCACGTGACATGCGCAGTAGTGAATAATGTACCTAAACTTACTACTGCGCATGTCACGTGATTTCAAAATCATGTTCAACTTATTGGCCGGAGACTATATTTTATAGAATTGGACATATATATGCAGTAATGAAACAAATATTTTTTTGGTTATCAATGGAAACCCTAATTATGTAACGTAGTTTGTATTTAACGAGATAATTTTTATCTAACCATGTTTTACAAGTTATGAGAAAATATTATTGAGTTTGAGGATAGGTCAAATTTATGTTCACTATCATCTACTATATTTTTTGAAATTAATAATCTGAAGAAGATTAATATTTTTGAAATTCTGAGACAAATTGTCTTAAAAGGGAAATGTTATTATATATTATCTGCTATAGAGTTAATAGTTCCACCTACATCTAGCGGTATCGGGCATTATTGAGCTCATTTCTCGAATATTTTTTAAGTGGGAGTGCTACGATGACTTAAAGACGAAAGTTACGAATAGTCAAATGTACATAGTGCCTAATTGTTTAATATATGGGCAAAACTAAGTTTTTACAAACTTTATTTTTATTTTTTATGTAACTTTTCTCATTAGAACACTAAAGGCAAAACTTATATAATTTTGTTGTTCTTGTTTAATTTCTGCATAAATGTATCAATTTCAGAGATAACGATGAATGACAGATAACTTTTGATGTACTTAAATTATGAACATGAAAATTACACAAGTACATTTACTTAGGCCGTACTAAGTTTCCACATCTGATTTTGTGTGAGTTGTAACAATGTTCATTTAAATTCAGCGATAACATGAATCATCAAATTGGCGGGACCAATGTTTTAATCACATTACTTTAATTTGGCACTTACAACTGTGTTGAATACTGAGTATATACATGTACATATGTAGTACTAAGTTTTGGGGTGTGAATTACCTGCCTCTGAGTAGCGCTTTCAGAAGGTCGCGCCACTTTGACGTCAAATTGGCGGGATCAGGGAGATCTTGACATACTTCATTTACCTTTAGAGGTACAAATGTCTGGTTCGGGGTACAAATAGAACATATGTAGCACAAACATTTTAATGTGATACATTTCAAATTGGGGACTTGATCCCGCCATCTTGATGCTCACAATGATCTCCTCGGTGACCGTCAATATGGCTTTCGCCAAGGACGTTCCACTAGAGATCTTCTTGTTACAGCGCAGAGCTGAGAGGCTCATTAGTGACAGCAAATTGGTGAAGAGCAAGCTGCATACCATAGCTCACTGCTGCAAAGTTGCATGTGGTCATACCGCTATCTCCCTTCTTCCATCGGACATCCAGACGCACTGCGCTGCCGTCCTTACGATAAGTGCAATAAGTAGTTTCAGCTACTTTCGAAACAATTGCGATTAAAGACCTATTTCTGCCGCAAAGCAGCAGTGCTTGCATTGCTGTGTTCCGGTTTGAAGGGTAAGATATGGCAGTGAAATTACTGGGTACAGTGACTTTACATCTTATGTCACAAGTTGGCAACGTACACTGTGGTTCTTGAGGGGGTTGCAGTTTTTGCTGCGAATCTCACAAGAGCCACATGTATTATAGGTGACTGTTACCACTTACCATCAGGTGGGTAGTTTGTTTGTTTGCCAACTTTCTGCAATAAAAAAAAAAAAGATTTATTATTTCTTTTTTTTATGTATCATGGTAACTATAAAAGTTATTGACTTGAAACTTTAACTATACCACTATAAAATGAAGCGGAATTTTATGTAGTATATTATATTTTTACATACAATTAGTACGTAAATTGTACTTAAGTCAATTTGCCCAAAAACTCGACTTATTGCACTTATCGTAAGGACGGCAGTGCGGGCTACCACCCTTTCTTGGTTGCTATTCCTACCTGTCGCACCAAGTGCATCTCAACATCTTTTGTAATGCGTACAGCAAAAGAGTGGAGCTTATAACCCGTCCGTTTTCAAAGCCAGGGTGATGAGGCACTTTCTGGGTTAACCTGGGCTTAATTAGGATCAAGAGCGAATCGATTACAAAATAAATAACTTCCTTCAATATAAAATTTTAAAAATCGTTATACCCTGTTTTTTCTATAGTGTTATTCTAGCATACCAGGCAAAAAACTTTTGGAATACCAATGAGGTTGGTGAAGTAAACAAATGAATATCACAACCATATTAATCTATAACTTTTTAAAAGAAAATATATAATATATATTATACTACCGACATAAGGGACCAGACACAATAAACTGAATTAACAATCTCATCAACAAGGTAGAAGTGAAGTAATAATATGATTTAGATCAAAATAGAGAGGTTGATGCAACGGTAGAGATTCTGCCTACCACCAACCACCAACCACTACTGCACCAAGCGTCCCAGGTTCTAATCCTGGTATGCCTCATGTTTATCACATTCACAATCATTTATTTCCTTGTTGTTAGTAATGGTTGTTATAAACTCGTTCACTCTGCTAAGTTTGAGAATTATTAATTGACGCAAGATATCAGAATTTTTATTATTATTGTTATTTAAGCATTCACAGTTAGTTCTTTATATCTTAAGCAATTTTTTGTAGTAACATTTGCATCGTATCTACTTTGATGAATGTATATTGTTAATTTTTTGAAAAGAACCGACCTACAAAATATTATAATTTTTTTTGCTGATCTCTACCAAATATGTTATACCAATATCAATGGAATGCCAGACCACCCACGAAGTCCCGCTAAAATCTATAATCTAAGATCACAGTGGTTTGTGTGTTTGTCTGTCCGCTCTATTTCCATTGTATCAATAACGTTACCATAGCAATGCGTTAACCGCAAGTAGTTCGTCCACCGGACGCTAGATGGCGCTAACGGAAAAATATTTAAGAATATAAAAAATTTAAAGAATTTTGTCCAACCGTGCGAAGCCGGGACGGGCCGCTAGTAATTGCTTAAGATGACAGTCACCAGAAGAAGATTTTCCAAAATGTGAGCTTCTTTTCAAAGAGCCCTCCCTATCTCAAAACGTCATACTCTTCTCTTCTTTTTCTCTCGTTCGTAGATTTTTTTTAAATAGAAATCGGAGAATTGAGTGTAATTTTTTTGATATGCAAGCGTCAAAATTTTGTAACATTGTGTAAGCTAATAATTAATAAGTATGATTTTAATATTTATTTTCTTCTTATTGGAGCATCTACTGCAACACACTGCAATACCTAAGCATAATATTACCCACTGAACCCTCTTTCTGTTTAATCCTCTTCCTTTAGTTTGGGCAGGAAAATGTTTTCAAATACATTAAAACAAAGTTTATTTAAACTAGTACATTTAATTTCACATTGCTCACAATATAATTTAGAATGTAAAAAATAATTTTAATATTTCTTAAACTGATACACAGATTGTAATGAATAGACACTATATAAGAAGTAAGTAATGCTGAATGTGTTTGTTTCGAAGGAACTTTTTAATACTTTCATATTTTTAAAAGTCTATCGCAGTTTTTCATACGCTATATATTAGCTAAATTATAAAATTGCTAAATTTAGTAGCACATTTTGCACACAATTGGTCTAAATTTCATAAACATTAAGCAACTACCATAAAACACACAATCAATCTTTGTCACTTTTCATATGAAACATAATTTACTTTAAGTAAGTACATAAATGGGCAAAAATATTTATTTTTTGATGAAAATACACCAATGATTAAGCATATCCTTTATGCAGTAATTATTAATCATCTGTTTTGAATGAATAAGCAATCCCTTGTATACAACCCCATAAAAGTCCTTCTCTTTCAACTCTTAAATTCTCATCTTATAATAAAAGCAGTAAATAATCGTATAAGTTCCGATTAACTGGGATAAAATTAAGTACTGTTAAGTAGGTATAATAAAAAAGACAATTGTAGCAACCACCTAATAAGCTAGTAAATAACTTCGATGTTCGAACACAATATCGTATACTTAAGTAACGTACTAAATTGAGCTAACCAAGCTATCACACGATTTACTTAATAAGAATAGTAAGTAGTCGTGAAAATAGATAGCTTAATAAATAGAAATAATGTGCTTAAGGACTTAACTTAAGGGCCGATTCATAGACCGGTTCGCCACAGACTTGCATTACCTCCTTTATTGTTGTACAGTTAGTAAAGTTGGTCTCGACTTTAATTCGTTTCCCATTTCCATTATATTCGATGCAGGATTTTTCAAAGCATCTTTTACACATTTATTGAATTGTTGGGGAAAATATCGAAAATACCCTTTTTCTAATAAAAAATGTGACGATATAGACTATGAATCGGCACCTAGATAAAATGCAGAAGCAAGAACACAAGGTACGAAGACGATAGTACAAGCTATAATATAAGACAAATAGAATTTGAATTCACGCCGCTAATTGCTATCTTACATAATAAATGATTAACTATTTTAAGCTCTGTCATCTCATTTTACTATCAATATCCACATTGAAACAGTCTTGTTGTTTTTTATGTGTTTTCTTTCAAGATGATGTTGAAATAATTGTGGTAAGTAATAAAATATTTGATAATTCATGACTATAAAAAATACAATCAAAAAATCATTTTCGAAATAATAATATTAAACATAGATATTTTTATAATATTCACGTAACTAATAAATTGCATACACATAATAAAATGCAATAGTAAATCGAACCACAATATTTGGGAATGGTAATTGAGTCTTTCAAATAAAAGTAGAATTGATATTAAGGCAAGAATTGTAATGCATAATTTTTAGGAATAAAATTTTAGTAGATATGTTCTGTGATTTACTTATTGTATCATGCCTACGTTCACTGGAAAGGACTGGCGATTATTTTTACTAAGCTCTCTGTTCACTCTTGTATCAGATTAAAAATGCGTAAGTGAAACAATTGGGATGGTTCTACTTATATTTTAAGTACACCATATAGTTACAATACCATATTGACGCAGCACCATGGTAAGTAATTATGTATTTGCATTTTATTTAATAATGTTTATTCCCTAAGTAAAGGCGTCAACCTACACCTAATGTTATGCGGTCGCAATAGAGACTTTAAAAGACAAGGTTGATTTCAATAACTTTTTACATCTAATTGTTTCCGTAACTGCAATTTTAGATACCCAATGGATGTTACACAAACAGTAGTTTTCCAAATGATCAAAAACGATATCGAAAAGAGCCTACATGTTTTATCAAGGACGGAATTTCAATGACGTTCGTTGGTAAAAAAACTGTGTCGTTTTGCAACTTTTAACATAACACTTTAGGCGATTTAAGCTCTAATCAAAAAGCGATAATATCGAAAGCGATTGTTTATTCTGCAATCATGGTGCGGTGTGTCGTCGCGCAAGAGGCGTCTTCTGCGGCGAAAGTTTACCGTCGCCGCCGCGGGCTAGTCACGCATACGTCTCTCGGAATCTCTTCTGCAAATGGTGAGCTGCGTTTAGTAGACGATGGTGGAGAGTCAGGTGCGTATGGGGAGTAAAGGTCGGCGGCGCGGGGGCAGGAGCTGCGCGGGGCGGTAACGCTGGCAGCTTCGCGTCTTTGTCTGGATAGCAGAAAAACGCAACGCAATGGCGGCCGCGGGCCCGAGCGTACGTCCCGGACGGTACTACGACACGGTGCATCTGAAATGTATTCATTAAAACGTTAATATTTTCGTTGGCATGATATACCTATTTTGTTCGGTAATTTACAAGAAAGATTAAACAATTCTTACTGAAAATCAGCTAATGCTAATAGTACTAATGTGCACGTAAACAATCTTTAGCAAGCAGTTCAATTCAAACTGTTAAAAACATTCAATGTTTTACAATTTCAATAAATGTAAATATAAATATGAAATAGCAGATTTTTTTAGCTTGTAAAGTTTAGTTAAGGTTTTTAGTTTGAAAAGTTTAGTTTAAGTTTTTTGTTTATATATATCCTCTTCGTTTAGTATGATACATATTATTACAAAATACTAATTTGGACAAACACTCGATTACCTCATAGTTAATGCATGGGTGCTGTACAAAAATCTATATAAATATTTAGAGCAATCAAAATTAAGTTTATTCACTTAAGATGTTTGCTGTTGGTTGACGTACCAAAGCAGGAAGGAGGTTAGTAGTCCACGCAGCGAGCAGTTCTCCAGTTTGTACAAGGATCGCTCCGGGCAGATGACCGACTGCTTGCCACTTGTCGCAACCGCTTAACTTCACCTGAAATGTTCAAAATAATATAATAATATCTAAAGTATTCCATAGAAAATTATTACGGAAATTTTCATCCTTCTTATTTTATTTTGTTGGCACAACATTTACATATAACTAAATGTTTTTCTTGCCTTTGTATAACTGATAGAGTTGGATTGAATTTGGATAAGCAAATTACTAGGAAAGGGAAATTAGTAGAATTAGGAAAAAAAATTAGATAAAAATAGTTGATCTTTTTACAACGGAAGCGTTAAAAAAAATATGTTGTATCCGATGTTGTCGATATATATAATAGTAGTAAATAGTATTCCTAAATAGATCTCACAAAACTGAAGTAAAGGTTGCATAACATAGAGCCGTCCCTAAAATCTTTTTTAGTTCTAAGTAAAAAGCTTTTGCAGTCAAAGTATTTATCTGACAAGCGAAGGTAAGTTTACTGTCTAAGCCTAAGTCCGTCACATAATTCCGTTTAAATAATAGCCGTGAGCCATAGATTTATGTTTATGAATAAAAATTATAGCAATACACTATTCTACATTCAATTCAAGAAAGTTATTCGATCAATTAGATCTTAAATTGTAAAGATCATCTTGCAAAAGTAAAAAATCAGATGGTTTTCTATTATTATGAAAAAATCATATCTACATTACGCAACTATGGGCATAGCAGTAGCTTACGTAACGATTTTTGCTACCACATTAAAGTCCTCTGTACTGGTAGCACAGAGTAAAAAAATACGGGTTTAATTATTTTGATTAATAGTTGTTATTTTCTCAGGTCATTGTTTTAAATTTAGGAGGTGAAACAAAAAAATCAAACAAATGGTGGCATGCATTTTGAAATCACCAGTCAAACAGGCAGTCCCATTGTCCCTAGTCTGCTACAATATTATAGAAATGCGGAACGAATGAAAGTCGAGATCAACTTTACTTAATGTACTGATAAAGGAGTTAAGGCGAACTGGTCTATGGATTAGCCCTTCAAATTAGGTCCTTAATTACATTATTTATATTTATTAAGCTATCAATTTTCGCAATTTTTGTGTCACAAACTTATTCTATTCTGGGTAGACGAGTTGGTAAAAAAAAGGTTTAGCTCTACATCTTAAAAGTGAAGAGTCGTAGGGGCAATGAATACAACTTTGGGAATCAATTGGGTTAAGCAACTAGTAAAAGTAATAGTTTCTTACCTCGAGCCCGCCTTCAGAGTCTTGGGCGAGCAGCGTGAAGGTGTCGTAATCAGAATGGGCGCCGCAACGCGTGTAGGACGGTGCGTCACTCTGGCAACAGGGGCCCTCGTCCTCGGGAGGCACCGGTGGATAGTAGAGGATACGCATGGCGGACGGATTGCGCCCGTCACTCTCTAGCATGCCAGAATGACAAGCTAGCATCGTAGATGGTGGCAAACCTGTATTAATGAAATGAACTGTGTTATTATTTGTTACACTTTCGCATTATTCAACATCATACATGAAAAACAATTAACCGATGCCTAAATTTTGATTCTGTTAACAATGTTGTTGAAATGAGTCGACGACTCTTGATTGAATAAATAATATAAAATTTAACGCGTTATAGGCATCAACAGCAATACCACATAATATGGAATTGCTCTCAATCTGTAAAAATGTGTTAATTTAATTATTGGTTATTTATAAGACATATTATTGTTCGTAGTTAAAATAGTACTGTATTATATAATTCAAGAGTGTACTATTGTCCGATTGTTAAATTGAAAATGCACGCAAATTGCCTTCTGTTAAATAACAAAGCAATTGTTGATGACGCAAAATAGTTAAATAATTAAAATGCAACTAAATATATCAAATTCTAACCCAAATTCCAAATCCAAATACTATGTGCTGACTCCTTCATAAACTTTATGCAACCTGTAGCCTCAATAGTTATTGCATAAGTAATTATATCACATAAAAATTGCCGATATAGATACATTGTCAGCATTAAACGTTAAACTATTTATGTTATTATTACTACAAGTACCTACATACATACACTTGATAACATCCGGTTCGATATTATACCATTAGAAAACAATATTTTCAGAAATAAAAATAACACTCATCGCTAATTACTTGGAGTATTACACATTTTATCTATTAAACCAAGTCAAAACATATTTTTCTAATACGTTTTTTAATTGAAGAGAGAGGTGTTTAGGTTTTATCTTTCTACTACATTTATATAGAAATTAGAATTCCTTCCTTTCTCCATGATTCTCAATGTATAAAAATTACTTCCTAATGTTTTGGATTTCCTTAACCAAAGTGCTTTAATTGGAATCGTACCAAAACGCTGTTTCAGATCTATGTCAGAATTCGCACTAGCAGATGCTGCGACTATAAGTGGACTGCCACCTTAATTGACGAACATAATCGAGTGAGCAATTATACTTTACATAAATATACACCATATTATCGTCATCGCCCTCCGTATGATTGTAGCCATCTTGAAATACACATCACGTTTGTTCAAAGCCACAATGTTTTGTCTAAATCCTTAACCTAGTATCCATAACACAAGCCTTCCAGTGCTTATTTTGGGCTAGGCTAATTGGTGTGAATGTAAGAAATATTTATTACTATTTATTTATTATTTATGACTCTTATCATACGACGAACGGTTTCCGGTCCAAATTGTCTATTGCGCATTTATGACTGCATCTATGAATAAAGCATAGCTTTGACGCTTATAAGCTTAACTACTCATTTTGATAAGGTAATCAAATCATAACAGAAATCTTATTGTTGCGTAGAAATGACTGTATCAGCATTATTATGATGGATTTAAGGTATCAGTTGTCATTTCAGTTAGGATTAAACATTTAATTCGACGCATTTGGGTCTTCAATCATTGATAAGTTTGGGTTGCGTATTGTTTGTACACATATAAAAAAGAATCTCTTAGCTTTCAATTTCATGTGATGATATATGAAGTGTCACATATGTATACTGATAACATCTGAGCTTCATAATGACCTCATTGGTACCTTGTATAGAACTATTCTCTTAACTAACACCGTTACACTTACATCCCTCCTTATTATCCTCAAATATTCCTCTTTTATTACTAATGTACTGTACCAAATAAAGTGGTTATAATTGTGCGCAAATGCACGAGTTTGCACGAGTGTTTTAGTTCAAATATTCTAAGAAGTACCATTTATATTCTTTACTGGCAGTACCATTTGCCTAGAAGCTCGCACTGAAATTTATAGTGGTTGCATAAGGGTTGCATCATATTCGTTAAACAGGCATCAAAGTTAAGTATTGGTAAGAATATTTTTCCTATTATCTTATTTAAATAACTCAGTATGAAGCTGTAAAGAGAAGGCTTAAATCCTGCACTGAACTGGTAACGATTGATAATCTTATTTAAATAACTCACTATGAAGCTGTAAAGAGAAGGCCTAAATCCCGTAGTGGACTGGTAACGACTGATAATGTCGATGAGGACATAAGTATGTGGTGGGTGGTGTGGTTATATTATAACATCTTGTTATTTTTTTATTGTATTCTATTTATAACAATAATATATTTAGTCATAGTTCACTTAACAAATACTTCGTTTTGGTCGTCTGTTATATTTTCGTTTATTTCTTGTGCATTGTTAATGGGTTTCGATTAACTTCACCACCAAATTACACAACTAATTATTGTTTTTACCAGAAACATTCAAACTACACCCACCGAGAGCATATGCAAGTGCTTGAAGAAGCACTCGGGAGAGGTTAGTCAGATCATGGGCCAGGGGCACTGTGTGGTTGATGAACTGGGGCACCTCCTCCTCAGCTGGCATTGCTGCTGCAGATAGCGTCGTGATGTTGAAAGAATGGCGTAGCTCCTGAGAAGATTAGATAGGATAGTGCTTTTGAAAACCTTGATAATTTTATACCTATGTGTTAGCGAGACCGTAGTCAAGGTTTTCATTTTTATTAGTAACTGGCGGCCCGTCCCGGCTTCGCACGGGTGGACAAAATTCTTTAAATTTTTTCTACAATTATATCCTATGTTACTCAGCGTGAATGTAGCTTTCCAATGGTGAAAGAATTTTTGAAATCGGCTTAGTAGTTTTTGAGTTGATTCATTGCAAACATACAAAAATATACAAGTACAAATCTTTCCTCTTTATAATATTAGTGTAGATGTAAACCAAAAAGGCCCTCTCTAGCGCCGCTGTTTGTCAAAAATAACTGTTTTATTTATATAATTAGCAGCTCCTCTTACAAAATAGTTAGCTAGGGTTGATAACATACATACATATCTTTTATATTAGAAAATCTATTTAAAAACGGCTATTAAAATGGTTTTCTAATTTGGTAACCTTCTGTTTGGTGTAAAGTGCACGATTCGGGGATAATTACACTTAATAAGTTTATTTTCCTATATTTTATTACGTGAAATAGTTCAAAATATGATCTTGATCATATCGTAAGTCATAAAATTAACTAACTTAGTTAAACGTCAAAGCGTTAATAGACTTAAGCAGTAAGTATAAGTATAATATTAATGAGATTAAGACAGCCATTAGAAAAGGAAAGTATGTTAAAAATTACATATTTCTATATTCTCAATTAGTAGTATTTTTACAGGTAAATATAGGAATATAATAACTACAATATAATTTTTAATCTAAATTTACACCCATGTATATTAAAAACAATAACACTTCAAATTAATCTTTTATATTTAATATTTTTCCGATTCTCCGCATACTAACATTAAGAGTTAATTCATTACCTTTTTCGTCAAGTCGAATTGCTCCATCCCAGGGCGTATGTAACCATGATTACTGACAGGGTTCCTTAAGTACTGGGCCTGACAACCCTCGGGTAGAGCACAGAAGTTGTCTAGGTCAGCGTATACTGCTTTGAGCTGGAATTCACAAGGAAACGACACGTAAGCATTTAACATTCAAATAAAAGTTTTTAAAAGTCTTAAAAACGTATTGAAACAAGCAAATTATTAGCAAATATTATTCGAAGTAATTAAGTTTTATAAAAGACGTATTTACAAGATTGTTTTTTTTACTTAAGGTACGGACGTTTGAGACACGCGGGATAATCATTCAAGTTGCTTTTAAGTAAACCATACAGCATTTCTGCCTACTTAGTCATTTAGGACAACCTTGATACAGCCAATTTGATTATATACATTTCTGGGAATAGTTTCTTGACATTTATTAAGTATTTCAATGGCCCTGTTACTATACCACGGCTTTAATTAAATATATGAATATTTGTTAATAACAAAGTTTTATAAAATAAATAATATGTTAATATTAAGGGCGATAACAAGTGTTATAGGTTGTTCAATGAAGTAATTAATAACTCCTTTATTACCTTGCTATGTAAGCAACATGTTTCTGTGAAAGCACTGCCATAATGCATAAATATACTTCTATTAATCAACGTTTATCTTACATAAATGGATGCCGATCTTAGCGCAACAGTGTATTTTTCGTGCTTTTTTTTAATCGATCCCAAAAGTGATATTAATATTAGGACACCTTAAAATCGCGTATATGAGATAAGATAATGGTTTAATAAATGTATCCCTTGACCATGTGTCGAGTAAAATTTATTTGGGATCTTCGCATTTCATAAAAAAACACATTTAAGGGGATTAACTATTTACTTTTTTAAGTTGTTATTGTTTTCAGTTTTTATTAATTTGTACTGTAAGTCTTGTGATATGGATATTGGTGTAACGAATAGACATACATATATGTTGCATTAATAACTTATATATACATATGTTCCGGGACTCAAACCGGGGACCGTTTAGCTTCAAAGGTCACTCAAGCTCCGCCAATCCGGTCGTCATTATAATTTATTAGTCCCAAGCTTAGATAGGAATACTTCGAACAATGTTTTGAATGAAAATACATTCATTGATAAAAAAACATTACGTAAATATTTTAACAGTGTAATTAGTTTCTATATATCAGATGTTTTCTATCCGCTAATTATATATAGTTCGATGAAATTTCTAAGAAATGAAGTACATTTCTGATAAGATATTGTTCTATATGGATAAGATACGACAATTTATGACAACGTTTCAATGGAAGGTAAAACCCCTAATAAGATTGATAGGTAGGTATAGGTTTATTTGGTTGTTTTATCTCGGTTATATCAAAATATCTTATCGCTTATTTTAGAACAAGCAAATGGCAACTTTTATAACATGAAAACGCTTATAAATATAACATACTATATGTAAATTAGAAATGAACATAAAGATGGCGAATACAGAGTTGGGTCCTCCGTACCCATTCAGAATATTTATGACGTAAAATAAATAATTTTAAAACAAAACGAGACTGGTGGAACGAACGGTCATACAGAAGCTACTCGATGTTGTTTACTTGTTAGATTTTCAATGGGATTTTTTTGGGATTTTAACTTGATTTATTTCGAATTAATCATTAAGTGTTTTCCGAAAATACTTGTCTGCAAATACTTGTACTGACCTTTTCCTCAGCAATTCCATGATTGACCAGAACAGCAAGTCCCTTTCCATTGAGCGCTGTAAACAATTGTTGTCCGATACGCCTTACTACTGATTTCATAGGACAGACATCGGTGCCTGCAACAAATAAAAATAAATTGTGAATGTTAACATAACAAATATTTTGTTTTATAGAATAATCGCTGTCTTTGTTTTAGTTTCCCTATGTCACATTGCACTAACTACAAATGAGAAAGAAATGCAACGGCAGCTTTCTTCAGAATTTTCATTACTTAGAAAGCTTTTTTTGTTCACTAAGTGATCCTGAATCACGGAGGAACTCTCACATCTGAATGTTGAACTAATAATTGTCAAACCTATAAGTAGAAACTGGGACCGTATAACCGGCGTGCAGATCCTTACACCAAAGATGCTATAAATGACCTCTTTTAAAATTAAAGTGAACATCATAACACTATCTCGGGTTGGTTTTCTTGATACTTCAATTTCTTTGTTACGAAAGTTACGTAGGACGTAGCCATCATCTAAATATCTAAAATACACAGCCTAAACGTTGAACTTAGAGACTTGAAATAAGAAGGGTTTGTTTATGAAGGTGTGAAAACGTTCGTTAAGAATGGATTTTCAAAAACTGTACCCCTAAGGAGATGAAATAAGAGATATGTTGTTTAAAAAGTATGTTATTTTTAAAGTAAGACATGAATACAACACACATGCTTCTGGTAAATTATAAAGGTAAAACCAAGGTAAGACAGGTAAAACAGATAGGTTAAGATGCTTTTAATATAAAAAAAGTTTCTTATTTTAGGGTGAAGTAGCGGAATATATTTTTTTTTTTTAATACAAAACATGTTCACAATCCGATACATAGTCTGTTGAATAGAAATAAATAGACACGTGTTTCAGTGTTTTATAAATCCTATCCACAAAGAGGTTATAAAAGGGCTTGGAAAGTTTTATGAAAAGTTTAAGTGTTTAAAGTGAGGAACCTGATATTTAATACGAATTGGCATGCTTAAGAAAACAACGACTGCCACGGTGCTCTAGTGTACCTACTACAATTATGTGTATGCGACCGCTGACTCTAAGGTCACGAGTTCGATCGATAGCCGTGTCAGGTAATGTTATTGGGTCAGTTAGTCATTTTCTGTAATTCGAAAGTTTCATCTTGAAATTCTCCCTAAAAGCAGCGTTATTAATAGTAATACTATAAAGCTGCTTCTAAACTCTACAAGAACGAAGTCGCGGGCATCAGCTAGTAAATTATATATAATGGAAACATTGAGCGCCACATTCTCATATTGCACAATGTGAATAAACTATACGAGACACTATTCTAACTAAATCGAAGGTTCGGCCGTGACACTATTCTCCACTCATGACAGCATTTTCTTTAACAAAATATCTTCTCGCCAATTATTACGGTATGTTAGGAACAAAAATATTGTTTGGAAATACACGACAGAATTTATACATAAGATTTATGTACATTGTTTAAAATAAACTTGAGCTTGAAATATGGTCGGAGGGAGCGAGTAAGTTGTATACCTGCCGATGTTGATTCTGTTACTTGAATGCTTGCAGAATCCATACGTCTTTCATATAAAAATGATAGAGTGCTAATTCATATAATAGAACAGCTAGAGAATTCTTTTACAAAAATTTGCAAAGCCTACCAATAGCAATTTTCTTATATTTTTATATATCTCATAATATAAAATTATAGGCTGTAACATATATATTTTAGCCATCCTAGCGTCACCTAGATGGTCCCATTGTGAATCAAAACCATTTAGAGACTAACCAATTACACACAATAAATTGCATCAAATCGGTCAAGCAGTTTAGTAGGAGTTGAACTGAAGTCCTACTCAACGGCGTAAACGTAAATGTACTGCCATCATTAAATTAAAAAAAATCTAATACCAGTGTATTGCAGATGAGTATTGATGCATTTATATATTATTTTTTATATTATATATTTATAGTCTTATTAATTGGTATTTTTTTCTTTGATTTCAGTTGTATTTTTATGTTAAGATTTTTTTTTAATTAAAGATTTTAGAAAGAATTTTTCTTATTCATTTGGTTTGGACTAAGAAATGTCACTTTGATATGACAATAAGAATTTTGACCGACGTTTTTTACTTTTTGACAGAGACAAAGCCAAATAAGTGTTATGCAGTAAATATCCAAAATTTCATTTATAAATTATACAATAAAAACAAAATATACCGGACACTTTATTTTTAATATATTTTTAAATAATAAAAAAGGAATAGTCAGAATTATTACATTATGTTGTTATACATAATGTGAAGATAAGCTACAAAAATAGATTTTATACAAAAGCTTTTGAATGTTTATAAATGTGTACAGCAAGGAAATCGCGCGTATTCTTCGCGCTCTTATACAACTTGTCCCGATGAGTGATCGTGGGTTGCGAGTCGTGTGTGGTAAACAAAAAACGCGGAAGATACAACGGTCTGGTTTATTTTGGATTAGCCCACTAACCTTAATAGGATGTTCTTAGCTATCCTTACTGAAACTCTATTTATGGACAAACAAAGAACTTTTTAATGCAACTATGTACTAATGTGCCTACATATTTTATTAAATGGCGCATAGAATAAGTTGTGTGAATTTTGTTTGAAGATGTCGCTTTTACAAAGCAAAAAAAAAGCTATATCAAGGAATTGTCTTTATGTAATAAAAATATTATGTATTTTCGTATTTTATGTTTCAATAGAGTGCTCATAATAGGTGAAACGCTACATAGTAAGAAGGGTAATTACTTATTAGTGTCAAACCAGTGACTGGAATTTAGGTTTTTTATACACATAGAAATTGCTAATTTTATGATAAATATTTATTCAATTATATTATTGCTTAAACCAAAAAAATCCATAATCTTCATATAGTATTATAGATAAAAATGATTATTTTAGATCATTTCAATATTTTTTTTCAAGAAAACGTAATCCAGGGATTAGAGATACCACGAATCGTGATTTAGCCGAATATTCTGCAACGC
Organism: Calamotropha paludella; assembly: GCA_927399485.1. Lineage (NCBI taxonomy): Eukaryota > Metazoa > Arthropoda > Insecta > Lepidoptera > Crambidae > Calamotropha > Calamotropha paludella. The sequence continues at coordinate 21,741,765 of OV656805.1, read as the reverse complement.
TTAGTACCTTCCGCGGGTGACAGATTTTAACCTGCATCACTAAAGTACGTGTGATGACGCGCAGTGGGCGCTTTTGTTTCATTTGCGATTGGTCCGTGGCATATATAACACACTGTATTTGTCAATCGTTGATACCTATTGTTTGATCAATCTGTATGTTTGAATTTAATTATTTTAAGAAATGTATTGCATTGCAATGTTTGTTCACGAAAAGGTTTACGAAATGACACCATTTCTTAAAAAATCACGTGTTTGGAAATATTATGAGGTGTGTGTGCAAAATTGTATTCATTCATCATGATACTGGTTGATTTTATGTATTAAAATGTATAATATCATGCATTCTTTTTTTTCGTGATTTATTGTTCGGGGTTCCGCCAAATTTTGCGAACTATGACGACCGTTGACGTTGACAGACGACCGTTTGGTGCAACGGTAGCGATCCTGCCTTCCGCACCGATGGTCCTGGGTTCCAATCTCGGAAGAGGCAGATGTTTATGTGATGAATACGAGCATTTGTATCTGAGTCATGGGTGTTTATATGTATTTCTATTAATATTACTTATGTATGTATGATATATGTATGTCTATCCATTATCTTAGTATCCATAACACAAGCCTTATAGTGTTTACTTTAGGCTAGGTTAATTGGTGTGAATAAAGAAATCTTTAAAAAAAAAACTATGCTGAATAGGTAGTGAAAGCAAATTACCGAATATCCGAATAGTTGACGAATATTGGTTTCATCTCTACTACGGTTCTAACCGTCCGTGTTCGGTTCTGAAATCAAACCAATTGAAAAATGTTTCAACGAATAATGTGATGGAACCACGTGGCCTGGGGAAACCCACCAAACATTTCCTTGAAAATATTGACATATTCGCAATGTGAGCCAATTTCATTATTACTTACAATTTAAAAAAATAAGTATAGTCGGTATCCCACGAAAGAGAATCAGCTGTTTCACATGGCGGATATCGCCTTATATCTCGGGGCACAGGCCACGGACGTGACTCAATGGCGTCTCTCAGTTACACAATCTATGACGTCATCAGTGTTACTCCAAATACCGTTTTTATTTACAATCACACTTGAATGGATGTCTCCATTGAATCGCAGGAACATCAGGAATTTAATAGGTAGGTTCTGAATTTTAGTACTTTGGATCAAATCATCGATGATCTGTATTTTGTACGTAAGTAAAGGAAGGGATAGCAAGGTGAACATAAAATATAAATTAAGTATCGTACATTTTGCTTTAACATCGACAGGTAGATGAGCACATGTATCGCATACAGCAGTACATTAGTAGCACGGTTTGAAAACACTTAGAAAGCGTTTTCAAACTAAACGGTAAATCATCAGGAATAATTCGTAACACCCGCTTTATTAGATTTTATCTTCCTTTCTCTATAACATATTTTATTTTAGAAGCAATCAATGTAGACGTACAGACTTCGATCATATTACCATTAAAGTACATATTAACACATTGTTTTTGGGTGCGGGAGAGCGGTAACAGCATCCTGAATATAATTGCTGCCAGACTGGACTGCATTTATGTGAGCCATTCTTGTGCCATTTCGGGGGGAGTGGTGCAGAACTGCCCGTTTTAACTGACATCTCAATATATATATTTTTTTGTTATTTTCGTAATTTAATGGTACTTACTAACATAGTTTATAAGTCTTACTAACAAAATTGAGTCACTGTTACTTGAATAAATAAACATTTCATTCATTCATTAAACGCTGATGATGTAGGATTATTGTTAATGTAAGATATCTATTAATTATTATTTAAGACTTCGCTTTCGAAATAATATCAATAGAAAAATACAAACGTAGAATTAATTAAAAAATTTAATGACAAGGCCCGGTCATAAGTAAATATATAAATAAAAATAAATCAATATACATTGAAAACCCTGGGGACAAGGCAGGCATATATTTCAAATATCTGTCTGCAATACAACATTACATCATAAAATTTATGTGGTCTGTCGTAAATGAACTGACACTTAGTTAGCATTCAAAAGCCCCTAACATTTTAAATTCTTTGGTATTTAAAAAACGTATAGAAGAAACACGGAACGCATTACTGGACCACCCTGAACTTAATCGTTGTATGTTGCGTGTCTATTGCGTCGAAAGTGTCAAGTTTCTGTAATTATATACTCGTTGTGTGGGAAGATGATCTTAGAGTCAGTGGTGCGTGATAAAAATATTATTATTATTACTTACGTTTTTAAAATTATAGCACGGTGTTCTAGTACCGACGCTTCGGAAATACAGCGGTCGTTTTTAGAGTACTAATTAGAGAAATAAATTCGTTATTAATGTTAAAAAAATTAAACACTTCTTAGAAGAGAATTCTTGTTTGAGTTAAGCTCGTTTATTCTAAATTATTTGTCTGAATTGTTTCCATGCTATTCAATGTTTGTGAACAGTAAAGTATAAGCAAAAAGATTAATATTACTCATATACTTTGCTTAGATTTCGCGTCTATTAGGTAATAGTAACCAAAAATATAAAAACAAAAATTTGAGGAGATATAGAAAAAAACTTTTTTTTCATCTCTCAGTTAGTCAGGAATCAAAACCCTGAAAATGAAGATGTGACAAAGTTAATTAAAAACTAAATTTATTCTGCATATATTTGAAATGCACCATGCAATGAATTTAAGTTTAAACTATTAAATAAGCTGAAATGTCTGTTGATACACAGAAAAAAATACGGATGAACTACATCTATAAATACAACTACAATTATATTTAAACACACTAGTTATACATAAGAGTATTACAAAATAAAAATACTAATAATTGGTCTCATTATCGAATGCAAATATTTTTTATAAAATTGTGACACATTGTTTTTGGTCGTAATAAAATATATTACGCGTAGGTATACGAGAGGGCCACCCTTATCACATAGGGATATAAAAATAGCCTAGGACCTATTCTATAAATATACCTAAAACAAAAAAAAACATTAAAAATCGGTAAAGCTGTTTCGGGGGAGTTCGATAATAAACATTGCGACACGAGATTTTTATATATAAATTAATAAATAACCCTTAATATTACTATGACAACAATAACAAGACATTTTAAACTGTATCTATTAGAAAATATTTGATATTATATTAGTTTAATTACGGTTACGTCAGTAGCACAGTAATTAGATAATATAGCTGACATTAAAGAGAGATTTCGTTGTTTTACCTAGTTGCAGGTGTTACAACGATACACACGAAGGAACTTTTTTCTATCATGGAACTACTTTCTGCAATTGTAATAAAGACAGTTTTGTTTTTAGAATTTATCATTGTAGATTGTACTCGACTGGGAAATAATAAGTAACAACTAATTGATGAGTTTAAATGTGGTGTCATGTCTTGATTAAAGTGAACAATTTAACGATTTTTTTTTTCCTAAATTGCTTACGTAACCGACTTCTTAACCAGCTTTCTGACAAAAAAAAAAGAAACTGGAATGTTTTGCGACAAAAGAATGTGTGATATATACATTATTGTATGGTGTGTGACAAGGTTAAAAGATAACAGAAGTATTTTAAAGATAAAATTTATATTTTCAGATAAATTAAGTTCTAAGGCAAATTGTGTCAGAATTATTTTGAATGCTGTCGGTATTGCTCTTTCTATGGCCATAATGTTTGATACAATAAAAAAAGCGTTTAAAAAGAATTACAAGCTGAATTCATATACATTATTATGTTGTTTGCAGTGACGTACCTATTATATCACCTTGGGGCAAGATAATATCAAAGATTATCATAAAATTTTATAAAACCATAATATACGTTTTGCGAACAGATGAAGTTATTTAAACGGAAGAATAGCATTACCTGATTTATAAAATAACATTTTTGTTATTTCATTAATGTCTTCTGAAGTCGTGTATTGAATTAAATTCAGTCATAATACGTAATGCTACCTAATAGCAATTTTTCTAAGCAAGTTCTATTTTTATATGACGACTGTAGATACGATAAAGAATTAGTTGCAAGTTCATAAAGTACAGTAACTTCTTGTACTATAGGTACTTGTATAAAAAACTGTGAATTGTACAAAATATAAGTGTCACGCTTTCTCATGACTTGTGAAACAAATATCTTGTCTTTGACGCGAAATATGGTTCGCTTGGAACGTCGGTACTGTTATATAAAGTCGCATAATTTCCACAACTTACATTTTACGCAATCGTTCACTTCCTTCTTACTTTCGCCGAGCAATATTCCTAGAGGAGACTCGCTAAGAGGTAAAACTTCGGCTTGCGTTGGTTTTGACCTATTGATATGACCAAGTGAATTAATATGTAATTATATAAATTACACCTTAAAGCTAAGTTTAATGCTTTGTTATTACGATTGAATTTAAAACGATGTTAAAGTGACGTAAAGAAACATGGTATACCTATCCATTCTAAGGTTGTGATTACACATGTAAAAGAGACAAGTGACATGTAACTATGTCAGCTGGTAACAGAGGTTTAAAGCTATGGCTTTTCTTATTTTTCATATTGCATTTGTTTTTTATTTTTGTCATGATCATAGCCAATAGAAAATAACATGAACTTTTAAGATACCCTCTTTTCATTTATAGTCTTGCTAAATCTAAGCTTATTTTATAGAATGACTTACGAGTTCCAATTTCATAAGATTAAATCTGACTTTAATTACATCAAAATATGTTAGCTAAAGAAAAATTGCTTTTAAACTTATATCCAAAAACTTCAATTTCCATTTCCAAATGGCTGATTTCAATGAAAAATAACTATAGTTCCAAGCAATATTTTTATGATTAGAAGTAAAAAAAAATTGTAATGTCTTTAATTCTTATTATCTAAAAGTGTTTGTGTATGTCACGCATGCCCGAGTGAATCGGTAATTGTTATCGTATATTACATGTAAACGTCATAGCTTGGCAGTTGGCAAGTTAAGTATCGTATTGATAAGGATTCGGTTTCTGCCCGTGATTGTGTTTGTTCAAGGGCCAAATTGCGTGTCATAATTTTATCGCGCTTGTTTATATTATTATGCTAGAAGCGTAGTTCAGCACTAAGGTTCAATCATAGCATCATAGGCAATAGCAATAATTTATTTAACTTTTTTTATAGTTCAACTAACTAATGAACTATTATGAAAATCAGCTTCTAGTTAAAAGTTTAATAATGAAATATCACAATTGTGGTACCATTTAGTAAACAGTAATTAGGAACGCCTTAATGAAGTATAAATTAGGGTAATCTCAACGAGTCGATTTTAATAAAATGATGCATGATTTTAAAATGAATAATTTTAAAAAGCACACTTATCATAAGGCATAATATGATATAGGTTGTAGGCTGGTAATAGATAAAAAAATATCTAACCAAACCTAACGTGCAATATATATCAATTTATGGCTTTTGATTAGTATGCGTTATGAAATTATGTTTTTTAAAGTTAAGCCAATCAATATGGCACCATAAATTAGTTAATTTAACTGCTATAAATAGGCAGGTAGAGTTAAAAAATGCATCGTATTTTTTTCATTTATCATGTTATTACTTATGCGGTGTTATTTTGCCTTTTTATAGCGAAAATAGTAGGCACCTAGATATATTAGTTATTGCTTATTTATCTTTATACTTATATATAAATCTACTGTACGTGTGTATGTAGTAACTGAACTCCTCCTAAATGGCTGAACCGATTGGAATGATTTTTTTTGCATGCGTTTGGGTGGCGCTCTGTATAGTTTAGATTCACAAATCAGTCCGGCAGATGACGCTGCAGTCGGCACAGCAACACGTGGCCGGGTCAGCTAGTTATACTATACATATTTCTGACCTGCGGTCACGATCAAGTTGTCCGCTTTTAGGTTTAACTCAGTACATAATTTACAATATGATATTTTAAAAACCATAAGATAAAAGATAAACCAAACAATGCTGTTACTCAGAAAAAGTAGCCAATAGCGTGTCGTGTCGAGTTCCGTAGCTATAAAATACGGACGTAGAACGGGCTTTCGTTTGTTAGTATTTATTTATAGTAGTTATTTAATTATTTAAGACACAATTACACCGACAAACCAAATAAAAAAGATCACAAGCAAGTTTGCAACCAGATACTTATACATAGATCCTCTCAGTTCTAGAGTGTTTTGCTCACTCGACCGCCTGTTTCGCCTGTACGAATCTAATGTACATATATGTAATATTTTCCTCTTTATTATAAAATATGAATTTAAACTAAGGTGTAATCCAACCGAAAAGTAATACAGTCAGTATTATTTACTAGTTTTAATTTACTATTTGCTACAATCAAGACAGAGACAATATAAATTTTAATGAAGATCTAACTTTAATCCACGTTTTATTAGAAGAAGGTTCGTGTTTAGCTTTTATTGTTATAAAATTAAATAAGTTTAATAAGATGACTTGTTATTACGTTTAAAATCCTTTGAGGAATAGCGATTAAACACGAAAAACGATCACGGATAACAATTATATATCGATCGAAACAAGCACCTATGCTATAATTTTGGTATTTCACACAAGAATAAGTTTACCTAGAGCGAAAGATCAATAAGTTGGACCGAAGCACAAATATTAACACATCTCAAAAACTTGAAAATTGTCAGAAAGAGGTTAAGCAAACAGTAGGTGGGCGACTCTTTATTCTGAAGGATTACTTTTGTACTTCTATTCGACACGCGTCTCAACTCTACTTAGTCAATACTGTAGCTAGCAAGTATTTTTGTAACAGCTAGTATGCATTCTTGAGTAATGTATAGGGATACTTTGGTTCAGTTACCTTTATTATATTCTGTCATTTAACAGAAATAAGAACTAGGCAAAAAACTTAATATTTGATATTATTAATTGATATATTATTAAAATAATTTATTGTATTTACGTAGTCGCTAACGAGCTTTGGGGTTCCTTTCTGAAAAATAATGTTATAGGTGTAGGTGTGACGCAGTTGAAAATTTATTATTTAGAAGTTTGTGATTTCAGTCAACTACACAATAGTGTTATACTTAAACCCATTCCCTAAACTAATTTTAATTAAATTCACATAATTCGATATTAATAGAAAATATGTCAATTTTGAAGAACGGTGTTGTAAGAATAAAAACACTTTTTTACGGATTTTGCGCATATTTTATTTTATATTTAATACTGACGTTTCACAGAATGACTACTCCTGTAAAGGAGTTGAAATGTCAGGATTAAATATAAAATAAAATATGCGCCAAATCCGTAAAAAAGTGTTTTATTCTAATGTGTAATGTGCAATGTGTAATGTGTGTGGAAGTTCTTTATCCGCACAATAAAACAGGTATTTTAATAAAATGACGATGTGTATAACAAACATAACTTTATTATCACACATTTTTCCTATAGATTATCCTAAAAATATTTGCGTATAATACGTAATAATGTTTTCCCTAGAGATACAGTATCTTTGTTTTATTGATTAAGGAAAACATATACCTAATAAAAAGAAAAATGTTGTGTTAGGTGTGTATTACTTTATTGATAAAACATATCTGCATATATAAAAGGCTTTGTCTTGAGTGATTGATACAGATAACAGTGTTTTTAGTATTATATTTTGCATTCGCAATGCTATATTGCTATCGGATATATAAAATACGCGTAGAAAAAGTGACCCTCGGGGGCGTGGTAACATTCGAACTCAATATTCGCTCCTTTCGCTATACGGGCGTTTGCACTAACCGCTGAGCTACGTGACGCTGGCAGACGCGTCGAAATTTTTAAACATATTTCAACTTCTACTTTGAGCTAGTATCATTACACCAATTTTGAACGCTAACTAACATCGAAAGTAATAATTTTAGAAATATTATAGCTGGTACCATATTAATCGATTGTGACCGGTAGCGATCCTGCCTTTCTAATCGACGGTCCTGGGTTCGTGCCCAGGAAGGGACAGATGTTTGCGTGATGAATACGAGCATTTGTACCTGAGTCATGGGTTATTATATATATTTTTATGAATATTACATATCTAAGTATATTAAATATACTATGTCTATTCGTTTCTTTAGTATCCATAACACAAGTATTACAATACTTGATTGGAGCTAGGCTAATTAGGACGAATGTAAGAAATATAATAATATATTTCAAGCTAACATTAGTTTGAAAACACATATGGCTAAAGGTAGTCAGTTAATTTAATAATGTTAGGTTTGACAATGAGTGATGCATTCAGTTAGTAGCTACGAATGGAGTAATCGAGGTCGCTGTTACAATGACTCATAGTATTCTGGACATTGAATGAGTGCTCAGAATGATTTATATGTCACACTGCCATTATGTACCGATTCGTGCTTAATTTATAAGGTTTTGACTTCGCGCAAAACCTACTAACTGCAACTATTTGGGTTTTGTGATGTAACAAGACAGTTAATTTTCCTATATATTTATTTTTACTTATTTTATTTTTGTTTGTTCCTTAAACAATTACAATTGTATTGGAAACTGATATACATTACTTAAAATAAATTTAAATTTAATAGTGATATAATATCCTTGGCAATAGTAATAAAATTATAAACAATGTAATGTCAAAAAATTGAATAAATTAATGTCAAAATATCTTAAAATTAAGTCTATAAAATACCTAAAATATCATTTATATAATAATTATTCATTATTTAAATATAGCCAATAAATTCTTTAATATCATAGAAGCATTTTTCTAACAAGAAGCACTTTAGTTGCTTTTTAAAGAGATTAACATTATTTATAAATTTCAGTCGGTTGGGAAGACAATTAAACATTCTCACAGCCTGATGTCTCACACTGTGCTTAACGACTTTAAATTTAGGAATTATAGTTGACTGAATATCCTTTCGTCGAGTTTCCAGTCTTATTACTCTTTGCTCTGGAGTTTCATACTGATCTGGCCATTTTACAAGGTGAACAAGCACTACATAAATATATAAACTCGGGACTGTTAATATACCCAGCTTACTGAAGTGTTCTTTGCACGATTCCCATTGAGGAATGCGGACCATAGTCCGTATGGCCCTTTTCTGCAAAACAAAGGCTTGTCTGATATTATAAGCATAACTATTCCCCCAAAACATTATACTATACCGAAGGTGCGACTCGACCAGTGCAAAATATACAGTCTTAAGTTGATTCAGAGTAATTTCCTCACGCAAGCTTCGTAGGGCATAACAGGCTGAACTAATTCTGCTATTAATTTACTGTAATTCTTCTTTCCAATTTAAATAGGAGTCAATATGAATTCCTAAGAATTTTGTGGATTCCACTGTGGCGAGTTTTGAATTACTTAAATTTATTTCCAGAGATTCCTTTGCTCTTGCTGTAAGTCTAAATAGCATTAATTTTGTCTTACTAGTATTCAGGATTAGATTGTTAGCGTCAAACCATTTTTGGAAGGCTGTAAGTGCGCTACTGGTTTTTATTGACAAAGTATTTGTGTTATCAGCCGTAATAATTGCGTTCGTATCATCTGCAAAAACCGTTTATTTAATATCCTGCACATTTTTATTCATATAATCAGCAAGGTCATTTATGTATAATATAAACAAAATTGGTCCCAAGATTGATCCTTGAGGAACGCCCTTTTTAATTTTGGTCAATTTTGATTTACACGGCTTCTCCCACCCCAATTCAGTGTTTTTGAGTTCAAAAAATTGATACCTGTTCTCTAAATATGACTTAAAGAGTTTTAGTGTGTTGCCTCTAATTCCATAATGAAAAAGTTTATGTAATAGAATTCTATGATCAACCAAGTCGAAAGCTGTACTCAGGTCTAAGAATATTCCTACAACTTTATATTTATTATTTAAATTTGTCAATACATCGTCAATAAGAGTAATAACTGCTTCACTAGTGCCTATATTTGCTTGGTATCCAAACTGTTTCCCACTTATAACATTATTGGAATTTAAATGTGCCATTAGTCTTTCTTTCATCAGTTTTTCCAATATTTTTGACAAAACAGGTAAAAGAGAGATGGGCCTGTAATTTGTTGGATCTGTCTTTAATCCTTTTTTAAATACTGGTATAACCTTTGCTATTTTAAGTTGATCTGGGAATACACCACTATCGCAACATGCGTTATAAAATCTTGATAAAGGTATGGCTAGGATATCAATATTTTCCTTTATTATTGAGATAGGCATTTCATCATAACCACACAACTTCTTATCAATCATTTTTTTAACTGTTTTTTTTTATTTCTAAAGGGGTGATACTGTTCCATTGAATATTGTTGCAAATAGATTGTGTATTCTCTTTCAAAAACAACACAGCCCCTTCTTTATTATTATCATCTACATCAATTTCATCAATGATATCAAATTTTGTGGAAAAAATGTTTACTTCTTTAGGTTTGGAAACTATTCTATTATTAACTTTAAGGCAAATTTTTTCTGCTTGATGAGAAACCATTTTATTTCTATGTTTATTGACAACACCCCATATAGCCTTCGTAGAAATTTTAGCCTCCCTTATTTCAGCTTGTACTGCTAATTTTTGTGCATGTCTAACTACACGTCTATAAATGCGAATATAGTTATTTCTGTACTCCAAAAAGTTTTGATCACATGTGGCTTTATGTGCTGATATTATGAAGCGCTTCATTTTACTAGCAATTCTAATACCTCTTGTGAGCCAAGTTATTTTATTTTCTCTGTTAATTTTGAATTTACGGTTTACCTTCTTAAAACTCTTATCAAAAATATGATATAACTTATTTAAAAATGTGTTAATGCCAGTTTCAGTCAAATCATTATCTATAATATTTTGTCTAAATTTTTGCGGTTATTTACTTTATTAAATATTCTTTGCCGTTTTTTTATAAACTTTTTTTTATTTTGTTTAGAGTCAGGCAAATGTATCTTACAGAAAAGTCCTGCGTGACCGTCTGAAAGACCATTATGGTCAATTTCAGTAGAAGCAACATCAGTTTCAGGTATATTCGTTAGAAAGTTATCAAGACACGATTTCGCTTCTCCGCTTACATATGTGATTGAGGAAACTAACGGTCTAAAGTCGTAACGCGTTAACAGATTTAAAAATTCAGTTTTATATTTATCGTCGGTCAGTATGTCCATATTAAAATCACCACATATCAAGCACTTCTTGTCAAAAAAACATTCCAATAACCTTTCCAATTGTATTATAAAATCGTCAAAAAATTTCTTTTTATCATTTCTATAAAAACGACAAATATATACATCGTCCGGGTTAAACATTTCATAAAATAACATCGACTGATGTTTATTTGAAATTATGTATACATTTCAAGTGATATAGGTATTTTTCCAATAGATTAAGTTTTACCGGGGGTTACTTTCCATAGTATATGAACAAATTTACAAAAGGAACGTTCTGGCACCACTGGCAGTGCAGTTTTGTGTTAAAAATCACTCGAGTCTTGATTGGTTAGCCCACTGTTGCACCTTTGTGGGGCAACATCATGCAGAAAACACTATAACCACAACGCCGACTTACTCGTGTCACTTTAGTATCAATTTTATTTAATTATAGATATTGCAGTTGCATGGAGTAATTTTTCAAGGCATTTTAATGCAATGACGGTACTTTGATAAGGGTTTACGTGGCATTACGGCACGTGCAAGTCAGAAAAAACGTTATTCATGATACTTGTAAACATTCGTGCGATTGTTGACCTGACTGCATGTGATTAAAAGACAAAGGTTCTCACTTAATAAAGTTTACTATGTAAACTTTAACTTAATAATGTTTACTATTTAGTGAATTCAGAAACACGAGAAAAAATTATTTCTGTATTTGCAAATGTATGAGGAACACAAAAAAAACTGAACGACTTACTGTGATATATTCTTTAGTTAGCCTAAACCCTGTAGAAACTTATCTAGCTAGAAGCTATCATAACTTTTCTTCCGTTCAATTTATAAAAAGGAATCTTAAAAGTAAGGAAAGCCTGGGTTGAAATTGGTTTTTTCGTTTTTATGCCATTCCGAAAGAAAGTGATAAACAAAAATTGGACTCCTAATTGGTGTAGGTACAGAGTCTGATTCCGACATCTTCCCATTTCTCAATTATTTTAAATTATCATCCTAGACGAATAGATATTCTTCCCTAAATAAAAACATTTTTATTTTAGTGGTTACGTTGTCAAGGTGGGATGGGATAATTTACTCTATATTTTTTATTCTTATATTAATATATAAGAATATTAATATATTTGAAATAATTTAAAATTTTCATTCGTTGTACGAATATTTCATTCCATTTTCTTTTTAGCTAATATCTCCAGCAAATTAACAAACGAAATATTCCTTTTGTTTTATACCTTTCAATATTAAACCAATACCAAGATATTTACCATACCATATTTTCTAGTAACAATAACAAGTATTGTGCGTATTTGTTATTATCTGTTTTATAAGTCAGTCAGCGTCAGTCTTGAAGATATGCTAAAATAAGGTGCATTCAGGAATTCACCACCACTTCATAAATAGATGACCAACTTATACATACACATACTCATACATACTATATATGAATAAATCTATTATAAAAAGAGAATATTTGCTGCAGGGCATTCCAACAAAATATTAAACGCGAGTAGGTACTATCCCAGAATTTATATTTGCAGCCCTGTGTGTTTGGAAACGCATATGTGCGAATCTTGCCTAAAACGGCGACGGGAACAGTCTAACTACCCCTTCGTGGGCCGTACACAACTATCTTTTATACGTCCTGTCACGTCGCGAGAGTAGTTCTGTGATGAAGACATAGTAAGCATTAAAAATTCGAAGTAGATATTTGTTGCAAGTTTATCATCAAATTATCAAACAAAAAATATTGCATATTTTTTACAATTGGTTCTGAATTTAGACGATATTTGAATCAAAATATATATTTCAAAAGGCCTACCATGATCTCTTAGCGCGATGCAAGTTCGATTGTCAAAGTGAGACACCGCTATACGCGTTCTATAGTGGCGTCTCTTTTCAACATTTGAACTTGAATCGCGATAAAAGGTAATGGTAGGGCCTCTGTAAAGTTTTCTGATATGCCAAGTTAAATCGTGATGTACTTACAGCTATGATGGATGTTCTATAGTTCCATGATATGACTACTAGCTAGCTGTTATGTTCTAATGGCTAAATTACTGAACGACAGAAATATTTTTATAAGACACAATCGATAGCAGTGCTATTCAATAGATCATATTTAATTGTTATAACTACTTGTTAAACCTGTTGATAAATTTTAAATATTCATTTATTCATTTATTCATTTATAATTGCGTTACATGCGATATTGAAAGCAGTCTAAATACATTGTTTCTAGGCTCTAAACAATCGCATGTACCTTGATAGGCACAGCAACAAGGAAGAGAGAGGGGCAGACATTTGTTAAAATTTATCTTTAAAATATTCGTCGACTGAGTAGTAGCATTTTGTAATTAAGAGCTTTTTTAAAGTATTTGTAAATTTATTTATATTGGTTTCAGCTTTTAAATATTCTGGTAATTTGTTAAAGACTTTTATAGACATTGAATATGGTCCGGAACTATGTAGTTTTAATTTAGAAGTTATTTGCACAATATTATTGTTGTATCGCGAATTGTAACATCGAGGGGCGTCTCCTATCTTCACATACAAGTATGCTTGCTTTTTCATAAATTTACATATTTCTAATATGTAGATGCCAGGCAAGGTTAAAATATTGAGGTTTCGGAAGTGTGGCTTACAGCTTTCTTTTTGTTTTATATTTGTTATTATTCTAATACATTTTTTTTGTAATATTAATAGATTATGGGCATCCACACTGTTTCCCCATAGTATTACCCCGTAGCTTAACCACGCGTGGGCATGGGCGTAGTAGGCTGTGATTGCTGTGCTTAAATTCGTTGATTTTTTTAATTCTCTTAAAACGTATGTAAATTGCGATAATTTTGTCTTTATTTTTTGTACATGGGATTTCCAATCAATGTTTGAATCTATATTTATACCTAATAGAGAGAAATTGGGGACGCATTCTAGTTTTGTTCGATTAAATTCAAGATTAATTATTAGATCAGATTTTTGTCGCGGCTTAAATTGCATTATTTTTGTTTTATTAAAATTAATTTCCAAATTGTGATCATTTAACCATTCCTTAGTTGTATTTATAAGATTTGTAATTTTTTTATTTAAGTTTGTGCTGTCATTGCATGAAAATAAAAGGGAGAAATCGTCAGCAAACATTATACAAGTCTCATTTAAAACTTTAGGAAGGTCGTTTATATATATTAGGAACAGGGCACATCCAAGAACGCTACCTTGGGGGATGGAGTCCTTCACATCTTGCGCCTGCGACCTAATAGATTTGATTTCCCGTGAATTTTTGTGAATGCTTTCGATTTGAACGTATTGTGACCGGTTGCTAAGGAATGAAGTAAACCACTTATGTGCTACGCCACGTACACCTATATCATGGAGTTTTTTCAATAGAATATTGAATTTTACTTTTTCATAAGCCTTCGTCATATCGAACAAAATTCCTATTGCATATCTCCTGTCATTAATTATGCTCAATACTTCTTTGATGTATTGGAATGTTGCTAAAATTGTAGAACGATTCCTTCTAAAACCGTATTGAGCATTATCAAAAACATTAAATTTCTCACAAAAGGATTAAACTACATTTATTATACCTACAATCTACACTAATATTATAAAGAGGAAGGATTTGTATTTTTGTATGTTTGCAATGAATAAACTCAAACAGTACTAAGCCGATTTCAAAAATTCTTTCACCATTGGAAGCTTTACACGCTGAGTAACATAAGCTATATTTAATGCATGAAAAAATTTAAAGAATTTTGTCCACGCGTGCGAAGCCGGGACGGGCCGCTAGTTATCTATTTATATATAGAGTCAGAACTTTCAAACTAAAATTACACATAGCTTTCAGGTAAGTATTACGTAATACGTGAGTATTACCTTATATAAATCACAACTAACATCATTTGTTTTTTTTTTACTAGAATCTGCAATATTCTGTAATTCGCACTAGTAACCCACTAAGATTGCGAGACAATTCAAGTAATATTAAGTAGATATATATGTAGAAATTATAATCCATTAGCATAAAATTTTTGATGTCCTAAACTGAACTAGGTACTTTCCCGTTTTATTATTGTCTTACTTCAAAATTTTGTTGTTGCGTAGTATCTTTAAAGTCATAAATAAATCAATAAACCACTATCATCAAGACATTGATATATAAACTGATAAGATAAAGGAAATGAATCAGGCCAGACTGTGGTCAAATTATACAAGAGAAAATAAAAACTGCAGTAAGGAGTAGTTTATTTAAATATTATTTATTTTTTTCTACTGAAATCATTAAATAACACTTTCAAATACAAACTATTTCATAATTATCTATATTATACTGATTATTATAAAGCTGAAGAGTTTTTTGCTTGAACGCTCTAATCTCAGGAACTATTGGTCCGATTTGAAAAATTCTTTCAGTTTAGATAGCCCATTTATCGAGGAAGGCCATAAGCTATATATATATATATATATATATCATTTAACATAATATACCTGAGCCACAGCAACGCGTGGCCGGGTCAGCTAGTTTAATTATAAAATAATATTAGTATACTTGATTAAATAAACAAACATTAAAGCGTTTTCCGGGGGAGCAAAGAATTGATTATACTTACATTCTCTTTGGGTGAGCACTAGGGAGACCATGACTTCATGTTTTAGGTACTATTCACCTAAAACATCGAATGTAATTCTTTAGAAGTACCTTACCAACTATAAGGAAGAAACAGCTATGTTATTATTATATTTAAGAATTTTGGTGTTAGATTTTTTATTTAAAGAAATCATTATAACAACTCATTAAACCTGTCTCAAGTATCAGGCGGTTATCGCCAATTTTTCTTGTAATAATTTCTTTGAATACCTACAATAATCTAGTTTTTATCTTTAAGCATTTAATTCTTAAAGAACAAACCATATAACAATTAAATCGCTTTGATAATATTTGTAACAGGTGCTACCTACATCAGGACATCTATTCATATATTCTCCTCTATCCAAGCATTATACAAATTTATTTAATACTTCAATGAAGTCGTTTGTATTTGAAAGTGGCACTTAATGCGGTTACCAAATATTTGGTTTTACCCAGTAACATACTAGGCGGTTTTCCTTATGTGCTTTTTCCCTCTGCGACTTATTGAAAAACTTAGCGAGTGCTAATGAGAAAAAATTGTAATAAGCACTTTTTACACATCGATCAGACTGCGAATAAACTCCCGGGACCTCAATAGGCGAAATTAAAATTGACGTTAGCAACTCGATCACGAAAGAAGGTCGTCAAACTGAAACGAACTAAGCTGCGTCCTCTAGTATGGCCATGTATTTAATCTCATCTCATTACCTACGATATATAATACAAGGAAAAAACGAAAATCCGTACTTGCAGGTGCTGACGATAACAAGGTAAAGTTCATATAAAGGTACGCGTTAAATAAATGAAGTTGGTAAAGAAATGTAACTGTAATGTGGATGTTGACTGCGCCATAGAACGAGGCGTAATGTTACAGCCACAATCAGCAAACTATAATTTGCAGTTTTAATTTATTATTGTTATATTATAAGTTTTAAAATAGAAGACGAAAACAGCAAGGTAGACTGTTATTTTATTTTTGAAGTAAAACTTCTTTACGCACGCACGTTTAATGGGGAGTAAGCTGGCGAGGCGAGGCGAACGGAAGTTGAGAGGGAGATGTAAGTTAGTGAAGATAGAAAGAGAGAGAGTTTCGTATATTACTGTAGAGGCAAGTAAGAGGGGTACGAGAATACATTTTCTTTCTCTCTTTCTCTCATAGCCAGTTGCGTTTCGTATATTTAATTATTTATTATATATATAGATGGAGTTAAAGAAGTTTTACTTCAGTCGTATGGTCTAAAGCACAGTCTTTTCTTTTTCCACTTTTTATAATATGTTGTCGTCAAAATTGCCCTTTAAATACTAATGGAAGTTCTCTGTACTAATACGAGCTACTTATATAAAGTCAATCAAATCTTCATATAAATTACAAAAGAAGCACAGAGTTTGTTTTTTATTCACGTTCAAAGGTCAGCGGAAACTATGATACATGATTTTCAAGTATGAAGTCAAGTGTTATAAATGAAACTTAGCTATTCCATTAATTTGTGTAATAAATGTAGGTATAAATCCAAAAGAGCACACGTGGTTTTAAAGCTCTCAACTCTAAATATTAAAAGATATTTCGACTCGAAAGACATACATATTCGAGATTGTGTAAAGGGTAAAATCTACACTAATTTTATAAAGGGGTAAGGGTTGTAAATTTGGGTGTAGGACGAAATTAATCATCCAATTTCAAAAATCATTTTCACCAATATGTCTGCTATATTTTAATCAGTAAAATAAAAGAGCTTGTCGGGGTGAAAATAAAAGGGATTTTATAACTTTATTTGATGAAAAAATAGTCGAGCGATACGCATTTTTACGAACGCTGCCTCAGTCACGGTAATCGTGCCTTAACGGTAAGAGATATGTAAATACTTTCTCTAGAGTTGTTAAACTCAAAAAGTTCTATTAAAAAGTCTGCAATGATATATTTATACATATGTCTAAGTTAAGGTTAGTACATAAATAATAATATAGTTATTCTTAACTCATATCGTTTAGTCTAGCAAAGTAAGGCTTGTATTATGGATATATATGTGGATATATACATATATGACACATTTATTATATGTATAGAAATATATATATAATACTCTTGATTCAGATACAAATGTTCGTACCTGAGTCATGGTAAGTCTAAAAGTTATATCTAAGTGACATTGCTGTTGATGTCCTTTTTTAATGTTTCTTAGGGAATTTAAGTAGGCATATTCAAATTATAATAAATTTAAATTTGCTTATCACCAAGAAAATTGTATGTTTATAAAAATTGCATTTTACTCAATATTGTTTGGATAAGTAATTTAGGTTTTACGATCTTGTTTTGATGGCTAGGTATGCGAGAGGTAAGCCGCATTCATGTACAAGATAGGAAGCCGCACGAAGCAAACGCGTGGTTGGCATGATTGTTAAAAATACTATAGGTTTCATTTTATATAACTAATATACAAAAGTAGATATTCATGTAAATTAAAAGAAGTAAAAATGAAATTTTACGTGACGTTTTGATAAAATTACTTATTTGAGAATTTTGATGTAATTTGGTAGATGTTATTGATTTCTTTATTGACATACGTATGTCTCATATAAGGGCCATAGTTTGTGAGGACTCTCACGCAAATACGATAACTTTACAGTAGTTTCAATTTGTTTCTTCGATACCTTGCGGATTTTAAATGTTTCCTGTGCATGTAAGCCACTGATAAAAGCTATGCGTGAAGAGAAAAAAATTGACATTGATTAATTTTGCGAGCTTGCGTAGTCGAGTGGGTTTGTTATTGGAACAGATAAGTCAGATATCCACATTGTTTGACATTTGGATAACGAGTTTATCGTTAGCAAAGCTGCTATTATTGGCATGGCAATCCAGATTGGCACAAGTTGATCTGAAACCAGTTTTCACAAGAGTAGCACAGTATTGTTTTCTTTTTTTATGCACCTAGAATAGACACAAGTCTTTACCTTCTACTGGGTCTAGGTTAAGTTTATTAAAACAGTTTTCAATAACGTTAACTATCGAAAATACTATTCATAGGCAAATCGAGTGAAATCGATGTAGCGATGGTTTTCAGTGGCGAGAATAGTTTGAATGTATTAATTTCAATTCCCAAGGAACTGTAGCCAATGACTACATTTCGTTGTGAATTAATTTTGTATAAGCAGGGTGCTTTAATTTTTTGCTAGGGTTGGCGCATAGATGCCATGACAACTATGACATCTACTACTAAATTACACTTCTCTACTAAATTACTGTTTTTTTATTGCTCCGATATTTCGACAAGTTGCATGCGCCATCATCAGGGAAAATAATAAAAACATGTTAATACTCCCGTTGGAATTAACACTAAGTGACCATGAAAGATTAAAGCTCAATTTATAAGTAGTTTGAGTTTATTGTCTAACGGTAAAATTCAATAACCCTGTCTCTAACGTTGAGAAAGATAGGGTTAATATGCCCTATTAGGATATAGGCACTACAAACTTACTAGTGTTGCCTAGAGATTTCCACAAAATGATAATCTCTAGGCAACTCCAATAAGTGTTTAGTATATGCCTATAAAATTTGTCAGGAAAGTAACTGAAACACCTCTAGATAGTTGATAGTAATCTATAGATAGTACAAACAGCAGTGCTCGTAGCTATTAATAATGTCTCCGTTTTTATAAAAAACTTTAAATGCCAAGAAAGGGTATTAATAAGACAATATGAAAACACGAATTTTAAAAGTCATTTATTTTTAACCGTTGTACGAAGTAATCAAGGTGACAGGCAAGGATAGAAAGTGAAATCCATTTGAGTTACGCCGCTCACTTACAGCTTTACGGCTAGACACTCTGTGGCAATCTATATTTGTAATGCAAACTCTTTTTATATGCACTTTTTGCTTCCTACAGGTCTATTGTTCGCGCAATCTCTAAGATTAGAACTTTATTATTACTTATTCGCAGAAGGTGATTCTAACAATGAGTTCTATTTGTACAGAGTTCGTTATGTATTTTAGATATTTAAGTTTCTCTTTATGTTTACATGGAAACTTTAAAGTATGTGACAAGCCAATGGTATGTTATTCATATTATATATAACCTTCTAAAGATATTGTTCATGTCAGAAACCAACTGTTGTTCTTTTCAGATCATCTCTATAACTGTTTTCCTCTAATAGGGTATATTTGGTCCCGTGATCTTTAGTCATTGGATCGGATCAAGTTAGTTTTTCTGACATCTGTTTTAATATTGTCATTTTATAATTAAACTCAAAAATAGACTTTATTTGAGAACAATGTATCTTTATATTCTTTACCATAGCTCGTTTGGTTTAAGAGTCTGTGGGGAGACTTAATTCGGTAGAATTAATTCGTTTCTAAAGGTAGTTTCATACTGTTATTGTCTGCAATGAAAAATAGTTTGGTGCTGTTGTTTGCAGGAATTTACTTACTGTTTTTGTTATTTAAAGGTAGCTTCGTGATTTTGTTTTTAATTTTTTTAATGGATTATAGTCATTAATGCATTTAAATCGGATTAATAAATGATCAATATTAATTTAGAGACAAATCTTATCGAAGATTTGTTAATGTTAAGTAAATAATCAAGGAAACAAAGAAAGATAAAACAATATAAAAGATACGTTATATACGGTGAGAAACGGTGAAAGTACGTGTACGCTTGCTTACATAGAAACTTAATTAACATGAAAGGTATTTAGGAGCATTATTTTTACAATTAGTTGCAATTTGAAGGCAAAAACATCATACAGTCTAGCACTTTTAGTGAGTTTCTCTGCAACATATTGTAGGAGACAAAATAACTTGTGGTTCTTGTTACAAGATGGTCCGCCATTATTTGTCTACAAATCACAACCCGTCACTGGCACTTGTAAAGTACTTATCAGCTTTCTAAACTGTAAATTTACATCCAGTTTATTTGCTATACCAACTAGTTCAAAAGATAAGAAAAGTCAAAAAGCACTATTTATGGTCGAGTGGTAATAGTGTGGGCGCCGCGTCTAGTTTACTAAGCAGTTAATAAATATAAAATGAATCAAAGATATTTATTTCAATTACAGTGGTAATTGTACCACTAGTATGAACCATTAGAGATCTGATTAGATCGTCTTGTAGTACTATTTAGCACAATGCCTTAAAAAGCTTTTCAGTTAAGCAGGCAAAGAACTTTCGGTTTAAACTTTTATGTATGAATTTCATGTTATACATACATATTATACACTTTACGGGCATAGTAATAGATGTCATGTTGTGGATAACAAAACACATAAACGTTGAATAAAATAGGCAAGCCCAAAGTTAAATCATTTATAGCAATTGATTCGTCTTTAAGTTTGATTTGTATCTAATTAATCACATAATCTATTATACAATTTAGTGTGTATTATGTCACGAAAACACTGCTTCAATTACCAGTGTGTATAACTGGAGAAGTAGTTATAGCATAGACCAGCACCGTTCACGAGGACTGGCTCAAGTTCCACGTGCCTCGGCAATAAACCAAGTTTAAATCAAATTGCACAGCGACTCTCCGTCAGACAAATACGCAACCGTTGCGTCGCCTTCACCGCTCTTTTATTTCTTAATTTATATGTACATTTGATAAGTTTCATATTCCTTAATAAAACATAGTGTTGATCTATGATGTAAGGTTAATAATTTTGTCACATTGGTGACAAAATGTAAACAATCCACAGGTACTTAATACACCGAATATTCTCGAATAATATTCCGGTTTTCATAGGTCAATTATTATTTGCACGACATTTGTTCTTGGAAAAAACGTATAAGTATGACGTGCGCGCCTGCTAGCAATACCAGGAGGTAGGCAAACATGGAAAATGCAAATAAACTTCGCAAATTCAATGTATGTACTCAGTTGGCGCAGCACAAAGACACAATACCAGTGTGACGTGTACGCAACCAAAGCATCCATGACCATATTTAATGCTGCGAAAGGAAAGTAAAAAAGAGCATAATATTATGTAGATTTAACAAGTTCTACCCTAATATTTCAGATATGTAAAGAAAAATAGAAGCAAAAAATACTAGATAAAATACCGACCGCGTATTCTTATAATTTATCAAAAACTTAAAAACTTGATTTTATGCTTATCAATTTGGAAGTATGTAATTGAGAAGATACGATGGGGCTGACCATGTGGATAAAAGCCGCAAATTAATAAAGAGAAAAAAAACTCTTATAGAAATACACCCGCCACAAGTATTATACGTACAAATACGTTCAGCGGTTTGAGCTGTGCGTTGGCTGCAAGTAGTCAGTTACTTATTCATTCAATCAATCAGGACAAAGATTTTTAGATAAATTTGTAAGGAAATAATTACAATTAGATTTAATTTAATTATTTCTAAAGGAGATAATTATCTACAATAATTCGGTTTTTGCAATCACTTTCATTTTTTTTTACAGAAGAATACTAATTAAAGCGTATGAAATTAAAATTACCTGTGTGAATCTTTTATTAGCTTTTTAAGTAATATAGCTTGTAATTATACAATATTGTAAGCTGATGAAGAGCCGAAAATTAAATAAATAATAAGTATAATTTATCTCGTGGGATTTCCCCTCTCTTATATTTAGTTTTTATTAATTTCTTCTTCGTATCACTTGGCTTTGATTATTTATATTCCTACGCAGAATGTTTAAAAATGCCCAGTAAAGTCTTCTCGTAGCTCACTGCGGATTTCCGTATAGCAGTAAATACTTTAAAACGTCAAGCTAAGATTGACAAACAGTTTGAATCATTGATTGATGGCAAGTTGCCGCTCTAAGAACCTTGTTTCTCGTCGTTATTGTGATAAACTAATACACAATATGTAAAATACGTTAAACTGGAGTTATAATACAGAACACATTCAATCTTACTTCCTTTTTGTAAACTAATAAAAAAATTTTTTTTTGTCATCCAAAGGAGAATGCCTATGGCTAGTGCCATAGTGGTGCCATAGAGAATGCCTTTGTAGGGTTAGGCATATGGTCCCGAAATTTATTTATAATTGATACATATTTTGATTGATCAGTGACTAATTAATAGCTAGCAGTTTAAACGTTAAAAAAGTTACTGATTTTGAAATTGGTGTTTTATTAGTATAATACAGTCTGAAGATAATAGTTAATAACCCTGTAAAGTGTCATTAATCATTTATTTATGATTACTTAACAGTATAGTTTTCGGCATATAAGTTGAACCTGGCTTTGAAATCACGTGACATGCGCAGTATTGAATAATGTACCAAAACTTACTATAACGCATGTCACGTGATTTCAAAACCAGGTTCAATTTATATGCCGGGGACTAGAAACGAATGAAGTTAATTATATACTATCAATTATGTATTTTTGTCTTGATATACCATTTTTGTCCCTATGTTCCTTATAATTATGAGCTAGAAGAACTGTAATTTGTCAATTACATCCAAAACACGAATGCGAGTCTTAAAATCTAATTACATAAAGTGCATATTACTTTAAGGTTTCTTTAACCTAAAAACTTATTTATTTTGATCAATATCTCTTAACTCCAAAAATGAAAATTCACCACAGTTGGTACGTTGAATTTATTAAGATAGTTTGATGTAGCGCTCATATGAAGCCAAGTAATATGGTCAAAAATAAATAATTGATGAAAGACGAATGATAGGAGCTAAGCAGACAGGCTTCCCTTGGTGTCATCTGGACATAATCAGTCTGAACAGGGCCTTTTCACAAGATAGTAACGTTAGACTTTATTAAGATATGTAGTAAGTTGAGCCAGGCATTAAATTCATGTCGCATACTGGATCGCATTAAAAATCTGTCACCTGTGTCGGGCCAGATCTGTTTTTTCGCTTACAATATTACATGTATGTAACTAATCATATATTATCGATAACTACGTAACATACCAGTGCACAGACATGCTGTCATAGAAAAAAATGTATAATGATAGTGATTTTCTTTTACGGTATAGGCCTTCTAACACATTCTATTTTGTATTATTGCATATTTGCTCTCTAACATAATGATCTTTTAATTTTTTCAACACCTGCAATAACTGTCATTATACACGGAGCGTGAAGGTGACGCTTAGCAGGTGATATAAAAAACCAATTACCTACTCTATACTCCTGAATCATCTTAAGTAATTTCCATCGTAATTAAAAGGCTTGAACTGATTTACAAGTGGAGGACATGACTCAAGTAGGTATTCTCAATACAACAACCTACACAAGTAGGTATGACAAAATTTTTCAACCGATTTTCCGCTTTAACATATAGAGTGCAATATCAGTTAAAATTTTATATTCTCTTTATTCAGAGTGCTTTGGTACGCTTTTTTATTTGCTTACATACAATGTAGCTTAAGTTACTCCTTTTAATGTCAGCCAGTGAAAAACTCTTTAAAATCGGAACAACCGCTTCAGAGATTACTCGGAACAAACAGAAATAACAATTTCATTTTTATTATGGTGTTATTTTGCTATTACAAACAGTCACTTCATTTGTAATTTTTTCTGTTTTCTTTAATTTACGCGTAGTCGCTTTCTTGTTGTTTCATCTTGTTATTTTATTGTCTTAAAATTTTAATACCAGCATTATATTGTATGATTAACAAATGTTATCGTAAATTTTGAACTCTTACGGTAATTGGCTTTTTTGCAAAGATAATAAAAAGAAAAAAAATGAGATGAACAAAATTATTTACACAAAAACAATAACCAGCAATCACAGCAATTTACGTAGTGCTTGCATTTTTTTACATAAAATTTACATATGTCATATAGGGGAAAAAAATAATTATTACTACAATTACTTCAAAGAAGCATTTCTAACTAAAAAGAAAGGTGACTAGAAAAGTAACATTAAACTAAAAATGAAATGACGAAAAACTATAACGATATTTTAAAAACATTAATTATAAGTTTTTAATCTACTGAAGAAGTAGAATAATAAATACTTCTGCATTCACCATTCTTGCAAATACTTGTCTCTGCTCATTACAGTCACGCTCTTTCCGCAGGGCTAAGCAGAGACCATAGATTTCCAATTTCCACGAATCTGACACATCTCTCGCTTCTTCGACTCTAATCGGACCATTCATACAAGCTCGTCGGTAAAGGTTGTAACCAAGCCAAAACCCCTTATAAAAAAAAAATCGTCGGTTAAGGGATAGGCCTGGCCTTTTTTCAGGACACCTGCTTTATGGTCGCTAAAAGTTTGCCTTTACCAACTTGCCTATACACTTTTGCCTCATATACTGATTTTGTCAATCTTCTTTCATTCATCTCTTCTACATATCCAAACCTTCCAAGCTTCCCTTGTTCTATATTTGTCACTATATCTTCCTTATATTGTCCCTGCATAGGTAGGTAATAAGTTAGTAAACAAAAGTTTTTAGTAGGTACTTAAAGTATATTTGTAATTGACTGCATCATTACAAAGTTAAATTGTAAATTCAAGCGAAAGGTACAGAAATATTTTTTTAAATATAATTTTCAATTTCAATCTGCTTTAACCTGAGTAAGTATGGTATGAATATACTAAAGGCGCTTTACATGTACACTTTGTTTATTTCCGCGTAACATAGTTGTTGGTAGTATGAGGAAAACTTATGTGATTATTATAATGCATTATTCTTTAAAATTGTTTTTTTTTTATAGTAAATAAGTTACCAGGTAAAAGGTTCATCTATACAATACGAAACAATAATTTAGTGAACACGATATTCCAAAATGTATTATATTTTGTATGTTATACGGTTTAGCTAGAAAATGACGAACTTAGAGCCATGGAATACTTAATAGTTGGCAGTACTTTGTTGCGCGGGCGCCGCGCTAGATATAGCGGTGACCTACTAACCGATTTGGTTTCTGACTTGTCGCAAAAACATTAAACTAAGCTAATGAGACCAGTAGGCACCAAATAGCGGTATTTATGTGTAAGTAGAAACAGTAAGTTGCCTAAATCTGTTTTATAAGTTTCTAACCTTTGTTGCAGAGAAAATACAGCTGACTGAAAATTGTAACAAAACCTTATCCTAACGTACAAAGGGCAATTATAGGAATTGACGGTTTAGTTACCTGAGCAACTATAAGTTATCTATCTAATTTAGTTACCAAATCGACAACTCTTACGATTGATCTTTTAATAATCACTTTGTAAGGACATTTTTGTTCAGTTTCAGAGCGGAAAATAACTGGACTGCCGGCTCTGTGAATCCGTCAGACGATATGTTGACGCTCAACCCATTTATAATATGGAATGGCAATGTACTTGCACTGACTCACTGTACGCTGAACCAACATTGAGAGTTCGTAGGCAATACACATGTATACCTCATTACCGTGCATCATCTCTATATTGACAAAGGAAAAGATACAGTAGAAATTACCACGTGTTACTCACGTTGATTGTGCTAAGATTTCAGCCATTACGACTTGGAGCGTTTTATTTTAATTCTATGTTGCTGTAACAACGATATGATTAAGTTTACTTTGCAACTTGTTACAACTTAATACAATGTCAGTGTTTATTAACTTAAAAGTAATTAACGTCACAACCATTCTCAGTTTTTCCTAACTAATGTACACTAACAAATATGTAAACTCCAAACCTTATTTTAAACGTTTGTCCGAAGTTCATAAAAAGTTTTTGACCAAAGGTAGTTTTTTTCGAAAGTCGAAAGGTCGGTCGGATACTGCTTATCCTGACTTACATACTTTTTATCTGCTTTATGGTAGTAAGTATACTTAGCTTAAGAAGAAAGTCATGGTACTGCTATGCTACATAAGCTTCAATTGTTGAAAATCTTACTGACAACATTACCATTAAAATCGGTGGATTCCATGAGATATTTTCATAATCGTCTCGGGGTTTACAGTCATACCTCAATGAAAAGCAGAGTCAATACAATGTAAGGATGACATTATTGTTGGTCTAGAATTTGTGTTCAGTCACCGTAGAAGTCACACTAAATTGGCCGAAAGCAGAGACAACAGTATATAAAAAAAAATGTAAAACATGGTTCTACGGTAAATGTACAGATTACCTGTCTAACTGAGTATATTCCTCAAAATGATAAAAACATCAAATGTCGCCGCGCAATGTCGATCTCGTATTTTTTTTCCACCGTCGTTTAAATAAAGTATAGATGCGTATCGCTCATGACGTAGTCATGTTAGCTATATATCGAGGACTTTTATAGTTGACGTCAGTTCATGGTAAAATAATGTTATAAGGAAATATGATTTCAGATGCTACGTTGGCTCACTTGTTTTTAAATTGTTAAGTAGGAAATGGTTACGTACATACCGTAAGTGAATTATTGAAATGTTAATTGATGTTATTATTTATATTTCTTTGTGTATTTATATGACTTACAGTTCTTATGATGTTGTTGACCTTATATGTATTATAAAAGTGACTTAAACAGATCTTATGTTAATGATGTTTATCTTAAACATATTTGAATTTTGCCCTGAAATGTGTTCCGAATCCTGCTTCGATCGATTACAGAAAAAAGATATGAAAATTACATTGATTTACCGGTTGCAGATAAATCACTCTTAAGTACTTCTGAAACTTCAGAATGGCTTCGTCAGACAAAATATTGCACACGCAATGATGAATGAACACGTATGAGTAAGCCGTTGTTCTCGTATGGGTTCAGTGTTATTTCGTTGTTACGGGAAAAATACTACTCGGTTTTTCTTTTTGGATTAAAATAATATATAGTAGATAATGGTAAGCTGGTATGGTATCGCTACCACGACAGTCGCCTGCCGGGTCCGCTAGTTCTTTATAAACGAGGCGATAAGTATGGAGAAAGTTTACAAAAATACAACCGTTCGCTGTGAAACAACTATTCACAGTTCAACCAATATTTAAACTTATCTATTCATTTAATAAAAAAAAACAATACATGGTTTAATCACTAACGCTTTTAAACTTTTTCGTCATAATAAACATATTTATTGCAGATTTTTAAGTATTATTAGTGAAGAGTGGAACTCCTCCTGTCCTCCCACTCGATATCAATATGTCCCTTAGGCGGTTCACACACTAGAGATGCGTCCCGCCGCGGTGCGCGTAGCGACAGAAAAACGCGCCCCCGCGCGGAGGCGCAGATCTGCCTAACTTAGCGGTTAATCTGCTTCCCCGCGCAGATTTTCAATACAAGTTGACCCTACTTCTTCACGCCCCGCGCTCCCGCGCAGAATCTGCGCGGGAGCGCGTTCCCGCGCGTTCTCGCGTCGGCAGTGTGTTGTCATAGGCGTGTTTTCTATACTAATTGAGATACTTGCATACAACAATAAAATCTGCGGCCACGCGCTACGCGACGGGGCGCGGTGCAGTGTGTTAACCGCCTTAGACTAGAGACTTTCAATGGGATAAAAAAAATTGCAGTTGTAGGAATGTCTCTGTAGACGTTAAAATTAATATGTTTCAGCGATGTTCATGATTATAATTTGTTTGTTACATCTATTTATGATTATACCTTTTTGTAAGTTTATATATTTTTTTGTACATAATAGTTGTGCATTCTGTCATATTAGTTATATCTCTGATGACCTGCGTGGTCGAGTGGCTTTCATACCGGTTTTCATAGTAACGCCACCCCGATACTATGATCCTGGGTTCGATCTCCGTCCGGGTCAATATAGAACACGAACTTTGTGTTGTGGTACCGTCGTAAAATAGTCCAGCTCTACATCACCCTAAATTTTACTTGCCCGAGTTAAACACGGACTTACGCCTAAGGCAATTTGCCTCATTTTGCCTTAGCCATAAAAATAAAAAATGTGAATTCTGTGTATTCTAAGACATATAGCAGTATAGTTTATAAAATTTATGTCATGAAGTTAGATGATCTATTCTTGAGTTGTGATGCGATTGCGCACTTATGTATGTTTGCATACGGAGAACCTACAACACAGATAATTAACATCAACCAACCCACTGTCGTTAGATAAAACATTGCTGTGGGGTACCGTGTCTCTAACTATTACGACATAATATTGTGTGATCATCGTTATGATACAGTAATGTCTGGTTGGGCAGTTGCCAACCCTTTTGAAACATCTCGCACGTTAATAGTTATCTGAGAACTCTCAGATTTAAAATTGTCAATTAGTTTTCTCTTCATATACCTATATAGCAAATGGGGCATTTTAACTATCGGAATTTCAATCTTTTGATTTTCATGACAGTGGCCCCTATGATGTTTATGCAGTATATAGCTGTCACTGTATATCAGTAATTTTATATTAGGGTGAAGCATAGCGGTCATAAATCTGCAAACATTACAACATAACTTGGCCTCAGTTTACTTCATTGCCTAGTCAGTTCCATTCAGTTCAGTACATAGTTATCGTTTGATTAGATAGAGAACACAGTGAATCTACCTTAGTCATTGTTTCGCAATCCTTATTTTAGTACGTATTGATATCCTAATAGAGATAACAAAGACTAACTTTGTACTTAATCATACTTGTAGAAAGAGTAACGTTCCTAATTGCTTTTTTGAAAACAGTAATATGTCGACACATGTATTAATATACTAGCTGACACAGACACGGCTAGTGCAGTTCAAGTTAGAAATCTCGTGTCTGAGAAAGTTACGATTTGTTTTTTTGAGTAAATCATAGAACATTGAACATAACATTTCTCCAGCTATGTTTATGGAGCTACACTCGTTTCATCTCATTTTTTTATCGGGAACATCAACTATCCTGAAATTCATTTACGATTGGTCCCTTTTTCACATTTATGTTTTGTTCGGATTATATGTACTAACTGACATAGTTAACGCAGATTAGGTATACAATGAAAAAAATGTTTTATCGTTCTCTTCTATTGCTTTAATCGTAAATCAGTTGCTTGCTAAAGTTTCATAGTAATTAAACTGCTTAAAATTACCGGTAGAGTCACACAAACTAGTCATAGATCATACATAGTGTGGACCTGTTTTTATCTATTCTGTGACGTTTTAATTTTTTTGTTTGCATACCTCCTTGAAATACTAGTTAACCTTTCCTTGTAACTAAGCATGGTTTGTAATTAACCTCGTCTATTATATAAACTTATTGAATTACTGTATCCCGGAAAATTGTTGTTGCTCTTAATTTTTGAACCTTAATTTTTACGGCATATAGTTTAATGTTTTTTACAATCATATGTTATTCATTTCAATTAATTAAATATGACGTCTTGTTTGTATTACTACGTACAAAACATCATTCTCATATTTTTTATTTTAAACTTGAGGAGTGTTGACTGTGCCTATTTTAACTTATCTACATCCAGTGATATAAAAAGTGATGAAATCATGTGGTAAGTATTATATCACCTAAATGTTAAGACAAACATATAATTAAGGTGATGATTGTAAATTGAATATAGTATTAAGTAATATACACAATCGTATGTATATAAGATGTATTGATACAGTAGTGTAATTGTTCAAAACGAATGTTAAATATCTAAGGAAAATACTTAAAACACAGATATGGGCCTTATCATTAGTGATAAGTTGCAAACAAAGACACTGCACACCTGCCTCCACTATTAGAATTTATATTTTTATATTCATTCATATTTTTATGTTCTTATTCTACGGATTTATCCAGACATTTACCACCCCTACTCTTATAATGTAAGTGAGTAATGTACCCCGTAGAGCTTCTCGACGGGCTACAGGCCATTGCCCTTTTGTTCAGTTCCAGTGATTTTTTTTTGCATGGCCTATTTAGATAATAATGTATTGCTTCCACGAGATTTGTTGGAAATTGGGTGACAGGTTCCTAATAGCTTGCCAATACGTAGAGTAACCAGTTTTAGAACACAATTTTGAGTGATTGTTAGTAGTGAGATAAATAAGTTGTCCGTAAACGCTTCTAATATATATAATTTGCTATTCAAAAAATATTATTCAAATAAAGTTAAATTTTATTCAAGTCAAGTTTATCTTCTACTTCTTACTCAGCATGTAAGCTTAATCTTAATAATGGTGTGGTCTATATTATATAAACCTGTAATGTGTTAAAATAGCAGTTGCCTGAAATTAATCCACTAGTCAATTATCATAAATAACCTTTTACTAAGATCGTGATTCGTGATGTATCTACCACTGCATCCTCAAGCAAACAGCGCTTACTCATCGTTTCAGCGAATAAGTCTTTGTTTATGTTTTGTATTCATGTTTAGTCACTTGTATACTTAATTACCTATATATATATTAAAACCAGCGTTAAAGTGTTTTTCGATTGAATAAATAAACTTTATATATATTAAGGGAATTAGGTGGATGAACCGTGATGAACGGTCCGTATCCATCGAGCGGTCTTTGAACTCCGTGAGCGAGATGGATGTAGTTGTTTGATGACAAGCTGCAAACACAGCTGTCGGCTCGGATCTAGTAATCATGGGGATCTGCAGGTAGAAGTCTTTTATACAAATGGAGGTATACATTGTTAAGTTTTTATTAAAATTGGTTCTGGGTCTCGCTTTCTTTCCTAAAATATTTTGTTGGTGTCAAATTTCTTGAGATTAGAAAAATATTTTGGTAGTCTCGGTACAGGCAGTGAGTAAGAAGATACTTACATATTCAAGAGAATGGATACATTGACCGACCTTGATTTATATTACGATTGAAAACTTGTTCAGTAGAATTACAACATTTATTTTTGTTGTGAGGGGCACAGATTATTTTATTGTGTCGATAAGAAAGGATGCTTACCTATATGTGCAAGGTCGATGATAGGAATCTCGCAGCGCGCGAGGAGGGTCTCCTCTTGTGCAGACATCGTTGTCAGCTGGTATGTCGCTCCGCACGTCAGACACTCACTCAGCCGACTCACTGACTCGTTATCACTCGACTCTCACAGTAATTAGCAATTAGCGATCGCGAAACCGAAAGATAATGAAGGATAGAGAAATTGACAGATAAGCACTTATGAAAAACACCTAAACGTTAAAGTTTATTAAAGTTGTGAATGGTCTTTTGATTATTCCTGGTATAGAAGCGTTCAGAACTCATTTGCATAACCTTGTAGTTCCTGCTCGAGGCGTTCTGCGATCTGACGTAGCAGCAATAAGCTATACTGACTTGACACATTAAAAATTGGTTTCCGTCGCTCTCACAGTTAAGTATGTGGATACGTTGCTCCCGCGTGTGCGACCCGACGGCGTCGCGCGCCCCCCGTCCCCACAGTTGGCGAGTTTCGAATGTCTTTAGTCCAATAAACTGGCTCACCGTGTGCGATGAGCGTTACTCTGGCGTCCGAGGCGGCTCTCACTTGTATATCATCGCGCAGACTTTCGCAATCGATTGGCGTATCAAAACGGCTCTGCCTTGAGTACGCTGTCGTGTGGAGAAAGCGTACTTAGGGAATATATGCGCGGATAGTCCGGCGTTCGCGGTCGCACTGACAGAGTGGCGGCGCGCAGGCAGACAAGCCGTTCATTTGCGGCTGACTTCGGTGCGCTTAAACGAGGCGGTACTGCGGTAGGGCTGTTTGCGTGATGGCCTGACCTTCGTGCCGCTCACTTGCCCGCATGGGGACATGCAATCGTATTGAGATGATGACTTTGTTTTGTATGTGGTCTGAGCTGAAGGTTCACCATAGCAACAGTGGTGCCATCTAACCTATAAGCTAAGAAGTATCATTAATATATATTTTCCATTATTGTCTAACTCTACACTAGTTTTCATATTATAGATTTTTCTTTATTTTAGAACAGTGAAGACTGGGCCACCTAAACTACTCCGTGGGAGCTTGGGCCCTTAACAATTTCAGGACAATACACACACATTCATTCATAAGCAAAATTAATAGATGTAAGGCTTTGAGTAAGTAATATATCTTATTGTTAGACAAATCATTAGTTACGTTTTTATATTTATTTATTCCTAAGGAAAAACAAAAAATAACATAAAGATATACATTCTTTATTATCCATATGGCAGTTCCGTATTTAACTCTTTTACAGTAGCGAATTTTTTGGTCGTCACGAGCTACGAATTATGGTTTAGGAGTGCTCGTTCTCGCTGGGGTAGTATAGTTTATCAGGTTACCTATCGATTTGTATTCCTTTTTTGCTCGTAACTGATATCGCATACTTTTAATTGCCATAATCACCAAATAAATTTCAATTATTTCTTGTAACAATTTGATTTTCGTTTTTACATACTTCTACAATAGTATTTTAAAACAGTAATAATTTGAAGTCAACGAGAAAAAATACGTATGGAAAACTTAGATCATTATAATATGTATTTATAATTTATGAAATAAAATCATAATGTATATTATTAAGAATAAATTTTAATTATTCAATAATATTTTGGTTTTTATAATGAAAATACTTTTTAGTTTTTTTCTTGCGCTACCTGCACCAAACGGTTAGTCGTTAATTATTTATTACTTATCTTAAACTTTTTCCAAGACGCATCCATGTGTGTGATTTATTTAATAAATATATATTTTATTCCAGTTCGCTCGTAGATCGAGCCGCGGAAGGCCGCGCGTAAGTTAGCGATTGTCCGTGATTTTATATGTTCCTACCCTCTACTTAAAGTGCGACGGCGAAGTGCGCGAAATGCAACAAAGTTGTAACGAAAAAGAACGCAGGTTTGCAATGTAGTGCGTGTAATAAATGGCTGCATGGTAATTGTGTATCTCTAACGAATGCAAAACTGACTGCATTATCAGCGACAGAGGCGGTAACTTAGAAGTGGCGCGGCTGCACTGGAACAAAATCTAGAAGAATTTCGATAATACTTCCAGATCGCGAGAAAGAAGAAGAAGACTTTAACAGTGTCGAAAACGATATTTCAGTGTCCGAATCCTACAGCGACAATATTATCGTGGAAATACGCCAGCAAATCAGGGAGGTAATGAAGGACGAATTTAAAAGACACCTAAGGGATTCTATTCAAGAAGAACTGAAACGCAGTTTACAGTTCTATTCAGACAAAATAGATGAATACCAAGAATGTATAGAAAATATGATGAAAAAGTTAAATTAGAGGAAAACGAAAATAAACAATTAAAGAACAAATATTCCCATATAAAAAACAAAATGGATCTGTAAGAGCAGAAAATTCAAAATATGGAACAAAATCAAATAGGAAATCAGCTTGAAGTTTGTGGAATCCAAAGGACTGAAAATGAGAATTTAATGGAGATTATGAATAATTTAGCGGGCAAAATAAAACAAGATACAAGAGATATTATAAAGATATATAGAAAAGAAAACAAGGCACCAGCAGGACAGAAAAGGAACGCGTCAACTGTGATGATGGAACTCCGAGAAGGTCGTCGTGATTTATGGTTAGACAGCGCGAAAACAGTTACCATAACCGGACACTGTATTGGATGTGAAGAAGAGAATGCTCTCACCCCGGCAAACGCGTTCCTGTTGTGGAAAGCAAAATCGGAGTTGAAGGTAACAAATCTCTGCAAATATGTATGGTGCAAGAGAGGATGTATCCTGATGAAAATGGATGACAGGAGCAAAACTTATGCTTTAAGGTCAGTGAGCGATATTGAATACTGGGTCTCACTTCTTAAAAACAAATAAATCAGGCATCTCTTTCTCGACTTATCATAAATGGTCATAAAAAATTATTTTAATGTTTGTTACTAATGTGGTTTATACCATATATACTTAGGTCTAAATGGCACAAAATAACTGTGACATAGACAAACGGAATTTCTATTGCTGGAACGACTATATGAAGTCAATTGCAGTAGGTTATCAATCTCTTAATTCGTTACACGTATATATAAGATCAATGTTACTGAATTTCGCGCACTTGGAGTTCATTGTTGCGAATAGTGACCGTATTATTGACCTTATTATATTGACAGAAGTAAATATAAGTTGCCATTGTGAAACATTTTTTGAGTTGCCTGGCTATAATATGTTTAGTAATCTACGAAAGAACCGTAAGGGCGGCGGGATTATCATGTATGTACATAAGAACTGTTCATTCACAAGGGTACCAACAGTTACAAACATGTTTGAAACTATTTGTGGTTACATAACACTTAAATGTAAACAAACGATAAGTGTATGCGCCGTATACCGACCGCCTGATAAATGTAAAAACCTTTTTATAGAAGAAATATGTAGAATATTCACCAGTTTCCAAAAAAAATGTTATGCTGCTTATGGGAGATGTTAATATCGATATTAAAAAGCTAAATAATTGTAGGAACAGATATATAAATAAGTTATGTGAATATGGATTAAATTGTGGGATAAATCAATACACAAGAGTAAAAAAAAAGGTAATATAATAACGAGATCTTGCATTGATCATATCTTCGTTCGCGCCATGGACTGCCAGGCAGTGCATACGGCAACTATAAACATAGCTATAGCGGACATTACGGGTTGCACATTGACGACTACGTCAGCTGACGACGCGGCGAACTCAGGCCGCACGCCTCTTGTTACTGTATTAGATAATAAAAAAATACAGTCTGCTTTGCAGCAGATCGATTGAGATACGGCGCTTGCATTCGATTGTCCGAATATGGTTTTCGATTTTATAAAACTAAAATTCAAACATGTATATGAAAACTGTAAAAAAATTGTGAAATTTAGAAATAATGGTAAAATTAAATGTAAATGGAGGAATAAAAAAGTAATAATGATTTGTAAAAAAGGAATAAATTATACAAAATATGGAAAAAAGACCCCAATAATTTAGAAAATAGAATTTTGTACAACAAGTATCGGATTATAACAAATAAATATATTAATTTGACAAAAAACAGATTTATTAGGTCAGAAATTATCAAAAATTTTAAGAATTCAAAATCACTTTGGAAATTGATAAATGAGTTATGTGGTAAATTACTAAGTCAATAGATGCAATTGTGTCAAAATACTTTAAATTGCAAAATAAAGAATTATGTCATAGATTTGCAAAAGCTTTTCATAAAAATGTGGATAACATTTCCTTAAATTGTAACTCAGAGATTCTAGACCACTCTGTGATGGACAGGGTGCCGGGGATGGCGATGAGGTTTAAAAAAGCAACGTGCAGCGAGGTATCCAAAATTACAATAAGAGCCCAGGGTATGATGGGATCTGTGCTGCGGATATAAAAAGTATAAATATACAAATAACGCCCTTATTGATGCATTTGATTAATTATATTGCCATTGGTGGATACCCTGACGATCTGAAGACTGGAATAATTCGTCCTGTTTAAAAATGGAAGCCATAGTGACTTCAACAATTATAGACCAATAACGATTTTGTCATGTGTGGACAAGGTATTTGAGAGGTACTTGAGTAATAAAATAAATACTTTCTTACAAAAAAATTAAATAATAAATGCAAAACAGTTTGGTTTTCAAAGAAATAAAAGTACTTCGCAACTACTTTGCCAATTTACCAATGAGGTCAACGAGCACCTGAATTATAAAAAGCATGTGCTCGTTGTCTTCATCGATTTCAGCAAAGCATTTGAGATGTTAATTTATGAAAAGCTTTATCATAAACTTGAAAAGTGTGGAATACAGGGCCCTCTTTTAGAATGGTTAAAAAATTATCATATCAATAGGAAAACTACTGTCAGAGTTAATAAAACGTTTAGTGATCACATAGCAACGGTAAAAGGCACAGCACAGCTCGATAATTGGCCCTACTATTTGTGTTACGTAAATAATATGTGCAACCTCACAGAACAAGGCTCTGTCTACCAATTTGCAGACGATACATGTATAGTTACGGCCGACCGTGATGTCAAAGCTGAGTGCATAATGCAGGATAACTTCAATAGATTATGTAAGTGGGCGCACGACATTGGACTGGTGATAAACGCCAAGAAAACTAAAGTGATGCACATATGCACAGCACATAACAAAACAGACCACCAAGTTGCTATTATTGGGCACCGACACGATTGTTTACATAGGCTGTACGGCCCGACATGTACATGTCAGCAAATCGAACTCTAGGTTTAATAATACATAACAGATTTAATTGGGGTCCACATATAAACTACATATGCGACAAACTTAGATCTATTCTATGTAAAATATATGTTCTGAAATATAAATTGCCTAACCGTACTCTAAGGTTGTTATATCTTGCCTTAGCAGACTCTGTTATTAACTACTAGCGACCCGCCCCGGCTTCGCACGGATTCAATGCTCTACTATATTATGCATGTATTATACATATAAACCTTCCTCTTGAATTACTCTATCTATTAAAAAAACCGCATCAAAATCCGTTGCGTAATTTTAAAGATTTAAGCATACATAGGGATATAGGGACAGAGGAAGCGACTTTGTTTTATACTATGTAGTGATGGCCTATGTAGCTATGGTAGAACCTATAACAGCTATCTAGTATCAATATATATTCTACAAATAAGAATATTAAAAGCTGTTGTACCGAAAAATATTAAATCTAGTTATAGCCGGGATTACTCCGAACTTTTCAAATATTGTACGTTGTTACCTATACAAAACAAAGTTAAATTAGAAATTTTAAAAGAAAAACATCACAATGTAAAAAACTTAGAAATTTTGATACGAGATGAAAGACTGAGAAACCTATGTAAGAAAAATCAATTTAAAATGTTTAAATACAAGAACCTTTATGGTGCAAGAAATTATAAATATATATTACCGAAAATTTCGAATAGTTTACCTAACGATATTATTAATAATTACTCAAATAATCCAAATTTTAATAAACATCTAAGAAAATAGTTTTTAAACACAAATAAAGTAAGTTATATATTTTAATGACAAATGCTTGTTCCATTGTTGCAGATTCGGGGTACGCGTAGTAACATAAGTTTCGAAAAGATTCATAATTTAAATGTTATAAGACACATAAAACGAGGAATAAAATAAAACGCCACAGATGTTCATGCGCGTGCCTGGGTTTGCTGAAGTTATTGCATGTCTTTTTTTTTTGTCTATAATATTACGGCGAACTCTCATTAGCCTATAACCCTCGAGGTTTTTGCTAATAAATTCTGTTGTGTTGTAAATGTTTAATTAATAAAGAGAAAAAAAAAGATGTAACTGGAAAATAGGCAACTTGCAACTGGCAAGCACGTTATCAATAGGTAAGAGTAGCATTAATACAACACAGCAGTTTTTTTTAGGAAATAAGTCCATACTTGTAGGCCCATGCCCATACCGAAATTTTATCTTATCTAATCTGGAAATCAAATCGAAGAAACAGAGGTAAATGGTAAAAAAATCTCTTTTAGTAAAATTGTATCTAAAAATGTTTAATAGTGTAGAAATCTTGTAACTTAGATTAAAATTTATACAATACTATTTCTTAACCTTAGCGTTCAAGTTCCAAAACTTTTGTCCAATCATGAAATAAATTTCTCATTTAATGTTTATATACACTGGCAGAATTATTAGAGAAAACCTTGACAATTTAGTAACACTTGATACAGTGGCGTAGCGTGGACTAATATAGATGTGGACAAAGTCGCTTCAGCGAGGCCCCTTTGCTTTCGTTCCCTCAATAACATATTTTACCAAACATGCTTCGATACGACATACCTTACGATAGGGAAAAAATATTAATGCGCGGTGGGAAAATATTGAAAAGCATATAAATTTGAAAAAAGGTTTTATTTTGTAACTTGAGTGATTAATTTCTTACAAAAGTAATATTCTTCGGCTTTTTGCTTTACTGAAGTCTTCTAGTAAGGATTTGTAATTGATTTTGCAGCTAAATCTGCTTCGATAGAGAGTATTGCTAAAGAAGACAGTCGGTCCTGCTTCATACTGTTTCTTAAGTAGTTTTTAATAATTTTTGACTTAGAAAAACTTATTTGATAGAATCAGGCGTTACTTGGCGGAAGTCCATATCCATTAGTAAAATAAAAATATGTAGCTTACTTCCGCAAAACTCAAGCAGTGTGCACCGCCCGCAAATAAATGCAGGAACCGCAGACACTGGCACCTTCAGCAACTACTCCACACGTGTTTTGCCCCCACACGGAGCATCATCAGGAGCTGTTAGACCGTGCAATAACGAGCACTTAGTGCTCGCAAAATTCTATTCTATTTGCAAAAGAAAAAACGGAATCCTTATAGGATAATTTTGTTATCCGTCCGTGAGTCTGTCTCTCACGACTCTTCATCTTGGAAACGCGTGGAGGTATCGAGTTGAAGTTAAAACCATGTACTCAGGCTCAGATCTACCCGTGGTAGCCCGCAGTGCGTCTGGATGTCCAATGGTGGAAAGCTGGTGGCGGTATGAGCATATGTAGCTCCTGAGCACACTCTCCAAAATACAATCTGTAGAAGACTGACAGACAGGCAACTTTGCGGCGGTGAGCTAAGGTGTGAAGCTTGCTCTTCTCCAATTTGCACATGTACTCAAGCTCAGATCTACCCGTGGTAGCCCGCAGTGCGTCTGGATTTCCGATGGTGGAAAGGTGATGGCGGTATGAGCATATGTAGCTCCTGAGCACACTCTCCAAAATACAATCTGTAGAAGACTGACAGACAGGCAACTTTGCGGCGGTGAGCTAAGGTGTGAAGCTTGCTCTTCGCCAATTTGCTAATGAGCCTCTCAGCTCTGCGCTGAATCGTGTCCAGTGCAGCAAGTTGGTATTTTGGTATTAGGAGTTATGTTTTGTTGTTATCTCATGTTCACATTTTTATATATATATAATTACGTCTCTGGCAGAAGCCTTTTGAGCCTTACTGTTGCGTTTGATTTTATTCTATTTTTGTTTGTAAGTTCCAGTTAGTTCTTCTTGTATTGCGTCATTTCACCTTCTCAGCACTTCACAGTACCAACTTCAAAGCTTTTCAACATTAGTTACCAGCACGAATTTATATATGGTTTAAAAGTGACGAAGGTGGCCAATATTTTTTAAGTTTGTATTTAATTTTTATAATAAAACAGTGATTTTAAGTTTCGTGGCATCGCATTGAAAGAGGCCTCGCGAGGCCCCTTTAAGTGCGAGGGCCCACAACGCCCACGCCTAGCTACGCCACTGACTTGATAGAAGGATTTGGGTTAAGACGACGGTCGCGATATGTACGAACTGGTAGACCTTCATTTAATTATCAGGTACGTAATTTAAGTTCAATACTTATTCAATAAGAATATGTGCTTTTCTTATTATTGGCTCCAGGTATTCAAACAATTAAATATTTTGTTTTACACTTGTATTTCGTTGTTTTGATACCGGAGTAATGTTAAAATATTTGTTAATGCACTTATTTTATTAAGAAGAAGAAGTAAAAAAAAAAACACTTTTATTTAAACAACAAAAAAATTAATCAAAATAATACACAATTATTTAAATACCCTAAACTTAATCTAAAACCTAGTGTTACCCCCCAGCCCTAATGACGGCTTCCATCCGTTCCCTCATAGACCTAATCAATGAAATAATGGTTTCCTGTGGAATATGGTCCCATTTCTTCCAAGGCGGCAGCTTGAAGCTAGGGTGGTTGGAGCAGGGTCACGTGCCCGAACTCATCGTTTCAGGTCGTCCCAAAGGTGCTCTATCGGGTTCAGGTCTGGACTTCGCGCTAGCCATCGCATAACAGTGATCCCGACCTCTTGCAGGTAGTCACGGACAATTATCGGTATGTGCGAGCGAGCATTATCGTGCATTAGAGTGAACTAATGGCTGAGAGGACTGACATACGGGACCACGTGTTCTTCTAGGATCTCTGTGATTTACCGATGAGCTGTTAGAGAGCCTTGCCCGTGAACACCTCCAGTCCGGAAAACGCATACAAGGTCAGTTTTGCCATCTATTGCCATGCCATGCCACCCCAGAACAAGCACGAGGCACCTCCGTATTCAACCGTCTCTTCAATACAGGCTAGCGCAAAACGTTTCCCCGTCTTCTGTTTATTCTTCTACGCCTGTCGTTACAATAGAGACATATTCTTATCTCATTTGAGAGGAGAACAGTACTGCACTGCTCTATTGTCCAGTCAATGTGGTCGCGGGCGAACTTTAGTCGGTCTCTTCGATTTTGTGCAGTCAATTTCGGACCAGTAGCAGCTCTGTGGGCGATTTTCTTTTCTCGCAGCCATCTTCTCATAGTGGAGACGCTTACTGTTGGCCCTCGAGCTGAGCGGAGCTGCTGTTGAATCTCTGCAGCGTTGGCGAACCGATTTCGCAATGATGAAGAGACGATAAAGCGATCATCTCTTTCAGAGGTACCTCGTTGTGGCCCAGATCCGCACCTCCTGATGTAGCCTCCAGTTTTCTCGAACCTCTGGCGCACTCGACGGACCGAGAAACGGCTTAAATTCAGTTGCCGAGCAACATCACACTGTCGCATCCCTGATTGCAGTAGCACGATCACTTGAACAGCTTCTTCAGGAGTAGTATCCATTTCTGGGAAATCTAAATAAGTCCAGAAAAGGACAATGCCCATCGTAGTATGGAGTTTGGTATCGCTTTGAATGATTTTGTACCATGATGATTTTTACCAAATTTTTAGATTGCTAAGTATATATTAAATTATTAAAAAGTTTTTTAACGTAATGACTCTAATGACCCTACGAAATTAACATGCATTTATGTATGCCAGTAAAACAGAAAGTCTACAGATTTGTATGTTTCATTAATTAATACCAATCACAATCACTTTGCTCACAATAAAATCAGCCCAGAGGTAAACTTCGCCATTTTTATTTCTCAATAGTACTTACCAGTATGCGCAAATCTTCATGAGTTCTCTTTTGCATTTCCTAGTTTTTGCCCTTGGTAATTTATATTTAAGTTATTATTTTAATAATATCTACCTACGTGTCAACGAGCAAACACACACGCGACGCACGCTGCAACTGACCAGAATCACCGTCCCAGAGCGGCCGTGTGCGCATTTTCATCACACGGCACGCTCAGACCATAAAGTTTCAAATTCCCTATACATTAAAAATAAAACGATGTTATAAAAATTTTTATTCTTCAATAATATAAACTCTTCGTCTGACATAAATTGTTCATTTTCATCGTCTTATTCTTCAACAGTAATCATGATGTATTTCCATACATATATTAATCGATACACGAAAGTAAAACTAAACGCATAAGCACAACACTGATGGAATATTCTAGAAGTCCGCTCGTTTATGACGTACGAAGTGATCATCTAAAGTCGGATAAATCCGCCCGTGGCGCAGGGCGTGCTGACGACATAAGAATTCATGACAAATGAAAAGTACACTTTTTTAAATTACGAAATGTATGAACTAAGCACG
Source organism: Calamotropha paludella (assembly GCA_927399485.1). Lineage (NCBI taxonomy): Eukaryota > Metazoa > Arthropoda > Insecta > Lepidoptera > Crambidae > Calamotropha > Calamotropha paludella. The sequence continues at coordinate 21,699,775 of OV656805.1, read as the reverse complement.
GACGATCAGCCCAAGGCTTAAGACTTTATGACTTGGTGATCGAAACAGATCGGAATTCTCAAACAATACATGTAAATTAAATGTAAAATGCATGTCAATTATCTCTGTACACAAGATTATATCTCGGTGTGCATTCGCTGGTTAAAGCTGTTGGTGAAACTGCTGTCGAATATGTCGGTAATTTGCTATTTTGCACTAAACGGTATGTACTGTGTTACCGTGTAGTTAATATAGGAATCGATTTCTCGCTCACTATTAAAATGATAAGAAAATATTCTTTTAGAACTTGATAATACTGCTAACAACATCACCACAGTAGAAATCATTAGTTAAATAAAAAAGCTACAACTGCTCTGCTGTGACGTAGTTTAAAGGTCTAGTAAAGGTACTTCTTTGTAGTTGATTAAATTCACCATTTATGGTGGTAGCCTAATCGGTATACAAATACATATTCCAAAAGAAACATAACGTCCGACCCGAATATTCCCGTTAAAACACTCTATCTATCGAATTTTGAGTCGAAATATTATCAAAAAATCGTTAGCCTTACACTAACAGCGGAATAGACGATTTGTCACAACACAAAAAAAATAAATCAAAAGTTCTTAAAAATGAAGTGAGATTGTTTTATTTATATAGGGTCGTAATATACACTGGTGGCGAGTTTCATTTGAGGCACCGTTCGAAGTATGAAGAGCCAACGTAGCCGCCGCGCATGGCCCGCTGGACGTGTTGTTCGAAGAGTCGTCGGTTGCTTTGGAGTTCATCCGCCGCTTCTTTATTCAGGGGATCTTCAGGGTTGGGTTCCTTTAACGAATGGATAAGTAGATAAGGTGCCGTGTATTGGCCACCAATATAGTATAGTAGCAAACCTTAACACTTAAGGGTGCCGTAAAAGGCGGCTAACAATACTGATGAGGTTATCACCACGCACTCTGCGTTTGCGACATCAATATAATCAATATTTTTCGAATTATGATTTCCAACACCTCTGCCAAGTGTGGAGATTTTTTTATTAAAACTGCCTCAATGGTAAAACATACCCGAATTTCTTTTTAGAGAAGTTGCCGAACTCAACAGTCCTATAAAAAAGTCCACAACAACCTATATATATATCTTAATAATATATATAAATTACGTGTCACGTTGTTTGTCCGCGATGGCCTCCTAAACTACTTAACCAATTTTGATCAAACTTCGTAACTATCTGTTATTTGATCTAACTTAAAAGATAGGATAGATTTGATTTTAATTTATAACACAGAAACGCGTGGCCGGTGCAGCTAGTATATATATATATATATATATATATATATATACGAGGGTGAATCAAAAAGTTCTTAGAATCAGTACAAAAAAATAAAAAAATCAAGTAAAAATATTTTATTTTTCTACGTAATCTCCTTCTAACTCAATACATTTAGAATACCGCTTTTTTAGTTTTTTTATTCCATCCTAAAAAAAATTTTTTTCCTGACAAAAAACTCATTTACGGCAGCCATTACCGCGTTATCATCGGCAAATTTGGTACCACGGATATGTTCCATTAATTTTGGAAAAAAAGTGAAAATCACTAGGGGCTAAGTCCGGTGAAAATGGCGGGTGGTCAAGCATTTCGAAGCCAGCACTGCGCCGCTTTATGTTTTCTTCGGTTAACATTTGTGGTACACATCTTGCTGACACTTATTTGAAACCAAGTGAAATGATTAAAATACTTTGAACGTTACCAAATGAATTTTTTAGAGTCTCAGCTAGATATTTTATGATTATTTGTCTATCTTCCAGAATTATTTTCTCAACTTTTTTGACATTTTCTTCTGTAATGAAAGTTGAAGGCCTCCCTGTGTGCTGATCGTCTTCACAGGTTGATCTACCTCTTTTAAATTCAGCAACCCAGTAAGCGACCGTTGAATAGGGTAAAGCATGATCCCCTAATGACTGCTTGATGTCTAAAAACATTTCCTTCGTGGACTATTTTTTCAGGCAGACGTACTTAATCAACGTATGTTGCTAGTTTTTATCCATATTTTATTGTTTTAGACTATTGTTAGCACAAAATCATCTCTATCTTGCGAACGCAATGACTAAATTAAGTGAAACTTGGTATGAATACTGTCAGATTGTCATTTTTTCAGAAAAATAAAAAACTACCTCCAAAATGATTTTATACATATGCGTTTCTAATAACTTTTTGATCCACCCTTGTGTATATATATATATATATATATATATAGTTCAGTTATTCCACAAATTGATAAAATATTAATAAAATTTAAAGTTATTTTAAATCTTTAAATATAATTGTTGTTTTTTTAAGTCTACCAATTAACACATTCAATGCTACTGAACTCACCTAGTGAGTCAGTGGCATTGAATGTGGTAACTACTTATGAGTAATGTATTCGTAAAATTAAATTAACTTTTAAGTAAGTCTGCTCTATAGTAGTAGGTATGGTAGTTTTATAAGTGACAGTATTCAATGTAAAAATATAGCTGAACAAGTTCAGTTACTGAATCAATTCAAGGACCCTACTAGTATATGCTTATTGAATTATATGCTTTACTAAAGTAATTCCAATGCAGGCATAAAAACACTATAAGGAGATGAGTCATAATTTAACATGTGGGATCATTTCAGATTATTGTGTTTAGAAGGATTGAGGATATTTTTCCAGTCACCCATCTGATAAATGACCCTTATGAATAATGAATTACTAACCAAGAATAAATATTGCAGTCCATAAACTATGGAGTTTACTGTGAGAACAGGTTTCCAGTCTTCTCTGAGTATATTTAGGCAAACATTTCCATCCAAATCTATATTTGGGTGATATACTGCTGTTTCACATTTTACTTTGGGTGGCTCATGAGGATAGTTTGGTCCTACCTGGAATTTAAGAAATTATTTTTTTTTATAAATCGAGAAATAAATGTTTTGTAATTATAGTTGGGTCAATAAGTTAGTGTTTTGCTTTTGTGGGGCATTGTCAAGGGCATTTGTCAAGTAATGAAGATAGTAAGAGGATAATAATTTGAGAAACATAAACTTAAATCATTAATTACATTTTACTGTAATCAGCAGTAAATTAGAAATATATTTATGCTTGTCAACAATATTAATGCACATAATTATGTAATAATATTTCTAATGTTCACATCAATTAGCCTAGCCCAAAGTAAGCACTGTGAGGCTTGTGTGGGCATAACATATATAAAATAATGATATGATATAGTCATAGAAATATAGTAATAAAAAATGGTTGTATTCTTCATACAAACATCTGCTACTTAGACCTGAACCCAGGAACATTGCTGTGAAAGGCCAAGATTGATACCGTTGCACCAAATGGTTGTCAAATAAATAAATATAATTATTAGATAATGTTACATTTGTTATTATAACCAGCAAAGTAAGTGTTATTAAAATTGGAAACAACAATTGTGTGGTATGGTGGAGTATCACTATATGTATAATAATAAAAATGTTTTATCTGATTATAAAGAAATAGGTAAACAAGAAATAGAGATCAATAGGAAGAAATCAATGACATATCCAAGAAAACAGACAAAAGTCAAACATACAGCTTATTTGCTAATACTTGATAAACCTTAATGCTTGAATTGCCAGGCATTCAGATAAAGTCCGACAGGGTAAGGCTATGGATGCATGTCTGGTGTTTGTCACTTTTTAGATTTCTTGATTGAGATAGAGCCAATCACCTGGACATTAAGTTAGTATAGTAACATAACTGAAAAACTAACTAGTGCACTACATTTAATCATGTTTAAAGCAAGCTTGAATAATTTAGGAAGTCGGGCTTTAAGAAAGCCTGACTTCCTAAATTATTCAAGCTAGACTACCCCCATAGTTAAGCTAAACTACCTAGCCTGCCTTTTTTTGTAAGACCTGACTACCCTGCACCCAGACAAACTATCATTTAGCCTGAAAAATCACTACTTATTAGTTAAAAAATTACTAATAATAATAATAATAGTTTATTTGTGTCAAATAAACTATTATTATTATTATTAGTAATTTTTTGTTTGTGTCTATTTAAAGTAATCACATAAAAATACAAATATGTTCACAAAGTGGTGAGTTTTTGGCTAAATTATAATTTTCTAGACTTTAATACATGATACTCTTATATTATATTCAGAAAAATCCAAGTGTCACTGAACACCCTATTATAATTGTAATAAAACAAATACTGCCACATACCTTAAAACTAAATACAAATCTACCACCTCTGTAGAAACCTTCATCAGGGCATATAATAAGTTTGAAATTAAGCAAATCATCGGGGTCTGGAAACTCTGTGCTGCATGTTTTTGGCAAATTTAATTCATTTAAATCTGTAACAATGTTTAAAGTTATAACATCGAATTTCGATATGAAGTAATGTAAAACAAACAAGGTAACAAAGTCAACCTAGAGAAACACTTTAGGAGATCCATCAATGGGTTAAATTGGGAAAACAATACTATCTCCAACTATAAATACATGAACTCCTAATGAAACAGTATTTTAAACACTTTGACTACATACTGCTACATAACAGATGCCAGTCGTAATACATTTATTCGAATCGAATCGTTGAAAGCTATAAAAGGTACCAGTAAAATTTTGTTGTTTCATTAAGTAGTTAATGTATATTTTTTTACCTTTAGTGATCCGTAATTGTGCTGCTGATGCTTTCTTTTGTGAGCCTCCAGCTCTGGCTGTACCTTCTTCATCTTTTTTTTGTTGCTTTAGTGAAAAAAGTTTAATCATGTTCCTAATCTAATCGATAAATAGAAATTAGAAATGAGAGCAAGATTTATTTTGACAGCTAATTTTTGTACATTAAAATGATAGTGTCTCTACTTTTATTTTACTCTGATGATTTTTAAGACAGCTTATAATCCAATAATCAGGTCGAACTCAATAGTTGTCATTTTATGGTTATTTTCTATTGGCTGCTACTGTACTGGATATCGTTTTGGAAAACTGTGTGAAATAACAAAGACTGCGTTTGTTCCGTACCCCACTCAGACGTTCATAATAATTTTGCAGCAGTCTGTGCTGTAAACACACTCTGTGTTGTCAATTTTCAAAGAGTGTTAAAAATCTCAGAACAATAACTTATTGTTCTGAGGTTTAAATATATTACAGAAAAGAAGTGATAAAACTCCTCATAATATGAGATTTGCCATGTTTCTAACTGAACCTTTTATCGATACATTTGATGATAATATAGAAGAAATATAGACATCCGTATTTTATGTTTTTATTTTTTGTATTTAGTATTTATTTGAAAAAAAAAATCTTCAGGTAGAATAATGAATTGCCTTCGTCTCTGTCAAAAAAGTATAATATGTATATTATTCATTGTCAGTTTGATCACTGTCTGATATAATATATAATGGCCGGAACCATCGAAATATACTAATGGACATGCCGTACCCGTGTAACGTGGAGTAATTTCTTGGTCTGAGAAGAGTGACGAAGATGCCATATGCTTTCGGACTAACGGTATGTCTTTTCTTATACTCGATTGGCTCCTCAGAACAATAACTAAAGCTATAGAAGGCATGTAAAATAAAAACTATATAACTGTTAATTATTGTGCACTGGTATACTTTTGTCAATTTTATATGTATGGCAGCACCGCCGCCTTCCTTCCGTTTCTCGCCCTTGTACGTTCTGTCTGTAGCTTGTGATAATAAAAGAATTTATAAAACAAATCCAGTTTTATTGACTATAAAATAACAATAACAGCTCTCGTATTCACTTAAAGTAATCTAACATACATGGGTAAGAGCGAAATAGACAACAATTGCAAGGTTTTATTTTCTCGTCATTGTCACAAACTCTCAAAGTACAAATGTCAAATGGTTGTAATTTGGTTGTAATTTAATACTACCAAATTTAAAATACGTGTTTGATGAACGGTGTTTCTGAAGTAAGACCAAATTCAATGCGGTCGTATTATAGTGGCCGAACAGCTTTGTTAGCGGCTAGCGTAAGATTATATTATTTTACAAGGAATTTGGTGATAAAACAACAGGAAAGTGTGCATACAGACGCTTTAGACATTTTGGAGTCCACGTCCAGAATGGCTTGTGTTGTTCCAGACTGCAAGTCTAATATATCACGGAAAGAAAATACGGATGAGATGTTATCATTTCATCGGTGAGTTTTGTTTCAAAATTCTCATATTTTTGACAATATAACAACGGTATTTTCAGAAAATTGTAGTAAATTATTATTTCAAATGAATTTCTCCATGAGTTTTGGTTTAAATTGTCTTATTTTCATGCTTTCTGTTTTGTATATGATAGTGATGGTTTTTTGTTATCGATGTCAACATTTTTGGTTTTTACTTTTTGCTTTAGATTTCCCAAAGATGAAACTATTAAAAATTAATGGATACACCGTATATCAAGGATCAATTGGACACCGAAAGCGCACAGTCACATTTGTTCGAAACATTTTAGACTATTATTCGATTCGTTCGAATCATTTGAGCCACATGAAAACATTTAATTTCGGCGGCTGAAAGCAAATGCTATATCCACATTACATTTACAGAACATGAAATTGCTCCTTTTTTATACCAAACATTATCTTAGTCTTGCTTTGTCATATATTTTTTTCGATCCTACCAATAAATATTCAGATTTTTAATTAACATTTTGGCAGCGTGTATCCCAAATAATAATGATTGCTTATTTACAATAATATTTTTGTGTTTCAGAAACCACTATCGGATTCAGAAGGAATTATGAACCACCAAGTAAACGCCCCAAATCTATGACCACAGTTGAAACAAATACTGATTCCGATATCTCTGAACTGATATCTAATTTACAGAAAATTGTAGCAGATTATAAAAACCAAATTGGAATATTAAAAAAAGAGTAAGAAAGTTGGCGTAAGTGTATCGTTTCTGAAGGAGCATACTTTGAAGGTGATAAAATAAATTTGGATGAATAACAAACATTTTGTATATTATTGATCTTATCCCGGTATTTCTTGACAGAGTAGTATATAAAAATATGAATATAATAAATAAATATGTATAAAATATTAGTTGGTTAATTTAATTTAAATAATCGATTAACTTTCTTTAAAAAAAATTCTTTTTTAATCTATACCTATAAAATATAATGTTGAATGCAGTGTTCACCAATGTACTGCTAGAGGTCTAACTTAAAATAAAAAAAAACATGTAGCCTAATATGATATACCTATACAAGGTGCAATTTTTTAACTGTACCTTCCTGGTTTCTCTAGATACTGAAGACAGCAAATCTAATTAAGAAATTGGTTCGGGTCCAAAATTCTACCCATGAATACTGCATTATAAAATGTTCATATTACAGATTCTACACGTGTTTATTATGACACATTACCGTCCGTTCTAGTATCATTGACATACCAACAGCATAAAAAGAGGTTAAATGTTTTTATTTTTATCGATAGTTATATCGATGCCGTTACATCATTGACGTAAGGGAAACTAGTGACAACCTTATAAATTACGAAACAAAACCAGTATACTTATTTCTTTCTTACACATTTACAATTGTATAAGTCAAAATAGTACGAACTAACGTATTGTGTTGTTATTTTAGCACGGCTTCTATAGCTTTAGTTATTGTTCTGAGATTGGCTCTCAATTTTCATGACAGGTACGGCATATGTTTTGAGAGAGATAAAGATAGTCCGAAACTTAGTTTTATCTTTTTCTTTCGTAGTGTCACAATTCTCACGGCTAGAGCATGTCCATTAGTATACGTCGATGGTCGGAACATTAATGACCATGAAAAAATTAGAACGATACGTGGGGTATCAGATTCGTCCCCATGCATGTGACTTTCATAGTTTTCCGAATTATGACTTCTTCAGAATTTTTGAGAACTTTCGACTTGATCAACTAAAAAAAAAATTGTCATTATTAAAAAAGTAAAAGACTGCCGAAATTTTTGTTGTGCAACAATCTTAGTAAGCAGTACTGTTGCTGATACAATATTAAGTGTTAATGTTTTAACTATTTCTCGGAAGAGCGGCCAACGTAAGCGAAAAAAAATCGGCTTATATGTTGTATAATAATGTAATGACACTTTTCTATAGAAATAATGTAAACTGACATTTGACATCTAGAATAAAAAAGTATTTACTTAAAAGTATTGCGTCGTCTATAAGTACTTTATGCATAAAATAAATAGCATCGTAACAGTGATGAAACTTATTAAATTATTGCACTTAAGTGAAGAAATTTTCAACTTTAAATTCAAAATCTAAAAAGGTGACTTTATGATTCCTAATTACACCTCGAGAATGCGCCAGGTTTATAATAACTTATATTAACTTAACCAATCTGCAGTGAGTGCAGTGTTTCCTTTATTTATTCAAACGAATTATCTGTCTATGCTTTATTATAGCGATTGGCGATTGTTTCAATAAAAATTATCAAATGATTCGAATATTGTTTAATCAAACTTTCGAATAACGATTTATTCGTTGTCTCCTTAGAACAATAACTAAAGCTAGTTTGTATCAATAACTTATTCGAAAATAAATCGCTTTTCGAATAATTATCGACATACTTAGTAAATTATAACGGAATTTAACGAATGAAACGCCACCAGAGTGCCCCTGGCTTAGTAGTTGCGGTAGTCTTGATTTATTAATTGATGTTAATTTTTATCTAAAACAAAATTAAATAATGACCATTTAGGATTTGTACCGAATGTGTGTGTTAGATTCGCATTTCACCAGTATTAGATATTTGATTTAATATTGTTACATTGCGTTAGAAATAAGAGTGCATAAGTTACTTAATAGTTTTTTAAATATTTTATAAATTTGTTTCCCAAAGATCTTAATGGCTTTTTTAATTATTATTAAATTTAGTGGGTACCTACTTTGTGATTTAAACCTAGTAAGATTTTTTAGTTTAATTAAAATTGTAAAAAAAGAATTATTTATTTATAAAAAAACACTTAAATATGGTACTCAGGTATAAAAGATATTTACTTTTAAATACAAAAATTAATTAAATTACGCATTACGCAAATACTGGTAGTTTTCCAATTACAGAGCATAATGCGACTCATTGGCGCACAATGCCGAATTATGCTGATGCTTAATTGGAACGTGAATCAGTTTTCAAATGCACCAGCAGAGTGCGCTAAACTCAGTGTTGAAAAAAAAATTCATAGAGTTATCAATAACCTCATTAATATGTTTAAACTCATTTTCTTTATTTTCATTCTCGTAATTATGAACAAATAAGATTGTGATGTCTTCTTCATCTTGATAAATATGTTCTTTTCCACGAAAAAATTGATGATTGCCTGCGTCATTAAATGATTCGATCAAGCCATTGCAATGTTTACAAAAGTATATTCCTGTAAAATAAATTTGTTTATAGATTCGAATTCTAAAATAAAATTGTATTCACATTTTAAATGTGGAATATAAAAAAAAGTCAATGTTTGTACCTTCATCCATACTTATATTTATTTTTTAACAAAGTTTGAATTAACTTTGAATATTTAAAAAAAAACTACAATGAAAATAAAGCTTTAAAAATTTTTCAACAATAAATAACATTACTAACGATAATATATAAATAAAATATTTCGATCAATGCCTACTTAAAGAAAAAACACTTGTTAATTTTCTGTCACTGAGTTGGTATCGATTGCACGCATCACACGAAAATATTACTTTTGAGAGTGTTCGATTGTGCGAAGCGTTGCTGTAGTTGAAACATTCAATGTTAACCATTATGCCGCATAATGCGCTCTAATGCTGTAATTGGAAAACTACCACTATAAAACTCAGCTCGTTATATGTATTATAATTGATCGAGGCTTTTCGTGACGCGTTTAGCAGTAAGGCGCACATATAGAATCGCAGCTATCAAAAAAATCATCAATCGAAAGGTTGATTGTTCATCTTTTACTGAGCTAATGCAGCACACTCGATCGTCACCGTGCGGCACGCACGCTGTAACAATCGATTAACATGCTTTTTTATCGAATGCGTTTGAATAAAGTGATTATTCGGATAATCGATTGTTACTACTAACAAATCTAACAATCGTCCATCGCTACTTTGTTCTTCCTTCGACTCGACTGTGTCATGTCAAAGTTATGAAGTGTTATGCGATTTGACTTAATTACGTTTCGTTACTATAGCTTGTTTTAAACGAATTGAATAACTGCAGTTTAAGTTAAAAGTTTAAATATGCTACCTGATTAAATGCCCAGTGCCGTGTCACGTAAATTTTCTTAATCGAAATTGATATCTTCTATCAAAATGGCTAGTGAAGACGTGATAGAATTGGGATCATCGGATGATGAAGCAGAGCCAGCTACTAAAAAGGTAAGGTGAAAACCCAATCTTTGCTTATTTCCACTTACTAAGTAAGATTTCTTTTAAATTTATTTGTTTTAGATGAAGCCTATGCCGAATGCTATGGTTCATATCCCTGGCAAAATACATGGAGTAACTATAAAACCTGCGAAAATGGTCAGGCCTTCGCCTTATCCAAACAATATATCAGCTATACCTAAAGTGTTGGCTGGGAAAAACGTTACTGTCACGAAAATTGTTAAGAATAATGTTGTGTCAAATCCATATGCAGCTAAGATTAAAACTAATGGAAAAAATTTAAAAATACCAAATGCTATTATACAGCAGCCCAAACCAGTTTTTCATAATAAACCTTCAGTGAACCCTCTTAATATAATAAAAAACATTAATTCTCAATTAGTAATCAATAAGATCTCTCCAGATCGTAGAGTATTCAAAAATCCTATTAAGATACATAGTCCAAGAACTCTTAACAGGTTACCCCCAAGTATTACAGTAACAAGAACTTCTGGTGCAATAAAACGAACAGGACCAATACATGTAACAAACCCAATATGCAAAAAACAAAAAGTAAACAGTATTCCTAAGACAGTTGTTGGTGAAGTTTTAACTGTTGAACTTGATGATGATGATCTGTCTTCTACTTCTAATGTTAGCCCACAATGGTATGTTAGGCCTGAAGAACAGATGTTAGCTGAAGAAGCCAACAATAAAGAACCAGAGAAGCCATTATATGTAGAGATCACTATCGAAGATAGTCCTGTCAAACCACCACTGAATAAGAGGACTTGTGAAGTTGGTGCAGAATTATCAATCACAATTGATGATAGTCCTGTAAAAACTGTTACTGCAAAAGGTAAAGATGGCAGTAGTGATGAGGAAGATAAAAGTGATGATAAAGATAAACATAGTAAGAAGAAGTTGGAATATCCCAAGGAAACACCACCTAAAACAATTGAAATTGAAATAACTCCACAAATTGAGGGTGTGATTAGCCAAAATGAGACTAAAGAAAAGGATATAGTCGACAATATATTTGAGATAGAAGAATCTCCCATAAAAATAGAGACTCATCATTCAGGTGAAAGTACTCCAAAAAAAGATATTTCAAAACCAAGATTGGAAGTAAATGTACCTTTGTTAGAGCTGCAAGAGGATGATGATAATTTGAGAGAATTTCATCCAGTATACAGAAATTTCATTAAACTGTGCTTCGAGCTGGAAAATTCAGAGGACATGAAAAAAATTGTGGAAAAGAAAATTAAAACATACTATAAACAGGTGCCTAAAGATTATACAGAGTCTGAAGAATTTATTGACATGGTTTCGAGTAAAATCATAGCAATGAAGGCTGGTCCTGAAAAAATGTATTTGTATATAAAAGATATTGTTGATGAATTGAATTTGCAACGAAAATTAGCAAAATCACAAATTATAAATAACATTGAAACCAAAGCATCAGGTAAATACTGTTTATTGATTCTATTACTTCTTTCCTTCTTTTTACTTTTTTCCTAATTGAATTTATGAAATGGTTTCTATAATTTTTTGAGAATAAATCAGCAAACCTTATAAACAAAATTTTTTACTTTAAACTATTTTGTACAAATGGGGTACACATCAAAATATGACTGAGAACCCCGTGAGTATTCATTCTATCCTTAAAAATATCTAAAAGATTTCATCATATTTGCATTGAAAGATAAGTCAAAATAAATAATTGGGCATACATTGTATGATTTCGTAGTCAGCAATGGCGTCAGTAAGCTATTGATAATTTTACATTTTTGTTTAGGGAAACTAAAATTAAACAAACACATTGTGGGTTTTGGGTGATTCTTCATTTCGTTGTTGCGACTTTAAGACCTCCTATGTGTAAAATTCATGTTTAGGAGATAATAAAAATAAATAATAAAAAAAAATGTGAAGGAACTAACTCCAACATATTTGTTGGACTTAGTTTCATCACATTTTTTTCAGAAGATACCTTTTTTATTATCTCCTAAGCATGAATTTTACACATAGGAGGTCTTAAAGTCGCAACGACGATTCGGTGTTTTGTTATTTTTATTTTATTTAAGTGACATTGTAACAGACAAAGTGATAAACAATCTTACTACAAAAAATGCAGGTGTATATCTTATTACAATTGCAAGAACATTTTATATAAATTGAACATATTGTCTAAATAACAGAAATATCAAAGTAAAAAACACCCAAATAAGCTAATAAGAAAATAGTATTAACAAACATGTAAGAAAACTTCGTTGAATTATAACTTAAACAGTATTCAAACAACCTGTTAAGTTTTCTTTATCTAGGGCCATTGACCAAAAATTGTGATAGATTTCATTATAAATTATTTGATATGTGTTGTTTTGTGAGACATTATTGTCGGCCATAGGTATGGAAAGACATTGCATATTACATACTGATAAACTTTAATCTCCAATAAACTGCTACAGGAAAAACCTGTTCTTCAGTTCAATGAAATATATAAGAAATATGAACTGATAATATAGAGTTTATCATAAGTTCATGTATGATTGTCTTTCAGCATCTGATAAATTTTTATATGGTGAAGACAGTGAATATGACACAAAAAGGCAAAGGCAAATTCGCAAACTAGAGAAAACTCTTAAGAAACTCCACAGAGCAATTCAGAAATTAGAGGAGCAGGAAGTTGATTTCGATGATGATGAGGACTCTGTTTATCTGCTCACAGAAAGGTAAATAGTCTAATTTACATAAATACAAATTGAAAAGCTTCTTTATTTTCACTTCACACAATTGGAAAAGTTTGGTATGTCATTCTATTTCTGACTAGAAAGTTATGTTTTATCCTCTAGCATGGAAAAGTGTTTTAAAATTAGAACCTTTCTATTTAAAGAAAAACACACATTATGCTTCAAATTGTATTTATTCTTTTATTATATTAGTTACATTTTATTAATATTTAAATTAGACTATAATACTCCATGTTGGTTCATTGAATTATTTTAGTTTCTTAAATCATAAAAGCAACAAGAATAAATAATATTAAGAATATACTACTTGGTATAAGATTTTTAAATGTTTGGTGGGTGAGATTTCGTAACATATGGTTGGATTTTAAACCGCACCCGAGAAAGAACTATCAAAATTTTTATGGTATTCTTAGTCAGTTCACATTGAAAAGAAACCAATTTAAAAAAACTATAATCAAAATTTCTAATTGCAGCAATTTTACTTTTAATTTAAGTAAAAATTTTCCTCGATGTAGTGAGGTGATAAACTGTATGTTCCGCTCGGCAGCAAAGTTTTCTGCGTATCATACCTTTGAAACCCTAGTTACGCTTAGGATTCTATCTTTAAACCACTTGCTATGCCCATGCTTCAATCATAGAATCCTTTCCTTGCTCAGGTTTTAATAGAGGTAACTCACTGCCAAATCTCAAATTTCCAGCCCTGCATAACAAATAACCATTTAAATGCCATATAATGTCATTCTATTTGTTCTACTTTTTTGTTTTTGTAAGTGAAAGAGAAGGATATGTTTGTAGCTATAGGCTGCACATAAAGTTGATTTGTGCCTTTTATAAATGCCATTAGATAAAGAAAATGCTGCATCTTTGTATGCTTTTTTTTTAATAAGATCATTATTAAAAAATAAACATTTAATTTCCAAAAACAGTGATACTTAATTTGATTTGATAGTTAATTCTAAACAGTTGTTAAATTCTAATAATTCAAAATTTTCATATGTCATGTGTATTAAAATAATATCTGATATTGCTTTTTATGCTCAAAAATTTCCTGCCTGATTGTAATTGGTTTTTTTGTATGCAGTGACGAGGACTGTACTTCCAATAAGAATAGAGATATACAGCCAGTGAAAGATCGTACAGTTCTTTTGCAAAGGTGTGTGGGTGAGGTGTTTAATCACTCTTTTAAAATGCTTTTTGTATTGTATTTAGATTCATTGGGGTGCTTAGGAAAATATTTCTGGTTCTAAAGATCTTCATTTATCATCATTGCTTCTTTAACAAGTCTACCTGAAAAGGAGATCAGAAAAATAATTTACATTTGAAGTCAACTAAATTAGGTTTAAAGTTAGTGGAGGTTTAAAAAAAGGATTATAAATAATAATGCATTACTTACATTTGTCTCTAGTAAAGCTGAAAACGTTTTGAAAGCTGAACCTTAAAACTAAAGATGAAAAAACTAATGTTAGTTTCCTACTACTCCAAAGCAAGTTAGTTTGCTTTTAGGTGTGGTGTCGTGTTCACATGTGAATTAAGGGAAATATCAGATATATGTAACAGATTATAGGATATCCATCACCAGTATTAATTTCTACTTTTTTTTAATAGTACAGAACCTTCAAAACCACACAAAAACAGCATAAATTTAACACTATTTTATTGAGTTATGTCATTGAAAGTATAATATTTATTAACTTAACAAGAATTATTGTTAATTGGCGGCAAACAGCTGCATTGCTTAGGATAGGGAGACAGACGAGTGTAGGGCCGACATAGCCTTTCATTAACTGAGCTTAGAACTAGCGGTGTAGAGACATTTTTCTTTTACGCAGCTAGTTTTAAGCTGGTAAATTTATTATGCAAAATTAATTTAGGTAGTACATACATAGGTGACATTGGTATACCAAAAAAATATTATCAAGTGCGTGGAATTCCCATCTTCTAAATGTAAAAGATGGGAATTTCAAGCACTTGTTAATAATTAATAATTTGAGGTCATTACGTCATTCCATTATTAATTCCCAGTGGTTTATCCAGAAGTGATAAATATTA
This sequence comes from Calamotropha paludella, assembly GCA_927399485.1. Lineage (NCBI taxonomy): Eukaryota > Metazoa > Arthropoda > Insecta > Lepidoptera > Crambidae > Calamotropha > Calamotropha paludella. The sequence goes on along the minus strand of OV656805.1, from coordinate 21,684,607 downwards.
TCAAATATTTTGTTTAAAAACTTTTATGGTCACTAACATTATAGTAATAAAAGTTATGTTCGGGATTTCTACCATGTACGTTTTTTTTGTTTTTATTGAGTTTCCGATATTTCGGCACTGTTGCAAGTGCCATGATCACGGAGCAACGGAGAGTTGCATGGTAGCAATCCCGAATATAACTGATATTACTTTAATTGTCAAATATACCTGCAACCTTCAATGGAATTTTGTTAGAATCTGTATAGTGAGATAAAGTTCTAATAGAACATTTAAAATCAATATTTTAATTAATTAACTCGCAAGATAACTAATACACACGCAATTTGATGCCGTGTGCATTACATAGTACTGTTTTTAATACATAAAAAAAAAATACACCAATAAAATGTCGTGATAGTGCTATCACGTCATCTATTCAATGTAATGTCTTTTTACATTCAGTATAAATTATGTACATGTGTAGCTGTGGATGTGCATGATTCATCTTACAAAACTACTGTTACAAAATTTTGAAAAAATATGAATATGAATATAATATAATGAAATAATTGAAATATTATTATTTTCACATATGGATAATTTTATTCAGAATATAGAGTTTAATTTGATGTTTTCTGTCACAGAATCATGATTTTCTTTATCTAGTGCATTAGTCACCTACTTTTTATGTAGAGCATGAAAACAAGTTATATACTGTTTTTGATTTTTTTTAATCTTATCTATTGAATTAACTCTTATATTAAAGAAAACAATCGCCAATAATATAAATCACACAATATAAGGGTCCCATGTTTTATTTTTAATTTGCTATAGATTTATTTACATCTTTAATCATAAGTCCTAAAAAGTAGTTTATTATTATTTTTTAACTAAATATACTTTTAGGTATAAAGAAAGGATGGTTCGAGTTCATGCGAAATTCTGCCAATTAACCAACACAAAAATGCCATCGGAGCCCCGCGTGCAAATCGATGCTCGCCTTGGACAGCCTCAAGGTCCTGCTAAAAAACTAGAAAAGTGGATTAATAAGAAAGTTCCTATCGGTACTCCACTTCCTTTCCCCGACTTTCACGATGTTCTGAGGTGCGTGAGAGAAGCCAATGAAGAAGATAAACTCGGATGGAATGACGCTGATATTATGGAAGAAGGTAGGTACGAGGTGTTAAACACTATACGCGTGTCTAGCGTTGCCATCTCTAAAAATCATAAAACCGGATTTTTAATACGCCAGCTACATATTTTCTAATAAATACCATTGCTTATATGTATTTATCACGTCTGATACAAATTTCGACGTAAAAGCAACCCTGTGATACTTCCATTTTGATGAAACATCACTCATCTGGGAACTTGTACTGTTCCATAAGCAAATGTTTCAATCTGATTACATAGATATTTATTTTTATTCATTTATTGATGGAAACAAACGGTCATACACATACAGTAATATCAAAGAAGTGTCAGTATATATAATATTTGACCTATACATTGCTTAATAATAACAAAAACAATGTAGTGCTAACCATTACATTTGATTTAAATACTTGGTAATAACTAAAAACTTTAGTGTGAAACTTACGAGCTAATTTTGATTTAAAGTATTTATTGTTATATTCATAAATATGATGCAATCTTAAATATATAATAAGTTTCGTTACATAAAATAACGATTTTTAATATAATTTTACAATAGAGACCTGTAGTTACTTACGTGACATTTTCATGTTAATTTTTTTTCATAGTATTAATGTACTGCAAAACAAATCGACTTTAGCTAAGTTATCGTTACGTTTTTACAACTTGGTATTTAAAACAATTTTTTTTTCGACATTTACGTTTATGCGAGTTACCTTAAAATATTTTTTTGCAGTAGAGAGGGGTTATCCAAAATGTTATGAATTATTTTATATATCAGCACAAAATCTATACAGTACTTCCAAGAATTTTATCTTGTGACACTCGAGTTAGGCTTAAATAACGCCAAGGTCACGTATTTGTGATACTCTGTCAGGCACTTGTCATTTAACTTGTAGTTATAATTTGAAACATTGTTTTTTAGAAAGTGTAATTACATGACACTTATCGAGATTTAAAAATAAGTTGTTATCTCTATAACAGTTGTCGAAATTATCCAGATCACTTTGCAATAATTCACAGTCACTTATATTACGAATGATTATTTTTAGAAAGAATAAAAAACCTTTGTTTTTTGTTAAAACTTTTGTTTTTATGTCATTTCATTTGCATAAAGTAACACCCTTGAATGTGACATATAATTACATATATCATTAATATACAACGTGAACAAAGGGGGACAGAGACAAAGTTAACGGCAAGTTATTTATTTGGTTTTCAGCACGAGATTTATTCACAAGATGTGGCAAAAAACTACAAAGGCGACGACAGGAAAATGAGTGGAGATTGGCGGCGTCTAGAATAACAGTAGAAGTAGATCCAGCAGAAAAAAGTGATGATTTAAAAAGAAAACTAGAAGAAAACAAGAAAATGGCCACCAAAAAAGAAACAGAGGTTTTTAACAAGTGAGTGTTATTTTATTGTAAGTCGTTTTGAAGGTTGTCTCTCGAAAATCAACTGATAAAATTTATAATTATAGGTATGCTGATAGACAGAATCAATTGAAACTGGAAGCTGAAGAAATTGGCGACAAAGAGGCTGAAGAATCTCCTATTGAAAGTGATGATGATGAACCTGTTGATGAATCCCCCTTACAAAATACGGAGAAGAGAAAGGAAAGACTTAAACGACTTTTACAAGAAAAATCTAAAAAGACCACTGAAGAAAAATCTCCTAATCTCAACAATGAATCTGCAAATTTCCATTCAATTGATATCGCAGATAAAAATGAAGATGTTATATCTGAAAATCAACCTGAAGATAACGCTACTAATGATTTTAATGCAGCAAACGAAAGTAAAGAAATACTGCAATCAGTTGAACAGGAAAACAACAATGAAGCTAATAAAGAAAACCAACTGAATATAACGGACGAAGCTAATAAGGAAGATAAAAGTGATGATATAAATAAGGCCTCTAACATTAGTGGTGTTGATAAAACGATTAATTGTGAATTTATTGACAAAACAAAAATAATTGACAATGGTGAGAAAATTCACTCTCTGAGTGATGATAGTAACAAGCTAGAATCTGATGTAGATGAATTACATTTGCTACAAAAATTACATTCTGGAAATGAATTGTGTTCTTCTACATCAGATCTTTCGGGTTGCGATACACCTATCGCTATTTCCGATACTCTGGGATCAAGTGAGGATAGTAAAAAGCAAGCCAATGGTGTTATAAGTATTGAAAACTCTAGTTTCTCCGAATCAGAGGTAAATAAAGATGCAATGGAGGTTTGCGACAAGCCCGAAACAAATGCATCAGAGAAAGTAGATGAAGACTTAATTCATACTGATACAGAAGTTGAGTGTTCCTCATCTGGTGTTGAAAAAAAGATAGTAAAAACCAATAACGACGAATACAACGAGTCCATTGAAGATATTTTGTTAGCGTCGTCTGATGACGAGACTGAAGAAAAAGAAGATTCTAAACCTTTTAATGAAGAGGAAGCTGTCAACTTAAAAGATGACGATATCTCTATAGGAGATACGTTGATTGAAGGAACAGAAACTGGCGATGACAAGAATAAATTTCAACAGCAAGATGATTCAAGTTCTGTTGAAAGTGTTACTTTAGTTTTACCTAACGAGGGCTTGAACAAAGTACGTAAAGATACGTCACATGAAAGAGTGGAAGAAAATACTAATAATGACCACTTACATATGGGAGAAGATACTAGTTCTGTTGAAAGTGTAACTTTAGTTTTACCTAACGAGGGCTTAAACAAAGTATGTAAAGATACGTCAATCGAAAGAGTGGAAGATAATACTAAAAATGCCCACTTACATATGGGAGAAGATACTAGTTCAGTTGAAAGTGTCACTTTAGTTTCCGTAGATAGTGTCTTAATGGAAGAGAACAAAAAAACAGAGAATAAAGTGACAGAAATTGAGTCTCAACAAAAACAAGATGATGTCGGTTCCGTTGAATCATTAGACGTGTCATTGGATTCTAACAATAAACTTTCAAAAGTACCCGAAACAATAGTTAAAAATACCGAACTTTGTACTAATATCAGTAAAAATAATGTAGTGGAAGTATCGACAGTTGAATTAAGATCACATGAAAATATGGAAGAGCCCACAAATGTTATCAAGGAACCAACCAATTCCGTAGATTTGTTATCAGCGAAAAATAAAGAAATTAATGATATTGATAATACACATGACTGACGTTAAAATATTATTTGGAAATAAGTCAAGTGAAATATTTTAAGAATCTAACTGATATTTTGTAAAAGTGGTCTGTTCGGTTCTGGAATAGTGTTGTTCGTAAATAATTATTGATTGTTTCATAAAAAGGATGTTTTAAATGTTATTAAACATACGCAAGGGACTTTATAACATTCTGACAAAAACTAATACTATTGAGGCTTAAATTACATGAACCTACAGGAGACTAAAACTAACCTAGATGCTGACGTCGGATACAATGTTTTTGTGTTTACAGCTTTCTGTTCAATATTAGTTTATTTACGCCTATACCATAAATATTTAAATTAATCTAATACTATATCACATTTTTTGTTAATTATTCAAGGACGCACTTTACTTGGCCCCGTTTTGTTTCTAAAATTATGTTAATATTATCTATGAATAAAACACGACCCGGCAGATAACATTTTAAATAATAAATACGGCTATGCAAATAATGTACAGTAATAATGGGAATAATAACGCAGAGCAGCTGTTAATTCGTTAGGCTTATGATTGCGTAGATTAGTAACCTTCGCAGGGGCCCGTGATAAAATTGGTAAATATAAATTATCAAATCGATCTAATTAGTAAGGTTACATACAGATTCTTTTAGCTCTGATAGATGAAACTTTTTATTATATATGTAATAAATTATGTTACTTACATAATTTATTAGTACTCCAGTGACAGTACTATTTCCTTTGTTCCTAGATCCGTTTTGCTATAGTTATTTGGGTCGTTTTGTTAAAAAGCCCGTTTGGTGTTTTGCTTTGATAGGGACTTGTGATTATGGTAACTTTGAGATGAAGAAACTTTATACTAAAGAGACGTTTTAGTAATTTAGGTCTTTATTCATGTAGATGTCGGTAAGTTTAGCAAACGAGACATTATAAAAAAATATGACACGAAAAAATCATTTTTTTTCTGCCTATAGAAAAAAAGCGGTTTCCAAAGTTTTTATACATCCAATATTTTGTATAAAAACGGCCATTTCGCGTTTGATTATTTTGTATTTACCCACACTATGTTACTTCCACTAGTCATTTGCTTATCAAAATCATAACGTCTCTTTAAATGTTGTTGGCACACGGACTAAGAAAATCTAGGGTGGTGGTGTCTGGGGGCAGCTGCCCTCTCCTGCCCCCCTCAGTAAACCCATGAACATAGACTTAAAATCATTGTATTTATGTGTTTATTTTGTTTATTATTACCGTAATTTGGGAGCCCTACATTTAATCATAATCTGTGGTTGAATAACGGAACCCTTTTGTATATTTATTGTTTTTTTCCAAGTCATAATTTTGAATTGATGAGTTACTGACTTAGCAATGTGATTTTCAGTGCCTCGATTACAGGATAATAATATATAGGTTAAACAATTTTGCTCGCATTTATGCATTCCAGAAGCTTAAAGTATTTTAAACAATTAATGAATACACTCCCATATTGTTTGTGGTGTCTCACAGTGTGTTTTACTTTATGATTTGGATATACGGGAGTAGTATGCTTTTTGTTTGTTTTTATTCAATTTAAATTTCAGTAAAGGAGTTACGATACCCAACAGATCTGTTGAATATAGGGGTTATATGGTAGAAACTGTTCTTCCATTTATGCCTTGGAAACTAATCCTTATGTATTCAGCTGTTAAGTCAGAGTTTTCAGAACATTGTTCACGTAGGGGAGAAAGATCGATTACCGACGAAAGGGCGGCTTACGACTTTAAAATCACTCGAGATCTGGAATTGCACTTTCTCTCTAGTTGATGCTAGTAATTTATACTACACCTACGAGGAAAATGAGACATAATTACTTTAATTAAAGTTTATATGAAGGCCCATTTATTATGGCATGATATCATGATATATTTACTTTATCACATTAATTTACTCCAAGAGTTTAGGAAATACGTTCTCAATACCTACTTAGGTTTACTTTTCTATGTAGTTCTGGCGGCATTGTTATAAAAGGTATGTATTACAGCCGAAATTAAATAAAAATTACCAAGTAATAGTATTTTTTGTTATCAGTATTTAAGTTTCTTTATTATTTTGCTATCAAAACAAGCCAGCAGGCAAAGAAAGCATTTACATACAACCTATATCTTTACTCATACCGCATTTATATTATTCTTACCTCCCACAAATTTGAATGACACTAAGGACGCACCTTCTGGCGCGTTTTTACATACCTACAGGCCCGGATTCGGGAGAGGACTGGAATGCCCTGGGGCCTCCACAAAAAAGGGGCCCACAATAGAGTTAAAAGAAAAAAAATCGACGGGACAGCAACTATAGCTTTTTTCCTGATTTTTAGAATTTTCAGATAGTAAAATAAAGAAGAACTGAACGTTGTTATTATGATTATGATGAAGAATTTTTATTCGAAAATTATTAGGGGTCTCCACAGGGCCTCTACGCCTCCAAATACGGCCCTGTATATTGATGTACTTTCCGAGTAGGTGTAGTATACTTTTATCACTATTGAGCAATGTGGCCCACGCGCTGATGAGCAGAAGCCGCATCACGTATCCTCGGAGTTTCTGTATCAAAGACGAATAGTGAAAGTGTGTATATGAACCAAAGGAAAGTCCGAAACATGATATGTAGGAAGTTTATATTTTACGTATTTATAAACTTGAAAGTTTATAAATACGTAAAATAGTTTGTAGTTGTAATGAAATAATAATGTCTTGCTAAGTTTATTTCGTAACAAAATTATGTAGTAATAATTAAGGTTAGATTAAAAGTAAAATCTAAATATAGTGCGAATTATCACAACTTTATATGAATGCATAGTAATTGATATAATAAATAGAGCCTGAGACAACGTATTTTGTATTTTTACTTTAGGGTGAATTTTGTCGTGTACCTCACTTGATGGAAAGCCTAATGTCTAATATTTAGTTTTACACTTCCGAGCGTATCACACGTTTAAATAAAACCACTTAACTCTCAAAACAATTTTATTTGTATCAATTTTTAAATTGTGAGGAACGTGCCTGGTTAAAATATTAAAAGTTTTAGTTTTTTTTAGTCATTCTGTGATCACTGCTCCTATAAAGGAGTCGAAGAAACGTCAGTTGAGCCGTCGCGGTTGCCCCGAGGCTTATATAGCATTCTTAGGCTATGTCTCTTCTTTTTTTGATTTCGACGAATAATGCGCCTTATGCATACTCCGCTGCTTGGGTAGACAGCGGAGTTATGTGGGGCTCTCCTTTGGTCACCCACCCGACAACGACAACGACGAAGCCCAGTGAGTGATCGAAGGTATACCCACTAAAACTCGTCGTTGTGCCTTCATACTGTCCTGCAGCCTTGTGGGTCCCTTTGTTGGAAGCACCACTTTGGCTGGACAGCCAGCCCGCTACGGGCCCCTTCTCCGTCGGGCGATGCCTAGGCACAAATTAGGCATTAATCGCCAGCCTCAGAATTGCGCTGAACACCGGCTCTACCCACCTACGCCGCAGTGCCTTTCGTCCCTTAGAGGTCCTCCCTTCGTTGAGGATTATGACCCCTACCAGTCTGCCATCTCCCAGCAACTTCCTCATCCGAGGAGGGGTGGAGACGGCGTAGGCTATGTCTCTTCCTAGGTGGTGTTTAGTCAACATCAGGATTAAATATAAAAAAGAAAATTAAACGCATCATTCACTGCTTTAATGGGGGGCGATAATTTTTGTACGGTTTTATTTTTGTAATATTAGCGTCCTCGTTACCTGCAGGAGAATTCATGAAACGCCTATCGTAATTTTTGACAAAGAAGGGATATATTCATGTTAAATTTGAAATTTTCTTATCAAACATCTGCAGCAACAATAGAGTGCCGTGATTAGAGTGATCATTTACCTATTTTAATTAGAAATATAGTTTATTGCTTGTTGTGTAGGTACCTACCAGTAATTTGAAATTATGGACCTAAGCCGTTAGTAAATAATTATTTTTCGATTTAAAATATAGCTTTTAAGTTTCTTTTAAATACTTTTTCATATTGCACAAATAAAATCAACATTTAGTATTTCTTACGAGTAGTACTTCTTTTACAAAAAAACGTCATCAATAAAAGCAATATTACCTACTTATTTTAGTTGTTTCTTCTCTCTTATGCAAACGAAAGATCAACAAACTTAATTTTTAATAAGGAGCAGGTAGGTATTTTTTACGCTGTTATTATACTTTAAGAAGTTTATCTTAACGTAATGGATTATTTATTTCATTGAATTGAGCTACCGAGGAGATCATTGGACTGGACATCTAAAGGTTGCGGGTTCGATTCCCGCCTGAGAGTTTATTTGTGAGCCGCTTTTTTTCTAGTATTTTTCTATTAAAAATAATTTATCATATTATAAGATGAAGAAATGCAAAATATATAACATCAACAAACAACATAAATATATCACCTATTGTAGGTGGATTGGAAGAGATTTCTTTTAGGAACAAGCCTCACCCATTGTACTTACGTATTTTTCTGTAATATAACAAATAGGCAGGTAAGTTCCAACTTTTTACGACACTAATTACGAAGGCTACAGCCGAAGGATGTAAAAAAAACCAAAATTTTCACACTATATTTATTATATATAAAAATTATTACAGTAATTTAGACTAAGACGCGACAATTCATTCGATGTTAGAATAAAAAGTGCCTATTGCTAGGGAGCGGCGCGGTGCGCGGGCGCGGTCACGTTGCACGTTCACGTTGTACGTTGTCAGCAATCCGTAGCCGTCGCATGTTGATGCCTAAAATTAACTGGGTCGGGGTAAAGCGTCCGGTCAGCGAAATGAGCGAGTGGAAGGCATGTAACACCTCCCTCCCGAAGATCAGCGACTATTTGACAGGATTTCGGGAGAATAGCGCTGATATGTCTGGATTTTTATGGGCTTTCCTATTTTCGTGTACTTCGGTATAAACTTCTGGTTCAGCTTCAGATTGTATCGGTGACGTGTTTTTCTTCAGATAGTACTTCAGTGTTAGACCAATGACAAGTGTACTTGCACTTAACAAGATGACGTATACCGGTATTGTAGTATGGTATATGACGTCACTCTGATAGTTACTTGTAGAGATTGGGGCTTCAAGTGAAACTTCTGTATTACTGGTGTGCAGCTTCTCTAGATTGATGGAATTGAGCTTGATTAACTTCTTACTGGCTTCCATTGGCTCCAGGTCTTCAGGTGCCAAGTTCATTATTTTCAGGACTTGTCCTTTAATACGGTCAACGACGTTGGTGATGGTAAAATCAGTGGTCTGTAGCGAACACCCTTTAGGAACCGTAGTTAGGTAGCTTCCGTGTATTAGACTATATTGGTTTTCTGTACATAATAGGCGTACTTTTGTAGGTATGGGCAGGCTTATGATGTAATTTCTGTCATCTAACTGTTCCAAGGCTCCTGTCTGCATGATGATCTTGGTAGACTTGCAGGACTCCGATAGCTGTTGTGTAATAATTAAGTGTTGAATGCAATCGTTTTGGGCTGCGTACTGATGGTTAAGGTTGTCTTCGCACAGATACCCGAGGCTGTACTTCGGACATTCTGTCTCTATGTACATAAAGTCTTCATCGTGAATTGCTATGAAGGGTTGCGCGGGAATAAGGACATTATTATATCTATTTGGAGCAGGGGATAACTTATAAAGGGTATAGGTTTTAGGGATGGCAATCGGGATTTTAAATACTAATACTAAGCTTCGGTTACTGTAATAATATTCTACTTTTACTACATCGAAATATTCCCTAAAGTTGACGTCTAATAGTTGTTTTTCATTGTATATTTCCTGTAATCTACTTTTTATAGCTTTAAAATCGGTTAGTTTTAGCATGGAATGATGGGTACTTTTTGCTTTTATGAAACCCATTAAATTTTCTAATCTCATGAGTTCGTTTGAGATGGACTCTATGTTATCTCCTAAGATTATAAGAAACTGCGCGAGATGAGCGTACTTTACCAGCTCTGTTTCACGCTCAGCATCGCTATTTATTACATTATTAACTAACGCTTGTATTTTGTTCTGATTTTCGACTAACTTTTTAATTGCAATCATGTTAACAGTTGCCCAATTTTTATTTAAACTAATGTGGTTATTTATCTCGGCTACTAACCTATTTTCGTTTTCCTGCAAGTTTCTAATGGCCTTATCATAATGTATCGCGTCTGTATAGTCGAGATTTCCCGCAATGCTTTTTACAATTGACCCTAGTCCGTTGATAAGCCCTCTTTTAACGCGAGTAGGTTGAAATGTTCTAAGCTGCTCAGTAATCTTATCAATTTTTGAACGTAAGTATTCAATATGAGGTTCGTATAGTGATTTGGTTTTGTTATGCAAATCTGGGGATAAAGCAATCATTTGATGTTTTACAGCCTCTACGTTGGTTTCGATATTTTCTAGATCTATTACTTGTAGAAATGAGTGATAATGAGAAATTATCTTAGAAGAGCCTAAAATAAAGGGCACTATCCCGGATCCATCCTCCAGGCTAGTTAATGTTATCTCCTCCGCTCGTGCCAGGTTCAGGGTGAGAAGTAGAGTCCTGTAACAAGTGTGTGGATTTAGGGGTTCGCTTCAAACGCGTTTTAGTCACGGGGCCATGTTTTCGTTTGGTATAGATATGTATTGGTAGGTCAGCTAAGACTGTATCTACAGTGTACCGTGGAGCAGTTTTTTGTCTATTCGCTAGGGGATTGCGGATGAAAACTTGCTGATTAGGTAAGTAGTCAGCTTCCGGCTCGCGATCTTTATTGGCGTTTTCAATTAAAACAGTACGGTTATGTAATGATGATTCATTTATGATGATGTTACGATGATCCTGGATGTATTGTTGCAATGTGTTTTTAGATAAATTGATGTCTAAAGGATCTCTAGGGTCTAAATGTCCTGTTATGATATCGAGAGGCCTACACTTAGTAAAACTATGGATACTACTTTAATATGCTAGAATTGCGTAAGGCATTAAATTTATTATTGGTTCCCCTTTCTGGTTAAGTTTCAAAATCCGTATGTGTTCCAGTAAAGTAGAGTGTAACCTGTCAACTATACCGTTCTCATTTGGTGCGTAAGCCAGCGTTTTGTGATGTTGGATCTTATGCAGTCTAACGAATTCTAAAAACAGCTGGTTATTGAACTCGGGGCCACGATCGGTCACTGCTGTAATTGGGACACCGTGATGAGTACTGAATAGTAAAAGAGCCTGAACTACACTAACTGCTGTTGCATCTCGAAGATAATACGCTTGTGCGTACTTTGAGAAAGCATCTATGATAGTGAGATACTTTTGATTTTCTACGCTAAAAAGATCAAGGTGAACTATCTCGAATGGTCTGGTTGGTGGAGGAACTATATTAAACTTTTGTTTGACCGGATTTCTATCGTATTTAGTTTGACCACATATTGTACATTCATTAATATATTTTATAATGGACTCTCGCATGCGTGGCCAAAAGTAAAGATTTGACAAGGACAAGTAACATTCGTTGATACCGCGGTGGTTGGTTTTACCCTCATGGTATCCACGAATGATTTCTTGTTGCTTCAGATAATCTTTGACATTGGATAATTCAACTTTTGTAAGGACAAGGTTCATAGCCGAGTTTTTAAAGTTGCTTTGAATTACGGGGATGATCGAGTACATGTCGGAAGGGGGAATAATTAATATTCCTGTTTTAACTTTGGGGTTGACAAATTCTTTTATAGCATCCACGACGTCTTGCTCGAGATTGGATTTTGTAATCTGAATATGAGTTCGAGTGTGACTATCAAATGGTTTAGATACTTTAGGTCGCCCTTTTATATCGCTTACTATTGTAAAGACAATTTGTCTATGGAATTTGTTGAGAGGATCATCTGTTATGGGCACTTCTAAGATGGGGTTTTCGGCATCCGTATGAGCCGTGAGGGTACGAGATTCATCTGCTACTGTGGATTCTATTATAGAAGGTGGGTGTTCTGATGGATTGACAATAATAGAGCTTGTTTCATCATTATGTAACTCAATACGAGATAACGCATCTGCGTTCGTATTGAATTTTCCTTGTTTATATATAACAGTGAAATCGTACTCGCTTAATTTTAAACGCCAACGCGTTAAACGGGAATTAGGTTCCTTTAGTGACATAACCCATTGAAGGGGTCTATGATCTGTTAAGATCTTGAATTTTCGGCCAAAGAGATAAGGACGGAAATACTTGGTGGCCCAAACTATAGCCAACAATTCCTTCTCAATCGTGCTATAATTTATTTCACTAGTATTTAACGTCCTTGAAGCGTATGCGATCGGTTTGTCGGCGCCTATGGGACCCTGAGAAAGTACAGCTCCAATTGCTAAATTGCTCGCATCTGTGGTCAAGAGAAAATCTTTTGCAAAATCCGGATATTGAAGAATGGGGTCATTAACAAGGAGGGTTTTACATTTTTCAAAGCATTCGACGTAACCTTGATCAAACGTGATCTTAGATCCCTTTTTAAGGCATTGCGTCATGGGCTTCGTTATACGAGCGAAGTCTGGGATAAATTTCCTATAGTAACCTAAAAGTCCGAGAAATCTTTTAATTTCAGTTGAAGTTTTTGGTAACGGATAGTTTTGGATTGCTGAGATCTTGTCGGGATTAGGCTTGATCCCGTCTTTGCTGATGATGTGCCCAGGATAGGCCGTTTCTAACTTCAAAAACTCCGACTTGTCCATTTGGATCTTAAAATTGGACTCACGCAATCTTTGGAAGACTTTTTGAAGATTTATTATGTGCTCTTGCAGAGATGTGCTAAAAACGATGATATCGTCAAGGTAAACGAGACAGATAGTATTTTGAAGGTCTCTTAGCACATTGTCCATCACTCGTTGAAAGGTGGATGGACTATTTTTCAAACCCATGGGCATTCTCAAACATTCAAAATGCCCATGTTCAACGCTAAAGGCGGTCTTGGGGACATCCTCAGGCTTCATTTCGACCTGATAAAAGCCACTGGCAAGGTCAAGAGTTGTAAAATAGTGGCAGTTGCCCAACTTGTCTAAGACGTCAGCAATATTAGGTATAGGATATTTATCATCGAGAGTTTTCTCGTTAAGCTTTCGAAAATCTATAACGATGCGCCATTTCACTTTGCCCGAGGCGTCAGCCTTTTTTGGCACGACCCAAATAGGGGAGCTCCAGGCTGATTCCGAGGGTTGAATTATCCCTTGTTCTAGCATTTTGTTAATTTGCTCCTGAACTTCTTGCCTATGGATAAAGGGGTAACGGTAGCTTTTTGTATACACGGGGACTTCGTCTGTCGTCTTAATGGAGTGTTTTATTTTGTTCGTGAAGGTTAAAGGTTCATTTTCTAAGTAAAAAACGTCAGCATATTGCGAACAAAGTGATTCAAGGTTACATTTTTCCTCTTCATTAAGGTGACTAGTACGGAGTTTCGATAAAACTGCTTTAACCCGATCTGGTAACGCGTCCGGTTGAGCGCTTCCGACGTAAGCTTCAGCCTGGACTGGACGGTCCATAGAGAAGATGACATCATTACGAGTATGGTTGTGAATTTCTATGATGCCACTATTACCTATCCTTTACGGTTGTTAAACATTCCGCTATCAAACAGTTCGATATAGATTGCTCGTTAATGATGGCATCTCCATCTTGAATGTTAATGGGGACCCGAACTAGCTTTGATGATCCCGCTGGGATGATATCCTCATATAGATTTGTATTTCGTGAATCATATACTTTAATATCATTCAAAGCATGTTTTGTTTTAAGACTTTTGTCCTTAAAATCGATAGTGGCCTCCCACTTATCTAATAAATCAGACCCTATTAGACCATCAAAATAATCATGAAAATTATATACAAAAAATGTTACGGGATTGGTGTCACTAAATTCCGAAAAGCATGGTATCGTAATAGAATAATCACTACAAGTTACTGCATGAACATTACACACTTCAAATGGGTTGAAATCTAAGGATACGTCTTTGAAATATTTATCTACTGCACGAGGGCTGAGAAAAGATTGATTTGCCCCCGTATCTATAAGGAGTTTTAATGGAGGATTTTGAATCTGTAAGTACGGAAGCTGACGTTGGGTTTGTAAGTTAACCTCTATTTTTGCTTGTCTGATTTGGGTTCTCGTTGAAAATCCTGAGTATTATCACTGGTAGAGCTAGCAGGTAACTGAGCCTGTTCGGTATTATAATAATCATCTTGTGCCGCAAGATCATACTGGTTATAAGATTGAGACTCGTCAGTTAAATAATATTCAGGATGATCGTAAGACTCATCACCACAATAATAATCAGGATAATAATAGTCAAAACATGAATTGTCATATGCAACAGTTATTAAAATTCATCTCCCTAGTTTTAAAATAATTGCTAGGTGAAGGATTTCCGTGCTTGGTCCAGTCGTGCGCGTTATTGCCGAAGGGGTTCGGACGGAACGGTTTAGAAACAAAATGGCTGACACCACTCATAGGCCGAGGTTGAGTCTGTGGTGCCGTAAACTGCGGCGTAGGGCGTGGTGGCATCCTAAACGCATTATTCGGGTTGTAATTCGGGGGTGGAGCGCGGAACATCTGCTGAGTACGTGATGGGCCGGCTTGATACGCTTGACCAAAATTCTGCCTAAATTGATGTGGTGCAGGTGACATAAACTGTGGTTTTGATGGACCCGGCATATTAAATTGAAAAGGCTTAGCGGGTGGCATATTGAAAAAATTAGGTTGCAATCTAGGCTGACCGTTTTGCGTGTGAACCTGCCACTTTTTGTCTGGTAAGTGTTCATTTCGTTGCTGTAAATACATGGTGTTTAATTCACTTTGTACGAACTCGAGAGCCTTTTCCATTGTTTCGGGGCGCATACAACGAATGCGACATCCTAACGGGTCCTTCAAACCACGCAAAAAGGCTTGCAAAGTTAGTTTTCTATAAAGTTCTCTTTTAGATTCTATAGTTGTAGTTACCGATTCGTGCAAAGTGACATATGTCATGATGGTTGCAAAAAGATTCTGACATTTTTCATAAAACTCCTGGGGTGACCCAGAGCCCTGCGATAAGATGGCCAAATCATTGTATAAAGCTGTCTCATCGCGCTGATCTGCAAAATTATTAACTAAAGCCGCGCGGATGCCGGCCCAATCAGAAGGAATGCCGTTCGTGTTTATTAAACGGGCGGCAGGACCTGTTACTTTATTAAGTATACCATTTAGAAGTGACAGTTTAACTAACTGGTTATCGGGGTCAGTGTCTATAAATTCGGAAACTAATTGGTCACAGAGTTTTATGAACCGTGTAAGAATGTTCGGGTTCCCATCAAAATCGGGAACCAGGCGGAGGGCCTTAAAGATATACTCTAGACTAGCCATCTTAGTCTCCACGGAATTATTTAAACTATTATCTAAACTTAAATCTCTATTAGAATCGTAACGACTCGATCTAGACGAAATACTTAACCTAGAACTCCCGAATTGCCTTAGATAGGAAATCTTGGAAAAATTTAAGGACTTATAAAGTAAGGAAAGCAAGACACTAAAAGATTTTAATGTACTTACATAAACAGCATCTTTGGCCTCTTTTGCGGTATCGATTTCTTGATACTCCTGGCTGCAGCTCGACGTGTAGATTCGGACACTCGGCAGCGGAGCTTGGAAGCCCCCGGGCCTACGCGAACGCGGATTTTGGTTTTTTTAAGAACGAAAAACGACTCGCGAACCGGCCCGCGAGTATCCTACCTACTGCGCCAATTACGAAGGCTACAGCCGAAGGATGTAAAAAAAACCAAAATTTTCACACTATATTTATTATATATAAAAATTATTACAGTAATTTAGACTAAGACGCGACAATTCATTCGATGTTAGAATAAAAAGTGCCTATTGCTAGGGAGCGGCGCGGTGCGCGGGCGCGGTCACGTTGCACGTTCACGTTGTACGTTGTCAGCAATCCGTAGCCGTCGCATGTTGATGCCTAAAATTAACTGGGTCGGGGTAAAGCGTCCGGTCAGCGAAATGAGCGAGTGGAAGGCATGTAACACACTGGCAAACACTATTCACTTTAATTATTTTTTCGAAATTCGGGAAATAAATGAGTAACGTTTATCCTTGGCATTTGTATTTATAGTGGTGAAGAATCAAATAAGTTCATGCAAGATTGCAAGCAGACACACTGCAAGTGGTATTTCATCCCTATGCACGTCTGAACAAGCGTTGCGGATGGCGGTGGCGGCCGGCGGCTCTTTGCAAGTCTCGTCACGTTGTACAAGATAGGTATAGTCGCTTTGCTTCTTTAAATATAATCTTAGGCAGATAGGTGATAGGTGAAGTCAAGCCAACATCTTAGTTATTCACTATCGAAACCAGATAAAGTTTTGTACACCTCCGCTTACGAATTGTGAATCCCCATTTTTTGTCACGATAATGTAGACCCCCGCCGAGTAGACCCCTGGGGGTCCATCTGGACAGCTTTGGGAATAAATGATCTACTGCAGCAATACTGTATGGTATAATACCAACAAAGGCGCCGTTCTTATGTATCCGTAATCTTGTCGCAATAGTGATTCGTTATCTGTCCAAATGTAGAGTAGTATTTGATTTGGTCCATAGGTCGCTGGTTCATATCCGGCTCGAAGGACCATGTGCAGAACATTGGGTAGTGGACTGTATTTTGTGGATTTGGCTGGTAATAAAATGCTTCGGTATGTTTGACGTGCACACTCATTTATTTGCGGTAACAAAGAGAAAGAATACAGGAAAAAAAACTACAAAGTTGCCAGCATAAAAACATTGCCATGTTTAGTACAATAAAAAAATGTTGGTAATTCCAACAACAGCCAGGATAAGTTTTTTAAGAAAATTAAATAAATGGTTTAAGAGAAATAGAAAATGTTACTATTGCTTACACAAACCAAAGACTTGAGATATTTTATTTGGTTCTAAACCAACTAATTTGTTTTTCATTTTTGTAAGTAAAAATGTTAATTTGTGTAAGATTTTCAGGTAAATATAAGATTTCGTCTTAGTAAAAGGATAAGAGAAGATTTCGTGATCAAAAATAAGTCGGTAAACGAGACATTTATTAAAATCATCATCTCGAATAATACAATAATCACGAAAAGTCAAAAGAAAATACAAAACAGTTTTTGTTTACCTGTTTCTAAAAATTATAATTTAAATATTTTAAACACCTATTGCTTCGTAATTAGTTTCACTACTTTGGAAATTACAAAAATTATTTTCAAACTAAAACAAATTCTAACGTATATGTATATTCATTCTAACGTATATGAATATAAAAACATATAAATAATGAACAAAAAGAAAATAAGTTCTTTATCGTGTAGCTACATAACTACATAAAATTAAAACACCCACATACACACATTAAAATCAGCAATTAAAACTAAAGAATTATATCAACTTATGCCACAAGTGTTTTTATTATCGTATTCAAATAGAGGATTGAATTTAAGAACTACAAAGAAGCTACAATGTAATTACCTAACTGAAAAAACAAGTATTGATTGAAAATCGAGTTTTTTTTATCAATACCGATGATATTGCCTAAAACAGTGGGCAAGGCAACAGATTTTCCAACATTTTCTAAGAAGTTTATATTCTAAAATCATAGAAGCTTCGGATGTCGTTGTTAGAACTTCTATATAAATAATACGCATTCAGTAGTGCCACTTCTAATATATAGACAATAACTTTTTTTTTGCCAGTGAACAGTTTTGTGTTCGCTAGAGTAATACGAAATACCTAAGGCTCATGTTTATCAACATGACGCATATACTATATAAATATAATAACAACATTTCATACACTTACACCAATTCGATACCTCCTAAGTATACTGAGTCATCAAAAAAATTAAGGTATTTTATTATTTTTTATATAAACGTACATAATAAACCGTGATCTTAAGATAGTGTTAAAAAAACAATAATTAACAAGATAAATTCAAGTCTACTAAATCAATTTCAACCTCAGTTAAAATCGTACTTGTTTTGTGATCCAAATAACATCCTACCAGTGTACGCGGGGCGAGGGGGAAGCATTGCCAGAACAGATCCCTCCTTCCCACTGGGCACCCTGGGCAAATGCCCAGGACCCGGCAATCTATAGGGGCCCCTAGTTCCTGCCAAATCACCAAACCAATACCGATATTTATTACTGAAAAACTTATTTAATTAGAGTAAGTCGAACCTCAATTAGGGACAATATATTCGACTTGTTTATTAGCTTTTGCATGCGCGAAGCTACACTGCTCTCGCCAAAAATAAGGCTATCGAAATTCAGCATGCTTAGAAAATTTTAAATATGTGAGAATCGCCCCATTGAAATTAAAGATTATCTATTTATCTATTGACTATCAATAAAAAAATCTGAAATCTTGTTTATCTACTTTCATTGTCTATTCTAGTAATAAAAATAGGGGCCCCATTATTCTTTTATGTCCAGGGCCTCCAATAGGTTAAAAACGGCCCTGCAAACGGTGCGAAAAATTTTAGATTTACTCTATGAATAAATAATATCAATGGTACAATAAATAATAAAGGAGGAATCGGTGACATAATGCAAAACAGGGATGAAGATGGTAAGTTATTTTTATTTATATGTATAAGTGCGATTTTGTTATTTCTTTGTGATAACCCGTGAAAAACGAATTCAGATCTGATCAGATATCAAGTTTTTCAGATCGTATCAGATCTGTATTATAAGACTGTTCGTATCTGAATTTCTCGGTGATTTTAGATATGCAACTATCTGTTCATATCTATAAAACAAAACTGCATCTATCTCTTTCAGATATGATCAGATCTGATTTCTCCACTAGAAAAATTGATAGAATATTTCCCAGATATGATCAGATCTGATTTCTCCACTAGAAAAATTGATAGAATATTTCCCAGATATGATCAGATCTGATTTCTTCACCAGAGAAATTGATAAAATATTATTCAGATATAATCAAATCTGATCAGAACTGTTTCCTTTGACTAATAAAAATTGTTAAAATAATTTTCAGATATGATCAGATCGGTATTTTAATCTGGATCTATCCGGATATATCTGTTCAATCTGATTATATCTGGGCAGTCTCATAATACAGATCACACAATCACACCAATTGGCCTAGCCATCCATAAGGTACTTTACCTTATGGATACTAGGGTAACAGATAGACATACATATATCTATATAAATAAGTAATATTTATAGAAGTGTATATAAATGCCCATGACTCAGGTACATATGCTCGTATTCATCACATAAACATCTGATCCTACTGGGACTCGAACCCTGGACCGTCGGTGCGAAAGGCAGGATCAGTACTGTTGCACCTAACGGTAGTCAATGAATAATAGCAAGGATGTATTGTAGAATATCCCTTTAATTCTTCCATATTACTCCGGATGATATTTCTTGCTCCTCGCTTTGGGTATCGAATGGTGATAACAGAACTTAAAATGGAGATCGATGGAAATGGAGGGCATTGAAAAAACACCAGGTAATTCGCCCTTCTAAAATAGCATTACTGAAAATTATTGTGATATTACTCCAGTAACATAGCCGTATAATTCTTTTGCCCCATCTACTCTTAATTTCGAGTTGATTTATATTCCTGCGGTTGCTACCCCTGCATCTGACATTAATGATATCACATACTCACCGTCCAATAACGTGAAACGTTATTGGACGGATAAAGGAAGGCTAAGATAAAAGATAAAGGAAGGCTAAGAGAACGTTTTCATAAAAATGGAAGGATCAGGAGAAAAAATATAATGTTAATAGAGATTTAGAATATTCCAGTAGAAACGGAAGAGTATCTATATGGTAAACCTTAAAGCTATTTTTTGAGCATTAGAATTGCCTAGATCTGGGATTCCCCTAGTGGTGGTGGTTTCTTGCCCAAAATATTTTTGGCATCCTTCCAGTCATGTACATAAAATGTAAGTAAAAAAAACCGCGCACTTTTTGACTTCCCCTCGTACTTACGAGATAGTTGTCTTTCATCAAAGTTATTATTTGAGGCCCAACGAAAATGTCAGCTCTTAGTTTTTCTGTACTTAAAAATAGTTTTTGTCAAAATAAGGCAAACCACGAAGCAGTTTCAACTAATGCACTATGTACTGCTTCATCAGTCTCATCACGTCCCACGTTTTGTTTGCCAACAATCATATTTTCCTTCAAGGCCTGCTCTTTTAGATCCTATGATCGTGTTTTGTTCTACTGTCTCTTAAACTGGTGTTTTTTTTGGTTCCGAACTCATTATAGGTACACCGAACTTCAGTGGTGCTCGTTTACTCCATTTTCTTAAATATTCACTACACAATTCGCACACGATATTTGGATCCCACGGTCAATCTGAGTTCTTAATCTGGATCATAAAATAGTCAAAATAAGCTTATTTTTCGAATGTTTCCTTAATTTTTTCACCACATTTTCCTCATAAAATTAACAAAATGTATTCGGATTATTTTAACAACTCCTCCTAGACCATGACATAATGAGATGTTATTAGATAGTCACAAGTATTGGCGGAATGCGAACACAGTAAACATAACAAAATCGGTATATTTTTTCCGAAGTGGGTATTTTAGAAACTAAACTTAGTTTTGACGTTCTAAAACTTCATCACGTCAATCAGCAAATCATATTATGGGATAAATATCTAGCATATATTTAATACATACTTATAAAAAACATATTGTACATAGACTTACCAAAGAATATTAAACTCTCCCAATTGATATTGAGCTCTTTGTACTTTTCTAGAAGGATATTGAAATTTTTGGGTTATTTGATGTGCTTTTGTCTGTACCCATTAAAATAGGGGAATATTCTGTTAAAGGAGGTGCCAGTTAAAAGAAACCATCTGATTTATCGTCACAAATATATTTACAATATTTACAAAGGTCCATTCTTAAGTACATAATGTTAAAGCTATCCAAAAATTTGTACAGTTTTTCAAGTGAAACAAACGGGTCCTACTTTGAACATGAATTGGTGGTCGGCATCTACGAAGGATGGAGGCTGGAAGTCCGTAATAGGTAGCTTCTCACTCCTGGAAGTTCGTATTTCTAATACTATTTCACCGACGCCTTCCTGTAAATATAGAATGAAAAGTGAGATGGTTTTTAATATTAACCAGTACTTCAACGCCCGCGCCTTTGTCTGTAAGAGTTTGGAGTAGACTTGCGGTCAGACATGGCATTTTGCGACGTCGTATACACGTATAGAGTGATATACTGGGCATGGTAATTTAGGTCCTCGATAAAATCGCTTTCCTATCTATTTATAGTTGACACCTAACTTCGGTATAAAAAGATTTAGTATGCAATCCAAAAAATCAACGAACTATAAAAGAGAACAATAAATGTGTTTAGAACGGATCCTTCGGTATTAGGTATTAGTTTCATTAAACGTCCACTATATGAGTTTTGTGTTGACGTCATTTTAGCTATGACACTCCGGGGAAGATTACGAATCTAATGATACCTCTTCAAAATCGTTCGAGCCGTTTACGCTACAGGAAGTCATAACAACTAAATTTCTACACACATTTATACTATATATTCACTTATATTTTTGATTTAAAATTATGTCTTTAATAGATAAAGTGTGACATAAGTGAAAAGAAAAAAAATTGGGACTTTGTCAATTCTCAGAGTCCATGGATAACGGATCACAGGATGATCATCGTGTGATCACGGCTCCTGTAAAGGAGTTAAAACGTCAGAATTAAATATAAGTTATGCGCAAAAAACCTTAAAACAGTTGTTATATTTAAATGGGGACCGCTGCTTCGCTAATAAATACCCAAAGCGTGTCCCTGATGGCAAAACGGGTAAATCTTGTATGATCCGTATTGCTCCTGTAGTAGTTGAGTGAAGCATATCTTATATAATTATATTTTTCGTTCCAATTTACCACTGTTAACATTGAAACACATGATATGATATTGTTCACACTCGACACTGAAGAGCATTTCAAACAAGTTAAAGTATCTTTGTCATCATCAGTCATATATTTTATCACTGTCATGGATGGTGACGTTGTAAAAATTACAACAATAGTGTCCTGAAATGCTCGGGTTCGGTAACAATATGTGTAAGTTTAAATATCCACTCGCTTATTGTTTGAAATGAGAACTAATATCGAATTTATTTCGATCATATTTCTGGTACTATTTTATCTGTTGTTTTGTATTTTTTCGCTACAAAGTTGTAAATTGATAGTAATTGATATGCAAAATTTGTATAGCTCGTATTGCATGTTAATATACTATAAACAAACAGACCTTACTTATTTTTGCCCGATCAAGAAGAAAATGAAGTAGATTGGGTAGTACACCCGAGGCAACAAGTTCGGATCAACCCATGCAATAATTTTACACGGAAAAAGTAGCCAGAAATTACAAATACGTGTAGCGCTTTACCACCATTTGTTAGTATTAAGCATAGTTTATATAAGGCTCGAAATGTCGAAAAAGGTATTGAAAAGCTCCATCACAAAGATTTATGTGCAGTAGAAATACCAAGAATCCAAAAAAAACTTTTAGGTATATTACTGTATATTTTTTTTGTTATTAAAAACATTAGCGCAAAATAGATCCCGACTATTTTTTTTGTTATCAAAAACATTAGGGTGAAATAGCAAACATTAATTAATATTTAATTGATGGTACCTACTTTAGATGCATGTCCAGAACCATTTAGTCAATTAATTACGATACATGGAGATATCGGCAGTTCAGAGGATACTACTAATGTAAGGCCATTGTTTTATTGACTTTTTGTGACAAAAAAGAATTTACACACGAAATGTTACACACGACTAAAATGGAAAAATAGTTATTCAAGGCTGCAAAGTTGAGTTTTCCCCGCGAGTAACTTCTATTGAAACCGGAGCAAGCGAAGGATACTAAGATTGAACCACTCGCTACGTTCGTGGTTCAAAGATAAAATGCTAAGCATTGCGA
The DNA here is from genome assembly GCA_927399485.1 of Calamotropha paludella. NCBI lineage: Eukaryota > Metazoa > Arthropoda > Insecta > Lepidoptera > Crambidae > Calamotropha > Calamotropha paludella. The sequence continues at coordinate 21,661,322 of OV656805.1, read as the reverse complement.
GGTTTTCAAAGATACAAGACGCTAAAAACTGCTGCTGAGCGAAACACAATTTTGCAAGTGCATAAAAACAGCTGGCAAAACAAACGGCAAATTGGTTAAAAATAAATTAAAAGTGAAATTACCCCAATGAGTAATGTAAAATGTATTTTCTTTTAAATTGTTTTGTTTTTATAAATGTGAATTGACGTAAATTTTTTTTTGCTTTGTACACTGACAGTTATTTTTCGGGTGCGGTCCGAATCTGATATGTAATGAAATGAATGAATGTATAAGTATTTGTTAAGATTTGCTAAGAGTTGTCAATCTTCTCGTTGAAATATTCAGTTAGAACTCATAAATGGCCTAACTATAGAGGGCCATGCCCTAGAAGAACTGCGATACTACAATATAACCTCTTTTGCTATCCTTACTTTTTAAAAAGGAAGATTTAAAAATGTTTACATCTCACTGCCATAGATTAGTATTGGTATTGTGAGGGATCTGCAAAAGATATAATACTGATACGGACAAGTAGAAATAAAATTTAAATCCTTTGTCACTAATGTCTACTATGGGTAATGTTAACGTTACATTTCATCAAAATAAAATAATGTGATGTATTAAAACAAAACAAAGAAGTAGGTAGGTCCAACATGTAATATTTTGTTTCAGGTGCGAATGAAACTTAGTCGTTATTGGATAATTACATACCACTAGACAATGCCCAATCTCAAGAATTTTTTATGTCGCGTATTGAAAGATCAGCCGATGTTACCCCAGATCTTTGTGTTTAACGCGGTACCCAAACAATCAATAATTACGACAATAAATCTACACAAACAGTACCAAATTATGAACAGCACGAATAGTTTGCCGAAATAATGGCGTAAGATTATTTTGGTGACAACGAACATTAAAAAAATATATTTAAAAAAGCATTTTCAGATATAAACAAGAAACTAGTCACTAATATTAACATGATTAAATAATAATATGATATTAAGTGGCCGTGTTAAGTTTAAGTTAGAAGAGAAAAAGTTTTGTTTATTTTAATCTTAGACCATAACAATTTTAATACATATAAGGATAAATATATTTACTTGACATTATAGATTTAAAGCAAATCTTTAACTTCATATGAGTAGCCCCTCCCAAGGGAGAATGACAGGTAATTCATAAAATTCTCTTCTGAACCACTAAAGGGGCAATTTATCAGTCGTACCCTTGAGGACACCGTCCGGGTGTTCAGCAGAGCAGCGCCCGAAATATGTAATGTACGCGGAAGTGTAAGAACTAAAAAGAATACCATTACCTTGCAGTCATCTTTTAGAACTTGTGGTTCTTTGAATTCGAAGGAATTTGATCCAAACAATTTGATGTCGTTCGCTCTTGTGATTTCGTCTGGGATGTCAGATCTGAGGGTACAACAAAATTGTGAATCAAAGTAAAAACACGAAAATTCAAATCTGATCAATTATCTTCATCTCCATTATTTTGCAAGCCCGTGATTAAAGAAACAAATCACTTTTCAAGATCAGGGTTCATTTTCCCACGTTTTTCTCAGGTCGCTTTCTTGTTTGTCTGTCTGTCTGTCTGTGCAGTTGGATTCTTACAACTCAATTTTGAGGCACTTCCCGGCCACCTAGCGAGCTGAAATTTTTGGAGCAAGTCAGAACCAGATAACAATGCATCCTAAAATAACTTTTAACTTTCTAGGTGCACTTTCAGGTCAACTTTCGGCAACTTTCACTTTTGTATGGGGCTTATCCGATTGTTGCGTAACACATGGTTACTTCGTTGAGTTAATAATTAAAAAGAATAAAATAATAATACTAGATTTAAAAATCTAAAAATCCCACGTTTTTCAGTGATCAAAAAAGAATAAAATAACCCGGCGGGGCCAAGCGAGGGGCCACTCAAAACGTGGGGGCGCATGTTACTTATGGAGATGTTATGAGATTTATGATATGCATAGATGTTGAGAGTATTTGTAAAGATGCGCCCCCACGTTTTGAGTGGCCCGCCGCTTGGCCCCGCCGGGTTATTTTATTCTTTTTTGATCACTGAAAAACGTGGGATTTTTAGATTTTTAAATCTAGTATTATTATTTCCTTTAGGTCGACTGAAAAAAGATACCGTTATCAAACTATTGGTGTCTGACTGCTGGAGCACAGGCTTGTTTTATAGATGGAAACACTGAAGAAATTAATAGACTGTAATCCACCACGGAAAGGTGGGTATTAACGGCTTCAGATGGACCGGGACCAACAGCCGAAACACAGATGGCTAGAAATAATTATGTTTGGTCACCCATCTGATGATTGCGAAAATTGCTTAACATTCGCAATCATAAACCAATGATAATAAGTATGCTATAGAGCTTATCAATTCATAAAAATCACTTTTTTTGATATTTTCTGGCTTGAGATGCTTAAAACGTTGTTTCTGTGTTAGGTCACAAATGAATTATTAATATAAAGTAACTTGAAAACAATTAATTTCTTGTGGGATTCGAACCCACGCGACTTTTCGCGATACGAACCAGAGATTCGTATTCGATTTGGAAATTTAAGGAACTCTAACATTCTGATATTTTTTATAGTGCATACTGCATATAACCATTTAATTAGTAGATTTTTTATGTAAATAAATTCACAGTAGATAAAATTCACCTTTTCTCAGAAGTCAGGGGGAACTGAAACTCAAATACTTCGTAATTTTTAGAGTTTGATATTTTTAAGGGTTAGAGTTCCCGTTTTTTGAGAAAAGTTATATTATTCTTAGTGTGAATTTCTGTTTAGTTATTTAACAAATACCTTTGAATGGTGTGGGTATTAACACAGGTATATGTGAAGTTTTGCCTCGCACTATTCGACAGCAACCTCAGGAATCGCAGTTGTATGACTCCGTAGCCCTCGCTGTCGTAAGTTATCTAAACGCAAAAATAACGGACTTTAAGAATACATTCTTAAAGTAAATCACAATCGGTTATAGATAAGAGACACTAAATATGTTTCTCAAATGAAATTAATCTTTTACTTCGTTAGTTTTAAGTGTATTTGTGCTATGTTTCTACACTGTAAACATTTCATTGCTCGTGGCTGTATACCATATATCTTATTTGAGGTATATTTTTTAAATTGGAAAATCACATGTTTTAAATATGAATCTCGCATATTAGACATATTGGTTATGAAGAGGAATGAATATTAGTTTTTCAGACTGACTGCTTGACAGCATTATTATCATAAACTGTTTTTTACCAATAAATATTGTACTCTATGGGATGAATTTAAGTTGAAAATATATTGGAAAAGGTTGTCATTTCTGGGTAGGTTAGGTTCGATGTGCTGTACTTGCCTTGTAAAAAGTTGTGGCAGATTTGACGCAAGTATTTAATAAATAAGTAGTTTCACAATCAGTTACCAATTTTAAATAACAATTATCATCAATCACCCTTATCGTATGATAATAAGAAGTCCTAATGTGGTATAGCAGACTTAGTTCCCAATGTCCTGTCCACTTTGTAATAAAGTTTCCACGGTCACATTTTAAACTACGTGAACATTCTTGACACTCAATACTGTAGCTGTATTTCCTTCTAATAAGGATCGCTAACAATCAAAACTCTATACATCCTTTTAATTTGATTGTACATTTAATTATTCATGCACATTTAATTATAGATAAGAGGTTAATTATTAATTTTATATTTATACGTCAAAAATGCAAAGAAACGACGCTGCGTGTGAATCACGCTCAGGTGTAGGGCATGTCTTACCCTATGTCCGTTGTTTAGTTGAGAAAACTTATGTTTGTCATCGGCTGTGTAAAGAGCTTGTTCAGTGTCGTCTGGATGCAAGCAGGTAAGGTGACCCTTGCAATATACACGGACGGGCATGTCTCCGCCGCGCGCGTCTATCCAGTAGTACCCTGTAGTAAGTTACAATTTAGCATATAAATAAATGAATAATTATTATTTATAATAACTTTTTAGTAGTAAGTTCGGTGTATTTTTGTATTTTGTCAGGTTGTGTGTATTTGGTACTCCGTATCAAATATGAATGTACTTTTATTAGTGATTCCTGCAAAATTATATAAGGTTAATATTAATTCATTATTTCGTCGTTGAGCGTGCAAAAATCGCTATGTGTTATTTACCTATTTTCGGATTTTTATGCTACTGTAAAAACAGTCATTTAAGTCATCTTTAAGGGCATCTTTCAGCTGCTATGTAATAAATGAAATATTTAAAGAGTTTCGGAATGTTGCTCTGTGACATTCAAACTTCGAAGGTTCCATATATACACGTTAAGTGTTATAATCTCAGTTATAATTCATAGAGCTGAAACAAATTTATAAAAAAACACATAGCGACTCTTTCACGCGCAACGACGATTTGTAAGGTTCTGTCTTGTCAGTTTGATTCGGTCTTAGTAGGTACATTATGTATACATTGTTTTCTAGGATTGAGATGGGGGAGTACTTCTAATTATGAGTTTTGTTTTAGCTGTGTTTATTTGCGAGGTTGTGATGGATTATTTTGATAACGTGACTGTGAGTCAAGTCTGTTTCTTAGATTTTGAGCATGTTTCACTTAAATGCCGAATTGTTTTTAGAATATGTGTTGTGTTTTAAGCTCATTTGTTATTTATTATGTTAAGATCACTGAAGATATGTTATTTTTGTAGTTTTTGGTACTATTGACTTGACCTTTATTTATTAAGTTATTATATCTATAGCGAACCTGAAACTTACCTATACGTTTCAGAAAAAGGAGCACCTATACTGTGGAGTGTACGGTAAAACCACCTTTTTTTGGGGGAGGCCTCAGTACAGCAGTGGGCATCTTTCAGCTGGGATGATGATTGCTATTATTAATTTGTTAGTGTCTTTATACCATCAGTGAGGTTGGCGTGAGCGGTGCGGAGGTCGCGGCAGGAGAGCGCGGGACTGGCACGGGTACCGCGCGGCCGCCGTGCTGCGTCGACAGCCGCTCGGGCGGTTAACACGCCCTCCATCACCTCCCGCACCCAGTCCACATCCTCTTCTTCTAATAACAATTGAAAACATTACATTTTATCCAACATCGTTTTAATTGACTTATTTAAACATGTAATAATGTAGGTACGTAAGAGTACTGGCCTTCATAAGATTTGAACAGTTGTAGATATTAACAACAGCAAAAAAGGAAACGTAAATGATACCATATTATTGTAATAAGTCTAAAATTTTTATAATAATATGCAGTCATCGTAATAAGTAGTCCAAATTTGTAGGATTTCGTAACGCTATCGGCATATGGATATGCCTTTTAATCCCGTTTGCTAGGAATTTATTTATAAATAGCTTTAAGGTTTCGGATATTATTGGGCAAAAAATTATACCAACTAGTTTCATACGAGTTCTAAGCATAGAATATGTTTAGAATATCTTGACGCTAGGTTTTATAAAAGTGGAAAAAAGGTCAAATTAATTCTATGTATTTGAAGCTACCTGGTAAATGCAATGGTTATTGTGGCGGTGTTTAACAAGAAAGGTAAAAACATTGTAAATATGTGCGAGAGAAAGAGACAACATCATAAATTTAGAACGTGTTGACTTTTTCTATTGTCTTACGTTATATAACTCGGACTTCTTATCATTTACGTTTTTATATATAGTATATATAGATATAAAGTATATAAAAAACGTAAGCAATAATATAAAGTAAATTGAAAAAGTCTTTTTTTTCAATCTACGCAACGCAGGCAAGCAATAATTATTAACAAAAGCTCCTGGGTACTTTAGTAAGAATGTCAAACTAAATAAAATGCAGAACTTGGCTTCTGTATTTTATATACATGAAATTACAATACCTGTAATATATCATTTATTACAACATAGAAAGCATAATTTTAAATTGCATTGTCTGGATACAATAAATTACAATGTTTTTTTGGGGCAAAAAAGAATGTTGTCGGTATCACAATGATGATTTTCATATATTACAAACCATTGGTTCAAAATTATCATTTTATATTTTTGATTAATAGTAAATTATTGTTTTATAATATTGCAATATAAATAACAATTCGCCGCATCCCGTCATATTAAGCAATACGCCAGCTGTCAACTGTCTGCCACATGTGCAGCCAACTATGCAAAACAATTCTTTGACGCGTCCGACATGTCGCGTCATTCGGCATCTAAGCTTCTAGCATGAATGTTCGAATGTGCTCTCTCTCCTTTGTTTGTGTTATTTTTGCTGCTTTCGTTGAGTTTATTGTTACTAGTTTGTTGAGTTCTTTTTACGTTTTTGTGTGCGGCTTCAAGCACATCCCAGGAGAAGCAATCTGATTTCATTTCTCCTAAAAAGAAAAGGCCACGTGGGGCTTTTTCTCACAACGAAAAGTCAATCATAGTAAATGTATACAAAGGCATTATAGAGGCCACAAACAGAAGGTTGGAGTTCACAGAGTGTGCGAAAAAAACTGCTGAATTAACGGGAGTAGCACTGTTAAGTGTATACAATATTTTGAAGTAGTATAAAAAGAATAAAGACTTTGATCCACCGAAAAAACCTGGACCGCAGATGTCGTTTAAAAACAAACTGAACGAGTTCACATTCTCGACAATCCGAAGAAAAGTGCATCAACCTTTCTTTAGAAACGAAATGCCGACTATTGAAAAGGTAACTATTAATTTCTTAGCTTTTTCATTTAAAGAAAACCATATTTCATATTTTTCAGTTTTAACATTGCATAACATCTCTTATAGGTACACAAAGAGCTATATGCTGATGATAAAATGCTCAAAATGTCTAAATCTACAGTGCGGAAAATACTGAAGCATTTAAAATTCAAATACGCAAGCCTTAAACACCGTAGTGGTCTCATAGACAGGCAGGATATCATATTATGGAGGGAAATATACCTGCAATGTATAAAACAATATCGACAAGAGGGTCGATTTGTTTCTTATCAAGATGAAACTTGGGTGAATGAAGGCAAGTATTAACTGATAGTTAATATCTTCATATTTTAAAATAAATTTTCACGCTGGCTGTAACATAGATGATATAACTAAAGTTTTGGGAGCTGATAGTTTGATATATTTTTCTATTAATAAGTTCATAATACAAATTTTACATTCATATGGCATACAGTAGAGTTGTTAGATTAGATTAAGTTTCATGTCAATATTCATACTTATTATTTATATTATTCATACCTCTTTATATCATAATCGTCAAAATAATAGAATTACATATTATTATTTAATGTTTTGTTAATATGAGTAATGTTCAGTTACTATTTTAGTAATATTTGTTTCTGCGTTATTATTAAGTTTTTAAACGAATATTATATTTCTTCTAGGTCACACTGTAAGCAAGACTTGGTTAGATACCACGGTCCAATCATCCCGGTAAGCCTTCCAAGAGGGACTAACCACCGGCCTTAAGTCTCTAACTGGAAAAGGAAGGAGACTTATAATTTGCCACATCGGTAGTGAAGAAGGATTAGTTGAAGGAGGCCTATTGGTGTTTGAGGTAAAAAAAGGGACCGAAGACTACCACAAAGAAATGAATTAAGAACTGTTCGAGGAGTGTTTTAGGGGCATATTACCGAAATTAAAACCTAATTCTGTGGTTGTAATGGACAATGCCCCTAACAACTCCAGAAAAGTAGAAAAAACTCCAGTGAAGTCATGGAAAAAGGCTCACATAGAAGATTAGTTCAAATAAAAAAATATTGAATACAGCGAAGAAATGACTAAAACACGCTTGATGGAAGTTGTAGAACCTAAGAAAGCTAAATACAGCAAATGTTGCGTGGATTAGATGGCAGCCGAGATAGGCATCACGGTACTACAGTTACCCCCTACCACTGCGAACTAAACCCAATTGAGTTAATATGGGCACAAGTAAAAGAACATGTCGCTAGAAACAACAAACTATTCAAGATGGCGGAAATGAAGGAATTGTTACTGGAAGGAATAAATAAAAAACTGCAGTGGAATGGCAGGGGGGTAGATCACATATATAATAAAAGAAGAAGGCAAGTTATAAAAGCTCGACAAGTTATAAAAGATTGACAGTGTCTGACACATTCATAATAAATGTTGGAGAGAGTGATAACAGTAGCTCTGATAATGACACAGATTCTGATAACGAATAAAGTGTTTTTATAAGTCTTGTTTTACTTATTTCCCATAAGAGAAATCCACTCCATTCTACTTACTGACAAATTATTTTTTTCAAACTGATTGAAAAATAGATTTACTATTTAGTGTAGGCACTACCAAATAGTTTTTATATTGGTCAAATACTTTTCACCTTTCGGATTTTTATTTCATATGAAATTTATAGCCCTCCTTCTTGTTATTTCTATATGGACGATCTCAATAGTTTGTGGATTTACTTACATATATCACTCAACGAAAAGCTTTATTACTTATTTTCTGGCTTTAGATACCTATCGTAGAATATTTAATTCCCTGATACTAATTTCAATGCAATCCATAATACAAAATTATTAATACAGCGCGTATTAAATGTAGCTTGTATAAAAAAATGTTTCTTACTTCTGAAACTTATGACCAACTTATATAACTTATATAAATTATTCCATGGAATAAAAAATCAGAGTTTACATTTTGTATATTCTATGCCATTATTATATTAAATAGAATAATGGCATAGTCAACATTGTTTACGTTATAGCTCAAGCAAGAAAAAAACGGACTTTACGTGAAACAAGTTATAATATAATTAATTTAAAATTTATTTAGTTTAATAAACAGATTTATTACAGATTGTGATATACTGTAATATAGCTAAACTAAAATGTATTGTGATAATAAATATACACGTGAATAAGTATATTCATATTAATATAAAAATAACACGAAATGGATGAAACATGACCGAACTTACATTAAAATTGAACTAAAGATTTCGTTAAAAACAAGTGGCACATCTCTAAAGCTTTTGACATGGCAGCAATATATTTATTAGTAACACATCTTTTAACTATTAGTTTCAAAACAAAGCTTGTTTGTTTAGTATGGATAATTGCAAACAATGTAAAAATATAAAAGTTAATAATAGTACAGGACATTTGTTTCTTTATGTTGGGGCACATTTCGTTGCTGCTTATTATATAAACAATTAACAACATACATTAGATATATAATTAAACAACATACCGTCCTCTATCCTGTCATCTGTAGTAGTTTCAACTGAGTCGGTATTAATGCTTCGTCGCCTTCTAGTGTATGAAGAGAACAATTCAGCAGGCAACGGTGGTACGGTTGCTGGAGGTCCTGGGGGTCCTGGAGACCCGGGTGGACCTGGTAAACCCGGTCTTCCTTCTGGACCTGGATTGCCTTTAGGTCCAATGGCGCCTTCGGGTCCAGCGACGCCAGTTAAGCCGGTTTCGCCCTTAAGACCTGGGGGTCCGGTCGGGCCCTAAAACATTATTATAATGAAGCGCTGGTTACCTATTTTTGTTGTACGATTACGAAGCATGGATAATACAATGGTAGGTATATTATTAAAGAAAAAGAATCAAGTTGGTAATATTTTGAATTATAAACCTGATTCCAGATTTATTATGAATTTAAAAGAAGGCAAAATCGTTATTTCTTAATCGCATTAATACTTAACTTGTCTTTAGATATGGAACATTAAAAAGTTGTCATCCTTAGCGCAGCGAAAATATATAGGGTAAAAGCCGGATAGTTGCCTCAGACGGATACATGCCTCAGTTTTGAATACGCTATGTTAGGTATGTTGGTGGCATTAGTGGTTGATTATGATTGGAAGTGTCCTCCCTGCTGACCTAGGTTTCATATAAGCCGTTAAAGTAGGCGCACGTGTTTTGTCTCTGTAAGCAAAAATCTTCCGCGGTGAAACTTTGACAGGCGTCGAAATTATATTGGTAAGTCTTTACTATTAAATATTTTTGTTATTAATTGTAGTTTCAGTCAACTTTTTGTTTTTTTTTTACACTGCTTAAACAGAGTTTAAATTACACTGTTCATTATGTTTTATTGTTAAATAGATTTTATTTATTTCGTAAATAGAAAGGGCAAGTATCTGTATCAAAAAGGATAGTCGCCCTTGTTACTTTTGCGGATAGTTGCTCTAAGGGCAACTATCCGTAACTATAAATTATGTAACAAGCAGATTTTTTTTTTCTTTTGGTGCTCATTTCAACTTATAGTGACTTGTTTTAAATAAAATAAATAATCAACTGTTTTATGCACTCATTCTAGGTGAGCAAGATGCCTCGAAAGTATGTATAAGCGAAAACCTGGCGTGGTGCCACGTCACATTAGAACGAAACAAAAACCAATCAAAAGAAAAAAAGGCAAAAAATCGACCAGAGTCGCTGAAAAGATATTAAAAGTGAAAAACGCTAATTCAGAAATATTGCGCAGAATGTTTTGATTTACAATTTTAGTAAATCGAAATCAGATTGGATTTAAAGTAAGATGTGTCAAATGTGGTTGCATGAAACTTGTTCTACATTCAAAAACCATTGCATGAGATGTGGAAAGTTAAAAACTCTGGCTACTGGTGATAATTAATGCTGAAATGCCAAAGTTGAAAACCATATTTTCTATCTTTAAGATAAATAATAATATTTCATTATTACCTAATCCAATTCAAAATTTCGAGACCATTTTTTTGTAATTTTATCGTTTAAAACTTTAGGACATAGCACTGTTTTAGAATGTTACTTAATATTGTGGTAAATACTTAAAAAAGAATCTCAGTAAATAATAAAGGCTTACTATAACTTAAGTACTTAAAATTACTTGAAACTTTTCTAAAAGAAAAATAGAGAGCTGTCTATCCTTACACGAGGCAAGTATCCGCTATAGTAGGCAACTATCCCCTTTTTGAGAGGTCAAATCCAACGGGATTTACCTAAAACATATATTAATTATGTTTACAAAAATAGGCTGTTATGAAAGATTAAAGACCTATGTTTTATTATAAACGTCGAATTGTTCTTAATAAACATATATTTTTTAATTATGGAGCTTTTTTGAAAAGTATGGCAACTATCCGGCTTTTACCCTATTTAAAATTCCTAAGCAAATTTTCTTTGCGGCTGAATACACGGCTTTCAGAAAAACAAGTATTTTAAACATACCATATCCCCTTTTGGTCCAAGCGGTCCTATTGGGCCAGGTGGTCCTTGCTTCCCAACTTCTCCTTGGTCGCCCTTTATTCCCATAGGTCCCGTGTCTCCTGTGTGACCTTTCGGCCCCCTATCTCCTCTTTCACCTCTAGGTCCAGATGGTCCTTGCGGTCCTAGTTTACCAGGTGGCCCTGACGGTCCTGCCACTCCAGGTGTGCCAGTTTCACCCTGAAAACGTAACGATTTATGTATTTAGTTATCATTTTGCAAGTATAAATATAAATTCGTAAAAAGACATAAAAGGTAAACCATGTGTTTATGTATTTTATGAGCGTATGACAGGTAGGTATGACGATAAAACCTTTTAAATAATAGTAATAATAGGGGTTAAAGTATGAAATTGCCGTTTTATTGCAATAGGTTCTTTGAATTGACATAGAATCTTCATGGTTTGAGGTTTTCGAATGAAACTTTTTTTAAATGGTTTCTATGATGTTCTTTTTTTAAAAAATGTAAAACATTTGAATATCGACTTTCAATTGTTTTTGTTATTCAATTTAGACAAGAAAGATGGATACTGCGAAAATTCGAGTTATTTTTGAATACGAGTTCCGACGCGGAACTAACGCGGCAGAAACAGCCCGCAATATCAATGCTGCGTTTGGAGAGGGGTCTACTAATGAACGCACCGTGCGATTTTGGTTTAAACGCTTTCGTGATGGAAATTTCGACTTAAAGAACGAGCCACGAGGAAGACCGCCCACACAGGTAAATAACGATGAATTAAGAGAGATAGTGGAAGCCGATCCTAGTCAAAGTACCCAGGAATTAGCGGCATGGTTTAACGTTACCTTACCCACAATATTGACTCACTTGCGTCAAATCAATAAAATAAAAAAATACGAAAAATGGGTGCCTCATGATTTGACTGATCTGCAGAAAGAAACGCGTGTTGAAACTTGTGTTGCCTTGTTGAACCGGTACAGAAATGAAGGAATATTGGATCGAATTGTAACATGTGATGAAAAGTGGATTCTTTATGATAACCGGAAAAGAAAAATGCAATGGCTGACCCCAGGTCAAATGCCACAACAGTGTCCTAAAGCAAAACTTACCAATAAAAAGGTAATGGTAACTGTTTGGTGGTCTCAGCATGGTGTTATTCACTATAGTTTTCTCCGATCTGGTCAAGCAATAACGGCAGATGTCTATTGTGCCGAACTCCGAACCATGTTGACAAAACTAGCAGTAAAACAGCCCCGACTCATGAATCGATCTTCACCATTATTGCTCCACGACAACGCGAGACCTCACACAGCACGAGAAACCATTTTGACCCTTCAGGAACTGCAGTTAGAAACCATTCGTCATCCTCCGTATTCACCAGACCTTGCTCCAACGGACTACCATTTTTTTCGTGATTTGGACAATTATCTACGTGACAAGAAGTTTTCTTCCCAGGAGGCAGTACAAAATGCTTTCACACAGTTTGTGCAGTCTAGATCGTCGGAATTCTATCGCAAAGGCATTAATGACCTTCCCATTAGATGGCAGCAATGTATAGATAATAATGGCAACTATTTTGATTAAATAAATTTGTTAAAAATTTAAAAAATAAACAATATAGATTTTCAGTACAAATCGGCAATTTCATACTTTAACCCCTAATACTATGGCAGTCTATAGTGAGTGTTTACTATTGATCAGGCTGTATCTTAGGTTGCACTCTTGCTATAATAAAAAAATTAGTAAAAATTATTTCTACCGGATTAATTGCGCATTTAATTTTGTTTTTTAGATTTAACTATGACATAGACTAGACTACACAGGAGCTGTGTACACAGGATGACTGCCCAGTATAGGTCAAAAGTCAGGATCGGTAATTCTGTAAAAGTGATTTTATATAAATGAGTGATAAGAACTACAAGTAAATGTAGAAATTTAGTTAGTATTTTATAATTATTTTTTAGTCGTATTATATTTATAAATTGCTTACTGCAGGGCCTGGTAGTCCTCGTGACCCTCGTTGGCCCACTTCCCCTGGCGGCCCTGATGGGCCAACTGGGCCAGGTTCTCCCTGTGCTCCCTTCGGGCCTATATCACCTTTCTCCCCGGGTATACCTGGGCTACCTTGTAAGCCTGCTGCACCTTCTGAGCCCTATAATTTTAAATGTTTAAGTAGAACATGATTTTCTAGGGTTCTTTCGATTATGTGAATTAAGGTAACATTAAAAAATTAAACTATAAAATATCATACTAGATTATTTACGCGAAGCTGACTTTTGTGACGATTAGACATCATTACAATGTATATACAGGGTCATCTAATAAACACCATCAAAATTTTTCAAATTAGGTCAAATTTTCGAGAAAAAAGTTCTATTCGAGCGAAATAATGACAACTAGACGTGTGTCGCTCTTTAAGGATCCGACTCAGAGTTCCGAAACATGAATGTGATCTTAATTATCAGTAAAAATTGCCCTGTGTTATATATATCATTTGGATCTCGATCATCTCGACCGACAAACGCGAGTGATACACCGAGAAACGAAATGCGCTCATAGCGCTGAGTTACTATATAGTGCAGTCATTGAAGCATTATTGCTCCGAATTTTTTTACTGTGAACCGAATTGCATACAATTTTGGAACAAGGTTCATCTTACCCTTAACTTCAAAAGTGAAAATGATTTGAACTCCGCAACCACCCTGGGGGGCGGTTGCCACCCCTTCTCGGGGGTGATTTTTTTTCGGATTTTCGGAATTCGGATATCAATAGAAGGCCTAATTTTAAGCAAAAAATCATCTATAAAGTTTTTCAAAAAATCCAATAGTTTTCGAGTTATTGGCAATTGAAAATTCGCAATTTTTTCACGTTTTTCATTGGTTTTTTGCAAATATCTCCAAAAATATACGTTTTATCGAAAATTTAGAAAAAACAAAATTGTAGCAGGTAAAGCAATGAACAATTTGGTTTTTTATAAAGTATTCTAAGTGCAATATTAAGCTAGATATTAAAGATCAAAGCCGTTTTTTATTTTTTCTGAAATTTAATCGATGTGGTCAATGCCATCTAGCGGCGAGCAGATGCATTTTATGCATTCTAATACAAAAGGGTTTTGTAGTGCTTGAAATAAGCTTTAAAATGAGTACTATTAAAAGTCTTTTGCACGTAAAATAAGTGAGCTGTATTGCAAATAAGGGGAGCATCTAATGTTTTTTCTTTTAAATCAATGGGTTTTATAAGTGCCATTTCCACCAAAATTAAAATTAATCGTATTCCGCCTAGAATTAACTTTATTATAAAGAGTTTGATAGATAGTATCAGTTTGGCTGCTTCAGGATACATATTTTTCAAAAAAGTCACGATTAAAGAAAAAAACAAAATTTCAATTTTTTAAAAAACCCACTTTTTTTTCATAATATCTCAAAAATGACGACAGATACGTATAAAAGTGTACAGATTAAAAATTTAGGTATTTTTCTGACAAACAATTTGGCTTTTTTGTTTTTTCTGTCAAACAAAAATTGACGGAGATATGATTGTTTAAAGAGCGCGTGGCAGCGCAATCACAGCCTCTCTTAAGCCCTTTAACCCTTCACCGTTTTAGAAAAAGGTTTTTTACTATATATTGCAATGAAGGATGTTGTAGCTCTCTTAATTACCTTTACAATGGTTTTTTATAAATTGTGATAGCATGAAAATTGAAGGAGTTATGGTCCAAAAACTTATCATATTTTTTTCTACTTAGTAACTGAAAATTTCGGAGTGTGAATATTTGGAGCAATGTGAAAGTACGCAGTATAATAAAGACCCACAACTATTGTAATGTGTATATATATACATAATATGGCTCATATATTTTGGAAACGTAGGCATGAATACATACCAACGTTCTTATATGTATATATAACACATTTGAGTGAAGGGGCCAACGAAAAAGGCATGTGATCAGCTGTGCGTGCACCGTTTATTCGTTATAATGTGACCAGTATACAGTCTGCAACTGCTGAAAATGATTTTTTGCAACTGCAAAAAAGGATGTGGAGCGTCTTGCGGATGCAGAAAATGTGGTCTGTTTTGTAATAGTACCTGTGGAACGTGCAGTGGAGATAACTGCCAAAATAGCCCTCGAATTCAGCCAGGAGATGTTGAATGTGACAGCGACTCCGACATTGAGTCATGAATAATAATATTATATTTTAATAATAATAGTACAATTTTATATAATTAGTAAATATTTTTTTCAATAAATGGCAATTTTTTACTCTAAATTAAATTATTTTTAAATATGTAATCATATATATTTACTGTTTTAATTTAGGGGTAGTTTTAAGGGTAGAAAAACTTAAGAATATGATAATCATTTTCGAGAGTGTGGAATAATATTTAAATCCTTTTCATTTTATCAAAAAAAAAATTTAACAATTTTTTATCAAGGGTTAGTTTTCAAGGGTTGAAAGGGGGTTACAATTTTGATAATTATTATAGAGAATATAAAATATTACTTACTCTATACTTACATCTTTTTATGTTATACCAAAGTATTTTTTTGTGATTTTTTCAATTTAGGGTTGTTTGCAAGGGTTGTAAGATTTTCAAGGGGTTGAAAATGATTTTAATATGAGGTAATTATGTTAGAAAATACTTTACAATTTCACCACTTACTATTAGACATGTTTTCTAGCGATAAAATGGATCAATGTCAATTTTTCCATTATGGGGTTGTTTAGACCCCTTAAAAGTAATAGGCGGAGCTCAGATCATTTTCACTTTTGAAGTTAAGGGTAAGACGAGCATAATTCCAAAATTCGATGCAAATCGGTTCACAGTAAAAAAATTCAGAGGTATGACCCTATTTTTCGCTTCAATGACTGCACTAATAAGGGACGTGTCTGAAATAATTTTTTAAAATTTAATATGTAAATAATTAGTGTAAATACTGGTACATAATATAACAATCATTGTATATACAATTGACTTTTTTAATACGACATTTACATACTTTTAATAAATAATACTAGCTGTCAGTCCTAAAGTAATGGAAAAACTTTTTTGTGGGCTGAAATTAAACGGCGGCTGAAGGAGGCCCAAAGCCTCGAGAACTTAAAAATAAAAATGATCCGTGCATTTGAAAAAGTGATTAGGGGAATAAAATGTAATAAAATTAAAGACAATGTTCGTAAATTACGGTTTGAAGGAAAGTGTTTGTTTATAATTATGTAAGTGAATTTTGATTTGATTTTATTAATTAATTATTGTGTTGGAGTATAGCAAAGGGTGTGCAGTGTAGGGCGTCTAGGATTTTTTCATAAAATGAAATAATTATAATTTTCATTCTCCGTCTTTGGGTTTAGATGAGAATGACTGGTAAGTGTTTGGCATGGAATAATTTTGATGAAAAATATGAAATCTCAAAACCTTAAATTTATGGATGTTGTTGCTTCGGTTTTAGTAGTAAATGAGCGGTTTTAATGTTTAGGACTTGGAAAAATACTGAAATGTCGTATCGGTGTATTTATTGCTTTGTTGTAACGATTTTCGAATAGCCTATGCGATCCCTGTGTTTTTTTTAGTTTCTGTGGTTAATAGTTTTCTTAGTTTTGTTTTTCATTTGGACAAAAAAAATGTAAGTCCTAGAAGCCTTGCACATCCTTTATTATACTCCAACTAGTTATTGTGTTTAAGTCGATTAAAATTGATTACAGCCCCCGCCGCGCCCTCCCGTATTTCATTGATACGTTAATATGATTTTCATAAGTTGCAAATTTTTCCTTCATACTTTTACGGGCTTAGGACCGTCAAATTGCAAATGGTATGATTTTTTTGTTCTTAGGTTAGAACGTTATTAATATATAACACTTTTAATAATAGATTTTATAAAGAGAAGCTGTCCACTATTAGAAAACGTACAAGTGGAGGAGTTGGTTGAGATAAAAAATAAAATTACGGGAGTACAACTAAAATTAGAAGTCACCAACAATGAAATCTCTAATTTATTGCAAGAAAATTCATTACTTAAGACAGTTTATAAATGAAGCCCTATTATAACTTCAAATAACAAAAAACAAAAACAGAATTTCACCCTAGAGGTCACAGAATATGATAAAAGTTTCTCTCTTCCTCATAACCAACAAAAAGTTCTTTAACACAGAAAAAAAAATGGACCGCATTAATCTTAATCCAACTACTGACCAGACTCTTATGAAATCAATTAGAAACAATCGTAAAACAACAACTTTTCAAAAAAGCATGTGTGCAATTCACACGTTATAGAATTGAAACCTTCAAAAATAATACGTAGACTTATACAAAATACCACGGTTGTTGTGATGCCTTCTCTCAAGCTTTGTACTACGCATACGCACACACGTAGATGATGCTTCTTATCTCATTTTCTCCTACTTTAAATCTTATAAATTTATGTCTCTTTTTACTGTCGCTTTTTCGTTTCATCGTCTTTCAAATCACAACGATGGTAAAGAAGTTTTCACTTCAAAAGCAATCAAAAATCTTCATACTCGGTGACTAGCAACTACGAGGGGTTTCGGCCAAGTTAAGTGGCTCAAGATCTGGAAAATGGAACGAGATATATAGCGTCTCGAAAATTGTTAAACCTAATGTATCGTCTGTATACATATTAAATAATGACGAAACATTGTCTAAATCCTTAATTAGCCTTCCTTCCTTCAATCCTTAAATAGCGAAGATATGTTAATTACCTATATCAGCTGGTATTTACGATAAAAATTGCCCATATTGTACTCAAATCTTTCTAACTCATTGTATAATTTTAAGCACTGTAAAAATATTTTATTATGTATACCTTTTAATGATAGTTCGGATGTTAAAACATTAAATAGCCGTCTCAAGTTACTGTCGATTAATTATCAGAATTGTACTTTTATTGGCATAGAATTGCTTAAGAATATTACAACAGAATGTCAAGATTAAATTTAATTATATAAAAATAAATAGTCGTAAAAAAGTGCGTAGCGTGATTGTGTCAACCAACGTAGTTTTTTTTTGGATAACTTTGTAATGCCTTAACTTAATATTTTAGGAGCGGGTCATATTAAAAGAAAAAGTACGTTTATCCATATTCTCATCAAAAAATATAATATATAGATTTGGATGGTGTTTATAAAGTAGCCCTGTATATAAAACGACAACATAGCTATAGATAAATTGTTTGCTTTGATCCATCAATGGTCAGGCTGCCTAATTCTTTCGTCAGGTAACCTTGTAACGAGATGAAGTCGCAAGAAACTTGAAAAGGGTTGTACAAGGGTTGGCTTAAAGTTTTTAGTTTAATATAGACATAACAGTATTTGTCAATTTTAAAGCTCTTTTTCTTACAACTACTTAGAATCAATCATGATAAAAAAGTATTAACATTAAAAATTTTAATTTTTTTCTCGTAATGTTGATTCTAAGTAGGTGTAAGAATCAGGTGTTACTATATCTATCATATAAACAAAAATATCTAGTTAATTCCGTAAAAACACGCAAGATGCTCCGCCCGCCAAGTCAATACGGAGCAACATTAAAAATCAATCTAAGAACTCTTAATGATGCTTCCTGTGGGTGCAAAACATGTTTAGAATAGTTGGTAAAGATGCAAGTGCTGTTGCGGTGTCTGCGATATCTGTATATATTTGTTTTTGTAGATTAATATTTTTGTTTTTAAAGGTGACTGGTTCTTACCGGATTACCGGGCAATCCCACTTCACCAGGCTTTCCCGGTGGCCCAACAGGGCCAGGTGGCCCCGGAGGTCCATTGCTTCCTTCTGGACCATCAGCTCCAGGTTCTCCTCTAATACCTTGTAGTCCAGGTTCACCTCGTTCTCCAGGCAATCCAGTCGGTCCTGTGTCCCCTTTTGGACCCTCTGGACCCGGAAGTCCTTTCGGTCCCGTTTCACCTTGTAATCCTGTAGGACCATCTTCGCCCTTAGGTCCTGCGGGCCCATGCGGTCCCTAAAATAATATAACCATTCAAATATATAATCCCACACACTTTCGTGCCAAAAAAAACGGGATACGATCAGCACTCTCCGAAGAACGTGGTTTAAGTCGCTTCACAGCCTGTCAGGTCATCTCTTCAACGAAATCGACGATATAAACGTAGAATATGATACAGAATGAGCAGTGCGAGCAGCATCAACGTGGTCCAATCGAGGAACTTCCGTACGAAACACAGAGCTAACATATTTGGCGAAAGAATTCGCTGCTTCCTGACCCAGCACATCAAATCCATCATTAAGAAAGAACAACTTTCTGCATTTTATAATTAGAAAGAACGTATAACGTAAAATTACAGCGATTTTATTGAAAGAACGGCAACGAACAGTTAAAATGGGCGGACTTCGCGTATGAGAATTATTACACTGAGAGTAACGTGTTCAATAGTGATTACATTTATTTTTCAAGTTTGATGATTAATTATATTACCAATTTCCCTTCAGGTCCCTGAGGGCCGGGGGCTCCAGCGGCTCCAGGATTTCCGGTATCTCCACGTTGCCCCTCTGCACCCCGCGGCCCTGGCTCTCCGGGTACTCCTTTGGGGCCCCTACGGCCTGGTGGTCCCGTTGATCCCGTGGGTCCCGATGGTCCTAAAATAGTTGTAAAAAATATGACACAACTTTATTGTATATACATTAAATTGTTTACAAAATGTTACTAACAAGATTAGGGTGCCTATGCATTCTACCAATATTTTTACAAGAACATTGATCGACGGTGTAGAAACAGTGAGGGACGGTGAGAGTTGAAAGTTAAATCGATATTAGCCGGGAAAAATGATATTTTAATCACATTAACTGTTATATTATTATTTAGTCTGTATTTCTTTAATCTATGCTGTATTGCCATTTTAGTTATGTACGAGTGTTATTTAATTCATTTATTTATTTTAACCAGAAAGGATCATTTTATTTAAACAATACACAACCACAATAAAAATAAATACAAATTACAATTAAAATAAAATCTACAGTAATCAATAAAAACAAACTGCTTTAATCAAATTATTAAAATCAAATAGTAAACAGTATCACAGCAGCTCAAGGAGTTGCTAGATGGAAGCATGCACGTGATACCAGTGGTGCAAGAATGTGAGTCCCAGTGGTCGGCAATGGTACTCAGAATGGGGTTGCGCAAGGCATGAAGGCGCGCCAGTGTTGAGGCGCAGCGCTTACGCATCACAGTGTGAAATCAATCCGCTCTTACCTCCTTAGAAGCTTATATTTTTCCTATCACGGTTTAGAAGACATTAAAAACACAAAACTCTCGTGTAGATTTTTCGATTGAACTGATTATTTTCTGCTTTGACTATACTTTAGAGATGTTTGATTGTTTTTCTTATTGTAGCACTGTTTCAATAAGAATTGGCTTGTTAAAACCTAAATGGAACATGTCTAAATTAAACCTCAGACAAAGAACTAGATTTTCAATCATGTGAAATCATCAAAAAATATATTCTCAGGATCTCATTTGCATTAAAATTTGCTTTAAAATACGCGATTTTCTGTGTAACTTATATGTTGATCTAAAGAACCTAAGATGCGGCTGGAACTACGAAGTTATTGGTTAACGATAAGTATATAAGGAAGTTACTGTATTCCATCCATATTTGCATATTTTTCTACTTTGGTTTCTCAAAGGTCAGCTTATCTTATGTTTATCTGTATCGTATTATTATTATTATTTAAGTAATAAAATAGACTTACCCATCTGTCCAGGGTCACCCATATCCCCTTTTAATCCTGTCTGCCCCTTTTCGCCTTGTGGTCCAGTTGGTCCCGGAGGGCCAGGCAATCCTCTGGGACCATCAGCGCCTGGTGCTCCTGGAGGCCCTAGTTCACCCGAGGGACCTTTATCTCCTGGTAACCCAACAGATCCTGTTTCGCCTCGCAAGCCTTGAATGCCGGGGGACCCTGGCGGACCCTGTGTTTAGTTTAGAGAGATGATTAGTTTATATACTTTAAGACATTTAAAGTTTCTTGATATTTAGTTCTGTATTTGAAAAAAAAGGTAACGTTATGCAGGTAGGGAGGTACATAATTTTCACTTCGCTTGCGGTGCACAGAGTAATGTTAGTTAGAACCTACCAAAGCACATTGTATAATTTTTGTGATATTGCGACTTGTAGTCACTGTTAATATTTGTTTTCCACAACGCTTAAATGCAACAAAGATAAAGTATTGTCATCTCTCAGCCGACGGAAATCCATTGATGAACGGAAGCCTACCTTCAAAATAGGGGGTTTTGACATAGTGATTGGAAGGCGAGATTGAGATTGCAGTGACAGACCATAACTCGGGAAATGCTACTGCCTATTTTGTAGTCTGCGGAAAAAGTATGGTGATTGCCTCTAGTATCATTAAACAGCCTTATATGTGAAGTTGGTGCTGTTTTACTCTGTTGGACACTACACTGCAAAAAATATGGACATTACACTATTTTCCCTTTGTTAAAGTCAGTACTCCACTACTATAAGAACTGGTCAATTATTGGGTACAAAAGATTTAAAATTACTTAATCACATAAAAAAAGAAAACGCTGATTTAAAGCTTTCGGTCAGTCACATTGTTTATCTAGGTATATAGTTAGTTTATATGATGTTTTATTACGTCGTTAGAGATCACTTACGGTTCTATAATTCTATTGCGCATTGTAATAAAAAATATCGATGACTGACATGTGCTTCAATTGTTACGCGTGTGTTTCCTAACAAAATTCAGCGGCTCCGCAAGTTCTGTCGAAGAAGCTTCCAAATAAGCAATCACTAAGACATTATAAAAAACATAATTGCATTTTTTTCTCTTCTTCATATTTTGTAATTATATACAAATTAATTAATTTACTGCATCAGTACTGCACACTCTATGTATAGTCATCAGTACGTCGACCCATACAACAGTGTCAAATTTCTCTATCGATTTACAGTTTAAATTACAAGTTAAACACCATGCGAGTTCAATATTGATTAAAAAATACAGTTTGTGAAAGGTTGTTATGTTGTTGTCAATATATAGGTGTTTATTAAGATTTCAATTTTTTATGTACACTTTATATTTAAAAAAAACCACATGCGATAATTAGATACTCATAAAAAACAACATAAAAGTCAGAATAGTTAAAAATGTAAAAAATAAAAACTTTAAAAGAAATTAATAATATGAAGATTATAAATGTACTAGCGACCCGCCCCGGCTTCGCACGGATGCAATGCTCTACTATATTATGCATGTATTATACATATAAACCTTCCTCTTGAATTACTCTATCTATTAAAAAAACCGCGTCAAAATCCGTTGCGTAGTTTTAAAGATTTAAGCACACATAGGGATATAGGGACAGAGAAAGCGACTTTGTTTTATACTATGTAGTGATTAACAATCAAAAATTAAAAGTAAGGTTTATATGAAAATCTCGAAGAAGAGAGAAAATGCAATTATAATACAAGGTAATATTATTATTTAAATTAATATTTTGTCGTTTCGGGGATCGCTCAATACTTAACTACATAGCTACTTACATCTTTGTGCCTACTCAGATTACGTACGTATACCTAATGTACTTAATGTTAACTTTTGGCAGAAGCAGTTTAATATGGAAAGGTCCCCCGGTTCACTTGATACCCATATCGAATTGCAATAGAAATACAATTCCCCATTTAGTGGTGGCGGATATCTTAGATTTAAAATTTGTCATAGTGTATAGTATTCTACTAGTCGAGCTTTTTCATTTGATACCCATATTGAAGTAGTTCTGTAATCCGCCATTTTGTGGCAGCGGCCATCTTGGACCGACAGTCATCAAACATAACTAAGAACACTCCCGACTAATTCACCTTTCAAATAAAAAATAAAAACAAAATCAAAATCGCTTCATCCGTTCAGGAGCTAACACACAAGTACACCTAGATAAACTTATTAACTAATTAACGAACTTACAACTAGGGATGTTGCGAATATTCGCATCCGCATCCGCATATGCGGAACATCCGCATCGATTTAGAGATCCGCATCTGCATCCGCATCCGCATAAATCGATGCGGAGCTGATGCGGATGCAGATGTGTAGGAGGTCGCGACAAGAAAGAAAGGAGAGGGGCCTGTGAATGGCGCGTGTCGACCGAGGAAAAGGTTAAATATGATATATTGAAGATTAGGAGGAACACCGAAGATATCTTGACTTCTCGAACAATATCTCCGAGTATCGAAAGAGCGAAGAAAATGAGAATGACAGATTCCATGGAAACAGATACGGAACGACCAGGGACCTCAGATACAGGACGTCAGTCCTGTTTAATTAGTGATCTTGCCATGATGCTCGATTAAACAAGTGACGATGAGGAGAGTCAGGAAACACCAGAAATTGTCAGCCCTGACGCAATTCTTAAGAAGGAGTTACTTACATTCCGCAATAAAAAGTGAATTAATTTAAATGAGAGTCCTTTTAAATGGTGGAGTGTTAATCAAAGCGAGTTCTAACTGTTATCTAAAATAGCACGCAAATTCTTTTCAGCGCCACCAGCCAGTGTTTCAAGTGAACAATTATTTAGTAGCGCAGGATTAATATACGAACATTTGCAAAACAGCCTGGAGTCCGAAAAGGTGGCCATTCTCCTTTTCATTTAATATAATGCTCCAATATTATATGATAAATAAAGAAAGGATAAATGTTACTGTTTTTTTTACCCTACCAAAGCAACACTTTAAGTTTTTTGTACAGATCCGCATCCGCATCCGCGGATGTGAGCCTCTTAAAATCCGCATCCGCATCCGCGGATGTGAGAAAAAATACATCCGCAACATCCCTACTTACAACACCCCGTCGTTTTTGCGTCGGGGGTTAAAAAAACATACAAGTGTAGATGTTAATCTCGAAAAATCACCTTGACAAATGTACAATAACACAAGTCATCTATTGTAAAATTTTAAAAGCAGTGTATAGCGAAATAGTTTTCTTTATCGCGGACAGCGTACCCTCGTCGACACTAGTATGGAATTACAATACGAGTATTTATTCGTTTTTATTTGACTAATTAACAATGGAGAATGCTCACAGGTTCGCCATTCGCACCCTTGAAGCCTTTCTCGCCCGGTGGTCCTGCTTCGCCTTTGTCTCCATCTTCTCCAGGAGGTCCAACCGGTCCTGGGGTACCTGTCAGTCCTCTTGGTCCAGGCAGGCCATCTCGTCCCACAGGCCCTTAGAAATTTGTGAAACAAAAAATAAATATCTATTTTTGCTTTTCGTTACTAGAAAAAATTTTTTTGAAAAAATATGTCACATCTGAAGTTTAACCGCATACTTAACTTGATTTTTGCTCTAATTGGAGCGTAGAGATGTAAAATATATTTATTTGTGAAATATTTATTTTTATTGAATAATTAAATAGTATTCTTTTGTTACGCCATAAACTGTACCAACAAAATTAGACAGTGAATCTCCTGTTCTATTTTAATTATTTCGTTAATTTTTGCATTTATACAGAATCGAAATTTGATTAGTATACAAGATTACATTATTAAGAATAGGTATTGAATTTTTAAGGTAAATAATCTAAATAAGCATGTCAACGTAAAACTCTTACGATACTCGTCCAAACATCACCACGTCATTTATTTGCCATTTTAGAAATACAAAGGTAATTATAAAAATACATCAAAATAAATACACGATCTTCAGTGAAGTTCGTATTTCCAATTTTAGTAATTATACAAAGCAAATTAGTTAACGCGATGCGAATAACATTGATAAAATAGAAGTTACTTTTCTTTGATCTTCTATTTTGGCTGTTTACTTTCTGTGCATTAAATTTGTTTTGTTTAATAATTAACCTACCCGCGCGCCATCGCATGAGCAGATTTTTAGTTTATTAATTTTTTCCCTATTTATTCGTGTCTACTTACAAAAGAAGCAAATCTCTTATTGAGTGTAATCTATATAACGAGGAATAATAGGTCATTATAATAATGTTGGTTTTAATTGCTTACTAGCTAGATACCTACACAAATAAACGACATTAAAAATTACTGATATTTTTTATGTTTAAAAAGACAAAAAGAAAATATTGTATTGTTAGCTTTTCTTATTCAAAAGTGTGAAAATCGGCGGTCAGCGGTTATGAAGTTTTGCCGTGACGCGGGTAGAAAACTTATTTGAGATGTTTTTTTCTACAAAGAAATTGTTTTTTCTACAAAAAAGATGTTTTTTTCTACAAAAATCATTGAATAAGTTTATTGGATTACTAGGTAGTTCTAGCTGTAGTACACTGAAAAAACAAAAATTCTACAATACAACAAGAACGTATTGTTGTGAAATTTATTGTTCTTCCTACGAGAAAATCGTGGTGAATAAAAAAAAAATTGTACCATTTATAAAACGATCAGTAATAGTTACTTTCTGTTTCTAGTAAAACAAAATTTTGTATTCATTACAAACTTATAATATAGTTAACTATGCAATTGTGCCTAATACGAAATTATAATAATGTTTACAATTCATTTACTTTTAATTACAAGGCGAATTGTGTTGCGAACGCTTCATTTAGTTGTATAGGACGACGAAGGGGAATGAGGAGAGGGGCGAACTCTCCCTTCCCGCGTGTCGCGGCCTGATCGCCATTTTTTTTTCACCTCAGGCGCAGCGTAACATCTCGTTTGTAAACTTGTGAATAATAAAATAAATATAAGTGTGTGTTCTGTTTCCGTGCTAAGTGTATGGATTTATACTCAACATGGACGAAGACGTACGTAATTTATTGTTAGCGTGGAACTGGAATCTACAACAGTATTATGATGTTTTTGAAAGTAAGTTAATTCATACCTAATTATTTGAAGTTGATTAAAAACAGCTTGTAATTATGAGATAGCATTGTATCTGACTCTATTTCTGAAACTTGTCTATTTTTCCGAATATAACATGAAATATGTAAATAGTGACTGCCTTAGTTTTCGTGCTCAACACATGATGAAGAAATTGTTCCCATTCATCGGAGACAGGGCAATATTTACGAAGAATCTAGAAAATTACAATTCTATTATTCAAAAAGAAAATCAGCAGGTGGGTGGACCTTGTCGAAGCTAATTGTCTACATTATAAAATTAGTATAAAAAATATTAGATGTCCCGTGTGGCGAAATGGTAAATTTGCAATCTACTTTTTGAATACTCACTGTAGGATAACGGGTTGGATTACCGGGCCTAATACGCAACATGTATCATATTATGCCATATGCTAACAACTTGTCATTATGATAAGAAATATACTTGTAAGATATTTTGTAGGCAGTTGGTTGTAGGTATCTACTTACATCTAAAGCTATGCTCACTCATGAGGTAGGTATCACTAGCATGATTATATGTTAAGGTAGATATATTTCTTTATTTAATTCAATATTCCTGACCAATTTATACACTTAGTGTTTAGGTAAAATGCTATAATTGGTTCAATCGTAGCTGTGAAAAAATGATAAAATATGACCTGAGTTCCACAAATATTGTTGTATTTCGGTTGTTGTATTGTTGTGTTTGTTACAGACTTTGGATACCATAGATGAATCTGTTGAAAATTTTGATATATTATCTGAAAACCATTGTGATCCATTTACTGATATAACTGATATGGAGTTATTTAATTTGGAGACTGTAAAACAAAATGATTCAGCGATATTATATAAATCATCACACTTCATCAGTACATCTTCCAGCAAACTTGAGAATACACTGGATCAAAATAACACACCTGTATAATGACACCCAAATATGATAACCAAAATAGCTATAAGGAGTTGGTATGTAGAACAGTTTTTATTATTCTTAGGTACCATTAACTATCATTTTATATACATACACTGATGTTAAATTTATAAGATCATACCTATATGTCAATCAACACCGAATTGAGGGACATTTTGTAACATACTATATTCAAATGTTCAAACAGAATACTAATTCGGAATAAAGGGCTATTATTATTATTATTATTATTATATGTCAATGTGTGTGTGTATACTTGTTTTTACGATTTAAGGCACAAGAAGCTCCAGGGGAACATCTAGCACTGATATTGTTTTAGTACTGATTTGTATAAATTAATCAGAAATTAAATTGAATTATGGATCTATACCTACTTAAACAGGTTATTCCAGCAATGATATAATTTTCTGATGATCATATGTTTTCTGTACTTTTCTATTATAAATTTTTTTATAAATTCCTAAAAATTCTTAAGTAAATCATGATTACATAAGTATCTACATTTTTTTTAGAAGTTGCTTGAGTTATTGCAATCTAGTATTGATGGCAGGACTATACTCAATTTGCACTGTGAAGAAGGTTTGCTAAGTAGTAACTTAAGAAGAAAGCTATGCAACATAATTATTAAGGAATTACTTGGTGGTGACCCAGAAACAAAAACCATACCAAGTTTTATTCTTTCTGACATCGCTTGTCAAATAAAATATATTTAAAAAAAAGAGAACATCAGCACGTATTTCAACCAGCGGCATACAGGTAGCTATATTTTATTATTAATTTACAGATTTCGTTAGCTTTACTTGCAATATTAAATTTTAACCCATTTAGCTTAATTTTATTTGATTTTTTTAATAAGAGGTGCTTATATTGTCCTGATTCTTATTTAATCTTTGCAATTTTAACTATTATAAGATTATTGTATTTTGTTTAACATATCTATATATTTCAGTCTAATCCCTCTCTTAGAGTAGGCTGGAGTCACTGGTTGGCAAAATATTGACTATTTTTTTTTTTTTTAAAGACGACTTCGGTGGTCAATTGGCTTGAATACGGGTCAATGTAGAAAACAATCTTTTTTATATTGGCTCGGGTCTGGGTATTGCTTTAGCTACTTAACTATGGTTCAGAACAATGTATGTGATTATGTCTAATATTTATTTACTCATAGTACGACTAAGTACTTCTTAGTAATACAGATATTATTTTTTGTTCTCAGATCAAGGAAATGCAGAAGAAGTTAAAAATATTATCGCGTTTTTTATGTTCCCACTACTAATATACATAAAGACGACCTGAAGTATGCTCATGAATGTGCCTGTGAACTATATCTTACCACTGAACAATATTTGACTGATTTAGCCCATAAAGATGTTTAAGCCACAGGTATCAGAGAAGAATGCATTTGTCATGATATCGACGGTTTTTTTATCATAGATAATGTTGGTGTAGATATCATGCACGATCTATTGGAAGGTGTTTGCAAATATGATTTATGTTTATGTTATATACTTACATTTTTGATTTAAAATTATTCTCCTCAAATACTTTAAATGCGCGTTTAATTACTTATGATTATGGACCAGACCGTGGCAATCAACCTCCATGCATATTGCTAGACCACCTCCGATAGCAATCCATTAAAATGTCAGCTTCAAAAATGTTGTTTAATGATTTGATTCCATTGAATGACCCACTTTGGGAGCTGTATGTACTCTTAAGAAAAATATTTGAAATTGTGACTTCTACATATATACAATGCAGTGAAGTCGAATTACTACAATATTTGGTATCCGAACATCATAAACTATATTTACGACTTAGTTATAAAATGTTAACACCAAAATTCCATTTGTTGATACATTATCATCAAATGTTACAAAAGTTCGGTCCTTTAATTTCGATTTGGTCTATGAGGTTTGAAGCTAAACATAGATTGTCAAAATTGTCTGCGAATGTATCAAGCAATAGACATAATATCTGCAAGTCCCTTGCAATGAGGCATCAATTGAAGTTCAATAACTTACTTCTCGAGAATAATATTAATAATGACGTTCAGACCAGACAGAGAATACCTGTAAACGACGACACTAAACAAAAAATTAAAAATGCTTTAGATTTAAATGATTCATTTATTGACAAGTGTAATTGGTTAATAATTAATGGAACAAGATATAATCTCAACTTAGTGTTAACTCTAGATGTAGTTAATGACGCAATCCCAATATTCGGTATGATAGAAAACATTTTCATAAGTAAAGATAATATATTTTTTGAATTAAGTATGTTTGAAACATTGTATGTTGATGAAAGATTGTTTTGTTATGTTGTTACCAAAAGAGAAAATGAGACTGATTCTTCATGTACAACAATCTTTATAACTTTGTGCCAAATAATTTTTCGTACAGTCGTGATGGTAATACAATTTATGTTATTGTAAGATCTTCGTTATAACTGTAGTAACTACTGTAATTCTCAATAAACGTTATTTTGGATTATTTTTTCTATTATTTTTTTTGTACAGTTGGTCACTTATATAATTTTTTGATAAAAATAAGTTACAATTGTAATACTTGTAAATAAATAGTTACTTCCCATTTAGCCATCATTGACGGTGCCTTTATCTGTTTTTGATTAATAACCTATAATATAAAAATATATGCTGGTTATGAATATTTCACATAATACTGTGTTTGAAAGATTATAAATTCCAAACTTTTCAAGTAATCTTCCCAAGAAGCCTATTGAATTGGTCGTGAACGCGGCATTATCATTAATTACGAATATTTTTATTATTAAGGAAATATTTCAATAAGTAATGGAGGCTGTCGTGTAAATGCAACCTTAACTAATTATCTAAGTGACTAAAGGTACACACTACCCGCCAACATGTCGACATGTTGGTAGGGGAAGATATCGCACAAATCACACTCGCACAAAATTTTGATATTTTTTGCAGATCACTGTTTTAACCTAACCTTACCAATTACGTTTATGTCTATAATATGTTAATATAATGGCTTAAAATAACTTAGTAAGGTTCGGTTTGAACTGTAGCCAGCAAAAAATATCAAAATTTTGGGCGATTGTGATTTGGGCGATATTTTCCCCTACCTACACTATACACCTAGTCCCAATTACAAAACTTATTGTAATCAATACAAATCATTATTGTTCCGTGAACAATATATTTAGTTGAATAAACAGAATAAAACATTAAGGCTCACTAAAATCTTGTTATCACTACGGTATAAACAGTACTAATGATTATAATATATAGTCATGAATACCATACTATTCAGTCAACCTAAAATGTCCTTTTGTAAGGCGAACATTTCCGCATCGTAATAATTACAATACGAAGCTTTAAAGTTACAAATTAGATTTTACTAGAACTGTTTGTTTGTGTGCACAAAGTGTTTTGTCGTCACATATATAACAAGAATGCATTGTGTTAAGTACATGATTCTGGTTACCTATACGAGACTTTTCTTTCCGTGTATCACCATGGCTGTATATTGTCATATATTTTTAAAGATTTTGTCTTATAGTTTGCAATTAATTAAAATAGATAGTTTGCTTTTACATTATATAAAATAAAGCTTACATTAATTAAAAACAGTTTTCAACTTAACAAATCGGAAATATTATTAAAGCAAATACACAATTATAAATATTGCTATTTTTATAAGTTCGAAACAAATGAATGTTGATTTTCAAGGGCGTCTTATGAATATTTTTCATGACAAAGAACGATGGAAACTGTCATGAGGAGACACGGAACGTGACAAGGGTGGATGGCTGGGTGCACAAAATTAAAACTTGCGGTTTGTCCGATGTCCGAGTTATTAAAAGATCACATTGTTGCTTGAATAAGCTTAAACAAAGAATGTATAAGTCTTTGTTCTTAATGTAATAAAAACTTATTTGTCCTGGGATTAAGGCTTGTATTTTTGCTTCGTAATAAGAAAATACTAAAAGATTAAATTTCCATTTAATTTTAATTAAAATTTAATAAAGGATATCTATTATTTCATCTTATTTAAGTATTTCACTGCTAGATTTTTGTGTTATTCATTTTTTATTAGAAAAAAGTGTGTCTGTCAGTTCCGATGCACGACAGGAGTTTACTCCTTAAAAACGATCGTCTTTGAATAAGTACAGAAAATAATTAGACAAAACAAAAAATAAAGTAAGGAGTGCGCACGATAGGCTGCGTACAAAAAACGTAACGCTGTCATTCGATCACAAAATTTTACTCTTCTTATTTTTTTATACCGGGCGCTATTAACATTAAGCTGTTTTGGAGTTTACTCCTAAAGAATTGACTTTCATACTAGGCGCCCGGTATAAAAAAATATTAAGAGTAAAATTTTGTGATCGAATGACAGCGTTACGTTTTTTGTTAAATGGACCAGAAAAAAATGATTAATTGATTTCTGATTTCAATTACTTTGCATGTATTTTATTGTAGTACCTATATACTTAAACGTTAATATTATTTTTTTGTATGTTTGTTGTAAGTATTGCAAAATCGACCTTAATGGGACATACCGATGGGTCCTGGCTCTCCTATCTCTCCTTTTTGCCCCCCGGGGCCTGGCAAGCCGCGGGGCCCTTCACGCCCTTGCGGTCCCTGAGGTCCTTCATGTCCCGTCTCGCCCGGTTCTCCTTTATCACCTCTTACGCCAGATGGGCCTGTTGGACCAATGTCGCCTTTGCTACCAGGAGCACCCTAGAATAAAATTTATATAAAGACATTATAATTAATTTATTGTTTATAGACAAAATTCAGACGTTTTCCATAGAATTGTTGCGGAGGCTACTTAGCTAAAAATGAGCTGTTAAAAATTGTCTAGTTTTCATTGCAAATTACCAATCTAAATATTTCAGCCGGGTGTGATGGTTTTCTGACTATTTGCTTATTTTACCGTGCTAGGGCTCGATATCTTAACAGCGGAATTACACAGGATACAAGCAATCTGCTTTTATCACATCTTTGAAAATAAAATATCTGTCCGGAGCTCTATATAAAACAGAACATTTTAGAACGGTATAAAACAGTGTACAGTACAGTTAGCATTATCTGTATAGGTTTGTATTATTTCTCCGAGCGATTGGTTATATTGATTGAAATTATGTAGGTTTTTTATATTTTTATTTCGGGTACCACCTACCTGTGCTATTTATCATAATAGAATTACCTGCGCTCCTGGCAGTCCAGTTTCGCCTATTTGTCCAGGTGGACCAGGCGATCCTACTGGTCCTGATTTCCCCTCAGGGCCTGGTGGTCCAGATACACCTTCTTTTCCCATTTCGCCAGGTGCACCAACTTCCCCTGGAGATCCGGGAATACCTGGAGCACCAGGAGGTCCAGATGGACCCGGCTCTCCGTTTTGTCCTTGGGGCCCCACTGGACCTGGTGGGCCTGTTAGGCCAACTGAACCTGACGCTCCCTGAAGTAAAAATGTTGATTTTTTATTAAAGTAACTGTTCACGACGAAACGATTCGTTTATCTGTATAATAGCACCTATAATGTAAATTAAGTAATTCATAAATGATTAATGTGAAGTTCTGAAAATAGTGTAGTTCAAAACGCATGTTCGCAGATAGCGGGACTTGCTCCTTATAGGTGCGCCTATAGGACGATCGCATTTCTTCCTTTCGTCAAGTGTGTTTTATGAGATTAAGAATAGATTATTTTAGTGACGTAATAATGTTTAGATTGTAGTATATTTCTCTAGTTAACCTTTATCAATAAAAATATGATGAATGGCCTACTTATTAACCTGAAATACATAGAAACATCCCGCTCGCCTTCCGCTATGCGACTGCGGACGACAGAGGCGAGCGGTTTATATATGACCGAGGCGGGAGGCGAGGTAGAATAAAAAGGCGCCCGCGCCGAGAGCGGCGCCACTCGCTTCCCGCTCTCCCTATGATGAATATTGTATGTTATTATAGTAAGTATAAATAATATTAACTAGGAAATAAGTCATAGTCATAAGAAAATATGTAAATAATGTCATAAATAAAGGCGAAAGCACTTGCGGGGGTGAGGTTCGGAGGCCCAAAATGGGTTGCCCCACCTTGGACGGGTCACCCGGAAATATTGAATAAAAGACGGGCTCAAATCAATGCAAAATCACTTCCGACCAAGCTTCCGATCCAGAATTCGAACAAGCAAGAGCCAGCCAAAGAAGAAACCTGAAGCCTCCGAACCTCACCGCAAGCTTTAGAAGAACATCGACTTTTCTTTGCCGAAGCTACCCTGCTGACGTCACCATCCCTACGGCACCATCCGACATTACCATCGTTCGTCACCACCCAAGTTATACAGTCCACCCTAGTGGGGCCTATGCCCCACAGTAACTATTTCTAGTATCAACTGAATTTGCACAATTAAATTGTTTAAAAAAGATTTTTTACTTAAGAGCATTAAGATATGAATCATAATATATCTTAGTGCTAAAAAAAATATGATACTGGATAACTCACACAAACTTTATCGTCCCAAGATAATTTAAGCAACGATTGAACTATGTAACTAAAAAATAAATGTAAATATAGGATAGCAATGTCTATTAAAAAAACAACTATGCCGCATATACAAATTCTTTTGTTCATCATCGTTAGGGTAGGTGATGTTAGGTTTATAGTAATCTAGGTACTAGCAGTACTGCCAAATAACCGTAAATATTAAATAGCATTCTGTAGTAGTTGGTAACAAAGGGGGCGTTCAAGTATTACGTAACGCAATTTAGGGGGAGGGGGGGGTCTCGTAAAATGTTACGATGCGTTACAGGGGCGTGAGGGGGTCTTTCTTACAAAACGTTACGTAACATTTAAAAATTAGGGAATTAAAACTCCCAATTGGACACCCCTTTTCGTTCACATTTTACGGGGAATCTCTTGATTGAATTCGTCTTGTCGTCATTTTTATTTTGTTCTCGCAAGTTGGCAACCCTTTTCGTTTATCTTTTACGGGGAATCCCTCGATTGTATTGTACGTCATTTAATGTTGTTTTCGTTGTCAGTATTCGTTAGTGTTTATCCAGAAGCACATTGCTGTAGTCGGTGTTATTAAAGTGAGTTCATAGTGTTCATACTGTAATGTCCTCAAAAGAAGGAGATTTGTATCATCAGCTGTTCTTGGCCTATAAAGGCTCTCATGTTGACTTACCAGCGCAACTGTGTCATAAAATGCCGCCGAAATTTGGAAAACGCCTTGAGAAAAACTAAAGAAAAGTTAATATAACATATAAATGATGTTATTCGAGAGTTGAAGGTGAAGGCCACGAAGAAGAAAGCAACAATGCTTAGTTATTTTACACAGGTAAGTTTACTGCTAAAATGTAAAATGTAACAATGTCTGTTATGCCATAACTTCCAGAGTTCTTAACCGATTTTAATGTTTTTTGTGTGAAATTGAAGCAAGAGGTTTAGGACAAGATTGTGACGGTTTAATTTTTAAATTCACGAAAATTCTCATCGAAACATTTTATTTTTTATTTTTTTGGGTATTACGCTCCGCTTCAATATATGGTGCCAATGCTTAGCGACTGCATCGCCTAGTAATATGTAATTATAAAACCTAGATTTTTCATAACAGAACTGGTCATAAGTATAGCTACCAATGAAAACATCAAGTACGCCAGCAATACTAAGGCCCAATGCCCCCTCGACTTCACGTGCTCTTCAAAAAAACCAGGTGCATCTGCTTGTATATGTGTATATTATGTTCTTTTTCATCGCATGTCTCAAAAATACATATTCTTAATTTATTTTCACTTGGTTTATAGGATTCGGATGTTGTAGCTTCATCCAATTATTCATCTCTTATGGAATCGATTGTCGGATTCGCTGGACGAGAAAGCACTGCCGTCAAATGAAAGATGAGCGATACCCACGATGAACGAAGTGAGAATACTGATGAGGAAACTGCGGAGACCCCGTCTACGGAACTAAACACGACTTTGATTGTTTCGGACATCACTAAAAATGTTCCAAGTAAACCGACTCAAGAAAATCTTATGAAGAAATTTGGCCTACTGCAACAGAGAATAAATGTTCTTACTGAAGCCAGTGATGAAAGAATCTGAGTGACTAGCAAACCCGTGGATAGAGCAGCAGTAATTTCAATCGAATAGGTTTCTTGCATGATTTTTTTACTGTATAAATCGTTACATCAAGTCATTTTTAATAGAAAAATACTTTAAAACAATTTGTTGTAGAATTGTTTTTTGTTAAAAAAAAATATTTTCTTGAGTCAGTGCATTAATCGTAATTTAAACAGCCGCTATTTTCACGCTCTTTGAATGACGTCACATGACATGACACGCCTTACATTGTAATTATATATGTTGCCAGCAAACGCATGGCTTCATGTCATCGTACGTCACAACAAATGGGAAGGCGCTCAGTTTGTTTTGAAATTTACTTACGTTTATGCATAATTTTTTACCGAAAAAAAATTATTTCGAAAAAAATAATAGAAATTATCGATTTTAACGAATGTCGTTAGTTTATTACATATTTGAAAAATATTTAAATAAAAATCAGATTTTTTAAAAAGACATTCAAGAAACCTATTTTTTTTCTATAGACCTATTTACTTGGTTAATAGTTGCTTTTTTTGTTTTGTTAAGAAAACGATTTTAATTTTGTTAATAATACGATTTTTTTTAATTTTGTTAAGAATACGATTTTATTTTGACTAAAATGTTTAATTTCAGTCAGGTTTCTGTTTATAATTGCATTGCGAAAGGCTAGAATAAATGTTTTTTTTTAAGAGTTTATTAGTAAAAAAGCTAAAATAGGAGAACGAAGGAGAAAAACAATTGTGTATAAAGTCAAAAATTTCTAAAAAAAATAAACAAAATACCTACGCATGTATTGCGGGTTAAATTTTTATTGTTTTATTTAGTATTACTATTGCAAAGTTGATTAAAACTATAACAAGGATATTTTAGCGACTTTCTTGTACTTTTGGGTAAAAATGGTCACTTGAGTGTTACGTAACATTTAAAGAGGGGGGGGGGGGGGGGGGGGTACAGTGAAACGTTACGGCGCGTTACAAGGGGGGAGGGGGGGTCAAAAATCTTCAAAAATTGCGTTACGTAATACTTGAACGCTCCCAAAGGGGAGCATATTTGACATATGAAAAATAAGCTCTTATAACTGTTGAGTGCAATGTCAGGCACAGTAGAATAGCCCAACCCCTCACCTTCACTTCAGGGTGTCGTAAAAGGCTAAAGGTCATAAAGTCTATTGATATTGGAGGTAATCACCATAAACTAAACACTAAATTAGACAACAACGAATTATGGTCTTTTACAGCGATCTCCAAATCGTCTGCCAAGTACAAAGATGCTGGCAAAACCCTGTATTTTTGGAGGCGTATGTCCAGCAGAGAACGCCTTTCGACTAGGAAGATGATGATGCACTGTTAAAACTGTATAGTATATGACTTGCTTTTATAAGGCAATGAAAATACAAATTACCGTGGGACCACGTTCTCCTGGAGGGCCTGGCAGACCAGGTTTCCCGTCTGGTCCCGGAGGACCGATAGCACCCGAGAATCCACGAACCCCTTCCAAACCTTGGGGACCTCGCTCGCCTATTGACCCGGGTGGACCCGGTTGCCCTGTGTCGCCCTTAGGTCCTGGCGGGCCATCTGAACCCCGACGTCCACGAGCACCTCTGTATCCCTTAAATAGTAATTTATTTTAAGTAAAGCGAGTCGATTTAATTGACTCAAAATAACAATAATAGATTAGTTGAGTAGCAAACGCCGAAATGTGAATTATATTCATAAAAAATATGTTTCACAATTATGTAATTGTTTGACCGAACCAAAAAGCTGGACAGTATTTTTTTTTAAATGAAGACTTTTTTCCACTTACCACAGAAAGAAATCTACACATTTCATAAGTATCACTTTTGTCCCATCTTTATACAAGATGTTCCCAAAATAGGATAAAGTGGAAGTCCAGAGGCAAAACATCACTAGGCTGAAACATCACCTGACTAACCCTATGCATACTCAGACATTTTTTGTTTAAAATGATGTGATTTTTCTTGACCAGCGTTGTGTAAAGGTGTAAAGTGAGTGTGAGTAATTTTAAAATCCTTACCCTTGGTCCCGTTTCTCCACGGTCGCCCGGAGATCCAACTAGTCCCTATGTGCCACAAAAAAAACTTTAACTTGTAATCAATATAAATCATAGTTAAAAATTGGAAACGAATTTCTATTTTTTACCATGAGTCCCTTAGCACCTCTTCGCCCTCGTCTCCCCGATGCTCCCTTGTCTCCCTTCTCTCCTTGGTTGCCTGGGTATCCCTGTGGTCCTTGAGCTCCGGCAGCTCCCTTCTCACCTTGTTGTCCAATAGGACCGGTTTCTCCTCTTGGGCCCTCAGTACCCTAAACATATTGTTGTTATTATTTAGATAGTATAATACAATATGAAATACTTGGTTAAAGTTAAAATGTATGTTTTGATGAATTTGTTCTTTAAGACTGCGTCTTTTCATATTTCGCTCTACGACTGCCCGTGTTTTAAGCTGTCACACACCCAGTAGTAAATGTTTCCATTTTGCAAAATATTTGGGTGATGTGTATTTCATTTTATAAGTGAAATAACTTATAAAAAGGAGTAACGGGCGAGTAAGTGCGAATTTGGACTTTTATTTGCAGTCTTCTAGAGGTTGTGTCACTGCAATAATATAAATGTAAGAACAATGTACATTAGATTGTGATATTATTAACCTTTCCAGTCAGTTATCAGTTGATTTAATTTGATAGTCTCATCGTTCGATGACTGGTCATGACAAAATAATAAAATAGAAGTCCAGCCATTATGTCGGCATCTGGTCCTGTTTGTCAGAACACGTGAATACTCTGACCTTGAGGTAAACATTCACCTAAGGTATTCGCGTTTAATTTTTGTGTTTTTGTATAACATGTTTTTTATATTTATACAGAGTCATTATTTGATTTCCATACTTTTTGTCCTTCAGGTCCTTCTATCCCAGGGGGTCCAGTCTCGCCTGGTAGGCCACGTTCTCCTTTGAGCCCCATTTCACCTTTTTCCCCTTCAATACCTTAAAAATAACATGATTAACATGACAAAACCAGTTACCATTTTATACATTGAGAATAAGTTTGTTGTTATAGTATAGTACGAGTATTTACAGTTATAGTATACTTATTAATACATACCTCTGATTCCTTTATCTCCCTTGTCACCTGGTATTCCTCTAGGTCCATCGTCTCCTTTTAATCCTCGAGAGCCAGGAAAGCCAATCATTCCCTTAAAATTAAAATTGTTTTTATTTATATTTACGTTTTGTGATATCTCTACTTGTTGAGTTATAAATCTAGGATAGTAATACTTTCATATTTTACGTAAAATTTAAAGGCAAATAAATCTGAAATATCGCAACTTTAGAATTACAACGTAGCTGTTTTATGTATCGATTAAAATGGATTTGTGAGTTTTATGTTTCAAAACTTCAATTAAGTAGTTTTAATTAGGTAGGTACCTGGGGTCCTTGTGGTCCAATCTCGCCTGGCGAACCCTGTTGCCCTGGATTACCTGGAGTTCCCGGAATCCCTTCGGGACCAGGAAGACCTGATATACCTGGTTTGCCTTGTGGTCCCTTTAAGAAAAACCCAATTAAAAAATCACATTATTCGATTTTCCCTTCAGTATTATTTGAAAAAAAAAAATACAAACGAAGTATAATCATAATATTTTCATATTTTACCTGTATTCCAGGGGCTCCCATAGGACCTTGAGGACCTGGGGAACCTGATGTTCCCATTAGTCCTGGTGGGCCTTGAGGTCCAGGAGGCCCTGGTTGGCCTGAAGCCCCTTTAGAGCCCTGTGGTCCTTCTGTTCCAGGGATACCCGGGTAACCAATCAATCCAGGGAATCCTCTAGGACCCATAAATCCTCTTGGACCCTTTAAAACCATATTATACCATAACCATATATGCATTTTTTACTTTTATTTGCATACTTTCTCTTATATTTGTTTTTGATATTTATACACTTGTTTTTAACCTCACGCGCTGCAAATTTTTAGGTGCAAGGAAAACAGCTTTAAAAATATGGTAAATTGTTTTATTTAAATTAAAATTAAAAGTAAAATTGCTACAATTAGTAATGTTAATTTTTTTATTGGTTTTTATTAAATATGATTTGATATAGATTTAGATATGATTAACAATAATCATTGAGACAGTTCTTTTTATAAAAACCAAAACGAAGTATTATAGTAGTAATTTGAATAAGAATAAAATGTAACTAATAAAGACTATATCGACGATTCGGAATGGACCATTTCTGTTTTTCTTTGAATAGAAACGTTCTAATTTTAAAACCTTTTTCCACGCTAGGGGATAAAACGCAATTTTTCACGCAGAAATTGAATGACATACCCAACTTTCCGAGCGTATGAGGTGAAAAATTAATTTCAAATTCATATTCATTCTTTGTAAAATATGTATAATTTAAATGTTTATATATGTTTGTGAGTATGAAAGTAAACCAGTTTAAAACTAGATGTGTAATAACTTACCAATTCCCCAAT
Organism: Calamotropha paludella; assembly: GCA_927399485.1. Classification (NCBI taxonomy): domain Eukaryota; kingdom Metazoa; phylum Arthropoda; class Insecta; order Lepidoptera; family Crambidae; genus Calamotropha; species Calamotropha paludella. The sequence continues at coordinate 21,621,847 of OV656805.1, read as the reverse complement.
CATTCCCGGTGGTCCAGAAGGGCCATCATCACCCGGTGGACCGTCTTGGCCCGGAGCACCAGGTGCCCCCTGTGCCCCCTGAATGCCTCTCTCTCCCTTGTCGCCAGGCATTCCAGGCAAACCTATGTAGCCTGGCTCTCCTTTAACACCTTGGGGTCCGGGGGATCCACGTTCTCCATCTCGTCCAGCATAACCTCGGCGTCCTAAACGACCCGGAAGACCTTGTATTCCTCGGGGGCCAGGTGGTCCCTTAAAATAAACTATAAATTTAATTCCTGTTTTTGTTTTTGTTAAAACGTATACTTATGACATAACTAAAATGATATAGATTGTGTCTTACCGGTTCGCCTTGTTCCCCTTGTTCCCCCTTCGGTCCTTCTGGACCAATTTCTCCTTCTGGTCCTGACGGGCCAGTTAAGCCCATTGGTCCATCAGCACCTCGCATCGCAGTCTTAAAATATAATATTTGACATATGTATGGATAGTAGCACATTACTCAATGTAGCATAAAATGTCTTTTTTTTTTACTTATTGGATCTTAGGTTGAAAATATGTTGCCCAAATTTGTAAAGGGGTAGGTTAATATGATTGATTGGTGGATTACACATGTTTCAAGAGGAAATCTTGAATAGTTGTTTGTAAGTAAGCGGTTTTTCTCGGTTTTTCATATTTGTAGTCAATTTCATTTCAGGTACCTATATGATTTTTTTTAAAATATTTTATAGGATAATTAAAATAATAAGTTGTTATTCTGTGACTAGAAGCTATTGTTATTACTCCGTTTTTTGTGTCGTTTTGCTACATGTCCCTATATAACGACCAATGAAAACTTATTATATTGACTAGCGAATTAATGAAGAAATATTTAAAATTGAGAATAATCAAAGCTTTATTTAAAAATTTCTATACAAATCAATGAATTCAAAGGCAAGCAAGCATCTAGTAATTAATTTCATGGTTAGGATTTTTTTAAAGTTTGCGCTGAATAAACGTCAGCCAAAAATGTTTTCGTTAGTTTTTGACTGGCGTGCCATTGTTAGTTAAATAAAGTTAAGATTGAGAAATATAGGTTGGTGATTTAACAGAATTCAGCAAATTCGAAGATAAACAACTAACTTCAGTTATTCCTCTGGGATTAAGTATAACTTTTCTATTTACGTATTTAATTTTTTGAGATGGCGTTTGCGTTAAGAAAACAGTGCTTCTAATTTAAAAAAAATTAACGTAATAAATATAGAGCAAATAAAAGCGTGAGGTGTCACTATAGTTATTATTGCCACTTGTAATTTTGTAATGTATAATATACCGTGGCCTTTCTTAAGTGTATTAGTATAAAATTAGAAATTAATGATTTAAAGGTGGTATTTATAGCTATGAATTCACCTCGCTGAAAGACGTCCATTATTGGATGGAGGGTGCGTCGAAAGAGGTTGGTGATCGCAGTATACCCTCCCTTAAGTGTAAAAAGTTGGTACTACTTTACTGTGCTGGAAACCACACAGCGTAGTAATAAATCTCTTTAGTCCAATTTTGGAAAAGCTGATGAAATAATTTGTTATATAGTAACATTTCCGAAATTGGTGTATCCATTCACTTTTATCACTGATTTTACCACCTGGGTCAGTCACAAAATCACTGGTAACAAATCTGGATCTTTGTCGGTAACCCTGGTGGGAAGTAAGTGCATGTCATGAATTTTGAAAGATGATGGACAACCGGACGGGCGTTGAGTCCGTTTCAAAATCGGTCTAAAAGTCGGTTATGTTTGGAAACGCTGTGTGAATAAATAATGGAAATGTGTTAATAGCACATTTTTTTACGTTGGATTCGACGTTTTATTTGTTAAAATTCATGTTTTGTCATGCATTAACATAAAATAGTAATGGGTATTCGTTTTATTTTATTTTTATTATTTTAGAACATTTATAGACAACGCATAGAATATAAATTACAAATGTGCACAGCATTTTCTATTAACATGGTGTGTATATGAAAGGAAAAAAATTCAACCAAACAATTCATAGAAATCTATCAGTTAAAAAGTAAGACAGATTAAAATAAAAAAAATTGACCTCGGTAAAAAAAATGCACATTGACATCAGCATTTTTGAAAGTTCTACACGTAAAAAGAAAAAGGGCTGAAACGTATATGACAATTTCGCCATTATTGAAGTGAAACGCATGAATTTAAATAATTAGGTTTTAAGTACTAGTATTCACTGTGGGCGATATGTACTTTCTGCGGCAAACCTATCAACATGCAGATAAAATCGCGTGTGGAAGCTACATAATGAAAAATTGATAATTTCGTCAATTTACAGACACCCAGAACGAAAGATTTAATACTATAGGCCCTTACCATGTGCTGATTGAACATTTGACGCAAAGCTTCGGCTTGCGCATCAGGTCCTTTTTCGTTTCCAGGTTGATGTAGCTACAATAAAAGAAATCAATAAATATTAAAAAAAAACCACTTCTGACCCACAGACCAGCTGATAGCATAGCAATCGTGCAGTCACCCAAATTATTTACTAGATGTATATTAAATATTAATCAAAATTTTTGTTAAAAGTTAACTTATTTTATCTATCAAAGAATAATTGAAGAATACACCATTAAAATTGATAAATAAAGCGTTTATTGCTGTGAATGTGCTAAGACATATAACACACCAATATTTTAAAAGGAGACTGTGAGGCATAAGGGAATTATTTTTCTTTTATTGGGTCTGTATTTGTTGTTGGTTCTTGGCAAAAAACCTTAACAGCGGACTTTGATGGGTCAAACGAGTTTCTGTTCTTCGAAAACGAGGTTTTATAACAGGCTGATATCAGTCCAATTGATCAGTTTGTCCTGAACCACATTTAGGCATCAGGCCCAATTCGCATGCATCTGGATGGCTATGACAATATTCACATGCATTTGAATAAAATAAATGTGAATTGATGCGAAAAGCTGAATTAATGTCCACGCAAGATGCATAAAAAATAGCATACGTGGCTTGACCTGTATTTCCCAAAAATATGAATCGCGACAAAATGTTTGTTTTAAATTCTTTTATGCTAGAAAACAATATAAAATAAAAACCTTTGTATGTGAACCCTAGCGCTCCTATGTTTCACCAATCATAAATACTCACAATGTAATATTTTAAATACTCACGGGAACAACGAACACGTTTCCAGGAGCTCCTGGGAATCCCTGCTGGCCTTCTGCACCCGGTTTGCCTGGCTCTCCTTTCGGACCTCGTGGGCCAGGTGGGCCCGGGTATCCGCGCGGGCCCATGTACGTGCCAGAGTTCCCGTAGTCATAATACGTTTCTGTGTCGTAGACTATTGAACCGTTTCCCTTAAGAGCAAAGAGGTAGATATGCTTATTTTATTTGTGAACATTACCACTTTTTGTTTGGTTTAGTATATTGGCATTAAACCTCGATATAAAAATGTTACATTTATCTGGAATTGATAAAATTGTCTTTTTTGGTTTCCTGAGTTTATTTAAATATTAGTTAAGAGCCAACGTGACTCAGTCTTCCGTCAAAGATTCTATTAAGTGTGTAGAAAGTTGCAAAAAATACGATTCGAAAGCTAAAACGAAACAGAATAACATTTCATCGGTAAGTAGTTTTGTATTAAGTTTGTTGCATGTTTAACAGTCTAAATGCAATTTTACAATTTGCCCTACAAGTTAAACTTATTAAAATTTATCGGTTTTAATTGTTTAAGTAAAAGTTTATCTTGTACTCCAAAGCGGCTTAGTTGTAACAGATGACCCTACTTTTCTTTCTATGTTCGTCTAAATTGTTCACGAGGGCTCGTACGTTCATGTCCTTACGATAATCAATGGTGACCAGTATTTTTATAACTCATTTCAATCGTTTTCAATATTTTTTAATAAAAATTAATTGTAACCTAGAATATTTTTTGTTTCTGTTTCTCAACAAAGTACCTATTGTCAGAATTTTCATTGTCGTACCAAAGTTATTTATTTTTATTAATACATAGGAAACTAAAACAAAGCCTAATAATATGCCAATAAAAAGTTAAACACATTAAAATAGAATAATAAATTAAAACCAAAAAGTTAGCAACGTAATTTTAAGCATATTTTTAAATTAGTCAATAAAAACGGGGCTTTAAAAATAAAATTTATCACTTCAGTCAGTGGTACAAAATTTACCTGCTATTCTCCTTTAACGAAGAAGGATTTTTAGAAGTAATAAATTGTTAGTGTAACTACTTCATGTAGAACAATAATAGACTACCTGTGAATGTGTTGTAGAAATTTAAAAAAAAAGGTCATAACACGCTGCTTACCACGTCTGGGGGATGTGTAAGCCAATCATCATCTTCTGTTGTAGTCATCGGAGTGTACGGCTCAGTGGTGACGATTGTTGTAAATTCCTGGTCCACAATATCGCCATCTCCTCGCTTTAACTTAAAAAATAATTCTATGTTAGGTGAGTTGACAATTTGACGTTTATTTTAATATAAAGATATACACAGTTAAGAAATGGTTTAAGTAATATATCAGTTTTTGGTTTTGTATAAGGATGTATGTAAGTATAATGTTAAATATTCGATACTGAATAAAATCAGTAATCAAAAATTTTCAGCACGTCAACCTACCATTGTTACAAATTGTATAATTTTCTCAATTGGTTGACTACGTGTTGGATTTGAAGCTAATAATCGAATGAAGAAATTTATGGGTTTAGGTTAGGTTAATATGCTGTTAACAATATCCATGACTAAGATACAAATCCTCGTGTTTATTATATATGTTATCCTTTGTCCCGATGTTCCGTACTCGAACCCATGACCGTTGATGCGAAAGGCAGGCAGTACGTTTGCGTTGCACCAAACGGTCATTAGAGAGATATAAGTCAATTTAACTCTATTCGTTATCCAAGAGTCTTATCTCTAAGAGTCAGCGCCGAGTATAAATTTTAAATATTTCGTTTGATGTAATTTGTATGGAAGACCTTTATACTTCTGAGCCTAATCTTTTAACCTATTCTTGCTACGTCTTTTCTATCTCTTTAAATACTTAGATATCAGAGAAGTTCGATTTACTGGCATGCGTGGTGAGTAGTGGCTCATTCTCCATAGGCTATTTTTACATCCTTAGGGAGTACTTGAGTTCCAGCAGTAGGGATAGCAGTAGAAATAGGCATTATAGATGATGATAGAATTAATGGCTTATGGCTGGCTTCCACTATTTTTTTTTATTTATCTTTAAGTACTTGTGATAATGTGTATATGATTTCAATAAACCTTTTAGCTTGAAACGCACAAATAAAGTATCGCCAGGAGCTTTTTGACCTTTATTTTACACGTCTACGTTTCTCAGAGGAAATCTAAAGCGACGTCGTGAGTAAATATGCAGTGAAACGTATCAATACTCTGATTAAGTAGGCACGTACAGGCTGTTCAATTGTAACGTAAGTTTTTAATATTGTCGATTTGTCATAAAGGTTTTCAAAATGCATTTCAATCAAACATGTGTTTTTATTATTTTTTTGCATTAACAATGCAGTTTTTGTATAAGATATAAAATACGTGTGTAAAAAACAACTACACCTCCGAGCCCTCAGGTGGGTCACCACCCACCCACCTAGATGGATGGATTGACCTGCTACGAATTTGCGGCGGAGTTTATGTAGGACTCCATCTGCCAGTGAACAGGGAGGCAGAGGTTAACATGAAAGTTAAAACATTTGGGATGTACCATATATTCCACCGGATCCAGATGGTGCGCGTTGTGCAATTTTTGGACTTGTAAAGACACTGTTCAAGAAATGAAATTAATACAAACAAAACGAGTTTGGGAACAATTTTACTAAATGAATGCTTTTGTTTCTAGAATTTACTAGGCGATGCAGTCGCTAAGCATGAAGCTACGCTACCACCATATATTGAAGCGGAGCGTAATACCTAAAAAAAGAAAAAAAAAATGTTTTTGTTTCGATGGGAATTTATGCGAATTTCAAAATTCCGTCATCATCTGGTCCTAAACCTGTTGATTCGATTCCACACCAAAAATATTGAAATCGGTTAAGAACTCGGGAAGTTATGGCGTAACAGACATTGCGCCATTGAAGCTGATCCATGGGAGCTTCGCTCGCTTCGCTAGCTCCGCTCCAAAAAAACTATATATAATAGTATCTAAAGTTAAAAGACAAGAAAAGGTTATTTACATTTTGAACAATCTTGATTGAAATGGAATATACCTCATTTGGATTAGGCAATAAACAAGACTTAATGGTCTTGTAAAAGCAAATTAATTCAACACATTCATTATAAGTACGTTTACCTACGTTAATACATACCAGGTAAACGAATGAATATTGAAATCAAACATAATTATTAATAAAACGATTTGAATTTTTATTCCATAGAGCTTTATACCTTTTGATTACACTGCAGCACCTGGTGTAGAGGTTTGGGGTATTTAATATAAAATGTAATTCCCAAAGAGTGAACCTTTAATCTTAAATAAGAAACAGTTTAAATTATTAAAAGTTATAAAAGACTCATATTTTTTTTTTCGATGATTTCTTTTCGATGGAGGAACGTTAGCTGGGTTTTATTTATTTTGTATCCTTTACCTTTACTGCACTTTGGAGCTTTAATAATTATGTTTTTGTTAATATTGCTCAGGGCTGTCATAATTAAAATTATAAGCAACTCACTTAAAAATAAACTTGTGGAGATTTATAAATGGCATGGATTTAACATACTGATTACATTCTAGTATATGATATTTGTCTGTAAATCTTCCAACAAATAAATAAATAAATAAAAAAGCCTATGAAAACGAAATCTGGTCAATTGATCTAACAGGAATTGACATTTGAATTACAATATTATTTTTCCACTGCGGCATAAATTTTGTACGAGTTTTAATTTGCATTGATACATGGGAAAAGACGGTCGCGCCAAAACTGCTTAACCGATTTTGGCGGAACTTTCACTGGTAGATGCGGATGTTATAAGTAGTAACTTAAGCTTTTTTTATTTTAGAGAAAGAATCAGAGTTTCGTGCAAAAAAATAAAAACCGTGAAAGTATGAACAATATCAGAATCAAATAGGAAAGTCATAGGCATGTCAGAGAAGGTTTAATGTACGGTGTATATAAATTTGTCAGCAAGGAAAGTGATCGCTGCAAAGTACAGCTAGTTGCACATATCATACAGCGGTCAAGATCGTGATAAAAATTAAATTTCTGTTTGCTCACCCTTGTAAATAAAGCCGCGCCCACCAATTGCATTCATAATAATCTGATCACGTAGGTATCCATTTCGTAATAGGTTAATATTTGATATTGTAAAAGGTAAGGTATATTTTCCTTGGTATAAACTATGGTGGCTTGGCTTTGCTAGTAAATGTCATACCGTAATTTTATGAAAACGTTAAAAATATATATAATTTATACATGTTAATTAATGTTATTTTAATTAAAACAAGACTACATTCCATGTGGATTTTACTGATATAGCATAATTTTATGCTAAAAAAGAAATATAACTTAAAACTCTTTGTAAACTAAACTATTTTAAACAATCAGTAGAATGTATACTTTTATTAATGATTGCCTTAAATTGAGTTTACCTGTGTATCAATTTTCCCTCAACAGTCTTCTTTAGATATTGAGTTAACTACTATGTATCAATACCTTTATATGTAAAGAGTTAATATGTAAAATAATCCTTTTTTTAAGTTTTATATATATTATAGAGATCAGTTTAATAATCACGAGAAGGATACATATTCTGTTAAATGAAGTGTCTATTTGAATTTAAACTCAAAAAATTATGAATAAGAAACGAGTGACTTTTTTATCTCTAAATCGTTAAAATTGACGCTACATGACGTAATGTGTAAGATAGGTATTAAAAAAATCAAATTACTTAGTTGATTTTTGCGGTCATAAAATTAATCTAAGTTAGTATTGTCTATTATAATAACTATATAATAAGTAGGTCAAGGAAACTTACCCTGGGTGTGGTACTTTCTTGTAGCTCTGGGGGGCTGTAAACGTAGTTCGTTTCAATCGGGTATACTTCATTTCCAGTCGTGAAACTACCAAAGATACTGTTTTCATCTACCGATAAACATACAATTTCATTTTTAAATATCATAGATATAATATGTTTATTATTACGAAAAGAACACGTTAAATAAAATGTAAATGACCAGCCTATGCCGATAGAAGAAGGCGCGGCGCCTTTCTCAAAAGGAGCAAATGAATTTTTCAATGGTTGCTTTGTTTTATTTAAATTCAATATCTATAAGTAAAATAACATTATTAAGTAAATAATAGCTTACCGGAATCAGTTAGAGGTGGGAATTGGTTTGTTACACCAACAAAGTTGGGCAATGGCCAAATAGGCGTGTTGGTTGTTATTTCTGCCTTTGGTATCTCCCATTCATTATGAGAGCGATTCCTCTCGTGAAAAAATCTCCTTCTGCCAATAAGGTCATATCGTCTGTCGCTGCTGTCGCCCAAATTGTTCAAATTTGGAGTTTCAGTGGAAATTGCAAGATCTAAAGTAGCTTCGTTGTCTGATGTAGAATAAGAGACTTCATTTCTTGACACCTCTGAAGAACCAGAACTTTGGTAGTTTTGTGAAACGGTACAATCAAATGCTATTGTAGTGCACATGTTGTAAGCTGTGTCTGGTTTATTTGAAAATTGTAATAACTCGATGTCTCCCTGAAAGGCAATGGAAAAATAAGTACTTTAGAACTTAAAGGCATCTTCCTGTATATAATAAAGGTACAGTAATTTTAGGACAGATTGTGGCAATAGCCTGATTCTATGATGTCTATTTTCGTCATTGAAACATTGCTCTGAAATGCAATTGAAAAAAAATATATTAATGGTAATGCAAGTTATGTTCATTAACTACGGACTTGTGTCAAATTATAAAATGTGTTTATTTTTATCTACGAAGACATGGGGTGGAAAAGCATATTTTTCATTCCTATTTAACCCGTTTATTTAAACTATTGTTATAATAACATAATACCAGCGCATATATTCTGTAATAACACAATGTCAGTGTCATACTGATAGAAAAATTGGCTTACAGATCAAGAATGCCAGAAATAATTAATAAAATTCCTGGAATTACCTTCATAATAAGCTAGTTGCTACAATCGACATATATCATGAAAAATTGCCTATCCGAACACTTCAACACTGCCTTCGAAAGTGCGAAATTGATAAATCTAACTGTCAGATAACTAGAAGATGTAACAGATAATAGACTATACTTATTAGGTACACGTATCTAAATACCTGTTATAAACACTTATTTTGAAATATTCTTCTCAACATTTTACATCAGCGTCAATGTGTTCAGATAAATTAAATGATTGAAAGGGAGTAGGATGAGGTAAATACACGTATCACAATAATTTACTTCATTACAGTTACATTCTAATAAGACATATTATGCCTGAAAACGCAACCGCAGCCTCTTTGATGTAGTCGTTTGAATTCATATAATATTGACTAAATAGAAGAAGCAAAAATCTTTTGATTCGTTTAGACGAGATTTTTCGCGTTTCTTATAACTGCTGCTTTCTGTAACATCAAAGGGTAGAGATCTTGTAATGGGAGACGGTTATAAAATTCGTAATATTGATATTACCAATATTTGTTTCGTGTGAAAAAAGAAATCTAAAGGCGCCTATCCCTGCGCCTTTTTTATTTATTTATTTTTACATTATTTTGATACACAAGATGTCATTTGCTAGAAGAATTCTTTTTGGATGATTAATGTAGTATCTGCTGGTGCAGTATGACAGTTGCAAAGAAATTAAACAGACCCTTCTACCCGTGCGATTAATGTTTTTCGTCCGCCCCGGGTGACTAATGCTCTGTGTATAAATGCACAAATATTTAAATTTTTCATACTTTAAGGCTTATGTTTGATTTTTGTTTTTTGTTCAAAGTCAAAGAGATATCTGAATACAAGTATTGAAGCAAAAGCCAATTCTTTAGTTTCACTAAAACCTTAATCAAATTCGAAGTTTAATACTTTCGATATGAATAATATACAGCTTATACTCCTCAACCTGAACGTCCAGTTCAAATGTTTGTGGTAGAAGTTTTTCAATGTATAGTTTGGAAGATTATTTCTTATACATAAAATTATACTTTTAAATATTGAGATTAATAAATAATATATATCACAGTAAAATATACTTACTTCGTAATACTGATCAGGAGTGACTTGCATTCCCACAACCAGCGCGCCGGCGAGGTTGAATTTGCTTCCAGGTTTGCGGTCCAGTTGAAGAGTCTCCTGGACTTCACAGTCTAAAAGGAGCGTCACCGAGTCGCCTTTGATGCTAAGAGCTAGTCGGTGCCACCTTGAAATATTGAAATACTTTTAGCATTCGGTAACTATTTTTAATGCGCACGTTTTTACAAGAAATGCATATATTCTATAAGAAAATAATTACACAATATAAAACTTTAGGCACTATCATGGAAGGCATTGGCAGCGGCAGTATAAGGAAGTTTTGTTCCAGAATATATCTGTTTCGATCTATATTTGATTATCTTCAGATGTTCAGTATTATAAATACAATGGCCATTTTAAGCCTTGATTATATAAAAAACTTATTAGACTATATAACTTAGAAATTATTTAATTATCGCAAGGCGTTGTGTTCTTATTCTTAAGATATTATCTCAAGATATTCTTCAATTTATGTGCATTAGAATCAATTGTTATAAGTATCTCTTCCTCATTAATGAAATTGCTATAAATGTAACACTACGTTGCCTGGATTTTATAAGTTCTGAATTTCACGTAGATGAAATCGAGGGCAACAGATACAACATAATAAATAGATACAGGGAATAATAACATGACATTATAAAAGACACCTTAAAAGTAAATTGGATACACCACAACTGAAGTAGTAATAGTTTATAAATAGCGCAATAAAAAATAATTCTTACTTTAGTTTTGCCTATTATGATTATTCGACGTTATTGATTTAATTGACCTTATTATTTTTTAATTAATCGATACTTCACTCATCACTTTACTATTATAACTGGACGCTCGATTCATTTCCCTTAGTTTACTGAACTGAACTGAACTGCCATAGTTCTAGGATTCATATTAATTCATGTATGCTACCTTATTAAATGAAAACAACAGAAATCCAAAAGCTAAGTATATTTGTAGGCGAATGTTAAAAAAAAAATGTATCCAATTTCTTTTGTTACCATCATGGTATGCTTATAAACGCATTCATAGGTATAATAACGATCGAAGTGAAAGAACAAATAAACCATGGCAATACTAATGATATTTTTTATTTCAAATAAATATATTAATGTATGCAAATATATTTTTTTCATACAATACGACAAAGAAATTATTTTAAAAGTGGTCTGGTGATTGGTGGTGGTTGGTAGGTGATTATAGGTAATATATGTATATTTTAAAGGTGTGTCCTGGTTATTGTGAATAGTCTTTGCAAAGATATAGTTTTCAAAGGAGTATTTAGATATTCTAGATTCGAAATTCAGTTTATAAATACAACCACATATAAGTAGAGAATATATGTAATGTTAGCGAGTTACAGATGGGTATACCTTCTAACTTTACGGCTCTAAAGATTCAAAAACATTAAAAACTTAAACCACAGTAACAGATGATTAGTAAAGTACATTTAGTTAATAATTGGAAATAACTTAACTTTCTGAAACATTTCATATTGGCATTGTTAAGATTAAGCTATCTTAACAATGCCAATATACTAAAGTTCATAGAGACTTTAACGGTAAATCATGGTTGAACAAAGGCTCGTTAGTTTGTGATCGTTGTTAAATCAATGAACTCTCTCAATGCGGTTTCCCCTCATTTCATTGATTTAAATTCCCGTTTAACTAATGGTTAAATTTGGCTAGGTTTAATTTGTGGCTACATATCTGTAGAGCAGATTGCTATTTTATTTACGTATGGTAATTACAATAAGCTATGGAAAACGTACTCTTATATTTAAGGTAAGATTTATATTTAAGGTAAAAAAACAAAAATAAAGATCATTAATAGCTTATTAATTTGACCCCATGTAATATACGTTAAAGTGATGTTATATATCTGATGTAGATATATAACATCAGGCATCAAGCAAACTGGAATTATTAAACGAAGATGATTTATTTGTATGAAAGTTAAAGTAGAGGTGCTGCATAAAGAAGGTGCCGGGAGGTTGACACTGGCACTTACCTAGATCGATTTTAAATTTGAATGAATTTCTAAATCCAAAATATCATCACAATCGTTAGACCCGTTTCCGAGAAACCAACTACATATCAATATATATATTTATATAGGTATATGCAAGAATTGCTCGTTGAAAGTATAAGATGTGTGTATGTTTGTCAAATTATTTTCGACTGTTTAGCGTGTAAGGTACAAAATAAGATATGTGGTCGATCATACATGAAGTATTCCTACATTATGACATCTTCATTAGGTAGGTAGTATATGTAAGTAGATTGTATTCATCTTTAAGTGTTGTTAATTTATTCGATTGATTGACGGTATTAATTAACAAACAAAAAATGAAACATTTTCATTTAACACGTAGCCTAACCCTAGATCATGAAATTTGACCTTTATCTTAATTCTATCATAACTTCTAAAAACCGCAAAAGTGGGACTTGATTTTTTTATGGGTGATAGAACTTGGCTCATAGAACATTTCTATACTAAATCCAGGTTCCATTTTTGCCGATTTTTGGAAAAAAAAAATAAAATAAAAATTTAAAAATAAATTATTTCTCAGAAGAAATTATGACTTCAATAATTCCTTATCAAGTGGCAAATATCTCATGGACAGGAACGGAACCGTCTTTTGGGGAAATTAAATTGTTCATTTTTTCATGTGCAAATTTTAAAAACTTTACTGCTTCTTATTTTTTTTACTGAAAATAGTGATCTGGGAATTGAAGTCTTGCCTTTATTAGGGTATAAATAATCGATTTATGCAAAAACCTTAAGGTGTAGATTTTTTTGGTTCCATAAAACACTGTGCGCAGTGACGAACAAACTGTATGGAGGTTGAGAGCGTCACAAATACAAGTATTTTTTAACACATTATTAATATTTCCGGTAAGCTAAATGCTTGTATTTCAAGTGGGTCCATGTCTGTAGTACATCAACGGGGATTTGTCCGCTTGAGTTAATACTGACATCTCTACAGATGGGCCACGGCCGACTTACCTAATACGGCAAGGGTGTAGTTGTAGACTATTAATGATTTTGGTAGATTAAATTATGAATCTCTTTCTTCTCTTTCATATTTTGCTTATTTATTTACCAATATATCATAATTTGCTTATTGAATAAAGTGTATGTCAAAATATAATTTATTAAGCAAATAAATCAGTAAAAATTTGTCGACTTACATTTTTTCTTAATATGACTCAACAGAAAATGTGACGCAACTATGCGTTTTCATATTCTTTAGGTTTCATAAGTAAGTAAGTGAAATAAATAAAACATATTTGTATGTTTATTATTAATTATATTTTTTTTCTGCAGTGGACGTTAATATGCTGAGAAGAAGAGGAAAGATAATTTTGAATTAATTTAAGGCTACCTATCACCATTACTTTTTGTAACCTATTTTATCGCCCATAAATAGATTTCATTAGATTATCTGACTGGCGAATATAGATCCTATATGGATTCTAAAATATGAGTACAATCACACAAAGAAACTCAAGTAAGTGAAATTCAATTGCAGCCTGTGTATTGACCTACCGCGCGCCTGTAGGTAATCATGTCAAGAACGTGGCCAAATCAGAATACTGTGATATAATAGAGACATCATTACCGTGATTCTGGAGGCAAGTTGATAATTTTTGAATATCAACATAGACTGCTTTGAGTATCAAAGGATGGAATTATAATGACATAATCTATGGAACAGGTTCTTAGATCGCGTGTTTTCTTTCAACTAAAACCATTATTTTCTCGTCTCTAATTAAGATACAAGATCTTATAGGACTGGTGAAGTGGTGTGGTAAAAAGACACAGTGATAAAGATAGAAAAAGGAATGCTAAGATAGTTTGTATATGTGGAGAAGACGAAAGAAGAATGAGAAGACAAGAATGTGAGGCAAATGTGCACAGGCAAGTCGATAAAAGCAGACTAAGGCGAACTTTCAGGGACCAAATAGGAGATATCCTGAAAAAAGGTCCAGGTCAAAAGCACCTTCAACCGATGAGCTTGCATGAAAGGTCTGATGAGAGTTAGAGAAGGGAGAGAGTAATTCGGGATCGTAGAAAGGGGAAATCTGTGATCTCTTCCTACTGGTGAAAAGACGTGATTGTATATGAGTACTACTCCTGGTATAGTTCCCGACATTTTAGTTGAACCTGGTATTGAAATCACGTGACATGCGCAGTAGTGTATAATGTACCTAAACTTGCTACTGCGCATGTCACGTGATTTCAAAACCAGGTTCAACTTATATGCAGGGACTATAATATTGGATATTTCCGTAGTGTACCTCGGTAAATTAATAGGGCTGTTTTTGGTGAGCTCTTTTCATTTTACTTTAGTGTAAATTCAATATTTTATTGTGACTAGAGGGCGCTGTAGCGCGTAGAAACATGCTATCGTATTGTTTTGCGGGAGTACGTAAGGGCAAATTTAGTTTTGCAATGTTAGGATAGCGGGACAATATGGTAACAAACACACATACAAAGTATTGTCATAATTTGATTCATTATGATTAAAGTTCTGTAAATGCATATCACGATTGATTATTATTCATTGGATTATTTAATGTCAGGCAAATTGGAAATTTTAAAAGAATTTTATGATATAAGTGACGTGAAAAATTATTGACGAGAAAATACTTATAATTAAACTGTTATAAATCCAAACCCCGTCACGCAAAATATTCCTTATTATAGAGTATTAATTAAGGAGTACTTAATTTAAAAAACTAACGGTAGTAATAATTATAGTTAATAAGAAACGTTTGTCATTATCTTACTAAATAATTTACTAATACTATTCGAATTTGTGACGGTCACACATTTGAATTTACAGTAAGGATAACAAACCACTTAATAGTAACCACACCGGATTTTTTGCTAGAAAGCCAATTCCACCTCTTTCGATTACCAATGTGTCAAGATGTCTAAACCAGTTTAACATGAGCACCGAGAATAGAAACACCGATTGCGATCAACCCGTTTTTTTAACCGATCTTTTCTAAATGTTTCATTTTCATTTAGATTTACAGTGAAATGTATGGTTAGTATGTGCTTTCTGCTTACAAATATATACCCTTCATATTTAATTTTTAGACACCATCGTAATTGCAACGTTGAACGATAAAAGATTGAGAGATTTTATGACCGTGGGTGTTTTTCTATTACAATCCCCCATTTCTCATTTCCATAGTTCACAAAGTCTGCTTATGTTTCACAAAACCTCTCTGATATATATTACGAGTATACAAACACCTTAATTTTTGCTATACCAATTTGTTCAGACTCCTCTACTTTGTTTAAACTCTTAATAGCATGAATTCAAGAATATTTTTCGAATTAAGTAATACAAACGTGACTAAAGACGATCGAGTCAGAAATCATAACTCTTTGATATTGATACCTAGTAAAAAGGTGCTAAATCCGTAAAAAATAAGGTATAGTGTAAGATTATCACCTTTAAATTATTATTTTCTTTTGTTTGTGGTAATTTTCCAATTCGCTAATGAAATAAATATTTTTATTTCTTCTTTCTTTCTTTCTTATTTGCTTGCTTGCTGCCTTTCGTAACTACATTTCGAGACATATATCTTTATATATACAGGTTAAATAGAAAGTTAATTATAATCAGCGAGGGCCACACACATTTTGATGTATGTTCTACTACCATTGTACGAAATTCGAACTTCCCACCACTTTTTTAAAATTGAATTATCATGTCTCATTGAAAAATGGATCTGTGTTGGGAACATTTTCATGCGATGATTTTTTATGTTTTCAAATATGACTTAAAACCGGACGAGTGGTTCGGCATATATAGCTGAAAGCCCTTTTATAGCAGCCGTCTACCGTAACCGTAGCGAAGCACGGTCGTCTGACGTAAGGGGAATGAAGAAGGAATGGCCGCTCTTCGACGGCTGTTACCAAAGAAAACATGCTGTTGTTAAAAAGTTAATTTTTTAGTTTCTTAATACTTTCTAACTGTCCCAAGTAGGTATAATCCTCTAAGTCTTCCTTTACGGCTAGGCGATGTTGCTATTATTTTGGAACCCATGTTCGATGGGTTAGATTCGTAATTGAACTTGATAGGGGACGCTGAAACCGGACAGGACGACGTCTACCAAGTCTGCTAGTATAAATATAAAAGTATATGTGTGTAGTTCTTATACCGTGTAAACCATGCTCACAAGATGAATTCAGTTATCTGTAAAAGTTATTGATATGCTTCGTTTATTTGATAAATATAAATACATATTTTAAGTTTGTCATAAATTAAACTCTATCAATTTAAGATAGAGTAGATATAATATACCTTCATTAAAATAAAATATATTGAAGTAGTTTAATTTAAATAAAATTATTAACTTAATCAGGCGCTTATTAGGCCTAATTTTTACTTAGATTTTAGTCTTATTAGATTTATATTAAAGCTTGCTCCTCCTAGAGACATTTTTATATCAAAAAGGTGAAGAGCCCTATTTGTATTTTTGATACGTAGGTACGTGCCTATATATATGCATCTCAGAACAATAACTAAAGCTATAGAAGCCGCGCTAAAATAACAACACAATACGTTAGTTCGTACTATTTTTACTTATACAGTTGCAAATGTGTAAGAAAGAAATAAGTATACAGATTTTGTTTCGTAATTTACAAGGTCGTCACTAGTTTCCCTTACGTCAGTGATGCAATGGCATCGATATTACTATCGATAAAAATAAAATCAAAAACATACTTAACAATTTTCTTATGCTGTTGGTATGTCAATAAATAAATAAATAAATATTTTTTTACATTCACACCAATTAGCCTAGCCCAAAGTAAGCACTGTAAGGCTTGTGTTATGGATGCTAGGGTAACGGATAAACATACATATATAATACATAGATATGTAATATTCATATAAATATATATAAATATCCATGACTCAGGTACAAATGCTCGTATTCATCATACAAACATCTGCCCCTACCGGGATTCGAACCCGGACCGTCGGTGCGAAAGGCAGGATCGCTACCGTTGCACCAATCGGTCGTTCAATGACACTAGAACGGACGGTAATGTGTCATAATAAACACGTGTAGTATCTTCAATATGAACATTTTATAATGCAGTATTCATGGGTAAAATTTTTGACCCGTACCAATTTATTTATTAGAATTTGCGTGTATCTAGAGAAACCAGGTAGGTACAGTTAAAAAATTGCACCTTGTATAGGCATATCCTATTAGGCTACATGTTTATATTTTAAGTTAGACCTCTAGCTCTAGTACATTGGTGAACACTGCATTTAAAATTATATTTTTTATAGGTATAGATTAAAAAAGAGGAAAAAAAAGAAAATTAATCGTTTATTTAAATTAAATTAACAATTATTTTTTACATATTTACTTATTGTTTACCTATTTTTATATACCACTCTGTCGAGAAAGTATCGGGAAAAGATCAATAATATACAAAATGTTTGTTATTCATCCAAATTTATTTCATCAACTTCAAAGTATGCTCCTTCAGAAACGAAACACTTACGCCAACGAAGAATAAGAAATAATAAGAATTTATGTCTTCTACCGATTAAAAACGGGTGCCATGAAGTGGTAATTTAAGTTTAGAAAAAGAAAGAAGTCGACTGGAGCTATATCTGGTGAATATGGTTGTTGCAGACTCTTTTGTCTGATAGGTTTTTAAGTTTTTGAATTTGAGAGAAGTCAGTGTCATTGATTTTTTGTTGCTTAGCAATGTAAATATTGATTTTTCTGTTTTATACACGATAATTTTAAAATATTGGTTTTATTGCTGTAAAACCACTTGAAACAGTTTGTGGTCCTTCGAGCTCTGTAAGTAACGAATAGAGTATTATTATATTGAAAACTACACAATGTCGCTGAGACGGAGCAAGCGTATTGCAACTAAAAATGTAGAAGAAAAAAATATTGGTGCAATACGCTCTGAGCACTCGGAGAAGTCTCATTTGAGCTCAACGTCATCTCGAAGACGTGCACTAGAGGCCCGCGCTACACGCGAGATGGCTGAATTAAATCAGAAAGAAATAGCAGCCGCGCTGGAGAAGGCTGAGCTTAAACAACACGAAATTGAGCTCAAACAACGCGAAATTGAGGCTGAGAAAGCCGTAGTTCAAGCACGATTAGCAGAGGATTTGGCAAGTTTACACTCACGAAGTTCAACGCGCTCGGAGAATGCTACTGAACGATGGATTGAACATTCACGGCCGTATTTTACCGACCCAGTCACCGTCTCAGAGGAGAAGGGAGATGGCAGCCCGCACCCGCACGACAACCAGCACGACGAGCCCCGGGACGACGGGGACAGCAGGAGCGGCGCGCGGGCGGACCATCGCGGCGGCGGCGGGGATCATCGGAACGACAAGGACGCGCGTGCAAAGGACAGTGATTTAAACAAGTTAACGTGCTCATTGACTAGGGCCTTAAAGTTTTCTCAAAATAATAATGATAAATTGTTAGGCAGACTCACTAGTAATAACTTACCTATATTTTCAGGAGATGCTTTAGATTGGTTACGTTTTAAAAATGCGTACGACATCACGACTAGGATTGGCCACTATTCGGAAGAGGAAAACCTCGCTCGACTACAGCGATGTCTTCAAGGCGAGGCGTGGGAAGCGGTTGCAGCGCGACTGATCGCAACTACTTCTGCGTCTGACGTCATGAAGGTTCTGGAAATGAGGTTTGGCAGATCTGATCTAGTACTAGGTAGGTTGATTACTGAAATGAAAAGGGTCCCTAAGTTGACTGGCTTACGATCAGAGGTGGTACTACTAGCGACTAAAGTAGATAATTGTGTAGCCGCCATACAGTCAACATGTAATATTGGTTACTTACATAGTCCAGAGTTGATTTCGGAAATACTAAAGAAATTGACTGAGCCTTTATTTTATCGTTGGCTTGATTATAGTAAGGGTGCGTACACACACCAACCAAAGTTAACGATGCTCAGTAAATATCTGATGTCTGAAGCTCAAGCTATTTGTGAGAGTGGCGCGATTGAACCGTCGCCGTGTCCCTACAAGTTGATGAAGGGTGCTAATTTTAAACAGCGTACTCCTTTTATGACGAATATGATGAAGGAAGATAATACAAACGACAGTGCAATTTTGACATGTAGTGACGCAGTTCAAGAAAACTCTAATTTGTTATCTAATAGTAAAAAGGAGGATATCGCTTGTGTCTTTTGTTCAGAGGTAAATCACAACATAAAAACTTGCCCTAAATTTAAATCTCAGCACATTGACAAACGTTGGGAATGGGTAGTGAAACAGAGATTATGTTTTAGGTGTCTAAGTTCATCCCATCGACGAGACCGATGCAAATCGAAAAAGAGGTGCTCTGTTTGCAACATGTCTGGTCATCACTCAATCCTGCACAAAGAAAAAATGAAGCCAGGGGAAACGACTAATGTGAGTGAGGAGACAGCGGCAAACGTTTGGTTGAATCAACGAAAAAAGGTTTACCTCAAAGTTGTTCCTGTAGACATTGATGGCCCCGCAGGCAGCGTGAGTACTTATGCTCTTCTGGATGAGGGCTCTACTGTCACTTTAGTTGAGAAATATATAGTAGATCAGATTGGAGTTGATGGTCCGGAATCGGATATGAATCTACAGGGTGCGTTAGGCAACGGTAATAACATATCCAGTAAGATTGTATCATTGACAATACGAACTAGCGATGGAGTTCATCGCCTTAACAGAGTACGGACGGTAGAGAATCTTACATTGCCTAACTATGTGATCACCCGAAATGACTTTAGGTATGATCATTTAAAAAATATTCCGTTAACTCCGTTTGAAGGAAAGCCATCTCTTCTGATCGGCCAAGACTACTGGCACCTGATTGTGAGCCGTGAGGTTGTAGAAGGCAGGAAGAACGAGCCCGTCGCTTCTCGTACTTTGCTTGGATGGGTGCTGCATGGTTTTTCATCGTCTCTAACAGACTGTTTACACTTTTCATGCCATTTGAGACAAAAGGATGATGAACTCCATGACCTCGTAGAAGAGTACTTCCGCCTCGATAGTATAGGAATCAAGTACCAAGACAATCGAAGATATTCACCTGAAGAATCTCGAGCGATGAATATATTAGACACTAAATCTAATAAGCTTCTCGATAGATGGGAAACTGGATTGCTATGGAGATCTGATGATGTGCAGTTCCCTTGCAATCGACGAAATGCTGAACATCGCCTTCGGATCATCGAGAAAACTATGGATTCAGATAGCAACTTCGCCAGTGAATATTCGAAGCAGGTACAAAATATGCTAGATAAGGGTTACGCCGAAGAAGTTTTAGATGCGCCAACAGGTAGAGTTTGGTTTCTTCCTCTTTTCGGTGTGAGGAACCCGAACAAACCAGCGAAGCTACGTTTGGTGCACGACGCTAAGGCAGAAACCAAAGGTGTATCCTTAAACACTGAACTTCTTTCGGGCCCGGATCTTTTAAATTCCCTACTTGGAGTCCTTATGCGTTTCAGAGAGCGTTTAGTCGCAGTCACAGGCGACATAAGGGAAATGTTTATGCAGGTCAAAATCATTAAAGAAGATCAAAATTCCCAGTGTTTCCTGTGGCGGGGGATGGATAGGAAGAACCCCCCTCGTATCTATCGCATGAGCTCTATGATTTTTGGAGCGAAGTCATCGCCTTGCACTGCAACTTATATTTTGAGGCGTAACGCTGATCAATTTTCTATGTCTCATCCGCGAGCCGTGGAGGCGATCAAGAAACGTCATTACGTCGACGATTACCTGGACTCGGCTGATACTGAGGAGGAGACCATTCAGCTGGTGAAGGACGTCACCATGATCCACAAGGCTGGAGGGTTTGATATTCGTGGTTGGGCCTCAAACCGACCCAACATCCTTCCGCACGAAAACGATGACCTAACAGATGTTAGTCTGCTTCAGAGAGCTGACAGCGTAGAAAGAGTCTTAGGTGTCACCTGGAGACCTTCAGCAGATAGACTTGGCTTTGATTTAAGTTTTAAGAAGTTGAAAAAGGACATAATTGACGGTGTTCAGAAGCCTACCAAGCGTCATGTCCTAAAAATTGTTATGTCTATATTTGACCCTCTCGGAATGCTGTGTCCCTTCACGATTAAAGGGAAGATACTATTACAGGAATTGTGGAGAAGCAAGAAGAGCTGGGACGAAGAAATTGATGATACGACATCACAAAAATGGTTTGGTTGGCTCAAAGAACTGAAAACGCTTAAGTCATTTTCTGTTCCTAGATTCTATGGCTTCACTGACAAAGACAGTATAGAACTGCACGTGTTCGTTGATGCATCAGAAGAAGCCTACGCTTGCGTAGCGTACTTGTGCAGGTATCAAGAGGTTGTATTTATTGCAGCAAAGTCTCGAGTCGCACCCCTTAAGTGTACGACGATTCCTAAGCTTGAATTACAAGCAGCATTGATCGGTGCCAGACTAGGTCATACGGTGACTAAGGAACACTCTCTTGACATAAGCAAGAGATACTTTTGGACGGACTCTAAAACTGTCTGGTTCTGGATTAATAAAAATCCAAAGAGAGAGAAGATATTCGTTTCAAATCGCTTAGCTGAGATCGACGAACTAACTAGTCCCTGTGAGTGGAGGTGGCTCCCTGGAACTGTCAATGTGGCTGATGAGGCGACTAGAGCCAAGAATACACTCAACAGCAGATGGATTATTGGACCGGAATTTCTTCGCCTCCCAAAAGACAACTGGCCCCAACTTCAGCCAGACCCTACCGAGGATATTATGTTTGTCGAAGAAACGGACATCAGAAAAGTTATATTAGATGAACGATTTTCAAACTGGCGACGCCTAGTTAGAAGCATGTCCGGGGCTATATTGTATATATATAGATTTATTTTGAAACGTACGGAGCACACACATTTAACGCCTGAATTAGAAATCCGAGCAGAAATGATAGTGTTAAAACAAGCCCAAGCAGATATGTTCAGGAACGACATAGTTAGACTAAGATTAGGTAATAAGTTAAATTCTAGTAGTAAGTTGCTTAAGTTGAACCCTGAAGTAAACTCCAATGGATTGCTCGTAGCTAAGAGTCGTCTGGAAGCAGGAGGAGATTTTCCTGAGCGCCTAAGAAGACCGATTATTTTAGACTCAAAACATAACGTGACGAGACTTATCATAAGGTATTACCATCATAAGTATGGCCATCACAACTTTCAGACCTTGTTGAATGAATTACGTCAGGTTTATTATATTTTTGGACTGCGAAACGCCGTCAGAAAGTTGACAAGAGATTGTGTCACATGTAAATGTTTAAGAGGCCGGCCCGGGCAACCGATGATGGCTGCTCTACCTGGAAATAGACTGCAACATCACTGTAGACCCTTTTACATTTGCGGAATAGATCTTTTTGGTCCTATGACAGTTACTATAGGCCGCCGACATGAAAAGCGCTGGGGTGTAATATTTACATGTTTTAGCACTCGGGCAGTGCACATTGAGTTAGCCTCATCGCTGTCAACTGACTCTACGATATTAGCTATTCGTCGAATGGCAGCTCGACGCGGATTTCCTTATCAAATTCATTCAGACAACGGTACAAACTTCCGAAACGCAGACAAAGAGTTGCGAAAGGCTGTTCAAGATCTAGTGCGTGGAGACGATATTTCAAAGAAGGTCAATGACCTTGGAGTCAAGTGGACGTTCAACCCTCCGGATGCAGCACATATGGGTGGAGTTTGGGAGAGATTAATAAGGTCGATCAAAACGGCTCTCTCAGCTACATTACACACGTTGTCCCCAAAGGAAGAAGTTCTTCTCACACTTCTAATTGAAGCGGAGAACATTGTAAATAGTCGTCCATTAACTCACGTGTCTTTAGATAATGATGACGAAGAGGCTCTAACACCCAATCATTTTTTGTTAGGCTCCTCCAACCCCTTACCGTCTCCTGGAATATTTTCGGATGAAGACCTACAGTTAAGGAAGCAGTGGAGATTGGCTCAACGCTTAACCGATAAGTTTTGGGGTCGTTGGGTACGCGAGTATCTGCCAAACCTTCAAGTCCGTCACCGGTGGACGTCAGACGTAGGAGATCAGATTAAAATAGGGGATTTGGTGATTATCGCGGACCCATCCTCGCCTAGAAATGTTTGGGCAAGAGGTAGGGTTGTAGGTGTCACTCCTGGTCGTGATGGTCGAGTCCGCATGGCAGACGTAGCCACTAGAGGCGGTGTGTTGCGCAGGCCAGCGAACAAGTTAGTCGTGCTAGTGAGTCTGCCACCCCATGATGAGTAGGTAGCTTATAGCGAGGAGGAGTATGTTGCAGACTCTTTTGTCTGATAGGTTTTTAAGTTTTTGAATTTGAGAGAAGTCAGTGTCATTGATTTTTTGTTGCTTAGCAATGTAAATATTGATTTTTCTGTTTTATACACGATAATTTTAAAATATTGGTTTTATTGCTGTAAAACCACTTGAAACAATGGTGGTTGCTCGATGGTATTTGATGAGTATTTGGTCAAAACTTCGTTCACAATAATGGATTTGTGTGAAGGCGCATTATCGTGGTGCAAAATCCAAGAATTTTCTTTCCACAAATCTAGCCTTTTTCGTCGAATTTGCTCTCTTAAATGCCGTATAATGCTCAAATAATATCCTTTATTTACCGTTTGACCATCCAGCAAGAATTCCGAATGCACAACACTGCGACAGTCAAAGAAAACAGTCAACAGGACTTTGACTTTTGATCGACTTTGGCGTGGGTTTTTCGGTTTCGGCTGGAAGGCGCCACTCCGAAGCTTGTTGACTAGTTTGCATGTCAAACTCGTAAACCCACATCTCGTCACCAGTAACAATGCGTGTCATGAATGTTGGGTCGGAATCGACTCGTTCTAGCAATTCCTCAGAGACTCTAAAATAAAAAAATAGACTAAAATAAATATAAAAGCGATAATTTTACCTTAATTGTATAATCTGGCAAATGTAATGTGGGTATAGCATTTGCTTTCAGCCGCCGAAATTTAATGTTTTCATGTGACTGAAATGACTGCAGTCTAAAATGTTTCGAACAAATGTGACTGTGCGCTTTCGGTGTCTAATTGTTCCTTGATATACAGCGTATCCATTAAGTTCTAATAGGTTAATCTTTGGGAAAACTAAAGCAAAAAGTAAAAACCAAATAATGTTGACATCGATAACAAAAAACACATCACTATCATACTATCATATACAAAACAAAAGGCATGAAAATAAGACAATTTAAACCAAAAGTCATGGAGTAATCTATTTGTAATATTAATTTACTACAATATTCTGAATATACCGTTGTTATATTGTCAAAATATGAGAATTTAGAAACAAAACTCACCGATGAAATGATAACACCTCATCCGTATTTTCTTTTCGTGATGTATGAGACTTGCAGTCTGGAACAACACAAACCATCCTGGACGCGGACTCTAAGATGTCTGAAGCGTCTTTATGCACACTTTCCTGTTATTTTATCACGAACTTCCTTGCAAAATAATAAAATTTCACGCTAGCCGCTCACAAAGCTGTTCGGCCACTGTAATACGACCGCATTGAATTTGGTCTTACTTCAGAAACAACGTTCATCAAAGACGTACTTTTAATTTGGTAGTATAATATACAACCAAATTACAACCATTTGACATTTGTACTTTGAGAGTTTGTGACAATGACGTGAAAATTAAACCTTACAATTGTTGTCTATTTTGCTCTTACCCATGTATGTTAGATTACTTTAAGTGAATACGAGAGCTGTTATACAGTTTTTATTTTAGCGCGGCTTCTATAGCTTTAGTTATTGTTCTGAGATATGCATACAATAGAGACACGGCGCTTGTATTCGCATCCATACTGAAAACACAGGCATAAAACCTCTTTGCTACATTCGAGCCAAACCTTTTTGTCACAGTGCGCTTCATATAGAACGGGCTTTGGACATTTGATATAGAATATCAAGAATATTCAAATGAGAACTTCGACATGGTTTGTCAGCTTGATCTTGCAGTAATTAAAATGATTATTTTGTAATTTACCGTTCAAAATTGAATGTGGCATTATAAGAATGAATAAGAAGTCTTTTCTTTAGAGTGTGCTTATGTTATCCTGCCGGGCGATTATAAATTATACATGACTCTTTTGGGATGGTTAAGAAGATTACAACCATTGCAAAGCATATTATTATACAGCCAGATGCAGTCCAGCGACTATTTGAGGTAAATTTTAAAGGATATGTGTACCTTCCATCAGCGACGCTGTGTCTGAAAGTAAGTAGCTCATTATCTTGAGGGTCCCCACGCGTATCTTCGTAGTAGAGCTCAACCATTTCACCAACCACTAGTTGCAGTTGCTCGTCTCCAGCATCAGAGTACAGCACAAACAGTGGGTTTTGATCTCGGTCTGTTGAAAGTATTTTGTGATATATAATTTGTTTAAATGTATATACAAGTAAATGGAAATCAGATATCATTTCAGGAATTAGTAGTGAATAAACTTTTATCATTTGTCATTTACAGAAAATGTTGTGTGCACCATATATGAGCTGTGTAAAATTGAGGTGAGTATTTAAATTGTTTTATTCAGGTATATCACTACCATAAGAATACTCCACATATTAAGTTCTTACACTTTGTTTATAATACTATACTTTTGACAGAAATATAACTGGCATTTTCTAGAAAACTAAAGTACCGTAAGGTAAACTGTTAAGATAAGAGCGTTGAGATAGAAAAACCCAATTCGGCAAAGCTACTTTTGCTGTCTTGTTATAGTGTCTTTATATATAAGACGCTACTTTTGCTGATGTATGTTTAAAACTATATTTTGTTATTTGGACCAGATATCCGACCTGTTTAAAAACAATGAAAACTTGATATTTTGATAAGTGAATATCAAAAATTTCAGAAGCAAAGATTAGTGGTAAAAATGGTATTTTTAATTTAGGCGTTTGGTGTCGGACTGCTTCGAAGCCTAAGCGGTGTCGTACTGATTGTTTTTTCCAAATAATTGACGCAACAAGAAAGCAGTGTGACGCTGGTATTTCGCATGCGTTACGCCATAACGGCAACCGCAAAGCTCCAACCCTGCAGTAGTCATACATCAAACGTCCCCTTCGTCAATAATTAAAGGTTCCTAAAATATTAATTTCAATTCCGTTTCAAAGAAATTGCAAAGGGAAATACTCGTGAAATTTCACAAAAAAAGTAAATAGGTATCATGAACGTGCCGATTCCGATTAGCAGGCACTGCGAAATTAATTCAATCGGATTACTGAGCAGATTCGATTTGTAT
Organism: Calamotropha paludella; assembly: GCA_927399485.1. NCBI lineage: Eukaryota > Metazoa > Arthropoda > Insecta > Lepidoptera > Crambidae > Calamotropha > Calamotropha paludella. The sequence continues at coordinate 21,595,270 of OV656805.1, read as the reverse complement.
AATATCTTTAAGGAGGACGTAATAATATTGCTAACAGATAGGAAGGTACTTTAATTATATGCTCGCTCAGTTTCCATTTCCCCATCAATGGTATACTATAAGTAAGTGGCAAAATATGAGCATTTTTATCTTAATATAAGGTAAGTGATACAAATAAGGCCTACCTAATTTGAAACACTCATATCTTGATCAATTATTTGAAAAAGGTGATAAATAAAAGCAAAATATTATTATAGTACATTGTACTTCATAAATGTTATAATCAGTATTAAATTCGCATATTCTAAAAATTACAATTTAAAGTCATAGTAACCTTTTTGATGAGTTATATTGTGATCTGTATACATTACTTGAAACAAAACTTCAAAGAATAACCTATTAGAATTCGATAAAAATTACGACTAATTAATAGCGCGCAATGAAAATGCCCGTCAGTCACAAACGACCGGGCACAAGTGTCGCTGTCACAACGTCACAACTCTCGCGCACTGTTTGCTGATTCGTGGGGCTGTCGTCTATGCGTGTGTGAGATATTTTTGATGTAAATATATTTTAACCGACTTTTCCGCACTACAGGCCTTATTTGAGCATAGGCCTTATTTGTATCAGGTACCTTATATAAATTACGTGTCACGTTGTTTGTCCGCGATGGACTCCTACACTACTTAACCGATTTTGATCAAACTTCGTAACTATCTGTTATTTGATCTAACTTAAAAGATAGGATAGGTTTTATTTTAATTTATAATACAGCAACGCGTGGCCGGGTCAGCTAGTGTAATATAAGATTTCATTTGTGTTGAAAAAATTACTAAGGTATTTCGCTCCCTAAAGTAAGCAATTAATTTAGGAGGGACGAAAAATCTAAAAGCTCAACGAAATGCTAATAAAACCTAGTAAAGTAAGTAGGCCGGACATGAGTTTTGTATTAGACTGGAGTAAAATCAAGTTACATTTACAACGTCACGCCATCATTGTCAGCTAAATAATGTATCCCATTGCTTAGGTGCAACCTTTCTCTCTAGATGAACACCGTGATAAACTACAGTAGTTTCAGAACTTTAGGAAACTTTTCACATACGGAATCTTTGTTGTGCGAGTCAAGCAGAGGTTTGTCCGGTTTTATCACTTTATGTAATTTGTAGACTAACTATATTGTGCATTATTTTGAATTGATGTTATAACTAAAAATATCTAAAATAATTTAGAATTTTAATTTTTAATTGACTTGTGGGGTGTATAAATGCTGAGTAATTTGTTTCAGAAAGCTGCCGATTACCGAAGAGTTTAAATAAAGACCCAACCCTTTATGTAAGTTTTCAAACTTACCAATCAAATATTTTTATGAAAGACATATAATACTAGTAAAATTATTTTTTAATTAATAATTTGAAGCCAACGCGATAGTAAAGTTTACATAATAGAAAATCTACACTTGATTCTTAGGTGTCAGATTTCTAACAGTTTTAAAAGTATTGTTTTGTGTTTCCACCTCCACCTTCAGTGCTAAACGTTCAGTACTGTTTAATTCCACAGAACGAATAACGTTCAGTGTCTAGAATATATTAAAAAAAACTAATAAAAAAAAGATTTTATCACATTGCTATAGTTAACTATTCGATTAGAAAGTATAAAGACGGGTTAAATATTTTTAAATGAAACCACTACATGGCGAAAAGTTGATCAAGATTATAAGCCAACGTATGTATGAAGTTTCTATTTCACACGTCTTAATGAAATATGAATGTCACAAGAATAACCATATTTTTACATTACTTTACTATATTAACTGCTCATTAAATGCCACTTTGCTCATAAAAAGAAAAATATTATATCTATAATTTTAGTCTATAATTTTTAATTCATAAGAATTTGAAATTAATTTATTTTTCTTATTTTATTTTATAACAGTTTAACTGAATCAATAATATAATATAATAGATTTTAATTCAATGTATCGTTAATAAGCTCTGTAAATATCTGTAATAAATAATAATATTTGTGAGCTAATAAGATTTTGAGCTTTGTTTCGATGTTTTTTATTCTTTTACACATTTCAATTCATTGAGTAAATGGTTTTATATTTTTATTAACATTGAGTGGAAAGCAGATGACTACAATTTTAATTCCGATAGTGGTAGTTTCAGTTTATTCCGATATCTGTTATTTCTTTTGGCCTTTTCTCGAGGCGTATATAGATCACAATGCATCGTTATAAACCTACAAGCTAAAAATATAACCAAGTGAGGGTCAGTAGCCTGAGTTTGATAAAATAATTCTTCCAGACTGTATTTGGTTTATATTGCATGTTACAAAATTTTTCTTAAGGACGAAGAGTTTCTGGTTTTTTTGTTAACTTTTAAATATGCTGTTTACAGGTGATATGTGTATGGATATAATAATATAAAGTGCCAGAATCTAGTCTCTATTATAGTCTCTCTTATAATCGTACTTCAGTTCTAAAGGCGTTTTTGGTATGGTTTAAAATGAAGTTATTTTGTTTTTTTTAAGGTTTAATCATAAGTTATTTTTGTCTAACCAGTTAGTGATATTTTTAAATGATGAGTTTAAAACGTATTTTAATGTGGATCTGTATGTACAATTGTACATGTTAACGTAACTGAGACATCATCCGCAAATGTACACTAGAAATAGGATACAACTCAAAACACTCCCCTGAGGAATGGAACCTTAAACACCAGCCTGTTCCGACTTTATATGTTCAATTCTTCCAATATCCAAATTAGTATACTTCATTTCAACGATTTTACAGGTAAGTATTCTACCATTTATGAGTAACTCCCATTATTCCTAGCCCATATATTTTTTATTAGAAACACAAAATTTACCCTGTCGTTCGTCTTGCTCATAGCTAGCAGTATGCCGATCGCATATTTTATTATTATTTATTGCGCCTAAAATTACATAGATAGACTATTTCATTTGTGTTTGCGGAATCCGTGTTGACTATCGAATAATATTTTAAAAAATTTAAAGAATGTGCAAAGTCTACTTACCATAGCAGTTTCAAAAATATTTGCAAAAGTAGTCAACAAGGCTAAAGGACGATCATTAACGGAGTATGTCGAGTCACACTTCATATGGATGGGTCTAACTAATGATATTTTCAGGGCGTCTGTGAAGTAGCCTTCTCCGAATGATTGGTTTATTAGTTGGGTCACAGGTACGGTTAACTCTTCAATGAATAATTTTATCAGGCTTGAGGGAACTTTATCTATAAAACAACTACTTTTTACTTTGAGATTTTTTATTTAATTTGCCTTAACGGTTTTGCTGTAGGTTTCATTACTTGTATTAGTTATTACAGTGAAGTTTATTGCTATTTCTTTGTATGAGTTATTTATAAGTTGATTTTGGGATGCTTTTGATTAGTTTTTTTAATTATGTTCCACATAGCTGGGCTTTTGTTTTTCGAATTTATAAATATTTTAGCTTTAAATTCCTTAACATAATTTTAAAGTTTTACTGTAAGTTTTGAAGAAGTTGTCTATAGCATCATCCTTAGTGTGCAATTTTAATAATTTTGATAATTTTATTTTTTACTAGAAATTTTTAATCTGGCAGTTATATTAAATGCTTTATGATTTTTTTACGTGCTGATTTTGTTATAATTTTAAGAATAATTAAAAGATATCCATATTAAAAGTATTTTTAAAATTTAATTTAGGGACTTTTACACCGAGTACGCCAGTACTAAACTTTTCAAGAGCAAATCATAAATGTGATGGAACCGAGTCATTGACAAGCCTGGCTGCATCCGATGCAGGATCCGCCGAAATACTTTGGAAAGTTAAAACAAATTGTTATTGTTGTATATTAACAGTTTAGTATGTATTTATTGAGAAACCTTTTGTAAGTAATCAATTAACGCGACACAAAGTTGTTATAGCATATAATAAACCATTTTACTTTTTTATACGATTCATATTTTTTCCTAATAAAATGAGAACGTAACATATAGTTTCTTTGAAGATGTTAAGAGAATATTAATTTTAGATACTCTTAGATACTTTTGAGAAAATTTGAAATAAAATAATGATGTTGGTTGAATTACATATCTTAGAGAATGTCGATTACAATCTGCATCTTAATAGAAAAAGGGAGCCGATAAATATAAAGCAAAACATACTGAATTAAAGATCAAGTCGATTAAAAGCTGCTTAATGATATCGGTCAAAATTAAAAATGAATTACCTGATATAGTATCTAAAACAATATTATACAACTGGCTACATGAAAACAATTTTTATGACCCGAAAGAATTGTTTTATTTTATTGACGCAAAGTTTCCTGTCTGTCGGTCTTCTACAGAATGTACTTTGGAGAGTGTGCTCAGCTCTTTCTTGGTTGCTATTCCTACCTATCGCATCAAGCTATTCTTAATATCTTTAATAATGCGCACAGCAAAGTTTTCAAGTACTTATAACCTGTCCGTTTTCTAAGTCAGAGTGAATAGGCACCTCTTGGGTTTGCTCATTACATTGTTGATTCTGTCTTGGCCCCCGGGTTTCATTGGGATCAAGAGCGAACCCATTAAAAAATCAATAATGCACCTATTGCATAATGACATGTTACACCTAATAATAGGTTACCTGTGAGTGGTTACCGGGGGGAATGTGGTGACCTCCTTGCATCTATGACACCGCATTCCACCTCTTTACGTATATTTGCTTTATGGCAAGGAATGTCACCCTTTTAAATATAGAATATTCCAGAAGGCTAGAAAACATAAGAGAATCACCAGTAGTGTCTGAGAGTGTAATCGGGGTGGTGTTATATTAAAGAGTTCAATAATATAATAAATAATAAAAATACCTATAAGTGGTTTGAATATAAGGATCCCGGAGCGCGCGTAGGGCGCTACATTACCTACTTCTGTTTTGTAGTTAACAAAAGGTAACCACAATTAGGACAATAAATAATATTATCATTATTATCACAACATTGAAAAAATAAAGAAGTTTTTATGGTCTGATAACTTCTCTAAAGAGGTTTCTATGACATAATGCCGTCTCAAGTATATGGCAAGATTAGTTGCCGACTAGTCAATATTTACAATACTAGCGGTATCCCGTTTATAATCCTGATCCTTTTCTATCTAACTTCTTTAACTTTGGCACCTATTTTACCAACTGAAATTAGCGTTCTAACACCATTAAAACTATAATTTGATTTCAGTCTTCTCCAAGAAGGTACGATCTGCCTGTTACAAAACCGATTCAAAAATTACTCTACAATTGCAAGCACCACTAAAAAGTTAAAATAATTTTTTTTTGTCTATTCTATGCTCTTACTACATTAATACTAATAGTTATTTTTGTAGTCGGTGCCAGCAATAATCTACAAAAAATATATATATTGTATTCTTCTCAAATATTTTGTTATAATTGTTGTTAGTTAATTAATACTGAAATTCTTTGAATACTGTAGGTTTATAATGAAAATTTGCTGGCACCGACCCCAAAAATAACTATTAGTATTAATGTAGTAAAAGCATAGAATAGACAAAAAACAATTATTTTTAACTTTTTAGTGGTGCTTGCAATTGTAGAGTAATTTTTGGATAAAATGGGACCAATCTGAAGGTAGGTATACTCTTTCAAATAAAAAAGTTTTTTCCAAATCGGTTTATAATTGACAAAATTATGAAGTAACAAATATAAAAAAAAATACAGCCGAATTGAGAACCTCCTCCTTTTTTGGAGTCGGTTAAAAAGAGTATAAATGTTGTTTATGTTATTGCTGAAGACAGCATCGTATCAATATACGTAAAGTGAAACTAGCATGTTAATAGAAAATTAATGAATTCATAGTAAAAGGGGTGCTATTAAAATAGGCCTAAGTGTTAGGCCCAGTTTCTCTAGGTAAGGCGTTTTCGTTAATAGCGACGATCTTTATCACAGCACTGTGGACATTAGTAGGCTGATGACAAAGATTGTTAATAGCACAATGAAATTATGTTTTTATAGGGTTAATAAATGAACAATATAGTTTAACTGCGTGTTAAACCTTGTGTAATTCCATTGCACTGTATATCCTAAACACGTCTCTTAATCAGTACCAATTGGCAAAGTTTACTGTTGTAATTAACACGTTGTTCGTGTGTGGAATAATTGACATATAGCTTTGGTTAAATAAATGGTGGCTATTACTTTTTATTGCGACGGGTGCTCAAAGTCGAGTTATATGCTTAATTGTCAATAAACGACATGTCACTACCCTATAGAATAATTAATGTACGTTAATTATAAAAGGTCCAAGGCCGATTTCGGCACTTAACACTCAATTTCAATATAATTGTATTATCAGGTCAAGAGAAACGTAAAGGTCACACCTACCTGCAAGTCCTCAATATTCGGTAAAAAATTGAACGTCCTAAAATATGATTCAAGACAATGAGAAGAACTTTATTGAAATGCGCTTAAAAATAAGTTGTTTTGTCCAACATTTTTACCTACCGCCCATTCACGACGTATTTTAACTGACAAGAAGAATGGGCGCAAGAAACTCGTCAGCTTTAATGAACTAATGACATTTAAAATGTTATACGATGTCACCATAAATAAGCCACAAAAAACAAATTTATTTTGTTATCACAATAATAGTAGTGTCATGGTTTCATTACATCGTTGACTAAAACAAAATCGTATCTGTTTTAACTAAGTATGCAATAATGTACAGCGACTAAACGACAAATTTAAGTAAGCAACAAGTTAGGCAGGCATGTTTAAAATTTGTCACCAATGAAATAAATAAGATTATGGCGTTCAGACGCATTTTAAAGACCTTTTCCGATGTTTTCTACCGAAACAGGCGACAGTGACCGGCGACCGTTACAGGAGACAATCACTGTTTAGTATGAATTTTTATAAAGCCCAGCGCAAGCGCCCCCTTGTGCGATCTATGGGCGCTATATGCTAGTATGCGACAGCGGTCACAAAACGTTACTGCTCCAGTAGAAGTGCGTCGCGCTACCCGCTCAAGTTGCACATCAAAATGGCGTCATTTTCTGCACTTATTGATTTCAAATGAGATAAAAAATTGAAAGCACGGCGAGTTGTCTTCCAATTGTGTTAAGACCTCGAGAGACCTGTTGAATTTTTCCAAGTGTTTCTTAAGCTGATGCCAGCGTAAAAGTATTACATTGAATATAATACAATTATAAGTATTTAGTAATCGATAAAGAAGAAACAGTTATGAAATCATCATATTTTTTTGTTATTTATGCATATAACTGATAGATTGCTATATATAAAGAAATTATTACTAAAAGAAATAAAAAGTTATATGTCTCGCTTCACACCTAAGATAATTTTTTAAATAAAATATATGATTATATAATTATATGCATAATATGTATGTATCATGTCCCCATTGCGAAAGCTTTATTTAGTTTTTACACTTTTGCGCCAATCGAAAATTTAAATAAAACCACTTTACTGAATCCACGACGACTTAATTCTTTTTTTTTATATTTAAGCCACAACTCCTTTACAGGAGCCGTGATTACACTACACACACTGGAAACATTGTAAATGAGGAACCGCAAAAGTATCATTTAATTTTACATTTATTGTGATCACCAAAAGACGGAATACTAGAAATTGAAATTTTCATTACTCCTTCGTTTAGGATGAAACTAGCGACCCGTCCCGGCTTCGCACGGGTGGACAAAATTCTTTAAATTTTTTCTATTATTAAATATTTTTCCGTTAGCGCCATCTAGCGTCCGGTAGACGAACTACTTGCGGTTAACGCGTTGCTATGGTAACGTTATTGATACAATGGAAAAACACAAACAACTGTGCTCTTAGATTATATATTAAGTTCGCAAAAAGTTTGCAAAACTAGTGCAACATGATTGAATAAGGATTTTGAATGATGAAATCGTCACCAGTAAAGTATATTCGAATGTAAAAAGGTTTGTCCTTTTTGTCATTATTTAAGCATGTATCATCATCATAAATAAAAAAATTGTGCAGTAATTTGAGAACAAGAGTTCCTAATTGAATGTATAAATTGTTTTTGAATTAGATTTGTCCTTCACTATGAATCAGGTAAATATGTTTTTATGTGGGATCACATAAAAACGCTCGAAGGAAAGAGTTGCTAATATTACTGACGTCGGAACTTGTTAAAGTTGATACAAAATCTATGGGCGTGGGCACAAAGAAGACTAATAATATATTTGTTATCTACGCGTTAATGCACATAAATATAAAATATTAGATCGGGGAAAAAGTCAATATAGTCGCATATAATATGTATTAACTTGTGGTAAAATATCTTCGGCTGTACTATTTGTATCTGGCTGGTTTTCATGACATTAAAAAGGTGACATTTCAAAAAAAGAATCAATATAGGAAAATATTGTTTCCCACTATGTAAAATTTTGTTTTTCTTTCTGTAAATAATTAGATATATTTTAAAATTTTATTACAAAAAAGGAAAAATTGCAACGCAAGCCGCAAAAAATATTTGTGACGTTTATGGACCTAATGCTGTGTCAGTAAGAGTAGCACAAAGTTGGTTTAAGCGTTTTCAATCCGGGAATTTTGATGTCAAAGATGCACCTCGCTCTGGTCGCCCTAGTACGGATAAAATGGACGCAATTTTTGAAAAAGTGGAGCAAGATCGGTATATCAGCAGTTACGACATAGCTGAAGAACTGGGAATTGACCACAAAACAGTTTTGACCCAAAAAGCTCGATATTTGGGTGTCACACGAGCTCACTGAAAAAAACCTAATGAACCGTGTACTCATTTGCGATTCTTTATTGAGACGTAATGAAACCGAACCATTTTTGAAGCGATTGATGACTGGTGATAAAAAGTGGATCACGTATGACAAGAAAGTGCGAAAAAGGTCGTGGTCAAAGGTCAGTCAGGTTTCAAAGACTGTGGCAAAACTTGGGTTAACTGGCAATAAGGTGATTCTGTGTCTATGGTGGGATTGGAAGGGCATTGTTCATTATGAACTTTTACCGCCGGGCAGAACCATCGATTCGGATCTCTACTACCAACAACTGATGAGATTAAAGCAAGAAGTTGAGAGAAAGCACAATATACGAGTATACGTCACACTTAAGTAGTAAGTCATGAAAATGCAATCTACTATAAGATTTATAATAAGCTTGTAAAAACCACTATATATAAGAGCCATCAGCTCGGGAAAAAGGTTGTTTGTTTTTTAATGCAAAAATAAAATAAATACATTCCAATATACTTTACTCAATATTCGGGGATACATAGTCGTATTGTAGTATCTGAAGTATCTGAATAGGATCGGATATTTATTAACGGCGGTTGGTTATTTTCAAATACACCATCAGGTTATTTTTGTTCCACTGTTTATCTGTATAAAAACGTGATTATAGAGGAAGCGGTTCAAATTGGATTGCAAGATTTGAAATGACCTTAAAAATTATAGCAATCATCTAAGTTCTTACTTGGTAAGCGCACAACGGCCAAAATTGAGAAATCCTCTGGAAACGTGTTGTAGAACATCCCGGCTGATAGTTGGTGCAACGTAGCGTTCTCATTAAAGTTGAAGCCGGAGTACTGTTCCACAGGAGTAGAAGCTGACTGGCATCTGCCAGGGATCCTGGTGAGGCCATCGGGAAGCTGATCGTCCCTTACTACCGACAGTACGTCGAATATCTCTGCTTCATCTATAAAAAAACGGCCGAGTTTTAATTGCTTAGGATTTGTAAAATAAGAGATTTGCATTACAAACTTTAACAGAGGATTTGATAAATAAATTTTTTACCGATCGGCGGATTGAAATCTGGGCAGGGTAAATGTTTGCAACGCAGAGTTTGTGACATAAGCACACACATTTGTACCCGGGTCATGTTTATATATTTATCATGTATATTTTAACAGTTTTTGATCTGTTGTTTAGTATAATGCAAGCTCAATGAAAATAAAATAACTTAAAAATAAGTTGTTTTGAATCGTCCAACATTTTTACCTACCGGGTGGTAGGATGTCTTTTAACTGTAAAGTCGTACTTAGCTAAGATTTGCCAAATCATATACCAAGTAGGTAGAATTAAATTAAAAAAAAAATATTGGTAACAAAAATTTGATATATGTAATTCTTTTAATAAAATTTACATACAAATTACAAAACGGCAATTTCTTAAAAAAACCTAATGTAATTATTGTTAGTTAATACTATCATAAAAAGCAAAATTTCATATTAAATGCCAACAAAAGATAACTTATTCTGATATATTAGTGAAGATTACCTATGCCTTAAAATGAAATTCTTACAATAACAAATTATTCATAATAATATGCCTATTCCAGAGGTCGCAAAAATCATCTTTATCAAAACCTCTTAATTATGCAGGTATCCTTATATATGCACAGACACGACCCTTAAAATCGAAACAAAATAACTGTAAGGAGAACATTCAATATTTACTCACCGTCCGCATTTCCACTCCTGAGTACGCAAAACAATAAAAGAAGTAGACGAAAGGACGTCAGGACAACCATGGCGGCCCAAGTAAATATTGTATAGGGTTGTTAAGGTTTGGTCCCATCCCGTTAGTGGGAGGGGACTAGTTAGTACTAGATACGTGGAGCAAAATGAGTGCCTGACATCTTGCACATGTCGGCTTTGCCGGCAAAGGCGGGGAAGCTACTGATCGATGGCAAGCGCACTCAACCTCATCACTTCGCGTTTGTGTGGTCCACGCAATGGTGTCAAAGTAATGAACATCAATAATATAGCAGAGATCCACAATCAGGTATGGGATGAAAGCTCGATTTAAAGTACTTTGGTAGAACATTTATAGCAAACTATTATGTAGGCATGTATGTCGAAATGCACAGTCTGTTCATGAAATTAATTTAGAATACAGACTATATTTTTAAATATCTTTGTCAAACAAAGTTCGGTTATTAAAATTTATGTATATTGAATATATTAGATTAGGCGTTACTTACTTACTTCTGAAAAAAATCAGCAAAAACTTTTTGTCTAAATAAGCTACATATATATGTATGTATACATTGTAATATTGTTTTTTGCTTTCTCTGAATTCATGCTTTGTAACATTTTAAAAACGTAATCTTATTTTTTTCTTTTATATTCTCTTTTTTATATATGACATACTTACGTTATGACCAATAAAACAAACAAAATTTCATAGCGGACGATTACGTAATTACTGAGATCATTTAAAACAATATCTAAAAAAACAGAAATTTTCAAAAAATTTCGATACTAAATGATATTTTACCTTAACCTTAAGTTTCTCGGTATAATAAGTAACGAGTGTTATTGCCGAACTCAATCCAAGTTAATTGATCTTAATTACTCTAGATGCTCACATTTTTATTTTTTTATTATATTGCACAGAAAACAACAAAATCGGACTAAATTTCAAAAATCAATATCTACCAATAAAAAATACGAAAACTGTCGAGACAAAGCACGTAAATACTTTACTAAATTAAAAACTCTTACAGATATACACACATGGACATAAATATGTAAAAATGCGGGAATATTTTGACTTTGCAAGTGACGTTTCCATTTAAACAAGTATTTCTTAGAATTCATAATTTTTCGGCAATATTATAACTTCACTGAAAACGACACGGGACTCCAAAGAATCAAGTGTTGGTGACATAACTGTGTCATGAGATTTGCTGTCTTGAATATTGAAAAATGCGTGGAAATTATATGCGTGTCACTATTTTCTGAAAAGGTTGTCGACTTCTGATTTTGTCGGTTTCGATCAAATTTCGTCGTCTCGATTTTTATTAGACGACAGTTTATTTGTAACAAGAAGGCTATTTTTGTATGTATATGCTTAATGTTTGTGATTTTTTGGTTCTTAAGGGAATTAATAAAATTATTAAAGAAATAAAATTTACATTAAGGCTAAGCAAGTATTCATTTATTTGCGTAATTACATTTTATAATACATACTTAATGAATCAAAATATAGTTACAAAATGTTTTCAAAGATAAAATATATTTTACTGAAAATCCATTAATGGTCAAATGGGCTTTGATCCCGTCACCTCTTGCGAGTAAACGAATGTTCTTCTGATTGCAATCGAAATTCCTCAACGTGACGAACTTCTTAAATTTTTATAATACTTTGATAATTATCCATCAATCTGAAACGAAGACACTGTTATATAATTTTATTATCGCTAAAAGTTAATACGTCTAATACCTAACTCCAGTTGATTTTTACAATTTAAACAAAAAAAAAATAGAGGATACTTTTTTTTGACTGCTTTAGTCGTATGGGAACGATTTATTGAATTATTTTTATATAACCAATCACATGTTTGTGTGATAAAACTTCGAATAATTTGGAACAAGTCCTAAGCAAATTGAGGATAACGTTAACATGTTACAAGAATAGGATCCTTTGTTACTTAGAGCATCATTTTGGTTATGTCAGATTCTGTTCTAGAATCAAAAAAAAAAAAAAAAAAAAAAAGGCGCATCTTTACAAATACTCTCAACATCTATGCATATCATACATCTCATTACATCTCCATAAGTAACATGCGCCCTCACGTTTTGAGTTGCCCCTCGCTTGGCCCCGCCTGGTTATTTTATTCTTTTTTGGTCACTGAAAAACGTGGGATTTTTAGATTTTCAAATCTAGTATTAGTATTTTATTCTTTTTAATTATTAACTCAACGAAGTAACCATGTGTTACGCAACAATCGGATAAGCCCCATACAAAGGTGAAAGTTGCCGAAAGTTGACCTGAAAGTGCACCTAGAAAGTTGAAAGCTGTTTAAGCGTGCATTGTCATCGGGTTCTGAGCTACCCTGAAAGTTTCAACTCGCTAGGTGATCGGGAAGTGCCTCAAAATTGAGATACAAGATTCCAACCGGACAGACAAGACGACAGACAAGCAAACAGACAAGAATGCGACCTAAGAAAAACGTGGGAAAATCATTTCTTATATGCTTTATTAACGTGGGAATAAGTCAAAACACCGCACTATGGGATTATCATGGTAGCGTTGTTACAAACATAATGTCGTGTTTTGTTGGGGCGAAACTTCGTAGCAATTAATAAAGCTACATCGCTTAGGGACGGTGTATTCGCCCAATCTGTGACAAAGAGACATGGGTTAACTATAGACCATGCTTCAAAGATTTAAAATAGATTACTCTACTTACCTAACTTCTATCAACATTTCTGAGACATGCAGTTTTGTTATCAACAATCGTAGTTTATTTAGATAACAAAGCAATAGTTATAAGTCTATTTAATCATGTAGCTAAGGATATTAAATAGCTCATCTATATATATATATATATATATATATATATATATATATATATATATATATATATTATATGTATAAAAATTCCCTGGCACAGAGTTCGACCGCGATGAACTCCGAAACTTCTCAACCGATTTTGATGATTTTTGTTTTCATTTTGCTGGATTTGTTCCAACTTAGGACCTATGTCCTATGTAGGTTTCATTTTAATTCATCCCTAAAAATAAATATGCACATTCTAACAACGGAACCACAACGACGCGTGGTCGCGTCAGCTAGTTTCTAATATGTAAATAGTAATTACGCGTATGGTTTTTGGATAACTATTCTTATACAATAACTGTATTTTTCTCTATTACTTTCTCAGAGTTCCAAGTTTAATAACATTCATACAAGTTTTCGCATGAGTCAAATTTTATGAACTGTCAAATAACATAATCGCCTGACAGAAACATCGCTTGATATATTTAGAGACACGTGTCGCGGGATATAAGTCCCTTAGTGAATATGAAACCCTAACAGTAATATTAAACAAGATTTTTTTGAATTTTTTTTATAATATATTATAACATAAGTGACATTTGTTATGATGACACCTTAGTCCTTATGATGACTTTAGGAGAGGTATGTTTTACGTAAGCAAGTGCTTTAATTTTTCCACGCACATAGTCGTCCACATCTCTCGTATGGCCATGACAATGTTTATATTGTGTCTCAATCTCTTTCTATTTGGTTTAGAGTGAAGGTCGGCCTGCTTAAAAGGCACTTTTGAAGCTTCGTTTTTCAGCTAGTTTATGAATTAGATTTGGCTTCTATCCGAAGATTTTATTTTTTCGTGAGTGCCATTTCTCTTTAATAAGAGGTTTTATAAACATCTTTTCGTCAGATCTGGTAACGTCTTCCTTTATCGTATAGAATTCGTAGAAAGGACGCGGCACGACAAAGAACAGTGCTTAATATTTTGTACATTCCGGAACATCAAAAGATTTGCAAACACTAAAATTTAAGGATCACCGTCTTCTTTTATTGTATAATACTTAAATATATCGGTAATAATAACATCCCTTGTATTCAAGCAGCTTTTTGAACCCATAGATATTTTTTACCACGATATAATGTATGACTATACGTTCGACGTATAATTTTTTTTCCATTGTCGCTCTTTTTCCATTGTATACGCGTTACCATAGCAACGCGTTACCGGGTCAGCTAGTTATATATATAAAGATAAAAACGGATTTGTTTAAATATGGACGGTAATCTTTGAAATCAATGTTTCTATTCGAATTGCTTGGCCACTTGAAAAGTACATATTTCCATACGCCCACTAGGTTATAGATGGTGTGTTCATTAATAATAATAATAATAATTATAGTTTTATATTTCACATTAGTATGTAACAAACTGTAGTATAAAGTACAAACTTTATTTCGTAATCAGATTTCTAGTTAATTTTTATGTATATTAAGCGTTTTGGTTCCAATTTTGTGATACGTAACGCTAAGGAGTGGAACTCTTTGCCTGAGTCTGTGTTTCCTGACAAATACAATTTGTTGCTCAAATACGAAGTCTTCAAGTCATGAGTGAAGAGGTATCTTCTAGGCAAGCGCGTCACATCCTAGATCGCATCGACGCTTACCATCAGGGGAGATAGTGGTCAAGAGCATGCCTATTTTCTATATAAAAAAAAATCAGGGCAAAGTCGAAGCAGATTACTAGTATCATAATAAACGCATTTTAGAATATGGTAAAAAAAGATTACTTATACAATAACTTTGTTATTTTACAATTTACTTAAGTTTTATTAAGGCGTGCGGTGTCCAACAGAGTAGATTAGCGCCAACCCTTAACAATTGAGGTTGTCGTTAAAGACGATTAATGGTACTGGATGTCACCATACACCTTCAGTAGAACATAAAATTACCAGCAGCATTTTCAAATGACAGTTTTTTGCTGCAAGGAGATAATGGTAAAACCCGCCCATTTTCGGAGGCGGCTTCCGTCTCTCAGTGGACGTCTTTCAGTTGAGATGATAATAAAGATGCAATATTCTATCTATAAGATGACAGCTTGGTGCAACGGTAGCGATCCCGCCTTTCGCACCGACGGTCCTGGGTTCGAATCCCGGAAGGGGCAGATGTTTGTATGATGAATACAAGCGTTTGTATCTGAGTCATGGATGTTTATATATATATTACATATCTATGTATCATATATGTTTGTCTATCCGTTACCCTAGTATCCATAACACAAGCCTTACAGTGCTTACTTTGGGCTAGGCTAATTGGTAGTTTTAATATGTTGAATATTTTTTTGCATATATTAATAGAAGCATTTGCTTACGATGTCGCCGATTCTCCCTTGGTGTAAGGCAAAACCTTTTTAAAGATTTAGAGAAGACTTTGTTCAATACATATACACTCCCGTATAATTTGCTTACGTGGCTAATGGGTCCTTGTAGCGAAGCCTGCTCGATGAGGCGTGAAAGGGCGGACTTTCGTAAGAACCCGCTATTCGGGTGCTCACTAATTCACCCCAATCCAACCTATTGTTGTGGAGTTTTGTGTATATCCGAAAATTTTTATTCAACATCGATAAATTTATTAGGATTACATTTTATTATAAAAGTTTGCGAAAACAGGCGAAAGGAAGAAGTACCCTTTTCTGTTTTCCAGTTTTGCGCTTATAATATAACAAAAACAATAATTAAAAAACCACATAGTAATAACCAGGAATGTTCGGACATCATACAGAAAATACAAATAAAAAAATATTCACGATTAAAGCCTTAACAGTAAGTAGCTGGTGTCTTTTTAAACATAGCAATGTCTGTATTAGGGGGCACCGCTCCTCCATAACAGATTTATAAAAAGTATTAAGTAAGTCTAAAATTAACATTAAGTTAGGTATTTATTTTTATCATTTTATCATTGTTATTTATAGATATTTATTATATACTAAGTAACCAATTTAAATACGTATTTACTCATTTATCTTATTAAACTCCACTCGATACAGTAATGTCATCACTGGTTACCTGTTCCAGTCCAACCATTTGCCTCCTATCACTAAGGTAATCTTTGGAAATAAATAATTGATTGCCTCTCATTCTAATTATTTTTAGTTTCTGTTTGTTGTTAAATGTTTTTTTTATTTAAAAATACAGCGAAGCATTTTTTACCCTTGTCAAATTGTTCCAATTCAATCATTCGCTTATAACATTTTTTTTACTTGTCAGTATGCAAACTATCATAAAGAAATCTACATTAAAATATTAATTAATTTTAATGTTGATTTTTCATTACCTAACATTCAATGATTCATTAATTAACAGACGTAAACAAAATGGCCGGCACACTAGGCACGAATAGTGCGGTAACAGATACATAAAAATACGACACAATTAAAAATTTGTGGTCGCCATTGGTCGATATTTGCCTTATTTCATTTCACCAATAAATTGAATTTAATTTGCTATTTAAATAAAGAAAAGCAAATTGGTTCACAAACAGAAGATAAAAAGGGGTTTAGTTGTGTCTTAATCAATTTTATGTAATTTATTTATAATAAAATTAAATTTCACTGCAAAAAGACTAATTGCAAATAAAATGCTTTACCTAATATCTAAAAATGAGACAAGGCTTTTGATCATATATGTATATACCATAATAAATTTAAGCATAAATGTCACTTATCTTTTCTTTCTTTGATGTTTTGGAGTTTTGTTTAGTATTTTAAGTTTGATTTCCGTTTAATTTTAACCTTTGACTTTTTAGCCACCATAAAGTGCATCTCTTTTTTATTTGGATAAACAGAAAACCATTGTATCTAGGAGAACAAACAACTTACGAATGGTGACTTTTTGATCTTGAGTCTTTAAATAAAAGGTATATGTAGAGAAGTGAGTTATTTTTAACATTATTCTGCTGTATAACATGATCCATATCACTGCTTCTGTCCGTTCACGTTAACTTAATTTTCCTTAATATTAACCTTATTTTTTATTTAAGATTTATTTGATACTATTTTGATACTTTGATACGTTTATGTTACGTTTTTTATTTTAATTTTAATAAATAAAAACATAACAGAAAAATGAATTGTTTAAATTATGAGCATCATCTAATGGCACTTTCAATTTATGTTGTTCAACTTGGTAACTCATCTATTTATACCTACTATGGACACTGTTAAGGGTTAGAGTCTAGTACTTATCTAATTTAATTTATTATTATTTTAATGGGTTAATCAACTGTAACCTGTTTGTGTACTAAATAAAAAAAAAAGAAATTTAGACGTTTCCTACTGTCGCCCGAAATGAAAGTCAAACCTGCCTGATTGTTGCTATAATCTCCATGTTTGGCAGACATTTTGGAGATCGCAGTAGAGACCATAACCCTGGAAAACGCTGTTGCCCATCTTTTAGTATACGGTGTAGGTGTGATTACGATTATTGTCATTCGTCGTCTTTAGGATACGTATTTCGTTTTAAGTAAGAAGGGCTGTTGCCTCTGAGGTTTGCCTCTGAGGTTTCATATAAGAAGTTACTTTCCAAACTAGTACAAAACGCCGTCGAAGGTCGTAAGCTGGCTATGGTCATATTTAATTATAAACAACCACAACAGAAGGAACAACAAAACAATAAATCTGGGGTGACCCTGCTCAGGTCTACATAAATTCTTGCCTTCCCCTTAAATAAAAATTTAGTGGTTAATACAACGAGGAAAACTTAAGATACCCTGATGTAGTGACTTTTGACGCCGAAAGTATTTTTACAAACAAGTTTGCGCCTGTAACATATTAAATAGATTTGTATTTTTAAACAAACTTGACAACCTTTTGGTGCAACGGTAGCGATTCTGCCTTTCGCATCGACGGTCCCGGGTTCGAATTAGGGTTGCCAGATCAAATGACCATATTATCGGGAGAAAAAAACAAATTTTCGGGATTTTGGGACTTTGGTCGGGACAAACAAAATAAAATGAAATTTTAAGTAAATATATTGAAAACAATAACATTTAACATTATTGTTACATCGTTAACTTTTCTCCGCGTCGGTCGGAGCGTCAACGCTTCGCTTGGCTAAAATTCGGAATTTAAAATTATTGTTTTATAAAAGAAAGTGGTTTTTCGGGAGATTTTTACTTTGTCGGGAGTCGGGAGGGTATAAAAAAATTCGGGAGAATCCCGCCAAATCCCGACCATCTGGCAACCCTGGTTCGAATTCCGGAAGGGGCAGATGTTTGTGTGATGAATACGGGCATTTGTACCTGAGTCATGGGTATTTATATATATTTCTAATAATATAACTTATTTATGTATGATATATGTATGTATTTATACCGTTACCCTAGAATCCATAACACAAGCCTTACAGTGCTTACTTTGGGCTAAGTTAATTGGTGTGATTGGAAGAAATATTATTTATTAATATTCAATATAAATTAATTAATTAAACTCACAAGAATTGCAAAAAGAGGTACCGCTTTAATTATATATAATGGTAATATTGAGTCGGTTCTCATATAGGTGGGTTGATAACATATTGGGAACTTATTAATTTTAAATATAATGTGACATTAAAATCCAATCATAAATTTTGTTATTTAACCCTTTATAACTCAACAACATGTATTTTCTTAAATACTTGTTATTATGGTAGGTAAAAATAAATAAAAAAACACGTATTTTTTGATTCGCTTTTTTTTAAATTAGATACGCAGAAAATCATAAAAAAGGGAGTGTTACAGATATGTCACACTGTGCTATTCTATTCTCCTAGGATGCGTGAAATGCCTTGAAACAATTGTTCAACTTATTATAGCATAATGCTACGCCACAGTTTTCAAAACAGTTGTTTAGTTTTTTTATATTTTTTTTTGCAAATTTTACCCACAACCGAATGACACAAATAGGCACGAAGTGAATTCCGTAGGAGTTTTGACACAAGTAAAGCCATCTAGTTAATGACTATTGCAATAAAATGCTTAGACAAGTATGTTACCGATACGACACATTGACTTACAAGGAGATAAAATGCGTGTATCGGAAATTCTTAGGAATTATTTGGTTTGTTACAGTAATGTCACACAGAGTTATAAAGTGTTAAAATGAAGTATTACATTTATAATAACAAATCAGTATATTCTATGTAACTCTTATTAAATAATAAACAACACCAATGTTAATTAAATATTATATTCGCATTTGTACGGCTAAATAGGCTTAAAATTCCATGTATTTTTTTATAATAATATCGACTTAAAATGTACCTACCATTTATTGACAAATAAAATATATGTATTTCTTATGATTTTAATTTTTCGGCTCAACTATTTTATTGTATTAAACACGTGACAACTCTATATATAGAAGAGAATAAAAATAAAATCAATTGACGTAAGATTCGAAACCGCCCTTTATTTCCCTACCCGACTATACCCTAATTTACTGAGTAACCTAGTAGTTAACTGTGTGGTTTTCAACTTAGTTATGGGTTTAAGTCCAAATCAAGAGTATTCCCATTTGAATGCTGTAATAAATAAAGTTAGTTTTATATTTAGTTTTTTTCAGAATTCCTGTAAAAGTATTTAATTCGCAAGTTCATTAACAGTGTTGAAGCACAGTCTAAATAATCTATAAGTACTTACCATAATATTCATAAAAAAGCAAAAATGATTAGTGTCCCAATAGTAATAATGTCAAAGTTATAAAGTGCTTTATTCTTTTTATTTCAAATAATAATTAGAAAAAAATTAATATAACGATTTTTAAGTAAAGTAGGTTAAACGTTTGAGTATTTTGTATCGTTAAGACCTCCAACTTTTTGTTGGAGTTAGTTTCTTCACATTTTTTTAGTAGACACTTTTTTTCAATTATCTCGTAAACATGAATTTTACACATAGGAGGTCTTAAAGTCGCAACGTCGATATGAAAGATACGGTTAATTTTTTACGCGAGTGTAAGGCATTAGAGAAAAAATATATATACTATGATGATATTCACCTCTTTACTCTAGACGTTACGGTATCGAGTTTAGTCAGCAAGTCAGGGATTCGAAATCTGAGTGAGGATTTTTTTCTAACAGATTTTTAATATATTAACAGTTAAGTAAGATATGTATTCTTTCGAACTTAAACGTTATGGACAAAAAGATTGGAAAATACCCTTTTTTCGAACAAATGGCTAATTTACTAGCAGAAACTAAAGAAAAACATAAAATGGAATGTATGTTAAAAATCGTTACTTGGTTACATTCTTCTTGGTACCAAAACATATGTGCGAAGTAATTTACAGCAACAATAAATATCTGTACATGTGTATTCCACCACATGCGACATCTCACGTCGTTTGAACTAGAACACAATTACGAGAGATTTATGATATGAGCTCTAACCATTCTCGCTTCTTTTCGCTCAATAAAAATAAAATCGGTTAAAATAAGAGTAAGAGACCATACTTTTTGTACAAAGGCGTTAAATATTACGTGATGGATTTTTCAATTTATAACAATTTATAAGCGTTCCCAAAATATTAATTTCGTGAAAACCAACCATACAACTTCAATTTAAAATCTTCACATTACAAAATTGGTCTGATTCTAAGCGAAATACTATATGTGGTATAAAAATAAAAAACGGCAAGGGTGCCACAACTACCCAGAATCGGGTCAATTTATTTTTTCTATGTAAAGCGTACATATTTTTTCTTTATTATAGAAAAATCTAGAAAGACAGAAAGAAAGAAAAAAACGTTTATTGGCAAGATCTTATAAAACAACCATTTCATACTACATATATCATAAGATGCCAACTAGGCCACTGCTTTAGCGTATGCTGTAGCTGCACAGCGACAGACGGCACTGCAGCGCTGATATTCTGGCAAGACCTTCAGATAACAAATATTATCTACTGCATATTATTATAAATATATTAACTTAGATTAATGTCCATTATAGGTGTTCTTCAAAACATTAATTCTAATGAGTTCTTATAAGTTTATGTAGTTTTTTTCAATAATAATACATAAAACTTATTTTCGTTTATGCAAATGATACACTCGTATGTAATAAAGTATATTCTAAAATATATCAAGTGTACACTTAAATATACATAAAAAGACATTAACATCCGGAAAACATTTATAGAACACCTAACTTATACATAAATACTTTCTAACACTAATCTGTGTATATTACGCAATTGGAATAATTTAAACGCAGTTTATTTATAAAAAATATTTGGTAAGATACCCCTACTCGGGAAAGGATTAATTATCATTAGCAGCTAATAACCGATACAGTCAAACAATACCGAATATAATCCGATTACATTACTATATTAATAGTTTTAATGATAATGAAAAAAGTAGATGAAATTGGTACTAGAAAATATACTCAACCACTTGTATGTTTATTATCAAACGATTAACAGGAATCAATTATTTCTTTAATCTGACAGGTTTCCGAAAAATATCACTAACTTGCTTGCTTTTTTTCTTGCGATTTGGTGTATTGTGTATGTTAATTGGTTTTTTCCTGCGGTCTCTCGTTAAGTGCAGTGCCGTGCAAAAAAAGTTATGTGATTTAAAAAAGTAATCAATGCACATTGTTCATTACCTTATTTTTTTTTATACATTTATTTCTCAGTTCTTAGATTGCCAAAATCAGCCAAGTTGTCGCACTATCTTTTAAGTAATACTACCTTTATTTTGGTATCCCCTTGGCTTAGTTTGTATGGAAGCTGTTTTGTCTCCTTAAATAAAATTAAAAAGCGTTTCCAGTGGCCGCAGCCCTCAATTGAGATATCGGATTGAGTCGAAATCTGAGTTCGAAAATCGCCGATATACTACGTACTTTCTCGCAACACAAAGCGTTTAGACTGCCAAGAGAGGTAGGTGGAAATATTAATAATGTGTTTGGCACTTTATATATATATTTTTTTATATATTTTATGCATTTTCAATGCGATCTTATAAGATAAATTATTATAATAGAAAAATACTAGAAAAAATTGACTCGGGTCACAAGTGAATTCTCAGGCGGGAATCGAACCCGCAACCTTTGGAAATCCGGTCCAATGCTCTCCCAATTTATCTTATAAGATTGCATTGAAAATGCATAAAATATATAAAAATTATAAAACTAAAATGGCTGTTTAATCTTTATCGATTGACCAAACATTTGTAAAAATGTTTGATTCGAATACGAGAGGATGTTCCTCTCATTGATGAAACAACGCTGGCCTACAGCGTAAAATCAGGAAGATGTTTGGTACTTTGTTAATATTTCTTTTTTCAAGGAGAAAATAAATACTCATATGATTTGCTAGAAGCAGCAGCTTAGCAATTCTCGATCACTCTTGAAAAAGCTATGTAAAGTAAGAATCATTAACAAGACTAAGATAACCTGTGACAGCTGAAAAAAAATCAGATCACTTTACGGAAATAGGCAATGAAATCTTTTTTTATATAAGTATCTTTGCTTTATGAATTACGCCATATAGCAGCGACGATATACTTCGTACAGCTGTGACCTAAATATGGTGATACTAACGTTATTCGATGATTAATGACTCTACAACGTAACGACTATTTGCATTAGTATTCCAAATTGATATTCTTGGAAAGGTTTAAAAGCAAGTGGGGATATGGATTGAGTTGGCTTTAATAAGTCGCGTGGACATTACTTCATCGATTCCTTGTTTACTTAAGATTCGATAGAACGTCAAATTATGGTTCAATGGAACGTCAAATGATGGATGGAACAATCATGGTTCGAATTCAAATCCCTCAAAGGAAAAATGTTCTTATGATGAACAAAAGCATTTTATATTTATATCGTTATGTTTTTTTCTTACAATCACACCAATTAGCCTAGTCCAAAGTAAGCACTGTAATGCTTGTGTTATGGATACTAGGGTAACAGATAGATATACATAATGATACATAGATATGTAATATTCATAGAAATATATATAAACACCAATGACTCAGGTAAAAATCCTCGAATTCATCATAAAAACATTTGCCCCTTCCAGTATTCGAACCCAGGACTGGTGCGAAAGGCAGGATCGCTACCGTTGCACCAAACGGTCGTGTATCCTTACTACAATCTTTGTTGAATTTGGAACTTAGTATTATTATGAATTGTACTGATACATCAAAATTTCTCGATATAAACTCTACCTGTGAGAATTTGATTGAGTTCTGTATAGGTAAAAGTTCTGTTGTAAAAAACAAACACAGGTTTTTATTATATGAAAAAAAATATTAGGTTTCCCACTGAGTTCTTACAATCATACTTGCAAACAATTTTTCTTACAGCAACTGGATTTAAACAGCATTTTCTGTGCAATTTCCACTTTGTGGCTCACTGTGACAGCTAATTTATATGTTACGGACGCAGGCATTGGAGTTCGAGAAAAAAATCACTTTATAGGTCATCGATTACCTGACGTTAGCTGACTTTTGACTATATAAAACGGCAAAATAGTAGATGGACATAGCGACAGACCGACTTACTACTACTTTTATATCATCGTCATTATAATAATCAGCTCACATCAGTCCACCGCTGGACATAAGCCTCTTTCAAGGCGCGCACGTAGTCTTAATACATAAACAATATGTGATTTTCTTACGCTTATTGCTAAAACACCGAATCTACTTATAATAAAAAAAAAAAAAGTTTCGTGTAACTGTACAGCGTATATCTAACTAGGCGATGCAGTCGCTCGGCATAAAGCTACGCTAACACCATATATTGGAGCGGAGCGTAATACCTAAAAAAATGTTTTTTTTTGTTTCGATGGGAATTTTTGCGAATTTCAAAATCCGTCACAATCTGGTCCTAAACCTGTTGATTCGATTCCACACAAAAAATATTAAAATCGGTTAAGAACTCGGGAAGTTATGGCGTAACAGACATTGCGCCATTGAAGCTGATCCATGGGAGCCTCCAAAAAATAAATAGTTTGCGGGAATTAATAAAAGAAAATTCATGTCTGTTGGTTTGTCTATGTGTTTGAAATCGCATTATACCATTTAGCAATCCCGGCGAGCACCTGGACGCGCGCTTCGTCTAACCGTTTTTTATATGAAGGCCCTTAAATTTCTGTGGTTGTGTTGAGGTCTGTTCAACTAAATGGTTTGTTCAATAAAGTTTGGTCGAACAAGCAATAAGTTTAGGAATTGGTTCAGATTCCTTCTTGTTCGAGGGATCTCAACCAAATTATAATTTATTGCTTTATAAGTTATGAAAATAAGATTTTATTACATAAATATCTTAAGAAATAGTTTAAGTTAGTCGATAAAATATAATAAATAAAATTAGAAATTATTTTATAATAATTTCCAATGGTTACGTATTTTTTGGTTTCTTTAGAGATAAATATTACGTACTCGGTACATTTATTTGACTTTAACTTCATCCAGTAAAATTTTACTATTGTACGTAGTGTATTTTATTGCAGATTAATTATAATTATTTTCTGTGTCGCTTCTAGGCAGATCCATTAATTACTCAAGGACCGATGTGCAATGAAATTGGTGCCTGTCTGAATAGCTCAATTTAGTAGCGTGCAGACGATTGTTAAAACGCACAAGTTGCTTTATTTGCTGTTAAAATAATTGGTAAACAAATATGGAACATTTATTTTGGAGGACTATTTCTGTTCTTGTGTTACCTTCAAACGAGTAGAATTCCTTTGTAATCTTTGTTATGCGATGAACATTAATAAAGCTCTAGTCCAGATATTATCCGTTGCGGGTGGACTTCAGGGTTGGTTGCTTTTGCTATGGCCACCTCTATGTAGCTTTTTCGCGTGTAAAACACCCAGCAACCTTTTTTGTTTCAACAACCACTCGAAATGATTTCACAACTAATATCGTTCACACAGAAGCACGTGCTTAAAGAAGTGGAAGTTATTTGGCGACATCAATAAGCGGCCTTGCACACTAGATAAATTAATAAGCTTACGCGTTACCTTATTATTTCGCGTTATCCCCGCGAATTAAGTCGTGGGCACAGCTAATACAAATTATATCTAGCTATAGCGATAGAATTATATCAGTAGGCACAAGTAGTTTCTTTGTGTGTGTTTGAACGCTATTCCCACGTTTTTCTCAGGTCGCTTTCTTGTTTGTCTCTCTGTCTGTCTGTGCAGTTGGATTCTTGCAACTCAATTTTGTGGCACTTCCCGGCCACCTAGCGAGCTGAAATTTTTGGAGCAAGTCAGAACCCGATGACAATGCATGCTTAAACAACTTTCAACTTTCTAGGTGCACTTTCAGGTCAACTTTCGGCAACTTTCACTTTTGTATGGGGCTTATCCGATTGTTGCGTAACACATGGTTACTTCGTTGAGTTAATAATTAAAAAGAATAAAATAATAATACTAGATTTAAAAATCTAAAAATACCACGGTTTTCAGTTACACGGGGGCGCATGTTATTTATGGAGATGTAATGAGACGTATGATATGCATAGATGTTGAGAGTATTTGTAAAGATGCGCCCCCACGAGAGTTGGCCCCGCCGGGTTATTTTATTCTTTTGGTCACTGAAAAACGTGGTAATTTTAGATTTTTAAATCTAGTATTATTATTTTAATAGTAAATTGAAAAGAAATGTGCTAGCATTTTGATCAATTTGTGTAGGTGATGTAAACTATTCCATACAAATTGTCGCACGTTTACTACAGTTACGAACCAACCACTGTTTGTCCATTTTTCTCTCGGCGTTGTGGGGTGATTATGGTTGATACATGTGATGATATGGTAGGTATATGTGAACCGTAAGCTATGGATGACGTTGGTTTCAAATTTTAGCTGTGTACCTACTACAATAAAAAGGATCAATTATTTTCGACGCAAGAACAGAATGTAGTCATGATTAACACGAAATATTTATTATCTGTATTATATAAACATAGCTTTCAGGTTACCATTACCTTTTTTTTTTTTTTTTTTTTTTTTTTTTTTTTTTTTTTTTTTTTTTTTTTCGTAGAAAATGGCATTAGGCATTCACACCGTGTCGGGAGAACACGGTGGATATGTGGGACTCTCCTCCATGCCCCTACCCGGCCGAGTGCCCGGTAAAGGCTTGGAGGCCTACCCACTAAAAACTACGGCGTCCCAATACACAGTGGAGCGGGTCGCGGGGCCCTTGGCCGGAATCGACCGCAACCCGCTCCAGTGTGGGTCCGCGCTCGTGGGCGGACCTCGCCTATGCTCCGTGAGGGACGGAGCAACGGGGTGAACCGTGACGCCCTGAACACCCCGCACGCCTGAGGGCCAAGTGCAATGCGACTGCCGGTCTCCCGCTCCGACAGCCGCTGGCCCCCTTTTGGTGAGGGAAGGAATAAACCACACCCCCCGACCGACCCCGACCCACACAGAACGAGACTCCCGCGCCCGCGATGATCACCCAAGAACAAGTTCCCGGGCGCCATCGCAGGCGGCGCGGTTGCCCCGCCCAGTGCAGGCCGGAGGCGGCCGAGGTGTGCTAACGGCCTTCCCCCCCCCACCTCATCGGGATGTGCGTCCGCGGAAGTCCCCCGGAAACAAAAGTTCCCGGAGGGCTTCCGCGGTCGCCATCCCATCGGACCCCCTCTCGGCCACGCCGGGTGATAACGGAGAAAACTCCGGTATCACCCGTAGTTTCCGAGTGAGGCTCCTACCCTCGGGGGATGGTACCGAGGGTCCTCCTCAAGCGCTCCGCGTGCGACCCCCGCACGCGCCCGCGCTTCCGGCGTCTTCACGCCCCTCCCGCGAGGGAAGGGTGGAAGAGGCTCTCTCCCCCCCGAGCGTTTTACGGGGGGGATTGGGCACCCGATGGGCTGGGTGCCCCTTCCTCCATGGGGACCACCGGTGGTGGAGGGGCCCACCCCTTCACCACCGGTGGGTCGCACCTGCGACTGCCCATCACATGGTCGGCCGGCCGCCCGAAGGCGGCGCACACCGAGCATGCTGGCTCCCTCTTACAGGAGGCGGCCATGTGACCAGGCGCCCCGCACCTGAAGCACAGGCCACTCCTGTCCGTCGTCTCGGGGCACTTGTGTTTCGTGTGCCCGAGGGATAAGCACTTGAAGCATCGCAGAGGGAGAGCAGTAAACACCCTCACGCTTGCGGTGCTCCAGCCGACGCGGAGTTTGCTGTCTTCACTAACGGCCTTGGCGGCGGCTACCGGCAGTTTTGCTATTGTCCATCCCATGCCATCAGCGCCAGTTCTCATGCCCCCCATTTTGATGGCTGTTCTTGGGCACTCTGTCTTTGCCATCATGGCTTCCGCCACGTCCTCTTCTTCGACGGAGTCATCCAGTCCGGAGATCCGCAGTACTGCAGTCTTCTCCGGCCTGGATATCTCCGCCACATCTCCAACGGCCTCGCGGAGCCTTTCTGCCAGTCTATCGGCCAGCACCCCGCTTGCATCCTTCACCTCAATGAGGCGGGCTCCCGCCTGCGTCTCTTTGGTTCTCACCCCATCCGTGATTCCCATTTCGGAGAGGGATACCGCCGCCTTGGCCCTCCTCAACACGTGGGAGTAAGACTCCCCACACTCCAACGCTTCTGGTCTCAGCCTCAGCGTAATTGCCGCCGTCTTTGGTGGATTGAGCCTCACCTTACGTCTTGGCCTCGGTCTCTTCGTATCGGTCGCTCCTTGTTCAGCGCGTTTCGGTTGGCTGGCCTCAGCCGCTTTGCGCTTTTCCGCCTCCCTACGCTTTTTGCGGCTGATCGCCTCCGTCCAAAGTTCGCCTTGCTTGGACAATGGGGGCTCCGTCGCTACCTCCCTGCGTGCTGGGCCTGATGGTCTGGTCTCCGTCACCGGTTGCACGTCTTTTGCTTTCGGCGGGAGAAAGGTCTGCTTCTCCCACGCCGTAAGCCGTTCTTCGACTGCCTGTTTTACCGCCTGCAGCAGCTTCCCATCGTTGACCGCCAGCCGCTCGTCGACAGCCTGGGTTACCGCCTGTAATATGCTCTCCTTGCTAGGCGCCTTTTCAGCGTGCCTCGGGGACTTCGCCGCCTCTTCCTTTAGCTTCGCTATGTCTCGGCTGAGCAGCTGCACCGTAGCGATGAGCTTGCGGTTCGTCTTTAGCAGTCCCGCCATCCTTTTCCCCTCGCGGGTGAGCACCTGCCTGCAAAGGTCAGACATGCCCTGCATTGCTCTCGTCATCCCACGCAATCGTGTCGCTAGGACGTCCCTGGTGTGGAAATCCAGTTCCTCATCTTGAAGCTGCTCTTCCATGCTCCGAGCATTCCAATCAGCGTCGATTCGGAGCTCCTTCCATGAATCACGCTCGTCTTTGTCTACGGATTTGAGGCCTAAGAACCTCTCCTCCGCTGCCTCGTCTTCTACCTCCGACTCTTCGTCGGAGCAACTCTCCTCCGACTCTTCCCACTCTTCGGACATAGGCTCCTGAGGAGACTGCTCCCTCCGGGTGGGGGGAAACCTCAGTGTCACCTTCCTTCCTTCTCCTTTGGCCGCGGTTGAAACAGGGGAGCGCTCCCTCACCGCCGAACCCTCCTTTGGGGGTGTGATCTTCCTTTGTGCACTGTTTTGCCCCGGACTCTGTGCGCTGTCCATCTTCCGTTCTCCACCAGATACTGGTTTTGAACCACGTCTTTGGTTTTTATTTTTGTTTTTATCAGCATTCATTTTGATACCCACGAGTATGGGAGAAACGACGTCCACCCGGGCAGAGATCCCTGTACCCGGGTAACCCTACTTACGCCTGGGGGGTCGGGAGGTACCCCAGGGCGACCGCTAATGGGCCGACTGCGCTCCGCCGGCCACCTCCGAGAGGCGCCCCGACACCACGAATCCCAGTGCCGGGACTTTGACGATTTTTTATAGTGGTTTTCTCCACGCGGCCCCCACCTAAGTGGCGGCCCCCGCTCCCGCACCACGTACGAGGTTACGGTTGGGCCGGAACCGATCCTCGGATCGGAACACGCCCCGACTTGCCCGCTGACGCGAGCTGGGCCCGAAGGCCCCCTCGGGTGATTTTTTAGAGGGGTTGTCTTCCCCGCGGCCCCCACCCAAAGGTGGCGGCCCTCGGCCCTGCACTATGTACAGGGTTACGAGTTCCTTCGACGACACCAGGCAGAACTGGCATCGCCTCAGACTCCCCATGCTCGGCTACCGCTACCCGGGATGCCCAGGACGCCAGCCGAGCTCCCCCTTGTTGGCCCGAAGGCCCCCCCGCGGGTGATTTTTTAGAGGGGTTGTCTTCCCCGCGGCCCCCACCTGAAGGTAGCGGCCCTCGGCCCTGCACTACGTACAGAGTTACGAGCTCCTTCGGCGACACCAGAACTGGCGTCGCCTAAAACTCCCCATACTCGGCTACCGCTACCCGGGATACCCAGGACGCCAGCCGAGCTCCCCCCCTGTTGTCGGATTATTAGCCGCCGTCGTATGCAATCCCCTAAGGAATTATATACGGCGGCGCCCAGGATGCACCGGCCCGAACCCATTGTCGTTCCCACCGCACGTATGAAGTGGGACCTACAATGGGCCGGGCACACGTGGAGGTTCTATCCGACCTTGCACCCCAGGTTACCATTACCTACCGCTATTACCATTCTTTAAAATAATTTATGAGGTTACCTTAATCACGCTCACAGAATGGATAAAATATGAACACAAATATTTATAGTGATTCTACTTAAGTAATTGATCAATTATCAAGACTAGACATTTGTTTTTATAGCTTGCTTTAAAATTAAAGTTGAAACTTATCAAACATCATTTAATTAAAGTAGGTATCTATATTATTTTATAAAAGAAGAAATTTAATTATAAACAGATTTATACTATAATGCGTAATAAGTCACAACATGTAGAAATTAACGACCTTGCGATAGAAAAACGGGAAGAAAATAATGGAGAAGTCTAAGATAAAGTGTGATCATTTTTTTCGCGTTGAAGTACAAATATTCGTAGACATTGTAGGTAAACACGCTGTAACGTAACTTGAACCGTAAGAAGATAAACGCATCAATCCATAACATAGTATATTTTGAAGTATGTAATTTGTAACAGAAAACCATTTGCGTTCGCTGAAAGCTGCGTATCATACGTTTTATGAGACCAGGCGTTTTTCATAGTTTGGAATATAACAGAAAGTTGCCTTATTTAATTTTTATGTATCTGGTAAATTTATTTGATCGCTGCATGAGGTAGGTGTTTTGTAAATGTGTCTTTATTTTCTAAGACCATTAAGATGGAGAAAGCAAAGCTAGCTAAAAACGTATTTTCCACTATTCGTCTTCGTTAGTCTTATTAATTTTAAGTTTAACTAACCCGGTCACGCGTTGCTGGTATAACCCGGCCACGTGTTTCTGGTATAACCCGGCCACGCGTTGCTATGGTAACGTTAATTGATTATAAAAATTGTTTGTCTTAGGCTTATGTTAACTATGGTAACTATATAGGGTAATAAACCCACATAGTCCTTCTTTTATATAATTTGTTAACAACGAAAAGAGATAGAACCCATGTTATTTTGGAGAACTTGTAGAGTAAATCATGTAGTTTAATAAAACATGCTAAAAAGTTACGTCAATGTGCAAGTTTTAAAATAACAAATGAAAAATTAAAATAAAAAGTAATTTTTCCCAAAAAAAAATATTTTATTATTTTTTTTAACAAATTTGCTTCCCGATATCATAGGTTTTTTTAATTTTTGTTGCTAGTTTTTCTTTCTAGCTTTCAAATAAGACTGCTTTGAAAAAAATACACCGTTTACTAAAAGAGAAAATGATTTAAAACCGAAAGATGGGAATTTTATTAAAAAATAAATTAAAGTTAAGTTATCTAGTATCCGCACATTTCGTTTGATCAAGTGTAAAATTAAAACATTGTATAGTAGAGATATTGCCGCATAAGGCTGATCTGGGTAAATTAAGTTTCAGCACAAAAACCAGTATTTAAGGAACAAAAGATTAAATTTGACCTAAATGTGGCAATGAGTTCGTTCCTTTCTGACGTTCATATTTATGTCTTGACATTAAGCCAATTGCTATGAAATTCGCTCGCGAAAAGTTTATATTGCGCGAGTTAGATTACATATGTTGTGAGCACAAATCAAAGTAGTTAACAATATTTATAAGCAGGGACGTTTATCTTATATGTTTTTGTCAATAATATCGTTCGTAGGGTATTATAAAAAAATAAATGTCTACATTTCCTGCTAGTTCTGACCGAGTTGCTAGCGAATTTCTGAGCTGAACCCTTCACACGTCCCAAACTAGGCGCATTAAACCTACACGTATATGTAGGGAAAAAGGTAAGAGGAGGTAGTTTTCAATATGGGGAAGCATTTATTTTTTCAATTTCATTTCATTTCATTCCATAAGCTAAAAGTACAACAAATATTTACTTTCAGTAATATTCATATTTTTTTTTCTGTCAACAAATCTGTACCTGAACCGTTGATAACGCCACCTACGCCTCTACTCTCGTCGCCAGACAATGCCACCGCTGCTAGCCCAGGAGCAGATGGTATCATCTCTGATACCTTGGATTTAGATGATGAAATCTTCAATTTCCAGGCAATGGAGCCAGAAATTACTTATAGCACTTCATTCACAAAGATATAGCGCCAGGGTGGAATAATGTTGTAAAAAAAATCTTAGTAAAGACTAGCGGCCCGTTCCGGCTTCACACGGGTGGACAAAATTCTTTAATATTTTTCTATTATTAAATATTTTTTCGTTAGCGCCATCTAGCGTCCCGTAGACGAATTACTTGCGGTTAACGCGTTGCTATGGTAATGTTAATTGATACAATGGAAAAAGAGCGGGAAAAAGAGCGGACAGACAAACACAAAAACCACTGTGATCTTAGATTATAGATTCCAAAGATAAGATAAAAAACCATATTCCTTCTAAATTTGAGTGTCTAAGCCTTCCGTTGTTATAGGTCTACCGCTTAAATCCCGTCCCTCCTTTTTCCGTACCTCTATTTGTCGCCGTCCCCCGTGCCCCTGTATCGCGCGAGCGAAGACTTATTTAAGCAGTCTACCTATAACTCTTGAGGCAAAGGCATTGACAGGCACCTTTATTTCGTTGCAAATATTAATATTGAAAGAAAAGTATTTCACATTAGTTTTTTCGTCCAATGACGTGGTTTGCTGAAAAAAAGCAATAATAAAAATATGTAAATTTTTTCTAGCTAATAAATTTATTGACTAACTATACCTGTAGATACCAGTCTAATCGGAAGTAAAGCTTGTTGTATGGGTAACTTGTAATTGTATTGACACCCACAATACAAAAAGTATGACTTAAAGATAAATGTTGTTACGTTGTAATATGTTAAATAATGACTGTCTATTTTAAATAACAATTTGCTGGCTTAATTTTCTCATAGACAAAGTTTAAATCAGTACACGACAGTTGTTCGTGTAAGTTTTGGAAAAGTAGAAAGTTTAATCGGGTGCTGAAACACGGGTTGTTATCGTACGGGATAGAGCATATGCGTTAAAGAAAGTATTAATAATAATACTTACACAATATAAAAAAGCTAGCTCAATTCCTAACGTAGAATTCGATTATGTTTCTTGCTTTCTTACAATTAAAAAAACTTAGATATAATTATTTAATATACTTTTATACATGTTGTGTATGTATACTCATTTCAAAGGCGGGTCAAGAATATCTTTAAAAAAATTTCTACCTATTAACCGATTCATTGCTACATACAATTACCAGAAACGAAAGCTACGAGCTTGATTTACACGAAAAATGAAGATAGTTCTATTCTGGGAAGATTTCCCTAAAACTTATTTGAAGGAGTTATCATCGATTTATAAAGACACGGCTCCAGCTCCAGTGGCTAGCGCCACACGCAAAAGAAAGTGATCCACAACGAATTGGTTAAGGCCTTGGTATCATACGAAACTAAATTAATATCATTTTGAAGTAATATACGAGGATAATAAAGCATATAAGATTGAGATTTTAATCACCGTGAGCTAAAGCTGTTGTTCCCAAAATTTTTCTACTGCCTATTATTGTTACGACGCAGAGCTATGGTGTACGACGCACTTATGATAGTTTATTACATTGTTACATCCAAAAACAATTAATTCTAAATTTAAAATTAAATGCATCAGACAATTCCCCGTAAATACCATGTGCTTAAGTAGAAACATAACAATGAAACTAAATTAAAAAATAAACTGCCGTCCAAAAGGTTGGAAAAAGGTAAAATCAAATGAAGCCCTCTTCAATTACTTTTATTAATATAAAATTAAAAATTAAACAAAAAGTAACTTAGGAAAAACAGAAAATTAACATATAATGTGAAAGATAATCAAAATTTAGCTTCGTCGAAGTGTCCTTTTGCTTCAATGATTTCCGCGCATATTTAAGACATTATATTTATTAATTTCTTAAAATAATTTTCACCTAATTTGTTCCATTAATAATTGCCATATAAGTTCTGAGCTCGTAGGAGAACGATTTTCCACCCACTTGTCGAGTTCATTCTAGATAAATTCTATTGGAGAAAGATCAGGTGATTGCGATGGCCATTGCATGATTGAAAAACCTTCGCATCTCTCTTTTTCTTCAAAAAGTTCTGGCACAGTTTAGACGAATGTTTTGGGTCATTATCTTGATGAAATGTGAATTAAGGCCAATAAAATTTAGTCCGCAGGGTACGAATAAATCCTGAAGAATTTTCAAATAACCTCCTTTGTTCAGTTTTCCGGTTATTATCACAAGATTTCCGGGTTTGTTGTTTCCAAAACACCCCAAAACCCATCATATTACCCCCACCAAGTATCACAGTTGGCACTGGACACGTTTCGAAAACCCTTTCCTCTTTTGAACGTTCTTTCGAATGTCTATTGGATCCTAAAATCTGAAACTTGGATTCATCACTCCAAAGACTATTTTCCCATTGATCTGTTGTTCCGTTTTTATGTGTCTTTGCCTATTCTAGTCTGCTTTTCTTGTGTTGAATTGTTTAACACAGACAGAAGTCGTCGTTTAACAGTTGTTACTGAGATGGGCAGTTCTCGCGTGCTATTCACAGTTGCGGTAATGTGTGGTGCTGTTAAGCGTCGATTCCGTTTAAACAGAACTCTGATGAAGTGATCTTCTTTATTAGATAATACAAATTTAATTATAGCGTGCATTCTTTATTGAGTGAAGCACTGAAAGAGTGAAACTCTCTTTTAGGCAACTCACAAATTTCGCTTGTCTCCCTCCTGCTACTTAACGGTTCAACCGATTCGAACAAATTTTGGCATGAACATATATTATTATAACCTGACGGACATAGGCTATGTAAAAAAAATATAGACTTTACCATGGAGGAATAATCACCAAAAGAAAAATTAAAAAGCTGATCACAGCCAAACAGCTGAGACTACATTGATGAAATTTGGCGCCAAAACTCACATCGTGGTCGTGACTAATGTGCAAAAAAACGTTTTGAAATCGGACATACCATGGAGGATTCAAAAGCTGATCACAGCCAAACCGCTAAGACTACATTGATGAAATTTAGGTGAGGTTAGGTAAGGTAGTGCTTCGCTCAGTATTTGCAAACAGCAGCAGCATTGCAGACCTAGTTAAAACAGTATACAATTGAATATGATAGTTTATCGAGGAACTTATTTTCCCTGATAAGT
The DNA here is from genome assembly GCA_927399485.1 of Calamotropha paludella. Taxonomy (NCBI): domain Eukaryota; kingdom Metazoa; phylum Arthropoda; class Insecta; order Lepidoptera; family Crambidae; genus Calamotropha; species Calamotropha paludella. Next base: position 21,560,327 of record OV656805.1, on the reverse strand, counting down.
TTGTGTTCAGAAGCATCAACCTTTCTCACAAAAATTCTGCTCGTTTCGCAGTCAAACATATTTGTATTTATTACTCGCTGTAGCATGAAGAGACTTGTTAGTAGGCGAGAGATGTTCCATGACATAGATTGGTACGTTTTCGCCTGAGATACTCATGTGAGTTGAGTTAATCTTATCATTGGTGTGCGATTTAATATACTTGAACAAGGAAGTAAAAAAAATGATCTCGAATCCGTGGGGTACTAAATAGGTTAGTAATTCTTGTACACCGTGCAATATTTTTTATTATTTACTTGATGACTAATTACAGAACCCAGCTGTTTTACAATTATCAAAAGATTCTCATTTTTTCTCTCTGAAACACACTGTATAAGTACAGTACGCACACATGTACATAGTTTACGCACGTGGTCGGGATATTTAGGGGCGGTTTAAGAGTTAATTTCTGACAACTTCGGTAAGTTTGTTGGACGACTGAGTAAATTAGCGGACTTGTTTGGTAACTATTTGGAAGATCTTTTAGTATGTAAGGTATTAGGGGTTAAAGTATGAAATTGCCGATTTGTACTGAAAATCTATATTGTTTATTTTTTAAATTTTTAACAAATTTATTTAATCAAAATAGTTGCCATTATTATCTATACATTGCTGCCATCTAATGGGAAGGTCATTAATGCCTTTGCGATAGAATTCCGACGATCTAGACTGCACAAACTGTGTGAAAGCATTTTGTACTGCCTCCTGGGAAGAAAACTTCTTGTCACGTAGATAATTGTCCAAATCACGAAAAAAATGGTAGTCCGTTGGAGCAAGGTCTGGTGAATACGGAGGATGACGAATGGTTTCTAACTGCAGTTCCTGAAGGGTCAAAATGGTTTCTCGTGCTGTGTGAGGTCTCGCGTTGTCGTGGAGCAATAATGGTGAAGATCGATTCATGAGTCGGGGCTGTTTTACTGCTAGTTTTGTCAACATGGTTCGGAGTTCGGCACAATAGACATCTGCCGTTATTGCTTGACCAGATCGGAGAAAACTATAGTGAATAACACCATGCTGAGACCACCAAACAGTTACCATTACCTTTTTATTGGTAAGTTTTGCTTTAGGACACTGTTGTGGCATTTGACCTGGGGTCAGCCATTGCATTTTTCTTTTCCGGTTATCATAAAGAATCCACTTTTCATCACATGTTACAATTCGATCCAATATTCCTTCATTTCTGTACCGGTTCAACAAGGCAACACAAGTTTCAACACGCGTTTCTTTCTGCAGATCAGTCAAATCATGAGGCACCCATTTTTCGTATTTTTTTATTTTATTGATTTGACGCAAGTGAGTCAATATTGTGGGTAAGGTAACGTTAAACCATGCCGCTAATTCCTGGGTACTTTGACTAGGATCGGCTTCCACTATCTCTCTTAATTCATCGTTATTTACCTGTGTGGGCGGTCTTCCTCGTGGCTCGTTCTTTAAGTCGAAATTTCCATCACGAAAGCGTTTAAACCAAAATCGCACGGTGCGTTCATTAGTAGACCCCTCTCCAAACGCAGCATTGATATTGCGGGCTGTTTCTGCCGCGTTAGTTCCGCGTCGGAACTCGTATTCAAAAATAACTCGAATTTTCGCAGTATCCATCTTTCTTGTCTAAATTGAATAACAAAAACAATTGAAAGTCGATATTCAAATGTTTTACATTTTTTAAAAAAAGAACATCATAGAAACCATTTAAAAAAAGTTTCATTCGAAAACCTCAAACCATGAAGATTCTATGTCAATTCAAAGAACCTATTGCAATAAAACGGCAATTTCATACTTTAACCCCTATTATTTAGGTACGTAAATCTCAGTGTTTTATAATATTTTTTTATTTTGACTATCCAATACCCGCAGCACGTAATAGCATTTTAGGTTTTTTTAATATTCTCAGAGTTTATTTTTTTAAATAATATTCTGTGGACTCTGCAAAAAAAGATGTTAATATACCTACATGAATATTAAGGTTCAAGCTCCCTATTTTAATCCCTAAAGTTTAAATCAGAATCCTTTGAAATGTATAAAACCTTTTCAAGTTGGACGCATCACCAACATCTCTTATAACGGTTCTTACAATTAGGTATAACATAAAAATAAGTTTTTTCAATACAAAAATAATGTATCATATTCATATAGGATGGAATTGAAAAATGAAAAAAATATATAAACATCAAAAAGAATATTATTTTTTTATCGGCCTATTCAAGTATTTTTTTTGACAATATCTCTACGATGCTATCACCTTTTTTGTAAGTAACTTTGTTCTGCCTAGGATAATATACTTAGGTACTGTGAATCAGTTTGACATGCATGCCTAAATGTAGCATAGTTTTGGCTGCTTACGATAAACTTAACATGGATCAGTTTGTGCTAAACTAAACAACACAAATTAAGTTCCTAGGTAGTTTCGACGTCCCCGTTGTTAGTAGAAATCCGAGTAGATTTCAGGATTTCAGTTTGCTTTGCAATTGCCGTGAAACAACGTTAGTAGTCAATTGAATTTCAGAAGCGTGGCAATTTGGAGTTAGTACTTCTATGTTTGATTTAGAACTAGTCGGAACTTATTAATGAGAGCCTTATTTTAGGATTACCGAGAAAGACAGAATATAGTATTCTCATACTTACTGATTTTGAAGAAAAGAACAAAAATGATTTACACTCACGAACCCTACGTGTATATTTTCAAAACACACATTGAAATTAAACGAATAAAAAATATGAAATTAAGCTTTTGATGCATTTATCGCAATAAAGTAATAAATGTTTAGCTTTTCTGGTATTTTACCTTATATTGATCTATTGGTCTAAATCTCCATTTTTATAGCCATTACCTGCAATTGATAACCACCTTTATTATATATCTTTTTTCATACTTACACAAGGATGACATAAGTACGTCTGAATATTTTTTGATTAATTATTATTTCAATTTTTGACCAATGCTTTACAAAAACATATGGGCTGTAATATAGATTAGCAGGTATACTGGCCAGACGTAATGATGTCATGAATCCGTAGCCATTTTGTACTGGTCAGTAAAGGGTAACGTATCTTGCCGAGCTTTATTCCTCTCAGTAGTAGGGATTCGTGGGTTCTGGCGCACTTCCCCCCAACCCAGACCCCTCTCCTCCCTTCCCTTTGGTATTCTCCAAATTCGATCCGACCAGCGTCACCGCCTAAAAAAAAAAAAAAAAAAAAAAAAAAAAAAAAAAAAAAAAAAAAAAAAAAAAAAAAAAAAAAAAGGTAAGCACCCCCATTTGGAGCGATTGCGCTGGGTCCCAGCTTCGTATCTCTTACCGTTTCCGAGATACGTTTTTGCTGAACTCATTCCTACTTGATTAACTAATGAACCCCTGTTAATGACACCTCGACGCTAATGACACACTCGACTTAAGGCCTTAATGACATGATTCTAATCACCTTCCCCGATGCTTCTCATTAACATATCGTTCATGGCTAATTGTTTTTTAGCAATGCTATGTACTCTGTACCTAAATAATAAAAATAATCATCATCATCAATAAAATCAATCATGGAAATTATTTCCAAATTTGGAATCTGCTCTTCATCGGACATTCTCGTGATACATTTACTATTATTTCATGCTCCTAAACTTATCAACTACGTATGAAATATGTTTAAAATTATGTTTTATTATTACAAGTAAAAACACCATATTTCTTTGTCTTAAACGTATACTCATTCAATATTGAAATGCTTTATCAACTACCTGTTACCGCAGTCCATGGTCGAGGACAATGAATTTGTACCATTTTTCACCCCATGCATTCAACATCAAAGCAGTACAGATAATGAATTCGAGATCGATGGGTTGAGAATGATGGTTAATTGCACCTTATGCGTGGAGGAAAGAAATAGTGGACGTTTGGTTGCTGGTTACTCACGCCCATCATCGCCGATTCCGATGGAAGCCGCACCAGTCAACCCCCTCTTGCGGGATTGGACCGCAGAGGAAGATGAAGAAATCAACGAAATTGTCGCCAATACCGATACCGACATGTGGAATAGGGAATATCGTATTCTCCAACAACCACTTCTCCAACTTTGTTTAAATAAATACGATGTTTGTAACATATATTAAAGAATTGTAAATTAATTAAAGCATTTTTCTCTTTTACTCATCTTATCTACAGGCTACATATTTGGTCATCAGTTTGAAAATACGGGACCTTGTCTACACAATTGCAACAATAAAATCTTGGCGATGCATACTATTATTTCATGCACCTAAACTTATCAACTACGTATGACATTTCTCTTTGCTGTATTTCAACCAAGTTAAACGACATGAAACTTTTTAACTTATGTTTTATTATTACAAGTAGATACTCGTTACCATGCGAACACCATATTTCTTTGTCTCAAACGTTTACTCATTCAATATCGAAACGCTTTATCAACAATTTGAACTATTTGATTCCGCAATCGTAATGACTCGCCATTAACTTTCACTAATTTTGTTTTCAGAATCTTAATAACCTTGTTCATTATTTTATCAATTATTTGCTTCCAGTATCATGACAAGTTTTGTTTACTTGTATAACTACATTTTATCAATTATTGACAAACACATCTAATGATCTGAACTAGTATAAGAACAATCGCATCGTAGCATTTGCTAACAAAGTGCTATCCACTGCCATCGAAAACGTAGACTACTGCTCAAGTCAAGTCACGACAACCGATATGGATGTGAGTATTATTTATTATCTACATACTTTCATTATGCTTGTTTCTGATTTTGTGACTTGTTTGTCTAAACTATCAACCTTCAGTGTATTCCATAATGTTGATGTGTATTCATTGTTGTACTTACTATTCTTTGTATTCATTGTTATAGCTTACATCATGATCAGAGCTAGACAGATCAAGAGGTACCTTATTTTGAACGATTGCATATTTGAATATAAGCCACTGAGTAACATCATTAAAAAGTATCATGACTAACGATACTATCATAGTGGATGTGCAAGGCTTTAAAAATGAAAAAAATGAATTTATATTAAAAGAATTAGTTATCGGCACAAAAGAGCACAGTCAAATATTTCTAATAAAACCACCATACCCATTCTCTACTCTGACTCTGGAAGAAAAGAAACGTGTCAAGTGGATAGAAAGAAATAGAGGATACCTTTGGAGTGAGGGGCACATTGATTACATAGAATTTAGAAGACTCATTAAGTCCTACTGTGATAAGCGGAGCATCATAGTGAAAGGTAGAGAAAAAGTTGATTGGGTGCGAGAATTATGTGGACACGAAAACGTTTTTGATATAAGTGATAAAGGTATACCTAATTTAGAAACTTTAAGTGAACTCTATTGTAAAGACATATCTACATATAATTGTTTTAACCATACGAAATATTGTGCATTAAGAAATGTTATATGTATTAGAAAATGGATTATAAAAAATAATATATCATTGTATTGACTATTAATAAATAACTGTTTTAATTTATTACCTTTGTTAACATTTACTTGTTTTTATTAATTTCAAGGGTTTTTAAAATAAAGACCAAAATAAATTTAAACATATTTATTACACAAACTTAAAACAGGTCACAAGTAAGTACATCATTTATAATCAAATCAATATAAAAGACTACATATTATTGACATTGTTCAAATTGTAAAGTTAGTAATTTTGAATACAAACTTGAACATTTTTCAAAAATTTGCCACAAATCCTGTTTTTCCACTGCCACTAGGCCCAGCCTCTATACAAGTTAATAGATTGTTAAAATGAATCATTGTTACATCTTACTATAAGAACGATTAATTGGGCAGTGCATAAGAAAGGAAAGCCGACTACAATTTACAATTATAATAAGAAAGATATAATTAGTAGGCAAATACATACAAAATTACATTGGTAATAAGATCATTTTTGATACACAATTTCTTTATAAATTAATAAAATACATATATTACGAGCGACCCGTCTCGACTTCGCACGGGATGACGAAATACTTTAAATTTTTTCTAGCATTAAATATAGCCTATGTTACTCAGGGAGAATGTAGCTTTCCAACGGTGAAAGAATTTTTCAAATCCGCTTAGTAGTTTTTGAGTTTATTCATTGCAAACATACAAAATACAAAAATACAAATCTTTCCTCTTTATAATATTAGTGTAGATGTAGATAGAAGTCACAAAGATTATTCATAATTATATGTGAAACACTAAAAAACTGAAATAACACAACATTAAAAACATCCATAAAAGACAAATCTTACATATTTTTATTACAGATATTAAAACTACTTACAATAAAAAGAATACTATAAATAAAAAAACACATTGCTAATTAAATCATGCTATTTACTTAAACACAAAAAAATAAACATTTTCTTAAACTATAATGACCCCAAGATGATATGTAACAAATTAGGATATTTTTGTGTGAATATCACATGTTTGATTGATCAAAAACGTTGCATATTGGAAATCAAAAAAAAATTTTTTTCAATAAACAATTCTTATAATCGTCCATAGTATATTTTTTTGTTGTTATTTATTGACAACTTTAGCCTTAGCCATAACTTTGTAATAACACAACATTAAAAACATGCATAAAACACAAATCTTACATATTTTTATTACAGATATTAAAACTACTTACAATAAAAAGAATACTATAAATAAAAAAAACACATTGCTAATTAAATCATGCTATTTACTTAAACACAAAAAAATTAACATTTTCTTAAACTATATTGACCCCAAGCTAAAGTGTCTGTTGAGTTAGGTAAAAGGCATCGTTTTGTATCCATTATAAGATAAACCAACTTTGGATATTTTTGTGTGAATATCACATGTTTGATTAATCAAAAACGATGCATATTGGAAATCAAAACATTTTTTTTTTCAGTAAACAATTCTTATAATCCTAACCTAACCTAATTTAGAAACTTTAAGTGAACTCTATTGTAAAGACATATCACAAATCTTACATATTTTTATTACAGATATTAAAACTACTTACAATAAAAAGAATACAATAAATAAAAAAACACATTGCTAATTAAATCATGCTACTTACTTAAACACAAAAAATTTAACATTTTCTTAAACTATAATGACCCCAAGATGATATGTAACAAATTAGGATATTTTTGTGTGAATATCACATGTTTGATTGATCAAAAACGATGCATATTAGAAATCAACCTAACCTAACCTAACCTAACCTAATTTAGAAACTTTAAGTGAACTCTATTGTAAAGACATAACTACATATAATTGTTTTAACCATACGAAATATTGTGCATTAAGAAATGTTATTTGTATTAGAAAATGGATTATAAAAAATAATATATCATTGTATTGACTATTAATAAATAACTGGTCTAATTTATGACCTTTGTTAACATTTACTTGTTTTTATTAATTTCAAGGTTTTTAAAATAAAGATCAAAATTAATTTAAACATATTTATTACACAAACTTAAAACAGGTCACAAGTAAGTACATCATTTATTATCAAATCAATATAAAGGACTACATATAATTGACATTGTTCAAATTGTAAAGTTAGAAATTTTGAATACAAACTTGAACATTTTTCAAAAATTTGACACAAATCCTGTTTTTCCACTGCCACTAGGCCCAGCCTCTATACAAGTTAATAGATTGTTAAAATGAATCATTGTTACGTCTTACTATAAGAACGATTAATTGGGCAGTGCATAAGAAAGGAAAGCTGACTACAATTTACAATTACAATTATAATAAAAAAGATATAATTAGTAGGCAAATACATACAAAATTACATTGGCAATAAGATCATTTCTGATACACGATTTCTTTATACATTAAAAATATATATATATATTACTCCTCGTGCGAAGTCTCGACTTCGCACGGGTGGACAAAATTCTTAAAATTTTTTCTAGCATTAAATATAGCCTATGTTACTTAGGGAGAATGTAGCTTTCCAACGGTGAAAGAATTTTTGAAATCCGCTTAGTAGTTTTTCATTTTATTCATTGCAACCATACAAAATACAAAAAAAAAACAAATCTTTCCTCTTTATAATATTAGTGTAGATGTAGATAGAAGTCAAAAAGATTGTTCATAATTATATGTGAAACACTATAAAACTAAAATAACACAACATTAAAAACATGCATAAAACACAAATCTTACATATTTTTATTACAGATATTAAAACTACTTACAATAAAAAGAATACTATAAATAAAAAAAACACATTGCTAATTAAATCATGCTATTTACTTAAACACAAAAAATTAACATTTTCTTAAACTATATTGACCCCAAGCTAAAGTGTCTGTTGAGTTAGGTAAAAGGCATCGTTTTGTATCCATTATAAGATAAACCAACTTTGGATATTTTTGTGTGAATATCACATGTTTGATTGATCAAAAACGATGCATATTGGAAATCAAAACATTTTTTTTTTCAGTAAACAATTCTTATAATCGTCCATAGTATATTTTTTTGTTGTACATTTATTGACAACTTTAGCCTTAGCCATAACTTTGTTTTCTACATTCATTACATACATTTTTGATCTTAAACCAACAAATTCCCTAAGTTTTTTTTTCCATTATTTTCATCTTTAAAATAACCGATTTTTTTATTTATCTGAGGGAAACCATGTGGATTATCAGCTGAATAATCGGAAGTATCGAAGTATGAATATAAATCTTGTTTTATATCAACATAAAAATCATTAGTAAAAATTTGATACACGAGGCTGTCGGTATCTGTATACAATAATTTTATATTTTCTCTAAATTTAGCTTTCATATAGTTATAGTGAAAGTTATATATTAAAATTTTTGATAAATCTAAAATACTAAAACCTAAAAAATATATATTGGTTTATCATAAATTATGTTGGTTTTTTTAACTGTATAGCTACAAGGTTTTCGCAAAATACAGCTAAACTGTAAAAATCAGGGCGAGCAATAAGGCTTTCCGCACCTTGACTTTTACCTATATATTTCCAATGAGTTAATAATAATTTCAAATTAACACCTTTATCGACATTTACCATTGTTTTACTGAAAACAGAGTTATCCATCAATTTGTAAAGTCTTTTTCAAATTATGATTTTTGCTCTCTCTCTTAATTGTATATTTTGTAACCACGATCCTCGATTGAATTTTAACACTATGAATTTTTATTCGCAACTTTAAACAAAGCAAAAGATTTTGAAAATGAATAACATTTCTTTTATTATTTATATTGGCTATTTTTTACTATTTCCTGGTGTACAAATATTTTCTGGGTAAAGAGGAAGATCGGAATGAAGGTCGTGTAAATTATCGGAATAGTCTAAATCTACTTCTATTATGTTACCTACATCTGATGTTGGTGAAATATCAGAATTCACATTTGTGTAAGTCCATTCAAAACTACCATATGGAAGGTATTGAGACATCGCCCAACCATAAAGATTGTTTGTATCTAGATAAGTTAAAAAGGACACAGGTAGATTGTCGTCAAAATCATCTAAATATTTATTATTAGCTTCCACATATCTATTACTACACCGAGAAATACCACCTCTTAAACCACACTTTATAAAAGCTATCATTTCAATATCACTCAAAAGTTCAAATTCAATTTGAGTTTGTATTAGTACATATCGCTAAGATCCTGCACATTATTACACTTTACCCGGGCTTAGTTGGGATGCTATGTTAAAATTTCAAATAAATATTTAGATGATTTTGACGACAATCTACCTGTGTCCTTTTTAACTTATCTAGATACAAACAATCTTTATGGTTGGGCGATGTCTCAATACCTTCCATATGGTAGTTTTGAATGGACTTACACAAATGTGAATTCTGATATTTCACCAACATCAGATGTAGGTAACATAATAGAAGTAGATTTAGACTATTCCGATAATTTACACGACCTTCATTCCGATCTTCCTCTTTACCCAGAAAATATTTGTACACCAGGAAATAGTAAAAAATAGCCAATATAAATAATAAAAGAAATGTTATTCATTTTCAAAATCTTTTGCTTTGTTTAAAGTTGCGAATAAAAATTCATAGTGTTAAAATTCAATCGAGGATCGTGGTTACAAAATATACAATTAAGAGAGAGAGCAAAAATCATAATTTGAAAAAGACTTTACAAATTGATGGATAACTCTGTTTTCAGTAAAACAATGGTAAATGTCGATAAAGGTGTTAATTTGAAATTATTATTAACTCATTGGAAATATATAGGTAAAAGTCAAGGTGCGGAAAGCCTTATTGCTCGCCCTGATTTTTACAGTTTAGCTGTATTTTGCGAAAACCTTGTAGCTATACAGTTAAAAAAACCAACATAATTTATGATAAACCAATATATATTTTTTAGGTTTTAGTATTTTAGATTTATCAAAAATTTTAATATATAACTTTCACTATAACTATATGAAAGCTAAATTTAGAGAAAATATAAAATTATTGTATACAGATACCGACAGCCTCGTGTATCAAATTTTTACTAATGATTTTTATGTTGATATAAAACAAGATTTATATTCATACTTCGATACTTCCGATTATTCAGCTGATAATCCACATGGTTTCCCTCAGATAAATAAAAAAATCGGTTATTTTAAAGATGAAAATAATGGAAAAAAAAACTTAGGGAATTTGTTGGTTTAAGATCAAAAATGTATGTAATGAATGTAGAAAACAAAGTTATGGCTAAGGCTAAAGTTGTCAATAAATGTACAACAAAAAAATATACTATGGACGATTATAAGAATTGTTTACTGAAAAAAAAAATGTTTTGATTTCCAATATGCATCGTTTTTGATCAATCAAACATGTGATATTCACACAAAAATATCCAAAGTTGGTTTATCTTATAATGGATACAAAACGATGCCTTTTACCTAACTCAACAGACACTTTAGCTTGGGGTCAATATAGTTTAAGAAAATGTTAATTTTTTGTGTTTAAGTAAATAGCATGATTTAATTAGCAATGTGTTTTTTTTATTTATAGTATTCTTTTTATTGTAAGTAGTTTTAATATCTGTAATAAAAATATGTAAGATTTGTGTTTTATGCATGTTTTTAATGTTGTGTTATTTTAGTTTTATAGTGTTTCACATATAATTATGAACAATCTTTTTGACTTCTATCTACATCTACACTAATATTATAAAGAGGAAAGATTTGTTTTTTTTTGTATTTTGTATGGTTGCAATGAATAAAATGAAAAACTACTAAGCGGATTTCAAAAATTCTTTCACCGTTGGAAAGCTACATTCTCCCTAAGTAACATAGGCTATATTTAATGCTAGAAAAAATTTTAAGAATTTTGTCCACCCGTGCGAAGTCGAGACTTCGCACGAGGAGTAATATATATATATATTTTTAATGTATAAAGAAATCGTGTATCAGAAATGATCTTATTGCCAATGTAATTTTGTATGTATTTGCCTACTAATTATATCTTTTTTATTATAATTGTAATTGTAAATTGTAGTCAGCTTTCCTTTCTTATGCACTGCCCAATTAATCGTTCTTATAGTAAGACGTAACAATGATTCATTTTAACAATCTATTAACTTGTATAGAGGCTGGGCCTAGTGGCAGTGGAAAAACAGGATTTGTGTCAAATTTTTGAAAAATGTTCAAGTTTGTATTCAAAATTTCTAACTTTACAATTTGAACAATGTCAATTATATGTAGTCCTTTATATTGATTTGATAATAAATGATGTACTTACTTGTGACCTGTTTTAAGTTTGTGTAATAAATATGTTTAAATTAATTTTGATCTTTATTTTAAAAACCTTGAAATTAATAAAAACAAGTAAATGTTAACAAAGGTCATAAATTAGACCAGTTATTTATTAATAGTCAATACAATGATATATTATTTTTTATAATCCATTTTCTAATACAAATAACATTTCTTAATGCACAATATTTCGTATGGTTAAAACAATTATATGTAGTTATGTCTTTACAATAGAGTTCACTTAAAGTTTCTAAATTAGGTTAGGTTAGGTTAGGTTAGGTTGATTTCTAATATGCATCGTTTTTGATCAATCAAACATGTGATATTCACACAAAAATATCCTAATTTGTTACATATCATCTTGGGGTCATTATAGTTTAAGAAAATGTTAAATTTTTTGTGTTTAAGTAAGTAGCATGATTTAATTAGCAATGTGTTTTTTTATTTATTGTATTCTTTTTATTGTAAGTAGTTTTAATATCTGTAATAAAAATATGTAAGATTTGTGATATGTCTTTACAATAGAGTTCACTTAAAGTTTCTAAATTAGGTTAGGTTAGGATTATAAGAATTGTTTACTGAAAAAAAAAAATGTTTTGATTTCCAATATGCATCGTTTTTGATTAATCAAACATGTGATATTCACACAAAAATATCCAAAGTTGGTTTATCTTATAATGGATACAAAACGATGCCTTTTACCTAACTCAACAGACACTTTAGCTTGGGGTCAATATAGTTTAAGAAAATGTTAATTTTTTTGTGTTTAAGTAAATAGCATGATTTAATTAGCAATGTGTTTTTTTTATTTATAGTATTCTTTTTATTGTAAGTAGTTTTAATATCTGTAATAAAAATATGTAAGATTTGTGTTTTATGCATGTTTTTAATGTTGTGTTATTACAAAGTTATGGCTAAGGCTAAAGTTGTCAATAAATAACAACAAAAAAATATACTATGGACGATTATAAGAATTGTTTATTGAAAAAAATTTTTTTTTGATTTCCAATATGCAACGTTTTTGATCAATCAAACATGTGATATTCACACAAAAATATCCTAATTTGTTACATATCATCTTGGGGTCATTATAGTTTAAGAAAATGTTTATTTTTTTGTGTTTAAGTAAATAGCATGATTTAATTAGCAATGTGTTTTTTTATTTATAGTATTCTTTTTATTGTAAGTAGTTTTAATATCTGTAATAAAAATATGTAAGATTTGTCTTTTATGGATGTTTTTAATGTTGTGTTATTTCAGTTTTTTAGTGTTTCACATATAATTATGAATAATCTTTGTGACTTCTATCTACATCTACACTAATATTATAAAGAGGAAAGATTTGTATTTTTGTATTTTGTATGTTTGCAATGAATAAACTCAAAAACTACTAAGCGGATTTGAAAAATTCTTTCACCGTTGGAAAGCTACATTCTCCCTGAGTAACATAGGCTATATTTAATGCTAGAAAAAATTTAAAGTATTTCGTCATCCCGTGCGAAGTCGAGACGGGTCGCTCGTAATATATGTATTTTATTAATTTATAAAGAAATTGTGTATCAAAAATGATCTTATTACCAATGTAATTTTGTATGTATTTGCCTACTAATTATATCTTTCTTATTATAATTGTAAATTGTAGTCGGCTTTCCTTTCTTATGCACTGCCCAATTAATCGTTCTTATAGTAAGATGTAACAATGATTCATTTTAACAATCTATTAACTTGTATAGAGGCTGGGCCTAGTGGCAGTGGAAAAACAGGATTTGTGGCAAATTTTTGAAAAATGTTCAAGTTTGTATTCAAAATTACTAACTTTACAATTTGAACAATGTCAATAATATGTAGTCTTTTATATTGATTTGATTATAAATGATGTACTTACTTGTGACCTGTTTTAAGTTTGTGTAATAAATATGTTTAAATTTATTTTGGTCTTTATTTTAAAAACCCTTGAAATTAATAAAAACAAGTAAATGTTAACAAAGGTAATAAATTAAAACAGTTATTTATTAATAGTCAATACAATGATATATTATTTTTTATAATCCATTTTCTAATACATATAACATTTCTTAATGCACAATATTTCGTATGGTTAAAACAATTATATGTAGATATGTCTTTACAATAGAGTTCACTTAAAGTTTCTAAATTAGGTATACCTTTATCACTTATATCAAAAACGTTTTCGTGTCCACATAATTCTCGCACCCAATCAACTTTTTCTCTACCTTTCACTATGATGCTCCGCTTATCACAGTAGGACTTAATGAGTCTTCTAAATTCTATGTAATCAATGTGCCCCTCACTCCAAAGGTATCCTCTATTTCTTTCTATCCACTTGACACGTTTCTTTTCTTCCAGAGTCAGAGTAGAGAATGGGTATGGTGGTTTTATTAGAAATATTTGACTGTGCTCTTTTGTGCCGATAACTAATTCTTTTAATATAAATTCATTTTTTTCATTTTTAAAGCCTTGCACATCCACTATGATAGTATCGTTAGTCATGATACTTTTTAACGATGTTACTCAGTGGCTTATATTCAAATATGCAATCGTTCAAAATAAGGTACCTCTTGATCTGTCTAGCTCTGATCATGATGTAAGCTATAACAATGAATACAAAGAATAGTAAGTACAACAATGAATACACATCAACATTATGGAATACACTGAAGGTTGATAGTTTAGACAAACAAGTCACAAAATCAGAAACAAGCATAATGAAAGTATGTAGATAATAAATAATACTCACATCCATATCGGTTGTCGTGACTTGACTTGAGCAGTAGTCTACGTTTTCGATGGCAGTGGATAGCACTTTGTTAGCAAATGCTACGATGCGATTGTTCTTATACTAGTTCAGATCATTAGATGTGTTTGTCAATAATTGATAAAATGTAGTTATACAAGTAAACAAAACTTGTCATGATACTGGAAGCAAATAATTGATAAAATAATGAACAAGGTTATTAAGATTCTGAAAACAAAATTAGTGAAAGTTAATGGCGAGTCATTACGATTGCGGAATCAAATAGTTCAAATTGTTGATAAAGCGTTTCGATATTGAATGAGTAAACGTTTGAGACAAAGAAATATGGTGTTCGCATGGTAACGAGTATCTACTTGTAATAATAAAACATAAGTTAAAAAGTTTCATGTCGTTTAACTTGGTTGAAATACAGCAAAGAGAAATGTCATACGTAGTTGATAAGTTTAGGTGCATGAAATAATAGTATGCATCGCCAAGATTTTATTGTTGCAATTGTGTAGACAAGGTCCCGTATTTTCAAACTGATGACCAAATATGTAGCCTGTAGATAAGATGAGTAAAAGAGAAAAATGCTTTAATTAATTTACAATTCTTTAATATATGTTACAAACATCGTATTTATTTAAACAAAGTTGGAGAAGTGGTTGTTGGAGAATACGATATTCCCTATTCCACATGTCGGTATCGGTATTGGCGACAATTTCGTTGATTTCTTCATCTTCCTCTGCGGTCCAATCCCGCAAGAGGGGGTTGACTGGTGCGGCTTCCATCGGAATCGGCGATGATGGGCGTGAGTAACCAGCAACCAAACGTCCACTATTTCTTTCCTCCACGCATAAGGTGCAATTAACCATCATTCTCAACCCATCGATCTCGAATTCATTATCTGTACTGCTTTGATGTTGAATGCATGGGGTGAAAAATGGTACAAATTCATTGTCCTCGACCATGGACTGCGGTAACAGGTAGTTGATAAAGCATTTCAATATTGAATGAGTATACGTTTAAGACAAAGAAATATGGTGTTTTTACTTGTAATAATAAAACATAATTTTAAACATATTTCATACGTAGTTGATAAGTTTAGGAGCATGAAATAATAGTAAATGTATCACGAGAATGTCCGATGAAGAGCAGATTCCAAATTTGGAAATAATTTCCATGATTGATTTTATTGATGATGATGATTATTTTTATTATTTAGGTACAGAGTACATAGCATTGCTAAAAAACAATTAGCCATGAACGATATGTTAATGAGAAGCATCGGGGAAGGTGATTAGAATCATGTGTCATTAGCGTCGAGGTGTCATTAACAGGGGTTCATTAGTTAATCAAGTAGGAATGAGTTCAGCAAAAACGTATCTCGGAAACGGTAAGAGATACGAAGCTGGGACCCAGCGCAATCGCTCCAAATGGGGGTGCTTACCTTTTTTTTTTTTTTTTTTTTTTTTTTTTTTTTTTTTTTTTTTTTTTTAGGCGGTGACGCTGGTCGGATCGAATTTGGAGAATACCAAAGGGAAGGGAGGAGAGGGGTCTGGGTTGGGGGGAAGTGCGCCAGAACCCACGAATCCCTACTACTCCTCTCTCTCGCTTTTTCACCATTTTAAATATGGCGTTGACTTCTGTCGTCAACGCGCTGGCCAGTATATTGCCAAACAAATCATCAGCATGGCGTCGTTACCACTGGCCAATATACTGATGTATACATCGGAATACAATGACGTATTTTTTACATTTAAGAAGTCTTTACTCACGTTATTTCGCTAAAATTACAGAAATCTCTCTAAATATCTTTATATTTTTGTATTAAAGAAACATTTGATCTTTCCAATATCCGTTTTAGTATTTTCTAATGTACACTTCAGTTGAGAAAATAGGAGGCTCAACCTTCAGATGATTTACTTATATTTAATTTCCATGAAACGGGTGATGGTTACCTGATTATTATGTTTTAGACATAGAGAATAATTCATTGAAAATACTCACCTATCTCAAAACATTGTATGTAAAAGCTGAGGTACATACGCATTGACTCAGTTATATAATCTATACATATAAATAAAATTGGAGTGTCTGTTTGTAATATTGAAATAACCGTTTTTTACTACATGCATATGAATATATGTACGGTACATATACCAAAATTTTTTTTTTACAATTTTTGTCTGTCTGTCTGTCTGTTTGTTCCGGCTAATCTCTGAAATGGCTGGACCGATTTTGACGGGACTTTTATTGGCAGGTAGCTGATGTAATAAGAAGTAACTTAGGCTACTTTTATTTTAGGCAAAATCTTTAAAATTACTGTGCCATAGCAACGCGTGGCTGGATCAGCTAGTATAATATAAATTTTGTATTAAAATGTACACTAGGACAGCAATTAAGAAAAATCGTACTGTATATAGCGAATAACAATATTTCTTATAACAAAGAATAATACATTCTATTGTATGTAAGAATTTAATACCTTCATGTTGCATAGATTAAATATAATTACGGATTAAAATAGGCGTGTATTTTAATCATTCTGACACATAAAATAATGAAATTTTTATGCGGAATATTTACAGTATAAAAATGTTTAATCAGTTTCACTAATTCATTTTTAGAACTGACAGGTGCCATCGGTAAGAAAAAGTACTTCGAATTAAAAAGATTATCTTGCTTTTCAATATAAATAATACAATTGATTACTTTTTAAGTTTAAACGTGTTAGTGTGTAATCTATTCAATAAAGGCTATTGGTACTCAAAACTACAGTTGACTTTGATATTATTTATTTTACATTTTTGGGATGAGATTGTTGGAATATGTTTTCGGTAAGTAGTGACACGTATAGCTTCGACAATGTTGGATATGTGTTAAGTGTCAGCTGCAATCTGAAAAAAAAAACTTTACAAGTACTTATAACCTTATGTTCTATATTTATAACCATCTAGATATCTCTTCATAATGTGTTCTATCTTTAAAGGTTAGTTCACAAGCATACAGCCCTTCGGATGGTAAACAATGGACGTAAGCAATCACTCCAGCTTCACTCTAATACAAGAATTTATCAAGATCAAATGGAATTTGAAGCGTACTTTTATTGATGTAAAGTATGAATTTTTATAGAGATTTATTTCTCTTTGTATTACTGTAAACTTAATAAAAATTTATTGTGTTTCGGTTATATATATGTATATATATATATATTATTTTTTATTTTTTTGATATATATATATATATATATATATCAAAAAAATTGTAAAACAAACATTCTAGTTTTATAATTTTTATATTTTATGCATTTTCAATGCGATCTTATAAGATAAATTTTTATAATAGAAAAATACTAGAAAAAATCGATTCGGGTCACAAGTGAATTCTCAGGCGGGAATCGAACCCGCAACCTTTGGAAATCCGGTCCAATGCTCTCCTAATTGTCCCGAGTCGATTTTTTCTAGTATTTCTCTATTATAAAAAATTATCTTAAAACATTCATTCGTTCATAAAACTTCAATTTTAGGATTTGTATATTGTTGCTTTATAGAAACTATGAAGTGTTCTAAAACATTAACACAAGTTTTAAATCGCATAGACCTTAAAATAATAACACCGCTTTAACATGAATTTACTAATTAAAGAAATGTTAGGTTAGTATGATAATTAACCAGGCATGTTGAGTACGTATGTTGAGTACTCTCTTTTTACGGACACGACCCTGGCTACGATATCAGCATTTGTTTGAAGTTGATGTACACATTTTAAGCTTTCGTATTTTCTCGTTAAATAATTTATCTAACATAAAAATAACTTTAACTTCATCATTAATCAGTTAAAAAATGTTGTAATGTTAGGCTACATATGATAGCTTACTCTTACACGGATTGAAAATTTCTTGGTTGAGATTCTTGTTTTGAAATTAAGTTCTCTTATTGTATAGAGTAATATAATATAATAATATAATGTGTGATTTTACCTATTTGTGGCGTTGAAAAGCTGTGGCACGAGGCACAAGTCGGCAAAAGTCAATTGGTTGGAAACACAATAACGGCCAGAACTTTTACTTAGCAGATCCTCGAGTGTCTTCAGTCCCCGATCACACCAGTGCCGGGTAAACTTGTTGTATTGATCTTCAGTGTCGAAATGGTATTTTAAGCCCACGTTCTGAAGCGGCTGTATTCCGGATACAATAGTCTATAGTGTATAAAAAAAAAACGTACTTATACTCTTCCAGGCAAGCGCTGTGAATAGTTACCACTTTTGATTCGGGCTGTGTTTAGTACATAATTATATTCGTTGATATTTTTTGGCAAGAACACTCCGCAGCGTGATTCTATAACAGTGTTTCGATAGTTTGGAAGTCTGACAAAATATAATTATACATCTATATTTAACTGGTAACTTTAAAAGTAGTTGCACCCTTTCGTCCCATTACTATCGCAAAACATATTTGACAACTGTGTTTGACGGAGAAAATATTTATATTATAGTATCGCATTGCTTATTACGTGCATTCTGATTATTAATGTCACATGCTTCGTTTAAGTCTCAGTCGATTGCCCTTTTTTATGTAGTATACCTTATATTTATTATAATTAAATGTTGCGTGTAATTTAAATAAATGTGTTACCTTCTCAATTTGGTGTGTTGCAATAAATTAGGGTTGTTTTTTCACCAGAGATGTGCGACGCACGTACCTAGTAAGCGATGCACGAAGTTACAATTCATTAAATGGATTACTTTGGAGTTATTGGTGGATTTTTTCCTTAGCACCGCTTAGCTATCTCGTATGTCTCTGGTGGAAATGCAGCTTTTAAGTTGCTCAAACAAAATGAGTTCATCAATAGCCGTACTGAATCATATTTATGTAAGGTAAATACAAGCTCGAGAAAACTATCGCGAGTTTGTTATACTACGCATTTATTGTAGTTATATACGCGCTAGTTACCATTATTATTATGGGACTTTCTCAATGAAAGTCCAGTAACACGTCTATTATTTTGCCACTGCTCAATAATAGACGTGTTACGTGTAACTGCTTTATTATGGCAATGAAGTACCCGATTTTTACAATTATATCTTTACCTACATAATATATATCAGGAACTATCGTAGGTAGAATGTGTTTTAACCTACAACGCGGGCCCAGTGCGGATTAGTGAGTGGTAACTACCGCAGATGCAGCCAGGGCCGAACCGGGTTAACGTGCCTTCTGAAGCATAAAGGCATTATATTCCTTTATGCGTAGTAAATTTGTGGTCACTCAACCCATGACCGGCTCTCGTAAAAGATACTTAATTTCCTCAATTATAAGCTACTTAAACGTCATCGTCTGTCAGCACTGCGTCATCGAGTTCCTACATACCTGTGAAGATTTAAAAATTTCCTTTGATATTTTTATGGGTAATGTATCAGCAGACCCTGCTCTGTAAAGTCCGGTTCGGAAGGCCGGCCTTGGCATGAAAATTACAGTTTCAATGGGCGAACTATCGAGTCATCGGATCGACCTCTCTTAAGCAGCCATCGGATAAACCAACATTATGTATGTACGGCTGAATGTACAGTCAACAAATTTGATTTCAAGGTTCCTGCCTATTGTATCGACGGTCCTGAGTTTGAATCCGGAAGATGCAGATGTTTGTGAGTTGGGCATTTGTACCTGTGTCATGGGTACTTATACATATTTCTATGAATATAAGACATCTATGTATCATATTAGCGTTATCCTAGAATCCATAACGCAAGTCTTACGGTGATTGCTTCGCACTAGGAAAATTAGTGTCACATTTTAGGTATTATTCTTATATTGTTTTCAATGCTAAAAAATAACGTCGTTTAAATTGACAAAATTTAAAATAACATCTCACAATAACTTTATTGATAGTAATAAGATTCTAGAGTGGCTTAGGAATGAAATTGGTTGATGTGTTGGATATGAATAGATATATTATTGGCGCTTATATCGAAAAGATCAAATCATTGGTCTTGGATTTACACAAGAATATAACTTTCAGGATGTATCAGATTCTCACCATAAATATAAAAAAAACCCTATTTAGGATATCAAATGGAAAACAAGGGTAATCTGCTGTGGTGTGTAACAAGTCACGACTAACCTCACAAATCTCCCACATGCGAGCTTTGCCGAGTGATGAGCTGGGGGTGAGTTTCGGCTCTGGTCGTGTATCTTCCAAGTATTGAAGAATCGCCATCGATTCTATAAGAGTTTCTCCATCTAATATCGAATAACAAATTTGTAATAAGTTTTATGTTTTTAAAGTATATGATATATTAAAGGTTATATGGAATTGATATCTAAGTCGTAAAGAGGACGAGTTTTAACTTTAGTCCTATTGTAAACTTGAAAAGCTATCTTTAGTTTAATAGGACCGTTATTACGTCTACCCACCTCGCAGCTATATGAAGTTACGAGTTTGTATGAGCGATTTGGTCAACTAAAAAAGTTCATAAACCCCTAACTGTGCAAATTAAAGAAATTATATAATTATTATCGACTTTCTAGACAAGTCTTGTAAGATAGTGATATTTATTTTTTTATCTTTATTTTTTTAGGAGCTTTTGTCTCCTGAAATGCCAGTTCGATCGAAATAATTACATATCCTACACATTTACTAATAAGTTACACAAACACAAAGCTGCCGCAGATTGGGAGTTACTCAGAATGCTCTGAACCATCTCTTACTTAAAAAAAATTGCCTTTGAGCTTGGTTCCGCTCACATTCTATCGTAAGATGATGCACTTCCTCAATTTGTCCACATATTTTACAATGAATGATCAGACCTAATTCTTATTATAAGCTTAATTTTTTCGTCTACTTAAACTACTATTTACAAAACCATCAGCACCGAATTTACTCATTTGCCGCCCCAAAGCTATAAAATTTTTGCCGCCCCTACTGACCTCTAAAATTAGATTCACTGTTCACAATAACGTTAATTCCTTTTTTAGGGAATAATCTAGTTGCAAGATTATTTTTACAACTTTTTGGGTATATTTTTAAGCTAAGTAAATCAAAGCTTTGTTTTTACTGCACTTTTACTTCCTTTTTTCCGTACCAATTTTCTAGACCAATTTTGCCGCCCTAAGCTTCAGCTTTTTCAGCTTCTATGGTAAACCCGGCACTGAAAACCTTGGTATTCAAGGCTAACTTCGTCGCGTTCAACTTAGAACATCTTCTGAAGTGCAAGGTCCGATGTCACACTTTATGCCATTTAAGCAAGACGCACTTGCCAATTTGTCAGCCTTCTAGTAACCCTTAGTGATGGACATTGAAAAAAAACATCGATGTTTTTGTCGATGTAATGCATCGGATAGTAGCATCGATGTTATATCGATATATCAAAAAATATTTTTATCGATTATTTTTCTGTCGTCAGAAATCCAAGGTACGTGGTAGGTAACCATAGCTAGTGATTATACATATTTGATTATCTGTGTTGCTAGAAAGTTACTTTTGTAACGTGTTATGTATTTACGACTCATGTTATTTTCAAGTAAGTCCTTGGCTGGTTTGGGACTCTTGGGAGATGTAGATACTTTTATTATAACTTTAAACTTTATTGGACGAAAGACCGTGCGTGTGCCAATAAATGAAGCGTGTAGACTTAAATAAAAGTAACAAAAACTAGTTATTAATCGTAGACAGAGAATCTATCTATTAAAAATATTTGTAGTAGGTTTGCCAGGCAAACCTGGCAATTTTGATGCATCGAAGAGGCAAACTTTGCCTCTTCGATGCATCAAATCAAAAACATCGATGTAGACCTGATGTTGAAGAATTAACAATACACCGAATGTTTTGAATACATCGATGGATATCGTCCACTCCTAGTTAGCACCCCTTAAACCAATGTGTGCTGGAACCCATTGCAAAGCCACTTTCCTGTTTCGTGACAACAGTCGTATTATCTGACTGAGTACACTTTCTTTGTCCAGAGGCGAATCAAGCCAAGTGCTGTATCACACTTTTACTGTCCGAAGAAATGACGGTTTTATTCCAATTATTCCTTTCGGCATATGTCAGTGCTTCAGAAATTGCCATGAGCTCATAATACTTACGCTATTTTTAACTGTAAAGCTCCCTGTAAAGCTGTTCTTTTAAAGCTGGATCAAAAAAGGCTACCCCTTGCTTATCGTCATTTTTTGATTCGTCCGTAAAGATCATATGCTAGTTTTGATACTTTGTATCCAGTTCCTCAATCACAAAACAATGCAGTTCATTACTTGTGCAACAGTGTTTGGGTTTTCTGAGGCAGTTTAATTCACTTAAATAAATAATAATAATAAATAATAACCGATAACGTTACCAAAGTTTTATTTTTATAATTGAAAACGGAAATTATATATAGTGTTTTTAAAATTATTTTAAAAAGTCTTTAATAAACCGCTAACGGGTTAATAAACAGATACAGAATAAATTCAATACATGTTTATACTTCTTGTTCTTCCTTTGCAATATTCTACTTTTTATTTTAACATGGGAAGATAAATAATAAATAAATAATAAATAATTGTTTCCTACATTCACACCAATTAGCCTAGCCCAAAGTAAGCACTATAAGGCTTGTGTTATGGATACTAGGGTAACGGATAGACATACATATATGATATATAGATATGTAATATTCATAGAAATATATATAAACACCCATGACTCAGGTACAAATGCTCGTATTCATCATAAAAACATCTGCCCCTACCGGGATTCGAACCCAGGAACGTCGGTGTGAAAGGCAGGATCGCTACCGTTCCACCAAACGGTCGTCAAATAATCTCGTAAGTCGATATAATGAACTTACGTGTTAAATACTTAAATTAGTGATAGTTCATATTAATGCCGCGCGGGAGCAACAACCTGCTAAAGGAGGTACCGATCACTTCAGCCACACGTCTCTTCGTTGAAGTAGCTAGAGAAGTAGATATGTTTGTGAGTGAATTCGTAAGGGTACTTTATGTAATATGTTATATTATAAGGTAGTTAATAAGCAAAATTAATCATTATTGCTGTGATAATACTATCGCCCTGAAGCTTAAAAAAACAATTGTAGTATTAAGTTGGTTAAATAAATAAATGAAAATATTCGTTTCAGTGTTATCAACCAAAACTTCTATTACAAGAAACGGAGACAGGGTACCAGAAATCTCATATTATTCCGATTGTTATTGAAACAAAACATACCTACGAAATTGGACAATCAGGTGGGGTATCCGTGTCACAAAAACGGCACCCACTTTCAACGTTCATAATCGTTTTTATTTATCTGTTTTTTTTAGTATACCATATCCCATTGTCTTTACCGAATAGGACTTTGATCAGCGAATCGACAACGCTTTGTTAAAAGACAGTTATTGAGCGATTTAATTTGATGGAAACAGATATGTTATTTATCTTGTAGATAATTTTACCAGTCGAGCGAGAATTCAGTTTGTTTTAACTTGGAGTGAGACGTGATTTCACAAGCTAAAATTTTAAATCATTTATTCAGTGTTGACTGTTTACATACTCTTGTGAAGGTCAAGAAGCAACGCCGTTTGTTCAAAATTTACGGCAGGAGATTTGTGTTCTTAACAAACAAGATTTCAGGTTGTGATCTCTGACATAAAATTATATCCTGTTTTTTGGATCGAAAAGGGGGAAAAGGGGGAATATGATCGATTTTTATCTCAGTATAATTTTTCAACAAACTAACTAGGTAACTAACTACGCGGAGTGACTGGCATGTTGTATTGCGCTGGACCCTCTAGGTATCCACATAGAATTTATTTGTTACACGCTCATTTTATTTAAATTGTATACTGTTCAAAGAAAAACATTTGCCTGTTATCAACGTTGATCTGAAAGTCGTTAACCGTCGGAAATCTGAATGTAATAGTAATTGTAAGAATGGGTATTCATAATTCATTAATAGGTTCGTTAAAATTTGAAATAGATATTGAAACTTGATTGATAGTTAACGAAATTGTTTTGACCTGATATCTTTTTATAATATGTCATAATCTCGCGTTCTTCTATTATAAGTTTTACAGTCAGGTCCTATTCCATGTCACTAGAACAAAACAAAGTTAAGGGTCTCCTTAGAGAAACCTATGGTAGTCACTCTAGCATATTGTACGAAAAATATTAATAATAAAATTACTCCAGTGAATAACGCCTTGGTTGATTCGTTGGTAATTGACTAGATTCAATGGCCTAAATAGTTCTCAATTCCAAGTTTTTATTGAATGGTATTCATTACTGGCGACGCATTCATTAGACAGTCATTGGGAGTTATTGACCGGTCTATTACAATATCTAGCTAGAGTATTTTCTAGAGTATATTTAAATGCTTACAACAGAATACTTTGCGTAGTCTATCGATTGAGACTTAAGGTCACTTATATATAGTGTTTTTACTGACTTAAGGTCAATTAAACTAAGAGAATAAATTATTTAATTTGAGACAATTCGCGCCAATTATTCAGTCCATAGTGGTCATAGAGCGGAATGCCCATTCTGGGCGCACCGTGGACATCATTAAACAAGGAAATAATTTTGTATTTAAAGTTATGAATTTTACGTATATGTTTTTATAAATGCGCCACTGCAATAAACTATATTTCTATAATTAAAAGTATTTTTGTTTATTATTTTTTATGGCTTGTATAATTTGGTAATATAGCCAATGTCAAGTAAGTATAATCTATTTTCTATGTTCTTGAGTAATTTCCTAGGTTTCAGTAAAGAAGTGGGGTTTTACTGAAACCTCCTCGTGGCCTTCTTGAGAGAGTGCGAAAAGAAACCTTCCAACCTGTTTTGTTTCACTTGTCAACACTCATGGATGTTTAGAAACACTCAATGGTTAATAACCCACCATTATTATCAACACACTAATATCAACCACAACACAAAATTTAACAAGAAAACCAAAACCATTAAAATGACGCCCCGCGCTCCCGCCAAAAAGTTTCTATTTTTGTTTATAAATCGTCATAAGTTGTGGCAAAATGTTGCCAGCACGTAAATTTCATTTTAGATATAATTTCACGTTAAATATCGATACGAAACGATTGTGACGAAAATACATTCCACTGAATAAATGACTTAAGATTTTGCATAAACAACGTGGTTCATAAATAAATTAATAGAAAATATCAACGTAAATATAGCTTAGGTATTTATTTTATAAAACAAAGAAAGTAATAAAAAAGACGATTAATCAACATCGTGTTTTTATATTTTTAGTTTACTTAATGGCAACACTTGTTTGTCAATCAAATGTCAATAATTCAAAGTAATTGTCAGCTGTCATGTCACTTGTTGTTTACGCTCAAGCTGAAGTGTTTTGATTGAAATTTCGATTTCTTTAACTACGAACTGGCTTTCCTATGGTCTTGATTCTGATTTTCGTCGACGACTTGGGCTTTGTTTTACGGACTCAGTGCTTACTATCAACGACGAATTTAACTTTGTTTTACGGACTTTGTGCTCACTATTAACGACGACTTTGGCTCTGGAATCAAAGATCACTGCTGCATTACAGTACTTTGGTATATTGGTTGGACTAGATATGAGTCGAATATATTACCTCTTGATTTGTTTTTAGATGATATATTGGTCATATATGATAATGAAGAAAATATATATGCTTAATGTATAAAAAGTTATTTTTTATATACCCCAATGACTACGATTATATAAAATATAATGAGAAAATGTTTCTCGTTATATTTTACACACCACCTCAAGTATAGAACCTAGAGAAATTATTAATGTGCCTTACAGTAGGACATATTTCCTACCTAAAAATGTTTTATTTTCTACTCTTTTTATAACAATGGCGTCTTTTTTATAATTTCTTTTAGATACCTGATACACTTAAGCTTTTAAAACACTCAATTTTTATTCTAATTTTTGCTGTCCATCCTGGGCCCTAGACACTATAGAGCGTGGGCATTCTTTCTTTTATTCTTTTATAATACAGTAAATACTTATTACTTTTCTGCATCATATGTAGCATTTTCTAGTATCAATATCATGATTTTCTATGTTTGAACATTTAAATGACCTCAGTGAACCTTATTTTTAGGACTATTATTGTCCTGCCTGTCAGTGAATCAATTGCCATTCCGTATTTCACAAATGAGTCTTATATGAGTTTTTTTTTGTTTAAGCTGACCTCATCCTCTTTTAGCATTAGAAGGTTAATCCAATTTTTGGAGCGAGTATTCCTCTGACGACCCAACTGGTTACCAGAATATTGTCGGCGGTTAGTTAAGAGCCCTCCATCTCCACAAGAGCTGTTGTGTCATCACACTTGATTTCAGTCGTTAACGTTAAGGGTTGGCTGCATTTTTTTAATAATACACATAGCATCCTCTGCTATAAAGATTTGATAAAAGATAATATCTCTTAGAAATAAAAGGACGAGATAGACACTCTTTAATACTTTAATTTCAAGCTATACCTCTCTTAATTACCAAGACCAGCAAAAATATAACTAGAATTGAGGTTTAAACGAGAAAGTTTTTGCAATGCGATATGTTCCGGGCGAATGTTTAATATTGCTACTGATGTAGTACAACACAGCTCTTGAATAGGAGTTGAAACATATCCGAGCTTTGTCATTGGATAGTGTTTATTTAATCGCTTTATGTGTGTATCACAAACATACATTAAGCAATAAAATAAATACCAGACTCCGAAGTCCATTTGTTTTATTTATTTTTAAAGACAATCACTAAATATACACGAATATCAAAGGTAAAGTATCAGTCTAGGTATCAACTAGGTGTAGAGTATAAGTGGCTACCGAAAAAAGAATAATCAGCAAACAAACGGAAAAAACGTGTTGCTTACTGTAGCTAAAAAGTCCAAAATTGCTAATAATAGTAATAATTGAATTAATTTATTAATATTTCAATAAAAAAATATTAAATTATATATAAAGTTGTATAAGAAATTTACCATCAGATCAATTAAGCGCTTGCTGAAGCATTCTTTGATGTGACTAATTTGCGTTATTGATCAAAATTTATATATCTTGAATAAAATTTCACTTTAACTCTGATAATTTAAAAATCTTTTAGAATGTTAAACTAAATTTATATTAATCTTGAATTCAAAAATTAACAACCCTATTTCGATCTATTGTTCTATTGAATGACATCAGCGTTTATTGAACCAAATATTAAAACTCGTAAAGCTAAATTAGGTGTGTTTGATAGGCCTAACATACATATAGAAAGCATAGTTTAAGTACCAAAAAAGAAGTTTAATATTAAATATTTATATACTTTTCGGATCTGTTCAGTCCTGACGTGAAAGTGTCCAAATCAGTTAATGATTCTTAATAATTAGTAGTTAATCATTATTACTATTAATTCTTTATAATATTTAATGGCTCTGTAGAATTATTATCAATTGGTTTTGTTCCTAATAGAAATCTAAAATGAGACCTGAATCTTAGGACAGCTGTTGAGTTTTAAATTATATTTATACAATCTAAGAGGACATTAAGTAAAAAAAAAGTGTATTTGGATTTGTGTTCTTTTGATGGTAACTGAATCTCTCTTCTAGGAATTATTTGTTTTTTACCAAGTGCCACAGAGGTACGACGCCATGTAAGCGACGGGACATCTTAAAAAAACCATGTGACGAATTTTGAAAAACAAATATCATAACACCAACCTACTTCTGATTAGTCTTATGGCTTATATGTACCAGCCGCTTTTCCCCTCATCATTATTTAAAATGGAAACACGTAACATCTTGATCTGACGTGTGGCAAATGGGTTTTCAAGTGGGGTTCGAAAGCACTTCCAGTGGTGCTGGCATTTTTTTATATAATCGTTAGAGCCGTTTCTTAACATTAGTATTAACATTTTGTTTGTATTACTATAGTTTGTTTAATGGTTATATACAATGTATGTAATCTTACCATACAGTGTGTTTAGTAATACATGTATAATCGCGAGTCTGACAATCATCACACGGCTGATAAATATGATTGTTTTTTATAAAAAACTGCATAGTGGCAATCCTAGATCGACACGGTGTATTGTAATTCATGGTCCACGGAATGGATTGTTGAAAACATAAGTATTCCATCCACGTCTAAAACTGTCACTTTTCCGTTTTCCATATAAATAAAAAATTAAAAGTTTGGAACGAAGTTCCTTATGGGGCGTTGCGGAGGGGTGCCCTAGCCGGGAAAAAACGTCCGTAGCGTTAAACAAAAATCGTAAGATTTTTATGTAGGTATAGTTTATGTGGGATGGCTATACAGTGTCTAATGTATAATCTACGTGATGCCTGTTATTATATATTTTTATAAATCATTGTAAATAAAATAAAGGTGTTTAGATAATTTTGTAAAGTAGTTTCTTTGCTTACTATCGATAAAAATCATAATTAAAAATGTATACCCCAATAGTTATTTTCTTTATTTTTATAAATCATTGTAAATTAAATAAAGGTGTTAGGATAATTTTGTAAAGTAGTTTCTTTCCTTTTTATCCATAAAAAATCATAATGAAAATGTATACCCGAATAATTATTTTCTTTAATAATTTATTAGATTTGAGACGTTGACATCAGTTTTTATTCATCGAACTTGTCAAAGTCAATATAATGATGAGACTGCAATAGCAATATTTAATAAAAATATTCATCTGTTCAAAGTAACGTTACAAGAGATAATATATTACAGTATATTCAAAAACATAACACATTAAATAATTTCAATAAAAACATTTCAGCTCGTTTGAGAAATGTGCCCGAATTAATCGCAGTAAAAGCGCATTTTCGCACTGCTTGTATGTCTGCTTTTTATAACAAAAGAACTGAAAGAAAAAGGGGTCGCTCAGCATATGAAAACACTAAGAATTTTATTAATTAACTTTATTACTGAAAAAAATTGCAGCAGTCACATTTTTTTATGAAATCCCGTTTAAATCCTATTTTTTATGTTTAGAACAACTATTTTCGAATGTTTTTTGCAATCTCGATGTTTTATGGATTTGTAATTTTTTTATTTTATCAATGTAACATGGAATCTTATGTTTTTCGAGTAATATATATACATATATACGTTTATCGATGTATATATTGCAAAATACTTTGCAATATAGGCCGAACTGACTCTTGTAAACCTTATTTCTAAAAATGAAATGTATTGCCCTTAACATAGTTATATATTTTTGAAGCCTGCAGGTTTGTAAAAAAACATACATAATTGTTCTCATCGGTTACCCATCCCCAATAAATTAAAAGAATTTGAAAAATTTGCCCCTTTTCAAAAACATTTAAAGCATTTTCTTATTAAAAAAGGAATTCTTTAAGGACACTAATTTGTTAGTGACTAATGAAAATATCGACTATAATTTAATCGAATGGTATTTATTTTATTGTTTTTTACAATTATTATAATGATTTTAAAAAGCTCAATTTATTATTGTTTAAATTGTTTATAATTACTGGCAATTCAATCCTAAAATTGATTGTTCTTCCCTAGGTTAAGTTTAAACTGCTACGCCCTCACAGAGTGACACATGCAACTCTAGATCTAAGTATACCTGTACTAAAATATGTGACTTCCAATAAAGAATATGAATATAATGTCAATAACAGCGTCTTAGTCATGTTAAAAACAAATATTTCCTGTTATTATTTTTATATCCACATTCCAACAATTCTTTGGAAATAATTTAATGATGGCGTTCTCGGTGTCGATATCAAACATGAAAATGTTACATTACATTTCATTTTTACCAGTAAATATATTTTCGCTTCTATCGATAATTTCGTTTCGAAATCGCACAAATATTCAATTGCTCTAGGGAAATTCGAAGGGACGAAGGGATGTTAGATACTTGTAGGAGCTGTTATTAATACGAGACTCGATACCATTACTTCAGATAGAGCACTTTTCAAAGCATTTTAAGATATTATAAGTAGACGATACAAATCCTAGAGAAACGAGGCCTAATATCTTTATTATTTAAAAAATATAATTAAATATAAAGAGACAAGAGAACAAACGGGGTTCGTTGTAAGACTATGGTATTTTACCAATAACGTTCTTTACTTTACGGTTGAAGAAAATGTGCAGAGTACTGATAATTTTTTAAACCCTGGAAGCATTGGCCAAACGTTCATCTGTCATAATCTATACATCTATACGTATAAATAAAATTGGAGTGTCTGTTTGTAATATTGAAATAACCGTTTTTTATTACATGCTTATGAATATATATATGGTACATACACCAAAATATTTCTTTTTACAATTTTTGTCTGTCTGTCTGTCTGTCTGTTTGTTCCGGCTAATCTCTGAAATGGCTGGACCAATTTTGACGAGACTTTTATTATTAGGTAGCTGATGTAATAGGGAGTAACTTAGGCTACTTTTATTTTAGAAAAATTCTTTAAAATTACTCTGCCGCAGCAACGCGTGGCTGGGTCAGCTAGTTATAAATATTTTAAGAGGCAGCGAAAAAATTATAACTTTCCAGATAAAAAAAAACGACCCCCAGTAGGTTTTCTGGTATGTTTGTGAGAATGCTTAAACAACATGCAAAATCAGAAATTGTAATACTCATTATAGTTAGGTTAGGTATATCAAATTGTTTCTGAGCTCGTACATATTGGTTTTTATTTAACTTAAGTATTGTTTTTCTTTTTTTTGTTAACTTATTAATTACAAACCAACTTTTTTATATGGTTTACTTGATACTTGAATAACGGTGTGGGTTTCTCAATGAACCAAATAAAATTTTATTAAGATATTTATGTTATACTATACTGTCTAATCTGTTTGTTGTCCCAAATTAAAAAAAAAAAAAATTACTAGTTGATTATTTTGCAAAAATTTATCGACAAGGAACGTGTATTTCATCCTTTAACACATAGGCATTGTTTTAGTGATAGATCTTCAATTACCATTATTATATTCAATGTTGGTGGTGGCTTTTAATAATGTTACGTGGAAGTACGTAGGTTTCATCACAGGAAAGCTTACTCATTTCCACAAATCTTTGACCTTTTCGCCACTTGTTCAAAGATTTGAAAGTAAAAAAGTCAAAGATGTATAAGAACTTTATATACCTACTTTAAGTGATTTTAGTCTGCATATATTTAATTAATAAGCCAATGAGATGCGGTTTTTGATGTATTTTGTGTTTGAATAATGGTTTACTGTTTGAAGGTTTTATGCCAATTGCCATGGTATTTTACGTGTTGGTTCTCTTCTGTAATCAACAGTCATGAAATTAAAATAACTATTCCAATTTCTTTTATTTCCTTTTTGTAGCTGTTTTGTTATCCTTATCTTGCCAAGTCCCGGCTTACGTGTAGGTTATGTACGAATGTTACGACGTGATAACGGAATGTCATCTCCATACATCTCCGCAAACTTGGAAGAGTAGCGGAACAATTACGTCTCCAATGCGTAGTAACAGTTTGAGCTTAGTAACACTTAAACCGTCTCTACATTACACATGTACCGTCACGTAAGTGTCGTCACGACTGTGTTTTGCTATATTTTTTCTATGCTTTCGTAGAGAAGGTAATATTACTTTGTGACTACGTACAAATGATGAAAAGACAACAATTTGAAAGACGTAAAAACAAACCTTGTATATCGAACGTAGTTAAATATAACTACGAGTCGGACGTGAGACCAAAAGATAGGGAACATGAACTATTGTCTCGTCAGTGTCCCATAAAGATTGTAAAAAAAATTTTGCTTCACATTATGAATGAGCTTGTTAAAATTCCAGGGTAGACTCATATCCGGATCTGTCCGCAGCACGGAGTGTACTGCTTAACAAAGAGATAATGAAACTGGTTCGCTTCGATTTTAAAAGGCCTTGACATGAAATGGTATTCATTCAAGTAGATGTTTGAACTCATTGATTGTAATAATGAGTTTGTATATAACACCGACTTGACGCGAAAAAAGGTGTCGTAAATCGCATGATTTTTATATAGTGTGAGGATAGTATGATATGAACAGAATTGTAAAAATACGTCAGATAGTCAGTTTGTTTTTTTAAACTTCATAACGTGACAGACATACATACCAATCAAAAGAGCGGGAACTTTTTGTGCCGGGTTTACGGCTCGGTATTCCTCGGAGAGCTGGGCTCGCTCCCGCACGATGTCCACTGATCGTTCTTCATATGCGATTTTCTTGAGTTGCAATGCTGCTCTTACGCGCCATGAACATGACGAAAATTTGTACCCGTACAGGATCACTTTGTCCACCTGAGGTATTTGTCATTTTTTAAAATAAATATTCATTATGGTAAATTAATACCTTTAATAAATCGAAGTTGTCAACGTAATATGTGAGTAAATATTCTGTATTTGAAGGTACGCTCGAGTATAAGGTTTGATTCCCAATTATTTGTTTAACAATGTGGGGATAGATGTCCAATTTTAATCTGAAACGTTGGGTTATCGTTATATAATTGAAAAAAGGGAGTAATAATTGATTATACTATGGATTTAAGTATAAGTCCGATGCCAACACCGAAGGATGCCTTACACTCTAGAGATTTAGATTTTGATTTCCCAATGTTGACCTTTCAAATTGAAAGGAAAATCTACAATGACCTATGCGTCTTTTTCATCATTTCATACGTGTGTATTAATAACATCATTATTCTTCAATTTCCAGTTTTGGTAAATAATTTATCGACGTTATTAAAGTTGTTAATTCCGAAAATTTTATTCTAGTTATCGCGTGTATGAAAAGAAATAATACAAACGTCACACCGATCGATTTCATTTCAATTAGTTAATATATCATTAAATTTCAGTCGACATATTAAGTACTACTTGGTTGATAAATAATAATGATATATGGGTAGTTCTTCTTTTTTACCGACAATGGTCTGTCCTTCGTCTTATTACTATAAGATACTATCTCTTTGGAGTATTGATATTTACGGTTTTTTAATTCGGTTCGAATAAAGTCCATATTATTCTTATTTATTAATATTATGTAATTTTTCATTTTCTCCAATCAACATATTTTTTCGTTTGTTTTCCGTAGATTGCCGTGACAGAGTGGTAAACCGAAATGTGATCTCCACAGAAAAAGGCCACTATGTCACATAACTTTTTTAGAAACCAACATTAAAAAAGAATTAATATTTGCCGCAAAGGAAACTTTAATTAGTCCAAATGACAACACAGATGTAATTTATTTTACATTCCACACAGAAACCACAATTATGGATAGTTCAAAAACCAAAAAAACAACAGAAAAACATCGTTTCACTGTCGGTAAAAAAGAAGAACGACCGATATAATATTTATTAATGATTGGGCCAAACAAAGATTCATTATTATTTTGCAGGACCTACTTATCTTTGTGTTAATATAAATGAGGAGACACCTAAAAGGAGTATTTTAAATAATAATTTATTTAACGAAACAGGTGGAAAAATAATTTTGTTTCATAATGGTAATTTATCAAAGGAGTTTTTCTAGTACCTATGCGCTTTGTGATTTTAGTTGCTAGGCAAGGGCAAAAATACTATTCATTAAAGTCGATTTTAAAAAGTTTACAATCGAATCATATAAAAAGTCTTTTAATCATCGGCTACCTTCTTTTAGAAGTAGAATAAAAGTGAATAAAAAAAACTATTTCTTATCCTTTGAGATCAAGATTTTTCTTTCTGGACCGCATTCAGTAAGCAAGTATATTTTATCTGTCACCTTCAATAGGATACACTTACGGGATTTTTACCATATTTTTTACGGAAATTTCCTGCTATGGTTCATGCAATTGCGTCGAAATATTGGAGCCTAAAAAAGGCATGATCAAAATCCCGTTATAATTAATACTAAAAAATCGCGATAATCGTAGTATCTACCATAATCGTTTATATTCAAGGTTATATTTTTTTATATAATGGTCCTGAGTAAAATATAGCTCGCATATGGACATTGATAATATACAATGTAATACTTTCTTTAAAAAGGGTTACTACTATAAGAACACAGTATTACCAATAATTTCTATAACTTAGTCTATAGAAATTATTGGCGACAAAAGAATGTAGTTTTTAAGTGAGGCAGCAAAAACGTATATTGGCTATATGTTTTTTCTACACTAATATTAAAAAGAGGCAAGATTTGTATTTTTGTGTGTTTGCAATGAATAAACTCAAAAATTACTAAGCCGATTTCAAAAAATTCTTTTACCATTGGAAAGCTATATTCACGCTGAGTAACATAGGCTATATTTAATGATAGAAAAAATTTGAAGAATTTTGTCAACCCGTGCAAAGCCGAGACGCATGAGATATGGCGATACTCTACCATCAAAAAACAATATTTTACTGTGTTTAAGATTTAAATCTTAATGAATATTCAATCTGTCTTCTGATATAACTGTATTAATGTATTTCTCTAGGGTGTTTTTAGTAGATATTCAATCAATTCTAAAGTATCCTGAAGATTTAACTTGTCTCCGGTGTCAGCCGGGATTCGAAATTTCAAACCCATATCCCCTCGCCATCCAGGCGAGTTCTCTACTAATTAATTTAGATCATCATCATCGATCGATTCAGGTTTAGGTAACTCAATTGGATGCCAAATTTTTAAAAAAGAAAAAATATAACATTAGGAAGAATCTTAAAATGTAATTTATAAAAAATGAGGTATTCACTTCCTCTTTGCAGTGAAAGTGCAAACATTCGATCACCTATCGTGTTTAAATTTCAAAGTAGGCAAAACCTTCCGAAACGGGCTTTCAAAATTTCTTAAAGCAAAAGAGAAAGATTCTAATGAATTAGTAATTACGTTTAAAGCTTACTGTATTTTGTATCTGAATATCAGTGAAAGCTTACCTGGAACTGAATTTCTGGACAATACCCATCATAAACTTTCTACCTAAGTCCGAATGTCTACTTTGAATAATTAAGTAAGTAGGTACCTATCTCCTTACTAAAATACCATTAGGATTACGAGTTGTGAAACTAATTCAATGGCAAAATATTTAAATAAATACATACTATATAAACATTTATTTGGATAAGCTAATTTCATTATGAAAATTGCAAACGGCAAATTTTTAAGGTTAGAATTTGGTTATTTGTTTAGGACTTTTACTCACTCTGTTACAATTTCGTGTAAATTTCTACCACCCAAGATATTTGTAAGGCCAATCAATGACCAATGACGAGTACTCAATACAGTGACATAAAATGTCTAACTTTAAATGTTTTACTTAATAAAAAAAATTAAGTACTTACCGCCATAATCTGGTTTATGTTTCTTGTAGGCAATGAAAATACGATTTTAAATGTAGTAATCTCCTTTTACTTTATTTACTAAAATTCTATACTTTTCTCTTATAAAAATACTTGTTATTGAAGTGTTTTTGTCCACAGAACACATATTATAACATGTGACATTTATATCGGTCTTTGTATTTGTTCTGTTCTGTGGCAGGCTCCTGATAAAAATGGATATTTTGTGATTGTTCGAGCAATTGCAAAGAGATGGCGCTAGTAGTTTCATTGTTTCCTAGAAAATATTTTTTACTGTTTGCAGATACTCATATTATATTAGATATTCATTTTTGGTGGAAATTATGAAGCATAATTACATAGATATATCTTTTATTTTAACCTAATATGTTACTTTAAAAAATATAAAGACTGAAAATAAAACATTGACGCAGATATACACGGTATTTATTTACATAGTTATATGAATATAGTTAATTAATTATTATCGCTATGAGGGTTAATTAAATATTTCGATAGGAAATGTTATAGAGACAATTTATAGGCGTGGAAGTTATTATGAATAATATCCCTATGGATTTCCATAATTTTAAGACTACATAAGCTTTTATATTTATATGCACATTTATTAATATTGTGACAGTCCATACTTATAATATCTAATACAATCGTATCGCGTACAATGTAAGAGTTCCTACTTTTAATTATGTACTGTTAAAACACTGTAAAAATAGACAATAAAAATCTCACGTCATTAAAATGATCTAACAAGTAAATAATCGTCAGATTAAAGACATATTATTAATCAGTTGGTCAATTTATTGTACTATTCAGCTTTGACGATTAATATTAATTTTGTTGTATTGTAAATACTATTAAGTATTCGTTACGAATAAAATACTATTAGGTATTCAACCATACATGCTGTTTAGTTATAATTATGTGTTCTCTTAAGTTCGTACACATTTTGTTGTTATATGCTAGGTATTTTGCAATGTATCGGGCATCATGTATTGTACTGTTGTGTTGTTTGTGGCCACGATTTCAGTTGCTTGAGTGTCGAAGATGATTTAATAAAATTTTATTTGACTTTTAAAGGATTCAATCCTTTTTTAGTGTACAATAGTCAAAGATTAAATCAACTTCATTGAAATGTTTATAGCGATATTATAATTTTACTGACAGTTATTGGCATATGGTTTTCGAATAGATATTTTAATGCACATGCTGAGTTTAGAGTAGTACCTTAGATATATCAGGTGCAGTCCATAAAATTAAGAATACACTTATATTGCAGAGAAGAAGCTTAGTCCGTATGATTTTGGCTTCGACTTTTTCTCAAATCTTTTACGAACTTCAATGTAATGTATTTATATAGGTATATATGTAGTCATTATTTCTTTCTATTCTGTAAACAAGACAAAAATCTAGTTTCTTATGACTTGCGATTATTTAACATGAAAAAGCCACTATATTCATATCGACCGGCAAAATATACGCTTGCATCGTTCCTTGCTCTTAAACCAAAGAACAATAACGCAATGCGAATTTAGAAGGACGAAGCTTAGGCTTCTTAGCCCCACCGCAACGGTGATCCCGGTGGTCTTAGGAAAGTGGCCCTAGTCTCTGCGGTCAACACTCCGCCCCCTTCTCCTTCTGGTAGTCCGTAAAAGGCGTGAAGGTGTCTTCTATGTTGAAGCTCGTGACCCTTATGGTTAAAGCTTTGGAGTCGGCTCCATAGTGAAAAAATCCGCTTTTTGACAGCTCTATTCTTCGTCATGGATTTGTCTGTAATAACACATGATATGTACATTTTAACCTATGGAGATAAATGTCATGAAATTACACTTTAAAAGGTAGGTAAAATAAATTATGGTTGAAGCAGTATGTGTTGTTTATATACTACCAGTAGTCATAAGTTTAGGTTAGTATAGCTGGTAAATGAACAATAGTACATTGTGTACATTTTACAGGGGTCATAAAATAAACTAGGACGATGTAGTCGCTAAGCATAAAGCTTCGCTAGCATCATAATTGGAGGGGAGCGTAATACTAAGAATAAATATATATGTAATTCAATAATGTTAAGTAAATTTTACAATTCCATAAGAATGTTTTGTTTCAATGGGAAATTCCATAGAGCCAATGTTTATTGATCATAACTTTTGATTTTTGTGAATTTCGAAATTCGGGTCCGTCACAATCTGATGTGTTTGATTTCACGCAAAAAATGTTAAAATCAGTTAAGAACTCGGGAAGTTATGGCGTAACAGACATTGCTTTATTGAAACTGATCCATGGAGCTCAGCTCCAATTATTATAAAAAAATTAAGTTTCTACCTGTGACGTCAGTGTTTCGATGGCCAGATTCTTCTTCTCTTTTCACTTTTGTGACGGTCATTTCGGGGTTTATTTCGTTTTGATACACTCCTTTTTTTTGCTCAGGGACAAATTCCGGTTCAGATGCTGTGAAATCCGGAGAATTCTCTATGCCTGTATTCTTGAATTTATTACTCAAGCATGCTAAACGTATTTTAAATATTAAGAAGGGGTTACTTGCAGCTACAACGGTTTCGTAGCCGTTTTCATTGTTTGTTGTAATATGAAATTCGTTGGTTTTGAATTCATCAGTGTCAGTGTTTGTTTGTTGTGTTTGTTCATCATTGTAATCGTTAGGGTTATCAGGATCTGGGTTTCGTTTATCGGTATTATGGTGGTCATATAAATATTTGTGAAGTCGATCCAACTGCCTAGGGTAATTATGCCATTGTTCTTTCCGGAAACCTTCCCCATTGTACGCATCTCCTTTATTTAAAATGTTCGTGTCTTCTTCTGGCCTATTATTGTCGATATCCACGTACTCAAGTTCCTTTTGTCTATTGTTGTGGGGAGTTGCGATAGATATTGTATAAAATATATCATTTAATATATTTCTATTACTAAATATATTGTCATTAAGTTGGCTATCCAAGCCCGCTGGTTCTGTTTCTAGTTGATTTATGGACAGAATTGGAAGTACGTCACTAGTTGAGAACGCTACTGTCGCAAGAAGTAGAACAGGAACTAGCGATTGACGTATCTGAAACAATAGAAAAAAAACATAATATAGATATTAGTGCGATTTAGTCGATGATTAAGACCATGCAGCGTCGCTAGTTGCGAGCAGTTTGTTAATTTTTACCACAGACATTGCAGTAATTAGTATTTATGTTATTATCAAGCCAAAAATATAAAATTTTAGATGGTGTTAAATATTATTTATATCCATATCACTTAATATTTAATGTAAGATCGCTAGAACTGTTGAAATAAGTCTAGGATTCTAGGTAAAGTTCAACAAGGTGTTACGAAAGTTATGGACTTGTCTATATTCCTAAAATACTAATATTGTTTTGCCTATAAATTATATTGTACGAATATAATTTGTTTATTGTAATTAAAAGAAGGCTGAGATGTCCATTGCTAAAAAAAACAGGGATTTTAATAGGATCACTTTGTCTGTCAAAAGTTTTTCTTCATCTTTTATATATCAAATACTAGCTTTTGCCCGCGGCTTCGCTCGCGTTAAATTCGGGGTAGCACTGTTCCTCTTTCCTGAACACAGAAGAGAACTCGGAACAGAATTTTACACGTTATTATTTTATTTTAACACTGCCATCTGTTATTAATTTTTGAACTAAACAATTAAACCTATCGTGAATATGATATACAATAAACATATCAGCGCCATTTATCGGAATCCATGAGTTACACTTATTTATGTTTATAATGTTTATTTTCTCAAAAGCCGATTGATTTATGGTAAGATTTAATGTTTTTAATATTGTTTTGTTTAATTCGTTTTAATTAAATTATTTTATTATTCGTTTGTATTAAAGAACCTGTTCTAATTTTGCGGAGTCTCACACACATTTCCATCCCCTAATTTAGGGGCTGGGGGAGGATTTCTAAAAAATGGCAGGTATTTTCGTTAGTAACAAAGAGTCTGTGTGCCGATTTTAGCTTCCTGCCTTGAAAACTGCGAAAGGTCTCATATAAAATTTCACCCCCTCTTTTGAGGGGTTGGGTGCAGATTAAAAAAAAATGATGGGCGATTTTTTTGGTAGTCATAAATAGTCAGCATACCAATTTTTAGCTTTCTACCTTGAAAATTGCAGAATGCTCCATACATACTTCCACCCCCCAGTTTTGGGAAGTGGGGGATTAAAAAGGAGCAAAAAGTAGCCTATGTTACTCTCCATCTCTTCAGCTATCTCCACTTAAAGAATCACGTCAATTCGTCGCTCTGTTTTGCCGTGAAAGAAAGACAAACAGACAGACACACTTTCCCATTTAAAATATTAGTATGGATAGGGCATCACTGTGCGGGCAGTAGGGTCTTAGGTACAAAATATACAAGCTTCTAGATAATTTATTTAAAAATATAATCGTTTATCGGGTATCATTATTGAGCCCCGCAATCCCAGGGCTCATTCACAATGGGCGCATGAATACAGAAATTGTGCAGAAGAAGACAAATCTTGTTTATTATAAGGACAAATACCTATATGTCCAGTGCCTAATTGTTTATTTTACGCGCCTTTGAAAAACTTATTCAGTTCTTATATTTCTGCGAACATTACACATTTAAATAAAACAACTTTAGGGTTTTTTTGCGCATAATTTATATTTAATCCTGACGTTTCGTCTACTTTACAGAAGCCGTGATCACAGGGTGACTAAAGGTGCGCTTATATGTGCAATTTCTTGAGCAATAATTGCTGGGCAACACAAATGGATTAATGTGGAGTAGTGAGTGGTGCGATAAGTAGCAAATTCAGAAAAGATGCGGCAATTGTTTCGGTAATATTGCTTCTAATTGCTCCATATATTCCATAATTATTGCTCAATGTCGCTGATACGAATTGCCGAATATATTGCGG
Source organism: Calamotropha paludella (assembly GCA_927399485.1). Classification (NCBI taxonomy): domain Eukaryota; kingdom Metazoa; phylum Arthropoda; class Insecta; order Lepidoptera; family Crambidae; genus Calamotropha; species Calamotropha paludella. Next base: position 21,519,597 of record OV656805.1, on the reverse strand, counting down.
GTATAAAAATTCCAGTAATTTTTTTGGTATTGGTTCTCTCATATTGGTCGTCTGTTTCGTAATTAATGAAATTCAAAATTACTTCGGGATATTCTAGTGAAGTTTTTGAATAAAATATCATCTAATTTAGAACACAATGAATGCCTATGTCTTGCTAAAAACGTTCGCACCCAGATACGCCTAATCCCCTTGTTGTGTTGTTTTGTTGACTCATGATAAGCTCTACAAGCCGCCGCTACAAGGAAAATGTCGTTTATAGCGAGCGTAGTTTTTCACCAGAATTGCTCATGTATGTAAGTATTGTCTAGTTTCTTGGAGTTGCTCTTTATTGTTCAATATTGAACTTGGAAAACATTTTGCCAAATTGCTTGATGTTGTGTTACGCCGTAATCGACCATCATTGCACAGGAGCCGTGATCACAGGATGGCTAAAGCAATGGTCGTCATATATTTTCTACCACATTCACAACATTTCAATCGGGCATGTTCCTAACTAGATCTATTTTTTATATAAAACAAAATTGTTTTGTTTTAATTTTTATTTGGTTATTAAATATACCATAAGGTATGACAGTTAGGTACGTGCCCGATTAAAATATTGTGCAGGTAGGAGTAAATATATGATGACCATTGCCTTAGCCATCCTGTGATCACGGCTCCTGTAAAGGAGTCGAAACTACAGGATCAAATATAAATTATAAGCAAGAGACCCTATATTTTATTTAAATCTTTAAAAACTTTTATTTTAATGTATTTTTTTTATATTTCGATGTCAGGTGAGAAATACTGCATAAGCAAAATTTGCGAAGTCTATTAATGCAAAAACAGAGAGTACTTTGTCGACAATATAATAAATAGACATTTTTATTTCATTTCACTAGGACGATAAATAATACCTACTATACTTAGACAGTTTTGAAGTAATGTGTGTATTTTTGTTGTAGTTGACGTGCCTCCCTATTATGGATATTTTTTATTTAAACGCGATAGGCGTTTTAAAATTTACATCATAAAAACTGTGATGTACATTCGACAAAACATCAAGTTCGCTTTGATGTTTAAAACTACCTTACGCCCTAGTAAGAAATAATTCAGATGATTTAATTTCTAAAGCGTATAACTTGATGTGCCTTCGACTGTGTATTTCAATTTCGGTGATAATATACCATTGTTATATTAGCGGTTAGCACATGGAAGTATAGCCATAGCGTGATCCATATTTAGATGTTAATTTAGATTTGACTAGAACTTAAGATTAGTTCCGTGGCAGTCATAAGGGTGCCTGATTTGCATACCCTTCGTAGATTAGAGGCGATAAAACCTTAGCAGTTGGTGTAGATATTTAACACAAATCTCGCAATAAAAGCACGCAGCGTTGCTGCTAATCAACACTCCCCAGCGAAATTATTTGCACTCACTTTGCAAAGTAATGACTAATGACAAATAAAGAGACGGTTCCGAATCGCGAGTAAGTAGAAAGTTTATATCAATCTTGTAGCTCGAGGCTGGATTGAGAAACTGGCGTTTCCTGGAAGGTTTTCAATCAATTTATTAATTTGATTTATTCTTATTTTTCTATTTATAAGGGATCGGGAGGCAATATTATATGCGTGACGTATGGCGTGGTCTGCAGTATAATAAATTAGCATAAATTTAGCACCTCAAAGAAATTGTTTGAAGCTTGTGACAATACGAAATTTGGTACTCATATCAGGGCTATAGATGTTTATTTTTTTAATGGAAGTGTTTTGATCTAGTAATGTAAGTATTAATGCAAAATATTTAATTAATAAAGGAAATCACAGTAGCGTTATAAATTGAATGTAATTTATATGCACGGTGTTATGCTAATTTGCTTTTACCATACTAATATGAAATTACAAAACACTAAAACAAAAATGTTTTGAAAAAAATACGCAATGTCAAAATAATATGTTCTCAGGTGGGATTCGATGTTGATGTAAGATTCTGCGAATTTAAAATGTATCAAATATATTTGAATACTTTTAAAAATATTAAAACATATTTTTCAAGTCAGTAATATGTTTCCGTTTTAAAATTAGCTTCTGTTGCGTAGCCTCTGTCCAGCAGTGGATGTCTTTCGGCTGAGATGATGATATAAGGCACTTTGACAAAACAAAGAAAGAAGATAGCGTTGACGAATTTTGCTAAGGTGGGTTGGAGTCTCAGTACATGTGCTAAAATAATTTGACTTTGTAACCCATCTAGGGATAATACAGACAGCACATTTTTTCTATAATTGGAAATATTTATTTCTTTTTCTAAGTCTAACCCTTTCAGGCCCGTGCGCTTCGGCTAATCAACTTAGCCGCTCGAGACCCGCGGCTAACGATAGTGCATGAATATCGCTTCGCACTCGTAATTATTTTTCGTGAATTTTTTTTTCCGAGTCTATTAAAGAGTAATAGCGATATAATGAACAGAAAAATTACAAATCAGAAGAAAAATTTTGGGCCTGAAAGGGCTAAGGATTTGTTATTATAGTAATTAAAAGTTATACTGAAAAATTACTTAGCTTATTGCAATAAATATGAATTGTATACACTCGGTGGCCAAATGCTTGACGAAGCATAAAATTTATTGAGATAGTAATATTTTGGACTGTCATTCGATGATCAACCCTTGTCAAATTTGCATAACCTCCGCAATCTTAGGACGAACTCGCTTTCAACTGCGCTATCGAACTGTTTAATACGGATTCCTAAATAAAACGAAATCGTAGTCGGCAATAAAAGTGGTGCGTAAAAACGGGCTTTTATTTACCTACGTTATTGAGTTCACTCCAGACAGCCGTGCGGTGTCAGAGTTAGGATAACGGGGTAGGAAGCAATAAACGTGATTAATAGGGCCCTGCAGTGGCTGTAATTAACGGCCGCGGCCGCAGGCGGGAATATCTATTAGCTGCCGATAACGGAAAATATGCAACCTTCACGGGTCCATGGAAAATTATGCAAATTGAAGTAAACATTTTTCTTTGAAGAAAATTTATCAGTTTTAAAGGAAGTGTATATTTCTGTACTTTCTGTTGTCAGATTATTCTTTATACCTAAGACGTATCTTGAGTTACACAATGTTTGGAGACATTATAAGTGGATAATAGTGTAAGAAGAAATGGTTAGCATGGTCACATATAGTAATAAAGTGAATCTTTAATGAACTGTTTACGGATATATATTTATGCAAAATTATGTTTATATGCCTAATCTTATCTAAGTTATCTAATATTATCAGGTACTTACCACCACTTCGTCCTTGTTTACTTACTACTTTTAAGTCAAAGATATCTTTGAGAGACCTTTACATTAACTAATAAGTTCGTTCAGTCATTTTACTTATAAACGTCAACGTAAATTAACTTACCACATTTATATACGTAAGTATTGATAAGCAGGTTGTCTTGAAGGATAACCGGTTTTAAGCGACATTGTAATACGGTGTCTGTCTTAAAAAACTCGACGAGCAGGTGCTTATTTACTAGTACTGTACGCACGACGTCACAATACGTCGATTCGCCCATGTCGCATCATAAATTCAGCCTACCTATGCGAGCTGCGGAGAAAGCACAAGATGCTTTATTGACACGTTCTCGCAGTGAATATTTACACGAAATCCTATTTCGACATAGTTTTGACAATGTTGACATCGTAGTAACTTTATTAGTAGGTACTATTCTAACGCTGGCAAAACATGAAACGAATGAAAAAAATATGTATCACACCGTATTAAGATAGTAATATGGCATTACCACGTTGACGTGAGCGTGTTAATTTTATTGAATCATCTTCGCAATCCAGCTTTCATATCCGGATGGTTTCAAAGTGTTTTCTTTTGATCTTTCTGGTAAATGGAATGTGAGAGCGCAACAGCGGCTTTCGATAGGAAAGTAACGTTGTTATGTTCTTGAAAGGGTTCAATCAATACAATTGTATCTAACATGTTACATGACAAAAAAGAAAAGCTTTTAAAGCTGGTTGTAAGGGTGACTATCTCGGTTTATCTGTTTTATTACATAATATTGAAATAAAAAAAATAGGACACAATCCCTAACACATTTTTTTAACGACTATAAAATGTAATTATAATTTTAGAAAATATATCTAGACATATATCAATCAATAGATTTATAAAAGAATGTGGGTGCAAAAAGAAACAGAAAATCTAGTCCAGTGCCCACAATATTCCCAGCCCAGATTTTTAATGGCCTTAAACATCCATGCCAGTCATTAAAAAACACGTTTGCTTGTTATAGCCAAAGAATTGACGAAAACAATAAAAAAGGTCAATGCTGAAAACTCTTCCCAATCCTAGGAACATTTGCTAACCTTTGCTTATAAAATTCTTCATGTCAACCTCAACAGCTAAAATCACCAAATTTCTCCAACATCAGCTATAAAACAAAATTGGCAGCAAAGCCACTTTAACTTGCCTGTAATTTGCTGCCACAAAAGAGTCAACTCAAAAACCGCGTACTACCACGTAGAATCAAAAATAAGCGAAGGTGACATTAAAGGAGCTGCTCGTCTACTATTTACTTATGATACTGTTGCATCAAATACCCCTGAAACCCTTGCTGCTCTTGAATTCAAACATCCCACTTCAATACCAAACCTTGTTTTTCCCGACCTACCTAATTCTTAAATTAAATGATGTCTTAGTGGCAGTCAATTCGTCCAGAAGTGGTTCTGCTAGTGGCTTAGACGGCCGAACCCCGCAGCACTTAAGGGATCTTCTCACAGGATGTGATGAAGCTAGTTCTCAAGGAATTGACAAAGCTTGTGAATTTACTGCTTATTTACTGAGTAAACTGTACAATTCTGGACATCCTTTTGCGGTGCAAATCCGTGCAAAGTATGTTACAAATCCATTTGTGGCCCATTAAGTGCTTACTTTGCACCAGGGTTGCTGCGAATATCAGCATCAGCATCTGCGGATTATCACCATTGCTTTTAATATCAACCTCAGCATCAGTAACAATTTATGCTGATTTTTAATGCTGGCAATTAAGCCGTAACGTGTTTTTTAAAGGCGAGACCTAGCGCAAGACACGTAGAGTTTTATTCAATCATAGATAGTTATACAAAAAGCTGTTATAAATACCCTCATTTGATTGTTTTGTCAGCATAAATTGGTTGGACGTTCAATTTATATTGTGTGACGTGCATGCATAGTGTAATAATACTTACTAATATTAGGGGTTAAAGTATGAAATTGCCGATTTGTACTGAAAATCTATATTGTTTATTTTTTAAATTTTTAACAAATTTATTTAATCAAAATAGTTGCCATTATTATCTATACATTGCTGCCATCTAATGGGAAGGTCATTAATGCCTTTGCGATAGAATTCCGACGATCTAGACTGCACAAACTGTGTGAAAGCATTTTGTACTGCCTCCTGGGAAGAAAACTTCTTGTCACGTAGATAATTGTCCAAATCACGAAAAAAATGGTAGTCCGTTGGAGCAAGGTCTGGTGAATACGGAGGATGACGAATGGTTTCTAACTGCAGTTCCTGAAGGGTCAAAATGGTTTCTCGTGCTGTGTGAGGTCTCGCGTTGTCGTGGAGCAATAATGGTGAAGATCGATTCATGAGTCGGGGCTGTTTTACTGCTAGTTTTGTCAACATGGTTCGGAGTTCGGCACAATAGACATCTGCCGTTATTGCTTGACCAGATCGGAGAAAACTATAGTGAATAACACCATGCTGAGACCACCAAACAGTTACCATTACCTTTTTATTGGTAAGTTTTGCTTTAGGACACTGTTGTGGCATTTGACCTGGGGTCAGCCATTGCATTTTTCTTTTCCGGTTATCATAAAGAATCCACTTTTCATCACATGTTACAATTCGATCCAATATTCCTTCATTTCTGTACCGGTTCAACAAGGCAACACAAGTTTCAACACGCGTTTCTTTCTGCAGATCAGTCAAATCATGAGGCACCCATTTTTCGTATTTTTTTATTTTATTGATTTGACGCAAGTGAGTCAATATTGTGGGTAAGGTAACGTTAAACCATGCCGCTAATTCCTGGGTACTTTGACTAGGATCGGCTTCCACTATCTCTCTTAATTCATCGTTATTTACCTGTGTGGGCGGTCTTCCTCGTGGCTCGTTCTTTAAGTCGAAATTTCCATCACGAAAGCGTTTAAACCAAAATCGCACGGTGCGTTCATTAGTAGACCCCTCTCCAAACGCAGCATTGATATTGCGGGCTGTTTCTGCCGCGTTAGTTCCGCGTCGGAACTCGTATTCAAAAATAACTCGAATTTTCGCAGTATCCATCTTTCTTGTCTAAATTGAATAACAAAAACAATTGAAAGTCGATATTCAAATGTTTTACATTTTTTAAAAAAAGAACATCATAGAAACCATTTAAAAAAAGTTTCATTCGAAAACCTCAAACCATGAAGATTCTATGTCAATTCAAAGAACCTATTGCAATAAAACGGCAATTTCATACTTTAACCCCTATTATTATAAATGCGAAAGTAACATTATCTGTCTATGTGCTACGCAATTATGTCTCAACTACTGAACTAATTTAAATGAAATTTGGTACAGAGATAGTCAAGAGCCTAAGTCTAGGCTACTTTTTAATGTAAAAATGGGTCGAAGGAAGGTCATAGGAAATGAAAATTTGTATGGAAATCACGTCATTTTTAAAGCTTGAAATTTATTTTTAGACTTTTGATTGGATATAAATAAATACGACATTTAAAGTTTATAAAAAGTTTAATCTAAAGGCGTTAAAAATAGGGAATGAAGAAAATAAGAATATAGAAGAAATACCGAGAATTGCGGAAGTTTTTTTTATTATTTTTATTTGTATTTGCGGTCAAGAACAAAACAAAGTGAATGTAGTTATAGGTATTTTGTTTATTTGTTTTAATATAAACACTTTTCTAATCAAGAAATCAACGTTTTGATTAGTGTTAGGTCAAAGATTTTTTTTGTAAGATAGGTATGTTATTTTTATTCTAATAAATATGCCTGGCAAATGCAAATCTAACCTAGAGCGTAGTTCTGCCGACTAATGATATAATTAACCATATAAACGAACAAATCATATCAGACCTGGAACGAACTGGGGGATGATGTCGAAAACCTCTCAGTAGACAACGTTATGGAAACTAAATAAATAAATAAATACATTGAACAAGTCACGTCACGCCCTATAGAGAACAATTTGCTACTAAAGGTGGATGTAAAAAAAGCTTTTAATCCTGTAGACGGGTCACTTTGCTTACACAAATAAAAGATAACGCACCTTCTTTGGCAAAGTTATGGTTTACCAACAAAACTTATTTATAAAGAACATTTACTTTCTTCTTCAGTAGGGTGTTAACAAGGTGATCCTTTCGGATCTGCAATGTTTAGTCTTGCTATTCATCCAGTAATTACACGTTTAAATTCCAAATTTAATGTGTGGTATTTAGATGATGGAACCATGGGAGGAGAAGTGATTACTGTCCTTATATATAAATTTTTTGATAGAACAATTTCGAGATTTTGATATGGTTTTAAATTTTGGCAAACGTGAGAAAACGTGTCAAAAAAAATTAATAATAGATGATTTTAATATTCTAGCTCCAAGACTTTAAATTCTAAGTAAGTACTCGTTGTCACTCTTAGGTTCACCAATTTTTGTTGAATCCGTCGATAATTAAGTAAAAGGAAAGTTAGATACATTTAACTTATTTTCAATCGCCTACTTAAAATTAACTCTCAAATAGCTTTCGCCATTATGCGTTTTTGTTTTTTGTTCCTCATTTTACCTATATACCTACTTCGTTTTTCGCCTTTATGGAAAAATCCCTACCAAACTTTCAAATTAGATGATGCGGTAAAAGGAATTGTCTCTAGTATTCTTAATACTAATTTAACTGAGAGAAATTGGACACAGGTTTCTCTACCTATTCGTTTTGGTGGTTAAGGATTACGTAAAATTTCCAGTGTTGCCATCCCTACTTTTACATCACCGGTCCATTCTACTCTCGAACTAAGTTCCAAAATTTTATCTAAGTGTTATTTCGAATTTAATTAAAGTAAAAAATACCTGGGAAGCCACAAGCTTAAGTGACTTGCCATCTTCACTCTTATTTCAAAAGCAATGGGACGACCAGCTCTATAGATTGGTGCTGAATAATTTGTTAGATACGGTTACCAACACTGAAGTACGTGCTCGTCATCATGCTGTAGTCAGATGGGAGTCGGGACTTTAGCTTCAAGCTATACCCTCATCAACCATTGGTACACTTTTCGATAACACCAGTTTTCATCTTGCAGCCTGTTTACGTCTGGGGGCAATCTGCGTTTCCCCAAATCTTTGTCCGCGCGGCGACATGGTGGACTCCTTAGGACACCACGGCCCATAGGCTGATAGGCATGATAATGCAGCAGAAGTGCGGGTATAAGACGATACATGTATGCAAGTTTTAGTACCTATTTGAACCATTTGGGGTTGAACTAATGGGTCCGTGGGGTCCTGGGGCCCATCGAATTTAACCTCGTAAGGACCTAAAAGAAAACTTATCGAGAAGTAAAGTAATCGGAAGGCTGGTTTGTACCTTGCCTAGAGCATAAGTTTGGCGATACAACAAGGTAACGCTATCAGTCTTGTAGGCACATTACCTACGAGCAAAGACTTAGGGGATAGTTTTTATTTGGTCGAGTTTAGTGCCTAGAGTTTTATTTTTTATTTTTATTAACATTTCCTTATCTATTAACTAAATATTATAGAATTTAGTTTGAATAGCCATTAAATTTTCTTGTTATTCAAATATAAAGTAGAAATATTGATTAAATGCTATTTCTACAAAAGAGATTGAAAAAAATCTTAAAGAGACTTTAACATTCACACACACACTCACCTATATATATACATATATATATATATATATATATATATATATATATATATATATATATATATATCGTTCCTTTATATATTTGTCTGTTTGTTTGTATACAAAATCTTAAAAACAAAAAATCTATTTTTAGCATCATTCATAAATCCTAAATTTAACTTGGAATATTAGTCGGGCGGTGTTTTATTTGTAATCAGACAAAAGACAAAAAGTAATCGTTATTTAAATATATCCGCGAAGGGTTGGATCGAAAGCTTAATTTTGTATCTAACTAAATATTAAATATTGTTTCTGTCTGTGATGTCAGCAACAAAAAGGATTATTTATAAAATAGTTTATTTACAAGCTAAGAAAATCCGTAATTTGTATTGGTAAATAATACAAAAATATGTTTTGTTGGCATTGTTTTATTACTAATACATTTTCACGTAGGGTGGCCGGTATGAAAAAATATGAAGAGTAAAAGTTAGTGATCGAATGACAACGTTGCGTTTTTTCTGCGCAACCTATCGGGCGTTCCTTTCACTTTTATATCGATGATTTTTTGTTTTATTATTTTCTGTGCGTGTTCAAAGACAATCGTTTTTTAGGAGTAAACTCCAGACGTGCGTCGAAGCTGATATATATTTTTTTTCAAGACATGTATAAAAATGCTGTTATTTATTTTATTTATAGTACAGCCTAGGGGCCAGGGAGACTCACTATATAGCGCTTGTCAATCGTGTTCAATTTGTATAACTGCTAACAAGAACCTTCGGAACGTATTTGATTTGTTTTGTATTTTAGTTATTATTAAAAATACCTACACATTCAAATTCACTACGCAAACCACTAAGGTTTAAAATAAGTGCTTTTAAAACCTACACAATTAAAAGTAATCTAAATACTTAAAATAAATATTTGAATTTTGAGATTTGTCTGTGTACTTGAATTTATTTTGCGAATTGGTTAGGTATTTCAAATATAAAAACTTTATTATCGATTTATTGAATACTAGCTTTCCGCCCGCGGCTTCGCCCGCGTGGAATTCGGTTATATTGCGGAATAAAGCACAACTATAAGAAAACTTCTCATTCCCACGGAAAAATCTAAGAAGCGCGATGTAACGCTGGATACACAATTCATATAATTCATTCCACTTCTTACGTATCTTAAAAAAACACTTCGTTGCCACGTTTTAAAAAACACCCAGCGTCATGTTTTGCATGTGTCTAGAACTAAATAGCGTAAGCCAGCGGTTCCTAATTTTTTTTCGCCCTGGAACCCTTATTGATCATACTTTTCTAGGCGGAACCCTATTTTTGATGAAAAAGATGTTTACCTTGAAAAGAAAGATCAAAAGTTTTGTGTAAAACTTACTTTAATGTGAAGAGAGATATCTTTTTACATTTTTTGTTAAAATAGCATTGATTGTTAAAATAGCATGCCAAATAGCATCAGGCTTTATGTCAAACAGCTGAATACGAAGATTTGGAGCTGCATCCAGTCGGTTTCTGTGTTTGTTTTTTATGTAAGCGTAAGCCGAAAAACCAGTTTCACACCGGTAAGTGGTCACAAACGGTAACAAAACTGAGACCTTCTCGACGATTTCTGGATATTCGTTTTTAAGTCCAATCCAAACCTCATCCAGATTAGTTCTTTCTGAATTGAACTTTTATTGTAAGGAAGAAGGACATTTGATATCTATCAGTGCCTCGTACTCTGTTGCTGTAAGAGTCGACGGTTTCCTGTGAACTAGGAATAGATTTTGTACCCACTCAATGTTCTGCAGGGTTTTTTCAGGAAAATACTCTTCCAGAGATTTTTTGAGGGCCATCAAATGTTCGTAAATGCATTTTTTAATATCTGAGGTTACTTGCAACTCATTTTTTTCCAAAACCTCGTTTAAAAGAGTCAAACATTGGTACTGTTTTTGTTCAACACATTCTATCCAGAAGTCAAGTTTCTTTCTAAGAGAAGAGATTTTGTCGTTTACTGTTAAAGTGTTTGTGTTTCTTCCTTGCAATGACTTACAAATTACATTCAGTTTATCAAATATGTCTGCTAAATACGCCAGTTTCATTAGCCATTGCTCGTCTCGCAATAGTTGAACAAGACCACTCAAAGATGAAGAAAGCGATTCTTTGGAAAAAATACCATTAGTTCGTTGTGCAATTCAAAAAATCATGATAATACTTCTACTTTGAAAAGCCATCTTACTTCCATGTGAAGAAGAAGTGACTGATACTGACTCCCTATATCTTCACACACTTTTTCAAAAAGTCCCGATTGGAGCGGACGTGATTTAACGTAATTCACAATTTTTATCGATCGAGAACATTCTTTACCTCGTGTGGCATTTTTTTAACGACAAGAGCATATCGATGTAAAACGCAGTGACTGCTACTGCATTAAGGTGCAACATTCTCAATTCTTGTTACAGTACCTTTCATTTTGCCAATCAAAGCGGCAGCTCCATCGCTACATACATCGATACATTTGTTGATGAATGAATGAATATTATGTACATTCATGTAATTATCAATGACTTTAAAAATTTCCTCTCCAGAGGTGTTGGTCTCCAAAGGAGCACAAATAAACAAATCCTCTTCAATAGATCCTCCGAAGGGGTATCTTACGAAAACAACCAGTATTGATAGTCCAGTGGCATCTGTACTTTCGTCAAGTTGCATTGCAAACATCTCACTACTTTTCAATCTACAACTCAATTCATTCTCAATGTAGTCAGATATTTTATGGATTCGATCAGATATGCCGTTATTGGAACTCTGAACTGCTGCAGCTTTCTTCGCTGCGTCTTCGCCAAGTACACACTTGACAATTTCTGTCATACAGGGTTTTATTAAAGTCTCTGCAATCGTGTGTGGTTTGCCAGCACGAGCAATCCTGTAACTTAGCAGGAATGTTGCTGCTGTGGCATTTTCGTTATCAGTTTTAACATATTCGTGTAAAGCAGCCACACTGGTTTTATGTGCATCTTTTTATCTTTTGAAAAAGTCTAAAATTTTGTCTTTTAATTGCAGATGGTTGGTATTAAGATGTCGTTTTAGCTTCGCAGGTGCCAGAGAGCTATTACATATGATTTTGTTGCAGATAACGAATTGACCATCCGGATTCTCAAGCATTCCTACAGAAATAAATCCGAAGGACAAATAGGATTCGTCATATTTTCTCTTTTTTAAAGTAGTTTTGTCCTGAGATTGGTCCTTTTGGTCGTTGATGTGTTTTGTCTATCCTGCTCAGGACAATATCCTTCAGAATTTACGATATCCTGGAATTAAATAAAAAAAACATTAGTATCGTAATATGACGGCAAGCTGCAGTTTGTTGTTGGCTTAATAGAACAGTCCCTCCCCAAATCTTCCTTTGGCACAGTCTGGAATTTGACCCCTTTTTTGGACGTGATTCGTTTATATTAAAATTAGATGGCATTTGCTGTTAAAAAGGCTAGAGTAGAACACCCAAGCGTCAGCAATGTATATTTTGGACATTACAGGCCCTGTTTTGAGCCAGTTATCCATTTTTTAATAAAGGCTGTAATAAAAAATAACATGAATATGAATAGATCGTTTTTATATGTTTTGGCACTATCTGCAATTGGTAACAAATATAAAAAACACTTACCTAAAACGGATATCGTAAGTACAAGATTTTAAGAACAAGAATAACGATATCACTGAAATATCACCTTTGTCAGTTTACGCGAATTAAAAAAGAACGTGAGTCGAGAAGACGTACGTTTTCTTTTGTCACAGTCATAGACTCAACTGAGCGGCGCGGCGCGGCGCCGGCAGGCGATACGGGTCGCGGGTGGCGGGACGGAGGAGGCAAGCGTGCTCGATCGAGCTCCCGTGCGCATTGTTCTGTTTGTTAAAAACATAAGTACCTTCATAAATCATAATATATACCTATAAATACGCGCAAGCGATAATTGATTTCACTTATACGTATGATTTAATGTCTTTACATACTTAAAAAGCATTACAAAGATTACGTGTTAAATCCGGACTGAACGCGGAACCCTTGTGATGCTTCTACGGAACCCCAGGGTTCCGCGGAACACCTTTTGGGAAACGCTGGCGTAAGCTATCATTCCACTTCTTATGTATTTTAAAAAACACATCGTTACTATGTTTTAAAAAACACCCAGCGCCGTCTATCGCATACCTCAAGAACTAAATAGCGTAAGCTATCATTCCACTCCTTATGTATTTTAAAAAACACATCGTTACCATGTTTTAGAAAACACCCAGCGCCATCTATCAAGAACTAAATAACGTAACTAATACTTATACCAATTAGTAATTCGTTGACTTTAGTGATTTCAGGATAAGTAGATGTAAAAAAAACAATTTAGACGATAAAACAAATTGTACGTCATCCCTCGAGAATTCCTCATTTTCGGGGATTCATTTTCGTATCATTTAGCTTCAAAATTTACATGTTCATATTCGTTTGCAACATATAAGTAGATGTAAAAAAAACAGTTTAGACAATAAAACAAATTGTACATCATCCCTCGGGAATTCCTCATTTTCGGGGATTCATTATCGTATCATTTAGCTTCTAAATTTACATGTTTATATTCGTTTGCAATATTTTACGTTGTTTTAAACGACACACAGCGCCAACTACAATCCATCCATCAAGCAAACAATATTTTTGTTTTTCTTCGGGAATATCAATTTTTTCCAGGATAAAAAGTACCCTATTATTTAATCCGGACTTTTATCTTTCCGTCTGCAAAATTTCAAAGCAATCGGTTCAGTAGTTACGGCGTGAAAGCGGAACAAACAAACAAACAAACAAACAAACAAACAAACAAACTCACTTTCCGATTTATAATATTAGTAAGGATATTTTTGTAAGAAAGCGGTATTCCTAATACAACAAATACAGCATACAAAATCACTCTCAAACTTGGCGTTCCGATTTTTTTTAAAATCTTATTCCAACACAATAGCAATGGAACTCGACTCAATGACGGTTTTGGAAAAATATATCATGCAAGCTGAGATTTTCACAGGATATGGTATAAGGCGACAGGTACGATAAGTATATGTTCATACTGCTCATTTTTCCCATCACAGTTAAGTCCCACATATAGCGGCTTGCTTCGCAATGACCATAAATACCTCAGATCTCAGGGGCAGGTCTTAAAGGCTGCTAGTGTAGACCTAAACTCTAACTGAGTTCCCTAAAGACAAGTAAAGACATTAATCGCCAGCAGGAAAAACCATTAATGTCTGGTATAATGATTTATTTAATCTTTGTGTCGCATATAAATCAAAAGCAATTAATTGCTTTCTCTTGGATTGTAAATTTACACTAGGCTGACTGAATTTTTCGTTTGGTTATAAAATCGAATTTTAAGCCGATGAAGTCGTGGGCGTCAACTAGTGATTAAGTTCATATTTCTTTCATATATGGTGGCATCCGAACACCATGTTTAATAATAATTTTATCCAGACCGCGCCACGACTTAATGTCGTGGCGCTGGTCCGAGAGAAAAAAAAATCCACCTGAAGAGCTGGCGCTAATATTCAGCTTAAGAAACACTTAAAAAAATTAACAAAACTGTCAAGGTCTCAACAGCGCAATTGGAAGAGTACTCGCCCTCGTACTAGTTGTGAGTTTGGATCACATCCAACGTCTTAGACAATTAGATTTTTTCTAGTTAATATTTTTTATAATGTTTTTTTTAGATAGGCAGGACTCGAACTCGAACTCTGTTTATGGTGACCTATAAAAGCGAAATTTCCTACTTTTATATAAGTCCGTGGGCTACTGATTCCTTTAAAATCTTGTAGCTATTTATGATAGCTTGGTGCTTACAATGAGCCCACCGTGGTTCCATTGTAAAATTTAATAATACTCTTACGAGCATAAAGAAATACTAGTCTGAGAAGATTTACTTGTAGTTTTGTACAGAACTAAGTTCTGTTGAAAACAGCGCTATAAAAATAAATAGTATGGCTGGTTTACTCGACAGGCATTGTCCTGTTCAAATTAAGTGGCCTTGAGTTCATACCAGAGTCCCATAGAAATTAATTAACTGCCAGTTTATACCAAATTTAAAAGAAACCTATTCAGAACATTTTAAAGAAAAAATATCTCGAGTTGGTACAGATGATTTCAAATGATTCGCTAACCAAGGAACAGTTACTTACTTTCAACGTTTACCGTAGTGTAACTAAAAAAATACATTGCCTATTATTTATCTGGAGTAAGATCGTATGGGTAAAGTGTATTGCTACATTGTTCTCGAGTGGGATATTAGCTGGCCATTAATTACTAGCCTTTAATAAAACCAGAATTATAATAAGAGATTTATAACTGAAAGTTTTTTATTTTGTGGATATAAACGTAGGCATTTGTTACAATACAAATATTATATACCTATTTATATTTTTGCATAGGTACAGTTGTTAGCTGAAGAAGACGAGAACTTTTTTTAAGATCTTATATTGGACCTTTTTCAAAAACAAAAAATTTATTAATTCGTTTGTATTTTATAACTTAGTACAAACTTTAAAGGGGATTACTCTGGGCTGCGCTCCGAACCGTATTGTCAAGAAGAGATCGGCATTCGAATGAACTTACCCAGAAAAAGTTTATATAATCTAATTTTGAAGGGTTGTATGCGTTAGGGGACAGATAAGGTAAGTAATGTTTGTGATCATTAAAAAGGCGCATTTAAATTATTGTTTGCGAAATACTCCAGAGAGAGTATCACTTTTTCGATAGACCATTTAATAATGGTAGCATTTTAAGATTATTTGTATTTGCATTAAAACTATAACCGATATTCAAGTTGAGGAATTTATAAGTTACATTTAGAGATATCCTAGTGTATGGGATATCAGGGAATTATAAAATAATGATTTTGTCAATCTTAATATATAAACTAAATAATAGTAGCGCATACAAGAGCTATGTTTCGTCGTCAGTATTCATAATTATATTAAACACTGGATACTAGCAGTGTTTACTTACAAAGTGAGAGCTGTGTGGTAGCTTGTTTCGAAGCAGCACATTTTTCCTGCCTCGTTCCTTCGGTCTCTAATGCGCCCTAAAATACGATGAATGAATTTGTGTTTTTAATCTTTAGTCATTATTAAAATGTAAGTCTTATGGAATAATTGTTTTAATAAATATGTTCTTAAAACGTGTAAGGGTTTAAAATATAATAAGCAAATCTACTTGGATTTGTTTACCACGTCGAAGCGAACTTTTCTATCTCAGCCGTACATAAACATTACTCGATGGCACATACCGGTTGTTTACTTGTAAATTAAAATTATAGAAGCGACAGACTCATAAATATTAACATGCACGACTGAAGTATACTAACGAGTAAGAGAGATTATTATTATAGCTTAAACGAGCGATTAAAGCTTCTTCAATATTATTTTAATTTATTAATGTGATATTTTTATAGGTAGAATTAAAATTGTTTCTTTATTACGATGTCAATTTATTTTGCTTACTTATACAGTTACTCGTATTTTACAAAATAACTTACAAGTTTGCCCTATTTTAATAGTAGACTTAATATTGCTTCTGTTACTACTTAACAGTTAACTATTTCAATTTTTCTTGTGTAAAATATAAAAATCTTTCAAAAAATTTGGCGTTCCAACAGATTTTATGATACATATAATGGACCTTATAACCAATGTATTGACATATTTTTGTTTTAAAAAAATGTTTATGCATTAAAGAATGAATAAAATATATTGATAGCTACACACAGAGTATAATAACTAAAATAATATATAGAATAATACCAGGTACTACAAGTATAGGGGAAGGGAGGCTTCTAAATTTTTTCGAATAAAATTCTAAATTAAAATCTTCATAACGAATATGTGTTATACAGTTGTTTAAACAATTTTCAAAGTTCTTCTTTATTCTTCTATTTTCTAGTAATATCTTCTATTTTTTCAAGTAATAATTTCTTTGCTAATAAAAACCTTTAATGCATCAATCTTTTTCTTTTTGAATATTAGAATTAGTCAGCAACGGAGAGACACACGTAGATTATACATAAATATGAATAATCATATATATATATATATGGCCGTATAACTGCTTTTTATTCCTATATACAAAATAACCAAAACCACAAAAGTACCGCTTGCCGTGCCTACCCAAAAGCGCTGATATTTTGCTTATATAATATATTTTTTAAATAATTATGATCAGTCAGGGCCTCATATATAAAATAATAAAAAAACTTTCTGAGTGGCCTGGTATTTACACAACCGAAAAAGTTCAAATCGGGCTCGCGAACAATAGGCACAAACTTGTATAAGTAAAATATTGCCTGTTAATTTTCAACTTTTTTTTCTCCGAAAAACAACTTATGACTTTATTCTGGGGTTTTATGCTGTAAACAACTTTTTAAAAGTCTAGGTAAAATTCTGTTATATTATTATTTACAAATTTTATATTCAACTTATTGCAAGAAAAAGACGTAACATTGTTCCAATGTCGTGTATACTACTACTCTAGAGTCCCGTTTTGATTCTTACACAGTTACAACCCTGCAATTTATTGTTTTCATTAATAAGACACCAAGTAATATGAATATGTGATTCCCGGAACACAAGCGACGCTAATTAGAAGTGAGGCCTTAGTGTTAATTTGCACAGGTTTCTATTGTGTTTGAGATAATATTTGTATAATAGTCTTAATACTTAGGTAATAAGATCTGAGTTAAAAATCTTGACTCAATCGAGATAGTAACTTTCACATATTTGAAAACTTACCTTCAGGTCTTAGAAACCAAACATAAAATACTACGGCGAACAGTTCAGAAAATCAAAAGAGGGTTTGATATAGCAAGAGATATTGATAAAGTGATGGGACTGCGTGCATTGTATGCTTTTGGAATTACATTGGCAAATTAATGAGTTAATTATGCACTATCTTTTTAAAATAAAATTTAAAATGTTAAATAAGTTTTGCAGGGTATATTTAGTAGCTTAATGTTTGAATAGAAACGAATGTTCCTGATAAACTGTTCAAGAGAGTTGAAACGTTACGATTAAATCAATCAAGGTTAAGAAAACAGACCTCTTATTTACATTGATTTATTCAATCCTTATATATTGGAAAATTAAGAAGTGGATTGTCTCATCTGTCGTTAACTTCGAAAAAGATAGGTCAAATTATTACTTTCGTTATTCTGGATGTATAATGGCGATATGGCAAATTCTATAATTAATGACACGGAAATTCACTGATTTGTCAAATATCTCTGTTATTTAAGACAATACAAGTTGATTCTCATTAATGAATACATTTCACTAACTAAATAGCAAAAATTATCTCATTCAAATCAATTGATCTTACAAATGCCTTCATGTCGATAGTACTACCTACGACGACGTTTATTGAAATTAAGAAATCTGTAATTGGTTTTTCAGCCACTCGCAACAAATTCGAGTGTGTATTCTTATAAGTGTGAATACGCAGGTGTTTAAAGTTCTAGTATATATGTGGTCGTTCACTATGGGTCTTGTAAGAAGGCTCAAGGTGGCCCAGCGGGCAATGGAGAGAGCTATGCTTGGTGTTTCCCTACGCGATCGAATCAGAAATGAGGAGATCCGTAGGAGAACAAAAACCGCCGACATAGCTCAAAGAATTGCGAAGCTGAAATGGCAATGGGCAGGACACATAGCAAGGAGAACTGATGGCCGTTGGGGCGGAAAGATTCTCGAATGGCGACCGCGTGCCGGACGACGCTCAGTGGGTAGGCCCGCTACGAGGTGGACCGACGATCTGGTTAAGGTCGCGGGAAAACGCTGGATGCGGGCAACACAGGACCGATCATTGTGGAGATCCTTGGGGGAGGCCTATGTCCAGCAGTGGGCGTCGTACGGCTGATATGATGATGATGATGATATATGTGCGTGTTAAAAAAAGTTCATCTAATTCCTCAACTGTCAAAAATAGATTTTTAAGCTTATTGTGTTTATATTGTTTTTGTCCGGTATTTGCCGATCCTGCCTACTTCAGGTTTAACCTGTTGTGCCAGTGTTTGAAAACTCGAGTTTTTCTTTGTTTGACTTTCAGAAGAATATAAATGCTATTTTATAAAATATTCATAACTCATGATGATTTTATGAATTATTCATTAGGTTATCGTTCGCGATTGGATTTAATATTCTATTATGCAGTTTTTGTGATGAAATTTAAAAATATGAATTGTAGAGTCAGTAAAGCGAATGAATTTATAGAAAAATTAAAAATTCAGCCAACAGCACATTAACATAACACATAACTGTGAAATTTCTCTATGCGATTTTCTGCTTAAATACCAAAACATACGAGTTTTATAGTTTGTGGTAGATTGACGTGATGTTGTCTATGATAACAAACACAAGCAAGATAAAAAAGTTGGGCACTAAAAATGTTTGTATATAAAATACATATGTATATTATTTTGTACATATATAAATAATTCGAGCTATAAATGAAATTTGTAATCCTTTTTTTTCTAAATATTCCTGTTCCAGCAATTTGGTTATTTTGTGCTATACCAAACTATTGTTTCTTTTTTAGTATCATGGTTCATAAAACTACCTATACTGTACGTGACCCGCATGATGCGGCAGCTAAACTGACATTTATTACTTATAACTGGAATTTATTAAATAAGAGTAGAAATCAGACGTGTGACATTTCTAAGAATTGTGATTCATCACCACTACATGAAATATCGGAAAATACCATGCCATTACATAGTGTCAGTCCCTATTGCAAATACGATTAATTTAGAATTTGTAGATTGTGAACAGCTATCTCAATCAATTGATTATGCTGATTAAACTACCAAGATATTAATTTGTATGTTTACTTATATAATTTTGTAAATACGAAATAAATGACTTGATTTGTATTAGGATTTTTATTTTATGTTGTTTGCTACCTTAAAATATATAGAAATACTAGTGGACCCGACAGACGTTGTCCTGCCTGTTATTTTTGCAGTATAGATAAATAACCTAGATACCGTCTGCAGCGCCATCTGCCGGGCTGATTTGTGAATCTAAAACATTGTCAGATCCCCTTGAACACACACAAAAAAATTCATTCAAATCGGTCCAGCCGTTTAGGAGGAGTTCAGTGACATACACACTCACAGAAGAATTATATATATAAAGATTACCACTAAATTGGGTGATAATGGGTTAAAACCCAAATCACCCAGATATAACCCAAATTGGTGGAATGGCTAATATAATGACCCATTACTCATCTCTACCCGCATCACGTACATGAATTTGATTTTCATAATAAACCACATTAAAAATCATGTCCTACTAAACAGTTACTTTAGTTTTTTAGTTTACCTTTCTTAGTCTTCTCAAATCTTTTCAAAAATTCAATAATATATATTTTTTTATTTCTTTATTCGTATCTAAAACCGTATTAGAACTTAACACACGATTAGAAGTAACAGTTATATCTAGTACTAAATATGCCACCAGAAGTTTCTTCTGCTGTTATACGTGTTGCCTTCTCTATTCTCTATTGACATAGAGTAAATAAATACTGTTATTGATTGGATGAAGATTCAAGGCTTACTATATCTATATCACCTACGCTTCAACGGGCCTCTTATGCGTCTATCGTGCTACGTTCAGTGAGCAATATTTAGAGTTTTTATTCTGAATCGATCTCCAGATATAATTAAATTTCTGGTGTAAATGTATTTGCTATGGTAACTTGTTTAGTTATAAGTTGAGTAAGAAAGTTTTGTATTGTAAATGTCATATTTAGAGTCAATTTTAAAACTATAAGTGTCCTCCGAAGATTAACTACTGTTGTTTTTATCTTATATAGATACACTCCAGGCGCAAAATCCTTACTAATATTATAAATCGGAAAGTGAGTTTGTTTGTTTGTTTGTTCCGCTTTCACGCCGTAACTACTGAACCGATTGCTTTGAAATTTTGCAGACGTAAAGATAAAAGTCCAGATTAAATAATAGGGTACTTTTTATCCTGGAAAAATTGATATTCCCGAGGAAAAACTAAAATATTGTTTGCTTGATGGATGGATTGTAGATGGCGCTGTGTGTCGTTTAAAACAAGGTAAAATATTGCAAACGAATATAAACATGTAAATTTAGAAGCTAAATGATACGAAAATGAATCCTCGAATATGAGGAATTCTCGAGGGATGACGTACAATTTGTTTAATCGTGTAAATTGTTTTTTTTTACATCTACTTATCCTGAAATCACTAAAGTCAACGAATTACTAATTGGTATAAGTATTAGTTACGTTATTTAGTTCTTGAGGTATGCGATAGATGGCTCTGGGTGTTTTTTAAAACATGGGTTTTCTAAAATACATAAGAAGTGGAATGATAGCTTGGAAAAACATTGTTTTTCGCATGGTCAGCTCTATGTAGCGTGTTCCCGGGTTTCCAGTGCCCAAAATCTGCATGTTTTTGCTCCACAAGGGAAAACATTTAATATAGTGTACCATTAAGTTTTGGTTTAACAACTAATTGTATCCAGCGTTACATCGCGCTTCTTAGATTTTTCCGTGGGAATGAGAAGTTTTCTTATAGTTGTGCTTTATACCGCAATATAACCGAATTCTAAGCTAGTATATAATACAATAAAAATTAAGTAATTTAGCACCAGTTAAAGCTAATAATCTAAATACATGCACTAGTTTAGTTCCTCTATTAAAGCGAGCGGTATATCTTTTTATAGCAAAATACTAACATTGGACAATTATTATGATACTCCTTTCATCAACGTTTTATATCCTCATAAATGGCTGACCCAGCCACGCGTTGCTGTGGCTCAGTTATTATATTTTGCAATATTTTTTTTAATTATAAATTAAATTAAAACCTATCCTATGTGTTAAAATGGAACAAATCTAAAAAAAGTAAAAAATCTCCTCAAAATCAGCTGAGTAGTTTTGGAGTTCATCGCGGTCAAACTCTGTAATGTCTCTGAAAATATTCATTTAAATTATATGCTGTAAAAGGGCATATTGATCTATATTAAATGCACAATGTATTTAAGGTACTTAATTGAATTAGGATTAATGTTACATTGCTTAAAATCGCTTCGTAAATAAGCCACTATTTCTCGTAAAAGCAAAGGGTAAAAAATGGTTATTATAGGTTATCCCTAAGAGATAGACATATACCATCGCAGACTTTATTATAGACCTTTTTAAGGTATACAATACTGTAGTACATTATTTTGATCTATCTCATAGGTTTCAGCCTTACATCACAGTAGAAACCTCTAAAATTATTAGTGTTTCTCTACTATGTTATGCGTGTATTTTACATATAAACCTCTTCCTTGAATCACTCTATCTATTAAAAAAAACGCCCCAAATTCCATTGCATAGTTTTAAAGATCTAAGCATACATAGGGACAAACAGAAGCTAAAAAATAATTAAAAAATATACAATTCAAAACTACCAAAAATTGCGGAACATACATGAACTATGTCTTCCCATAGCCCTAGTATCCATAACAGAAGCCTTACAGTGCCTATTTAGGGCAAGATACAGGGCTAGATTAATTTTTGTGAATGTTTAAATGATTATTATTACTATTAACTTAAATTAAAGTACTTTAATTTGTAATAAGGATGCATGAAAAAAAAAATACTAAAAGTAATTTATGAATCGCGATAGAGTGAATTATATTTGTCAATTCAACAGAAAACATAAACACATTTGGTTGCGCCAGCATTAAATTCAGATTTGCCGCGATATTTATTTGTAATTTTAATTAGTTTGGTCGACACTCCTAGCCTTACCTCTATATACTCCATTTCCGTTTCGCAAATACCTTGTCTCGCATATGGAAGAGCGAGACAACCGCGCCATCTATTGGTGGCAAACATATCGCAATGTGGCCAACATGCGGACAAAAAAGAAAAAGAGGACTGATGGCGGACGGAGAAGAAGACGGAGTTCCGCAATATCAAATTGAACTAGTGACCTTTCCGCAAACCCCTACAACAAACTATATTTTTATATGACGGTGTCTTCGTTTGCGTAATAATAAGGAACAGCAAAGCCCAGGCAACCTCCAGCATCTCACACCACGTGGCAGTAAGGTATCGTGCCCCTTTCATCTTCCTCTCATATTTATTGTCGACAATAATTTTCACATACCGCAATACAGTCCACTAATTTTGAATCGTCCACACAATCAAGATGTATACCCTTAATGGATACCCTTGTTGGATTTTCAGATAATCGTAACTTCCCACTTAAAAACAATCAAGTACCTACCTGTCCGTAGTTGCCTGTCACAATATAAATATTTAGAAGTACGTTTTGCATCCTACTCAATGGAACAGATGAGTGCGTTAAAAAAAAAATTCTCGCTTTACATGTAAGGGTTTGCTTGTTTATTACACAACTTAAACTCCCTTGTTGTTTTACTACGGAAAAAGTTCAGTGGTTTTAGATTCACGTAAAATTTGTTAGTGATACGGAAAAGTTGATTATCATGACAATATCAGATTTGTATTACAATTATACTTATCGGTGTTCAGATGAATTTACTAATAGTTTTATGTGTAGGAAGGGTTTATGTTTTTATCTTTCTGTTGACCTAAACACCCTCTAGTTCCTTAAATATTGATCTTAGAGTATAAAATTTTGTCGGAAGCAATTATAACGCTACTCGTACAAGTATTCGAGCAAAAGCCTAGAAAAGGGACCTTCAATCCACCCTCTAGCAAATAAGCTCTTAAGAAAGTGAGTTCTATCTGCTGCTACATGTTATTATTTCAATTTAACAGTAGTCGATAATCCTCTATCGTTTTTAGAATTATGATCTATCGAGAAGCAAGTTCATTCACGTGTTAATCCTTCTTGATGTATATCAGAGCATTGGCGTGAATATTTATAACCCTTGCAACTTATACAAATCTTCATGCAAATATATATATTTGGTTGAAACGTATCCGAGAATATCTGAGATTATTAATCGTAACTTATTTATAATGACTCCAAAGCATCAGTCCGGAGCTGTTCGCCTTTTTTGAAAATATTTGACATAAATAAAAAATATACCCAATACAACTTCTTAAATTTAAATCGTATTACTAATTTTTAAACTTTTTTGAAAATTAATTATTAATACCCATTATTGTTATTTCCGTTAAACCTACGTCTAACTAAATGCTTCTGTGTCGTGTGGGTCCACGTATTTAGTACATTGGCAAGGTTGAACTCCATTCGCTTGGTGTTAAGCTGACATCTCATGTCATCGGATTTCGGCCACCTTAAACTAACAGTAGCTTAACATTCACTCAATCTAATTCATTCAAATAAAAAAAAAGATATTATAAAATTGCCACGCTACAAAATCAGTTAATGTAAACTAGTGAGTTAATATTAGGGTACTGGCTAAGGGCAGTAGTATTTTTTTTAAATTACAGGTGAGTGATGATTTGCACGTAGCAGCAAACACTCCTCCGAGGAGCAAAGATTAATACTTCTATATATACATACAAAAGCGGGAATTAGTACGGGAAACCTACATCGTGCATTCGCAGTTTCAATGTGAGCAATATACACAAAGTATGACCTACCACGATCGGACAGTGGCCCCTGAGCAGAGATCATATCATAGATTCCGGAGTGAACTTCCCTGTTTACTTCTTATAGAGGTTTTCCTACATAATTGACCTTTTTACCTTTTACCTACTCACGCTGTTGTGCTTACATCAACTTCTGCAGTACTACGCTACGCCATTTGACTATATTTAATCAACACCAAAAAACGTTCAAAATACAATATCTAATTATTCTTATTTCAATGAGAACCTTATCAATAAGAGTAAATAAATTATTAAAATGAAATGAAACGTTCCTTGTGTCCCCAGACTCTCTAGAGGCTATGACGGAAAAAATTAAGATAATGGCATTATATATTAATTTGGTATTCCTTATTTAAGTTAAGATAGTACGGTATGTATGTTATTGAGAAAAAAGAAATTTATTTGTCGTTTTTATTTCATTAAATGTATACATGTTAATTTACCCTATTTATAATGTCATGTTAAGTTTTTAATGTTTGCATTATTTACATAATACTTGGCATAACAATGAGTTTAAATTTTGGTAGTTTCAATAATTTGCGGCCACTAGCAAATATATCGTGTTTTATACATCGTCGTCAACACTCGTCGAAATGTTTCTTTCGAATACGAGAGGATGTTCCTCTCATTGATGAAACAACGCTGGCCTACAGCGTAAAATCAGGAATGTACTAGAAAATTTCGACGAGTGTTCGCAAGGCTCGGTAGCTCAATTGGGAGAGCATTGGACCGGATTTCCAAAGGTTGCGGGTTCGATTCCCGCCTGAGATTCACTTGTGACCCGAGTCGATTTTTTCTAGTATTTTTCTATTATAATAATTTATCTTATAAGATCGCATTGAAAATGCATAAAATATATAAAAATTATAAATCTAACATGGCTGTTTCATCTTAATCGATTGACCAAACATTTGTAAAAATGTTTCTTTCGAATACGAGAGGATGTTCCTCTCATTGATGAAACAACGCTGGCCTACAGCGTAAAATCAGGAATGTACTAAAAAATTTCGACGAGTGTTCGCAAGGCTCGGTAGCTCAATTGGGAGAGCATTGGACCGGATTTCCAAAGGTTGCGGGTTCGATTCCCGCCTGAGATTCACTTGTGACCCGAGTCGATTTTTTCTAGTATTTTTCTATTATAATAATTTATCTTATAAGATCGCATTGAAAATGCATAAAATATATAAAAATTATAAATCTAAAAACTTTATCTTTACTTTTCATAATTAAAGTAAACTTAATCAACGCTTCGAAAAAGTTTGAGATCCATAATGCTACATATAGATTAATTGTTACTTCGAAGCTTTAATGAAATTGTAAAATCTGCTGTTTCTTTGTGTTAATTAAGTAACTATACGGCAATAATGCTAACGATTTTATTTATTTCGCGGGATTTTCGAGAGCACTTTGACATTAATTTCGATAGTTACGAGAAGGTATTCCTCCAGCAGAATTTTATACTATACCTTGTCTCAAACCAATTTAATAAAAATGTAAACAAACCAGTTTCATTGAAAATACTCACAATTTCGGCCACTAAATGGATATAAAAACACATTCATAAGTAATAAGAAGGTTTCAACATGTATCTCACTAGTTTCTTTCAAAGATCATAGTTTGTTTAACATATTTAAAATTAATTTGAAAAACTTAATACGAAAAGTGACATTATTAATCCAATGAAAAAAATTGTCTAATCTGTGTTCGCATAGTGTTTGACCATAAAAGAGTATCTCTCAATTCATTGAATACTTCAATTGAATCGATTATGAATCGAAGACACATAGGTAATGTAATGAATAGGTAATTAGTCATGGAGATCGATCGTTGTGGAGATCCTTGGGGGAGGCCTATGTCCAGCAGTGGGCGTCGTACAGCTGATATGATGATGATGATGATGATGTATGGTAAAGATAAATACGTGATGATTATATCTGTGAGTGATGATAACTGATAATAAGGCGATCCGAACAACGAATTCGGCAGTGTTGGCAAACAGCTGTCGGGACGTAATTCTCAGCTTCTTGTCATGTTATTGGAGATAAAATATCATTTGTTGGCTTTACTGCTAAAAATATCAAAACTCTCGGGTCAACAAGTCTCGGGTAAGTTAGGGCTGGCTAACTATGTTACCTTAAGTAAAATTATTCTAGTGATAGTTAAAGCAATAGTTATATAGTTTCACAATTTTTATTAATCCTAGGTAAGCCTAAAAATTTACCGTTTTTTTTTAAATTAATAATTACCGGTATTTCATTTAAAATAATAATAACGTTTGTCATAATCATTAGTAGTGAGACCGTTTTTTGTATATTCGGTACGGATGATTAATCAACTACCTGCGGATTTGTTTGACTTGAAGTCTAAACTAAAGAATCACTTTCATAAAACATTGGAATGCACCTTTGGAAATATATATTTTAGTGTGACTGTTACAAATTATTGTCAGTAATGCAATCCTTCCTTACAATTACAATAATTATATGTTAAACTGAAACAACAGTCAATCGAATCAAACCACTGTAAACTTAACTTGACCTTCGTTTGAAATTTATTTGATAAATTTAACTCCATATAATTACAAACAATCAGAACAGTTTAGTCTTAAAATTAGTTATCAATATCGATATCGACAAGCTGCCATTCGATATCAATGCATGCAAATAAATAGTATGTTTTATGTGTTTTACTGTTTTTATGTACCTATTGTAGTTAAATGTTTATCGTAATTAAATACTTATTGTTATAATGTATATTTTAGATATGGTGCTCTGAGAAGTTCCCATTATCTCCGCAGTTTTTTTTTTATTATATTAGACTTATATGGATAAGTTGTCATCGATTTTTCAAAAAACTTGTAAATATTCAGTGTTATGGTCTTTTCATTTGCTGTCAAGCGACTAGGTCTCGGTCGTTTTTTCATAGGTGAAGACAAAAACGAAGAAGAGGATGACGGACCAGGGTTATCCGTGTTCAATGCTTAAAATAAAGATAAATAATTTAAACATCTGTTCTCATTTGAATATGTTTTTGAATATGCGGAATTGGCTTTTTAGTTTTGCTATAATTTTCTTTCTTTTACACATATTCTACATTTTGTAAGGGAAAAATACCTCCAGTGAACCCTTAAGTGGCGGCCGTTGAATTACTTTCAAATTAGATTAAGTTTACGTAGGTACATAAAAGATAATATTACAGTTACATACCTTGTACAACAAATATAAATCGGAGTTGATCTCAAAGTCCAGTTATCGTAGCAAAATGTCGTTGCTCCAGAAAAAACACGATTCAAGTCACAATAAAAGTAAATCAGTAATCAGTAAATCAGTTAAATTTGTCTATTGAAATGAAACACTTACAGGTAATAAACGCGTTATTTATTTACACAACAAATCGAGTTCAGAGTCCGTGATTTTATTTTAGGTGGTTTATTTAGTTTCCCGAAGTTTCAACACCTTTGCAGGTGCCGTGGTTGCGGGGTGACTAATTGTTTCTTGGTGTGAAAATAAATAACGCGTTTATTAATCCATAAGTGTTTCATTTCAATGAGTTATACGCGTCAAAACCTAAGAAGTCAATTTTAAATTTGTCTTACTTTAATACTAAATATATTTATTTATTTAAAAATCTAGCTAGATACCGTTTTTCTTCAAAGATTGATTTCTTATGTGAAATTTAAAAAAATATAAGTCATTTTTACTCGGTTCAATCTAAGCATTTCATTTTTCTATAATCACGAAGAACAGCACCATCTTTCGAGGCTTGAGAACAAATGCCCATTATCCGAGACTCGGAATAAAAAAAAACTACGCTAACGCGAATCTCCAACATAATAGTGTTCAATTAATCTAATCGAAGCAATCAATTAATTAATCGAATCATAAATGGTTTTACTTTTACCACATCACTCAGTAGTCTATGGTCGCAAAAATGGCGTCTTTGTTTACATTTTTATTAAATTGGTTTGAGACAGGGTATACTATGACACCTATTGCTATAACTTGAGATTGTATCGTGGGAATATGAAGAACATAAAATCCTTAGTGGCCAGTTCGCACAGCTTTATGACTGGAGTCTGGGATTGCAAATTCCAGCTAAGTTTTATAGAAATGATGCAGTTTTGCGAACTGGAAAGATCTGATATGTATGAAAAGTTCAATATTAAGAAATTTTAAATCTTAAATATATTATCATTATAGTAATGGTTTAT
The DNA here is from genome assembly GCA_927399485.1 of Calamotropha paludella. Taxonomy (NCBI): domain Eukaryota; kingdom Metazoa; phylum Arthropoda; class Insecta; order Lepidoptera; family Crambidae; genus Calamotropha; species Calamotropha paludella. The sequence goes on along the minus strand of OV656805.1, from coordinate 21,490,881 downwards.
AGTTATAATTATTTTACTTTCCATACCAGTATGTACGTTGCTTAAAAAACATTAAATATATAAATATTTAATGTTTTTTGTTATTTCTAACAAAGAGTCTGGTTTAATAGAAGAATACAAAGTAAAGATTTTTTTTGTAAATATGCAAGCGCTATTTCGGCTGATAGTAAGCGATGATGCGATCTAGGATGTGACACGCTTGCCTAGAATACATCTTTTCACTCGTGACTTAAAGACTCCTAAATTTTATGTGTCAGGTAACAAATATTATAAGACACCTCAGCTTAGTTAATAAATGAAATAAAATAAATATTTCTAACACACACCAATTAGCCTAGCCCAAAGTAAGCACTGTAAGGCTTGTGTTATGGATACTATGCTCGTCTTTATCATACAAACATCTGTACCTCGGATTCGAACTCAGGACCGCCGGTGCAAAAGGCAGGATCGCTAGTTGCATCAAACGGTCGTCGAGATATAACATAGTATCTACTTATTTCAAGATGAATTGGGTACGCTTTTACATGCATGCACAGTGGATAAAACGTGCCTGCGCAGTTGGCGGTTAGATATACCGACTTTAAACTCAGCCAAAGTTAATATCCGACATAAACACGGATGAGCTCGCGATCGCGACCGTTACAGCTTTCCAATGTTATTATTCTTCTGTAACTACGTTTTTAAATAAACTAAGTCAAACTTTGACGCGGGATTCCGTCGCTTCGGAATTACCTGGAGAACGTGTTTTTGTGAAAAATCTAAAACGAAGAGATCGAACTTAATTCTGGGATTTCCTTACAACGTAACAATTTCGAAATCTCTTACAACTATTTCTGTCGAAAAACAAAAGAGGTCGTAGTGAAAAATAGAACAAGATATTTTATTCCTTTAGTTTTGTATAAAAACTTGATTAGAGTGTAACTAAAAGCCAGCGCATCTTGTATATAAAAATCCCTAATAAGTGTAAGTCATACCCGCATAATTGTGATGTAATTATAATTTATGGGTTTCGGAGATTTTCCAATAGTTTTGCTGCAATTGCCAAATTTCATGATTTTAGGTAAACGGGAAATACCATATAGGATATTCAAAATATGTGGGCATAAACTGCCGTATCTTCCAATAGCGTAGACTAATTGGTTATTATGATTTTCGCTGTTCCAAGGGATTACATCCAGCTTGAGTATTTGATATTAATTTTAATTTGATACCTCCACACCTTCCTGAGAAAAGGGTATTCACTGACAGACATACCATTAATCCTATGAGGGTCCCGTTTTTCCTTTTGTAGTACGGAACAATAAAAAAATCAAAATGTTTCATAATATTATTATGAGATTTCAATAATTCAGTTATTTTTAATAATTTTATCGACTAATTCAATAAAGACGTAACAGTTTTGTACCGTTTTATTTTCGTGACCTGTAGCACTTAAGTTTAATTTAGTTACTTTCTAGAAGAGCAAAAATAAAGTTTATTTCCCAGTTTAAACACTTCATACCTTTAAGTTGTATATTTAGAAAGCTGTAAATTATAAAATTAAAGAAGGCAATGATATTGAGTTATTAGAGTGGCATTAAACTTTACGGGTCACATCAAGGGTATAAATATATATATATATATATATATATATATATATATATATATATATATATATATATATATATATATATATATATATATATTTCTATAAATAATACATATCTATGTATTATATATCTGTCTATCCGTTACCCTAATATCCATAACACTAGCCTTACAGTTCTTACTTTGGGCTAGGCTAATTGATGTGAATTTAAGAAATATTATTATTAAAAAAAATGGAATGTATTTATTCCTATCATGTTCATGCCCTTATACTTTTGAAGATAAACAAATCTAGTATATAAAAAGCGATTTAATTGTATGTTCATCAACATTGCAGTCTTTGCAAAGTTTCTCCGTTGAATGGCTTCGCTCGACGTGACTGTAGGTGTCTGGCAATGTAGAATAATACCAACCCTTAAAGCTGCGAATTGACGATCAGCTGTTCGCATCAGTTGAACTGACGTCCATCCAAAATTTGATCGTGAGTGTCGAATCATTAATCCAGAGTTTCAACTGACGACGCGCCACGTATTTCGCCACCAAGCTGATCGTGAGTACATGATCGTCAATCCTACACAAACAGGTAGTACACTTCCTAACAGCCCGGCCTATTGAAAACTGAAGAGCCGGAGTGACGCCAGTGAATGCGGAAATCGAGTTGGCCTAAAACCATTTGGAGTGATGCCACAGTTTTACGTCTGTACTGACGCGAAAAACAAATCGTCAATGCCCACTTTAACACATAAAGGTGTCGTACGATGCTATTAGTGATACTGAATGTAATCATCTTACACTTTCACCATCCCGTAGATCAAAAAAAAAAAATCTTTAGATCTTCACCTGTCACACATGAAGATTATGGCAAAACCCACTTATTTATTGGAGACGAAAGTTTTTTTTAAATTCATTGTACTTATTAAATATTCTAAAATTCAAATCTGCATCTAACATATTACGAAACAAATAAAAGAATGTCGTAGCATGAGTCTTAATCGTTTACTTATTTTAGAATTTAAGATACCTTTTGATTCTGAACAGACGGTACGTTAATTGTTCCGGCCGGTAATATTAGTAGTAGTATATTATTTAAAATATAATGAATTTTTTACGCACAATTCAGACTTGACTCTTATAAGGCAATAAGTACTTTAGTTTGTGTTATTTATTTCGAATGTAGAAAATATTTTGCAGGTATATCGTTTTGTAGATTTTATTTATAAAATAATTTTAACAACGCCTGGAACAATATTAATATTCCCGTTAACTCTTTCTGGTCAGATAAACATTTATCTTATGAGTTGTATCCACGTACACAGTACTTTGGACTCTGTCCATTTGAGTTAAAGCTGTCGTTTTAACCGATGGAGTATGGTTTAGGCGAAGTTTTAATATTTATCGCTTTTTATTTTTATATTTGCAAAACAAACATTTGTACAGAAACAGTTAAAGAAGTAAATTTAAAAATTTATTATTTATTTGGCTTACGTTATGTGTTTTCATTGAAAAGGGTTTTTGGGGAACGCTCTGGAGAGAAAAAGAATAAAGTTAACGCACGCTATTAATAAATAAACATCTTACATTTACCTGATGAAGCAAAATGAACATTGGAATAAGTAATATAAGAAAATAGAAGAGTACTAATAAAAAAAAGAAGGTTCATTCTGCGGGCTGTCTTATACACGACAGTGTAAGCGAAGAATGCCTATCCATTCTTATGCAATGATTCATCTCTTTAATTCGCAATTAAAAGCCAAGTGAATATTTGATGTAAACAAAATAATGCTTAATCTTTATAAGACAGTATTGTGTGTTTGTATGTTAAGTAAAACAATATTCATTATATTATTGTCATGGATTTACTTTATTTTAGTTTCGGTTTAGACTAGTGCAACTATAGCCTTCTACTGTAGTAGGTATGTATACTGAGGTCTGTCTTCATTTTAATATTTGAAAGTTTTACTGCACTGCATATATTTATATTGTTGCTAAATTTACTAGTTTTATAGCTTACGCATTAATTCAATCTGTTAAAGAAAGACGCCACTATAGACCGCGTACCTTTGACAATCGAACTTGCATCGCGCTAAGAGATTATGGTAGGCCTTCTGTACATAGTAAAATTCTTCCTGATGTTGTAATTTGGAACTTCATGATTTGAATTTGAGATTTATTTATTTTATTACTCTGATTGTTACAGATTTCAGATTAAACATTTCGAATTACCATAAGCAGCTATAAGAAGTAAGCCAAGCAGTTAATGAGGTCAATCTTATCTATCTACTACCATCGCTAAGGTTATCTTCACGAGTCAGTCTATTTCATGTCTGCAACCGACAGTTAGTTTTAAAAGGCCGTCAAGATATGGCAATCCACGAGTCAGTTACTATTGATTGAGAATACACTACCAAGTTTTCGAGTCACAAGAAGTTCTTAATACTATTTAATAACAAGATTTTTGTTACATATACACCAACTAATGTTATGGGTACTAAGAGTCAGGTACAAATTCAGGCTCGTATTCATCACACAAACATCTGTTCCTTCCGGAATTCGAACATTATAGCTTCTAAAGGAGGAGGAGGAGCTTCTTCTAAACTGACTCCCGTTTGGCCAACCGGCAGTCAGTTAAATACGTAGTTACTGATAAATGAGTGGCGGTAAAGAATCAAACGATAATCTACCTTTTTGATATAATGAATTTTGGAGTAGCATTCATTCGATACTGTTGAACTTCATATTAATTAAAATTATTATCATTATAGCATATATACGTGAGTCCTCTTTGTTTATTCTATCCATTATTTAACATCTATAGTGCAAGATCTTTTTAATTTAGAACTAAATAATTGATAGAGTCATTCGGGGTAACAGCACACGGCGGGTGGGGGTTCTGAGGTCTGTGTTTGTAACACTGAGTGGCACTAGGTGTTGCCGTTTAAGAGCCACGTGTTGCGCCGACGCAATTTTAATTTGATCTCAAAGTGTGATTATTGCCAATATAAATAATTTAAGACAAGATTTATTTATAATAGATATAATACAAAGAGTTCTTAATTTTGTTATTTTTAATGCTCTTACTATATTTTTCACAAGATTTAATAAATGTTTATTACTGCCAACCTTAATTTTATTCTCTTAGAAATCTGAATGCGTTTTACTGGCGTAATTTTACCCACATGACGGGTCAGGAGTACGCATTGGAAAAGTTTTAAGTTATGCCTACGTATGGCTAAAACTAATTAGCCTTGATGGTAAATTTTCTTGAAAACTGGAAGTTTATTAAATATTCTACTGGTTTAATATCATAACATGTCAATTATCTAATTCTTGATAGGTCTTGGAGGCCATTCCAAGAAAAAGTGCGTGCTCTTGACTCGACTTGAATGACTTTACGGATTTTCGTAACCAAAATAAAAAAACCCCTTATGAATTGTCACATCATTAAAAATTATTTAAGAAACCGTTTACATTCTGCGACGGTTCTGTTTAAAGAATTTTTTTATTCTTCTCCAAAGTTATAGTTAACTTTACCCTTGGATTATACGTTCACTTTCAATGAGCGAAAAATAACAATGAAATATTTTTTATATTTTAAGGTCATTGTAAAATTAGTGTACAGTTTAGATATCAAATCAACATAAAGTAAGACATGTTGATATATTAACGTAACTATTCAAACAGGACCCAACTCCTACACTTTAATGAGAATTAGGTTGATTTAATTCAAAATAAAAATGAAACAGTTTTGAAGACATTTAAGATAATATTTGACCTATGAATAACTTAATTAATTTTTGTCATTGACGTACTGTTCTGATAATTGATTAAAGTAAATTTATATCTTTACTATCTACATATAATTACTTATACAGCAGGTAGTTTCTGCACTTGGTTTGTAAGTGGCTTAAAATCTATTCGAAAATATTTCTTTCACTTTATGAAGCTTTATTTTCGTATCAAACTAAACATATGTTGGAGTTTTATTCTTATAAATTTAAAGTTACGTAAACTACGTAAACTAACGTAGTTCGACTTCAATATTACCTTCAGGCATTTTTTAAAACGTAATATCTATTTGCGTCGTAAGCATAGTCAGTCTTTTTCGAAATCCTGGCTAAGAAATCGTTATAAATAATGAACGAACACTTAAATGATGCGTCATAAAAGGTGCCTACTAACTGCAATAAAAAATGATGTCAGGTTCTTTAGCTTTGATATAAATAGGTTGGATATTCTTAATGTTCATTGCAAATATGTATTCCTTTATCACTTTGTCCTTTACGAGGATACGGAAATACACCTACAGAAAAGAAGAGAAAAAGAAAAGCTGCTTTCGTATTATTTTGCAACACATCAAAATATGGAATAATATTATTTTATTACGTAATGATCAACGAGTTCTGGAAATATCTAAATGGCAAGAAAAAAAAACAACTTGAGTATAGTACACCTAAAATAAGATAATGATTGTTTGTCTTACCATTTATAGTAATCATTTTATAATTGTAGGGTTATTGAATATTTCTGGCATATTCACAAACAAAAACATTTCAAATCAAAATTTAAAGTACGGGTTTTCATAAAAAAAAACTTTTTATTAGAGATTTATAAATAAATGGCAATCAATTTCAAGGGGGTTATTTTTACATTTGTTATGACGTGGTACTACATTTGTAATATTTTTTATCGTTAGTATTCAATATTGCAATGTAAAAAGATGCGAACCCTTTGGAACTTTAAGAGATATATCTTCGGTATGAAAAAAGTTTACGAATGAATGTTCAGTTTCTCCAACGTGAAAGGTTTGCGCGAAATGTCAGATCTCGTAGTTTTAATATCTTACGATTGATGATATTCAGGCAGTGTTTCTACAAACTAAACCGGCTCTATTTTTCGTGACCACTCACATACTGGGGTAAGATACTGCTCTCATCAATCACATTCACAATGAAAGCAATGTTGATAAAATCTCTAAAGGCTTCGCGTGCTAATATGAGAGAAGCCGTTTGAATAAAATGTTTCCCATTCGTAGAACTGTTTTGATGAAATAAATCACTTAGGTGTACTGATTATAAATCTTATAAAAAAGTTCCTTATTTTTCTTTCTATATTTAGTTTGTAATATATAAGACTTATACTAATTAAGAAACTAGTACGAATAATAGTTATGAATACTCCTTTTTGAATTAACCGTTATTTATACACTATAATTGTTTTAAGGAATAAACCTAACAGACAATTCAAAATATCTATGGATTGGAATCATAAAAAATTTATAAAGAGTTTGTGGCAAATCTGCTCTAAGATAATAAATTACTATATAACACCTATGGCGATGGTAAGTAATAGTTACAGTTACATATTTTTCTTAGGATTGTGTTTTAAAAATAACAAACATAAATAGAATTATACTTTTATAATTTTTATGTATTTTATGCATTTTGCAATGCGATCTTATAATATAAATTATTATAATAGAAAAATATTAGAAAAAATCGACTCTAGTCACAAGTGAATTCTCAAGCGGGAATCGAACCCGCAATCTTTGGAAATCCGGTCCAATTATACTTGACATACGTATGAACTTACTGTGGACCTTGTTGATATATTATCAATCTTAAAGTATGAATTAGATATAAAACTTATAATATTATATTTTCCAAAGTATGAATAACATTTTGCTGACCTTTTTTTAAGCGATTACCTATTTTGTAGGTCAATGAATTCGTTTTTAATTCAAATCACCAAAGAGCAACCTCCGCAATTGTATGCTCAGTGTGATAATCGCTACACCATTCAGGTATAAGAGGTATTGTGTCAACAGTTCAACTGTTGTAAGATTTCTTGGGTTCAAACGCTAACATTGGGTTTACGTAAGCAAAATAGCTACTCTAAAGCGTAGTCAACATTGTTTTGTAGGGTTGGTAAGCTCTGAGAACAAAGTCTAAACTTACATATGCACTTTATATAATGCTATCGATATGCTCCAAAAGAAAGGATAAGGTACGTTACAGGGATGTTCTCGACCTTTATATTCTGAAACATAAAATCTCTAACCAACGTATAGATCTAACTTTAATCGTTAAAAACACGTATTAAAATATATGAAAGAGTAAGAGTTCACTATCTATAGTGGTTTAAACAGAATATAAATCTTACGATTATTCGCCTTGACATACATATAACAGACTATTTGAGAAGAATATTGAAAGTACACAGAATTCACAGCTCAAAACTCATTCGGTTCATATTTTCAGTAATTATTTGTTGGCAACTTTTGGAAATTCCTTAGCGGCAGTTTGTACTCTGCCGCCAACTGTTTATATGAGTTTGATTTTGTAATTTTGAAGGTAAACAAATTCTTTGCGACAAAATTAATTATTTTGCAAACAATGTTTTAATTGATGTTGTATTTTATACATTTAATAGATGTTATATGTATAGACTCAACACGTCGTAAACCCGGTTTAAAAGTTTATCGGGCTTCCCTTTGAGCTTTTTATAAGCTTTACCTAAAAAAACCTTTGTTTCAAGAATAAAACTTAGTAGTGTGGTCAATGACTCGATCTTTTTATGCGGTAGTATAGCTAACACTTAAGATTTTACTAGAAATATGCTAATGGAGGAAAAGAATTTTATTGTACGTTCATCTTAAAAGCTACATTAGGTACTTTACACGATTTCCATTTCAAGCCATTTTACATTTGCGACTTTCGGCTTTTGTCCAAGTCCAATCCGACTGCTGAAGAGATTTTTCGATTTATTCAAAACGTGCAAAGATTACATAATATTACATACATATTATGGTCGCGGGTAAAAGCCGTGGTTTATCCATTAAAAAATAACACACTCACTTACGTGCCATAATTCTTGGTTTAATTGCAGAGAGAGCGGATTTTGTTAGTTTGTTTAAATGTGACCGGTAATTACAGGAACCACAGAAAATTTGATTATTTTTTTCTTTTTTTTTCCTAAAAAATTATCATTTACATCTGCGAAGATAAAACTCGATTCGCTTCGGTTAAAGCTGCAATCTCAACCGATGGGCTACAACTGCCTTTACGTCTAATCTAAGCAAAGACGGGGCTGTCCACTAGTTGACGTATAATATACGTTTTGTGTTAACATATTGGACATGTACATCCTGTTTTTAATGTTTTTCTGCTTGTATATTCAAAAGAAACCTTAAAATTGAAAATGCATAAAAAAACTTATAAACTTATGTATCTAAATGCTTTGGGATGATGATGTTAGTAGATCTATAGTAAATATCCAAACGTTTTGATATCGAAGTCAAAATGATTTTAACCTAACAATAACAACCTACGAAATGGTAAAAATAGATGGTATTAATATTTTGTGTGACTCAAAATAATATGAATGAAAATGTATTATTATTCGTGGTTTCGAAAGCAATCGCACCATCATTTTGCAATGACTGGGAGCAGTATTAGCGATGTTTTTTTATAACCAATAACAGATTTATTCTCCTATTTTTCAAAGAAAATCTTTTGTAATGCGCGGGTTATACTGAAAGTTTCTGGAACTGGCCACACATAATACAATTTTATAAAAAAACAAATATGGTTTTTGAAAATGGATCTCCTCTGAAAGAGACTACGTTGCGTTGATGTGATTACCATTTGTTTTGACATTGTGGCATTGTTTTGACAATTTTATGGCGGCAGTGTAATAATTTCTAGACAAGATAATATTCGCGCCATGAATTAATATGATTTTCGCTTTAGCCTTTGTCCACAGTAAAGTTACTGGGGTTAATTGTTATTTGGTGATGAAGCTCCATCTCCCAGTTCAATGTATTACTGGCTCAGTGAGTTCAGATGTGGACGTGATGATTTCTATGTCAATTTACGTAAAGGTCGATCACCAACTGCTGTTACTGAGACTGATAGGTACAGATAACATATAATTGATAAAAAAATGGGAACAGAATTTAAAGAAGTCTATAAATGTAATAAGTGGTTAGTTAAGATTTATTAATTGTTATTTATAACCGCAGCTATTATCCTTTTAATGAATTAAAAGAGGTGTTAGGTAAATGATGTAGGTGTTACTACTTAATAACTGACTAACTTAAATATTATACAATGGACACTACTTTAACCCCAAAAATTAGAAAAATACGTTTAATACATTAGAATAAAACACTTTTTTATGGATTTTGCGCATATTTTATTTTGTTTTTAATACTGACGTTTAAAAAACGTCACGTTTAAAATATGTTTTGTTAAAAAAGTGTTTTATTCTAATGTTTACTGTGCGCGGAAGTGTAAGAACAAAATACGTTTAATACAGTTAAAAATACTTACACGTCAGCAAAGTTGTACGGTTTAAATAATATATTTTTTTTACGGATTTTGCGCATCATTTATTTTATATTCTTGTTTTTAAATTTATTGAAGAGATGCCGTGATCATGATCTCATCCTGCACTGTGTCCGAATTTTTTCTAATTGTGGCATACGTCGGAGGGCCAGGATCTTACAACAGGCAAGCAAATAACCACTGATCAGTTTGATTCGGGAACATCGTTTTGATTTAAATATATTAACAATTAGGAACGTGCCCGATTAAAATATTGTGAAGGTAGTAGAAAATATATGACAACTATTATCTTAGTCATCCTGTGATCACGGCTCCTGTAAGGAGTCGAAACGTCAGGATTAAATACAAAATAAATTATATTTAATCCTGACGTTTCGACTCCGACGAATAAATTATGCACTACATCCGTAAAAAAAGGGTTTTATTAAAATGTATAGTGTGTGCGGAAGTGTAAGAACTAAAAGAAGTTGTATTGTGTTACGAACCGAGTGCATAATTTCTTCATGAACATTTAACGGTACGAATGCTTTGCACTTGATGTCTATCGCGTGATTTAAAAGATGACCAGAATCGACTGCTTATACAGTGGTGTCCTAAATTGATAAAAATATAACAAAGGAAGATCATTGATTGTATATAATATTGTTACAGGCGATAAAACTTAATGATTCGAAAGAAAAAGTCAATCGAAATAATGATTTTATCCTTTTGAAGGTTTACCGACGAAAGTTAAGAAAATCGAAGCATTTCTAAGAAAATGGTTGCGTCTCTTTTCTGCATATCATGACATTGCACAACAGTAATGCTTGAAAACCAAAGAGGTATGTAAATACTTGATAGCTGAGTGTTTGTAAAAGTTTGTCAAAATGTCCTCGTAAAGTCGTCCTTCGTCACGGTAACTAAACTGGTGACTTATCCGTAATCCATGTGATTGTTTTTATATCCGTCACTTAAAAATATATCCAAAGGCTAAGCTCTGAATCGGCGGTAAAAGCATTCCAAGAGGCCATTTAAGACGTTACTCAGGAAGACTGGGTCAACTACTTTATACAATGGCTCCAAAGAATCCAAAAGTCTGTGAATAGTGATGGAATGTACTTTGAACAACACGAAATATATCATGAATGTAATGTGTTATTAATGATAATGCAAAAACTTTTAGTAAGATCGAAATACCAATTTCGTTACAAGATTTTAATGATGCATGGAGCGAAAACAAATAAAAATATTATTTGTTTTAGAAATAATGACGTCTTGTAATATGAGAACGATTTAAATAACACGATTTAACAATTGTGGCAGGGAGCTATGACATTCTGATGGTTTTAAGTGTTGTCTTATTACGAAATATACTAAGGCATATAATTATCGATTTTAACAAAGATGATAAGATAAAATCAATTAGTAGAGCTGTTACCCAAATGCTAATCGTGGTGGGTTTGCGTCCCACATCACTCCTGAGACAAATAGATTTGTTGTAGTTAACAACGGTCAAAATGTTAAAATCTAACTTAAATGCTCAACTAACAGAAATATATTTACTGCCTAAACATTTTTTCTTGTAAAAATATTCCTAAGTAGATGAATGCGTTTTCTTTCGTGTCCGTAGACTTTAGGGTTTCTCTTAGTAATTTATCTTTACTCAGGACGAGAAAAAAATCTCAATTCCTCGAGAATTTGAGAAATCAATAAAAATAAAAATTAAAGTAATTATAAAAACGCGCATATAAATAATATGTAACATGTTTCAATGAAAGACTGTGATGTTATTAACATAGTAATTTCTAAATATGAAAAGGATTATTTCTTAAAAATAGCAAAATGTTTTGTTCAAATAAGTTATATAGTCATCAAAATGTTACTAGTAATTTTGTTGATTTAATGTTACTATTTATTTTATATTCAATAAAAGATTATTCTAGTACATTTATGAACTAGTAGGGACCTAACCATTATAAAAAAGTGAAGTACTACCCTACTCTTTTTTATATACATCAGCCAAGAACAGTTTGTTTAATTTGTTGTTGATTTATTAATTGATAAGTGCAATTTAGGGTAACTAACAATTTACCACCTGATTTAATTGATCTCATTTATTAGTCTAAATTGTATTCAAGAAAAGTATGGAAAAAAACATAGCATTTAAAAAAATCTATATACTCGAGAAACTCGAGAAATCTTTGTCGAGAAACCAGAAACACTTGAAGTCTTTTAAAAAGAAAGTTAAGAAATCTGCAGTCAGCCTGTAACTGCCATCTTTAAATTTAATAGGGTGGGAGTTCTTCAAGACAAGAACATAATATCGCTACCGTGACCTTCATAGATAAAATAAGTAGTTATGCTCCATGAAATTTCATTTCCTATCAGATTTGTTTGGGTTGGTTTCCTTGGTTTTTATCTGAAACTGAAAGGTCAGATTCAAATCCAAGAATGTTAACACAAGGAGGCACCAGAATAACTAAATTTAACATTAAATGTGGCAACTACAGAGGTTTTGTGGTGAACTGGCTTCATGAAATAGATGTGTAAAGGTACACGCTACTAGGCAATTGAACTATGTAGTTCTTGCCAGGCGCGATCTTAAAGATGAGGTTGCTTCTCCTATTCGAAATCATCCCTTCTTTCACCGTGGTTTACAGTACATAACGTATATAGCTCATTGGTTCAGTCTGGTTTGACACATAGGCACTTTGTGTTAGATGGACTAAATCACTGTTCTCTGTTGAATCACTTCGTTTTGAGTCCAATGTTCCAGGAATACGCCATACCATCGGCAGGTCGGAATTGACCTCTTCGCTTATTTTTGCTTCTACATGTGTCTTTAAACGAATACTTATTCAAGTTTCAGCAGATGGGCAAAACGCACTTTTGAAAAGTGTTACCTTTGAGATCTACATTCCTATTATGCGATAAAAATATCAATATCCGAAATCTTAAGTTCACATAACAAAAGTTCACACCCCTTGTTTAAGCAACTTTAATTTTGTAAAATCGAAATCGTAGTGACTCATATATTCTTACAAAATCGTTCACACTTACCGTGAAAAAACAAACGATAGCTATTCCCCAAAGGTTTACGAGACAAGAAACTATTTTGTAGTACAATACTGTGTAAACCAATGTTAACTGCTACAGTAGATAATGTATTGATATAACGTACACTTACACGCAGGGGAATATTTGGAAATAACTTAAATAGATCACACCCGTATTTAGTCTTTTATTTGATTGTGGATCAGTGATTAGAGACTTTTATCTGATAAGGGAAGAGGCGGTTCCCTTAAGGGAATAAGTGAATAGCGCTTAGAACCCACTTGACCCGGCATTATTCGATCAAACCCATAGACGGGTCGTAGATGAAAGGAATGATATATATCGTGGGACTAATACGCGAATGTGCTAAGATTCAGCTCTATTCAAGCTGAAGCATAGAACAAAGACTGTCGTGTTGAAGTGCACTTTAAATGTTACTTCACAGGAAGGTCACTAAATTTCCTTTTTTATATTTTACTTATATATGCGTAAGTAGATAACTGTTATTTTTGGGTGTAGTTTTGGGTTATCACTTCCCATTGTTAATGAGTTTTCTCTTTTGGGTTTTTTAATAGAACAAGAATAGTAAGAGTGAGTAAAAATTTTATAAGGCCAAAACTTAAGAACTTTTTTCGTATTTTGTTGATATTTTTGTTAAAAGAACATGAATTACTTCAATTATATGGGTAAATGTAAATATCCATTATAATTAAACAAACTGAAACACAAATAGTAATTGTATATATAACAAAATCAAAGTAGAGAAGTAAGGAATGGCGTTTTTTAATTGTTTTCAATTTCCACCATGCGCTAAAAAGAATGTTTTGAAAGTTTGTACGCTGCATGATTAATGAATTATTACTGTACGCCTTCCATAGGCCCAAAAATTGTAAGCAGTGTTTTTTTTTCAAATTATGGAATTTTTCTGCGAAAATCAAATCAACTGCCAAACGTGGAGGTAACATAAAATAACAAAAAATGTAATATATTTAGTTCTTACACTTCCGCGCACATTACACATTTGAATAAAACACTTTTTTACGGGTTGGAGTGTTCCACCTGCTTGGGATCCAATAATTAATAAATGAATACCTACAAAAGCACATATTGCAAGACCTGATGATGTAGTTAGCTCTTTTTGCAAATAGTAACAGTAAGATGGAGGTCGGTCACCCTGCCCGAGTTTGTTTTGTGAGTTCTTCTCGGAATGGCCTCCCAATTTCCGAACTGGTAGTAGACTCAGTAGTATACAATGTAATCGTAGTGAGAATTTAATAACTAAATAAAATGTAAAAATAAAACAATTTGATTTATATAAAATAATTTTAACAATTAGGAATGTGCCCGATTAAAATATTGTGAACGTTGTAGAAAATACATGACAACCATTATCTTAGTCATCCTGTGATCACGGCTCCTATAAGGGAGTCGCAACGTCAGGATTAAATATAAAATAACATAAAATATGCGCAAAATCCGTAAAAAAGTGTTTTATTTAAAAATCTAATAATTCAATTAATATTTTTTAATTAAATATTCCAACTCTATAATGTAATAATATATAATACACCAAAAGCGTATTCAACGTGTTTTTCTTCATTCATCTGTTAAAAAAAGGTGAAATGCTAAATTAACGTGTTGCCGATAACGGTTGAAAAATGGAAGGGATTTGTATCGGAATCAACAATCTTATTGAAGATTAATGGTCTACCGAAAAATTGTGATGGCGAAAAAACTGTAAACATTTATTTTGTCAAGGAGCTTTCGAATTAAAGGTTCTTTCAATTTACAAATCGAAGGCGAATAAATTCATTTACAGGTAAATATTGCTTTGCTTTGCCGCACTCCCTTTTTATTTTATTGACATTCGCTTTTAATAATTAAGTTTATTGAGTTTGCTAAAAGTTTTTTTTTATATTTATTATCAGTTGAAATTTATAAATCAAGTAAGACATACAATTTAGTTTTTATTCTTAATTCCACTAATTAAGCAATTATTTATAAACATCAGCACCTGTCGATATGACTTACAGTAAAAAAAAATACTTGAGTTGAAACCTTTGTAAGAGTACAAACACTTACATGTTTTTACATAATGTGGGATATTTATTTGTTTAAAGCTTTGTTTGTTTTGTAAACACTTTCGAAATAGACAAATGAAATAAGATGTTAATTTGTTTAAAGCTTTATTTGTTTTGTAAACACTTTCGAAATAGACAAATGATATAAGATGTTTCTTTGTTTAAAGCTTTATTTGTTTTGTAAACACTTTCGAAATAGACAAATGAAGTAAGATGTTTATTTGTTTAAAGTTTTTTTTGTACACACTTTCGAACTAGACAAGTGAGTACAATGAAACAAGTTTCTTTCAGTCCATTTAATGAAATTATTTTTGGTCGTGGTCATATTGGACCGCATTCATAGGAGAACACTAATCATGAGTATATTAAGCAAAAGAAATAATATTGCTATCTTCACTATATTGAAGTACGTTAATTTTCCTACTGACTCAATGTTTTGGTAATAGAATAATTCCCATTAACACTAACATACATTGTCACAAAGAGACTAGTAACAGCCAGATTAGCAAAATATATTAACAAATTAGCAGTACAGATCCCGGACACTTTCCAAAGCTCTTTTTTCTGACCATACAATAAAAGCAGTTTTTCTTTGTTCCAAGTATGGTATGTTTTTAGTTTCACTTAGTAAGAGATGTTATTTAATTATGTTTATTTGTATAGATTTTGACACCCAAGATAGCTTCTGTTGTTCCTTAATAATAAGAGTCAATAATTGTCAAACTTGTATACATATGCTTGTTTTTATCTGGCTTATTTTTTAACAATAAAACAATTAGATTTTAAACAATTGATTACTTTACTTTAAATTAAAATTCTTGAGACACTGTTTTTGTTCATATGCAGTACAAATTGCGGACTTAATGCTATTCCGCATTCTCTATCAGTCAACCGGAGAGCCCTGTACAGAAACAGTAAACGGCGTAACATAGTTATTTATTATTACAAAATGGAAGGCAATACAAAGAAACAGATATATACTTTTATAAATAACACAAGTTGTAAAATTATAATATACAATATACACATATTATACACATTTATAATGATATAAATATATAAAGATTAAAATAAATACTGTAAAAATATATATCTGATGAGTTATAAAATGCAATCGAGAAAAAGGTCAGTCATTAGGTTAGGTTAGGATACAAAGAGAGAGAAAGAGAGAGAGAGAAAATTCAAAAATAATCTGCGAACCAATCGCTTAAAAGTTATTTTAATGTTGTTGTATATGAGCATGAAGTATGTTCCACGAGAGGATCCTAAGATCCTGACGCTGGCTAATAGTTATAAAAATAATATTTCTGGCTATAATAAACACAAGAATATTTATAGAAATATATATAAATATCCATAACTCAGATACAAAAGCTCGTATTCATCACACAAACATCTCCCCTTCCGTGATTCGAACCCAAGACCGCCAGTGCGAAAGGCAAGATCGCTACCTTTGCGTCAACCAGTCGTCAAATAAAAAGTCGTTACATAAAAGTTAAAGGACATTTTCACTAAGGTAAAATAATTGCAATCTCTTCTCACTTGCTGCAGTACATATAAAATTGTCATATATTTGCATACATCTACTTGTCTATAATTAGTGAATATTATATTGTAACCGGAACGCATCGCATAGCGGAGTACTGCCGGTTCGATTTAGATGAATCGGAACGCTTCGTTAACTAGTGGCGCCTTCGCGCCAATAGATAGTTTTGGGAGTCGAGGAAACGAAACTTTAAGCTAAAGGTTGTAAAAAGTGAATATGAGAATTAAAGTGACGTTGAAATGACTATTGTGTTTCCAATTATCAATATATGTATAACAGAACCTTGAACTAGCCGTGCTACAATATGTATTACTATTTAATGATTAACATATACACAGTACCTATATAGAGTAAATGCTTATAGAAGCGTTAAACTTTTGGTATGTAAAAAACTTGCAAATTTCTCCTAAAAATCCCTTATGGCAGCCTAAAATGTCAAATGCCAGTGACAAAGAGGAAGATAATCTCATTCATGAGGTTAATACTCCAAAAACTCTGCCACCATTAACTTTAATGCCGCTCAGCTGAGAGGTTTATGTTCCATTAACATAAGCGATATGTGAATGAACGTGTATTATTCATAGAGCGTGTCGCAGACAGCTGGTTAAATTTTTATTAATTTAATATCCCGGTTTAATAAAAAGTGTTCCTGTTTCTAAAATTAGTATTTTAGGCGACGCAGTTATTTCGTCCTCATCAAAACCATTTATTTAAGACCTCACAAAAAAATTATGGTTCAGATCAATGGGAGAAAAATTCAAAGAAAATTTATCTATGAATGGAAAATTATATACGATAAATTTTGACATAAAAAATGGGTTGAAAAAATGCACTTCCGCTTAGATTGATCCCCATTTATCGTGAGGTATCCTATTGTTACGTATTTACTATACGAAACTCATATTATTGTGATAATTTATTGAGCTAGTAATGTTTTGACGTTCTCTTCTGTATTATTTTGCATGTAGATTTAGTCCATTAAAAAGTTACATTTTTGGTTGCGTTTGTCAGAGGACGTAATTTTATTTTTAAGATATGAAGGGGGATTAGTGTAAAGTTAAATCCAAGTTTGTGGGGTTGCAACCCTTGTCCCACGGCCGCCATCTGGGAAAAAGAAGTTCAAATGGTTTTTACGGTTTACCTGCCAAATTATAGGTCTCACACAAAAAATAGTTACTATTCAACTCGTAAACTGCAGAGCTGAAAAACTTCCAGCACCCCCTGAAATTAATTTTCTGCAGATGCAAAGGAAACTGTGGAGCGATATGTGGATATCGAAAAGCAGGCATGAAATGCTCTGCAGTGTGCTTCCATTGTTCTGGGGAGACTTGCAGCAACATAATGGAGCTCTCAAAATGAATTGAAGAAAACGATTTTGAAGATGAACCGCCGACATTGACGCCACTTTCTTCCCCGGTTCTCCCTCAAGCATTTAATATAGAAAGCCAACCAGAACAGCAGCCTGGTCTATTAAACAGACCGAGGACAGAGTAGTTGTGATTTAAAATAGATATAATTAAAATCTAATCTAATAATATTGATTAAAATTGATAGAGAATAACCGTGGATTATGCCTACTGCGGATACCACGTAAGAAAAAGTGTCTCCAGAACCTACCTCGTCGGTGGTGGGGAAAATAGTCAATAATTAATTAATAACAATATTGCATTATCAATAATTCAAAAGATTAACATCGAGAAAATAACAAGATGATAAAAAATTATAACAAATCATTAATATCTACATATGTATAGTTATGAATACTGAAGAATAATATTCGTTACGCAGCGCTGTTAAACTTTGACTAATGAATAAATTAAAAAAATATTTATAAAGAAAATAGCTCCTTAAAACACCATCTATAAAAATAGTCTGATATTTTTCTTGTTTTGTAAAATGATTAGAAAAAAGTTATATCGACAAATATACATTTTTTCTCAAATTTTTATGGGTTTTCGCTAATAACTTTTTTAAAAGTTACCAGAATAAAGTTTAAAATAATTTTATTTGAAACAAAAAATGTCATTTTTTGTGAACACTGTAGTTTGGCAGATAAACTGTAAAAACCATTTGAACATCCTTTTCCAAGATGGCGGCCAAGGGGCAAGGGTTGCACCCCACAAACTTGGATTTAACTTTACACTAACCAACCTTCATGTCTAAAAATAAAATTGCGTCCTCTGACAAACGCACGCTAAGCCCAATAAAATGTAACATTTCAATGGACTTATTATTATTTTTTACTTTTAACTTAGTTGTAAGGCATACTTTATAAAAACCTGCATATCAAAAATCCGGCATAGTTTCTACTATATTTTTTAAGGCCTCGACAGCGTATCAATCTATAATCTAAAAACACAAATTTGTTGTTTGTGTGTTTGTCTGTCCGCTCTTTTTCCCTCTGTTTTTCCATTGTATACGCGTTACCATAGCAACGCGTACCGGGTCAGCTAGTAGGTTAACAAATATTACAAAAATGTTGCTTTTATTAAAGAGCCGTTCGAACATTTTAGATTACACAAGTAAAATTTAAGGTTTGTAACTATTTAACCTATTTCTTTACTAGACGCTATTGTTATTTCAAGAAATAGTAAAACAAGATTTCTTTCTGCTTATAAATTTTATTGAAATAACTCCAAAATAACTCATAGCAAATAGAAAAGAACCATGAGGTTCATTTTATAAGGTATTTTTTTAAAGGGGAAGGTATTTCCAGTAGTCTCGATAATTCCATAAATTGATAAAAAATTAAAGTTGAATTATCACAACATCAAAAATTCCTAAGAATGTCGTTAGCTGCCACATTTTTTAAATAATCACAACACTAGTGTATGAACCTATTTCCTATATTTACTTACGAATTTTACATATCAATGGCTCTTACGTCGACCTCCGTGTGTATATAATTACGTACGCTATCCCAACTGGACCCATGTCAGTGTCAGTACGGCTATTTGACTTATTTTTGAATTATATTAACAACGATTTCCGACGTGTACACGTGATAATATAAACATAAAGAACACGTAATCATTACAAACTAGGAAAATCAGGTAAAATGATACAGAAAATTAGTGTGGATAGCTTTAAGAGAAGCAACTGACTGTAGCGAAACTATTTAGAGTTATCTGGGTAGTTATAAGTTATTATTAATAATTATTTAAAGATGGAAAAAATACATTTTTCCCCATGTGGAATAGAAATAGAAATAGAAATAGTGATTCAGAAATACCCACAACACTATTTCGATGACAGGATTATTGTTACAAAATGACATATGAAACTGTTATATCAAAGCATCAAAAATGTCCAGAGGGCCTACCATCATCTTTTAGCGCGATGCAAGTTCGATTGTCAAAATGAGACACCACTATACGCGGCCTATAGTGGCGTCTCTTTTTAACAGCTAAACTTGAATCGCTATAAGACGTGATGGTAGGGGTTCATGTCTGATTAAAAAATAAAAAAGGAAAGCGTTGTTTATATTCGTAAATATAGTATCACATAATAAGATAAATCCTATTTTTCACAGATATCTTTTATTTTTCCTTATTACGACATATGAATGGCCGATGATAAATTAAAAAACAAGGTAACGCAACGTTATTTCATTTCTTTAACCCAAAGTTTGGAGGGAAATAACAAAAATGGCGAAAATCTAAATTATCTCCAGATGGTTCAACATAATTCTATTTGCTCTGTTTTTTCCGCTAAACTCACGCTTTTTCCATTTCTCGTGCAAATTCTTAATGTAACGACAGTGGATTAGAATATAATTATACTAATTTTAAAATAACATTCTGAAAATATAGTCAAACATACTTGCTATGGAACTAATTTGTTATATTTATTTTCATTTGTATCATTAATACGTTATAAAGGTAAAATATATAAAGGTAACGTTTACTTACCTATACTTGCGAACTTTTGTCTATTTTAAATTACGCGGCATATAGTTTATAGCGCACACATATAAAATAATTTGCGGTGAAATTATTGTAAAAAAAATTTGAAGATTAGTAGTTTTTGTGTCGGCCGTCTATTTATATTCGGAAATAATGTCATCGTCAAAAACTCAATAATACTCCCATCAAAAGCATAACATGTCCAAAAATAGACAAGTCTCACAACTCAGTTCTTCTGCCTTGTAAAGTTACCTTAACTGTTTGACATATGGAACTGACAAGTGTTTATTTAGGTACTCTAGAGCTTCAACGCAAGATAACGCATTTGAGTGTCCTATTTCGATTCAGAACACCTTAAGTTGGATGTTCACAAATAAATCCAATGGCAACTATCAACCTAGTCAAATCATTGAACCTCCTTCCTTAATAAATTAACTTTATTTGTGACTTTTTCTGGTAAATATATTTGGTTTGATATTATTTATACTTGAGAAAATATAGTTTGATACTGGTGACATATGTCTAGTCCTAGGATAATAATATTGATACAATCGATCATCACATTATCGACTGTATTTGTCACTTTTTAAAATTGGAAATGTGATTTATTGGGCACCAAGAGAAATTATTAATTCGAAAGTTTTATTGAAAACAAAAGCATTCGAATGAAATCATAGATAACTAAATAAAACCACTTTCACCGGATTCAGGACGCTTTTTATTTTATTTTTTATATTTAATGCTTATGTTTTAGATTTCAAATAGATAAATGTTTATGCTCATTGCTTTTATTTATCATCGGAATAATCATTACTCGAGTCACTGGAGCAATTTTGCTGATTGATAATCTTAATAGCTGATATTGTCTATTTTTGTATGTTTGCAATGAATAAACTCAAAAACTACTAAGCAGATTTCAAAAATTCTTTCACCATTGGAAAACTACATTCATGCTGAGTAACATAGGCTGTATTTAATTCTAGAAAAAATTTTATCCACCCGTGCGAAGCCGGGACGGGCCTCTAGTTTTTAATAATTTCATTAGGACGGCCGTAGCTCATCGGTTGAGATATCAATTTTATACCAAGCGGACGGAGGTCGATTTTCGCCGATGTACTAAAGACGGTTCACTCGAGGGGTAATAGGAATATTAAAAATATAACGCATTATTATTATTTTAATGTTATATTAACTCTTTTTACTCCATCAACTTCAAATCAAAGTTTATTAATTCCCCACTGTTGGTGCATAGAGTTCCAATATGTATTAAATAACCGCAGGGTAGGATGCTTCTTAAATAATAAAGTGTATGATCCACAAAATAAAAACGGTTATGAAATACTTTATTTAGCACCTCAATGCACATTCAGCTTGCGAAATGCCAAAAAAGTTCTTACAGAATAGCAATGATGCTTTTACCGTAATCTCTTGATTAGATCAAAGTGGGATAAGAATATCACTACGTTCGCTCCATTGACTCAAGTCAATGGTTTGCTTATTGTGTGGTCTCGCTTAGATGTTATTTTTTCTTTACTTTTCTTTATTGTGTTGTAAACAGTCCTATTTAAATACGTTTTCAGTTTTAAAAGCACTTTCCTAAAAGCAGTTTCAATACTGGTGTTTCAAATTTTGGCAGTGCACGCAAGTAAACAGGATAATTTGAGTACTTTTATTCGAGAAGTTTATTGGCAAACTTAAAAAAATATAACAGCTACTTAAATTCCATTACATGATTAAGTTTTGGTTACATGTTTTATGCTTATTTGACATAATTAGGTTCAAAATATCTAGTATTATTTCAGCTTGAAATTAAAAGCAAGAGCAAAAGCAAGATGGATCTTCTGAATGGGATTCCCGGAGCGCTCGTTAGTTGTATCAGTACTCGATCCTGTGTTATTTTTTAAATAATAACGTATTGGAAGCTTTTTGTAAGTCAATGCACCTTGGACAACTTGTTATCCTGCCTCCTGAAGCACGAAAGAGCTTGAGGTAATAAGTTATACGTGATAACTAATAAGACTAAAATTTTAGGCAACTCACAAATTTCGCTTGTTTCCCTCCTGCTACTTAACGGTTCAACCGATTCGAACGAATTTTGGCATGAACATACATAATTATAACCTGACGGACATAGGCTATGTAAAAAAAATATAGACTTTACCATGGAGGAATAATCACCGAAAGAAATATTCAAAAGCTGATCACAGCCAAACCGCTGATACTACATTGATGAAATTTGGCGCCAAACATCACATCGTGGTTGTAACTAATGTGCAAAAAAAGTTTTGAAATCGGACATACCATGGAGGAATAATCACCGAAAGAAAAATTCAAAAGCTGATCACAGCCAAACCGTTGAGTCTACATTGATGAAATTTGGCGCCAAAACTCACATCGTGGTCGTGACTAATGTGCAAAAAAAAGTTTTGAAATTGGACATACCATCGAGGAATAATCACCCTTCAAAAATCTAATTGCTTCGCTCAGTATTTGCAAACAGCAGCATGTATTGCAGACCTAGTAATTGTCGAATCATCTTACAACAACGTTGTACCAAGAAATAAAAATTGTAATAAACATATTTTAAAATATTGCTTCTTCTATAGTAAAAAAAAAAAATGTGATTTTTTTGCACAGAACTTGGCACACATATAGATATCTATTATTTTTGTTCTTCTTCATTCAATACGGGCGATATCCGCAACTTGACGATTTATATCGCCTATTTTGCGACTGGAGGATGTTAACTCCTTTATTCCAGCCATCCCAGCTCTGCCACGAATACTCCAAGTGCCTTCACCTTGGTGAGAACGTCCCGGTGACTGTCCAGCGAGCCGAGATGCTTCGCCCAGTAGTGGGCCATTCAACTCAATTCGTGATATTGATTGATCCTCTTTTCACATTTATGTTTTTGATGGGATTCCTTTTCCCGAAATTAATGACTACGCAGATATATGTAAAACAATAACACATCGACTTGACACCTTTAATATGTCATAGTCCATTTATTTAAATGTTATAAATAAATCTATTTCAAAAGTTACCAATATTACTTGAAATTAAATACATTTTAGGGATACTGAAACGCTCACTTTCAGTTTTTATTTCCCCTCTTCTTAAAGGCAGTTTAAATGAAGTCGAAATATTAGGTTTTCGTCTACATCTCATTGACATTACTCTTTGTTGGATAGAGCCGAAGTGGACACTTTGGGCGTAATATCATCGTTTTGCAGGTAAAGTATCGTAATAAATATAATATCTCATTTCGGAAAACCCTTCTGTATACTTTGTTGTCTACAGGAGATGTAGGTATTGTAATTAGTAGCATGCTATTTTGCCGGACAACACGTGACTTAGGTATCCATAAAAGTTATTTTATTTCAATGACTGGACGCTAAAGTCTGTTATTTTTTTTATTTCTCATTATCTTTTATGATGATTGTTTACTTAATCACTTAAAATCCCGAGCAATAAATATGGGGACCCAGATTCCAGGGTAACCAAAAATTTATAGGTTTTAATAAAGAAGTATTCTTTATTAAAACCTATAAATTTTTGGTTCTTCCATCTTAATTGCTTCACGGGTATTATTACAATTAACGCAGAAAATAGATTACGTTCAACTTTAAAGGACAGAGTCGTAAACTTTTAGTAGACGACACTCAATATTTAGGCTAAATTGGACAGATTTACTGATTCAAGAATTTAGGGTAACTTAAGAATAATATAATCCCTCTAGAAGTTGAAATTTTAAAAGTTTTTAAAGTGAATAATTTGTTCTTAGTATGCACTAGTAATTTCTAAAGGTCGATCGGTTCCCGTTATTACTTTAACGAGCGAATTTTATGTCCGTTTTGTATCCTTATATCAATATATCTTTAATTCTGTTCTTTACAAAACGCATTTTATGAGAACAACTGAATCAGGTTTTAATCAGTAAAAAAGGCTTTTTGCCTTTTTGGGAAAGGTGGCAGGAAGATCGGCCAATTCGATAAACCGAAAATCTTATTTTATTTAGCACTGTGAAAAACCTTGCGACATATTAATTAACTAGGTTAGCGACAAATTTCGTCAAGAAGTCACTAACGGAGAAGATCAAGCGATTTTTATTTTGTGATATTAAAAAGTTCGTTAATATCAAATGTAACGTTTTTAAAGAGGCTTTCAAACGAAAGGTTGATAAAATAATTTATTTTCTAATCCCTAACTGAATTTTGTCCTTTTCGACCGTTTGTTGATATCTTAAAATTGGAGCCGGAAATAGGTATTAATGACGAGAGATAGGCAGCTAGGGTTTTAACTTGTTTATCGAACACAACGTTTTTATTTTATTTGCATAAACGAAAACATAAACATTTAAACATCCTATTAAGTTTTCTTATTTATTACAATAACAGAAGAAATAAAAATGATCAAATCAACAGAGTGATTAATATTCAAGCAGGTCTGATTTAGTCACAAAGTATTCATCTGCTAAAAAAGCTATATTCCTAATATACTAATATTAAAAAGAAAACAAGCCTGACAAATACAACCAATTATTCACCAGACGCAAAGAATAGACTTGAGTTGCAGGCTCGATCGAGTGAGAGTTAATAAATATTTCTATTCACATATTGTTGCGCTGTAAAGTATAAGGTATTTAAAGTGATAAAATATTTTTTTATTGTTGAATATTGAAATTTTGTGTAATATTGTCTAAGTCATAATATCATCAATCCATCATATCAAATTACTATCATCCCTAATATCCTACTTATTAATATTATAAATGTGAATGTAAGTTTGTTTGTTATGCTTTCAGTAGCAAAAACTACTAAACCGATCATGATGAAACTTCGTACATATATCCTTGGAGGTATTAGAAGTAACATAGGATACTTTTTATTAAGAAAAAAATTGCGGGCGAAGCCGCGGGTAAAAACTAGTAATATCATAAAATACAAAAATATTGAATATATAGATTTTGGGTTATGTAAATAAACTCATAAGAAAAGGCTTCCAACATTTCCAAGAATTATATACTGTCAAACTGGTACCTACTGTCAAAAGCAAAACCAATCAAGATTGTAGCTACTTTTTTATTATTTGTGTTTCACGCGTTCAGTATATCTTGTAAGTGTTGTACCCCTCAAGAACGATCCACTTTTGGAAATAAAATAAAATACTGCTATAGTAGGCATTCAAATTATATTTATATCAAAATTTATTTATCTTTCCAGCTGGATAATTTTATTCTAAATCTGCGTAGTATTTTAATTCTTTGAAAAAAGTAGTAGTTCAACTATGTAACCACACATATTCACGTCTGTAAATTTTGGGTCACAGCATCATACAATTTTTAAACACATATATTTCCTGAGATTATTAAGACATTTTAATGGTTTTTAATATGAGCATTAAGAACATCAAGATTTAAACCATAAAATATGTTGGCATATAGTAATTCATACCAATGATATTTACGCATAATATTATTATCCATAATAAATTTAGCATAATTGTTTTAATCATTAATACAATTAACTTAATCATATGTAAGCATAAAATTCACAACCATTACTTTATAAAGGCATAAACCATAATAAATATAACCTTTTTTTTTTTTTTTGTACGAGTGAAAAATGCGCCTTATGCATACCCTGTCGTTGGGCGCACTCTTTCGTGCACCCACCCAGGCTAACACCGAGTGGGGGCACGAAAGCCTACCCACTAAAAACCACTCGGTGTGCCCTCATCGCCGGATTGTGACGAATTGGGATCCTGTTTGGAATCGACCAGGTAATAATAAATATAACCTAATCTAACCTAACCTAACCTAATTCTTATATATGCATGTAAGTAGCTCTATAAAATTTGCATGAAACTCATTAAAAAATACTAAAATTTACAAAATTTCATTCGTTTATACTTTATTATAAAATACTGTATGCGACTATACACTATGCCTTAAAACATTCTGCAAATTATAATTATGCATAAATATATTAGACCTAATTATAATTATACCTCAGTACATATGCTGCTAAAAATCGATCGATAAAGCATGCAAAGTATGCAAAAAAAATGCCAAACTCGTTATGCTAAACTATTTTAGGAATAAATACATTATGTCAAGGAAAGGGATCCCCAACGAAACACGTTATTTATAACTCACGAATTCCACGTAAGGTCCCCAGGTAAACCCCAGGTTGTCAATGGTTAAGCTTTAATTGTGTTGGTGTTGTTTTTGTAATTTGTGCATTAAGAACTATGTATTAAAATGGATATCTGGTGACTTGTATGATCATGACTTGGGCATAAGTGAAACAGATTAGTTTTTTTGCGCATTTAGTACAAGTACCATGTCATGTGATTACTCGTTGAGCAATGATAGATTGTTCTGAAGATTATTTTGAGCAATGAAAAATCATGAGCCGTACCTATCATAATCCGTAAACTAGTATATTGGGTACTTCTTAATTATCTATATTTGCTGGATTTGCTCCAACTTAGTGTATAGGATAGTTTTTATTTTAATATTTTTTTGCAAATTATAATCTCCAGAAATGAGCTACAGCAATGCATGGCCGGGTATTCTATATTCATAAATATTACTGGTGTTCCTTTACACCCGCTAATTAGTGCAGAGAGTCGACGACCGATCCCTGAGCTGAGCTCCTGGTACCCTTTTCGGAAATTATCGGTATAATCGACTTAACTTTGTAATTGCGGTTTCAATGTAGTCGGTGCTTCACTAAAGTAACGGAGTTTGTATCTCTAGGTGTTAATACACATGTCGAGTTTGTGTATTAACGCATTATGACACAGCGTATCAAACGTTATGCTTTAATCTATAAAGGCTATAAGTACATGCTTTTTCTTTTAAATAAGCCATATTGAAAAAAATATTGTTTCCTTGAATAAATTTTTTAATTTGTTCACACATACTTTTCTAATTTTTAATGACTAGAATTGAAATCGAGCGGTTATTAGATTAATCGTCATGGCTGCTCTGTTTGTATATGAGATTGTACTCTTCTGAAGATCATCAGGGTACACAAAACTTTCAACAACAGTATTTATCAATTTAACATAGAAAATACTTGTTTCTTTTGATACACTATTTTTTGGTCTTAAATGATATTATATTATTAAATATAACCTATTAAGTGTTCGGGAAGCTGCGATACATTTTCGCGTCCCAAATACCTCAGTGCCTTAAGACGAAAGTCTTTAACCAGTGTGTGTTGCCAGTGATGACTTATGGCAGTGAAACGTGGTCGTTCACTATAGGTCTTGTAAGATGGCTCAAGGTCACCCAGCGGGCAATAGAGATTTGGTGTTTCCCTACGCGATCAAATCAGAAATGAGGAGATCCGTAGTAGAACAAAAACCGCCGACATAGCTCAAAGAATTGCGAAGCTGAAATGGCAATGGGCAGGACACATAGCAAGGAGAACTGATGGCCGTTGGGGCGGAAGGGTTCTCGAATAGCGACCACGTGCCGGACGACGCTCAGTAGGCCCGACGGTAGGCCCGCTACGAGGTGGATCGACGATCCGGTTAAGGTCGCGGGAAAATGCTGGATGCGGGCAGCACAGGACCGATCGTTGTGGAGATGCTTGGGGGAAGCCTATGTCCAGCAGTGGGCGTCGTACGGCTGATATGATGAAATATAACCTATATTTTCGAGGATAGGTGAAAGGAGATTGACAAAACAAGTATATGAGGCAAATGTGTATGGGCAAGTCGGTAAAGGCAGACCAATGCGAATTTTCAGGGACCAAATAGAAGATGTCCTGAAAAAAGGTCAGGTCAAAAGTACCCTTAACTGACGCGCTTGTTTGAAATTTCTGGTGAGAGTTGAAGAATCGAGAAATGTATGTCAGGATTGTGGAATATAGAGATCTGTGGTCTCTGACTACCTCTGCGTGAATGTGTGTATATTTTTTTAGCTTTGGCAGGTTTAAAACTGATTCAGTAAAGGTGTGGGGTTTTACTGAAACCTCCTAGAGACATCACCGGTTTTTTGTTATTACTTCAGTCTAGTAAGGGTTGAATGTAATTTGGTAGCACATTTTTAGCAGGTTTTTCTGTGAGGTCATTTACAATCTGCATATCTGAGATATTACTACTATGATTTTTTTGACAAGCATTTTATCAATAGAGTTAAGTATTTTACTGTCAGCTTTTTCCAATTCATTTTAGTGACTTCTTTAGGTACCGCCTATTAACTGCCGGAATTATATAAATAGTACATAACGCACGTTGGTTAACCTTTTAGCTACAGCCAGCAATTCGTCATGTTATTGTAATAAGCCAACTACGGCATTTTGTCTTCGCTCAGCTATACAAAATTGCGACAGCAGATTTGTTCTGCCTGGGAATGCGGCGAGAGTCAGAACAAAATCCGTTTTGGCTATGGACTGAGTTGGAAATCCCTTTTTGTTGATATATTAACATTTCTTACACTTCATAATGAGTTGTCACCTAACTACATAGCCGTAAGGTTATGAGTTTGTGAATAACGCTAGGTACGACTTATGTTTGATGTGAGTCTTGGTGACTGTATAAGAAAAAGTTAACCAAAAATTTTAAAATAGTTTATACGTTTAAGATGTATTTTATAGAAAGAGAAAAATTAACTGAAAACAATATAAAATAGATAAATAATAATGAATAATTGGAAGGTTGCAAAGTCTGGAATGAGAAAACAGAAATAGTAAAAAATAAATATAATAATTCCTTTTCATGTAACAACGCAATGGAGCATATAGATATGTAGTGTTATGACACAAATATCTATAAGTCAGTCGCGGTATACTCTCGGATTTTTAGCACGACTGCAAATTCTTCGTCTAATTTAAATGCCACCACATTTTGGGCATGAGATAGAATTAAAGAACTGAAAAATCGCATTATTATTGTCCTTATAACAGTGAGGCGATTATGAACATTAATGCGGTTAATATTTCTAACAGATATGTACAAAAGAATAAAATATCATACTTTTTAACAGTATTGTTTTTGGATTCGTTCTGTCAACCTGAAAGTATTATAACTGTCCATAATTTTATCAATTATTAAAATAATATAAAAATAGTATTCAAATTTTAACACAAAATAACCGGTCCGTAAAACTGTCATAACAGTGTTCGAGCATCTTAATTGGTAATCACTCCATCTCAATTGGTAATCGTGCCTTATCTCTCGACCAAATTTTAATGAGGTTCAATTTGAATTCAACAACAGATCTTTCCCAGAGACTCTCCAATAAGTATTAATTCAATAGGATTCAGTCAATTCTAAAGCAACTGAATCGTGTGGTTTTGATGTCTTACATCTGTTACTACAGACAAAATTTACCTGTAAAATGGTTCAGCCATCATGATACCTAAAGGTTTTTTATTTGAAAAGTTACATGTACCTCCATATAACAAGGTGTTTTTTAATTAAATTTATGTTTCATTTTATGTTTTTTTTTCCAGGTTTTCGTACCTTTTTATTTTTTTTTGTTATTTCTCAAAGAAAAATAAATAATATAATTATTGTATACAAAAGACAAAGTGGATAAGTGTAAAGCATATTGTGTAGTGTAGACTGTACAAAAGAAATAATATTTATTTCGTAATAACTTTAAGAACTCTGAGAATGCGGCTCATATAAATGAGTTAATATGTTAAATAAAAATTAATGAATTAACATTAAGAGTGGCGTCATAATGAAAAAGCAGGTGGTACGCAAGACTACGTAGGTCGTCACTTGTTTTATGACACAGTAAAAAGTGTTTCAATTCCTAACTAGTCGTTCTAGATTTCCAAGCATACGAAAAGGTATGATTTCGAAGGTACGACAATATATTTAGTAAATAGGTATGCAGGTGTACAAAAGCAAGGTCCATTATGGATTGATCGCACCTCAATATCTACTTATCTACACACAGATGATAAAAAGAAAATTAATTTTCCTTTTTTTCTGTAATATTAAAACCTTGCCTTGCGTATATACCAGTATCAGCAAGTCTTGACTTACTTTTTACAAGGAAAACTGATTTAATTAAAATGTTATACCTACCAGTGGTTTTCTAATAAGTATCTACGCTGACTGCAAAATGTCCACGCTTGATACCGAGCTGCCCTAGGCCTGGCCATACAATTAACCTTTCAGAATATTCCTCTCTTATATTTCATTTTATATTCCCAGCAGATGAGAGCGCAGTTCAAAATAAAATCATCAAATTTGTGACTTTTGCCAACGCAGCGTTTCCAGCGTCGAAATTACTAAGCTGAACTCTCGTAAAAGAGTCTGGAGAAAATAGTTTCATATTTTTTATGTTTTCTGATCCTTTTTCGTTCCTTTTATGTATTCAATGAATTTGGCTTTGGTTATTGAAACCACTAAGTAAATAAGTATTAGTTTAATGTTGTGAAAGATGATTCATAAATCAAATGTATATGTGAGGTTTGTACGTATGATTCGAAACGTATCTCAAGAATATAATAGAAATATTGTGTTTGAGGCATAGTTAATATTCCTTCCTTTTTTTTTAATAATCTCTTCTAAAAAGTTGCAATTAACAGTAAATTTGTGTTTATTACAGCTTAGGTAGAGATAATTATACCATAATTTTTTTGTTTTAAATGAACTGTACTGTGTGTAAATGTATCATATGTAGCAGCCAGTTATTCTTAGTAGACTTTCAATGAACAGTCCAGCCTTTTATTATATTTTATGTTATTTAAGCGTTTTAATGGTGTATTTTTTTATCTAAACAAATTATTACTAGAAAATATCAACTTGTCTCAAATGTCAGGCGGGACTCGATCCCACATTCCTCCGCTATCCGGACAAGTAATCTATCAATTAAGCAACCGACATATAATAGTACTCTTTACAATAAGTGACATTGATGTCTTCCTTGGAACTTGCTATATATGATCAGAATTTGACCAATAGTTCTGGTTTTTTATACATATTATACATTTCATATACATTTATTAATAAGTCCCCTAAACTATATGTAAAGATTGCCACGTTATTGAACGATGGCAGAATTTTTAAATATTTCTAGATCAATACCCAATTGAAAGAGAGATAATTTATCTATGTTTACTCGTGCTAATTTTCTGCAAAGATTTGCAACACAATTTGCTAAGTCTTTAATGGGAATAAGATTCTTCTAAAATCGCTAAATACTGCTAAATCTGGTCACACTGACACCAAACAATCGCAATCCCTCTACGCGTTAAACGAGCTCATAGTCCACTAGCAGGTTGCGGGTGCCGCATTCACTAGATCTGAACGCACCCTTATATTCTTTTAAGAAATCAATACAACAGAATTGCTTCACCAAAATAAATCAAATACGATGTGAAAGATGGATTTGTTTGCCTTCTATAATACGTTTCGGAGTATCTGATTTGATTGTTAGCATTAAGATATTTCGTAAAGCAAGCTGATGGTCCAAAGCGATTTGTATTCTCTACCACCCCAAATCATGTTTTTGTTTAGAAATCTCTCTTAAAATTTTCTTGCAAATCTCCCTCGAATTCGTTACGTTATGAGTTCCAATCTAATTAAACATTAAGGTTTGTCTCAAACTCTAAACTCGTTCTGCGATCTTATTACAAGCAGACTACATTTGCAATTCTATTGCGAGGGACTGACATCAACTGTTACTCATTATTAGTATACAATAAGCAAAATTTTACTTAGATACGTTCCGAGACTCTATTTGAATTTTTTTGTTACTGTGGTGTATAAAAGTAACATTATATTTGCACTTACTACTTAATACTATATCAAAAAAGCTTTTCGGATTGCCACAATTTCACATAAAAAAAACATAAAAACACACGAAATACTTAAAAAACTGATAAATAGATTTTTTTAAGTAATATTGAGTTAGTTGTAGGAATGAGTTAAATGTTAAAATAATAAAAAAATCCAGATTGATTACTTTATTTTTGCTGCTTATTACCTTTGTGAACCTATATCTTGATTGTATCGATAATGTAATCTATATTAAGTTACAAAAAAAGATAAAATATATTTAATACTAGTTGTGACCCTCTTATTGAATAAAATACTTTTAGTATTAGCTGAATGTCAATTTAAATGGATTATGCCAATACAAACGCACATCAAGAAAGTTATTGCATGAACTAGGTCACTGCAGCCATAATATGACTCTCCTTGGCTGCAATAGCTAACAGGATAGTTAAATAGCACAAACTACGGTAATAAGCATGCAACCGACTGAACTAATGATATTGCATTTAGTTGTTCTGACCGTTTTTTATTAAAAAAATAATAGAAAATCACATTTAACAAAAAAAGTTTGATCAGTATCGAGAACTTTATTATTTCAAACAGCATTGATTACAATATTAATCAAACTGTATTAGAAGTTGCACAAAGGCAGAAAACTGCCATAGTAATAGGAAATAGGTGTGAGTTGGTCGACAGATTTGGACAGACGCAAATTCTAAAGCGATTTTGACCCACTTCAAAACGTCAGATAAATTGGAAATTTTGCACACTTATCAGAGATTAATAACAATACATTTTTTTTATTTCTTTGAGAATTTACAAAAAAGTCAAAAGTACGAAAAACTGAAAAAATAACCAAAATAAAAAAATCACGCTTCTATAGTAGATCAAACCTAAAATGAAAAATAAATTTAATTAAAAAAACACTTTAACCTTTAACATAAATGTAGAAAATAAATTTCAATATAACAATTGATTAATAAATAGGAAAATGAATGTTATTGTAAGAAAAGCGTACAGTGCTTTGTGCGACATTCTTCTAAAACTAACTCTGCATTCCGGAAAAAAAATATTAAGTTATCTAGGTTATAAATAAAAATACAACAATGGATATCGAGCACCCCACGCTTTTCTTACAACGCCATTTATTTTCTCGTTGATTACTTATTTTTTTTTTTACTATTTAGTTCAGTTTACTATAAGAGCATTTTTTTACTTTAATTTATTTTTAGTTTTTAGAAATACTACTAGATTTTGTTTATTTTGTACTACTGTAAGATTATAAGAAATAAGAAAAGAAAAGAAAAAAGTATTAACGTCACACTAGTGGGTGCACAAACCTTCAACTATGAAAACATTGTAAAGAGACGAACTACTCAATGCGTATTTGCGGATTTGCGCGGTTTGTGCTAATTATTGCAGAAACAATGCCGATGCCTTCCGTAACACGAAGGAGCTCGAGTTAATAAATTTTTTCTCTGCCATCCCATGACCAACCTTTGTCAAAGTGTAATTGCAACTGTATTTCAGCAATTGCAGGACGAACACAGCAAACACTACGCCACCGAACTCCTCGAGATAGCTGGTGGTGGTGACTGAGAATGACTTGGTTGATACAATTTTAGAGTTACAATAAGAATACAATTATAAAACTATTGCAGTAAACTATTTCATCTCACACAATACTGGTCACAAAATAGATTTTACATTAAATCAATTCTTCGTAAATTCACATCAAACGTACCTTGCTCTATGATCCTCCATATCAAGCGTTTTACACATTCATGTAAATTAGAATCGATTATTCATCTGAGATTAGTCCTTGGAGATCTTAATCTTTAGACAAAAACAAATTAACGTGTATGTACCTATATAGATTTATTATGATGGATCATTGTAATATACTTAGAATTAGGCTACAAGCTACAAAGAGTACTGAAATGTAGAGATTTTATTATGATTACCGACTTAGGGTACAAATAATACATATCAAAATTGACACCAGAAACCAGACCATAAAACATAATTATATAAGAATACTAGCTGACGCAGCCACGCGTTGCTGTGGCACAGTAATTTTATTTTTTTTAAATAAAGATTTTTTCTAAAAATAAAAGTAGCCTAAGTTACTCCTTATTACATCAGCTACCTGCCAATAAAAGTCCCGTCAAAATCGGTCCAGCCATTTCAGAGATTAGCCGGAATAAACAGACAGACAAAAATTGTAAAAATTGTTATTTTGGTGTACGTACCGTATATATATTCATATGCATGTAGTAAAAAACGATTATTTGAATATTACAAACAGACACTCCAATTTTATTTATATGTATAGATGATCATCTAAACCTTCACTTCTCCATTGCAAAAGTTACAATAAAATCAATAAAATAGAAAATATTCAGCTTTACAAACGTCCCCTCTTAGTTAAGTTATTCAAATCAAACTAATTTGTTCAATAGGAAATTTTTTTAATCATGGTTTAATCATCTTAGCTAACGGCCATTTTAAAATGTAAATTTTATATTAGAAATCGAAACTCCATTTTACAATAGATTTATACAATTTGTTCATAATTTTCCAATAATTTATTTGTATTATTGCCACACATCGTGCAATAATAAAATATATCCTCTACGACGTTTACCTACATGTTATAATCCATGATATTAAAATATTATGATTGCAAGAGATGCAAAATATTACGTCATCATATATAATACAGTATCTACTACTATAAAAAAGGAAAATTGATATAATAATTTGTAATTGACAACTGAATTAATCATCAATGTACTCAATAGAGTATGATAAATAAAAGAGTTCTGTATTAGTAGTTTGACCGCAATGAAAATTATTCTTCTTGGACAAATCAGTTTGTCTTCTAAGTTTATAAGTTAAATCAACTAACATGGGCCAATTGTCTATAGCCTAATAAAAAAAAGCGCAACTGGGTCCCTGGTTCCAGATTTGCACTGGAACTGTTTGTGTCCTATATCTTATTTTTTATACCAGCACTTGACGAAAATCAAACAATTGCTTAAATTATTTATTATTTAAATTATTAATAACTCACCTAAACAAAATTTCGAAGTAATTTAGCAAAATTAAAAAACAACAGGCGTCTGGAATGTTTTTCGTGTGCAAAATAACATTTCGTAAAAATGAGAGCTTTGACAAATTTACGCTCCTGCATTCCTTCAAGGACGGGACGGAATTCTTACATGTAATTAAGTCGACCGTATCTCTTTTCACATTCCTCACAGTTGTTTGATATTGCCCCTCGATTAAACCTACGTGTGTTAAGTGTCAGTACAGTGAACAACCCATCAGTAGCTAGTTTGGCCATAAATACTGTTTCATGATACCGTTTCTTTATTTCAACTTTTTAATTATTTTGAATTTGAAAGGCGTTTACTATTTTAAAAACTTCTTTCAATTTCACGCCATTTCACATATTTTTCGTCTTCATTATCAAATTACAATATGGAATGGGGAAATAAAGAAATAGTATTGCAGTGACCGCCTTGCACAACGTGTGTATGGGGCCGTCAGTCATATTCCAGACACTAAGCTTGGTATCAGCATTATGTTCGTATATCGTATTATCAACACTTTTTCTGTCGAGGACCATAAAAGATCGGGGCAGCCGCGTGCTGTTAGAACTGCAAAGGCTGTTAATGCTCTTAAAGCCAGAATTCCTGGAACCCCCTCGAAATCAGGAAGCAAAAAATCTTATCGCGAAAAAGGAAGATTCCTGCTAAGACTGTGTCGCGTATTATAAAACGAGACCGAGTGCTTATCGTCGGTATACAGGACATGCCCTAAATCAATATTTACAATTAAAGAGAGTGGATCGATCAAAATGCGTCCTGTCACGATACGCAGGTGAAAGGCTAAGAAATATAATCTTTACCGATGAAAAGAATTTCACAATTGAAGAGCAAAATGATAAAATATACACTCACAGTTCTATAGTAGCTGCTCGAGTGGTCGGAAAGGTACAGCGTAGTCATCATCCAGCGTCAGTGATGGTTTGGTGGGGCGTGTCTTATCAAGGCGTCACAAAGCTACATTTTTTGAAAACTTAAGCCAAAGTGTATCAAGAGATAGTCTAGGATCGTGTCGTTAAACCTCTCAGCAATATACTCTTTAACAATATACCGTGGATTTTCCAGAAGAACTCTGCACCTGGTCACAAGTCACGAACTACCCAAACCAGGCTTGAAACCAACGTTCCGGAATTTATAAGAGCTGAAGACTGGCCTTCATCTGACCTCAACCCTTTAGACTACAAATTATGGTCAGTTTTAGAGGACATAGCCTGCTCTAAAGGACACGGCGACATCGAGTCAAAAAAAAATCGCTGGAGGCGAAATTTCCCGTGGAAACAGTGCGTACATCCATAAATTCGTGGCCAGACAGACGTGGCCTGTATAAAAGAAAAGGTGGCCATTTCGAATAGAATACTTTTTTATTTTTTTGCTGAGATTTCAATAAATATGCACATATAAGTTTTAGTAATGTTACATTACGGCCGGACTAGGTATATTATACAGAATTCACAAATTACTTCATTAAATTTTCAGCTAAAAGGCCAAAATACTAAGTTCAATATCAATTAAGAAAATTGTACAGTTTGTGGTACGTTGAAGTGCTATTGTCCGTACCTGAAAATAAATTAATTATGTACCGTCATCTGAGACACTCCATTATGTGCCATCTATCGTTGCTAAGTGTGATTTATGGAACGGATCGTAATTAATTATATACATTAATGTCTTCTGCGTTTATATCATCCCCTTTTTGGTAAGTCATAAGGAACTCAAAGTCGCGGAGGTTTTCGCAATGGTTGGAAATTAGATGGGTGGCCAAAATTTGTTATTACGAGCTTAACTTAAGCCGTTGTTCCTGTCTACATCTAAAGTAGCCAATGTTGTAGTTTAAACCTCGTAGACTTGTAATGTTTGATTTTGGAGCTCGTTGACACAGCGACTAGCGAGTTGTGCCTTAGATTATGGAGTCTAGGCAACCTAGGCAAAGGAAGGTCATGAGATGGGTCAACATCCTCCATGCTTTGGAAGGTACGATAAGTAGTTTATTCCTGCTACATCTGCAAACGTTAGCGCCCATCAATCATCATTGGGTCTTGCTGGTATGTTACGCGGGCGGGATATTTCCCGTTTTCTTTTATAGAGAAGACCGGTGCCTTAACGTGGTTACCTTAATGGACTACTGATGATGATAATGACTGGTGACTATTCTGTCGTATTTTAACTTGTTAATACCTTTACATAATCTTCAGTAAGCGATATTTAAACACCTGCTTCTTATTAAGAGTTTACTGTAAATATAAAGTGAGTTAAAGTCGTATCACGTTTCATACAAACTTTTCAGTCCAAATACTTTAAAGTTAGGAAAATCAGTGTTATGAATCGGAAGATAATAACCGTATCATTCATAAAAACCACAGACGGGTAAGCCTATTTTACCTATAGAGTGTTTTTGGTCTTTTATTTTCTAGCTCAAATCACAATTAGAATGAAACACTTTTTAACTAAAATAGGCTAATGAACTGTAAGACTTTTTATGAATAATACGGCAAGTCTATATATTAAGTAGAACATTATCGAGATATTAAATACAACAAAATAAGATTAATTTCTGTTACTATAAAAATATTAAATTAATTAAATGTAGAGTATAATACTTTACATGCTGTAATTTAAACTATTATACTCTTATCCAAAATATTTTCTACTAACTTACATGTTTCTTCCATAGGTGTTTAAAATTTCATTAAAACAGTTTTCTTCCTATAAAGTATTTGGATTTGAAAGCTTGTATAAAAAGTCGTGCATGTTAATGTTTGTAAATGCATTTCCAAATTATAATTGCATTTGGAACTCCAAAGGGTCTGGGTGAAACTGTATTTTGAATTAATATCTGTGTAAGTATTTGAAAAAAATATTTTTAATACAATATGAATGGTATCAGGTCATTAAATAGTTGTGAAAATCAATTTTTTTTTTCAGGATTTATTTCTTCTTACCTTTTTTATTAACTTCGAATGAAACAAATTGCAACCACTGGGATTCAGTTATTTTAATAAATAAACTTTATAAATAACTAAAAGTTTTGTTTTATATTGCAACTTTGATTTGATTTTATTGAAAATGATACGCTAAAAATTAAATATTTTACATGGTACGGCAAAAGAGATAAAGAGAAGCATCTTTGGAGACTGCCAGACGCTGCTCCAATAAGAAAATCTTACTAAGCTGCTATAATTGAATTAAGTACTTATTTCTTATTGAACAATTTAAATAAAATTTGTGTTATTGGATCCTTAGTGTTCTATTTCAAGTTGCAGTTCAAACTTATTGTTATCCCATAATGTTATATTAAACTTTAAAAAATATATATTAAAAAAATGTTGAAGCACTAATTTGAAAAGGTTACTTTTGAGAAGTAATGATATTTATTCTATTCTCTGGAAATATTTTATAGAGATTTAAAAAAAGATCTTTTGTGATTGATTTATAATAACAAAACACTTTATTTATATTAATATATAGTATATTAATTGGAAGAGCATTGGAACGGACTTCCAAAGGTTGCGGGTTCGCTTTAGAATTCACTTGTGAGATGAGTCGTTATTCTACTCGTAGTATTTTTCTATTTAAATAATTTACTTTATTATTAACACTTCATTAAGGGAATATATATAATATATACATACATAACAGAAAAAATGCCTACCTAGTAGAATACATCAACTATATGCAGCTCGCCTAAATGTCTGATAAATTCTTCTAAACTTGATTCCTTAAAATTCTAATGGATTATGCACTATTAACAGATACCGGGAGCGAGTTCCAAAGACAAGCAGCCTGAATGATAAAGGAAGAATAGCGAATAGAACGTAGGACAGTTCGAGAAATATTAAGAGCAAAATTCTCTGATGACCTTAAGGAAAATGCGTTTGATGTATAAAGGAATTAAAAACGTTCCTTGATATAGCGAGAATTAGAGCAGAGTAAGTTTTCCGGTGAAGACGTTTAGAAAGCCACTTAAGCTGAGATATGTGATCATATTTAGACACCTCGTGACTTGTCGATTGTCGATGATCGATTTATGAATCGAAAACAAATGTTTTCATCGCTAAAGTTTACTAAATTGTTCCCCCATAAGATCAAGATAGCAGACATCGGAATAATAGGAAGAAAAAGAGATTGCGTAAGAGCAATTTTGGTGACAGTAAATAGAAAACTACGCAGTCCTCTCAGCGCAGCTGCCGAATCATAAAATTTTGAGTTACGCAACTAAATCAATTATTAAAAATTAGCCCTAAAATTTTCTGTGACGACCTCAAGGGAACATCAGTGCTGCCCAAATTTATATTTGGTATCAACTGTCAGGTTGCCTTTAGCAATCATCCTAGAAGCCCCCACGATAATTACGTTACTCTTGATGTGAGTAACTTCGAGGCCGTAGGATTTGTTTTACTCTGCAATTCGACAGAGATTATGTTAAACAATCTCAATAAAAAATAAAAAGAGCTCAGTGGCGCAGATTTTTGCGCTTTCGACCTGTGACTGTTAAGATTAAGCAACTTTCACACAGGGTTGGCCTGCGAATGTGTGGCTAATCAATTATTAGTAGTAATTAAGTATTATTATTATAGTTTTTCATACAGGCACCACTATGGAATACGATCGCGTCAGTTTTATCTCTGACGAAGTAATTCCCATGATGCGCGTATGCGGGTGTCTGTGGTAATCAGTAAAATCGTATCGTGGACAGCCTACTGGATAATGCTCTGGCTTTGATAAATTATTATGCTCTAAGGATTTTCTCCATTAAATTCTTACTAAGCCCAGTATGAAGTACAGATTTAACTTTGGAATGAAATAGGAAAACAAGAATATACCTATAACGGAACGCTTGAGTAACTGAGTTTATAATTGCACCTTAAATCGTGTCTTCCAAAGTAAACTTAAGGGAAATATGAGACGCAGCTGCTAGTCGGCAGAAAATGGAGGGTACAGTCAGACAGATTAAATATGAGGCATTGCTGTCATAAAGAATGTCTTACAATACAATCAAACTTTATTGTTTACAGCACAAACTAAAAGGATTTAATTCATCAGAGACAATCACTTTAAATTAACATATAACCATCAGTGGTCTGTTATAAATTTAATTTTAAAGTAATTTTGTTGGAATTATGAAGATTAACTACTTAACGGAATTTTACATAATTTGTGTCATAAAACAATCATAAGTAATTAATGAAATATAGTAATAATACTAAATCTATAATCCAAAGTCCATAGATTTTTTTCTCCATACATTAACCTGTATCGAATTTCGGTTTAAATAGATTTAGTCTCGATGTTCCACACTGAAATATCGTAGAGCAACCGCGGATCATTTATTTTTCCAAATGTCAGAATTCCGAGCTTCTTTTCATTTTGTCTTACAGTTAAATAGTATCAATATAATTATTATCACAAATAATGTTTTTACTGTATATAAAAATATTAATTTTTTGCTATCAAAGCTACGTTCACTTTGATTGTGTGGATTTGAATTAATTTTCTGACGTTTTCAAAGCCTTTATTCCGTTAAAGTTTTTGAATAAACTTTTATATTGTAATACCTTTTCAAAAAGGTTGTTTAATGCCTACTTTAATTTTGGTATCAATACCTATTTTTTTGTTTTTTGTATATAATAAACGCTATATAATGAAGGGACGTAAATTTTTAAGTTCCTTAGATTCAAGTAGAGTTTTGGGAACTATCTGTACATTTGAGCTTTGACATAGATGTAATAATATAGTATCAGCATTCTTCTATAACAAATCAACTGCAAATATGACTGCTAACTTTGAAACTTTGCAAATTTAATGAAACATTCAACGGGCGTGAAAATATGCCGTGCTAAGTATAACAAACTTTTAAAGTTCAACTTATTAATTAAGCAAATAGAAAAACGTAGATAATAATATGATTTGTATTTATCTGTAAACTTTCGAGATTTTATGATTAGCGTAGTTTCAGTAAGTATAGTAGAAACCAGTTGGTTAATTACTTTTTATTGTAAATATAGGTACGTAACTAATATTTCACCACATGAGGTTTTTAAAATTATGTGAATAATAAGATACAGACTTACATGGGTTGGCGAATGTTATTTTTCTGGTTTTCTAGTTTGATGAATTGTGTATAAGATTTATAAATTAGTATGAGAATTTTATATTATTTTGCGCTTGATAGGCTACTAGCTGGTAACAATGTTACATTGCACACATTTCTTTATTAAAGTGTGATATATAAGCTCTTAGTATTTTTTAGTTTTTACATTACTTATTTTATTTTGATGCTGATTGTTTTTACCCGTATTTTAAATAATACCTTTACTTGCTCTTGCATTATTAATACATTGTTACTTGAAAAATACTCCGAAAGACTCCGAATGTAATACTAACTAAATAATTAGTGGTCATAAGAAAATATTATTTGATACAATAAATTGTCGTTGGATATAGTTATCCTTCAACAAGGATTAATTTAAAGCTAAAATCGTGAGTGCGCGGATTAAATATTTAAGACAGCACAAGAGTGTACTACAACTATATCTGAGACGATGACTGCAAAGAATTCGCTGATACCCTGCCATCGACTTCCGATAGTAAAAAAGGAAGACCTTGTCTGCCGAAGACTCCACACATTACAGTTTCGATCCTTATATCGCAAGCAATAGAAAACCTTATTTTGAAAATGTTAAAAATCCTGACGAATAATCTCTACATTTTCTAAAAGTACAGGATTTGAAACCGTTGAAGTTGAGTAGTTATTTGATAAGATAATAATATCAATAGAAGTATAATTATTATAAAATAATTTTAGATTGTTCTAATTTTGACAAGCATTTATATGGATTATTGCATTTATTGAACATATTGTTGTTTTATTAATATTTGTAAAAATAGCAAATTAAGCGGTCGTTTAGTCGTCAAATTATGTTGAAATTAAATATATTTTTTCTGAAAATAAATAAATATTGAACAAAATTTAAAAAAAAACAAGTCTTATATTTAGTACTAAATGATACAAAAAAGTTTCAGACGTTTTTTTTTAATAACAAAGAAGTTATTGATTTTTGATCAGCAAGAGACCTAAATATTTTACCGTGCGTTCTAGTGACGGGACTTAGAAAAAAAAATTATCACTAAATAATTTATGCATTAAGTTCAACATTGTAATGAAGCTGGTATGATACTTATGTGTGACAGTGTATTGTGTATGCATATATCTTATTTGAATAAGAGGAAATTGATATTATGTAACGTATACTGACACAACAATAAAATATTCAAAGCTACACAGAAGTCACTGTTAAATTATATTATTAAATTAAATTATTGAAGAAGTGATTCATGTATGATCGATTAATTTTAGCTCTCTTTACTTGAGTGTCATCTTAAAGATATAAGATAAAAAGATAAGTTATGGTGCTCTGTCAGCCACCGAACCAAAAGTTTAATAATCCATTCCATGTAAAGTGATAAGAGACAGGTAGGTAATTGAAACTAAGAATTATATAGTTTTGGTATGCTTATTATTTTACATGAAAAACGAGACTTCACAGGACGTCAATTGCATATCAGTCAAAAGTATAATTTTCTCAACTGACTTATCTCTTTCAGTGCACGACACATAAAACTCAACGTTGATTGATTGTGCATTCACTATCACACTATCACACTCAGCACACAGGGACAAACGCCGATATATGTATTACGAATATCGCATGATATTTTACTAAGTAGTAACTAACTAGCACTAGCAAGAAACATAGTTTTTGAAAATGCCACAATCGCTTTAAAAGCGATGGTTTATCGAACGAAATCATAAATGTGCTCTACGCAAGGAAATGTCACTTAAATGAGCTGGCTAAAAGCCCGCTGGGCA
The DNA here is from genome assembly GCA_927399485.1 of Calamotropha paludella. Classification (NCBI taxonomy): domain Eukaryota; kingdom Metazoa; phylum Arthropoda; class Insecta; order Lepidoptera; family Crambidae; genus Calamotropha; species Calamotropha paludella. Next base: position 21,447,650 of record OV656805.1, on the reverse strand, counting down.
GCGAGGTTCGCACAAATAAGCAAGAAGCTCGATGAGATTTGCGACCTACTTAGCGTAGATTGCATCTAACTGCATTTCAGATGATGCAGATGTTGATTTATACATATAGAAACGTACTCTTTAAACTTGACCTTTTATAATGAAGACAATAATGCTGTTGCAGAAGCAGAAGAAAATTGGACCAGTAAGTTTAGCTCAGAAATCTTTTATAATATAAGATACTAAATCTATGAAATTAAGGGATAAATGTAAATGAACTGATTTAAACTGGACAGAGACACAATGAAAGAATTCTTACCTTTAAAAGGTTCTTTACTACAAGAAGAAAAATCATATAAAAACCTTTTTTTATACATTTTCCTACACCGCTTGAGGGCAAAAACGGCGCATAAGTGACCCGCATGTGGTCTGCGCGCTTCACCCACTTCATCTGACCCGTGCCTTGAGCTCCGAATCGACTGAGGCATACAATATGAAAGAGAACGAAACTACATGCGAGTGAGCTACGAATGCTCACTGTGCAAATCTTGTAAGTTGCGCACCAAACAATCGCAGTTACTGCACGGGAAGAGCGCAGCTCACTAGGTTGTGGCTCGCGAACAAAAAGCAAGCAGAATGTTCGCCAAATTTGAATGCATCTTAATACAAATTTTGATTAGGATGTGTTCAGATTTGGCGAACATGCTGCTTAACTATTTTTTTAGCATAACATATTTATTGTGGACCATTCCTGTCAAGAAAACCATAAATTTTATGTCATCACTCTACGTTATTGTCCAAACCCAGTCCCTACAAAGTATGTTTGTTTGATTTTTGTAGGCGCCGTTTGGTAAAGCCGTAAAAAGAGATATAAAAATCTCACCCAGGATTCTGTATCTACAAAATTCCCAGGGAATTTTTTTGAGAGATTAATCAAATTGTTATATAGTATTGAAATAACGCTCTTTATCATAGGCAACCCTTGCTTTCTTATGTTATTTAGTATTTTATGAGTAAATTAAAAAAAATATTTTGTAAGGGCCAATAAAACTCTATTTTGGTTAATGATTTGACTTTTTCTATCAGTGTTGTGTAGACATATACCTATAGCACTTTCAGAAAGTCCAAAACGTCCATGGCAATATGATTTACAGAAAAATAAACATTCTAATATAATTATCACATTACACTGTATTGAATGACGTGTTTTGTGATTTGATAATTAGATGTAAAAGAAAATTTAAATTACGTAATTAAAAAGTTACAAATTCGAAACAAACGACGGCAGAATGAGATTATGATACTACTGTAAAAAGAGATGGCGTATTCTATAAGTATGTCATCTGTTCTCTCTCTTTCGTTAATATCAAAAACATTAAAAACGCCGTGGTTTTAAAAAAATGGCTATTATAATCTGTACTTTGAAAAAAAATAATGAGACAAAAATGAATAAAAGCAGTAGAGAAATTTTATCTGACAATGGTGAGGTTAAGGTTTTCGTAGTGAATGCGAGGAAAGTTCAACAGAAATAACATTGCTTTCAAGAGACCTGTGGGATTTGTAAAGAATGACTAGCATTAAGGAGGCTTTGATCTTGAAATATATTGTTGTCGAAAAGCCAATGCTGCCCTTTGGTACTGCTGTAAAAAGTATTCATTGGTCACACAAGAACACTAAACTGTTCAATACCTACTTATATATATTTAATGTAATTAATTTAATTTTAACGGATCTCTCATTATTACCTGATGTTGGAAAACACGCATACAATGACGAATTGATAGCGATAACGACTGTACATAAGTTGATCTGATAGAGATCGCTCTAAACGATAAGACCGCCTATTGTAGCACCCTATCCTTCCCTTTATTTTTAAGCTATTTGTATATCTGTGTGTGTAACAATAAAGTATTTTTCATTCATTCATAACGCATAAAACTTGCTACTAGTTACTTCACGGAAACCGCTCAGTGAGTCAGACTTATTTCTTGCTCCTCGGTCCCGAAGCACGGCACTAGGGAGTGTGTGTGCACTTTAAAAGCATAGTGAGATCACGTTAAAAGTTAAATGAAAATAATAAAATTTATTTGTCACTTTGTATCCAACTATTATTATATTAAGAACTAGCGGCCCGTCCCGGCTTCGCACGGGTGAACAAAATTCTTTAATTTTTTTCTAGCATTTAATATAGCCTATGACACTCAGCAATAATGTGCCTTTCTATTGATGAAAGAATTTTTGAAATCGGTTCAGTAGATCCCGAGATTACCCCTTACAATTTAACAAATACACAAACACACAAACTTTACTTCTTTATAATTTTAGTATAGATAAACAATCTTACTTATAACAAAATAGAAACTCTCTAACTTATTACTATTTTAACAAATTCTAGTTATTTGTGTTACCGTCACGTGCTATCATTGCTGCGGTTATGTAGTTTAGAATTCTGTACACTAAGTTTTTATTACATTTTTGATTCTTCTCCTTTTTCACTACGCGAACAATTACGAGCTTTCGAATAATGATTACGGGAGGGTTTCCTTATCTCACGCATCGCCCGAACTCGTCCCATGCAACCTTGATCGGGCTGAGGTCTGAGCAGTGTTGCCCATTTCTCATAGTTAATGAACGTCACATCTATGCATATATGCAAAATATCAGAATCATCACCCAAATTGGATATACACGGCCCAACGCTTCTTTCACGCATATTTCGCTAGTTGAAGAGCCGTTTTCAATAGGCACCAGTTCTGTACGACTTTCTAAAGAAATTCGGACCCATACCAGTACCAGAATCCACCGCCAAAGGACACTTCTTCTTCCATGCAAGCTTGCTTGAATCATTCCCCTCTAGCGTTTACTTTGGTTTCTCTTGGAGCATAACTGTTCATCAATCTTGGACACTCCAATATAAAGTAATTTCGGCCATATTTTTTTCTACGATGCACACCCTCCAATTAAGGGGGGTTTGCACGTTTAAATGGTAAAAAAGCTTCAGCAAATCGTCGTCTTACGGTGCATGCACTTAGGCGCTGAAGCAAATTTTTAAGATCGGTTCCTATGAGAAAGCTAATTTAAAACATAGTGTTGACCAGATATCGATCTCCTTGTGCGGTGGCACACCTGGCTCTGCCTGTTCCTGTATTTTGTGCGTGGGTTAAAGCCGGTTTCCTCGTAACATTGGAGTAGTCGCTGTACTATTGACAGCGACACACTGAGTGTCCTTGCTATATCACGCTTACTCTGACCGTTTTCCAGAAGAGGGAGAGAATGAATTCTGTTGCATTCTTCAAGTGTATGAGACATTGTTATAGCCTTAATAATGAACAATTAACATTAGGAACGCTGTTGACATACTTTTCACATTTATATGACAGAATAGAAACAAAAGCACAAACAGATGCAGTAAATTAGTAGTTCCGTTTCTGTTATTATTTTTCCATTGTTGATGATAACTTTGCAAGAAATAAGAAGTATTATTATTTAATATTTTAACCTGTCTATTAAAAATATTTAATTTCACTAAACCAGCATTCTTGATTTCCGAGATATTCAGGTGTCTTTATATGACTCGGGTTTATTACTTTTTGTGTGTAGTAATGGCGAAATGCCTAAAAATCTGGAATCTGAATTCTTGCGACGGCGTAGTCAGCGTCTTCCTCGCCCAAAAATTCCAAAGCAAATTGCAAACGCCGGGTTCAGTCATTTTCTTAAAAAATATAGTCTAAAGACAAAATATCGATCCCGTAACAGTGTGAACTGACTGTGGGAAGCCAAGGGTAAGGGGTCGATAGAGAAGTGGCGCATTAAATTTTTACAGCTCAACGGACAGCAGCGAGTTCGCGGATCGATATATCGTTAAATAGCTCTCCGCGAGTACTTACTTTAGTAGTGGACTCTTGGTAAAAATAACCAGTAAAATGTACAAAAGAAAACCTACGTACTTTTTTCATAAATATTTTCAGTAGGCGTGAAATACCGTTGCATGCATATGAAACAACAATGATGCCTACAATAGAGTAGGCATGCACCCCTTTTTTTCTTTACTTTTGACGGTCGAGCTGTGGTCAAAGGACACTGACGTACGTCCTCCACTGTTTTTAATTGTATTTTATTATATTTCTTTTAATTATCTTTATGTGTTTATATGTACAATTATAATGTTTATATATCACTATTTTTCTTTTTTATACTTCAGAGGAGTTTATTTAAATATATTTATTATATCAGTAAGGCGTTATTCACTCAGGCTGAGGCAGGGTCCTGGTTGATCTTAGGTATAAGACTTATTATTAATTTACATTAAGCACAATTGTTTTTTGTTGTTGTATAATATTGTAAGTTGTAAGATATTCGATCATACGTTTATTACAATTGAATGCATGAGTGGAACATGTGTTGATGAACGGTTTGTGCATCGGTAGCAATCTTGTTTTAATTGCGAACGAAACAGCAGCTTACTTGAATACTTGATGTTTGAGTTATAAGCAACAAGCATTTCCTTCTGAGTTATGCTTGTTTATTTATTTATATAATTATATCCTTAGTATAGATATAGTATGTACAAACTCTGCTTGACTTCGGCTTAAATAAATGGTGTGAATTAAACGAATTTTTAGTTATTATTTATTAATTACAAAACACTTAGCCCTTTCTGAAAATACCAACGGAGTTTTTGGTTTAAGTGCCTTAAGACCAATTCAGTTGTTCCAGTCAATTTAAACCAAAAGTAAGCAGCAACTAGAAACTGCGAGGTCATGCCAGATTTTAGTATTTTGGAAACAACAATTTTTCTCTATCTATAGTTAATGATTAGGATTCATATTTTTATTGTCAAATTCTTCTCCAAAAGAAAACACCGAAACTGAATCGCTGAAAATAAATGGGTAAGCCATTGTCGATTAATAATATTTCGATTAAATAATTCGTTTCATTAACTATAAAGTAGGGAGAAATCAAATTAAACGACCCTGACTGACGTTACTATTTCAGGCTTTTAGTTTTAACGATAACTGCAAAGGCCGCGCTTTTGTTAGCGTAGCACAAATTTATTATATTTGTTTTGCGTAATTAGCGATTACGTATAGTTTAGCGATTTTGAGCGTATTCTAGTAGAAATTAGCCGAAATTGATATTGGTAGAAATTGACCTAAGAAAGTATTTTGTAATTTGGCGATTATATTATGATTGTAATTGCCGTGAATAATTTCATTGATCCAGTGGATGTAACGGCATAATTAAAAATGTTTAATATATGTACCTACGTTCTAATTTTATATGAACGGCAAAAATGTTAAAATTAAATTTTCTTTGATGTGAACTGTTGACATTTTCTCAATATTATATGTATTTAGCTTGATCTTAATCTCCGTCATTTGTAAATGAATCAGCGAAATGTCAACAATGCTTGGAATAAAATAATACGTAAAAGCTTCAGCAGAAATGGTACTTATCGCTTTCATATAGGTCGTCGCAATCGTACGGATAAAGGGACGTAGTATATTGTCTTTGCCTGGGGCAAAGCTCAAGGCGCGTAATTATTATACTCGCCTTCACTTCACATGTGAAGTGACAATTGGGCGGCCGTTATACAAAACCATTGAGCTGATTGAGCTATATATTTATAGCATTTGCATTTGACGAAAGCTAAATTATTATCATATATGTAGGTAAATAAAACCTCAGAAACATTGTCGCTATTCCGTTTTGAAGTTCAAGGAGGTCAAACCACAAAATCCCTTTGGTAGCACAAATAACAACGAACACATTTTACTGTTTTAACCTTTGAGTCCTAATTTTTATACAAAATATGTTATTAAAAATTAACTGCCTAGAACAACTACGACAATTGTTTATATGCCTGAGGCTGCAAAGATAATAACCGATGTGCGTAAATTTCATTTCTAAAGTCATTTTTGTGTTGTACCATGTCTTAACGCATGACTCATGCCGGTGGTTCCAAGTTGTGCGGACTGGGACGCTAGGAAATAATTTATAAATAGGTGGTTCCAGTGCGAAGCTACTAGGACTTAAAGGGTTGGAAACTAAGATTCCAAAACTTTTGACTATCGATAAGCACAAAGATCGTAGCGGTCCCGCCTAATACACCAAGGCCTTTAGTTTCGAATCCTGGTAGGGGCATACTTATTATGTTTGTGTGAAATGCATAAGCATTCGTGGCATGGTTGTTATATACTTATTAATGAGTTATATCTGATATTTAGTATTAATAGTACCAACAAAAAGCTTTGCTTACTTCGGGTTTGAAAAATTGGCATGCGTTATCTGAAATTTATTTCTTTTAGTTAATTTACTATTATCAGCTAATCCAAAGTATTATTATGAATTTTTTGTTTTAACATCAAAATGTGATAAAATCTTAATATAGAAAATTATTTAGATATTTTCCAACATGTTGTAATAATAATAACAACAAGTTGTGATAAGTTAACAACTTATTACAACTTAAATTACTCTTGTAATTCCGTCATTATGAATACATGTTAATAATTACAGGACCGATCGTTGTGGAGATCCTTGGGGGAGGCCTATGTCCAGCAGTGGGCGTCGTACGGCTGATATGATGAACACATGTTAAGATGTGAAAGTCTGCTACTGTGACATAGTTATCATTATATCTACTTTGACAAAAATAAAGAAACTACCTATATACAGTTAATTCCTCGTACTTTCTTTTTTTGCCAAGCCTCGTACTTTCTTTTTTTCCCAAGGTGGATTAGATTACTAGTAGTCTGACTCGGTTAGCCATGAAATAGTGGATTTATATAGATTTATTTATAGAATTTTCTCAACACAATTTTTCTAGTATATATAATATTTTATGGGAAATTGTCCCTCTCTATATAATGTAGCTTCCAGGTTAACTTGAGGGCAAGTTGAAATAGGATCTTCAGATTGCAATGATTACCCCCAACACACATAATATATCTCTAAATTTGCTTAATGTGAGGATTTAAACACCTTTCTATAGAAAAAATAAAATGCCTTATTTCTTCTTCTTACATTTATTCTTTTAGTGCATTACAAGTATTTATTCGCGTCATTATTGACATAACTGTGTACATATAATTAGGTAATAGACATAAAACCGCAGATTGATAGCTTAGCCTATTGTGGTGGCTAATGGATCACCAAGGGCCTAATTGCATTCCAGGCATTACAACGACTCCACTATGATATTGAATACCTATAAATGAATAATGACTCGCTATGGTTGTAATAAGACGTTACTTTAATTTAATATCGATAAGTTTGTAATTTAAATAATATATTTTAACGTTGCAGAAGACACATTGTTAATTCTGTAAAATAATGCAATAACTTTATATAGGTAACAAGAGAGACGTATAAATAACTATATTATTATAAATAACTATATATGTATAATTAACTCAAACTTACACTCAGGACTCTGATAAGTAGTTTCTGAGATTAATTCCTATATGCAAAATAACAAACATACATACGTCTTAGGACTTTGTTCCGACTTAGGACAAATAGGTTTCATTTTAATTTATAAAACATCAACGCGTGGCTGGGCAAGCTAGTACTTAAATACATCATAGATGGCGTTAGTTTTTCAAATAAAATGAAGTAACTTCATCTAAAGCAATGACCATGGTTATCATCATCACATAGAATATAGATAATTTTACAGAAAACTATAATTGCGAACATCATATCGACACTTCGAGATTATTCTTACAAAAAAGCTGTGCAGCATTAAGGGGTTTAATCTCAAAGAATATGGATATTAGTGCGATAGATTGTCATTGTTTATTAAATTGATTATTGCTACTATTAGACGAAAGCCCGACCTATTTAGATACTAATGTAGTCTCTAAATCTTTTAATAGTATTTTTATATGAAGTGGGAAGAAAAAGAGTACATATAGTACTGTTATTGTCATCTTTGTGTTCAAAACAAGAAAATGGATTTAACCTATCATGGTAGTGGTTTAATAATTTTTTGATATTGTTGCGTATAAATCATAAAATATACTTAAACAGCCGTACCTTCACGGAGGACAAAGATATTTTGCAATTTCTAGTACTTTATTAGTACTAAAGAGGACAAAATGCGCATTTTGTTAAAAAATATATAATATATTTTTTTATATTTCAATCAAAATATTTTGATAATATATTCTAGTAATATAAGTTAGTATATTTATTGGTGCTGAAAAGTAGCAATGAAATAAGGGCGACCTTTAAATTTTTCTGATTCTTCTTCTTGCTACATTCTGTTCATCCTAACTTGTCCTATTTGGTAAACAATCTTGGCACTCCTTTTTATTAAAAATGCAGCATTAAAAATCAACTGATAACTAGATTCAATTGGTTCCAGTCTATAATAACGATTTATTGTAATAGATTATGGACTTTGTTATTATTTTATTATTAAATGGGCGATTTCGTTAAAAAGTTGTGCCAAGATTGTTTATCATATAGGACAAGTTAGAATGAACAGACTTTATATGCAAATATTTTATGTGAAAAATTTACGAGATATATAAGTATCGGTAGGTGCACCCATAAACATATGAAGTCCAAATATTGTTCTCAATATTTTATGAGTGTATCGTATCAAGTATAAACCTTTTTACATACTTTTGCTATTATGATTTGCGGACTTTTTACTTTTATAGCACATAAAATAACAGCAAGCAATTTCCGACGATGTTAACCGTTTTTATTGTTCATATTATTATGGGGAATCGTATGTGAGTTGTTTTGGTCGGGGGTTTACACATAAGGTATTACTTTTATATCGCTGTGATGTTTTAATGCTTTTCTATTTTTGTTGCTTGTTTGATGGCTAATTTTTTATTCCAAGCGAGAGGACTAATAAAAAAAGAGTCGATTTCAAATAACACCGCAAAAGAGGTTGAATGAAATCAAAAGAAACATTTTAAAGAGGTTTGCATAGTATGAAAGGTCTTATGTCGAAAATATTTTTTTAAATTATGTACCCTCTCTAGTGTCGGTCTATACCGAAGAGATAAAAGCTAAAAGTAATCTTTCACAGTCTTTTTTCCTTGCCACATGACTTGGACGATTTGTATATTAAAAAGGCAAGCAGTTGATGGTCTGTAGACCGTGAACTCTTTCAATCATGTGACGGAAGTGTTTTATTGCCATGTATAAAACAAGTCATTCCCGATTGTACGAGCTATACCGTTGCGGTTGTAGAACTGCTTGACCTTGCGGCCAAACAATCACTCAACGAACCCAGCAGAAGTGGATGGGTGAGATAATACAAAAGCGCTTTTTATGCTTTCTTATTAGTTCTCGAATGCTGCATGTGACGATTGTATCAAGATCATGCTTTGTAAATGAATATCTGCATTTATTGAGCGCGTCTTGTATATGAATGGCGTAAAGAATACACTGGCGGTCAAAATTTACCATGCCAAGGAATCTTCGCAGTGTTATGGTTAAGAAAATTGGCTCAGTTTTGTCTCCCGTAGCCTAGAAAGTTCAATTCCTTTGTGCCGAATTTAAACTTATCCACCTTCAATGTTATATCAGTTTCTTCAGTAATTTCCGAACTATGGATTTGTTTTCTGCACACACAAGTTTAGACGGAAGAAGAGTGTCATTGATATAAGCAAAAGTGTCCTTTGAAATAACCATATCCACTAATCTCAGAATATTTGGCTGGCGTTGCGAAGTTCAAAAGTCATCCGGGTACAGTCAAAAAGTCCAAAGGTAGTCGTTATCGTCGTCTTCGGTAGGTACTCATCGTCGATAGGAAGTCGTCGGCATCGTTCGTCACAGAGGTCCATCTCGCTCAAACTTCAAAATGGTTTTGAAGTTGGCGCGTTTCAGACTCTTCAAATACTTTCAGTAATCGCGTTAGTAGGATCACATACGTGGACCTTAAGTGGATTTAAATGTATGTCGTCGACCCGACAGATTTTTTCTTTCCTTGATTTGCTGACGACGAGATTGTTATGGAGAACAACATCCTTTTGCTGGGGTGCTATGGAGTCGAAAACCGAAAACTATTCCTTACTAGTCTTACGAGAAATTGGCTATCGAGATGAAACGTAGATCTCCGCATATTCTGTTGCTGTATTAATGAATAGTGATGGACGTTTTCGTTACATTATATTCGCCTCCTTAGACTTCCTCCATTTGACTGGTGAACCCCGATTGTAGAAAACCAGACAAAAAGACTCGCTAGGAAAATTAATAATAATGATATTAATTTTTACATTCACAACAATTAGCCTAGTCCAAAGTAGGTACCTACTGTAAGGTTTGTCTATGATACATAAGTAAGTAATATTCAAAGAAATAAAGTTATATAACCACGACTCAGGTATTGCTCAAATTCTTTTATTCACCGGTACAAAAGGCAAGATCGCTATTAATATGTGCATCACCCAGGCCACACACATCGGTATTTGCGGCGTGTGTGGGTACAATATACAAAAACATTGAGTTGCTAATGTCACACTTTATTACTAAATATACATACCTGCAATAGGAAAACTTAATAGTATTCAAAAGTTAGTTATTTGATATCTTTTGTTTAGAGTGAAACCACAGACGAAAAAATTGCAATAGTATTCAGCCTTCGTACCGTACTAAGTCGTTTACTTTCTTTACTTTTAAATGATTATGTCGTTTTCAAACAGCTTTCGATCTGTCCCACCAATACGATCTAAGAATCTCAGAACTAAGATATCGTTGTTTCATATCGCAGGGATTCTATCACTCAATACGAAACCAGTGACCTTTCTCTTTTATATGTCATACCATTTGGTATACTTCGAGATTGTATCCAAAGCACTTTGTTTAGATCAACTTCGAGGCCATAGGAAATCCTAGTGAAATAAATATTTTACTCTGCACTTCGACAGAGAATGATCTCTCTGATGATGAGAATGATAAACGATGATGTTTATAGCACGGTCTTCATTATGTAAGTAATTCGGCAATAGTAGTACGACAGTAAACTTGAATGTTGTCTGTATACCTACAGGTGTTAGGAAGAAGATAAATAGTTTGAGAAAAAGTTGATAGATGTAGCAGTAAAAGGTAGAGAGACCGCCTTGTGTAACATCAGCAGTTTATATGGAATGCCTTACGTATACGACAAATGACTGCAAATTGTATAGCCCTACCAAAATAGTAAAAACCGGCCAAGTGCGAGTCGGATTCGTGCAAGAATGGTTCCGTACCATTGACTAGATAAACAACAGTAGGTACACAAATATCATATTATTTATTATTTAAGTAAAAATACAACTGAGTATTTTGTAAATATTTCAAGGCAACAGGTAGGCTGTTGCCATTACTGATATTGAGCAAAAAAGGGCAAAAAAAGTCGCGTTAGTTGTATGGGAGCCCCCGCAAAAAAAAAAAAATTTTGTTTTTAATATTTGTTGTAATAGCGGCAACAGAAATACATGATTTGTGAAAATTTCAACTGTCTAGCTATCGCGGTTCTTGAGATACAGCCTGGTGACAGACAGACAGTGGTCTTAGTAATAGGGTCCCGTTTTACCCTTTGGGTACGAAACCCTAAAAACCTGATGTTCGAAAATATAAAGAACATATTAGCTATTTTAAATAAAATAGTTTCAACCACAACGACTCTTGTTGATATAAATAAATTAAACGCTTGTACATACGAATTTATAACATCCTTTACTACTGACATTCTAGGTTTATTTATAAACATTAATTATTCAGGTTAAATGGCGATGCGCCGATCATGCCACCGTCAACTGTCTTGTTCGATATAACCTACTTCACCTTTTCGAAATACCACGCTGGTAATAATACATTTTTTCTTAAGTAGGCATTACTATTTATAACCTTATGATATATAATAAAAGATAGTATTTAACGATCGCTACTTTCAGTCTGTGACAAGTGCACTGCTGAACTCTTTACTAATATGTTTACCCTACTAAATAGTTTGTTATTTAAGTGATGTAATAACCCTCACTAGGAAGTTCATTGGAATTTCTTTTCCTAATAAACAAGGGATGAAGCCCATGTTGGAGAGTAAACGAAACTGTTATAATTAACAACGAATAGCGGTTCGCCCGGTAGAAAAATACGTAAATAAAGTTACAATTTTTCTGAATTTTATAAGTATAAACTTCTATGTGTAAATTCAAAATAGAGCACTTCCATTACTTTTGTATCTACAATTCGAATGACACTATTGTGTCTTATGAAGAGTTCGTTTTCCATCACATAATCGTCTGCCGTATAAACCTGTTTCCTTATGTCTTTATCGTAACCAATGGGATAACAACGTATGAATGAAAACACCAGCGAATGCTAATCTGCAGTTGTAGTCGTAACAAACTAGTAAACGTTATTTTTGTAAGCACGGAGTATTTTGAGATAATATATGTTATGGTCACCCATCTGATGACCGGTCCTTATGAAAAAGGCATTCGTTTTCAACCTTTCCAAATCAGAGGCCGAACGCGTTACTCGAAATAACGTCGAACTCCACATGAATTTATTATATTTTTTTATAATCTGTAAAAATACTGTACGATATATAGGAAAAACATAACGTAAGACATAATTTGACGACGGTTTGGTGCAACGGTAGCGATATTGCCTTTCGAACCGATGGTCCTGGGTTTTAGTCCCGGAAGGGGAAAATGTTTGTGTGATAAATTCGAGCCTTTGTACCTGAGTCATGGGTAAATTTTTTTGTATATTTCTATAAATATACATATTTTTGTATCCTATATGTATGTCTATCCATTACCCTAGATCCATAACACAAGCCTTACAATGCTGACTTTGAGCCAGGCTAGTTGGTGTGAATGAAATAAATATTAATATCATATTATTAAATTCGCTCCTTAGAATGTTTATTCGATCAACATAAACCTTTTGTACGCCACTTACCTACTAATCAAAGACAAGATTTGTTGACTGCTCTACTAGTACAAAGGTTGCAGTAAGTCGTTTTAAATATTATATTATTATACAAAAAGTAGATATAGGTACAATAACCATTGTAAGCAACATCGTATCATACAATCGTTAATAACGTCGTCAAAATTCAGTGAGGTTTATAAATAGAGATCGAGTTTTCCCGCCGGAAATGCACATCCATCAAAAGTAAATAAGATCCCGCAGAAGAATTCCGCGAACGCCAACATCGACAATTAGCAGTCCTAACGACCACCCATAAATATTCGACAGCTCAAATTCTAATTCATTACCTTCCTCTTAATGAATTTGGCCGACTTTCAGCTTAACAAAAAGCCGAATGGAAATGACACGAGTGATTGATTACGTGATCATGAACCAATTTAATGAATTTATTAGTGGAAGGTTTTTTCGGTTTAATGTCTGAAAATTATAAAAGGATAGGGTTTTTATTAATATGACTTACCTTGTTAGTACGGTTGAAATCATTTGGCATGTTGTAAATAAGTTTTTTAAAAATGTAAGAATAAAACCCTTGTATCCATAGCATAAGCCTTACAGTGCCTGCTTTTAGGATAATTGGTGTGAATGTAAGAAATATTGTTATTATTCTTTTATATTACGCTTATTTTGTGAAATAATGCAATGTTTTCTTAAATAAATCTTCAGTGGCAATGTGAGGGCTAAATTGTTACGTTACGTCACCTAACATATCATTCACCGAAACTACAGCTGGTTCATGATTATGCGTGAATTTACAAACGTGAAAGATAGTTCGATTTATTAAATATTGTATTAAAATGAATAAAAAGTTATTATATTAAATAAAAAGTTCAAACTAATATAATGATGCATGACTATCTAAATAATGCTGATTAGCAAATATTTACCATAAATTTTTCACATTTATTTCTATCTTAAAAGCAAACGCCGGCGAAAGTTGAACAAATTGAGTAAACGTAAAAACTTTTTACTTATTTCTCGTACTTTATTTACTCATAGCTATTAACCTTCGTATGTCCAATTTAATTTGGAAGGTGAGGCGAGATTTCAGGGAGACCTCGAATTCAATCTTACTTCCCTGCAAATCTTTGATTTTTGAAGTTGTTTGCTCACAATCGAAACGTTTCTTTCAATTAAGAGGAAACTTCGAATTTGCATTTAAAAGACTCTAAATCTTGTTGTTTACTTATTTGCGTTCAGTATTTTTATACTACTAATATGCACATGCCATGTACTCAATACATACAAATAAGTTTAGAATATCTTTTCGCGTAAGTTAATTAATAAATTAAATCAACAATTAAAACTCTAAAATTCTCCCTTACAAGATGTCGTGATATTATTTATTCAAATATCATCTGTTAGTTTTTCTAAGAATCACCAATTTAGTTATTATTTTTGCTTGTACTTTATTCTCTATAAAGTTTGTTTTAGCCATACTTTTTTACTTTTTCATACTTATGGCCCTTCTGAGGGTAAAGGTTACTGTAAATTAGGGCAACTGAATAACCCGTGGGTGTGTTTTTAAAAGAAAATTAACTGCATACATTGGGGTAGGCATAATATTGCTCCAGGCTAGTAGCTCATCGCTTTATATATTTTTAACTGGTGTTTAGATAACATTTGAGATTGTAACTTAATAAGTATTATCTGTTTGTTTTTCCAAATAAAATAATAACATTAGTACGGGATTAATAATACGTTTTTTGAGGCTCCGTTACTGCGGCGCTATTGCAAGAACATCAAAGGTATCGAAGCCTATAAACAATAAAAAATATGGCCAGAAATACTCATAGTTGATGTATTTCGTATGATGAAACAGTTTAAATTTGACCAAGGAGGTAGAAGCTTATTCACTTTTTTTAAAATCGTTATTCGTTAATTTTTTTTCACATTCATTCTCTTCCCAATATAACTGTGTATAACATACTTTAATAAAATCAGAATTGGAACAACAAATGCAAAGTTTGTCTTAACTACTAGAAACCCACCATGTAAAACTTTGTAATCAAATAGTGCCCGCTTCGAGTTTGGTTATGAAAAATTATTTTAGTTTACTTACCGGGACGATTTCCACCGTAAAGTTACAAGTAACCCTTGACTTAATAATTTCATAGTTTCACAACTTTAAGGTTTCGAATTGCAACGATGCAATTGTTTCGGAATGAAACAAAAATTGAAAAAAATATTTATTCATTATCTTTTAAATAACTAGTGGCTGGTGTCCTCTTTTAAGTATAAAACCTGTGTTAGATGGCCCCGCTCCTTCTAAAACTACAAGAGATACATGTTGTTTACCTTAACAGAACTTAAATGAACTAGGACCATTTCTTATTTAATGAATGAATGAACAAAAAACAAAAAAAAAAAACAAATTGTATGGCGACTGTTTATGTACAATGATTGTAAATTGTGTGCTGTGTTCTAGATAAAGTGGTGTAAATTATATTGGAAACTTCGGTTGAATGTGCGTCGTAGAGAAGAGTGTGCCTGTGTGTGTGTTACCCAATATTTATGATTCGGCATAATTCGATTAATGTTTTATGGTGTATCGTACTGACAGAGACTATAACAGTCACGGGACAATAAGGGGTGGCGGTACATTGATCGCGGTGCTTCGCGATATACCCGTTGATATAAGATCTTTCGTCGTCTTCACTGCTTCTCCGAGATACCAAGATTACCCGCATTAATATTACTCTAGGCCGAATATAAAACCATAAGAAGTTGTGTTTATTTTGTTGTTACTTTCTTCAGAGCCGACACTAGTCTATATCTCGATACACGTTTAGTTTATGTTGTACCTAATTTAATGATTAATAAAACGGATAATAATACTACTACTATTATACTTCATAGTAGGACATTTTTATACTTCTGGTGTCTGGACCGGGACCCAAGAATCCCGTATATAACTTATATTACTATAATGTCTATGTTTTACAGGCTAATTACAGTTTAACAATATTCTTAACCAGAATAATCGTGGCTTTGATTTTGTTATATGTACCTTATCTTAAATGCCAAGTGTCACGTATCAAACCATAATCGCTCCCAGAGGACTCGCAGCATCCAGCACTGGCTATAGAGGTCGGTACTAGCCGCGTTGCGAGCCTTCATTAGCACCGCGAGCGATTCGTTATTTCCATGCCGCATATTATTCAGCTATTAATCACAGGCTTAAGTCGGTGTCTAATTTATCTATCCAAGGAAGGAAAGGAAGAAAACGTTCAGAAAGAATTAAAAACTTATATAGAATAATAATAGAATTACATTAAAAATCAAGCTGGATATATAATTATTTCGTGTCCAAAAGAGTTTAATATAAAAAAAAAAATTACACATATTTGTATGAGCATTATATCAAAAAAACAAAAAATCCGTTCTGAATATATTTTATCTTGACAATTTCATTAGATAACATCCAAACCCTAATCGCTAACCTTTTGGATATATTTTTCTAATCAGATTTCGAAAAGAAATCGAGCTACGTCCCTGACCACACGTACAAGTTGACCGGAAAATCTAAAACCTTATCGAATCTGTAAAATACGAAATTGTACAAAAATTTTTTGGGCCCGATGGTTTTCATCCAGATCCAGATAATATCCAGTAGTAAGTAAATGGTTGTGCAAATCTTGATTCTGTTTCGGAATTCTCTGTCTGGAATTATACTACGTACAATAGTTCGTAGTTTTTTTTTAATGGCGATAAAAAGAATGTGGCTTTATTTTTAATTTTATACTAGTTACGCACCTTATGGTGTGTTCCAGCGCTCTCATCTCAGTCCAAATTTTTTATATATATCCAATGTATGAACCAATTTGTTTCAAAGCTTTAGAATTTCCGTTGTTGACACAAGTCTTAACAATTTAGAAATCTATATAGGTGACTGCATAAAGTTGCAAAAAGTTAAGTTAGACTCAGCGATTAATGTAACGCTTACTGGCTACTACTATAAAATCTGTTATTAACTCCATAGCAATAAAGTTAAAAGTGAGTCAAAGATTAGAGATCTGGGAGTAATACTAGATAGCGAACTACTATATGAATATCATTATCGTATATCTTTTTGTGTTTACCTTTCGTCAAATTATACGGTTTTGTTAGATTGTAGCTTGAATATGCATTGGTTGTGTGGAATTCTCAATATGCGGTAAATATAAATTCCATTCAAAAATTTAAGACAAAGTCCTTAAAAGATATGAATTTAAATATAAAATGACATGTACTTGTTCATATCATACCTTTTAATTTGGTAAAATAACATAGATATGTAACTATATTGTTTGAAATATCAATAATAAAATCAAATCACAAACCCTGTTAACCAATGTTTCTGTGAAATATTCGAGATCAATCCTTTGATCGCGTAACACGTTTTCTTTACCCTTCAATCATACGAATTATACATAGAATAGATACAATCCCAGAGATTTGCATACTTATAATGTGAGATATTTTCATATCGATAAATTCAATATTAAATGTTCGAAATTCACAGTTTGAACAAAACATATACCTAGTCGGTAGTTTTTTTCGTCACTTTATATTTTGAGCGTTTGAGAGCTCTTTTGTAAGTATATGCGATATATGCGATTGAACGCCCTGATCTCAAACAAATTTTAGGTGAATATTTTTAAATTACCAACTATGTGCTGACTTAGAGGTTGTATAGGAATTAATCTCTGATGTACGCGTAACTATTTTGCAATTTTTAGTTTAAGAGCTCAATTATATAAATACTGTTTAAAGAATTATCTGTATACAATTGTATTTGACTGACTTTTTTTACAACTGTTACTGATGAAATTAAAAATATAATTTTAAAATTGACATTAGGTAGCTTTCAAAATCTCTATAAATCATCCCAAAATAAGTAAGAATCGGTATTGTGATTGAAGTACTTGTTGTGTTTAACTAAGTTACTTACATTAGTTAAAATATATACGTGACTTCTGTGGCTAATAAAAACCTAAACTAAGCTGTCATTATGTAATATTTGTAATGTTCTTTATTTCTCAATAAATAAATTTATAACAACTAAAGTATTAATATGTTCTAACTGACCACGAGAATATTAGCTACTTATCACAGAAATTTAATGATATATTGATGTGTGCAAGTAGGTTGTGTTTTTTCTAAGCTGTCCGACGTTCCAGAGATTAGCGTGTTCAATAAAAAGAACAAACAAACCCTTTAGCATTATATTTATATACTCATACTATATTTATATATCTATCTATCTAGTTATCTATTAATATAATTATGACTTATGACCAGTAATCGGAAAATCGCATGCATATCTACCCAAGTTTCAGGTGTCAGATAAATAAGAAATAACTTTTGTATCTAAAAATCGAGCGATTTCGGAATTCGGATTTTGTATTCTAATTACAGAAACAAATACATATGTACGATTTCAATTTTTTGCCTTGTGAGGATATATAACAGCTTCATTGCATAATAATAATATTCCTTACATTCACACTAATTAGCCTAGCCGAAGTAAAAACAGTAAGTGTTTTATTATGGATACTAAGGCAACAGATAGAATAAATGATACATAAAATTTAATATTCATAGAAATATAAACAAATAGTCATGATTGTATAAATGTTCGTATTCATCACACAAACGTCCTTCAGAGACTCGAACTCGGGACCTTTTTAAATTGTCTCACTTAAACAAAGTCAAAAACTTATTGTGCTTAAAAATCCCACATTTTTTATTTCAAAAAATACTAAATATCAGAGAACAATAACAAAAAATATGGGTAAAAATATACAGTGAAATTAAGTGATAATTATACTGTATATATATATATACAGTGAATTTATTACTTACTTTCACTGTATATTTTTTAATTATAAATGAATAATAAACTCATAACAATTATTTAGCCCCAAACTAAGCAAAGCTTGTACTATGGTTTAGTACATAAATAAGTATCTAACAAACTATGTTTGTATGCAAGTCTGGGTCCTTTGGCGTAAAACAGGGTTTAAAGAAAAATTAAATGTCAATTAGTAGATAAATAGAGAAAAGAAATAAAAAAGGGTGTAAGAATTTTATCAAGAGAGGTATTTATTCTATCCAATACGTAAATACTGTAAAATGTATTTGGGTCAAGTACTTGAAAGTATCTCTTCAAGGGCTTTCTTAAATATTTATGGGGCTTATGATGATACCGACGATGAGTGGAATGTAGCGCCTGTGTATTACTTCTATCGGTAATTTGTTTTTTATATTTCATACACGCATTGTAAACACTCATATTGAATAAAAACCATTTTATCTTTAATCCTTTAAAGAGTTTAATTCGTGGCAGGTAATTTTACAATTAGGTATGAACCCAGGAGAGGGCAGCAAATTGGAGGAATGGAGGGTACAAAGTTATACTTTTGTGTTGTCAAACAAATAATAAAATGTTGGTAATTACTTTTTAATATAACAATTATTTACGTAATGTACGTACGTATGAAATATATGTTATGATTATGTCTTAACAACGTAGAGTTGTCTTTAGCGCCATTTTGTAGTTTACGTTTTTCTCACGCCATTTTTGTTGTATAAATACACAATCTTCACTACAGTCATTGCACTTTAAATCGATATACACCTCATTGATTAAAATCTATCCAATCGTTTGAATACGTCGAGGTTATAACAATCTCACATACATGTAGCGCCATGTAGCGCCCTACGCGCGCTCCGGGGATTACTTCTATAATAATATAATTTATCCATTGCTCAACTCTCTTTACAACGACTCAGGTTACACTCTCAGATACTACTGGTGATCGTCTTATGTTCGACTAGCTTTCTAGAACATTCTATATTTAAAAGGGTGACATTCCTTGTCATTAAGCAAATATACGCAAAGAGGTGGAATGCGGTGTTATAGACGCAAGGAGGTCACCACAGTACATACACACAGGTACCCTTGAGTACATAACCCTGCCTTAGCTTTCTCACAGTCGAGAAAAACTGAATAATAGTCTTGTACTACGCAACCATGACGAGAAGTTACAACTAGCTTACCTTACGCAACACTTTTTTTCGGTGAAACATTTAATGTATATCATTATTACATTATTTATTTTGAGACTTCCAGAGGGGAAAGATGTAATGTATACCGTTACTACATTATTTATTTCCTTTGAGTATAAAACAAGTTATTCCATGATTGTATATTCTATGTTATGTTGTCTATGCTTAAACTTACATGTTTTGTCTATGGTGTATAGTCGTGAAATCTGTCGTATTTTTATTTCGAGTTGGCTTTGATAACTTAATGTATTGTAAATGTATTATCCTGTCAAAAACAGTTACAGGGATTCTGACTTGTTTTTCTCATCTCTGTACGACTTAGAAGCTTCCATGATGATACTGAGTCTTTATTGGCCTCAAACACACTCGCTCTGATTTTTATATTTATAATTGTGTATGTAAATATTAATTATTAAGTTAAATGTAATGGTTTTTAATTTTCTGTTTTTTTTCTGGTTAATTCTAGTAAAAAGTTTCGATTTACTGTTTTTTAATTATTTACTTATATTTTTCAGATTTTTGTGTTAGGAAGATTTATTTCTTGCCAGTTCTTTTTCTTTATTTATTGCCTTAAACAAACAAATTTTCGTTGCCATTTTCACTAAATCTTGTGAAGACACCTTAAGTCTATCTAATAAGTCAAAGAATGTGGTGTAAAAAATTTCGCTAAGGTGAGCATAAACTTTGGTAGCCTAGCGACTAAGGGTATGTTGGCTTGGAGATGCTTGACGTAATTTTAATTACAAATTTATAAAATAAAAAAAATGTAGCCCCGATAATTAAGTTTAGGAATAAAGTCATTATCATCAGCGAATAATTAGCCTTTAATAGCCAATTGCTGGTGCCTTAAATAGGTATGAAAAGCTCTTATTGAGAATGACCGTAACCCATCATGCAGGTTCAGTGTAGACTTGTAGTAACACCGGTACAAAAACCCGGTAAAAGAAGTCGCGAGCTCCCAACCTACCAGTCCTTACGAACGTTGCTTAAACTGCACCGTCGAATTCCTACTTTATCTGAATATTTAGTTGATATTTTAATTTGTGCACAAAAACTAATCTTGCTACTGGTAGATGACGACACTACTTACGGCAACAGTTTTTGTAACAAGCACGTATAGTAGCTATAACTTATCTTCTACCGCCACTTATGTACATAATTGTAAATAGACTATACTTTTAAATAGATTACCTGTGAATGGTAAATAAATAATGTATTTATATTCTGTTCTCTATACTTAAAAAAAATATCAACAATGCGTTAAACACATTATTAATATCCCGTTAACTCCATCTGGTAAGCTAAATATTTGTGTTACGAGTAGGTTCATGTCCGTAGTATCTATATTGGCAAGGATCAAACACGGTCCGCTAGGGTTATAGCTGACATCTCAATCGTTGGGTTATGCACGCCAAATTTAGACCAATCTTGTAAATTTGAATATCATAGACACCTTTAACGTTTTAGCTTAAAATATTTGTTAAAAGTGGAAAATTGAGTAACTCGGTGCTAGGGTGAAAGTTATGGTTAATGAGTCGCGATAATGTAGAATCTACCCAAAGCGAAAGTTCCAAATGGCTGCGTAGAGTATACATATTAGCCAGTCATGAAAAAGTTTTCTCTGAGTTTCTTAATATGAAAATACTTCTCATGTCAATTATTGTTCTGTAAACTTTGTGTTGCAAACCAATAAATCATAATATTCTGTAATAAGGTGACATGATGGCGCTGTTTATTAATCTAAAAGTTTTATATTTATTAATGCTATATAATACACAATCAGAGAAATATTTAAAGGTGGATTTGAATCTAATAATTCGTAGTTTAACTTCTATTTATTTCGCTTTCCTTCAAACAACCGTTTGGATAACCGTTTGGTGCAACGGTAGCGATCCTGCCTTTCGCACCAACGGTCCTGGGTTCGAATCCCGGTAGGGGCAGATATTTGTATGATGAATACGAGCATTTGTGCCTGAATCATGGGTGTTTATATATATTTTTATGAATATTACATATCTATGTATCATATATGTATGTCTATCCGTTACCCTAGTATCCATAACACAAGCCTTACAGTGCTTACTTTGGGCTAGGCTAATTGGTGTGAATGTGAGAAATATTTATTATATTATTTATTATTATTTATTATATATTCCTACCATTTTCATGCCCCTGTTTCGTGGAATTTCTTTTTCTCTACGTGAAAGTATTTTGAACCTACTTAGAAACGTAAACTTCGACCATATATTTAATGTATTGTATCGGCAAATGTCAGACAGTAAAAATACGTTTAAAAGTTTGTTTCCTCTATTTCGTTAATTTACCAAATAAATACTGTGAAAGTGAGACATTTCAAAAAGGAAAATAGCTTCGTTTCATCCTACTTAGTATTTTTATCATTATTAATGCACTATTAATTGATCACAGAATACTGCTTTTTTTGGCGGGAACGCGACGCGTTCGTTACTTAAGTACGTATTTCTGTTTTACTTAAAAATAATTCTTTGTGTAGAAGAACTTAGATATGCGTCTACTAATATATTAATTTATTGCCATGTTTTTTTTTAATCCTGACCCTTTGACTTCTTGTCGGAAATCGTGTTTATAAGGTAACTAAGATAATGTCAAGATTATATAAATATTTAATTAAAAACTTACCTACCCGTTTTCGGTTATCCTTAAAAAAGTATTTCATTTTAACGAAAAGAAAGTGTATTAAGAAAACATGTCAAAATTTGTGTTCACAACAGATAATAACGTGTAATAATTATGAAATGTTGATTATAAAGTGTAAGTGACTTGCAAAAGTATTTGCAAGTGAAACGAATTAGCAAGATGGCGTCTTTCGAGAAGTCTATAAAAGTTTAGTAAGTCCCACGCGTTTACTGAAATCCTTGGGAATGAATGGGTATTACTTTTTTATTAATTTCCTTTAATAACACATAGTTATATATGAACTCGCATAATCACTTATCATTTACAAAACCTTCATTTTAATGGCGTTCCGCACAAACTTTACCTTTTGGTTATGTGCTACGGGAGTACTGAAATTTTTCAATGAAAAAATATTTTTTTGGACACACTTAAAACATATGAAATAAATTACAAAATACTCTCTCTCTCTCTCTGCCATTTCTTCATGTTTTAGATAACTTCTACCTACACCATGGAATATAATAATTTTCTACTTTATGGATTGTTTCATATTTGTAAAGGTAATGTACGATACTGTAGGTAGTATCAATCTAGAAAATGATAGAAATGGCACTGGTATTAAGCTTAAAACACTGAAAGGAATAAAGACTAATCATTGGCAGAGCACTCAACCGAAAAGCGAGAGGCTGTGGCTCTCACCTCACTCCTAAGACCAGTCGAAATTTTCCTTACAAAATTTTAATCTAGCAGATTAATGGTAACATAACAAAAATATTAAGAAGAAGTTGATTAAAATAAAGAGTTCGTCAACACGCCTTGACTATGCAGTAAATAAATAACTTGAGAACTATTCATAATCCGTCAAATATTTTCATTACTGAAATTCAAAACTGAAGTTGAAAATAGTTTAACGAATTTTGATGTATTGGGGTACGATGAACTACCTTTGATTGCTAAACATACAACTAAAGTAGACTCTCTAGAGTAATTTAGTTGCTCAATGGAAACTAAATATAAATACTAGTTCTAAAGCAGAATTTATTTTAACACGTGAAAATGGAAATCAGTATCGAAAACTTTCCTTTTTTAACCTGTCTGAAATAATAGAGAAAGATAAACTATCATGTTAAAATAAAAGTATCACAAAATTTAACGGCATATTTATTGCATAGTTAGCATATTTTGTACAATTCGATATGAAACATAATTAACACGGACAACAACAAACAATAAAGCGTAAACGTGTATATGCGAGAGCGAACCTGTCACACCTTGTGTCATTTTTCATTACCACGTTAAACTTAAGACCTTGATCTATCTACACTAATATTATAAAGAGGAAAGATTTGTATTTTTACATTTTTGTGTGTTTGTAATGAATAAACTCAAAAATTACTAAGCCGATTTTAAAAATCATTTTACCATTGATAAGCTACATTCACTTTGAGTAACATAGGTTATATTCAATGCGAGAAAAAAATAAAAAAAATTGTCCACCCGTGCGAAGCCGAGACGGGCCGCTAGTATATCCATATATTATTATTTTAATTTTAACATTTTATTGACGAATCATTTATCTCTGATAGAAATTTTAACTATCAACACGAAAATGAGTTTATTTGTTACGAATTGAACTACAGAACCGATCATCATGATCATATTTCAGAGTCGGTTTTTTTCTTCATTAGTACAGCAGCAGTAAAAGCTAGTAATTCAATCTGACCATTGAAATTAAACACTTCATTAGATAAGTAACACGTTAACTTAACATAGTTTGACCATTATATTAAATACTAGCGGCCCGTCCTGGCTTCGCACGGGTGGACAAAATTCTTTAAATTTTTTCTAGCATTCAATATAGCCTATGACACTCAGCAATAATGTGCCTTTCTATTGGTGAAAGAATTTTTAAAATCGGTTCAGTAGATCCCGAGATTACCCCTTACAATTTAACAAATATACAAACACACAAACTTTACTTCTTTATAATATTAGTATAGATTGAGATGTATTTCCGTAGTAAGGTCTAAGAGGTCAGTAATGTTAACACATTTAAGCCTAAGAAGAAAAATCATCTTGTGTTTTCACTTTTTCTATTTTATTCTATATCATAGATAAGTATGACTGAGTAACTTCCATGTTATACTTCTCACCTTGATACTCGATTCGGTCTACATGAAGCGTATGTTATTATTCTTCTAATATTTTTTCATGTTCCTTATTATGACTTTAAACAAAACTTTGCTTTTTTTTTCAAGAAACCCTCTTTGCAGTTATTTGCAAACTATGCGTAAGTATTTTTTAAATATTTATGCGTGTTAGATAAGTGATTTGCAATTGTTTTCAACAGAAAAGCTCTGTAAATACGAAATTCGGGTTGTAATAAGATATTTTTTTACAATTTTTGTATGCCTAATTATTATATTAATTTTCCAATTTATATTTTTTTTATTGCAGTTTTTACAAAAAACGAAGAATTAAAATAAAATTATAATTTAATATTTATACAACTCTGCTTACACCTCAGGCTCATTTGTGATCGTTGTTTGTTCGTCACATTTGTGACAATTATAGCATTTAAGTTGTGAAATAATAATTTAATGCAATCGATGCATTTTACATTCAAACCGCTCCCTCTGAATAAAATTCAAAAACATTAGAATTTGATAATTACTGTCTATCTACGTTTAATACAAAAATTTTATTTCTTAGTAGCTCGGCTGTTTACATGGAACAGCGATGTTTCGAGTAATTACTCAGCATTGATTTTTAACTTGAATACCCCAGTACCTTAGACTAGTGCATTGTTACTCATATCAATAAAGCTTATGTGCTTTGATACCATAAATGAAAGCTCAAATTTGCTTAGTTCAAAGGGCAAAGACTCAATTTAAGATATTGAGGATTATTTTGATAAAGAGCTGCTGAAAAGTAATATCTGAAATGAAGTTTACTTGCAGCATTTTACCGTCACTTAGCTAGCCGTGTAATAACTTTTCATTTCGTAATATAGATTTTGAAGGCAATTACTTTAGTTTAAAATTTTTAACAATCTAAAATACGAAAGAAATATTTTGTTAATAGGAAGAATATATAATTATAAAATTTACATTTGTAACCTTTAGAAATACATATCGGACTGTAGCGACTATTTTATATAAGTATAGAGGAATATAAAGGCTTTCATTCGATACATACTTCTTATTTATAAATTCAATAATTCAATTTTTACTGTTTGTTTGTCAAAATTACTACTTTTTAAATATACATTTAGGTTTAGTGAAATCTAAATACATATATATTTTTATAACATACAAATTAATAAATTAGTGCAATATTCGAGTGATTTAACGTGTATTTAACACAATAATAAAAATGTGAAGTGTTAAAAATATAATTGTTTAGTAGTTATACTATAAATAATAAAAGGGCCTATATCAAAGTGGTCTATGCTAGAACGGGCCTTATGTAATGTTTATAAAGTTTTCTACTTAAATGTTCGCGCAAGTTACTTTGTAAATATATATAAATCCAATAAAATAGAGTGAATAAAATATCTGGATCATACACCTGTTGTGCAAAGACTCTTTAGAAAACTATGTACGAAATAGACTAAGAACTGTTTAATGAATATGAATAAATATTTCAATATGGGCGTAATTAGTAATAATTATTAAAAATTATAAAAAT
Source organism: Calamotropha paludella (assembly GCA_927399485.1). Classification (NCBI taxonomy): domain Eukaryota; kingdom Metazoa; phylum Arthropoda; class Insecta; order Lepidoptera; family Crambidae; genus Calamotropha; species Calamotropha paludella. The sequence continues at coordinate 21,421,325 of OV656805.1, read as the reverse complement.
GATGCCTTGAATGCAAAGCATTGAGAAATTTGGAAATTGAAGGAAGGTGGAATTATCGGAAATATGGTCGGCATATCGAGGTGTGTATACTGATCTTTGGACTTACTAATGTTAAAAGTGTTCCTTTAATTTTTTAACTTATATGTTTATTTGCTGTCGACGGTACACCATACCACCATCGAATCTGACATGCGACCTGCACGACCAGACCTACGACCTGTATTACCTAACATGCTGCATTGTCATCGGTTAATTACAGCTCAGCTTAAATCCACGAGCTCACTAGAGCACACATAGTCAATCCAACTTTATGCTAAAAGATCTGACGGAATATCCGTAAGTAAGTTACTGTATATGTTAAGAATAATATACATTTTAACTCTTTGCATTGTATAGACTCCATAAGCATAGAATCACATTTTGAATGTTGCGGAATGCTATTGCCAGAATTAAATTACATTATAATATCTATATATAGAACACCTACTTTATATTTTCATTAAAGCGTTAGATGCGTTGCTAAATAAAATTACGTTTCGCTCATGATACATTAAAGAGAAAATTATTATTATAATTTTATTATTATAACTTACGGGTGATTTTAACGTAGATATTGTGAAAAAAATCATCAAAGTTCTTTATTTAAAAATACCCTTTTAAAGTATAACTTAATTTTAACTATTCGAGAGCCAACTAGAATAACTGCGAATTTAGGTACATGCTTGGACAATATAGTAATTACCAATGTGAAAACCTACTCTGCAAAAGTATTTCACCTTGGTTTGTGTGATAATTCTTGTTAAATAATAAGTGTACGGTATAATCAAGGTTTTATTGAAAGATAGTGGTTCATCTATAAGAGGAATGTATTTTGATAAACATCTAAATACATTCTTAGAACATTTATCTCACCTTAGTTTCTTAGACGTTTATCAATGTCATGATGTTCAATTATTAAACAGTTTACAGTGCATTCATTGATTTGTTTAAGTTGATATATGACTTGTGCACATCATTAGAAAGAAAAAATAGTTTTCTACAATAAAAAAGGAAATTGGCAAACTAAAGGTATAATTAGAGCAAGTAAAGTTAAGAGAAAATTACATCAAAAATATAATACATAAAAATAATATCACTTATAAAAAATATTGTAAATTAAACATGTTACATGATTGGCAAAACAAAAGTACAATATATCATATAGAAATAAGTGTAATAGCAAAAATAAAGCCACATGGGATTTAATAAAAAAGCAAACATTACCACAGAACACATTTAGAAACACTGTAAAAAATATTATTGCGAATAATTATGAGGTGCTAATAAAATTGCTGAAAATTTCAACGACCATTTTATTACGTCTAATACAAGTGACAAATTTTCTAATAAAAATAGTGTCTCTACGCGGCATTCACAAAGTCTATTTATGTTGTCAGTTGATAAATACAAATTAAAGATAACTGTTATGCGCTTGGGCAACAAAAGGAGTTGGGATTATGAAAATATACCTATAAAAGTTATGAAGAGCTCTCTAGAATACATATCCAAACCTCTTCTCTATATTCTCAATCTGATGATTGAGGATGGAACATTTCCCCAAGAATTAAAGATATAAAAAAACACTCTTTAAAAAAGATTGTATAAGAGATGTCAAAAATTACAGACCATAGCGTTATTAACTCGCTCTAAGTTATTTGAGAAAGTTATTTGTAGGCGACTTCTGGATTTTCTATATAAATATAATTTACTCAACAAAAATTAGTGCTATTTTTAAAATGCTTAAAGAAGTATGGGGGACAATAAATACTAATGTTCCATATATTGGCCTATTCCTGGATATGTCCAGGGCATTCGACTGCGTTTGCCATGATGTCCTCCATCAAAAACTAGAAAACTTAGGCGTGCGCGTCTTGTCCCTTAAACTTATAGAAAGTTCTTGGTTCATATAACAACAATAGTAAAACTTTTGAAGAAGTAAAATCAAAAACAAAAAAAGTAACGATTGGATTGCCTCAGGGAAGTATTATTGAACCCCTTCTCTTTTTAGTTTATGTAAATGAACTGCCAGATGTTACAGAAAACTTATGTGTTATGTTTGCTGATGATGCAACAATTTTCGTTCCCGGTACTTTTAATAATAAATTTCTGTTTGAAAATCATGTAAATGAAATATGTATTGCGATCTATTATCAACTGGCTAAAAACTGTAAATTTTAACGTCAACCTAACACGTCACGTCCAAATAAATATAAATATGACCTATGCCTACCAAGGACAAATAATTATTTGTATTACAATAGTGCCTATTATACTAGCATAAAGATCTTCAACCATATACCTTCAAATATAAAACCTCTTGATCTGCCCATTTTTAAAGTTAAATTAAAACAGTGGTTAAAAAAAATGTATTTTACAGTATGGATGAATATTATGCATTCAAAATCTAATTTGATTCGTTCGATTTAAATGTATTTTATGGAAAATCTGTTTTAGTTATAAATGTTGTTAAATATGTTAATAAATGTGTCATAAATAGTTTTAATGAAATATATTTTAAGGAACTATTGCATATTAGATATTGCATGCCCGGTTTGAGTAAATTGTTGTTACTTATGTAAACCTACCGCATTTGCAAACTGTACACAGTATGGCAATTAAGAACTATTCTATGATTTTAGATCTTTTCACACACTATCAAATCATTTTGAAAAGGTTATTAAAAATTCATTAAACATTATTATTAATATTTCCATTAACCCTTGTGGCAAATTGATTGTTAGTTTATGATTTTTTATTAATTTTCAGTGCTATCTTATATGATAAATAATTTTAATAAAAAATACTAGAAAAAAGTGTGAGCCAAGTCGATTTTTTCTGATTGTTTGTTTCACGAGTGGGGTTCACGTCTTTAGTACCTACATTTGGTGAGATTGGGCTCGGTCCGCTAGGTTCAAAGCTGCCCTATCAACCGATGAGCTACGGGCTCCTAATTATATAATATATCTCGAGCTCCTTCGTATTTCGGAAGGTACTTTTAGCCGTTGATCCCGGCAGCACTTGCATTCGTTATACCCACCAATCCACATCGGGCACGCTTGGTTCGGTTTGGCCCATTCTGGCCACAATATGTTCAACCGCAAGGAATGGTAACCCATGCCCCAGCAGAGACATTATTAGGTTGATGATGGTGAAGTTCACAGGATTTGGTACTATAGATTAATTTCAAATGAATTCAGCTTAATAGTACTGTGTACATACATATACCGCTTGTCAATGAAAATAGAACACCTGTTAAAATGGTGAAAACCATGGGCTTTCAGTGTTCAAACACAAAAAGAATTTTCGCGATATCACTCTCCGTTTCGGAGTTATTGCAGTTCAAAGTTTCATAATTAAGTTGCAGTAATTAAAATAAAATTATTAAAATCCTATAGAATCAATGATATTTAACAATCAGTAATTGGTATTATTTAATTGCTCGTATAATTATGAAAATAAACGTCCAAAACGATTCCTTGTTATTGACAAACCGAATTAAACTGCGCCTTAAATCAGCTGGTGCTTGACCCCTCAGCTTGACCCCATACTTACCTACCTCAAGATGTTCAGTGTGTGTGTCACTCACACAATCGCTAACCTAAAAGAACTAGTGACGGGTAAATGCATAGTGAACAATTGAAATGTTTCGATTTCTTGACTCTCTAATCGACTCCTTCAAATTTTATCAAGTCCGCAGAGTTAATAATTTTAGTCAGTCCGAAAGATACTAAGGTTAGAATCACATTTTGATCTTAAATCGAAATCGATCTGACAACAATGATATTCATTAGAGCTGTAAAAGTAACGAAAAAAAGTGTACCCGTATGTATTCGTTACTATAACAATTATTACTATCGTATCGTTACTTCAGTTACCTTATAACATGCTATGTTATTTGTAAGTTAGAGCAACGAATCGAATCGTATTGCGTACGAGTGCAGTATGACGTCGCGGCGTCGCAACATTCGTGATTTATAGAAAACATACTTATACGTTACATACCAAGCTGAGTCAGGTATTTTTTTTTCAGTTTTCTGTATTTTGAACCAGACTTTTGATAAACAGCTTCTGTTATCGAAGAAACAATTTAATATCATTAGACTCATTTAGACACATCTCTTTTAAGATAACAACAAAAAACCGTGATATTCGCGATAATAAAAAACAAAAACATACATATTTCTTATTTGTAAAAAATACTTCCTTACCTTGTTTCTGTTACAATCTCAAACTTTGTCTACTTACACAATACAATTTTATAAACAGTAAAAAACTTGGACGACGAATTTCCAAATTATACTTTACTTAATAAACAAACATCGTTCTTTGTAACGTACGTTTATAAATTCACTGAATAAGCGCGCGCATGCGTAAAATATACGATCAGCAAACGTACAAATACACGCATCAACGGACGTTGCGTAAACTGAAATAGTGTAGGTACCCATACTACGAAAAATGCGAGTAACGAAATGCATTTGTGTGTAACGTTTCGTTACTCGGTACTAAATGGCCCACCCGTTACTCAGTACCGAATACATACGATTTGCTACAGCTCTAATATTCATACGAATCAAAAAGTCGATTCTGATACCAATGTCTGAATTAGTGATTTGATTCACATTTTACGAGTAATTTTTCCCAACTCTACACAGGACCGAGCTCCATCCAGGGCCAAACTTAACTGGAATATTATTAAATACATACTTTTGAAATGTCATTAAAATCCTTATGACCATTTTATTGACTGTTTTGTCCATACACGTGATGGTATTCAATTTACCATAACGACCAGCATGTACACATCTTCATCTTTATCGTTTTTAAAAAGTAGATTTCATAGATAAGTTTCTAATAACAACAGAAAATACTCTAAATCACAAATCTTTACAATACATTAAACGTAACATAATAAATTCAAAAACAGTAGCAACGCAATAAACAAAAACATTTAAACAATCTACCCCAATTAAAACATCATACTTTTGAAATTAATTCCTAAGTTCAGCCCGCGAAATGAGTGGCACGTGTAAGGCGGTCGTAGGTACCTTTTATCTTGCCGAAAGGCGAGCTTGCAGTGGTCGTTAAAATTAGGCTGTGGATACATTATTTTTTTATCGGAAAAATATTTTGTTGATAGTAGATACCTAGATACCTAGGCGCGTTTTTAACGTAATTTTGTGTTTTTTTGGATTCGGATATTAGAAATAATATCATTTGACGTTGTTTGTAACTACTATTCATAGTTTTGATTTTGCTACTTGGGTGCCTAGGTATGTCCTTATTATTAATAAATCGACTCAATCAATTTATTTAACGTTTCTGGTATTAATTCGCGTTGAAGTGAGCCTGAAACTAAAGAGTTTTTACTTTTTATTAGAATTCCGTACATCAAAAGTAAAAACAAACGGACCCTTATGATAACAAGATCCTTTTTCTGAAAATATCTGGATTTTTTGTTGAAATTAACCACTACTAAAATATGTTCTGCTATACGAGAGTATAGCAGAACAGATGTAAGTTGATGGTACCTAAGGGTCATACTTTTAATTTTTGTTTTAAAATTTATTTTCTTAGAAAATAATATAAAAACATGTATTACATTCTACAAATAACAATATTGCATTATTATAACATTGATGGAACAAGTCATTTATTGTTAATGTTTGTAGTAAACGTTATTAATTTTTTTTTTATTAAATATTTGTCCAATGTGTGCACACCTTTAGGATGGTAAAGTCCCTACCTTTGTTTAAAATTTCACGCTAGTGTGTGTACAGAAACCAGGGTTCCCAACTTAGAAGTTTTCCCCCTAAATTTAGGGTGTAAATAAGTGAGATAGGATTTTTGGGGGTGTTATATGTTTAGGGTTATTTTTATGGTTTTTGTGAACCTTCATATTTTTTAATATTTTAATTATCGAGAAAATTAAAGATTTAAAGTATAGGCCCTGGGACAGCCTTAACTAGCTTATCAAATTAATTTTTTACCTAGCGACCTCGGACTTAGTGAAATCTAGTGTACTTAAAATCCAAGTACAGTACTTGGAATTTTCAAACGAAATGGTGGATGAATGATCTTGTACAATATTCAACCCATCTCCTAAAATATTAGGCTTATTCAAAGTCAACATGTATGACTTTATAAAATCTGATTCGCCAGAAGAAAATGAAATAATATTTGACGTAATAAATGTAATTTATTTTTATAAATGAAAAATTAACAAAATTATATCATAAAATTTATTTTTAGGGGGATTTCCAAGTAATTAGGGCAAATTTAGGGGTTATTTGAATTTAATTTAGGCTAAATATTTTCAAGAGTTGGTAACACTGACGGATACTAATCACAATTCGCGGACGTGTTTTGCTTATTGTGTCGTATGTGCTAGTTTTTTCGTGTGTACTTTTCTGGATAAGTACTACCTATTTTGTGATTAGTGTGGTGTTTATTTACGGATAATTATGCCTAATTTTATCAGTACAGTAATATCCAATACACGGATATGGTTTTGGCTTATGGAATGGGCGTTGGGAACTCTGGTGAAGCATTGCGTTTGTATCTGGACTATTTCGGACACCGCAATAATAACTATGTGCCCTCCCATGGTAGAATATTGTGAACGTAGTTCAGCGTTTAAGAGATCGTGGCAGTTTTTCCAATCGCAACGTGGATTCCGGTGCTATAGGTGACGTGGACGTTAGGGATTCAATTCTCGCTCATTTTTATGTACATCCTGAGGACAGTGCTAGAAGTGCCGGTCGACTTTTTGAAGTCTACAATGCCACCGTACACAAAATCCTAAAGATGGATGAACAGCCGCGACATCCATTTAAGTTTACAAAGGTGCAAGCATTATTGGTGAAAGATTACGAGCGCTGCATGGACTATGCACGTGCAAGACTGTGTGTGTCCGTACAGGAAAGGAACTTTGAACATTTAATTTAAAGTGTAAGTGTATTTAGTGCTGTCTGGTGATTGAAGTGGAAATCATATTGATCTCTAATGGAGGTGATAACAACGGCACATTAAAAAGGTAGGTTTTAATTTTTTTTTTAGTACAGTCAACAGCATATCATGCAAAGAGCAGGAAGCACTTTGGACTTTGCACCGGCTTTATTTCGTAGGCGTAAGCGCTAATATCGAGTTGCTTGCATTCACCGTGACGTGCTATTGACCGTACATTGTGGAACTCTGATTAAAGATGGTACTCGTACACACTGTCCATTCTCACTCACCTGAGCGAGAATTTATTAAATTATTTTCAAAAAATTAGGCATCTTTGATAAATAAAAATATTAAATACCTACGCGTGTGACGCGGTCAATGAACGCGGTCAGTGAGCGGTGACCCACGCGTTTAAATTTAAGGCGATGCGATCCGTTCTTTTTTATTTCTTATTTTCAAAACTCTGTTATTTATTAGTTAATTGAAAAACTGATACAACAAATCTGTTACATTTGCGATACATGATAACCCATTAAAGCAGGTGTTCTATTTTCATTTACACCCTGTATATGAATTCCCTATCACAGTGTCTAACCGTGATGAACTCCGAAACTAGTCAACCACTTCTGATGTGTTTTTTTTTTACATTTTGCTGAATTTATTTCGGCTAAGGATATATGATAGGTTTCATTTAATTCACTGTGTTTGACCGCAATAAACTAAAAACCTACCATTTTTGATGATTTTTTTATAATGCTGAAATTTCTGTAAATTTTATTTTTATTAATAACACAGCAATACGTGGTCGGGTCAGTTAGTGATAAAATAAAAACCAGCACTGTTTAAGTAGCTACGTAGATCGGCTAGAATAAATCAATCCTCATTTTTCATACAAAATGCTATCAAGCTAACAAAATTTGTTGAGTCTGAATATTTAATGTGGAAATCTTAGGAAATGTATAATGGTGACAGGGGTTTGGCGGCTTAGGGATTTGATCTAAAATTACGTAACAATGATGGGTGGAACTGGAGATTACGTATGTATGATAGTCATTGAAAAAAAGCACGCAATATGGAAGACAATTTACCAACTCCCTTTAAAGATATCTAGATTACATTTCATAAAACATCTCTGCTGTGGTTTTGAATTGATGACTGAATGGTTTAACGTCATTTGGGTCACATTCTATAAGATAGTATAGGCTTAAAATTTTAAACTTTAATTTTTTTTTTAGCATTTTGTCAACCTTAAAACTTTGATCTAGAAAAATAAAATCTGAATAGTGGGCGAATTTCATTAAAGCTCACCTAGCGTCACACCTAGCGAAGTGTTAATTAATAAGAAACAAGATGTCAATTAAAATAATTCTTAGAAAAATTAAAACATTATGTTTGGGTTAATTGAAGTGAAGCAATACTGACTAATATCCAGCATTTTCTTAAAATTGACATATATTATATACAAAATATATTATATTCAAAATGAAAGGCGAATTGTGAATCACACACGCCTGTGATTCATAATGCCAAACTTTGTAATCATACAAGTTTCTAAGGAAACGAGTTGATTTTTCGATATAAGCTTATCATGCTACGCACCAAGGAAACGCGCAAAAAGGAGTAGGGAAAAAAGTACAATAAAGACTTATGATTTTCTGAATCATTGAGTTTGAAAATTTATACCTACGTGATTTATTGAAATTAAACTCTTTATTCTTATAACGTAAACGCATTTTTTAAATAATCTTTAATTTCAATGGTTTCATGCGAAATTACGTGAACTATGTGTACAGTCGGCATCAGAAGTCGATTAAAGCTTTCGTGCTATAACACACATAGAACATTGCTAGTCATTTAACGCGTCACATTATCTATTATAACAATTAATGTGACACGTTAGTTAAGCGGTAATCTTCAATGTATGCATTTTAATTTAAATATTAACGAGGTGCATATATATATACATTGCGTTTATCTAAAAATTATGTCTCTGGAGAACAACCTCTAGTATCTGTATAACAGTTGTTTGTATTACTTGACATTTTCTTATGGTGACATAAATAATTTAACAGATTTGTATCAAGTTACTTTTATCTTAATATCTCTCAATCAAGTGACAAATCACTTATTGTTTAATGAATTGGTTAACTTTTGCCGTTCTTATAATTAATTTTATAATTTACCTAAAGGCAATCGAAAATAATATGAGTTGGTTAACTTTTATTTATTATTTATTACATATGTATGTCTTTGTTAACATTTAATAATATTTTGGAAAGCTGTAAACATTTTTCACAATTTTCGGCCAAACTTTTTATGAAACTTCAAAAATATTTTAACGAATTCTTATTTTACAACTTACCTTCGTCATATCGAAAGCACTACTAAAACACGTCGAAAACGATAAACGACTAAAACATCAATTAGACTAAGTATTGCTTCTGGCACACGCAGTGAGTTTCTAAGTTGCGTGTGTTACTTTTGAGTGGGTTGTACATCGCGGGCGGCCTGGGCGGCGGCGCAAACCGTTCTGTATTTGCCGCCCGCCTATAACGCGAGACCTACAACTTCGCACCGCCCGCCTCAAACTTGTATTTTGTAGGGATTGCATGTGTATTTAGGAGTGAGTAAACTTCTAAACGTTCGTTTCGGATTGAACTGCGACTATTCCAAATATTATAAAATATTATGCTGAGTGCATATGCTGAGTTCTATTTATTTAATATTATAGATCACATCAGAAAAAGATCCCCAAAGATTTTATTGTTTGAAAAGCCTCATTGGGATTATTTTTGAAACAAATTATAAGATCTATCAATATCTACACCAGTTTGTATCAGTATCGTATAATTTATTTTAAAAACAATCCCGTGGAGGCTTTTGAAACTACAAACAGTTTGGGGAACGTTTTAAATAGATTGAATAAATACTGATATTTGTGCCAGACGAGTAATTCATGTCACTTTCAATTTTAACCTAAGCTTGTCGTGCAATTAAATACAATTAGCACTTTTGTTCACCGCCAAAACACTACTTTGCATGATGCATTTTATAGAGGTGTCCCAGAAAAGGCTTACCAGCGGGAGCGAGGTGATCGAGGACACCAATATGTATAGATCGTCATGTTTTTTTTACTAAAGTTGTATAATTATGTACCTACCTTACTAAAAAATCAATTTAACATTAGTACAAAACAGTTTGGATATAAAACATCTTTTATTATTTTCCAAGATCGCCGGACCTGAACCACAGAGAGTTTTTTTAAGGTCATATATATATCAAAATAAGGTAATGAAGTATCATTAAGATTATAAAACCGTAGAAGAATCAAAAAGAAAATTAAATGAGTCGCAGCAAAGTATGCGTCAAAACCAACAAACGTTTCGTAATTTAAAGAGGATTTTTTGACATAATGACATTTATGTATTGAATCTAATGGTTATCATTTTGAACATCTGATGTTAAAATAAAGTAATAAATGATTATGAAACTTATTTTACGTTGTTTTATTTGTTGTTGTAAGTTTTAACAAAAAATCCTAAGTAATATTTTGTAAGAAGGGTTTAGGTTTCGTTCTATTTTATTTGAAATTTGCAGAGCTATTAGTTAACTATTAGTTATTAGTTAGTTAGTAAGAATTTTATTAAGATACATACTCAAAAAAAAGATATTATTTTAAACTAGAGTTGGTTAAAACTGTGCTTTGGTCATTCGATGATTCATTTATGACAAAGATTTACGGTAAATTAATAAAAAATAAAGAAACGAAATCAACACTTTTCTTTGTTTTACTTTTACTTGACGTTTTGATATGAAGCTCTTGAATACAGAACTGTTAGTCAACTAAATAAAAAAGTTTTAAAGATACATATCCAAAAAATATGATATTATTTTAAACTAGAGCTGATTTAGGTACAGATATATTATTGAAAATAATAAAATAATATGTTTTATATCCAAACTCTTTTGTACTTACATTAAAATGTTCTTTTTTTTAGTAAGGTACATAATTATACTACTTTAGTAAGAAAACATGACTCTAGCACTAACCGATCCATAGTTACACGTGTTTTTCTGGAATAATTCGCAATCAGGACAAAATTCCTTTCGGAAATACATACATGGGGGTTAAATCGATACATATTGGTGTCCTCTATTACCTCGCGCCCGCTGGTATATCCTTTCTGGGACACCCTGTATACCTATATTCAGTTAGTTACGACTTACCTAATAGTTTCATCAATTAAGGTTACCTACTAAAATACCGATGTCTATGGCTAATCGGAAAAGTTATATTTTCTTACCACCTTTTTTTATTCACGTCGTCGTTGAACTATATGACCCTTCTTTACTAAATATTGTGTTTCATTAGTCCTTATTTAGGCACGTATAGCAAGAGGTAATAAGGAGAAATATAGCGCAATAAGTAAAATGGGTAATTATTAATGCAACTTCTCTAAATTATCAGTTTCGTCTGGTCAGTTGTCTAGAGTTGATTTTTTTATTTAATTTAATGAGATAAGGTTTCATTTTGCTAAAAAACTAGTCATGATCACATGATCACATCGAACTTTGTTCTTAAACTACTTCTTAAACTATCGTAAGTACATTATAATACAAGCTACGGTCAAAAAAATATTTATGATGTAACTGAGTAGATTATTTATTGAATATAAAACAAAATATGTTTGTGAATAAATAATGAATATTTTAAGCAATAAAATATGATGTAATGAGTTTTTTTAACCATTTATTTATAAATCAGCGCCCCTGTCATTTCCAGCATACCTATCTTCCCATGTGAGACCTGTTACTATTTTTATGAATATTATTTTTATGTTTCAGTTGTTAGATAGTTATTTAGTCTATAATTTGATTTAAGTTACAGACAGGTGTTGAATCTATAAAATTTATTAACGGTTACTGAGTTATTTTAATTGTTGTTTGTAAATTGGCGCTGGCTTTTAAATATTCAGTTGTGGTAATAAAAGTGATGTATTAGTCTAAAAGAAGCTAGACTCCTCATTCTTTTTTTTTTTAATTTTGGTCGCTGCATTTTAATTAGCCATTAAAAGTTACAAAGTATCAAAGGCATGTATATATTTTTTTAATAATAATTAACTTTTAATTAATTTTGTTTGTAGAAATAACTTAAAATATAGACTGGATGGAAATCATTAGGGCCATAAGTGAGTTGAGTCAATAGTGGTATAATACTAAGATATCACCATTTGCGCTTAGTCATATACTAAAAACATCCATATCATAAGTAATTTCATTATTCCACTTCGTACAGTGTTTAATGACTACTAAAATTCATATACCCTTTATTTTAGCCACGATTTTTCTTTTATTTTATCCTATGAATTATTTCGTTTATGTATATTTAATTACGAATTAAGCGATTATATATGCATAAAAATCTTTGACTACTATAATGGCATTTAGTCAGTTGTTCAGTGGTTGGTCATGGGCTAGAGCCTACCTCTGTACAGATACAGAGGTAAGCCCATAGAGGCACGCTGTTTATTCGCTTCAACGTTGATGGAACAGAGTTAAAAGGCATTTTACAGGACTATTTTTTCAACAATACCATACCTTTAGACGGTTTAAACCTCCTCCTGTAATATAAAAATGGCCGCCGTTTAAATTTGTTTGTTTGTTTATATTTGTTTTAAGCAGGTACATGTCAGCAGGGATTCAAAAACACCTTTATAAGGAGACACTTTCATAAGGGTTACACATTGAATCTGTTACAGAATTATTCCTGTATTACTTATTTGGGTGTTTTGAACCTGTTTTGCGTCGAACACTTATAAAATAAAAGTGTAACAGATATAATGTTTTCTGTTACCAATCTGTTAGAAACTGTTTTACGTTAAACTATCTATGTGTATACACAGTACACCAATATAGGCATTTCAAAGTACCCAAATCATTAGTGAGCTATCGCATAGTTATGCCAATGTGAACCTTATTGACTATTACAGATATTAACACTTATGAACCGGTATTTTCTAAAACAGATTCAAAGTGTTACAGTTTCTTTCTGTTTAATTTTTAAAACAGAAATGAAAAACAGTGTTCAGAATACTCTATTCGGATACCTCTAAAATCCCTGCATGTCGGTTTCTCGTTAGAGTTTATTGTCGAAAAAAAATTTTGATATAAGCGAGCCTATATTTTTCATATCACACACGAATAGAACTTACGGTTCGAAAAACCGAAAAATAATGTGTCTAAATGACGCTTTTACAATTTATTTATAGAACAAAAATCGAATACAGTTCTTTTAATTTAATCTTGAAAAAAATATCATCAAATCAAATTATCAAATAAACTTCATCGAAATGAATTTTATTAAATCAGATTAACGACGCATAATTTGTGTTTTTATAAACTAAACACTTAAATAGAAACTGGTTAAAAATGCTAAAAACTAATGTGGCTCAATAAAATGCAACAATTAAACTAAACGTAATCAAATTTTTGTACATAGTTTGTAAAATCGTCTTGAGACTGAACAAAGTTTTTATCAGCATTCTATTACTTTATTTGGACTCTGTATTATTGATTAACATATAGTAAAAACGTAAATTTATAGAATTGATATGTTAATTTCAGCTTCCAATTATTTAATTAATAAATTACATTTTTAGTTATTATTTGTACGTAATATAAATAATATTATTCGTTAGTTATATTTTAATTTACTTTGTAGTTAAATTAAAATAATAGAATAGAAAAATTGAATAATTAGATTTTACCTTAATATTGCACATTGACGATCTGATTTTAACTATTAAAATAAAAATCAAAAAGACTTAGAAAGAAAATTATGGCGCAAAACTTTGAAGATTCTCTAATTTACTACCGTAAATTGCTATCTTTAATAAGATAGCAGAATTATAATCCTACGACCAAATACCAAACACTTTTAAAGTTGTATGAATTTTATCTTTGCGCGAGATATTAATTAAACCAGTTTTATGTACTTAATTGATAAATTGAATACGGGCGCACACCCGCCGAGTAGGTAAGAATATATTGTGGGTTTTTGAAATAGCGACACTGTATATAGTCAAGGGTGATCAGCGCAAATTTATAGATGAGAATATTATTTGGGCAGTTACTCAAGTCCTTCCTCTTTAGTTGTAACTGCTAATATTTTGTTCTATTCAGAGTTGCTTCACTGCCCCTTTTGGTTTACGTTAGGGGTAATTATTCTTTATAGCACATAATCGACATTGATTTCGTGAAGGGTCCATAAAATAAAATTGCTGCCAACTAACTGGAACAAATGTATCAAGAGAGATAACTGAATAGGCTGTCAACACCAAGTAAGCTTACATTATTGGTCGCAAAAGAAATAAGATCTTTCACGACGAATGGTTTCATTTCACAGGGCTCAGGAAGTTTTAATAAGGGCAGTAGAGTGTCTTTAAATTGGGGGTGACAAAATTTTGTGGATTAGTTTCATTTGTTTTTTCATATCTAGTCACAGCTTAAAAATGAGTTTAAACAAAAAATACTTTAAGAGCTTTTGTTGTTTGAATTTAATCGGTTGTAGGATTATAGTTTTCTTGCCGTTAAAAGATAACTCATCCCTTGAAAAAAAGCTACAAAAAGTAACTTATCAAGAGGTTCGTTTTTGAGGTAAAAGTTAGGAAAACTTTTCAATATTGGCAAATTTTGTATTTTCGAGTACTTAAGTGCAAACTATTTACTTCCAATGATTTTATTATGATCTACGCAACATTTTTGGCTTTCGAATGATATCTTTTTATGTCTGTAAGCCCTCTAGGTCCATAATACTCAGCATATTATATGAAGGTATATCTAAAAACAAATAAAAAAATAAAATGGCCGTCATTCTTACAGGAGGCGGCTATAATCCCCTAAGGGGATGATATTGTTGTTAAAATAGTAATTTAACATGTCCATAAATTACTGCTACTTCGTAATAAAACATAACCTACCAGGATTCGAAACCTGGACCGTCGATGCAGTATACAGTTATTGTTTCAACAGCCGGTGGGCAATTTTCGGTGTTTACTAATTAATGTAAGCTACCGTCATGTTATTTTTTTAACTTTGTAGTTAAAAAACTATGTATTTTTTATGGCGAGAGGTTGTAACCTTCGGTCCCGCCTGACACCTAAGGCAAGTTTTTTTTAAGTGAAAATTTCATAAGATATATGTATACTCGTATCATAATCATTTTAGCGGAAGGCGTTCACTGAAGGAGAGAAGTCAGAAGGATTGTGCCATAGTTTCCACATTTGGCAGGTGGATTGGAGGTGTGGTAGCAAAGGTGTATGGTGATTACCCCCATTACTAGTCGCCTTTTACTACACCCGTTTCAGTGAAAGGTGCTTTGTCACTTTGCCGGACACCACACAACATCACAAATATCCTGTCTATAATAATTACTTCCGGCAGGATAAGAATATACAAATTATCGCAAACCGAACTGGAGGGTATATTTTCCTTGGCGAATGTACCTTCTTATTATTGCAAGCGTCTTATATACTGCTAATGTACCAAGACATTGCGGTCGATTCGAACGCTATATATAAAAGTATATAAACTAAGCTTTCTAAAAATAAAAATATTACAGTAGCTCTATAAATAATCTTAATATTTGTATATTAAAAGTGAAATTAGTTCAAATATTAATTTTAGTATATAAACAGATAAACATATTATCTCGTTACCATCTCGTAATAACCTAAAACATAATATTGTGGGTGGGTCAACATTCGTATATGAATAAATACACACTTATTATCAACAGAACTTCAATCTACCAAAACTAACTTTCTCGATTGATAGAGAACCCAATATGTCACACTTTGAGCTGAACGAGCCTTTCTTTCTTCCATACAACTAAGGCTAAATATGTACCTAAGACTCAAAGATACCTAAGATTCAAAGATACCAAAAAACTTGTAGATTCCGACAAAAATGCTTAACTTGCACTTAAAACAATAATTCAAAAATATACATTACTTGTAACAAATGTTTTTTTTAGCCGCAAAGCACATTTTTTTTTAGCGTTTTGTAGCTTAAAGGTATGTAAACATTTTTAGATATTCATTCTTAAATATAAAATGTTTACAAGTTTATCAGCAGCATACTGCTTTATGAATTCTTCTGTTTTTAATAAATAAAGTAGGATCAAGAGCAAAAATAGATATTTCTTGCTATTGCGAATCATTCTTGGCATTTAGTTATTTCATCAACTTACGGACTTTACAAAAAAAACCGTGTTCCAGAGCCGTGAAAAACTTGTTAAAATCTGACTGAATGTCACATTAAAAATAAAGCAAAACGTAGTGATTACATACTCTTTGAATAAACCCTTTTATTTATTTATACATTCCGTATAGTTTTCGGTATTTTGCTGTCTCTGGAAGTGCTATTTACCTATTCATTTTTAAATCAGGATTCTTCTGGATCTTTCTGGATTTTCGTTCTATTTACTCTAATGACCTGGTTGTATTAACTTGGCCTCACACTTTCGTGATTTGGCTGCTGTTAATCGTTCTTGGATTCCCGACAACCTTGCTTACCTACTGAATTCTGATTCTTTTGAAGGGCTTATTTTATTAGAATTCTGCAAGACCCATAACATGTAGAAAACGAAGTAATTGAATAAAAAGTATAAATATGTATGGCTTTATTACAAGATCTTAGAAGATATCGTAGAAGTATAGAAGATTCAATAAACCTATGTAAGTGGAGCTAAAAATAGCTACTTTTAATAGATTAGTATTCAGAATAATATCACTAACTAATTAATATGTACATAACCATATCAAAAATAACCAGCAAAACTATATCTCTTGATAACAACGGAAATAATGTAAATAGTAAATTAAGTGACTGTTGCAAAGAAAAATAGCAAATAATAAAGTAAATGTCAAGGGCCGAGTACTATTAACATTAAGATTTCTAAAACATCATTTATGATTCCTAATAATAAACAAATCTAACAACAAAACGTTAATCGACGTGACAACTGTCACTGTTTATTTATCTTAGGGCCGTCTCGTCAACGCCACATATACGATAGCGTTTCGTTCTACGCAGTTGTGATTTAGTGATTTATTATCTTTCCAAAAATCTTATTTAAAAGTATATTATATATTAAATAAGTGTTTATCATTAGAAATAAAACGTGATCACAGGATCACGGCTCCTGTAAAGGAGTCGAAACGTCAGGATTAAATATAAAATAAAATAAAACATGCGCAAAAATCCGTAAAAAAGTGTTTTATTCTAATGTGTAATGTGCGCGGAAGTGTAAGAACTAAAAAAAACGTGTTTGTCATTTGAAAGAAAAGGAGAAAAAGAATAAATAAAAAAAGAAAGGTCTCCTTTGATATGTATGTATAAGTTGGTGTGCAAATGACTGTACATCGGTGGGTTTTAAACCTAGGTCACTTGTTTCAAATCAAACATCTCAATCGATGGGTTTTAACCTCCAGTTTATTTTTATTGCCTCATAAAATTACTTGTTGATATATCTGGTGACGCTTATCATTTCGACCAAAAATTTAACTAATAGCAATAAATTTCTATCAAATATCGAGGTAAAAAGTTTTCTTCTATCATGACAAATAACAAAATCATGATTTGGATACTAATCTAATCAATCATGCTGTTAAACATACCTATTTAAGTCTTCTGTAATGATTCCCACAAAACCTCTTCAAATTCGAATAACCACCTCTATAAGCGATTCGGAGTTGAATTATTTGCTAAGATTTGAATTCACAAATTTGTATAAGAATAGGTAGATCAGTAAAAAGAAATCGAAACGGTCCATTGAAATGCCGTACATCGTTCAGAAATGATGGAATGGTTGATTTGCGATTAATGTTCTATGACATTTATTGCAAACATTGTTGCTAAATATTTTTGCATAATTATTAATTGGCTCTTATTGCTCGGCGCTTATGTTCTTGATTATTTCGTCACAAAAAGGCTATTTTTATTTATCGCCTCGATAACGCCAAATAACTGTTCATTCAATAACATAATGAAAGAGATTTGTTCCTTAATTATACTGAATGTATGTGTATACCTATACTGTCATCAAAATTTAATTACTAAGCATATTCAAAATGTAATTCCCAAAATTATCGAATATCATTTAGTATGGGATATCAATTGTCTCATAATCATATTAGATCAACAACTTATTGGCCGATCTCCTTAAAACCCGCCACAAAATTTTTATGTTTTGAATATTTTTAAATCTATGGGAAATAACAAAAAAACACAATGAGTTTTGTACACGAAAAACTATATTTTTAGATATAAAAATCTTGCAGTGAAATTTAATGTCATATAACAAAATATCATAATTGTTTGAATAAAAGTTCAATAAAGGATTATTTTACTTTTTGTTTTATCGAATTACACTTTCAATCAGATTTTTTTGCGGGCATGCAACAAGATTGATGACAATTCGCCGGCCACGGCCGTAACACGCTTGCTTCGTTTACTCGGCTTGCACTTCGTTTTGGTCACAGTTCTAACCTAACCTAACCTCACTGTATTAACTCATTTAACCCCATTCTCTATACTTCACATTATGCCATGCAAACAAATGAGTACATAACATTTATTAGGTGAAAAATCTACTTTGCATACAAATATATTATATAGACTTACTGTTTTGAGGATGGAGCTTATATTCAGGCAAAACAATAGACATATTGCAAAGGCCGTGGAATAGGCAATTGCAGGTCAAGTATGAGTTTGAAGGCCGAGCCGTATGCGAGGACTTCACTAATACGAGACAGGCAATTGCCATTTCCGCCGAGGCATATATAGTGCTTTTCTAAAAAGAATGCAGGGAAATAAAATATTCTTTTTGTATTATACATTTAATTTTATTGATATTAAAAGTTACAATAGTCATATTGGGGCAATTACTAAAAGAAAACGTAAATGATTTCCCCAGTACATTTATGTCGCTTTGTTGCACTTCTGATGAGTTTGCAGGCGGGCATTAAATGTAGTGGTAGATGGCTGAATAAGCTGTTTTGGAGTAGATGGCTGTGGACTTAGATGTTGTCAATAGCGGGTGACATTCTGTTTCCGAATTAGGTTGCATGTGATGTTTTGATTTGTTTTATTATTTATATCATCTTTGTTTTCAATTGTGTCCTCAATGTAGCCTTCAGCCACTTTAACGGACTTCCAGCCTCCGTGTCTTTTCAGAATCGTAAAATTCGCACCAGAATCAGCTAGAAGAGTGACTGAAGAACTACGGAAATAATTACCAGTGTAATATTCAGGATTTGTCAAGTTCAAATAAGTTGCTACTTCTTTAGGTATTTAAGCTAATTTGTTTCTTTCAATGACCTGCTTTGTGCACTCTGAAAGTTAAGAAAAATCCGATCTGATGTTGTGTACGCTGGACGAATATTATAAGATTTTTTACATATGTTAGGAACTCTTCTCAGATTACAAATATCCGGTCAATCTTTGTTTTAGGTTTGCGCAATGTTATTATTGCTTTGTCGTCAAGAAATTCTATGTCTTTTGTGGTAATTTTATAGAGTTCGATACTTCGGCATGCTCCGTTAACGCCTAATATCATAGCAACCTGTCAAGCTTCAGCCACGGACAGTATATTTAATGAGTAATAAATCCTGTATATCAAAATTCATCCAAATCCATCCAGCCATTTTAATTTAACTGTGTCTCAAATAAATAAGGAATAATAATATTTACCTTTGTCGCTAAATATATATCATCTGGGGTTTTAATAACTAGGTCGATGCAGTCACTAAGCATAAAGCTTAGCTAGCACCATTTATTGGAGCGGAGCGTAATACTAAAAAAAATAAAAGAAAGTCAATAATGTTAAGTAATTTTTTAAATTCCATAAGAATGAAACCTTTAAAAAATCGCGCGCTTTTTGTTCAATGGGAAATCCCATAGAGTCAATGTTTTTGGTCATAACTTTTTTATTTTCGCAAGTTTTAAAATTCGGGTTCACGATTCTCCTTCACGATCTTATCCTTAACCTGTTGATTCAATTCTACACAGGGAAGTTATGGCATAACAGACATTGTGTCATTGAAGCTGATCCATGGGAGCTCCGCTCCAAAAAATTGCTTTATGACATCGTCAGTAAAAAATCAATTTTTGCTTTTCAATTCGGTCGATTGTCATTTAGGAAAAATTGTTAAATTTCCAAATTTTTTAAATTTATTGCCGTTTTTAACATGAAATGTACATTTGAGCATCGAATAAATTGCCCATAATGTAGATGGCTTTTTAGCAATCCCGTTAAAATATGCAATAAATACTGTTTCGGAGAAAATGGTGACTTTTCTTGTTTTTCCAACTCATAAAATTGTCATACACTTTCATGTGTTTTTCTTTTGACTTCGCTAGAAGCCGGTTTGCTATTGCCAATTTGGCTTCTGATCTTAAATCTGATAGACTACAATCAATCTCCATTTTACACTCGGAACCGTTGGAACTCATTTTAATTATTAAATTTATATTTATTAACTATCTAAATAACAACAAATCAAGACGAATTTTGAGCTTTGCCGCCAATTTTCTATTTATCATCTGTGCCGTAAGGCATTTATGCCTATACAGCCACGTCAACGCAATTTGTACTAAGCAAAGAGACTTACTTTGGTATGCCAAGAATGATAAAAGAGATCCAATCACAGAGTATTTTACAACCCCAGCACGTCGTTTCATACAACATTCCTGGAGCGATGTAATGTTCCAAATTCAAAAAACGCTCCTGCAATGGATTTGATTTTCTTTGTCCGTAAATTCAATACTTTGCGTGTTCTTTTTTCGAAAATAATGACAATATTTCCATGCATGTCTGAAAAATATTATTATTATTTTAAAAATCAAAAGTTTTTCTTGTATTAAGTTATTGACTGAAAATCATTTCCGTTTCCATCATTCTCCATTGCGTAGTATAAACAAGATTCACCTGAGCTTAATAGTTCTCCAAATCAGTTTACAGTATAAACAATTCATGTGTTATTTATTTCAGCTGTATAACTGCTTTATTATGTGTTATTAGCGATGTAGCTCAAGTCAAACTATTTGTTATATTTATTTGTAAAATAAAATTTATAAGGTTTTAAGTACAAATACTCAATTTTTTATTGAAGGAATCGGCCGTTTCTTTAGAACAAAAAATTTCTCCAGGAGAAATTTTTAGAGATCAATTAATGGTCGCCGAAAGAGTAACCTTTTTCCTCAGGCGATCCTATGAATTGACTACTATTTAAGCAATCCACACAAATTACTCTTTGATGGTGAAGAAATGTATTCTATCACATTTCATAACGCCCATGGAGTATAATAAAATAATGAGAACGTTGGAGTTAAGACGATATTGTCAGGTTATCAGTAAAATTACGAAATTTTGTGGTCGCTGTATCTTATAACAGGGAATGAACTTAATGTCTGTACTCCTAACCGTGCTATTATCAAAATGGTCTGGTTTTTTTAATTAAAAAGTAAAGAATGGAAAATTTTAGCGAATTTTCAAAAGAATAGGCGGGGAAAATAATAACTACAGCTTATAGTTGCATAATAGGTGCACAAATCGATTCTTTTTATTCTTTTAGTTATTTTTATTTTTACGATTTAAGGAAGTATAATGCTTTATGTCAACATCGGTTGGAACGAATTTATTTCTGACTATCATCTATAAAAAGTGGTACGAGTATGTTGATCTAGTAAAGGTAATAATTACAATACCTATGTCCGGATGCAATAAAAAATCGTAGGTGCAAGTGAGATAGAAATAGAGACGCCACACAATAACAACTCGCCTACAAGATGTCTGGTTTCGCCTGAACCGCTCTCTCTTCGACGCCTGCGTCTACGTAGTTTGCGACGGGTAGCTACGATGTAACTAAACCAGCCAGTGCAACGGATAGTTATAATAACACTTAGTTACATATTTTTAGTTACAAGGCGATGCGTGCGGTTGCTTTTTTGCGATGGACTTACAATGAAATAAATACGTATAGCTTGTAGCTGTTAGATGTCGCGTCTTTCCAGTAAAATACAAATGCAACTATGGTAAGTTCCTAAAGGTTTAAGGGAACACTTAAGTATATATGAGGTACACTGCAAGGGCACGGCAACATTGGACCCAGAGGGTTATTCCCTACAAAATCGTCTATTATAATAATTATAGAATAAATTATCCATTAAACAAATAATACACACTTTAATTTCATATCAATTTTACATTACAGAATTTAAAGTAAAAGTAAAATTTGAAGTTAAGGCAGGCCGTGCCCATCGGTTGAGATGTCAGTTTTAATCCAAGCGAATCCAGTTCGATCCTTGTCGATGTACTACAGACGTGAACCCATTCGTAACACAAGCTTAACACGAGGGGTTAACGGGAATATTAATAATGTGTTTGTCGTATTGTTAATATCCCTTATCCAGAAACTAGTTCATTCACAATTATTAATGTTTTATTTGTAAAGAACATATTTATCCTAATCCTGTACGTAGTTACTTCTCAAATTTAGGCATTTATTGTAACGTGTGACGAGTTTTTGTATCCAAGCTTCATATTCATGCACCGACAGTATTTTCAGATACATAGTCACAGCTTCTATCAGATCTTTACCTGTCTCAAATTTTATTATTTCTTTAATTTTTTTAATTTTGTAAATAGACGGTATTCTGACAAAGACAAGTCGGAACTTAGGTACAAAGTAGTACTTTACGTCCTCGGCGGCTTGTTATTTTTATATTTTGCATAAAAAATAAAATACATCTATGCTGTGGTTGTTTTTATAGGCGTATTTTAAATCTAATATATGGCATTGTGAATGTAAAAAATAAAAAAAATATAATATTCTGCGTACTTACATCTATTATATGTATATTATGTGACGATTTTATTTTATTTTGTAATATATACAATATTTATATATTTATTTTGTGTATATACAATGTAGTTAATTTATCTATTTAGTATATACCTTCGTTTGCATTTTATTAATATCGGTAGTTAACTGTTATTTTTTCATCATTATAGTCACCTGATGACTACAGTTATATATAAATAATTCTTAAATTGGCCGGAAGAAATCTTTCTGAGATATAAGTCCACCATTGTAAAAAATACCACATGTAAAACAATTTTAATGCAATAAAGCAAGACATCCAAGTGTCGTGAAGGGACAAAATATAAAGACGGAAGATCAGGGTAAAGTTACAGTTTTTATATTTACAAAACAATTTAAAGAACAAAAAAAAAAGGAGGTAAGAAGAGTGAGGGCGAGTATGTGTAGTGTACAGTGAAACAGTGTACAGTGAAAGTGAGTAGGTGATTGTGGGTCGTCGGCGATCTTCTATGTAGGCGGCTTGAGGCCCGGGGCTTTAGGGCCCAGATGCAGTGACACCGTCGGATGAAGGGTGGCGCTACCGGTAGACAGGAGGCGGGGCAGACGTCGGCCGGAGCTGCTGGTAGACGGGCAGCACTGCTGGTAGGTCGGGAGGCGTGACAGGTAGGTAGGGCGGCGCTGCTGGTGGACGGCATTCACCGATTTACTGCCGGCGCTGCTGGTAGACGTGCGGCGTGACAGGTAGATA
Source organism: Calamotropha paludella (assembly GCA_927399485.1). Taxonomy (NCBI): domain Eukaryota; kingdom Metazoa; phylum Arthropoda; class Insecta; order Lepidoptera; family Crambidae; genus Calamotropha; species Calamotropha paludella. The sequence goes on along the minus strand of OV656805.1, from coordinate 21,397,706 downwards.
GGGCGGCGCTGCTGGTGGACGGCCTGCACCGATTTACTGCCGGCGCTGCTGGTAGACGTGCGGCGCTGCTGGTAGGTCGGGCGGCGTAGCAGGTAGGTAGGGCGCCGCTGCAGATGGATGGCCTGCACCGCTGGTGGTCAGGCAACGTTAGTGGTAGAGAGTGGCTAAGTTGAGTGTAAGTTCTTGAGCCAAAAGTTTGCCTTACGGCGTTGAGGACTTTTCTTGAGTCCCGGGGCAGCCGGATAAGGCCTTTAAGAATTTTGGAGAGCTCGGTAGCGAGCTATAGATGTTAACGTGGCAACTTTTGCCGAAGAACTGAATGACTTGGCAGGTCAGCTCGGTCTTTTATAGGCCCAGAGCCATTTAAATTTAGATTGTCTTCGAGAAGACATAAAAAGAATAAAATCTGGTTTTCTTTGGAGGTTGAATACCATAAATGGATAAACCTTACTGGAGGGAGACTCTGTACCAGGGTCGTCTGCTTAGGTACCTCCGTCTTACCTATTTCTGCCGCAAAGCAGCAGTGCTTGCATTGCTGTGTTCCGGTTTGAAGGGTAAGATATGGCAGTGAAATTACTGGGTACAGTGACTTTACATCTTAAGTCACAAGTTGGCAACGTACACTGTGGTTCTTGTGGGGGTTGCAGTTTTGCTGCGAATCTCACAAGAGCCACATGTATTATAGGTGACTGTTACCACTTTCCATCAGGTGGGCAGTTTGCTTGTTTGCCAACTTTCAGCAATAAAAAAAAAAAAAAAAAAAAAAAATGAAAGATCGTGTCATGGGTAGCCATGGCAACGGAGAAAAACTTATATGTCAATAAATTAAATAAATACATTTTTAGTAATAAAATGAAGAAATAATAACGAAATAGATTAAACAAAAAGACAGGTTAAAATAACAAGCAATGCCGGTAAGTGTGTAGCATTCTGTATAGAAGTTTTGAGTGGTTGCGAAGCTCTATATGAAAATCTAGTGTATCTTTTCAGCAATTGAGTAAAATATTATTGTATATATATATATTTACAGAGATTAATACGTTTACAAATAATGATGCAAAATGGAATGATAAAATATACAATTTAACGAATGTTATGAATGAAAATCGGAGACTATAAAGGTACATATTAGTATACATTACACAAGATATAGATAATGTCGACGACGCGAAGAGAACTATTTTATTTAAACACATCTTCGCGGTCTTTCATACCGCAAAGCAATTTGGTCTTTCTACAAAGACCTACGCTGGTCATTAAATCAGACTGTTTTAGCAGTTTTCATGACAAAATCCCAACATAATTGAATAAAAGGGTTCGATTGAGAGATATCAAGCTAAAACGAAACGTAGCGATGACTATTCGACAGTGATGTACACTTAATTACCGTGCGTTTAAGATATTGAATGATTTTTAACAACATAATTATACATTTCTGTATTAGTTACTACACTAACTGTATCTGCAACGTCGACGGTGCCATTGATATACACGAGTTTAAAAAAAAACATTAATCACATTGATAGTCGCAAAAAAATAAGAAAGCATATAAATATAGTAGTGCATATCTTAATTTATTATCTACCTAAAAATCCTTTATATTAAACAATTTTATAGAATATATCAATGCCATGGTGATATTTGTATGGTCTGAGAATTAATAGGCCATCATGCATCTCTTGTTTGGTTTATTTTACTGCTTATTTTTATCTGTATCTGTTTGAGTAATCTCATTATAATAATTTCTTGCCGTTATTTAAATGTTGCACTTTTTGCCAGTTCACAAGCGTATAGAATAGAAAAGTATTGACTGTTTTGCTCATCATTATGTTTTTGTTTCATTTCGATGAAAACATCGTTACACACATTTTTTTTCTTCGAAAAATATTATCGCGATATTAGTTGTGTATCCTTAATTTCAACTCTAGCTGCAATACTAGCACGACTGGAATACCAAACTAAAAGTGACTGTTGAATCAATAACAAAATTATTCAATATAATTGTTGTTCAGTGCTAATAAATGAAAAATGAATTACTTTTTCAGGAATACTAATAACTATTTAAGGAAAAGCGACAAACTACGCTTCTCTATCTAACTATATATCTTATCTCGTTTAAAACTGCGATCTAGAGAAGGATGGTACCAGATACATCGCTTGTCAACTTTTCAACAAATTTTCTACGTAAATTATTGTTGAAATAAATATGGTCATCACAAAACTCGTTTTTTTTTCCGGAACTGTATTAGTGCAGTCACCAAAACGTTCATTGTTTAGGCTTTTTATATTTTTTTCTAATGATCGTGTAGACTACAATAATATATGAAGGCCTGTAATATCAAGGGCAATAGAAACTTTCTCAAATACTTTTTAAAATTGAGCTTACAAGGAAGAACACTTAAACCGATAAAGTACTTAAGCGATCTTCGAAATAAGGTCAAATGGCCCTTATTTTATGCCATAAGTTATTAAAAGAGGCAAGCCTTACAAGTTGTATTAAAAAAAACGTAAGGTGAGAATGCTTTTGTTGAATTTCACTGATGCGAATATATCCTGCAAAAGCTGCTGCAAAACATTAAAAAAAATATGACCCAGCCACCCTCTCTCTGCTCATGAATTATTTTCAGTGATTTTGCCGTCGTAATTTGTTAACGGCTTTTTTTGTTTTTCCTATAAACAATATTGTAATAAGTAAACAGTAAGAGAGTTAATAAACATTTTTACAAGTCCCCCCTATTATCTACCTAATCCTTAAGAGCTTTATTTATTGTTTAATTTGCGCGTGTTTTTTATTTTATGTTAAAATACGCATTAACTTCGCGGAACTGGTAGTTATTGTATAGCGCAGCTTCTTTGTTTATAAGTTATTAAAGAAAAACATTTTTATAGTGTTTACATAAGCACAAGTAATACTTATGGAAATAGTAAACCCGGCCCTCATAATTTAAAATGCATATTGGTTAAATAATGTTGGTTGGTTAAAACTGATAATGTTTAGTTTTTTATTATCTGACAACCGTTTGGTGAACTGCCTTTCGTAGCGACGGTCCTGGGTTCGAGTCCCGGAAGGGGCAAATGTTTGTGTGATGAATACGAGCCTTTGCACCTGAGTCATGTATTTATATATATTTCTATATCTATTACTTTTTTATTTATATACGTCTATGCGTGACCTTAGTATCCATAACACAAGCCTTACAGTGTTTATTTTGGGCTAGGCTAATTGGTGTGAATGAAAGAAATATTTATATATATTTATATTTATTGATTATTGTCACCAAAAGTGACAGTATCGATTACCTGGCCTATATGTTCAAATTTAGTTCATCCACGTTTTATAGCTCTCTTTTGTATTGGCGTCATTGCATTCGGAATTCGATATTAGGCGTAGTTCCAAACTGTCGATAGATTAACAGTCGATAACTTGAATCGTAACTCATCTAGTCCATCGAATGTATAATGGATAGTCTGTCGACAGTATTGATACTATCGATATATTTAAAAACTATTAATATACAACAATAGTATCGATAATATTGGACACCATTAATGACGATACAATCAATAAAATTGTTTTTAAAAACTTCCAAAGATTCAATAATATTTATGAAACCGTGTTAAATATCAATTCGAACGGAAAATGTACTTAGATATTTATTAAGCAAGACACTAAAAATATAAATGACTACTATAATTACAAACCATAACAAAACTTTAAAAACATTGCGAACTATCGATTATTTTTAGGAACCCGGTATCGGAACTAGCGATATCGATGCGTTTTTAGACTTAAATACAATCGATAATATCGATAGTTTACAATTTTAAGCAGCAATACTATTGATGGTATTGTACTCTGTCAATAGTATTATCACGTTCCGAGCAATCTTCCTATGCTCGAGTTAGCTCTGGTATTCTATCCATTCTATGGATATAACATCGATAGACTGCTATATTCTGCTGCTGACTGTATTCACTATCAATAGGCAACACTAATTGGACTTGCGTGTAATGGACACGGCCGTCCCGGCGATTAGGAACTTTTACACTATACGCTTATGAAAAACGGTAAAATCGCCGGGCGTCGATGTAAAAAAATAATTATGAAAATGATGATCGTTGTTTTAAAATCTAAGGATAATTTTAATTTTTTTAATGGTAATGACAGCCACACCTATTATTTCGTAAGATGGTTAATTGGTCGTATAATATTTGATAGAGTAAAAACAATATTATGCTAGTCTTATAATACATAAATAAAAAAAATAAAAATAGTTTTATTTCTTTAAATTGCTAACAACATTGAAACATAGGGGTTAGGGCCTTCTTTTAAGTATAACAATACTTACGCTAGAGGGAAAAGTCTTCCTTTGTCTTTGTTTAGATAATTTAAATAAATAAATAATACTATCTTTGCTTATATTTTTTCTAATTACTTAAGTCTTGAGTTACAATTTAATTTCTTTTGCAATAACGTCAAGTACCTACCTAAAAGCATTTTTATAGTCTCTGGAATGCTTCTTTCAGATAAGGATTTTATACCTCTTTGATCGGTACATCAGTACAGTCGACAACACATCAAGCTACACGTTTTGACCTTTCTAGCTTCCCTATTCTATTCTAATATCATGAGAAATCATTTAATTTTAAAAGTTTAACTTAACCTTATATAAAGACTGCCTTCGACCGTAGATATATGGGTATTGTCACCTTTTCTTGTAGAAAGACAACTTACTTTTCTAATTTATTGTTATTTAGGATTATTTGGATAATATTAAAAGGGCGTATTCTTGCATCTAAATGTTGTAAAACAAATTTTAATAATAATTTAACTTTACCTCTTCACGGTTCTATATAGGCCTTCCGTTAAAAAAGCAACTATATTATGTTTAAATATTTGTAAATCTAAATATATCCAGAGTCCAAGTTTACTCGCGTCCGTGGGATTTAACCCTCGATGTCCCACACGTGGCCCCTGGGTGGTGCTAAAGGAGTAAACCCCTTTCAGGTGGTAGGCTTCGGCCGCGGCGTGTTACCACCCACCAGACAAAGACAGCACTGCCAAGCGGTCCCAACCGATCGTGTTCCAGTGCTGAAGTCTGGTGAAGCCATATTGGAGGACGGGTCAGTACAGTTGTGCTGGTTGCAATGGACGATTTATTGAGATGTATCAGGGCAATGCATCGGTTATTCAGATTCGGAGAGCAACGGGATCCGAGGCACGGTTCTTCCGCTGGCCGACCGCAGATAGTTGGGGGCCCGAGTAGTGAGCTAGCCACTCACAAAAGGCTGCCCCGCCATCTCGCGAAAAATCCTGGGGGTGCGCCATCGTGCCGGTTGGCGCCCGGACGAGAGGACCCGATGGACACCCCTGGGGGGGCTCGGGCGTCCCCGCGGTCTCCGGTTTGGCTATCCCGAGGTGTGAGGCCCTGACTCTTCTCATTTGGTTCGCAATCAGCATCTCGTTCTACTTCCGTCCTTCGTTACATTACCTTCCCTCACGAGAAAATGAAAGTAAGCAACAGGAAAAAGGTTAAACAGCGGTCGCACGTCCTCTCCTTCCTAGTGCACGTCTCTAATATAAGAGGCTTGCACTCTAATCTCGACCCCGTCCATCACCATCTTGAGACTAGAAAACCGCACCTGTTCTTTCTCACGGAGACGCAAATAAAACGTCCAACTGACGCAGCGTACCTGGCTTACCCGGGTTATGTCCTTGAACATTGTTTTAGGGCTCATGCGGGTGTTTGCATGTATGCACGCGATGACATCTGTTATTTGCGTCTCCGTGATCTTGAAGACCCCACCCTTTCTATCATTTGGGTTCTGGTGGATACAGGTTTAGAGAAAATCATCTATGCTTGTGTCTACCGTTCGCATAGTGGAGACGCGGAGACTACCAGGCTTATCGACCAACTTATTGAGAAGGCAGACATGGCCCTACAGCGATACCCGTCCGCTCAACTGGTGGTTCTTGGTGATTTCAACGCACACCACGAGGACTGGCTGTTCCCTTTCGAGAAAACCGACCACGCTGGTCGAGAAGCGCGAAAGCTAGCCTTGACACTTGATCTCACCCAACTGGTCCAGGAAGCCACTAGAGTGCCAGACTCTGACGGACAAACAGCCAATTGCTTGGACCTTCTGCTGACGACAAATCCCGACAGTTACTCGGTGTCGGTTACACCACCCCTTGGCAGTTCTGACCATTGTGTGGTGGAATCTATGTCGATGTATTCTCCGCCCGACCCAAGCCCAAAAGGCTCCCGGCGGATTTGGCGTTTTAAATCAGCAGATTGGGATGAGATGCGTTGTTTTTTTGCATCTTATCCTTGGCGGCAGGTTTGCTTTTCTTCTAGCGACCCCTCAGTTTGCGCGGATGCTGTGACCAATGTGCTTCGTCAGGGTATGGAGTATTTTATTCCCTTCTCTGACATATCACTGGTCGGCAAAGCTCGCCCGTGGTATAATGCCAAATGTCGTGATGCGGTGGCATCAAAATACAAAGCATATTTGGCCTGGGTTGAAGCTCGATCCCGCAAAGCTAGTAATACGCGCGAAAAGAAGAAAGCCTTTAATAAAGCCGCCAAGTCCTGCAAGAAGGTTGTAAAGACAGCTCGCTTCGATCACATAGGCCGCATTGGGAAGAAGCTTGCCTCTTACCCCTCGGGTAGTAAAGCGTTTTGGTCCCTGGCTAAGTCGATCGAGGGCAACTTCTGCCGTACTTCAGTGCCTCCCTTGCTGAAACCTGACGGATCATTGGCACACACGGCCAAGGAAAAGGCCGATTTATTTGCCGAATTATTTGCCGAAAGTTCGCGTTTGGATCCTGGCAATGCTGTACCTTCCGGTTTGTCAAGTTGTGGGACTTTTATGTCTGAAATTCGTATAAGGCAAACCGAAGTCAGAAAGGCATTGCGGGAACTGGACGTGAATAAAGCCAGTGGTCCGGATGGTATACCAGCCATAGTACTAAGGACTTGCGCTCCTGAGTTAGCTCCGGTATTGACACGCCTATATCGTTTATCTTTGGCTAAAGGACAAGTGCCAAAGTCCTGGAAGCTGGCCAACGTGCAACCTGTGCCTAAAAAGGGCAGTCGTGCTGATCCTATCAATTATAGGCCCATCTCGGTCACGTCCATTCTCTGCAGGATAATGGAACGTGTACTGAACCACAGGCTCCTGTCGTATCTAGAAGAAAATGACCTCCTTAGTGACCGGCAATATGGGTTTCGCAGGAACCGGTCTGCCGGAGATCTTCTAGCATACGCCACTTACAAATGGAGCGAAGCCATCGAGAGGCATGGTGAGGCGCTTGCCGTCTCTCTTGATATCTCGAAGGCTTTTGATAGGGTGTGGCATGAGGGCCTTATTAGCAAGCTTCCGTCATATGGTCTTCCCACTGGTTTGTGTGTCTGGATATCGGACTTCCTGAGGGATCGGTCAATACGAGTTGTCATTGACGGTAGCTCGTCTGACCATTTGGCTATCAATGCCGGCGTCCCTCAGGGTTCCGTTCTCTCTGCAACTCTTTTTCTGCTGCATATAAATGACCTGCTTTTGCCCGGTATTTTGGGGTACGCAGATGACAGCACTGTTGTAGAGACCTATATATCTGATGCACGAGCCAGTGCTGAACAGATCCAGTGTCATAGAGAGGCGATGGTTAGTCGTATGAACCTATCTCTGCAGGCTGTCTCTGAATGGGGCGATGTCAATCTAGTGGGGTTCAATCCGTCAAAGACCCAGGCGTGTCTTTTCTCCGCTAAAAGGAGTCCTTTCAACTTGACTCCTACTTTCCGAGGTGTATCCTTGCCGATCACTGACCATCTTGAGCTTCTCGGTATGTCTTTGTCACCGACGCTCAATTTTGGCTCTTTCATTGAGAGCAAGGCTCAAGTGGCTTCAAAAAAACTTGGCATTCTGGCGAAGGTGAGAAAATACTTCACACCGGAACAGTTGCTCAACCTTTACCAAGCACAAGTTCGATCGTGTATGGAGTATTGTTCTCATCTTTGGGACGGTTCCGCCCGATACCAGCTCCAGACGCTTGAGTCCATCGAGAGGAGGGCCAAGAGGCTCATCGGCAATGAAGATCTTTTCTGTAAAAAGCTCAAAAGCCTTGAGCATAGGCGGAAAGTTGCAAGCCTATCAGTATTTTATAGGATACATTTCGGAGAGTGTGCAGCTGAATTGCACAACCTTGTTCCGCCATCCCCATTTTTTCATCGGACAACCAGACTAACAAATTGGCGACACCGTTATATGGTGGATACACCAAAGAGTCGCACTAAGCGTTTTGGTTTCAATTTTATGATGCGTACCGCTAAGGAGTGGAACTCTTTGCCTGAGTCTGTGTTTCCTGACAAATACAATTTGGGGGTCTTCAAGTCACGAGTAAATAGGTATCTTCTAGGCAGGCGCGTCACATCCTAGATCGCATCGACGCTTACCATCAGGCGAGATAGTGGTCAAGCGCATGCCTATTTTCTATAAAAAAAAAAAAAAAAAAAAAAAAGTCAAATTATAGGTAAGTGAAATAAAAACATTCATTAGATACAAATTGTAGTGATCAAGCCACGCTGGCATTCAGCTGACGCAACAGGTGTAGGTGCTTTAAAATGCTAAATGAAATAATTATATTTGGACGCAGATGTCAGTTGGACATTTAGCTGACGTGGTATTAAGGTACCTCCATCAAATTAAAATTATATTATTGTTTATTTTTAATGAACGCAACTGTATGGGTACCCAACGACATTTCCGGAGTAGTAGCATGTAAGACATTTGATTAAATTAGGTTGAAGTAATTTTAATCCTTTAGATTTAACCATATAAAAATCACATCAGTTAAGCTGCTTAGTATGTCAAATTGATTGACAAGTTACAAGTGAAAAATTACCTGTTTTATTATGATACAGTTCTTGTGTGATCTAGGAATCAAATTGAATAAATTTTTTAGGTTCACGTCCTACGTAAGAATACTACAAACGTCTCATTTTTCAATGTCTTTTATCTTCAATAGATTTATTACAAGTGACTAGAAATACTCTTTACGTTAAGAGAAAAAGAAAGGTCATTACGAACTTACTTTTTACCCTTACGTTTTACTTTAATAGTAAAAGAAATTGTACTTGTTGGCTGTGGTTCAGATATGTGATAAAAAATGAAAAAGATTTATTAACTTAAAAACATATTGGTACATAAGGTAAAGGTTAATATCTCTCTTTAAGCTTATAAAGCCTTTGTGGGGAGGCATCGCTCTTCCGTAATGTTATTACAATTCTAATTTTAATAAATACAATTTTCTTACAATTAAAAAAAAATTACAAAGTGTCATAAGAAGTGTGCGTTCGCGTGCGCGCGTATTTGTGTGTGTGTGTTTGTGTATATTTGTGTAAGAGTGTGTGCGTGTGTGTTTGTAAGTATATGTGCGTATATGACTTTTGTTTACTGATGGTTACTATAGGTTATAGTTTTGTTTATTTTACTTTTATTTATCCATATTGGCTTATTTATTTAGTTTTGTGATTTATTTGAAGTTCCATGTTGAAGGTTACAGGATACCTGTATTCGTTACTCCAACGACATAGTCGTTCGATAGTAACTTCCACTATCTAGTCAGGTGTTCTTCGAAATCTTTGTACGTTTTAGGCGGTTCACACACTAGAACTGCGTCCCGCCGCGGTGCGCGTAGCGACAGAAAAACGCGCCCCCGCGCGGAGGCGCAGATCTGCCTAATTTAGCGGTTAATCTGCTTCCCCGCGCAGATTTTCAATACAAGTTGACCTTACTTCTTCACGCCCCGCGCTCCCGCGCAGAATCTGCGCGCGGGGCGCCTACCCGCGCGTTCCCGCGTCGGCAGTGTGTTGTCATAGGCGTGTTTTCTATATTAATTGAGATACTTGCATACAAAAATAAAATCTGCGGCCACGCGCTACGCGACGGGGCGCGGTGCAGTGTGTTGACCGCCTTAGACTCAAGCCAAGTACTAGTACGATACTAGCTCATAGTAGAAGTTGAAATACGTTTGTAAAATTCGACACGTTTGCCAGCGTCTCGGTAGCTCAGGGGTCAGAGCAGTCGCCCGGATAGCGAAAGGTCGTGGGTTCGAATCCCATCTGAGGGCTCGGAGGCGTAGTTGTTTTTTACATACGTATTTTATATCTCAAGCCAAGTAATTATAGATTTCTTAGAATCATACGAATTTTTAATTCTTTATTTATTTGGTTATATTATTGGTTAGAGACCTGTTTAACATGTTGAATATTGCCTTCTGGCAAAAATTGTTTTTGTCTTAGAACATGAGCAACCATATCTTACTTTCGTCTGGAGTTTACACTAGGGCTAAGTTATGCATCTTAAGCATCTCTAGTATATACAGTTTTCTAACAGAGAATAATCTGGTATAGTTCAGTAGTAGGAAATCTCCTATTTTTGAACAACATAACTTAACATTGTAAATTTATAATTTTACTTAGAGAACCTTCTGCTCCCATTATATTTAGAATAATTTACCATAGTAAACCTGTAATTAAGGCAAAAATTAAGTAAGTGTTATAATTTACTGTCATAAGACAGTAGTTATGTCAATAATGTTTTTATTGGTTGACCCAATAAATAATAAAAATAATAATAATAATATTTCTTACATTCACACCAATTGACCTAGCCCAAAGTAAGCACTATAAGGCTTGTGTTATGGATACTAGGGTAACGGATAAACATACATATATCATACATAAATATATATATAGAAATATATAATCCGGGATTCGAACCCAGGACCGTCGGTACGAAAGGCAGGATCGCTACCGTTGGCCACGCGACCCCCACCACTGTGTTGCGGGACGCCGCAGGGTTTTAGTGGGTAGGCCTCCAAGCCTTTACCGGGCGCTAGGCCGGGTAGGGGCATGGAGGAGAGTCCCACATATCGTCTCGTGCTCTCCCGGCACGAGCGAATGCGTAACGCATTTACTGCGAAAACAAAAGGATCGCTACCGTTGCACCAAACGGTCGTCAATAAATAAATAAACATGTGTATAAAAAAGTGCCGGTATAAATACAGAACAAAAAAAGATTTGTTTTTGACGCATATTAGATGTCATTGGTGAAATTTTTCCGGATGAAAAAACGCATTATAAAATTTTAAAAAGGAAACAAGCATGTGTTTTGTGGTAAATTCTTTGAATCTGAATTTTACTGTCCACTTGACAGCTCGGTATTTTTGATCTACTTAAACTATCAGTTGAACTTAATTAAACTATCGGTTTATCAAATAAAACATATTATAAATATTTAATTAATTTTCACAAAAAGAGTAAACACCCCAACTATAAAAATGCAAACAGCTATAGTTAACATAGAAACATTAAAAATATCTTGCATGACGCTGGTGTTCCGATTGGCAGAGTTTGTTAGAGCGTCCAAGCAATTGACTCCAGTTTGCTCCAGAATTAAGAACGGTTCTGTAAGAAGAAGAAACGGATGAACATCTCAGAAATTTAAATTTTGACAAGTCAAACATGTGCGTATAGTTTTGAAATTAATATATAACTAGCTAACCCGGCCACGCGTTACGGGTATAACCCGGCCACGCGTTGCTATGGTAACGATGATTGATTAGAAAAACTGTTATTCTTAGGCTTATGGTAACTATATATGGTAACAAACCCATAAAGTCCTTCTTTAATAAAGAAGAGATTACACAGTGTTCACACAGTAAAAAAATTTCGGTGTGTAGAAGCGTAAAACTATATGAATGCAGCATGAAGGTAAAAGGAGTCTGACCTATTTTTACTAACATCTTGAGATAGTTTATAGTTTACTCGATATTGTATAAGTGTTTATGTTACTGGCAACATCAGCTTATAGTTTACATAGAAGAATTAATTACTTAAATGAATTTATTTTACTCCTATATCCAACTTGTCTTCCCTTCCCTAACAAATTGTATGTACTAATACGGAAACAAGTTTATACCTAAATGCGATGATTGCTTGAACGTGGCAAATTTACCTTTCGTATAAATGCTGTTCTTAACTTACGTACTTTGTTCTGTCGCCATCACGTACTGGGATATAGTGACCCGGCATAGTGGCCTGTACGGAACGACGTTTTCTGAAAATCACGAATTTTGAATATTGCATACATACCTACATCCGCAGCTGCACGACTACCTTGTCGCTGCAAACACCACCATGTTGACACAAAAGAAACAGTCATAAAAGAAATTACCTACTTTCACAAACATGCGTCTTCGCAAGCTTACGGAGTTCATAATGATATGGGACATATATATGCCTTGTGATAGATTGAAGTGCTGTTGTCTGTGCATAACTTAAAACTTGACAATAAGTACCATTAATGATTTTACGATTATGTGGTATCTTCTTACTAATAATAATTTGTACAATTAAGTAGCAGTCTTTTTCTTCTATGTTTTTGCATCAAAAAAATTATACTCAAAATCTGATCAGGCTTCACTAGTTTCTTACATTTACGACAAGTAAATTCTTAAAGTTATTTTTACACAAAATGTAAAACTTGAATGGCGTTGATTTTACAAAATGATATCAGAAATATTTAAGAAATATATATTATATATATTTCTTACATTCACACCAATAAGCACTGTAAGACTCGTGTTATGGATACTAGGGTAACGGATAGACAAACATACATGATACATAGATATGTAATATTCATAGAAATATATATTAAACACCCATGACTCAGGTACAAATGCTCGTATTCATCATACAGACATCTGCCCCTTCCCGGATTCGAACCTAGGACCGTCGCTCGGTGCGAAATGCAGGATCGCTACCGTTGCACCAAACGGTCGTCCAAAGAAAGGACCATATAAAAACATACCATATTTCTTTATTTAAAAAATCTTTATTGCCCATTATATAACAAAAGCACGATAGGTGGAATTGACTATAACATTCTCTGCCAGTCAACCTTGGGGGAATTATATATATGAATATGGCAAAATACATGGTATAAAAGTGATAAAAGAAAATAAACATACATAAATTATAAAATCAGTTACACACTGATCAACTTATCAATAAGCGCTTTCTTTATAGAATTTAGGGTCAGGGGAAAAAACATCAGCCACAGAGGCATGAACTCGGGCCATAAAACAATATTGAGCTGTGTTTTATAAATGTGCTCTACAGCCCAAGTGTTTAGTGATTTTTTCCGATTTTTATTTCTCACTAAGGCATGTCGTATTTGTTGGCTGCATCAAGCTTTTCTTAGTTAATATATGTAACTAAATCATTAATAACCTTTACAAAAAGTAGCGTTTATGCTTTAACCCAAAATCGAATATTCCGTATATTTTATATTTTTATGCTATAATGTTCATCAGGAACCTTATATGGCGTATCGCTACTTATAATATTCTATACATATCACTTGATTTGGACAGATCAAATAGAGCGTCATGAATAATTTTGACCTTGAGTAAGTTTGATATTTGACTGCCTTTAGGGGAAACCAATTTCATAAAATTATTTGTTTTTTTTTTCTTCACTGTTCTTTTGTGTAAATACAAAATACTAAAACTGGGACTAATCGAGTTTAAAAATAAACAAACAGACAAAGATGAGAAACTAATTTCTTTATGCTTTGAACGAGATTACATTAACGAAATAGAAGTTATCTGAAGAAGAACACTATACCTTAAATAGAACTAAAAAAGTGAAAAAAAAGAGGATTGTCGAGGCTACGCCTACTACTAAAGGCACCAAAATTTTACCATAGTTTATCTTCCATTAACATTATTAAATTTAAAAATATTGTTTACGGAATATAGTTACTTTTTAAGAAATAAAGTATTTATCACAATAAAAAAGCCGACGCCACATGGATCATACGTTTGTCAAGTAGCTAGTGAGAAATCGTTCACTTACGATTACGGTTTAGCGCGTAGAAACGAATTACGCGCGACGTTTGAATTTTTCAAAGTCGCACGTCACGATCGTGTAACTCAGGTTCGAAAGGGTTAGGGACTGAACAAGCAATTAAAATAAAAAAAACGTTATATTAATTTCAATTTGCATCTCTAGAGACAATTTACTGCATGTGCGGTAGTTATGCTAAAACTCACCTTCTTGAATAAGAAGCGCAGTTGGTAGTAACAGTAAGTATAAAAGTTCCATCATCATTCACAGTCTCGAAAAAGCTTGTTAGACCTATCGAAGCTTGAAATATCTATGATCCAATTAATAATCTCATATCTTATTATCTATTGTCATTTTATCAATGAGATAACGCGTCAATATTACTTTCAATGGGTAAAAGATAAACATCCGTACATTCCAGTTATATTCGTCCTTTTTTTAAATTAAAACGTAAGGAATAATTCCTTGGTGTCCGATTAATTATAACACAGACAAATATTCAATTCAATTACATAAATAATTTGTGATGACCGTTTCAAAATAATATACTACGCACGTAGACTATATTAACAGAATATGCTTGTAATTAAATGTGATTATTCTATACATCATATGTTTACAGATAAATTTAATTTAATTACCAAAATTTTTATAAAAGACTGAAAATGCTTTAGGTGTTTATATTTTTTATTTATCAATAACTAAAATAGCTATCAAATGAATACATTTAATCTGAGGATTGAGTATTCAGTATTTTATATGTATATAGTATGAATTGCTCCTTATTTTATACACAGAATACAAAAAAATTAAAAGAACTTGACGTTAGATATTTTACTTAAATTTATAGAATAAAATTCATCTTATCGTCGATGCGCGTGAAAGAGTCGCTATGTGTTTTTTATAAATTTGTTTTAGCTTTGCGAATTATAACGCTTAACGTGTATATATGGAACTTTCGAAGTATGAATGTCACATAGCTACAATCCGAAACTATTTAAATATTTCATTTATTACATAGTTGTTTTTACAGTATCTGTGCATTGAAATAACGATCAATACTGCATAAAAATCCGAAAATAGCTAAATAACACATAGCGATTTTTGTACGCGCAACGACGTTATACATTGATTCGCATTACCATCTCTAACTCATTACTTAAAAAACTGTGTCCTACTTTAGTCAGTATTCAGTTTAAAAGTCATATGAATGATAAAAAAGTATAATGTCAATCATGTGACTGTGTATCGTTAACGACACCACTAAATGATTCTATTGACTAAATTATCACATTTTGAAAAATAAAAGAACCTGTTCATCCACTTAAAATACTCGCTATTTTATTTTGCGTTCCAAACTATACAATATTTCTCTAATATTATCATGCATCTGAAAAAACGACCTTTGGTGGTTTCGTTGAAAATAACCGTTTTTCACTACTAGTTTTTTGTCAAACTCAGCAAAAAGTATTATTGATCACAAAGTATGCTTTCATTAGTCATTTATTAGAATTTCAAATAATATCACGTTGTTTTTATTGGGTCGGCATTTATACTATTTCTCCTTGCAAATAAATACACATACTCGTATACCGTGAACAAACTGGATAAAATGGAATCCCTTCTTAACTGTGTTATGTATTCCAAAGTAAGGAAAGGATTCCATTATTCCAGTTTGTTTACCTGGGTAATACACCCAGGTGCAGAAGGCTCAATGTCGGAATAGGGACGAGTCAGACACGGGTCGCCAAATTAAAGCACACATCAGTCAACAACTAATCAACCTATTACACGGTGGATTGAACTTTGATGAAATAGAAGTTAAAAATCGTATAAACAAATTCAAGATAGTGCCAGACGATAGTTTAATTATCGTCATTGTTTGTTGTCTTGATAAACGACTTAGCCAAGCAATGTCTGACTCTAAGAAGACAAATGGTCTCTGGCTTGTCCACGTATGGACAGATGCTTGTGTAAAGAATACGAGCACCTGAGGGTTTAGTGCGAGTTTACGCATTCGATACTCGTTATCGAGCGCGTTACAGATTTCTATGAAAATTCGTAATGTCGGATGGTTACCGCTAGGGGCGCTTATAAAAAATCCATAGTAATATTTTACGCAGATGATATCGAGTATCGAAGCGTAAACTTACACTAGGGCCTCTGATGTCTGATTTCTATGAATATTACTGAATATGTTTTATTCTTACACCTCCGCGCACATTAAACATTTGAATGAATAAACTTTACTTAATTTATTTTATATTTAATCGTGAAGTTTTGACTCCTTTACAGGATGACTAAGGCAATGGTTATCATATATTTTCTGCTACCTTCACAATATTTTAACCGGGCAACTTCCTAACTGTTATTTCATTTACATAAATCAATTTTTTTTATTTTGCATTTTATTTAGTTATTAAATTTTCACTCCAATTACAGTACCTATACTACTGTGTCTATTATCAGTTTAGAATTATTAGTATGCCCTTCCGAGAAGAACTGACGAAAGAAACACGGGCAGGGGGACCGACCTCTATATTTCTTTTATTATTTGCAAAAAGTGCTAATTACATCACTCGTGGAGATATATTACATCACTCGATCTTGCAATGTGTGTCTTTGGAGATTTTAATTAATATATACCCACAATAATAATTAATATCTCCAAAGACATTGCATCGAGTGATGTAATCAGCTCTGCATGAGCCCTTGCTTAACCCACACACCATAATGATGAAGATAATTATTATGTTTTTATTACGTGTTTCCACAATTATAAAAGCGGCTATTAATTAAAATGCTGACGCTAATGAGTAAAGCGATCGGTGACGGAAAGCAAACGAAATTATAATTAAATATTACATTTACAAAAGTGCTGATTAACAAATTAATGCTATTGTGCGGTTAAATGACCGAGAGAAAAAGCTATTGCTAATGAAAGAAAAACTTAAATATTTAATTGCATAAAACTTAAATATTTCATTGTTTAGTCTACACCAGAGATTATCAAACATTTCTTTTACCACCCCTTTAAAATCAATTGTTTTTAGCGCCCCCAATTATTTATACACTCCTTAAACTTAGAAACCACAATTTCATTACTTTATTTTATATATTTATAGCGTGCTATATTAGTCGATTCTGGTGTTTAAACTTACATTCTAAAGTAGATATTTTTTCTAGTGCGAGCAATTAAACCGCAGCTTTATAATATTAGGAATATATTTTATTCAAATGAAAATAAATAATATAGATAGGTAATCAAATTTAGTTTTAAAACTAATCTAATGATGGATGAATTTGATAATTTTTACAAGTTTATTGATATCAGGTTCAATTTTACTCAAAAAGTCGTAAGTCGCCGCGTTCGGTAACTTGCAAACGATTTCTCTTTTTAATAAGCAGCGTTGTCACAGCGCTTAATCCACGTTCACACATATATGACGATGGGGCTGCTATCAAATATCGTTGAACGATCGACCACAATCCAGGGTAGGGTTGACTTTTGTAGCCAAAATTGTTGGTAGCCATTTTTGGATTTGATTTTTATTTCCTCGTTCGTCGTCAGTTCTATAAATTCTTCTTCTTTGTTAATTTTGTCATCTAAGAAGCCAGTGAAATCTGGCTGCAGGTAAGTCTCCCATGATTTGATGTTCTTGGCTAGGTTTGTTTCCTACAGGTGACGCAAGTAGTTGTTTTTTGACTTCTCTATTGCCACCAATTATCTAATACTTGCTCCCGATATATGACAAAGTAATGCGAGCGCCTCCGAGGAAGTACATGGCGTGCGCTTGCTCGATAAGTAGGGTTGTCAAAATGCTGCGGTGTGGTATGATAAATGGATGTTTCATTTTTGAATGCATGTCTTAATCTTCCCCCTACGCGACGGATACCATCTTTGTCTAAGAAAGGAATCAGATTTAAAATATTGTTTTTTGAATCTAATGTTGTTTTTGCTTGTAAACAATTTACTTTTATTTCCATCATAAATTCTGCTTGCTGTGTATATTTTATGATTTCATGCTTTGTTTTTCTAGTTGTTGTAATGTAAGATACTTTATGCGTTCTCTTGCTTGCTTTTTAGTAATAGCTCGTCGTATCCAGGTCAGCAATCGGACAAGTTTTGTGATCAATCTGTATTAGCTAATTCATTGCTTCATTAAATAATTCTTATCTTGTTGAATAATAACGTGCGTTTGCTTATTTTTCTTGATTACTTCTTCCGTCCGATAAATTTTATGTTCTCTTTCATGTTTCTGGTTATACGAAGGTAGCTATGCCGGACCTTCTCACTACAAAGGATGTCCAATAAGCTGAGATGCTGTGATGCCTCGACTAGCTCAATCTGCTGGGTTATCTATAGTTTTCACATAGATTTCACATTCGCCAATAGGTCAGAGCCATGATGTTTGCTATTTTGTGGATTCGGTGAGCAACGAAGGGCTTCCACCTACTGATATCGCCAACCTAATACAGCTGTCGAGTCCGTCCAACCGTACATTGTTATTTCTTATTCTTGCAGACAGGCACATTTTCTTGTTTTTCTAATTTACTTTCTGTTTGTAAGAATTGGTCGATTGCTTTCGATTTTGATGACCCTATATGTTCTTAAAAACTTCCATTAAGAGAAAATCGAACCTGATATTTACTATCTTCCATTATTTTTGTTGTGTTCTTAAATAATATTAGACAATGCAAATCTTTTCATGATAGACGTTGATAGTCTGATATATCTTATGAGGAAGCAGAATCTTATTTTGGGAATGAAAACGTTCCATTTGAATGATGCTGCTCGCAGTTAGCACAACATTGCATTTAACGTTGCCACATAAAACTCACCCTAATCTTGTTAGTTACGCAACTAATGAAGATTGTTTGGTTCTACCGATTCCTTTCAAAATTATATTGGAGTAGATCTCGGTTCCCAGAATTATGTCTATCGGTAGGCTCTGGTTGAAGTCAGGATCTGCTAATTTAATATTTTGAAGATATTTCAACTGCGGTTTTTTGAAAGTGCAGTTAAGTAAATTTCTTGTTAATCTTTTCATAATAAGTGCGTCTGTACTTAACTTGTAAGTTTCAACACAATAAGCACATTTGAAGCTGATGACTTCCTTACATTTTTGTCTTGGTAATGTACAATAATTGTGCTGCTTTTTCTGTAATTAATGTCGATTGCGACCCTTGATGTATAAGGGCGCTCATAAGTGATAAGTACTATCAAGTCCTTGTATTTTGATTATTGCACTTGCTAGCGATACCTACTTCTGACAAATCATATATTTGTGACACGTGCAATCTTCTGTTACCCATATGATGCCTTTTCTCGGTGTGAGAAAAATAAAGGACTTAAGGTTTATATTCACCCATGTTTTGGTAGCTAAAACTTTTGAATGCGTCATGTAAAATAGTATTGTAATTTTCATTACAATTGCGACATTTTTCGTTGAAATGCAATTCTTATTATTAAGGTTTGAAAAACAATGACTACACAAATTAAGTTTCGCAATCGTTTTTCGTTTGACAAATGGTTTCATATTCAAAAACTGCTTGCAGTGATAAATTCCATGTTTGCCGTTGCAAAATAGGCACTTAATAAAATTATATCTTTTGCTTGGTTGTGTCACTACTTGAATACTTAGAAAAGGATGCTTATCATGACCCGATTTTTGATTATTAATTTCAAATAATCTGTTGTTTGACGATCCTGATAATGCTTGGTGATGAGGCTGAGAGATGTCTTGTTTACAATGCGCAAACTTCATGCTAGTGAATTTACATTCTAAAAATTCAAATAATCTTTTAATACTGGCAATTTTCTTTTATTCTTGAGCAAATCCATGAACACATTGTATTTTTGTGTATCCAATTTAAGTGACATTAAATGGACAATTAATGGATTCTATGAGCTTGTGTTAACGTCTAAGTTTTTAACTGCATTTATGTACTCGTTGTTTGTGTCGTGAACTCTCTTCATATGGCATACAGACTGCTGACTTGGTTTGGGTAATTTTATCATGACGTTAATGTGGGAGTTCAATATAAGTTTTGTATTATTGTATTGGTTGTTAAGTAACTCCCAACAGGTACTGAAGTTCTTATATATAGGTGTTGGATGAGTCGTTCTGCTTCTCCCTTGACTTTACCCTTTAGAAATTGCATCTTTTGGACTTTTGACAACAAAGGATTGTTATGAATCCCTTCATAAAATCAATTTTTGAAGGACGACCAACGATAGTAATCATTGCTGAACTCAGGAATGTTCATTTTCGGAATAAACTTCTCGCGATGAGAAACTGGCCAGAGATTGACATGAATGGCTCATTTCATCTGTTCGTATGTTTTTTCATGAGTAAAAAATGCTTTTTCGTAAATGGTTGGATTAGTGCCCTCCAATTCACTGTCAAGTTCCTAGTGCGCAGCATCAATCATTTTCCACCGCGTTTCCAGGTTGCGCAGTAAATCTTTGAACTCCCTCCTTTCACTTACGTTGTCTAGGCTAATATTAGACACTGTGCGTGTAAAAGCTCTATAGTTGCCACCAATCTTATCACCTTTTTCTTGCTTATTTTACTCATCCACGTCTTGTTCTTCACTAAAATATGATTCTGACGATGTTGGTGGTTGCTTTTCTTTGATTTTACTCTTACTCTTTAATGATGAAATCATTAGTCTTGTTGAAAAAATACTGATGAACACCACTATAAAAATCACTCAAAAAGTATTTATACGTTTTTCAATTCTCGTCCACAGTATGTATATTTAGTAGTGTATTTATAGTTAAAGGTAAAATGAAGATACACTATATGAAAGTACTTAAGGGAACTAAATTTATCGATTGGAATTTAGCAACCACAACAATTCTGTATGATTATGTACTCTATAAACTTGAGAACATTGTCTACACTTCATCTAGCGTGTTCTATGACACACGATCTTAGCTTGATACTAATACATAACTTTGCTAAACCCGATCCCATATAAACCACATTGAGTGTTGTAACGACAGTTTATTAAGCAAATAAGACGCTAATTTTGTATCTTAGTTATCTTTACTCAAAACTAAAACTGGTTTTTCTTTTTTGCTAACAACTGCAAATGCAATCGCAATCAGTGGCTTAACATGTTTTCTGAAGCAGGCACGAGCTTGTGGTAATATAAATTTTTTGGTCACCCAACGAAAGTTAATACTTTCACGATAGCAGTCATCCAGCCTCTGTTTTTTTATATAAATATATAAATGAAGTAAATACTTAAAACAATTTTTTCAATTTTTATTGCGCTGATATTTCGACTCCTTTACAGGAGCCGTGATCACAGTTTGACTAAGGCAAATGGTCGTCATATATTTTCTACTACATTCACAATATTTTAATCAGGCGCGTTCCTAAGTGTTAAAATTGATATAAATCAAAACTATGTTTTTTGCATTTTATTTAATTATTAAATTGTCATTATGATTACAGTGTGCACTACTGAGTCTACCACCAGCTCGGAAATTGGGAAGCACTTCCGAGAGGAACTGGCGAAAGAAACTCGGGCAAATTATACACAAGAAACCGTAAAAAAGGCGGTTTATTTAAATATGTTATGTGTGCTACAGTGTAAGAACTAAATATACATTTACTTATTGAAAAGTCCTTTCGTTTTCTCTTATCTATAGAAGTAGTTATCAGTGAATTTTATTATTGATAACTCTCAGATTGGCACCTAGTTGTAGATCTTTTATAGAAGCTAGTAAGTCTCTGCAAATATTTGAATCAAAAAACAAATTCCTACAAGGCGAACTCGATAACCATACGATGACTAAAAATGTACTTAATGTTAAGTTTATACTTTACCTACTAGAGCGACAAAAAAAATATTTATGACGTTGTTAAATTCTGAAATACACTCGAGAGCAATGAATCCGGGTCACTTAAAGAATGTTAAAAATCTCGGAAACTAAAAATGATAGGTTAATGCAATAAATTGTATTTAATAGACAATGTAATACTCCTTAAATGAAAGTAAAAAAAATATGAGTCACCATACATTTTATTAACACAAAATTACATAAAGAAAAAAACTGCTGATCTCTCCTTAAAACAAAAATAGGAAACATGAAATGTTTGAACTTTATTACGATTTTCTTGAATTTTAATACTTCGTATTGCCTCCTCGTGCTTCCATTACTGCGTTTACGCGGTTTGGCATGCTGTACACCAAGTTCCTTATACGATTTTGGGGAACATTCTCCCATTCCTCTGTGAGAGCAATTTTGAGCTCACGAAGCGTGATTGGGGGAGGGTTTCGTTGTTTTACGCATCTGCCTAGCTCGTCCCAAGCATGCTCGATCGGGTTGATATCCGGGCTGCGCGCTGGCCACTCCATACGAGTAATGTTCATCTCTTGAAGGTAGTCATTTACAATCCTACCTGTATGAGGTCGGGCATTGTCATGCATAAATATAGCATCCTCACCTAAATTGACCATAAATGGACCAGCGTGATCATTGAGGATTTCTTCCACATATCTTACGCTAGTTAAAGAGCCGTTTTCTATGATCACCAGCTCTGTGCGACTTTCAGAAGAAATTCCGGCCCACACAAGTACAGACCCACAACCGTAGGCTACTTTTTCTTCGATGCATGCTTGCTTGAATCTTTCCCTTGGTCTTCGATACACTCTGTGTCTTCCATCGTGCTTGTAGAGCATAAATTTTGATTCGTCGGAGAACATAACTTTTGACCAATCTTCAATACTCCAATTTACGTGGCTCTGGGCATATCTTAGTCTTGAAATACGATGCCCACGCTCTAGTTTAGGGCCGTTTGCAGGTCTAAGGGGTTTTAAGTTAGATTCAGCAAGCCGACGTCTTACTGTCCATGCACTTGGGTTACTTCCTCCGAGGCGTCGAAACTGATTGGTGAGTTCAGTTCCTGTGAGAAAGCGATTTCGAAGCATGGTGTTCACCAAGTATCGGTCTTCTTGTGCTGTGGTACACCTGGTTCTGCCCGTTCCTGGTCTGCGTAGGTTAGAACCAGTTTCTTCGTAACGTCGGAGAACTCTTTGTACTGTTGACAGCGACACACCGACAGTCCTGGCTGTATCGCGCTGACTCCGGCCGGTTTCCAGCATTGTAAGTATTCTGGTGCATTCTTCAGGCGTAAGCGACATAATTTCAGCTTGAATAATGAATATAGAGCACTATCAACATGGTTTATGTACCCACATAAATGACAGATTACAAACAAAAGCAAAACCAAATGCTGTAATTTCGTAGTTCCATCTTCGAAAGTGGCCCTTTTTCATATTTGATTTTTTTATGATATAACTTTACAATAACTAAGAAGTTTTAATACCTTCATTTAAGGAGTATTACATTGTCTATTAAATACAATTTATTGCATTAACCTAGCATTTTTAGTTTCCGAGATTTTTAGGATTCTTTAAGTGACCCGGATTCATTGCTCTCGAGTGTATATAAAAAATAAGAGTAGGTACTACTAAATTAGAGTACCTACGTAATATTTTTTGTAAGCATTAAATATTATTAAGAAAAAACAAAAATACACGCGTAAAATTTTAATTATTAAATCAATAAGTTTCAAATAGTACCTCACTTCAGGGTTTAGTCAATGCAAAACAATTTTTACGAATTAATTTTTTAAAATTTTTTTATATGTTTTCCTAAATTAGGATTAATTTAAACATAGTTGAAGATATTTTTCAAAAATAATGACTAAAGTAGTTAGTCATCAGTCGTTAATATCAATTATAACCCTAGAAGCTTCAAGCTTCTAATTTATGTATGGGAGGCTCCTATTTAAAAAAAACAGCACGTGATACTATAGCGTCCTATATAAAGTTTTGCTAGCATTTAGCTGGCCGCGTTTTAGGGAGGAAGGGGGGCTAAGACGAGGTGCCGGATGACAACGAATTGAATGTATTATATGCGATATGCATGTGCAAGCCTTTTAAAAATTACTCTTATTTATATTAAACCAATAAAACTGATTTCGATTTAATTGAATAACCCATATAAGTTCCGTAAAAGATAAAAAAAAAAAAATCACTTTTAACTTGATCAAGATTAAAACTATTCAGTGAATAGCTATCATGAACTGACTAAACTAATTGGGCTTTAGTTGTCAATTTTGTTTACCTATGATTAAATCATTAGTAATCAGTTAGACTAAAATATGCCCAACACTAATTAAATTCAAGAAGCTCATCACAACTTAGTCATGATCAATTAATTGAAAAAAAAATTGATTTACCCAATACTGAATTTAGTAGCCCTTGAGGTCTTCTCGACATTTGACCTGTATTGCTTTTTACCGCTCCCGCCCAATCGCGAGGTTTTATGCTTCGTCTATACCTTATAATTTTGATAAGGTATTATTTTTAAGTAATTATACTTACGGTTAACTTGATGATGGCCATATTACTATACCACAAATAAAATATGTTTCTAGAAGATGTACTCAAAAACATTTTTAGAAAATTGGTTGTATGTGTAAACTTTATTGTTACGGAGTACCTTATCCAAAGCAATAATAAGAAAGTGGAAAGAACAACAAAATCATATACATTTCTTGGGTAAAGCTGAGATCAATAAAAAATATAGTCTCCGGTCACGTGACATGCGCAGTAGTGAATAATGTACCTAAACTTGCTACTGCGCATGTCACGTGATTTCAAAATCATGTTTAACTTATTTGCCGGGGACAATACCTGGATTATCATCGACGAGTGAGCGGACGGAGACTTAATATATATTCTCCTTACATAGTTAAATTTTAGTTATTTTATTACAATTGTAACATCACAACTGTGAACTAAGAAATTCATTAACCACGTAGTTTGTGTAATGATTTAATTTTATTTAATTAGAAATCTATTTTCCATTTGTTTTCAGTTATGCTAACAAAGGTGAAAAAGTAGAACACACTAAATGCGAGGACTATTTCTGCACCGCTGGACAAAACTGGATCCGAACCCACGTACTATACGTAAACAACGTAAAATCGTTAATAAATAAATTAAAAGCAAACTGACCTAGTTTGACTTGATTGTCATAGTAGCTCCCCGCTAAACAAATATACGACTTATTTAATGAAATGTTTAGCAGATAATATTAAACTTGTAAAAGGACTCAAGCGGGACTTTAATCTCTCGCCTTAGCCTCTCGCTATCGGAGCGAGTGCTCTCCAATTCAGCTACCGAGGCCTTGACAGAGCCTTTGAATTTTTCCAAGTGTTTCTTAAGCTGAATACTAGCGTCATCTCTTCATATCCAAGATAATTAACTATATACCTACAACATCGAATGTAGTCATTAGAAAAACACTCGCCCGGATAACGAGAATCTGTGAGTTCATGTCCTGCTTGACTCCAGAGAAGTTGTGAAAAAATATCGAATCTGTAATACAATATCTATAATATACAAGTCTAGTTGTTCAATGCTTTAATAAAAAAAATTGAGGCTACCTCATCCAAGTATTTCCCTCCTTGTCCATGACCTTTATTCCTGAATAATTGTCAGTTCTGAAAATGATGTGGCCTACTCATTTTTACAGCTTAAATTCAAAGAGCTATTTCCGTAACCTTGTTTAATTTTGACATATCCACGCCAAGATTTAATTGCGCAAATCATCTCATACACTGCCAACTCATAATATTGCTGAGTGAATGAGATTTTTATAAAGCGCCAAAACTTAATTAACACCGTTCGAAGACTATGAAAGAAGTTCATATAAAGTTGGAAACTTTTTCAATATTTGACAAATAATCAACAATGACATAATGTCCACCGAGTTCGAAACCACAAAGTAACAATCGAATTCTAAAGTTTATTGGTTACTTAGCAATTTCAATTCGTAGCCACATTTTTTCCTTATTAAAAAAAACAAATTTGAAAGGTTTCGAACTTTATAATAAGGGGATAGGTGGTGGATTGTAGACAACATAACAAAATTTACTTTTTATGCCGCAGCTTTATAATTAACGAATAAAGTTGAAAATACATCTTAATTATTTATTAGACTAGCTCAAGTCACACAATAAATAATATTACACCAAACAAACAACAAAAAGGTTTAAGGTTAAAGGTTGAAGCAACATAATAGTTTTGAGGTGTATAAAAAGTCGTTTCAACCCATAGGTTGTCAACATTATTTGGCCCACCGCTGTCTTATTTTTTTTCCAAAGCCCCCTATTTTTATTTTACTTATATTTAAACGTATAGGCAACCAAGTCGTTAGGTAGACCTATTTTAGAGTTTTAAATTGTTAATTAAAAAAGAACGTTTAAATGGGAGCATTTCAAACACATTCTTAATTTTATTCGAGAGTTGGTATTAGATTATTAGATTATTGGTATTCAAAAATATAAATCTATAACGAGAAGGTTGAATTTGATGCATTTTAAGGAGCTTTTTAATATTACAAGTCATCGCGATTGATTTTTTTAGTTACTTCATATTAATGATTTTAATTTAAATTTTTTTTGCACTCACAATGCAATATTTCTAAAAGATATAAAATACGTGTGTAAAAAACAACTACGCCTCCGAGCCCTCAGATGGGATTCGAACCTACGACCTTTCGCTATCCGGGCGACTGCTCTGACCGCTGAGCTTCTGAGACGCTGGCAAACGTGTCGAATTTTACAAACGTATTTCAATTTCTACTATGAGCTAGTATCGTTCCACCAATGTTATTTCGTTTTTGAAGGTAGTATATATTACTTTCGTTGTTGAAGGTAGTTAGTTAGCGTTAAACATTGGTGGAACGATACTAGCTCATAGTAGAAGTTGAAATACGTTTGTAAAATACTTCATATTTTTTAGTCAGCCCATATTTTAGTGCCTTTTTAATTTTCTCTTTTACTTCTGGGACTTTTACTGCCCCTCTGAAAGTCTCAAATGCTCACATGTTGAGAACCTGTTCCCTAACTAAACAATATTTTTTACAAGCTTGCCCTACTTGTGACATAAAATTGTTTATCACTGTAATTAATTATACTCAACTTGGGGTCTTGCCACAAGAAATAGAAGAGTTTTTGTCAAAATCTTCATCTATTTTTAGAGGCTAGATACTAAACTGTTCTACAAGACCTTTTAATTACACTTCATATTTCAGAACTAGGAATATGCCAACTTTTTGTCATCGTTTACCTCAAATAAATCACAGTAGTATTGACTTAAAAATCTAGCATTAAAATTAGTTTTTTAAAGGAAATTCTTACTTATTACATATTCTCTTATACGTCCAACTATTTTAATAAGCAGCACAGTTAAAATTCGTGAAGATTTCAGACTAGGCTTAATGCATCAGAAATGGCTCGTAATTTTATATATGAAGAGGATTAGGCTAAAAAACGCACCTTGCGTTCTTGGTAGAAAGATTTTGTATTGGAAATATCGACTTGAAGATTAACCACAAGGTAATCAGCGTCTACGGTTGAATTGAATTGAAGGTGATAGTAGAAGCCAATCGGTATCAGTATAGTAAAATGTTAGCATAACCAAAATATTGATCAATTTACAGCAACACAGTAAAATCGAAAATTATAAACTTTTAAGTGTCTCATGATCGACTTACCTTCACCGAGTGAAGTTTACACAGAAAAGAAGAGTTTTCAAACCAAATTGTGATATGTGACTGTTAATCACATCACATTACGATAATTTAAGACCACCCGTCATCCTTTATACTCGCCGGATCTCGTTCATACCAAATACCATTTTATAAAATCTTGGTAAAAAATTGCCCAAGATTATTCATATTGTATTCAATATGAATTTACACAGCTTATGGGGATCAGGTCCTAAGAGTTCTATCGAATATTTTTCTATATAAATATAATATATACAGTGGTCGTTGGTCTGGCCCCCATCAGGTCCTATTGTGAATATAAACTATCCAAGGACCCATTCAAATGCATACTTTTATCAGAACTAGTCCAGTCGTTAAGCAAAAGTTACTGACATATGCAGATAAAGTTTTTCCTTACATCAGTTTTAGTTTTTAGTAAGTAACAGCAATTTCATACTTTAATCCCCAACACTTTAGACTAGAGTGACTACAACTGAGTACTATTAAGAGTTTCATATCGCAATTATGACGTTCTTAAGCACACTTAAATTTGGAAGCTGGAAGTATCCTTATACTTTGCGCATGAAAGTAAGTGGCTACTTCATAACTGGTCAAGATCAAAGAGAAGCAAAAGATTTTGGGAGCAATCGGAAAAGATTCCAAAGGATCCATCGGGAAATTGACCCTTATATTGAAAGCTTCTTATCGAAAATGAAAGTGCTATTTTAAAACTATTATAAATCTGTTATTCGTTAGTATTTAGAATGTTTGAACGTGGAGATACTCAAACATTTATTTTTAACCTTATCGTGTGTCGGTATTTTTTCAATATTAAAAAAGCCCGGTAATTAAATTTGTTAGTACAAACAAAAGTCGACATAATATCAAATTATACACTTAAAGAGCATAACTAAAATTTAACAACTTTAACCGAATTTATTCCTTTTTTTTTATTTTATCCTGACGTCTCGACTTCTTTACAAGAGCCGCGATCACAAGATAACAAAGGTTTTGGTTGTCATACAACCAAGACGATGTCTACAAAATTGAATGTGTTTATGGTCTCTCTTATATCAACCAAACAAAAAGAAGTATAGGCATGCATATTAAACATCATATAGCCGAAATAAAAGAAAGGTGCGATAATAAATGACTGTTCATTTATTGTGTGAACATGTTTTTGAAAAGCCTAACCACTACGTTAGGTTTGATAAAACACAAATATTTGCCTGAAAACTTCATGGTTTGTTCCTAGATTCACCTCGCGTCTCGCCTCGCTTAGTATACGCGAGGCTATTGAAATCAAAAAAACATCTTGATGTCACTAGAGATGAAGGTTGTTTCCACAATAATACCTATCTTAATTAGAGCTATTGATGTAGCGATCACTAGGTCTCAAATCGGTATCGGTCCCCTTGTCCAAGTTTCTTTTTCAGTTCTTCTCGGAAAGGCCTCCCTATTTCCGAACTGGTAACCAACTCAGTAGATATAATATAATAACAAAATAAAATGCAAAATAAAACAATTTATTTGAATATTTTTTTTTATGAAGTCATGTAATATTTATTACTAAAACTTATATGTACATATTTATTTAAGTCTCAGCAAAAAATTAAAAACATATTCTTTTCGAACCTTGGCCTTTAATCTGTTTGGCCACGAATATATGGATTTCCGCACTGTTTCCATGGAAAAATTTTACAACTGCTTGCTCCAGAGATTTTTTAAGAGACTCGCTGTCGCCGCGTCCTTTAAAGCAGGCCATGTCCTTTAAAACTGATCATAATTTGTAGTCTAAAGGATTGAGATCTGGGCTAGATGAGGGCCAGTCTTCAGCTCTTATAAAGTCCGGAACGTTGGTTTCAAGCCAGGCTTGGCTAGTTCGTGCCTTGTGACCAGGTGCAGAGTCCTGCTGGAAAGTCTATGGTACATTTTTAAAAAGTGTATTGCTGCGAGGTTTCACAACTCGGTCCAAGACGATCTCTTGATACATTTTGCTGAAGTTTTCACTCCTTTTTTACAGAAATGTAGCTTTGTGACGCCTTGATAAGACACGCCCCACCAAACCATCACTGACGCCGGATGATGACCACGTTGTACCTTTCCGACCACTTGAGTAGCTTCCATGGAACTGTGATCGTACACTTTATCATTTTGCTTATTGTAGTGCCCTTCAATCATGAAAATTTTTTCATCGGTAAAGAATATTTCTATGCCTTTCATCTGCGTATCGTGACAGAAGGCATTTTGAACGATTCACTCTTTTTTATTGTAAAGATTGATTTAGGACATGTCCTGTATATCGACGATAAGCACCGAGCTTCAGGTTTTGTTTTTTAATACGCGACAGAGTCCTAGCGGGAATCTTTATTTCTCGCGATAAGATTTTTTGCGTCCTAATGGGGTTTCGGCGAATTCGGGCTTTAACAGCATTAACAGCCTTTGTAGTTCTAACCCGATCCGATCTGTTTATGGTCTTCGACAGATGTAGTGTTGTTGTATCTGTTGATAGTACGATATATGAACATACGGCTGATACTACGCTTTTGAAGTGTCTGGAGTATAACCGACGGATCCTATTTTCTTTAACACCCCATTCCATATTGTAATTTGATAATGAACAAGAAAAAAATATGTAAAATGGCGCGAAATCTAAAGAAGTTTTTAAACTAATAAACGCATTCCAAATTTAAAATAATTAAAAAATGGAAAAAAAAGGTGTTATGTAACAGTACCTATGGCCAGACTAATTATGATGAACGAGGTAATCCTTAGTCATCATGTAATCACGGCTCCTATAGGAATCGAAAAATCAGGGTTAATTAAAGAAACTATCAGAAAGTGGTTAAGACACTATCAGAAACAGCTCCTTTACGCTTTCGTTTATCTTTTCTATGTTTATTTTGTATAGCCGAAAATTTTATTTTTATGAGCCAAAGAAAATATTCATATTAACAAGCAATAGAACGCACTACACAAAGTTGCGTAGGTAAATATTATTAGAGAATAAAAAAATCTAAGAAATTCGATCTTTATTCCTTTGAATAGAAAATCAGTCTCCGAACACAAATACACCAATTCAGTCATGAATTAATCGTACAATTACAAATAAAATCACATGTTAAAAAACAATCAAGAATAATATTAGTCGTGCAAAAAATACTATGTATTTCTTCATACGTTTAGTTACAAAATAACAAAAACACAATAATCTTTATAACAAATAGTTTGCCTTTTGACAAAGGAAATTCACAATCAAAAGTAGTTAACAAAGTAAAGTGGCAATACTTAAAAAAAACGCTGTACTCATTTATTAACCTAAATAAACCTACAAATGTTTTCCAATATCATGAGTTAGCAAGTTTTTAAGGTAATTATTGTCCTTCGAGAGACATTCGACGATGTCGAAATGATCAAAATCATCTTTTATTTCGAGATACATGTTCTGCATCAAACATACATTTTGTAAAAGCTCGTAAAATTCCCTGCTTTGCTTCTTGAATCTTGGGCTATCGTTTTGAGCCGCTATAATATAAAGTCGCACTTTCCTGATGTGGAGATGTGTGTAGCAGTCGAATTGTGGGGAAAGAGATTTCGCCCATTCCAAAGGTAATTGCACAGCTTCGTTAACAGACGTATGGACTAGTTCCCGAAGATCGTATACTCCGGAGACTAGGAAAGCAGCCTGGAGACGATGTGAACCTTTTGTGCTTTCAAGGAAGTCTGCGTTAGCTAAGAGCTTGGCCACAAGGTGTGCTCCTGCAGAGTGACCAGCAAAATACACGCCCCTGAAATAAAACAAGAATATGTAGACTTATAAATGGGAAGAAAATTTTGTATTTTCAATTCTCTGCATAGGTAAGTAAATTATATTTACTGACGTTGAATATATTGTCAAAATATAAAAGACATTTTAAGACATTTTGCTTCAAAGGTTAGATTCGGTCCTAAAGCTGGAATTGCGGTTTTCCATATTCCACGATATATTTCTATTTTTATTATACAATAGTTTCTGATCAACCTCAAATATAAGTTTTTTTTTTATTATCGCTAGTGACGTACATCAAAGCATAATTTAAAATATTGATAAAAAACACATGCGAAAATCATACTTTAGGGAATCTTAGAAATGCATACAAACTACACAAGTAGATTGACGAACTCGATAGAGATTATTCGAGATGAATCGACAAAAGAGCTGCTTTTTGTGTACAACATTGGCAAGTTATAATCTCCTCTAAGCAATCACGTAAAACATATAGGTAGTTCTCCTTTTATTAGTTTAGTAACAATGGCTACAAAAAATACATAATGAACATAGTGTTCTGACTAATTTAAATATTGTTTCCGTTACTGTCATTATACATTTTTTTGTTTTTAATTTAGTTTAGGTTAACAATAAAAAAACAGGTAAAAGAAATTGGGGTAATTTTCGTTTTCGTTTCTTTGGCAAGAAGCTACATGTTCGAGTTCCGCCTAACATCTCGAACAAGTAAGTAGATTTTTTCTCGTAAAATTGCTTTAGATTCAACCTTTTGAGATCTGGCTTCGGCAAGCGTGCGGTTTGATAAATTAATGAAATGTATGGTTAAACAAAAGAACGTTTTCTGAATGAAGTTGATACGCTCCGATTTAAAGCTTTTGTTAGAAAGCTATACATTGTATTTCGAACATCAACAAAAATTAATGAAGGCTATTGATTACTGAAAGGTTCCTCAATTTACTATTACATATCCTTCTAAAGAATGGAAAGGATATGGGAAATACTGTAAAAAGTATAGGAATACTAAATATATATATTTTAAGAGAGGAAGCGCATAGCGAACTATTTCGCTCAAATTGGAGCAACCCAACTGTTGAAATAACTCCACCTTACAGTAGACCGCAGCCAAACAACAATCACTATTGTGTTATTGTGTTCCTGTGAGTGAGTAAGGTTTCCAGAGCTCTTGGGGGGTGCTACATTAGTAGCAGAGGTCAGGCTTGCAAGGAGACACGCGTAACATCCTAGATCGCATCGTCGCTTACCATCAGGCGAGTTAGCGGTCAAGCGCCTGCCTATTAAGTATTAAACAAATACCGAAATACTGTAAAAAAGTCTTCATTCAACAAAAACGGTTATGTTATTGACACTGATGCGGAAAAACTGCGGACTTTTTTGTAAGTTGATGTCGACATATCCATTAGAAAATGTGCAGTAAGTCTCACCCTAAAAATTAGATCGCATTAATTTCTAAAACTTATATTTTTGTTCTGGTATTCACATTATTCTCATAATAAAGATCATATCTTCCAAATACTTACTGTACCTTATAAATTGAAAATTAATATAAATTATGACTTAGTCACAATATATGAATATTGCATTTAAAGTAATGTTTCAAGATTGTTTTTGCAGCTGAGAAAATATAGCTTATAGACGTCACTGAAGTCATCAATTGTAAGCTATTGAATGGGGCCAGATAGTTCTTTTCCTTCAGCCGTCCCAATTTTTTCATCGGACAACCAGACTTGCAAAAATGCGACACCATTATATGGTTGATATACCAAAGAGTCGCACTAAACGGTTCCAATTGTGTGGTTAGTACCGTTAAAGAATGGAACTCTTTGCCTGAGTCTGTGTTTCCTAACAAATACAATTTAGGGCTTTAGGCAAGTCGCGAGTGACATAGTCGCTTACCATCAGGTAAGATATAGCACAGAAGCAACAAATCAAGGTAAAAAAGAGTATTTTACTACACAATTTAAATGACGCCTACTTGAATATAAGTTCTACTGTCACACTCAAGATATATATTTAAAAAAAAACTAAAATCATTGTATATATAAAAATAAATATAATGACAGGTATGGCCTTTATTTTAGTCGTATATTAACCTGATTATCTAAATATATCCAATGGCTTAGTTTGTGACAAATATAAAATGTTGATATTATCGTTTACCTGCTTTCCATTTTCTCTGCGTATTCGAAGACAAATCTGGCAGCATTTTGTATCTGGTTGACGATTTCTGCTAGTGTTGCTACCGGGCAGAGGTCGTAACCAATCACGATTGTCTTGACTTTGGAGCGATAAAGAGGTAGAGCAGGATATCGGGATGATTCTCGCGATAACTCTTGCCAATACCCACCGTGGATGAACACTAGTATAGGTGCATCTGAAAAATATGACATAAATAAAAATAAAAATAAAAAAATAAATATTTTTTATATTCACACCAATTAGCCTAGCCCAAAGTAAGCACTGTCAGGCTTGTGTTATGGATGCTAGGGTGACGGATAAACATACATATATAATACATAGATAGGTAAAATTCATATAAATATATATAAATATCCATGACTCAGGTACAAATGCTCGTATTCATCATACAAACATCTGCCCCTACCGGGATTCGAACCCGGACCGTCGGTGCGAAAGGCAGGATCGCTACCGTTTCACCAAACGGTCGTCTAATAAAAATAAATAGCGCGTTTGCAACTTTTACTTTGTAGGTCTTCTATATTTTTGCACAAAAAAGTCTTTAATGTACATGTCATTGACCTATCTATACCTTAGTCATTTTATACTAAACATTTCTATTTGTATCATGTAAATCTTTTTTCATATAGCGGATAATTGAAATTCTGCAAATAATGGAAACCTGAAATTAATTCGTTTTTATTAGAACTGATGTCACTACATTTATATGTATATTTATGCATAACTAAAGTTTCTTTTTACCAAATAATGTTTACAATTTTCCCTATATCCACTAAGAATATTTTAATGCCTTGTTAAGGAATTATACTATAATATGGGTACATGTAGAACATAACTTTTAAAAGTTCACGATACTAAAAATATTTAAAAAATGTTATATCTTCTAAAATTTAATAACAAAAGGTGCCTGAAGATTTTCTTTATCTTAATTGTTGTGACACAACCACATCTGGTTCATCACTTCTGCTTACTTGTATTTTGTGCATTTTACTTCAAAACCAAAATATTAAGCTTAACAAAATGGTAGTTTGGTCCAATTAAATGCACATGCACAAACGGCAAATAAATGCAAAAACTACACATCTTGCACTTTGACATGACTGTCAATTATCGAATCGATAACAAAAAAATTGGAGAGAATCCAGTAAGATATTTTCATCTCACAATAACAGAAATTAACATGAGAAGCTTATTTCTTTTCTTTTTAATTTTATAATTTTTTTTTTTATCTGGATCATTTATTTATTAACCTGAAAAGTAGGTAGTTAATATAAATTAATTTTTTAAGGCAGCCCATCAGTAAAATGTCAGCGTTAACCCAAGCGGACCGAGTTCGGACATACGGATATGGACCCACCATGTCTGTAGTACATCGGCAAGGATACGAGGGATTAACAGGCATGTTAATATTGTGTATATCGCGTAGTTAATATTATTTTTGTATTTCTTCATTTTCTTTCGAAAAAGAAACTGTTTGCTGTCGCTACAGTTATATTTTCCTAAACCATTTATCAAGTGAGCAAACGTATTCCCCTCCGTCGGTCTGTTGACAGACTTTCAGTTTATGGTTTCATACAGTGCAATGTTGCAAAGATCTGTTACAATTTCACTATTGTTTAATATCATCTTTTATTAGACGTCTCTTAAATATTTGTGATGCGATTTAATAATTGATAAAATTGATAATATCATATTTACCTACTTCTAACATAGTGTGTCATTACACAAAAGATAATTTAACTTCCTACAAATAAATATATAATTGACATATCTTTACGTCTACGTAACTATGAATTCATGAAAGTAACAAAACACCGAATAACTTATACCCTCTTTATTTTTAAAGGCCTTAAAATGTTTATGACCCTTAATAACGCGCCTTTGCCATTTACTTCAGGAACCGGACCCTATCATTAGCTGCATGATATAGCCGGACGCAATGGTAAGTGGTAAGCCTATGTGTGCATATAGAAAATGTGAACTTTGTGCTCACAGTCCCTTGAAACATTACGTGATTACCAGCCCTGACCAAGGAAGGATAATAATATCCTAACAGATGGAACATTAGTACCTAACTAAAAATAACAACTTAAATAACAATATAGAATTGTGCGATTTAGTCGCGCTAGACTCCAATCCAAAGGGAAAAGTTTAAATTTCAGTCCGTTGCGCCAGACATATCTCTTAAAAATAGTGAGTTTAAACTATTTTAACATATGCTTCTGTATTTATAAATATTTATTTGATAATATATTCGTAACTAGCCCAAGTAAAGAAGTCAAAATGCATCTTTCACGCCACGCGATGTCAGATGACAGAATGAGACGAATGATTACACGAACAGATGATTACACGAAGATAAATCGTTTTCACTCACCGTCTGGCAAATCTGTGCCCAAGATGTCCAGCTTTTGTCCAGGTGTGGATCCATATTCAATTTCCAGTTTGTGAGGAATATTGTTGGTCGCTATTTCACTAGCTGTAATATGAAAAAAACCTATTAAATTGAAGTACTGTAAACATTATTGAAACGTTTTAATTAAATGTTATGTTTGTAAAGACTTTATTTAAAATATGTATTTAAAAAGTGTTTTAAAATAGTATTATAGTTTGTTAGAAAATAGTTATTAAAAAAAAAAAATAAAGTTTCGAAACTTATGAGATTTTTTAAATGAAGATAGAGAGAAATAAGTGTATTTACTAAACTAAAGTAATTAAAAAATAAGAATTAGTTTAGACTACCCAGTAGCCCTTACTATGATATATTGAAATTTTTTGTGGTTATTAGTTAATATCTGTGGTTTGGCATAATAAATGTGCCACAATTTTTCCCTCCTAATTGAATTCTTTTTTAATGTTTAGTGCTTTGTTGGCGATGATTGCTAAAAAGATTACTTGCACTTATCACAATTTAACGTAAATTTAAAGAGCATAAAATTACTTTGTCTGCAATACATGCTGCTGTTTGCAAATACTGAGCGAAGCAATTAGATTTTTGAAGGGTGATTATTCCTCGATGGTATGTCCGATTTCAAAACTTTTTTTCGCACATTAGTCACGACCACGATGTGAGTTTTGGCGCCAAATTTCATCAATGTAATTTCAGCGGTTTGGCTGTGATCAGCTTTCAAATTTTTCTTTCAGTGATAATTTCTCCATGGTATGTCCGATTTCAAAACTTTTTTTTGCACATAAGTCACGACCACGATGTGAGTTTTGGCGCCAAATGTCATCAATGTAGTATCAGCAGTTTGGCTGTGATCAGCTTTTGTATTTTTCTTTCGGTGATTATTCCTCCATGGTAAAGTCTATATTTTTTTTTACATAGCCTATGTCTGTCAGGTTATAATCATGTATGTTCATGCCAAAATTCGTTCGAATCGGTTGAACAGTTAATTAGCAGGAGGGAGACAAGCGAAATTTGTGAGTTGCCTAAAAGAGAGCTTCGCTCAATAATACACCTATCTTAATGTGTAATAATAGGAACGAATGGATATTTTTCATACGTTTAATCGTAGTTCAACTTAAAAAAATTGGCGCATAATTGGAGATTAAAAATTAAAGATCGACAAAATTGTCACAATAACGGAAACTAAAATAAATAATAATATTTAGTTTTGCTAATACATATTGTACAAGAGCATTACCAGGAAAATGCTACAAGAAAAACAAAATTTTTGTATGCACCTTAAACCAGGAGTAACAAGCTACCAAAGTAGTTTTCTAGATTTTTTTATGAAATATCATAAACTTACAAATGTCTGTGAGATCAATTACTATCAATAAAGAAATCGTCACGACAAGAAAACGCTCATGTCAACCATTTGCACCCATGAAAATACATTCTATTATTTGGTCACAGTGTATTCCTGCCATAACGCCGAACTTGAATAAAACGGTAAAAACAAAATTCCATGAATATTGCACAAATATTTTTTTTCAAGTAATAGCTTGAATCTGTCTCGGTAGATAACAGATGTAACCTTTTGAAATTTTATTACAGTATCAATTAAATTAATGAAACCGTATACTTAGTTGTATTCGATGAAATATGAAAGTATTGATGAAAACATTTAACGATATAAAAGGAAAGTTTTGTGTCTCACCATAATGGTGCATCTACAATGAAGTTATTTTTTTGTAGAGAAAATATGTATTATATATAAAATCAAGTAATTTGAAATAAAACATTTTGAAGTAATACCGAAAAGGCGTTTTCCTTTCGCGTTCTTTATTTAAATTTGACGTTTCAATATATGAATAATACATTTGGAAAAGAAGTTGAAACATAAGGTTAAAATAAAATATAAAAGGATATGCTTTTTATGCTTATCCGTAAAGTGTTTTATTTCAAGAATTTACGTGAACATTAATCTGTTCATTTATTTAACTTTGGAAGACCAACAACATCATTAAAAAAAATATATAACGAGAAAGTTAGTGAGTTCTTAACGTCGGTCAGAAATTAAAAACTAAATAATAAGGAACTTTCTACAACTGTTGTCAATAGTTGCTTGCGCTCAGCAATATTCACCAAATACCAATTTGTGTTGCAAGAAGGATGTTCTAAGATTTCCAATCCCACTCTTTGTACCAGCAGATATATGACTGCACTCACAGCGCTCAACTGAATTTTCTCCACGTTCCGTAGCTTTTTCCGGACTAAATTATTTTTAAATCGATCTTTGTGAAACTATCTACGTATACCTTTGGTCCGGGTAAAAATATAACATAAAGCAAACAAATGCAATTCATAATAACAAAGAGGACAATTACATGTTACGGTTGTTCACAAATATAACAAATGCTGATGTATAGAGCTTGTGTTTTATCAATAGTAGGTAGCTACAAAAATTTACTCGTGAATACACCTTTATTAATGAAGCGACCTTTAGTAAATGAATGATATGATCAGTGTTACTGAAATATCCGATTTAAAATAACGAATAGTTTTAATGGCATATTGTTTGGTCTATTGATACAACTATTACTAGATTAGGACAATACAACACAGTATTGATACCGAGCAATACTTTGGTCATCATGACCCATTCATGTCTCGAAAAACAAGAAGTAAACGTACTAACGATGTATGATAGCTACATAAGAAGTTACTGTCTAAATTATTATAAACTTTTTTCGATACTATTATTAATTACTGAAATTGTATCCGTTATTTAGTATCCATTATTAAAGCTCTACTTAATTTGGGTCTTAATAATTTGTGTAAGAAAACAATTTTTATAAAAGTTACTCCTATAATCCGTAATAATATCCGTTAGTTATATAATTTTTAAAGTCCAAATCACATTTTTAAGCTATTTCTACTAAAAAAAATCTAATAAGTTCAATTTGATTAATATTGAAAATACTAATTGATAAATTGTAACATTTTAAATACCTATATAGTCTCTTTATTTCTTTTCTTATACGCATTGATGTAATAAAATACACAAACAGTTTAGATTACTGAACTGTTAGAAATAAAAATTATATTAAGAAAACTTTTCAGAAAAATTCTAGTTTTTTCATAAATGTAATACGAGTATATGAAAGAATACGTCGACGACGTTATTATTGTGATGTTAGCGCTACCACGCACGCAATTTTGTTTTCTACGCGTTGAAATGCAATGCATTCGGTCTATCCCATAAGACGCTATATTTATGACACCTTATACGGTTGAACGAATTGGCTGTGTTTACTGACTGATAAACCTACTAACATTATTATTGAAATGAGATCACCAGCATAAAAAGATAATACTTTATTACA
Organism: Calamotropha paludella; assembly: GCA_927399485.1. Taxonomy (NCBI): domain Eukaryota; kingdom Metazoa; phylum Arthropoda; class Insecta; order Lepidoptera; family Crambidae; genus Calamotropha; species Calamotropha paludella. The sequence goes on along the minus strand of OV656805.1, from coordinate 21,358,447 downwards.
GCCATATCGTATCTACGGACAGGTAAAATTGTAGGTACCTATTTGCACAACGGTCACCAGATATAGTAATATAATTTGCACAACGGTCACCAGATATCTTTATATATATAATTCTTCTGTGAGTGTGTATGTCACTGAACTCCTCCTAAACGGCTGGACCGATTTGAATGATTTTTTTTGTGTGTGTTCAAGGGGATCTGAGAATGGTTTAGATTCACAAATCAGCCCGGCAGATGGCGCTGCAGACGGTATCTAGGTTATTTATCTATACTGCAAAAATAACAGGCAGGACAACGTCTGTCGGGTCCACTAGTAGTAATATAAAATGAATAGCATGTACCTCAAATACCGAATTCCCTCAAACCGTATTCAATTTAATTTTAAATTGAAATCAAAATGAATAAAGAAACTTTGGCATTTTATCCAAGCTGGCGTTTGGTATGTGGTTTGCGGATAGAATGCACAAACAAATTTACATGCGCTTAAAAAAGAAATCCCCATTAATATTCATATTTAAAATCACTGTGACTTAATATTGTGAATATATAATCGTTATGACTGATAGTTGATATAACAAAATGTCGGATAAGCTATCAATTGAGCAATTCCATCGAACTAAGCACTAAAATTGCTTTGTTACATTTTTTACTACGATTTACAAATTCTGCCACAAGTAAAATTTTATTGCAAAGTCATGAATGGTATCCAATTCAATGCCAAACTAAAATTGTGTAACGAATATTTTCCTATCTGCGTGAATGCAAGTTCTTTGAATAGAGCGGAAGTTGTAGTCTAGATTCCGTGCTTGCTTTCCAAGCAGGAACAATGGAAACGTTATTTTCCTATATATATTATTATTTATGCTTATATAGTACAAAATTATGGAACAAGAAGTTTATTCATTAAGACGTAGTTAGTTTTTGTCGTTGAGTTTGTTGAAGTCAATAAGTTTGCACTTATTGCAAATTAATATTCGTATGTTTGTTGCACAGCCAATCTCTGTTGTTTCAGCACTTATGAATATGAATTTCGAATAATTAGCACACCATATCATAAATTACCTCAAACCTATTTTAAATCGTGATAGCAACAATAAAAAATGAATAGTGAATATTTCTGCGTTGACAACTAAATAGTTATTAACAAGTGTCAGTTATTGTGTTTTTATAGATCAAGGAAACCGATTGTATCATGGCCGAATGATGTTAGTAAAAAAATATATATTAGTTTTTCATATAAGTAATGATTGTATGAAATTTAAAAATTCTATTAATTGATTTCAATGCGTGAATTGAATGATATTTAATTTATTTCCATTTGATACCACTTTTTACTGCCTTGATTTTTTACTTATCATGTTATGACAGGCGTCTGTTTTGGTGCTGTAAGACACCACAAAATCAAAATATTCAAAACCAAAAATTTTGGTCGACGGTGTAATTTAAACTGTTGCCTTCGACTATATCGACTTTTCCGGTTGCGCATTGGTAGACAAATAGTTTGTTACTTTACCTTTAAAGAGAGATTAATGACAAAAGTTTGTATGTAACTTTTGTAATTAATATCTCTTTCAAGTGGAATTGTTTGATGACGAACGCAGTTTGTTTGTATCTAATAACGTCTTGGTTTTTATCATGATATTAATAAGAACAACTTCTGTATACACTATTTTAATATGTCTATTTTCCAAATGTGAAAGCTCTTAATGAAGATTAAATTTGTTAGAAGTTATTTAAGCTTAGTTATTGTATTTTTTGCTAAAACAATTTATCTAAAACAACTGATTCAACTAGCCCTTTCAACTGCTTCAGTACCTATACTTGAAAATACCTGTAGTGTACAAATCATTTATAGTGGTTTATTTCTTATTTAGAAACGCTCTTGATCCCAATCAATCCCGGGGGCTAAGACAGAATCCACGCTGGAACAAGCTAACACAGAAGGTGCCCATTCACCCTGGCTTTGAAAACAAACGAGTTATAAGTACTCGGAAATACAGACGTAGGGAGAGAGTTTGCTGTGCGCATTATAAAAGAAGTTGAGAAGCGCTTGGTGCGACAGGTAGGAATAGCAATCAAGAAGGAGTGGTAGCCCGCACTGCGTCTGTATGTCCGATGGACGAAAGTTGATGCATATGCAGCTCCTGAGCACACTCTACAAAATACAATCTGTAGAAGACCGACAGACAAGCAACTTTGCGGCGATGAGCTCTCTCTAACTCTCTTGCTCTTCACCAATTTGCCGTCTCCAATAAGCTTCTCAGCTCTGCGCTGAATCGAGTCCAGTGCAGCAAGTAGGTATTTTGCTGAGCCGTCCCAGAGGTGGCTGCAATATTCCACGCAAGATCGGACTTGAGCATTATAGAATTAAAAGCTGTCCCGCCGTGAAATATCCCTTGACCTTATTTAGGACGCCCAGCTTTTTAGTAACTGTTTATCCGTTATTAAGTTTAAACGTTTACATTTACTTTGTAATTATTCCTATTTTGTATTAATTAACTAGTATATTATGATTGGATTTATTGTTATTTTTTTTAATTTGGTTCTGACCTTCAGAAACGACTTTCACATGATGCTGAAGAACTTCTTGTACAGAATTGAAACGTTGGGACCACTTGCTAGGAGTATACTCAGTCTCCAGGTCAACAACGTCCATTATAGAAGACATTTTACTGTCCCGTGGAGATGAAGCCACCTGAAACCAAAAATAAAGTATAAATTAAAAAACCGTTGTGTGTACTTATGTACGCACGTAAGAAGTTATACTTCTTTATCGTTACTGAACAAAGATAACTAATATTATAATTTTATATAAATTATTGTTAACTACCTTATATAATTTTAAATCACACACACATACACACACATACACACACATTCATAATTAGCGACCAACTTCATCCTGCTGCTTTATTCTATGTCGCTTTTGCGGCCAACTTCAAAATGATAATTTTGTGTCAAAGTGATGCGCGCCCATTTTAAAATTCACTTTCATCATTTTTTCATAACGTGCCTAAAGAAGTATAACTTCAAATTTTTTTCCAAAATTATTCCAAAAATATTTTTTTTGTGAATTTATAAAATTGTGTCGAGGCAGTTCGGTGCGTCCTAAAAAACACTACAAAATGCGATCAGTATTGCCCGAGATTTGAAAATACAGCGGGGGGTCCCCTGAGGGAGGGGGGGGGGGGTGAAGTCCGGGGGGGGGTCACACGGGGTTGACGTTTGTGAGGGGGTACCCAGACACGGTACGCTTAACACCCAGACATGCTTAATTACAATTTACATTAAATTAGCGGCCAACTTCATCCTGCTGGTTTATTCCATGTCGCTTTTGCGGCCAACTTCAACATGATAAATAAATAATAAATAAATATTTCTTACATTCACACCAATTAGCCTAGCCCAAAGTAAGCACTGTAAGGCTTGTGTTATGGATACTAGGGTAGCGGATAGACATACATATATTATACATAGATATGTAATATTCATAGAAATATATATAAACATCCATGACTCAGGTACAAATGCTCGTATTTATCATACAAACATCCCCTTCCCTTCCGGGATTCGAACCCAGGACCGTCGGTGCGAAAGGCAGGATCGCTACCGTTGCACCAAACGGTCGTCTTATGATAATTTTGTGTTACATCTTAAAATTTCACTCTCATATCTTCTTCATAAAGCGCCTAAAGAAGTGTAACTTCAATAAAAGAGATCGAAGTGGGTTGGTGCTATGCGCCACAATATGAACTGTCTACTTATAGTTATCGCAGCTATCATAGCTAGATGTGTGATCAGTCTGTAACACAAACTCGAATTTTTAATGCGACAATCGAAGTGATCCGAAAATTTTCTTATAGAATTTGCTTAAATCGCTGACCATCATATCAACATCAACAACACCAGCTTTGGTGTATGGAATTGAATCGATTACATTTATTTAAAGATTGATGGCGCAGCAGTAAGGGCGATCGGCCTATTAGGTAAATTAAGCAACATTCGCAAGGAACGACACTGAGAGAAAACATCTTTAGCTCCTCTATGCTTCGAAAAGCAGTTTAATCCACTGATACCGAGTGCATCTACAGTCGTAAGAAGCCACCAACCCACACTGGGCCCGCGTGTTTGGTTAAGGCCCATCCTCCTTACAGTGCTTTCAATCATGGGGAAGGCTTATGATGATGAAAAAGAACTAATAGAATGAGTATTTTTATGTTATTATAATGACTTTGCTATCACCTTGACACGCTCTTCGACTCTTAACAGACAGAGACGTTCTTTGTCAAAAACTACCACAATACTAATAATAATAATATTAATAAGGGACCTAAAAAGTGATAATGTTGCCTCCCTTTAGACAGAGACTAAAGCAGGCAAAGTTTTTAGTTAGAAATTTAATTACTCATTCAGTTATAAGGCGTAGTCTAAAAAGTAAACATGGGGTGATTATATTCATAATAGAAGCAACATCAAAAAAGGGGCGATCGAAAAATTACCAACGTTTAGTATGACATAAATTGCATTTAGCCATTACTTCGCCTAAGCTCGAGCTACCTTAGCACTACCGAGACCATTGTGCAAGACACCGATGCAGAAGAAATCAAAATCAAATCTGATGAAACAAGATACTGCTTGAGGCAACTCCATAAGTGTGATTCTCTTCGCTATTAGTAGGTATATACCTTTTACGAAAGCATAATTGCTTTAACGTAGAATCTATGCCTCGATTGGGTTGATCAATAAGCTTAGATAAGACGTCAAAGCAATATAGCTTTTCTAAACGATAGACTCCTTAGGGTGAAATTTTAAGTCAAGCATCCAGCATTCGTTTTCTATTAATTTTCATTCATCATCATTCTTGTCTGCAACAAGTGCCCTCAAACATCAGTCTTCGCAAAAGAATCTCTAGATCCCTAGCAACTCCAGCCAGGACGATGCAATACCAGCCCACACGGCTGGAGTAGGCACGCGATGCGAGAAGAATTATTTATAAAGGAAATATTAATAATATGTTTGTTTATCGAATTGTTAATATTTTTTAAAACAATTCTATTTTCTAATACCCCCACCAAAGCATTTTTATTAACATCATTGTTAATTTGAAAAAAACTAAATACTTGTTTGATAGTTCACCCAAGCAATTATTAAAGAAGCCAAGAGAAAAATTCTTTTAGATTTTGTAATATAATATAATGACTCAAAATATTATAATTTATTATAATAGAAAAATACTAGAAAAAATCGACTCGGTTCACCAGTGAATTCCTCCTGAAAATTGTATTTTTCGTATTGATCTTATATGAAAAAATGCATAAAATATAAAAAAATTATAAGACTCAAAATATTGTTTCAATAACTTAAACCCGTTGAAGCAACCTTGGCCCATTATTTACATATTCGTGATCTACCATCCCAATCGAAATTGGTATTAATCGGTCGACATTGAAGATTTAAATGATGTCAATTAATATCTTGGTAAGGTTAAAATTTGGCCTAGTAACCTTTACTGGTTTTTGTACGATAATGCATTTACCTTTTGAAATTTGAATAATATAATCTTTGATCTAACATCACCGGCCTTCACAATAAGTTGTTTAAGGAAATTGATGACGTATTGTTTCGATTCCATATTTATCTAAAAGTAAATAAGATACGAATAACGCAAGTTCAGATTAAAGATCTGTGACAGTATAATATATATTTAGTTTTTACACTTCGACGCACATTTTAGACATTTAAATAAAACACATTTTACGGATTTTGAATATATTTAATCCTGACGTTTCGAATCCTTTACAGGAGTTGTGATCACAGGATGACTAAGGTAGTAGTTGTCATATATTTACTACTACCTTCACAATATTTTGATTGGACACGTTCCTAATTGTTAAAATTTTATATAAGTCAAATCGTTTTATTTTTATATTTTATTCAGTTATTAAATTCTCACTACGATTACATTGTATACTACTGAGTCTACAATAATTATTGAAATATTTTCTAGCCTATACATAAAGCTTATACAAAAAAATGGTTGTCTATAAAGTCGGTTTACGGACGATAATTATACGTGATAACGTCATTAGAAAACATTAATGAAAAGTTTCATTGAATACTTAAGAAAAGCAGTTAATTTCTTATACGATCGTTTATTTTTTGTTCAACATTATTATCAACCTATTATTTCTGCACTCGCCAACCGACGTTCCTTTTTTAATAATCAAATAACAAACATGTGAGATTATATCGCTTATCATATTCTTAAAATGCTATAATTAAACCACATTAACTTTTAACTTCACTTTATAAACAGTTGACAAAACATTTCACGTGTAGGTTGTGTGCTGCCGCTGTCTCTCTTCTACTCGGACGCATCGGCCGGCGGAGTGGAAGAGAGAAAGATACGTCACAAGCCGGACGTTTAGGCCGATCGTGCCCCTCTATCGCTTGTTCCGCGCTCTCGCTTGCACGCCCGGCTCAGGCGGAACGTGGCAATGAGGAACGCGATAATGAGTCATGTTTTTAGTTCAGCCGGCGTTCACGATTTATAAGACGTTATCACATCAAAAAAGAAAACAAATGAATGATGTAACTTGAGTAACATTCAGATAACCTTTAATCTAAACCAGCGGTTCGATAACTTGAGTTAATAATTACACATGTCCTCAATACATCTAAATCGCAATTGATAATGCAAAATGAATTTATTCCCGGTCCATAATGTGTTACGAAAACAACTTGAGTTGATTTTATAATATAGGGTTGATTTCGTCCCTGACGAGGAGCGGGCGTGTTTATATGCGAGGTTTGATAATTAAGATGATTGATTACTTGGTAGAAAATATCATATACCGGAATATGCGCATTATATTTATGATTCGAATTTCAAATAAGAAATCGTGAAAGAATTACTCGCTCTACTTCCCCGATAAAAAGCCCACCTACTGCCTACAGTAATTAACATAATTAAGAATAATATATAGGAAAGATCAGCACCGAAAGTGCTAGTGAATTTTTCGTGTTCATTCGTCATTGTTTGTATCTCGGAGACCCTACAACGAGTGTACTCACATACGTCATAAATGGAGATCTAAATTAGATTAAAGCCATAATAGGACGCATCTGGCGGTCGTGGAAGACAAATAGACTGGTCATTGTAATCAGTTATGTCACGGCCCTCGTTTATTTATAAAAGTGACAAACAAGGTTTTAAAAGCCTTTGATCTCGAAATAACGAAGCAAAAGGGACAAGAACTATTTTCATTTCTGAAAATATTATGCTCGTTACAATTAATGCCAAAGATGTTTTAGCTGAGAAATCATTATTCGCCAAACAGTGCGAAATGTACATCGGTTGCTTATATGTACATATTTATTAAAGTCTCAGCAAAAAATAAAAAGATATCTTACTCAAAATGGCCACCTTTGGCCTTTAATCTGGTCACGAATATATGGATTTATGCACTGTATCGATGGGAAAATTACGCCACTGCTTGTTTCAGAGAATTTTAAAGAGACTCGATGTCGCCGTGTCGTTTAAAGCAGGCCATGTCCTTTAAAACTGACCATAATTTGTAGTCTAAAGGATTGAGGTCTTGGCTAGATGAGGGCCAGTCTTCAGCTCTTATAAAGTCCGGAACGTTGGCTTCAAGCCAGGCTTGGGTAGTTCGTGTCTTGTGACCAGGTGCAGAGTCCTGTTGGAAAGTCCACGGTTCATTTTTAAAAAGTGTATTGCTGAGAGGTTTCGCAACACGATCCAAGACCGTCTCTTGATACATTTTGGCTGAACTCACTCCTTTTTCACAAAAATGTAGCTATGTGACGCCTTGATAAGACACGCCCCACCAAACTATCACTGACGCAGGATGATGACGTTATACCTTTCCGACCACTTGAGCAGCTTCCTTAGAACTGTGAGCGTACACTATCATTTTAATTTCTGTAGTGCCCTTCAATCGTGAAAACTTTTTCATCGGCAAAGAAGATATTTCCGTTCGTTCCACCTGCGTATCGTGACAGAAGGTTGATAGATCCACTCTCTTTATTTGTAAAAATTGATTTAGGGAATCTTCATTTCTCGCGATAAGATTTTTTGCTTCCTAATGGGGTTTTGACGAATTTTGGCTTTAACACCATAGCTTTTGTAGTTCTAACAGCACGAAGCCGCCCCGATCTTTAATAGTCTTTGACAGAGGAAGTGTTCTTGTATCTGTTAATAGTACGATATCCGAACATACGGCTGATACTAATCTTTTGAAGTGTCTAGAATATAATCGACGGCTCCATCCCCACTTTGTGCAAGGCGATCACTGCAATCCTATTTTCTTCAACACCCCATTCCATATTGTAATTTGATAATGAACACGAAAAAATATGTGAAATGGCGCGAAATCGAATGAAATTTTTAAAATAATAAACGCGTTCCAAATTCAAATAATTAAAAAGTTGAAAAAAGAAAAGGTTTTATGTAACAGTATTTATGGCCAGACTAGTTTATACATACGCTCATTTAAAATAACAACGTGACATCTTGACAGACAGCGATTTTGGAAATAGTATCACAAATACAATCATTAGAAGTCGATTTCTCTAAATTAAAGAATATTGAGATATCACGTTCTCTCTTTAAATGAGCGATTATATTTCTCTTTATAGTTTTTAATTGTTGCATGCCGCTCAATAGCATCATAAACCTAATTAATCGACATCTTTATTAAGCACACGCAACCAATAATATCATTTTCACCGCCCCTTTGCAACAGCTCAGACACATTATGTCCATATTAATATATAAATATTGTTCATAAAACCAACAATTCAACTATGAAGAAATTTGAACTCCTATGAAGAGCTTTTAAGAATTTAATATGAAGATTTCGCAAAAATAAGAAATTAATTTCTTCATGAAATCATTATGCATCATTATAATGATGTCTGTTTTGTCCAGAGAAAAAACATAAAAGAGAATATTTAAACAACACAACTTTTACCGGTAATCCAGTTTTTTTATAGTTCATACTGGCGTTTCGACTCATTCGACAAGATGACTAAGGTAATGTTCGTCAAACATGTCCTACAGTTTCAAAATATTTTAGGCGGGCACGTTCCTGACTGTTAAAATACAAATAACATTGTTTTATTTTGCATTTTATTCAGTTATTTTATTACATCGACGATTCTGTATATTATTGAGTCCACCACAAGTTTAGAAATTGGGAGGCTCTTCCGAGAAAAAATGGCAAATGAAAAACGGAGACCGACTGCCATCTTTCTTTATTGTCATTTACAAAAGTTTACAATAACAAGCTTTTTTTTGTAACAGCTTCTATAAAGGAGTCGAAACGTCAGGATTTAATATCGAAAAATATTACTATTTTTAAAATATTCATAGTTAAATAATGAATGAACATATTTATTTTATTATGATTATAAATTATTTACATTGCCTTTTATTTCATCATTTAAAGTAATATTCAGACGTACAAAAATGTTTAATAATATTTCGCATCGATTTATAAGATTATCTTATAAGATTCGGACGTCAATTACTGTAAATAGGCTTAAAATTTGTACTACAATTTCATAGTAATTGATAAATGATATTTAATAAAAAACGTTAAATTTCGGACGTATTAAGTAGTTGTCCAGTCGCGCTGTGGCACGTTAATTAAAAGAGCTAAAAGGCACACCTTTTATTGCAAATTGAAACATTACATAGGTGAACACATACATAACTTACCACTCTACCAACCATTTGTCTAAATTGTTTTGCAGCATTGTGAACCTTCATTAGTGGAGCTCGAAGATGTAGTAGTAAACAAGTTCGGCCTATTAGGTATTGTAAAGCTTAAGCAACTTTTGATGGCGCCGGTTATTAGATAGGTGACCATAAAAATATAATCACGAGCGTCTTTGTGCTTGATTCAAACTGGACCTGAGATAACCATAGCCTCCTTTTGCGTTACAAGACCCACTGTTGAACGGAGACTCCGATTTAGACCGCGTATAGTGACGTCTCATTTTGACAATCGAACTTTCATCGCGCTACGAGATCGTAATACTAGTTGTATACTAGTTGTAGTAGGCCTCGGATACTAATTGTATCTGCATTAGTAAGAACCCAACAATCCGCATGTATCCTGCATTGTTGGTACTCCTGTGGCCCAGCAATGAAGTATTGTGGGGTACTGATGCTTTGTCTATGCTCGTTAACTCGTTAATCATTTCCAAAGTGATTAAAACGCTAAAAAAATTACATTCGACGCGCGACCGTCTCCGTCATAAAACAATATATTATTGTCACATACAATATCATTTTGTAAAATAGACTTTTCTTACATGATCTGTTATTAATAATACGTAGATATGAAACTTATTTTCGTAGTATTACGGCCTGTCATAAAAATATTATACTGACACGTGGTTAACGTTTGCGCATTTAAAAAGGTAAAAGGTTAAGAAGGCGAAACTGTTATAAACGATGCGTCGGATATATATCCAATAGAGAACTGTCGAAATCCGCAATCGATTTCCAATGCAATTTAGACTTTAGTTTTAGGTCTGAGTTTAATTTTAAGTGCGCAAACTTTAATCACGTTTAATTTTGTATGACAGACCATAATACTATGATAATAAATATCTGAGATCGGCTGCGAATTTGTTTTAATATCTCCAACAGACACGAACTAATAATAGAGTGCTTAAAACATAATTTTGTGTATTATACTTATTTTAAATAATCTGTTACAATCCGTAGTTGACTGTCAGTATTAAATACTAAGGCACTGGCAACATGTCAAATCAGATACAATCATAATGATAAAAGGTGTATCAATAGCTAGTTTTTTCATCACCTACTCAATTGTACTATAATCAATTTGAAAACATACATTAGCATTACAGTAATATAAGTTATTTACGGGATTGTTACCATGTACCTTGTTATTGAGTTTCCGATATTTCGGCACTGTTGCAAGTGCCATGATCACGGAGCGACTCAATAACAAGGTTCATGGTAACAATCCCGTAAATAACTTATATTACTATAATGTTAGTAACCATGAAAGTTTAAAACAATATACATTAGCAGTTCCAATATTTTTATTCAGTTTGATTATATCCAACTATATGAACTTATACGTCACCTAATATTGTAGCTGACTATAGATATATCTATGGCTACCAAAACATCTATGTCAGGAAAGATACAGTTTCAACACAAATCATATATTCACTTATTATTATTCTTCAATAATAAAACGTAAAACATCATCATGGATTTTTTCAAACGCCAATGAAAATAACGTCACAATATTTTCTTTCGACAGAAAACTGTCTCATTCATCAATGTAAATTGAAATTAATGTCAGGTATTATTGACAACAATGTTATTAACTTATTTGAGATAAATAGCCGTTTAATAGCGATAACTTTATATTTTTGTTTATAAAATGTAACAATCGGTTAGATTTATCATATATAAGCATGACCTTTAATTCAATAGATTGTTTGTTTATTCACAAAAAAATTAACTTCCTGGCCATTGCCCGACCTTTGAAATAGGCACCTAGTTCATTTCATTGAATGCGCCAAAGTAAATATTTAGTGAATGAACAATAACGAAACGATGACGAATAGACGTAAGCTTAATTACTGTTGTTGTAATTTAAATAAAGGAAGTAGTAACAATAATTCTAAAGTACATTATTAAAAAAAGTAGTTCAGCATTGATATTTGAACTGCCCACATAGATTTTGCAATTCAATTGTTGACTTCAATTAAGTTAATTGAAATATGCAATACACTTTTCAGATTATTCAGTTCCGCTTTTTAGTTTGGGTTGTCTGCTAGAAATATACTGATATATTTAACGATTGTTGGAGATACAAATTTTACCAAGACTACTACCTACTTCTTTCTTTTTTAATTAATAATGAAGTACCTGAATTAAACTATCACAAAATGATGTAATTCTACATACGGTACTTGAGATAACAGTAAGAGAAGTGGTTTTTGATTCGCGATATTCAGACAAACTGAGGTAATGTTTAAAACAGTATTTGAGGGCTAATTTATCATGTATGGACAACAGTTGTCTTAATTCTGATTAACATTGAACTTTTTATGATCGGCTTTTATTTTGAAAACCTATTAAAGTAAGTAACAGTTTGCAACATTATTTTATGATAATGAAAAAATGCATAAAACATTAATATAAGTTAAGAAGGTTTAATATCGTGTTTTGTCTGTAGAAGAAACAAAAATAAAAAAAGAAATAATTGTGTAATATTATACAATTGTGGTCGTTTCGTAGATTAAAGGCTTCCGACATTGGATACTAATGTATTGTTTCCGTATTAACGAGAATCGTTTACTAGTACCTACACAAGTTTAAAGTTACAAGGTTTTAAGTCCTCTATCACTATATATTTAGGTACTATGCTACAAAATGACTAATATCAGACAGTAATTTTTAATTTTAACATTTTCATTTAAACTAGATCGTACAAGAATTTTTAAATTCACAAAAATAAAAAAGTTATGACCAAAAACATTACCTCTATAGGATTCAACATTTAAAACAAAAAGCGCGCGCTTTTGGAAATTTTTCATTAACATGAAATTTTAAAATTTACTAAAAATTCATCGTAACAAACACACACAAAGAATTGTCATAATATGATTAGGATATATTTTATTATTTAAATATCTTATTTATTCATGTATTTTATACTTATATGGTACCTTATCTGGTATTCGGTAGTATATAAGTATAACTAAACACAAAAACCTTTTTTTATAGTATGGTCGACAGCAGATCACACTGTAAGAATAAAATAACCTTAATTACTTTAGCATAAGTTGATGTTCTGTCAACTGTACACGCAAAGCAAAACATATTTTTAATTGATATTGTGGTAAGTACATTTGGAAAATATACTGCCTTCATATAACTTCCGTAACAAACTCTGATAACATAGACCTTGAAAAAGTAACTTTCGCATTATTCAAATAAACATTTTTTTCCTTCAAATAATAATCATATTCTATTCAAATAAGAAAAGAAGTTGTAGATTTTCAAATGAAATTCCTATTTCTTATTTTTTTGTTTAACTTGTGAGTTCTGCCATTCTTTCCTAGAAATTCGCCAGCGCGATGTAGAAGTCAAGCAGGGCCGAATTTATGATTGACCGATAAAATTTTCGACTAAACTAACTAATGTTCGAAGAGCTCGACAGCGCAGATAGTGTGTTCTGCCTATAAATGTGGATGTTAGCAATTTTTGCCAGAGTCACTCATCGGCGAGAGCAACCAATCAATTTTTATTTTGAGATGCTTGCTTCAAAAATCACGTTATTTTTCGAAAGGTAAAGGTACTAAGTATTGATCAAATGATCAAGCCAATACGAGCCGTCACAAATGCCAAAAATATTTAATGTAACCCTCAAAGATCTGATTGTACTACCAAAGATTTTACCCAAATAACGTAGCCAACTCCAATTCTTCATTCCATTTAGATTATTGGGTTTAAACATATTTTAAACGTCAAGTGATAAAACTAACAACATTTTAATGAAGTTAATGATTAGGGCATTTAAGATAAAAATAGTTAATCGTGATACGCACTATAATTAAGAAGTCATTGTTCCACTTGATAACCTGGTATTTATTTTGATAGTTGATCTATGTAGTTACTATAATATATTTATTGTTCGATTTACACCAACTGGCAACATTATCGGAAATTGTATAGAATACTTCAATCAATTAATTCACTCAGTTGATAGAAAAGGAATTCTTCCTGTTTTTTTTTTAAACAAAAGCTTTAATACCTACAAGCTGAGAACATACATATATTTACCTAGTTTTTGATATTGTGCATAAGCTTGTTGATTAAGATCTACGCAAATTATAAGTAATTTTGTTCTAGTATTATTCTAGCTCAATTACCTATTATGTAACGGAAGCAATCGTAATTATACTTAGATATTTTACAATGTTAAAGTTAATTATAAATGTATAGGACCTCTACGTCTGAACATTTTGTAATTTATGTAATACGAAATAAATTAATAATTTTATTAAACAAAGTGTAAAACTCTCAAGGTAAACTCAAACCACGGTAGGTTAACTCAAACCACCACCATAATCTTCATATGTTATTTATAATCCCTAATATTTTTTATCTAGGAATAATATAATATTTAATAAAAATATATGTAATTTTTGGGTCTATGCAGCTCAAATGAAATTGTAGTCACTGAGATCTAGAAGATCTATTGTGATTCGACTCCAAGTAAGAGTAGTTCTTTGATCTAGAATTTTCTTAGTATTGAGAGATCGCAGTTTCTCCGTATTGATAATAAATCATCCCAGGTGGATACGACGTTTGTCAATTAGGGATCTATGATCACATAAGAGGTGTTCAGGTGTTTCTTTACTCTATTCTCTATAGCTTGAGAAAATTATAGCAAATGGAGTAATCAGCGATGAATTTGACACTTTTTAAGATAAAAATGTGTTTAAAAATCATTAAGTATTAGACATAAAGGGTGAACTTTTCAAGTAGGCGTGGATGGCCAAATCTGAAACTATATGACATAGTGAAAAAATTAAGAGGCTACTGTTATATTTTTTTGTAACTATTTTGTCCACTGTTTCGATTCTTGGCTAGTTATAATACATAACTGTAAAAATTTCATTTTAAGAAATGAAATGGTTTAATAACAAGAAATACAATAATTTTGTACGTATGGTGTTGCCTTAAATTACACAAAAAAACCACAGCCAACGTCCACACAGGATCAAACATCGAGAGAACTTTAAGGTTTAATAACGGCTGGATGGATGAGGGGATTCTAGTGGAAAGAGGTACCAATATACCGTAACAGTTTGTGCACGCGAGTTTACCGATTCTGTATTCGTTTCTCATGGACGGTTCAGATATACCTCTGTCAATGAGCATTCAACAATGTCCAAACGCTCAGTCACGTTATAGTTTTTTACTCGGCTCCTAGAGTTACATTGTTGTTTATGATCATGGCTTACTTTCAATAGTTAGTTGATATCAATACATTTTGAGTCATTTTTCTGATGGTACGATAATAATAAATAAAATTACGTCATATGGATTGGCTTTATTAACTTTCAATGATTTTTAAAGCGTTATTAACGGAATCAAACCAAATCAAAAATTACAAAAATAGTTACATTGTTAAAGATGTTATACCTAGATAGTTTCAAAACAAATTCTTAGTGGAAATAGGTAGGTTTACTTTTTAATTTAAATGCGAGTAACCCTTTATCATAAAAACTTAATGTCAATGTCGCAATGACTGCTATCTTAAATGTTAATGAGTATGAAAGTACCGCTATACCCAAACGATTATTAGTCAATTTCATAATGTTTTATTTTTTATTTTTTTGCATTCACAATGCAATTTTTCTGTAAGATCCGAGCCCTCAGGCAAAAGATCGAGGGTTCGAATCCCACCTGAGGGCTCGGAGGCGTAGTTGATTTTACACGCGTATTTTATATCTTATCGAAAAAAGTTCATTT
This sequence comes from Calamotropha paludella, assembly GCA_927399485.1. Taxonomy (NCBI): domain Eukaryota; kingdom Metazoa; phylum Arthropoda; class Insecta; order Lepidoptera; family Crambidae; genus Calamotropha; species Calamotropha paludella. The sequence continues at coordinate 21,342,886 of OV656805.1, read as the reverse complement.
CTTGTACATATTCATTGTAAGCTTCTGTATTTTTAACTATACATATAAACAAAACGATTTCCATGGAAGAGTGGCTCACATCACTGACTGGTTTTCATCTTAACGCCACATCTAGGTCCCGGGTTCGAATCCGGAGCCGGTTCTAATGTAGAAAATGAACTTTTCTATATTGGTTCAATTCAGGGTGTCGTTGTATCGGATATGTGGTTTGAACTCTATAAAACAAGTGCTTTATCTAATTGGTTTCATAATAATATATCTGATGTTGAAACACGATTAATAATATATACTCAATTAATAAACAGTATAGGTAGGTAGTAAAATGTAGTTACAAAAAAAAATAAACATTTTTATTTAAATTATTTCAATCTAAAAAGTAAGTCAAAAAGAGCGTATTTTAATATAGCAAAAACATGCGTTCAATGTGACCGTTCTCAAAAATGCGCCGTGAAATCGAATAAAACAGACGCGCCAAAAGTGGATCGACTGACGAATGCGTCTTACTATCGCAATAATGGCGGCAAAACATAAAGTAGTTTTGCACTATATCTTTACGTTATAATGATATAACTCCGCTTTAATTAATACACTGTCAAAGAATTTTTTAGCATATATGTATCAAGGACATGACGGTGATAAATATTATTTGCTCTGTTGCATATTTCTATCGCAAGACTATCGCTACTATTACCAATTTTATTTATTTCTCAATACAATAAAGAAATAAAGAAAAACTTAACACACAAGGTAATTAACTAAAAAAATAATAATAATTATAGGCAATTGGTATATTGATATCTGCTAAAGATAGTAAAACAACTTCGACTTACTTACCCAATAAGTCAAGTAGTTATAATAAGTAAACACCTTGATTACGATGATGTCATATCAACTGCATATTGATTTAAATAAACTTAGATGAAGCAGTATTATGTAAACATTATAATACAAATTAATTGAATTCCAGATGGTCTAATAAGTTGCTATAAATAATAAATAAACAAACTTAGATTACAAAAAAGTTATGAAAAAAATCCCTAAATACGAGTATAAACATAAAACTGACTTGAAAATTGCCCTCAGTTCGGGTCAAACAACGACAATCCCAATTTAAAAAAAAATCGTTAAATCTTTAAATTCCCAGGTAGGACGCAAAATGGTTAAAAAACTTGTCATAAAGAGTTATTTTTATACCTGATGTTGAAAGTAGCAAAAAGAAAAAATATAATTAAACGCCCTGTGTTTTGAGTTGTTTGTTTACACCCAAATTATTTTAATTCCAAACTGGTTATACATGTCATTTAAAAAAAGATAGAATTCTCAAACTTGACCTAATTAATGTGATCCAAAAAGTACAAGACTACTTACCAAACAGAGATTGTAAAACGAAATTAGCTATGATTGTTTTTGTTAGTAAACAAACTGCGCACACGCACTTCGTTAATTCCGCGTCGTATGTTTTCATCGACCACGCGTTTCTTTGCGCTCGCGTGGGACACAACTGACAATCTCCTAGTTTCTCGGGCTAATTATAACTCGACTGGTTAGTTTGAACAGTGAATAGATTGGCGTAGCAAGTTAATTTACTGATAATGCAGTTGTAACTTGGAATTATTTGATTTGACAAACATTGGAGATTTTAGTAACCTTTAAACTGTCATTGTGTATTTTTGATCTTCATTAGATACCTATTGGTCGTTAGTTATAGCTAAAGTAAACAAACGATTAACTTCATAAGAGTCGTAAAGTTATACAACATTATGTACACAGAGATTATATTCTGCTTGCAGCGGAGTTATTCTTTAAGGATGATTTCATGGCTATGCCGAGATAGTAGAATTAAATTCTATGGTTATGCTTTTGGGCAGAACTGTCAGACGATAATAATAAGACAATGCTAGCTGCTGCCTTTTTTTAAAAGGATAACAATAAAACGCGAGTAAAATTCTAAAACATATGCGGCCGTGAGCGTCTGGACGGCGCTGGCGTTTCGGAAACGCCTGACTGTAAAATAGCCTCAGAAAATAAACTTTTTTTTTCGAATCATGGCATAATTCTATACCTACATAATTTTCGGTTTTCTCTGTAGTTAAAAAATTTCAATTACATAATCCAAACATTTCAAATTTAATATTGTTTAGACGCGTTTCGTTCAAACTGATGCGTACGTGACGTAAGTCATGGTGTTGTGTGGCGCAGCTACGAGCACACGTAAAAACATTAATAAACGAAATTTTGATTTATTAAACTAAGGGATATATTTGTGATTAATTTAATAATATCCAGGTACATATATATATATATATATATATATATTATACAGCTACCTCGGCCACGCCGAGCTTTATTAAAATGAAACCTCTCCTATATATGTATATATATTCAAATACTTCAAACACACGATTCATCTTTATAAGTGTATGTGTGTGTGTAACACAACACAAGCGATGGTATCGAAGTATACAAACATCTGTTAACTGCATAATAACATAATGATTAATGTTTGTCGTAATAATGTGTACCTAGATATTATAAAATTAATCGTGACATTCGACATTAAAACTTTTTAAAGAATTACATTTAGTGAATGATAGTTTGACATTTTGTTGATTGTACATTATGGAAACTGTTGGAGATCTCATGCAAACCCCTACTTCATTGAGCGAAGCTCTCTTTTAGGCAACTCTCAAATTTCGCTTGTTTCCCTCCTGCTACTTAACGGTTCAACCGATTCGAACGTATTTTGGCATGAACATACATGATTATAACGTGACGGACATAGGCTATCTAAAAAAAATATAGACTTTACCATGGAGGAATAATCTCCGAAAGAAAAATTCAAAAGCTGATAACAGCCAAACCGCTGATACTACATTGATGAAATTGGCGCCAAAATTTACATCGTGGTCGTGACTAATGTGCAAAAAAAGTTTTGAAATCGGACATAGCATCGTGGAATAATCACCCTTCAAAAATCTAATTACTTCGCTCAGTATTTGCAAACAGCAGCATGTATTGCAGACCTAGTATAAGTATATATAAATAGTGATACACATAGGAGAACGCGAGATTAAGCACGTGATTATAATTTAACCACTTCAATTTAATAATAGTAAATCCCTTTTATCTACCTACACGACGTAACCGAAATCTGAGGGCTACGTGTATGATGTCAAATACGCTAACGTGACTATCGCGTTTAAGTTACGATTTTCAGTTAAGAACTTATGACCGTAGAATTAAGGTATATTATGTAAATGTTAACCCAAACGCGATAATAACATTGACATATTAATAAACATAAACTGAGAACTCCAGTAACCTCTGCAGTCGCAGAAATCCTTAGTCGAATCAAGCTGACGATAAGGAGAAACAAGTGCGAGTCGGACTCGCGCACCGAGGGTTCTGTAAAATATTTTTATTATATGATGTAACTAAAAATTTACAGTTTTCGCAATTTTTCCTTTATCTGTGCTATAAGACGTTACTTTTTACCTTTCAAGATTCTGAGTTCACAGGAAGTACCCTGTAGGTTTTGATTCCCTTGCGAGTGTCGAAAATTTGTGGAATTTTGCGGCATAAACGGCTGTATCTTATGATTGCGTTGGCTTAGAAGTTTTTCACAGCTCCAAGGGACAGTAGACCTGAGTATTTGATATAAATTTCAGCTTGATACGTCCACGTGTTTCTGATAAAAAGGGTCTTGACAGACGGACGGACGGACAACAAAGTGATCCTATAAGGGTTCCGTTTTTTCCTTTCGAGGAACGGAACCCTAAAAATAAAACTATAACACTAGAAATAAAATTAAAAAGAATAGAGTAGGTTCACCTTAATAACCATGACATCACTTTCATTATTATTATTGTGTCATAATTCTTTTTCTAGATACAGATTCATCCAAATATATAGGTTCTTGGATCACAACTAATTTTGTGTAGGCTTGGATCGTTTAGTTTCAAAGATTCGGTATCATAGATAACGCCGTCATGGAAAAAAATAAAAAATCAAAATAACCAACTGAGATAGATAAATAAGTAGATATATGTATACACACACACACATATAATACGAGTATATATAGCGTAGTTTGTGGCGAAGTTATATTTTAATAACATTTATGTTTTGTTTCTTTTGCAGAAATAATGACGTACAAGCTCGTAACGCCGGCTGATCGACTGACCGTGGGTGTGGCACAAAACTTACCAAGAAAAACTTACATTATTGGAGCGGGGCGAGCGAAGCTCCCATGGATCAGCTTCAATGGCGCAATGTCTGTTACGCCGTAACTTCCCGAGTTCTTAACCGATTTTGATATTTTTTGCATAGAATCGAATCAACAGGTTTAGGACCAGATTGTTACGAAGTCCGAATTTTGAAATTCGCAAAAATTCCCATCGAATTAAAAAAAAGTTTTCTTTTTTAGGTATTACGCTCAGCTCCAATATATGGTGCCAGCGTAGCTTTATGCTCAGCGACTGCATCGCCTAGTATGCAACAAAGAAAAATCAATATTAATTTTGAAATTTGAGATTTTGTGGTTAGGTCATGTTGTGCGGTTGCACGTAACGTTAGTCGGCCCAAGAATTGGTTGGGCACAACAACGAAAATTAATGGAACATACAGAAATTTAGCAATAATAATTATTTAAAGATAATTGAATACATAATAATGCGTTCTTTTATTCTGTCAAATACTATATGTTTATAGTGCTTGCTAACGTGAATAACGTTAGCGCCCAGACTAAGAATACGGAGACTTAAACACGGCGAAAGGACTTTCCGTTGACTATGGGTCCTAAATTTAATGTAGTTGAGCACAGCGTCAGCCATCAGGCCATCAAAATGTTTAACTATCACCTCAACCAATTAAAATCGATACAGAATTTTTAAAAATTTCAAAGAACTATTGATGTGCTTCTTGCAAGGAAACGTTTTACGACATTAATGAATTTATGGACATTTTTTTTTAATATTTTATATTAAAGATATTTATAAGATTTAAAATACGCCTATAAAAACAACCACATTTCCGAGCCCTCATGTAACATTCGAACCTTTGACCTCATAGTAGAAGTTGAATTCCACAGAATGGATTCGGCGATCGTGTCCCATTTCAACAAATTTGTTCTTGTTTGAAATTGTAATGAAATGATTGGGGTAGTGCTGTCAAACAATCTATGGTTAGGCTATTGCTTTTCATAATAATTATGAAGTATAATAATTATAAAAATAATACTAGGCGATGCAGTCGCTACGCATAAAGCTACGCTAGCACCATATATTGGAGCGGAGCGTAATACCTAAAAAAAATGTTTTTTGTTTCGACGGGAATTTTTGCGAATTTCAAAATTCGGGCTCCGTAACAATTTGGTCCTAAACCTGTTGATTCGATTCCATGCAAAAATATTAAAATCGGTTAAGAACTCGGGAAGTTACGGCGTAACAGACATTGCGCCATTGAAGCTGATCCATGGGAGCTTCGCTCGCCCCGCTCCAACTAGGCGATGCAGTCGCTAAGCATAAAGCTACGCTGGCACCATATATTGGAGCGGAGCGTAATACCTAAAAAAAATGTTTTTTGTTTCGACGGGAATTTTTGCGAATTTCAAAATTCGGGCTCCGTAACAATTTGGTCCTAAACCTGTTGATTCGATTCCATGCAAAAATATCAAAATCGGTTAAGAACTCGGGAAGTTACGGCGTAACAGACATTGCGCCATTGAAGATGATCCATGGGAGCTTCGCTCGCCCCGCTCCAACTAGGCGATGCAGTCGCTAAGCATAAAGCTACGCTGGCACCATATATTGGAGCGGAGCGTAATACCATAAAAAAAAAAAATCGATGGGAACTTTTGCGAATTCCAAAATTCGGGCTCCATTACAATCTGGTCCTATAAATATAGCACTGTCATTTAAATATTTAACAATTTTATATATATTTTTTTATATATTTTATGCATTTTCAATGCGATCTTATAAGATAAATTATTAAAATAGAAAAATAATAGAAAAACTCGACTCGGGTCACAAGTGAATTCTCAGGCGGGAGAATTCACTTGTGACCCGAGTCGATTTTTTCTAGTATTTTTCTATTATAATAATTTATATTTAACAATTACCTACTTAAAAATAATTCTATAGGTTAGAACGATAGAATTGCAAAATTCCTATCATCCAAAAATGGCATACAACAATAAAATGTGTCAGTTTGCAGTGTTAGCACTTTAACATATAATGTTTTGATCCATGCGTCGGTGTTGCGTCACGCACTTTTAAGTAGGTAAAGAATATAAATAAGAGCGTAGCATAAAATTCATGTGGAAAGTATTATGTCATTTGGTGTTGTGAAATAGGTTTATAACATATGCAGTACCTTCGCATAAAAAGGGCCAACTTCAATATAAATCCAGCTACCTACTTAACGATGCGATTGTTGTCGAAATTCGAGCGTCACACACGTTTCGAATATAAGAATTCCATTTCAGGTCGGCACGCTACGCACTTCTATACAATGAAGTATGTGCTTTTCATCAATAATACTATTTGTTGAGATAATATAGCAAGTAATTTTATTGAAACTTTAAAGTGAGCGCTATCCTACCAAGTTTTAGTTAGGTCAATTTAAAATCGGTTGCGGAAAAAATTAAAAAAGTGTTAAACTAAAATGTATACGTTCGCATGCTATGAAGACAATCTTGTCAAATACAATTTCGTGGTTGGCCACGATCACTTGCCTCTATTTTCTGATTTTCAGGTAATTAACTATAGCAAGGTAAAAAAAAATAGGAACTCTGTTACCATCATATAAGTATTTATTTATACTCAAACAACGAACGAATAATTGTTTTTATAAACATTCTTTGGAATCAACATAGTCATTTTTCTCATGTACCACAGTATTTTTTTATGTATTTATAATAATTAAAGTTAAATAAACTCTGTTACTTTATATGTTTTATAAAACAATTTTTTCTCTATGAATCATTTAAATTGACTGAAATTATAAAAATATTACCACGATATTGTGCATTAATCAGAAGTTTATATTAAATATATAAAATTTAGTCTTATATCAGCTTTTCACATAATTTTTATTATATATTACGTGATATAAAGTAACAGCCATAGGAACCGTAAAATAGTTGTACTTTTTCAACGAATTTACGCACTATTAGATATCAAAAAAACATTAGATTTTTCTTTTACTTTTATTTCTACCTCGAGTTTTTGTAGATATATTTGGAATTGCACTACGGTGTCTTGAAGTCATTGGCTGAGGAGTAGATAGTCGACGAGCTGTGACAAATCTTAGTGAAACACTACGTAGAACCCTATCTGAAGGTGGGGGTGTCTCAGCTCCAGATTCTGGTGATTCCATAATTATTCAAAGTGCTCTTCGGTGATCTCTTCTTTTGGCACCCGCAAATCGTCACTTTTTTCAAATAATCTTGCTTACCTGGAGTCATATTTTTAACCAAGCGGTTCATTGCATGATATCGCTCTAAATTCGTTCTTTTAGCTTCTACTACGTTTTCTAAATTTAGTTTGCGCTTTTCTCTATAGCGTCGCTGCTTTTCAGCAGCCATGAAAGCCAAAGTAAGATTCTATGTATTATCTAGAACAAATTATGGATTTTATCACATTATTCTAATACTTTATTGGCTCATACTCATATACAAGCACTGATACAGACATAACAATGACGACCATAGCTTCTAACAGTTAAATAATAACAACTCTGTTACAACTCTACAACTCTGTTGCCTTTATCTAGTAACATAGTTATAGTGCAGGAACAGAGTAGTATTTTAACGCTTAATGTCGTTTAACCTTTAAACGAAACTTTATTATGACGAAATAATAGCACATTAGCAAATTTTAGAGCTACTTTAACATTGTTAATTGGCCGGGAACAGAGCAAACAGACTAAAACCATGCACCTCACGCCGCAGCCAACGGTTGACAGAACGTGTACCCCGCACATCACCCGTCTCATACAGCGTCGATACAACAGTAAACATTATTATGCAGCTATCACCGATGAAATGGTGGCAGTGTCTTTTGGTATTTATGAAATATACATGTCAATTATTATTGTGTTTTAAACAAAGCATTCATATGATTTGATAAAATATTATCATGGTCTTCGCATACTGCACTGATATTAGGGACAGATATTTCTTGTACGTAAAACATCTCTGTTACCGTGCATGACCATTCTGTTACATGAAAAAAAATAAAAAACTCAAGTTTAGGTACATTTCTGCAATCAATTTGAAATTGACGCAGTTACTTATTGTTTAAAATAAAACACCTTTTCAAATAAAACTCATATAAATTATACCATTCATGGACTTTTCCGGAGTAATGAAATTATTTAAAGAAATGTTTTAATAATAGTTTTACAATTACAGGCATTAAAAAAAATGTCCAACTTTCCAACTCAATTTGATACCCATTTAATATTTTATTTGGAATTCGTTTAGCCTAAGATAAGGAAGGCTATACTATGGGTGACCAAAAATATCTTATATGGTGTGCTTCCGTGCTTAGGAAGGCACGTCAAGTTTTTAGTCCTATGCACTCTGTATTCTGAGGTCCTATGGTATTTGGAGCCAAAAATTCGCCGATTATGATGACACAAAAATGTCGGATCCTTCAAGTTTCTGTATGAAGGTGAGGGTTCTGTATGAAGGTTCTATAATAATAGAGGGAGTTTATATACAAGAAATTACAAAGGAGTACACAAAAAGATTTTTTTTAAATTTGACAATTCTGGCAACGTCAGTAGTGTTGACAATGAATATTGAATTATATAGTATAGGAAAGGATCGTAGACGGACTTTCTCGACACTTATAATATTATAGGATTAAGGAAACCTATAGAGCTTAAAACTAATAATAAGTTACAAATCTGAAGGATGCGATGGAGCAGATATCAACAAGGTAGCACTTGTTATAATAGTGTTATTCAATAATATGAAAATAACGGTTTATACAAATTATCATAGAATATCATAAAAATATCATAGAATCGTAAAAATCTGTCTTTTACATTACTTCCATATATACATTCGAAAAAAAAAGTTTTTGTATAGTGAATTCAAAGAGTAAAATAAAAGTTCTACGAGGTATATAATCCTAATAAAAAAGATCACTTTTTATATTGTTATATTATAAGTTTATTTAATATGCTTAAAAGTGCCGTAATGCCGTGTTTTGCCAAAGTAGAATTGTCTGTCTGTCCACAGTCAAAGTGATTATTAAGTATTATGATTATCTTAGATCATATTATCCATAGGCCACAAAATGGACAGCATCGTTTTCCGAATTATGAAATCTCCAACTCGCCTTTGAAGCGTGGAGATTGTGGCAAAACCCCCTAGCCTTTATAACAGGCTTTTGTTCAGTTGTGAACGATTTCGCTTAAGATGTTGATGATGCAAAAGATGATGTAATTTTTTTATTTAATGATATATAGATACCTAAGTCTGTTTTTATTATATTTATTGGTAAAATATTTGTATGATTTGCTCATTGACGCCTATTTTAAAGTATTCATCTACTAGTTTGAGCAAGAGTAGATTATGCAAAGTAGGAGTCTGTAATGTTATTTTTTTTCTTATTGGAAGTTTTTGTATATCAATGAGCTGTATGTATGCTTTAAGATATCTACTTCATTTTCTAATCAACTTTCAATCTTAGGGACAAACAAGAATAATGTTATAAAATGTTATAAAATTTTGTGGTATTTAAATATATTGCAGCAGCGAAGTCGGCTACTCCAAGAAAACACGTATACTTCTTGCTTTAAACATTGTTGGAGTGTTTGCCTGTATTGTAGCTACGATAATTTTCGTTTTGTGGGCACGCGGTAAGAGACATCCGTCAATTACAATGTTTAGTTCCAAACAAAATCACAAACCGAAATAAATTATAACACAACAATTTATTACGCTATTATATAAGCCTTATCGTTTAAATATTCTTTTCTGTAGTGTGGTCCAAATGGCGGAGGAATAACACCTAGCAATCTCCATTATAAAACTGTATAGATGTAATATATATATTTTTATCTACTCTGATACTATAATACAAAGATTCTAAAACTGAAAACAAAATGCTTATGACAAACATTAGGGGAGACTGAGTACACTTGATCCCTCTGGGACACATGGTACACAACTTTAATAATCCTACCATACGTGAAAGATTAGTTTTAACTGGCAGCCTGGCTTGTTTATGGTGCGGTATGACTTTTATAAATAAAATAATAATTCAAAACTGAAAGTTTATGTCATGATGGACGGTCCATGTTTTTCGTGCAGTGGAACCAAATTTTGGTAAGTTTTCTTTTGTTTATAAAATAATTAAATATTATGTTAAAGAATTCCAGTGTTAATTATTAAAAACTGCAATGTAAGCAAAAATATTGTGCTAATAACTCAAATACACAGGATAATAAACTTAGGAAATAGGTTATCGTTTTCATTTATTCGGTTACTGGGTACACATGGTGCGAAGCATCGTGGGAGACTTGATCCCCTCGGATCAAGTCTCCACGATGTCTCAAGTTTATTTGTGTCAATTTTTCCTACAGTATTTTTTATTAATTGTATTTTTTAATAACACATATTATCAAATTGTAGTATTTACCATGATAATTATATTATATTGTTTTTTTTGGAACTGTTATTTTTTACTTTTCATGCATTACGTCTTTATATATTTAAATCAATATGGCGGGAAGGTAGAATATGATGGAATCTCGGGATGCAGCCAATTTAATAAATTAATAGACTAAATTATTTTCAGGTCTAAAAACGCCACGAATTGATAAGACGAAGCAAGGTGCTAAAAAGAGAGAAAAAATTTACATTCATAATATAAAAATGCTGTCTATGATGTAATTTATGCTGGAAAGTCAATAAGAGGCATTGCAAAAACTTATAATTTATCCCCAATGACATTGAGAATGCCAGAAAAAAAGGATGCTGTCGCTGCTGGGAGCGCCTCCCGTGAATAAGAGCCTAACTATAGACAATATCAAATCTATAATCTAAGAACACAAATTTGTTGTTTGTGTTTGTCTGTCCGCTTTTTTCCCCGCTGTTTTTCCATTGTATATGCGTTACCATAGCAACGCGTTACCTGGTCAGCTAGTATTATCTAAAGAAGAAGAAACAAGTTTAGCAGAATATGTTATAAAAGCAAGTAAAATACATTACAGTCGTACACCAAAAGCAGCTCGAGAACTAACATGTGAGTTCGATTTAAAAAACAATAAAAACATTCCAATTAACTGGGAAGAGAATAAAATTGCTAGCTATGAATGGTTGCATGACTTTATGAAATGGCACAGTAATCTATCCTTGCGAGTTCCGGAAGCAACAAGCATGTCCTGTGCAACAAGTTTTGATAGACACAATACAATATTTTCGTTTAATTAGAATTTTTGATTTTTTTACGTGATTTTAATCTGGGATATTGTTAGTTTTCAAAAGAATTCATATGATGAAAAGATTTAAGAGACTTTGTTTTTTATTTTTAAGTTGTTTTTTGTACTGATTTTTGACCTACCATCCTTACTAATATTATAAATCGGAAAGTGAGTTTGTTTGTTTGTTCCGCTTTCACGCCGTAACTACTGAACCGATTGCTTTGAAATTTTGCAGACGTGAAGATAAAAGTCCGGATTAAATAATAGGGTACTTTTTATCCTGGAAAAAATTGATATTCCCGAGGAAAATAAAAATATTTTTTGCTTGATGGATGGATTGTAGATGGCGCTGTGTGTCGTTTAAAACAAGGTAAAATATTGCAAACGAATATAAACATGTAAATTTAGAAGCTAAATGATACGATAATGAATCCCCGAAAATGAGGAATTCCCGAGGGATGACGTACAATTTGTTTTATCGTCTAAACTGCTTTTTTACATCTACTTATATGTTGCAAACGAATATGAACATGTAAATTTTGAAGCTAAATGATTCACTAAATGACTCATTCCTCGGATTCCGATTATTCCAACAGACCTCCCATTTCAATTTAAAAGACTACAATTTCCTATAAGGGTTTCATTTGCAATGACCATTAATAAAGCACAAGGCCAAACTCTAAGGGTTGCTGGAGTACACTTGGAAAAACATTGTTTTTCGCATGGTCAGCTCTATGTAGCGTGTTCCCGGGTTTCCAGTGCCCAAAATCTGCATGTTTTTGCTCCACAAGGGAAAACATATAATATAGTATACCATTCAGTTTTGGTTTAACAACTAATTGTATCCAGCGTTACATCGCGCTTCTTAGATTTTTCCGTGGGAATGAGAAGTTTTCTTATAGTTGTGCTTTATACCGCAATATAATCGAATTCCACGCGGGCGAAGCCGCGGGCGGAAAGCTAGTTGATAATAATTTAGTATTGTTGGGAAGATGACATGTTTGAAGTTATTTGAGCGAAATTATTGTGATTATTGAAAGAAAGTTCCTAATAGATTTTTTTAATAAAGAATTACATTTATATAAATATAATTTGTCATTTCATTTTTTTTATAAATCAAGTTTAAAAGTAAGCTCGAGTACACTGAATTTACATAAAACTGATTTTACAGAGCTAAATAAAAAGGGGGAATCAAGTGTACCCAGTTTCCCCTACGTACAGGCCAAAAATAATAAAAAAAAAAGTTTCATTACGATACAGGTCTTGTATGGACACCTGTAACATAATATAACTTTTTAATCATAACGATACACCTATACAACCTCCAGCTGGACCAAGGAGGTTGAACCTCTACTTTAAAAAGGTATCAATGAACGAGTCCGCGACGACGCAACACGCATGCGCAATCGATGTTTGCACCTTGGCGCCAACATTTGACATTTAAAATTTGTTGTTATATTCAGCGTTTTATTTGCAATATTGTTTTACGTATTATAGTATGAGAGTAGATAAAGTAGTGTATGACACTGTACATAACTTGGTATTATAACACTAGTGTGATACTATAAAAAAACTCGCCTACGGCCTTATTATGCAACAGTATCATAAACTACTATTTTAATTTAAATATTATATTTTTTTCAGGTCTCATTTTATCCGAACCAAACACAACGCCGCATTTATTTGAAGTACTAAAAGGACGAAATAAGACAATAGCACGTATCTCCGATGATTTGCACACAGAAATTTGCAGAATGATATCTTATGTTTAAAAATAAAATGGAGTGCTCACAATACTTACTGATTTTTTTTTTACAACCGTATCTATAATGAAAAAGGTACCTAACTATTAAATAAAAAATAATTTTATAACAGCAAATGGTAGGTGAATTAAATTTCAGTTTTGAATTCGATTTTCTACTTGATTTCCCTTAATACAAATTAATATATTCTACAAGCAAATTTAAAAGCTGCTGTTTGCATAGCGCACGCGCACCATCTCAAACATCTAGAGCAAGTCATAATTTTTTCACAAGAATTGAAAAAAATTGTATGGCTAATCAAAAGATGTAAATTATCGCAAGATAATTTACTTCTTTTGATTAGAACTGAAATTCTGGTCTTACAAGAGCACAAATAGAGCTAAATTATTATTGTTGTTTTTCAATGTTTAGCCATAGTTTCATATTTTTAGAAACTGACAGTAAAACCCTAGTCTCTCCAAAGTGCTGCATTGATTGATTTATTTATCATAGATTTATTAACGATAGGAGAAGCCAGATGAATTAAGAAGGCCTTTTTCAAAAGATTACCAATTCTAAATCTAAATAGATTTTGATTGAAGCATTAGACTGATGAGATGAATATGAGACTGTTAAGAATTAACATTAAACTACTAAATTTCCATTATCTTTGACAAGCGATTATTTCTAACATTTTAATAGAAACTGATGAAAATACAGGTTTATTTATACCTACTTTCAAAGAATTTCTAATATTTAAATAAAAACTGAGACAATTCAAAGACATGATAATTATTATTTAAATTATTATTTTTTATTTTACTGGTTTACCAACAATTGTTACGCTAATTAATTTAAAACATACAGATATTAAGGAATTAAGTAAGTTACAATTAATCATAGGTAAACACCACTTGCAATTAAAACAAAGAAAAAATATCTTTCAATATAATTATAAAATCATACAATCCACAAAAAAAAAACAAAATAAAAAAACAGTAGCAAAAAATAATATGAATAACAATAAGAGCCCTAGTTATCATATCACCTATGGAGTTCTGTAAGTATTTACGGAACATGTTCAAGTTCACCGAATGAATAACGGTGGATGTTCCGAAGCAGTTCAACAGTCTACACAGTCTTGGAACTGGAGAGTCGAATACCGTTTGAAGCATTGGTGGCACCAACGGAGCTATTTAAAACCTGTGCATTCTAGCAGGGACTATAAAAATTGAAGGGGTTTGAAGGGTTTGAACCTAACATCAGCCGCCATTTTTTTTTTTTTCTAAATCGCGGTGCACAATAAATGTCGTATATTTGGATAGGGGACACTTATACAAGCATAAAATGTTATATAACATAACATCATACAGCGTCACGTGTCTGAGTTATTCAAAGATAAAAATAACAACTGTTATATAACTGATATATATTAATATATAGTTATAACGAATTTATTTATTTATGTTGTAGTTATTTCATGTTGTTGTAGAAAGAAAACAAATATTTTAATAATAATAATTGATTTTGTTCATTAATAACTTTTTAATACAATTCAGTATAAGAATCAGATATAAATGTGTTTAATTACTTATAATGATTTGTTATATTACCTATACTTTAATTTTGGCACAGTAAAGAACAGTAAAATATCTTCATACAAACGTGCCGCTCTCGGTTTGAATGTGTGCGTGCGCGCCGCGCGCCGTGTCGGCACGCGATTTCACGCACACGCTAGCATAATATATGGGGGAATAAGGTGGCGGCAGTACGGGCTGTGCCGCGCGACTGTGAGCATGCGCGTACGTCACATGACCGCTCGCGATCGTCAACTCTCGCCGGCCACTTACCATAATATTAATTATTACGAGTATCATGACTTCAAAAAGGGGAAACAAATATTTTAGTGTTTTCGGGTGCCTCAATAACGATTTCGCAAACTCATTCGCAAACAAATATTCAATCATAATATGCTTTTTATTACATAAATTTAGATCAAGTGCTGCTTGTTCGAAAATATTAACTAAAAGTAAAAGTGACAACCCTGGGGATCAACGCAAGAGTAGGCTAATAACTCGGCGGGCGGCCTTAGATATCCTACTGTTCTGTATTTACTGTGATTTTGGTAAATAACTCCGAAACGTGACGCTTTAGGATATCATGTTATATAACATTTTTGTTTGTATAAGTGTCCTCCATCTAAATATATTTTGTAAAAATCAAAATGGCGGCCGACGTTAGGGCAACCCTCCATACAAAAAATTTCAAACCCCTTTCTGCAGTAATTGAGGACAGTCTAATTTAACCATTAAGTAATTTATATAAAAACATAAAACCATTAATAATGCCTCGTTTTTCCAAAGAGCTGTAAAGTATTTCAGTTTAGACTGATATGAGAATCCTCTTCTACGCTTACCTATTGAGTATGTTAAATGCCATAAATATCGTTTCTGCATTCTCTCAAATTTTAAACAGTGACAGTAACAGTTGCGTAGTGCGGCCTCTATACGACGCTACAATATTCTACGCTACTTATAACAAAAGCATTTTAAAGAAGTCTTTTGTATGGTACTTTATTATTTTTCAAACTTAATGATCATAACACACCTCCATATTTCAAAATAATATATTTAGAGTCAAAGAATTTTAATTCAATATTTAACTTATTGTATACGGTTTTAAAGGATAGAATTCTTTGCTTGCCATCTGAGACGCGTTGTGGACCAATTTGTAGCCCCACAAATCCATTGCCTCTTTACACGTAGTCTGAAAGCAGAATAAGCCACTTAATAAGTTGTTTATGTATGAAAAAAGTTGAAAGAAAAAAGTTAAACCGATGTTTAACTACAACAGACTAACAATTGAACTTAAAACCTTCTTTATTTCACGAAAAAATCCCTATGTTTAATAACAACAGTATGCACTTGTGTAATTTTGGTGGAGACTGATAATTTAAAACTCCAAACACGCTCCCCGAATCCCGTGTTTCCCTAGTGTAACTAATTCTCGGCTAAGGGTCTATTTTTCAAATTTCTGTTGAAACTTATTCGTCAGATATCTTTTTATACTGACAAATTCAAACAAGTCAGTTACCTTATTGTCCGTTTGTGGCATTGAGACAGAGTAACAAGCTTTCAAAAAGAATGTCTTACTCTAGGCGCTAGTTTGAGTCTTAAGATAGGATAGGTACCTATGCTAATACCTAACATCAAACGTTGTCATATTCATCTCCCTACAAAAAGGGGGGATACTAACTAGGGGCTATAATCACCATGTTTGACTACAAAATCATTAGTCGCCTTTTACGGCATCTTTCATGATAGGATAGGCACCTATCCTAATACCTAATATCTTACGTTATCATATTCATCTCCCTCTAAAAAGGGGGGATACTAACTAGGGGCTATAATCACCATGTTTGACTACAAAATCATTAGTCGCCTTTTACGGTATCTTTGAGTTTGAAGGGTTAGTGCCATTCTACTTTTACTACTTTTATGCCAGATAGGTACCATACGACAATACCTATAATATCGCTTTAACGCTTCGCGCAGCAAAGTGATGAACTAAATGTATCAAAAAATGTCTATTCTTATTTAAAGAAAATTATTATCATTTATTCGGAACTACCTATAAACCTGTTAAAGGCTTGAATAAGACAGATGCATCGATATGTAATAATGACATTTGCCAATGTTAGAATATAATTAACATACATTAGTCCGGTCAAAAAGTTGAAAAATGTAAAAATTGAGACAAAGCTCCTAAAAATATAAGCAATAAAATCCTGACAACTCATTTTTCTAGAGGTTATTCCGGATCCTATGAGCTATAATGCTCATATTTTTAGGATCTTTATTTCTTATTTTTCACGTTTTTCAAGTTGTTGACCGAACTACATGTGATATATACAGGATAAGTGGAAATTTGACATTGATTGGTGATTTAATTAACTGGTACTTTCGATAAATGACATGGGTTTACTTTTCTTATACTTAAGCATTGCGTTACTGTTTCAAGAATTCACTACACTTCGCCGAGATAATGAATAAATTATATAGGTACAACTGTCGTCGATTTCTTACCTGCACTTCATCGACATAGTCAAAGTATAGACTATGCTTCCATTTGAAAGGTATATCTTGAGATATTCTGAAGGTAGAGTCAAAACCAGCAACGTTAACGGTGGTATGGGTGTGCAAGAACTGTTCCATGGAAGGCGTCATATCTAGCCTTAAAAAATTTATAACCTCGCGCATAGTATTGATAGGGTTAAGTGCCAGCTCTTCGTATCTTAAAACCCTGCAAATTTTGAGATTGATTACCAATTTATAGCAATTACAGTGCGAATTAATGGTCAAAAACTTGGGAATTTTAGAAACGGTGAGTAGATCTAGAAAATCGAAGCATATCCTAATTTCCTAACCGACTTTAAATCATCAGTTTGTTAACTAAGACATAGAAATTGCCAGGATTTTAATTTCATTAAATAAAGTGTATTTTTTTAATAATGCGGCTAACCGCATTAAACTAATTTAATTACTTAAGGATTTCTTGTTTAAATGTGAATTGACGTCATATTTGGATAGTCTTTACAAAATTAAGGCTTACGACTGTCTTGATACAGAATTTTAAATTTAAGATTCAGATCTGCATATTTTAATTCTGCAAAACTAAACTCCGTGCTTTCTGAGGAAATCGAAAATATAAAAAAAAAAACAAATCGACAACTTCAAATCATAAGCAAAAACAATACATTCTACTTACATAAGCCTATTGGGATACTTTTTCATCAACCTACTAGCAACTACATAGTCACTGATCATATCCGCACAAAGCAATTCTGGCCACCAGCAGTCAGGAGCAAGCTGGCAGAAAGAGCGGTGCTGCCTTGACTGCATCACACCTCGAGGATCTCTGACTAGCAGCACCACCTTCAGATTTAACCTGGTGCAATATTTTATAAGTAGGTATGTATATCATTAATATTTAATTTCAAATCTGTGAGAGAAACTTTTAATCGAAATAATTGATTAAGAAAGTTATTTTTTTTAAAAGAGTAAGCGCTTCCTATTTGATTGAGTAAATAAGTAAACGATTAGTATTAATTAAAACGGGATCATTACCTAAATTCTAAATAGTCTAAATTTGCAGTTATTAGTTCATTTATTTGCGATAAAATCACTGGAACGCTATTGGTTTTATATTCTAACAATACTAGACAATATCATATCTCAGTGCTGTTATATTTAAGGTAAGGTTTGAGCATATTTTAGATTTGAGAAAATTAACAGATTCGGGTCTTGCTTTGATTCACTCTACTGGATATTTAATGCCCCAAATCACGTGCCTAGTCAGTAAAGTATTAAATAATAACATTTCTACTCGAATTTGATTCAACTTCCAAAAAAGGATTTACCAAAAAAACTATTTCACTGACGAAAATACTAGATGACAAATAAGTGACCAAAAGTTGACAGATACTTACTCTTTTTCTTGTAAGAGTTCCTTGATAACTTTTAGTCTGACGCGAACAAGTTTCATGCTTTGGAAAGGAAATAGCTTACAAATCTTTGATGTGAAAACAGCATCATTACACAATTCTTTCTTGGATTTACAATGATCCCACAATTTGGAAGTATGACGGACAGAAAACTCATCTGTCTTCCTATATTCAAAATACTCTTCCATATCTTCATAATTGCATTTCATTAGATTCTTTATATACTTCAAAGCTTTGAAAGAGTCAGGTGGGCCTCTGATTTGTTTGATTCCATACCAAAAGAAGGGCTCATAATGGTAATAGTTTCCTGGCATGGCGTCTATGAGCTCACCAAAGAATGTTGATCCTGATCGCCAGGTAGATACAATCAGGCTCCTTATTGGAGTTCCTCCCGATTTCGTCAGTAAATCTTCTAAGCCATTGACGCCAGACTTAGTGAAATTAAAATTAGACAGCTCAAGCTTGATTTTTATGCGTGTTTTTTCTAACATTTTCTCAATATTCAAGTCATCAAGGTTAGTTGGTGACACTTGACTACCTTCAATTTTAAATGTTGTTGCACTTTTGCTTTGATTAAAAGGTGCATGAAAATATATACTATTAAACAATAAAAATTTTGCAATAATTAAAATTCCACTAATACCAAACACCAAGCATATTAAACTCGAAGAATGTCTTCGCAACATTTGGCTAAAGTTGAAAATATTACACTCCAAGTTTCCACAGAATCTCCACTTAATACGCTACCAACCTGAATGACACTAACTTCGATACCTAGCCACATTGTTTTAAGCAGCTGTTTTAATTTCATTCATATTATTTTTAAGTCGGTCGATTCTAATAAGTGGCTTGAACTACTCCTCGGCTCCTGTGAGCTATAGAATTCGAAACTTCAGAAATGATAAAAAATTAAGTTAATTGTTGCTATCGAATATTTATTTTTCTTGCTTCCTGCTCTCATTTTAGTGTACCATGAAGCTTTAAACATAGTATGATGATATACATATATAAACAAGTAAACAAAAGGTGATGTTAGTACCTATGTTGGCATTCGAGTGATTCACAATATAACTGTTACGAACTGGATGTTACTACTTATAATTTTGTCTATGATTTTTGATTTGTCATTATTGTCATTGTTTTTCGTTTATAAAAAACTCTCATATTTAACTAATACCAGCTTTTATTTATAACATCGATTAACAACATATTTTTTGGTCCTTCTCCGCGTTTTCAAATTAGTGAAGTATGGAGACTCGCTCGAAATCGGCGAACAAAAGTGTACCCCAAACGTCGACCGCACTCGACCTCACGCAGGATTCAGCTCAACAGGAACTACAAGCGTCACCTACGAATGGCAGCCGCAATACCATCGTAGACGCAGCTTCTGCAACGGCTCATTCTGAGGAAGGGCGCACATATAGGTCTTCACAGTCTTCATCGGTGAAAGCAAAAATACTTGCCGTTGAAGCTGAACACGCTCGTCGGATTTTCGAAATGGAGAGAAAAACTGCAGAAATAGCGCTGCAGGCTAAGCTCGCAGAAATTAAAGCCAACAACAGTTTTCGAGCTAGCCCCGCTAGTAGCTTGAAATCTGCTGACCATAGTGGGACACAGAAGCGCCTTGTTAAATGGCTACACAGCGTACCAATGGCCGATGGAACAAGACGTTTCCCACCCGTAGATAATTTACCTAATACTCATTCTAATTTTCAGGAACAGCTTGTACCCAAAGCTCATAATGCGTCAAACGATGACTGTCGCCTTATTCAAGCGTTAGAAGCTTTGGTGAATAAGCCGAGGAGTTCCAATATACAACTACCAACTTTCGACGGAAAGTCACCTACAGAGTGGTTAGCATTTAAACGTTCTTTTCTTGACACTCGATCATCGTATACGGTCACAGAAAACCTAGCACGTCTGAACGGCTCACTTCTTGGAGCCGCACGTGAGGCTGTATACAGGTTACTAATAGCCGCACGAGATCCAATGGAGGTCATAGATGTTCTTGACATGAAGTATGGGCACGTTGAAAATATAGTGTTACAGGAGATCAACTCCGTGCGTGGCTTACCTAGAGTTAGTCCTGAGGGAAAAGATTTAGCGAATTTTGCATGTAAAGTAAAAAACTGTGTAGAGATTATTCGTTTATTAGACCATACCGACTATCTACGATCACCCGAACTTTTCAACGTCGTCATAAGTAAATTGTCACCACTTATTCGTATCCACTGGTATCATTATGCTGCTAAAAATGTAGGCGGAGGTAGCCGTTTAGAGATCCTTGCTGAATTCTTGATGAAAGAAGTAGAGCTGCAAACAAAATATGGAGCGCCTCAATACGATACGCCTTCTACTTCAAACTGGCTGCCCAAAAAAACCCGATGCAGTGTAACGTGGTCGCTGAAAAACAATTTGAAAATATTAATGTAAATAAAAGTGTAAATAAATGTATTTTTTGCAACAATTTCCACAATATAAACAAATGTGACAAATTCGCATCACTGTCAGTAAGTGACAGATGGCTATGGGTCAAAAACAATAAAAATGTCTATCAAATAATTCACATAGGTTTAATTTTTGCAAAGTCAAAACACTTTGTGGCGAAAAAGGTTGCACGTATAGACACCATAAACTCTTACATAACTCCAATATGGAACAAAACGTTTTAGCACATACAGACTTACAGTATGATTCAGATCAAGAGACTCCTCACTCGAACAACTGTGACGAAGGGTCTAACATTAAGGATCTAATTCAGGATGAGCTCAAGTGTGAAACGTCAGCTCACACCGCAGCAGATACACCATTTGATATCCCTTCGTTATCTTCGTCTAGACCCCTTTTGAAAGTCATCGCGGTCACGGTGTCAGGTCCTAAAGGCTGTGTCAACACGCATGCACTACTAGATGACGGTTGCACAGCCACATTCATAGATTCTAAGTTATCAAAACAAATTGGCGCTGTAGGGCCTACAAAACCTGTTCGAATCGATTGTGTAGGAGGCCTCTCACGACAGTGCAGCGTAGAGTATGTAGATATAGAAATTAGAGGCCAACATTGTACAAAGTCTTACAAATTAAATAATGTTCGTTCCGTAGATAATCTAGGAGTAAGTCACCGCCGAGCTGTAAATAAACAAGATATCAGCAAATGTAGTCACCTTAAGGATATATCCGACGTATTGTGCTATGACGATGTACAACCTATGATGATTATTGGAGTTGATTACTGGTACTTGACTGTTTCAACCTCAACACGTGTCGGCAAATCGTCCGAACCCGTTGCTGTGTGTACAGCATTAGGTTGGGTTTTGTATGGATTTTGTTGTAGTAGGACTACCCAATTTGATGCTATTAACCACACCAACATTCACGAAACTGAAAATAGTACTGCGTTGATGGATTCTGCAATAAAAGAATATTTTAAGCTAGATTCGATTGGAATATGGAAAAATGACTATCGCGGTACCTCTGATACTCACGCTCTTAAAATTTTGAACGAGACAACGCGCCGCTTACCGAGCGGTCGGTTCGAAACCGGCCTCCTATGGCGGCCTGATATTACTAAAATCCCTAACAATTTCAAGTCGGCTTTGTCACGATTTTTATCACTTGAAAATAAAATGAAGGGCGATAAATCTTACGCTGACCTTTACAGGCTAAATATACACGCTACTTTAGATAAAGGTTACGCGGAGAAATGTACATCGCCCCCAGCGGGCATCACGTGGTATCTCCCCCATTTTGGTGTTACTCACGAACATAAGCCTGGTAAATTGAGAATAGTACATGATGCGGCTGCAAAGTGCGATGGTGTTAGCCTTAACTCACTCCTTTTGCCCGGTCCAGACTTGTTACAACCACTTCTGTCTATTCTCATGCGATTTCGAGAAGATCGTATAGCATTGACCGCAGACATCAGGGAAATGTTCCCCCAAGTACGTGTTAGGGAACAAGATCGGGATCATGGACGTTTATATAAGTTCCCTAAAGGATGTAGACCAGGCTGCACAGCTTGCCATTGATATTGTAGAGCTCAATAGAAAAGCCAGTTTCGAAATGAGAGACTGGATCTCTAATGAACCACAAACTCTACACCTTTTACCGAAAGAACTACGTTCTCAGAAACATCACGACGTAGAGTTAGGAACTAACACCGACACAACGTCTCGAGTCCTCGGCCTAAAATGGCAACCATTACGAGACATAATTAGTTTTAGCCATGGACTAGAAAAATCTGACTCGCCAATTCGACTTACGAAGCGTGCCGCGCTTTCATACTTGATGCGTATTTACGATCCTTTGGCAATTTTGGGTCCCATAGTATCACGAGGACGCGTCATATTTCAGTCTATTTGGCGACAAGGCATCAAATGGGACAACGAACTTACCCAAGCTGATCAAATGGTATGGGACGATTGGTTCAAAGATCTCAAAGCAACCTCAAATCTCCAACTTCCTAGATGGTACAGCTTGAGTAAGGTCGAATCATCGAAGCGGGAACTACATTTATTTTCTGATGCGAGTGAAATGGCCTATTGCGCCGTAGCGTATTGGCGTTTCATTTTCCCAGATGGGACAGTGAAACTTGCCCTTATTGGTAGTAAGACTAGAGTTGCTCCACTAAAACCACAATCCATACCTCGCTTAGAGCTACAGGCAGCCCTTATCGCCGCACGCTTCGCATCATTTATCTGTAGCTCTCATAAGTATAAACCCACCCGACGCGTATTTTGGCGTGACTCACTTAACGTTCTTGGCTGGCTGCGGAGTGACGCAAGGTCTTATAAGCCTTTCGTCGCTCATAGAATTGGCGAAATTCTGGAGCTCAGTGAAACCCACGAGTGGCGTTGGGTTCCTACGCTTGAGAACGTCGCCGACGACGCTACACGTACGAAGCGTATCGTAGTTACCTCAGAATCACGTTGGATTGTAGGACCCTTATTCCTGTATGCTTCTGAAGATAAGTGGCCATCATTCCCATCCGTATCCACGGCCGATAGCGCTAAATGTAGTTTAGAATTGAAATCATCCCCGAAACATTCATGTCACTTCATATCATTAGAGACCTCACCAGGCACCTTAGTTGCAGATTCATATCGACTAAATTCTTACTTAAAATTACTAAGAGCTACAGCCATAGCCCACAAATTCATTAAATTATTGAAGGATAAAAACGCCCAGAAAGAACTCAGTGCTGAAAATTTACAAACAGCGGAAACACACGTCTTACGTCAGAGCCAAAGAGATTCCTTCGCCGAAGAGATTTCTTGCCTCATAAATCGACAGCCCATCTCCAAAAAGAGTAGACTGTATAATTTGTCACTCGAAATTGACGAATCCCACTTGTTGAGATTAAGCAGTAGAATACACCGTGCTCCCGATGTCCATCAAGCCATGAAACACCCAATCGTTCTCGACCCCAAGCACCAAATTGTTAAGCTACTTATATATCACCACCATAAGCGAGCGGCTCATGGTAATACAGAAACGGTAGTGAATGAAATCAGACAGCGATACTGGGTTATCAATCTCCGAAGCGCCGTCAGATCCACAGCCCACAATTGTGCGTTCTGTAAGTTGAGACACGCAAAAGCTTGGAAGCCACCAATGGGCGACCTTCCGTTAGCTCGGTTGATACATCACAGACGACCATTTAGCTTCACCGGTTTGGATTATATCGGGCCCATAAGCGTTACTATCGGCCGACGAAGTGAGAAGCGTTATGTTGCCCTGTATACTTGCCTCGTGGTACGGGCTGTTCATTTGGAAGTGGTACACGACCTCACGACGGATGCTGCTTTGATGAGTTTACGTCGTTTCTGCGCTCGACGTGGAACTCCATCCGAGATTTGGTCAGACAACGGCACGGCCTTTGTAGGGGAAAACAGGGTACTAAGAGAAGTCTACGGTGACGCCGTTACAAATTTTGCTGCCAATGAGATGATAACGTGGAAATTCACTCCCCCATCTTCACCTTTCATGGGAGGTGCTTGGGAAAGACTTGTCAGATCGGTCAAAATTGCGCTCAAGGTAACATTGAAAGATCGGGCTCCGTCTGAAGAAGTTTTAGCTACCTTGCTAGTGGAAGCAGAGTCTAGTGAACAGTCGTCCTTTAACACATGTCCCGGCTGAACCCAATAGCCCAGAGGCTTTGACGCCGTTTCATTTTCTAATTGGGTCCTCTCCCGGACGAGCTATCCCGACGACCGTGACTGACAGAGACCTCATCAGTAGGGCCAGTTGGAGAAAAGCAGTGAGGCTTTTAGACTTTTTTTGGAATAGGTGGGTACGAGAATACCTTCCCACTCTAGTTCCACGGCGAGGAGGTGGTAAGATTCCGCTAATAAAAGAAGGAGACGTGGTACTCGTGATCGATGGTCAGTTGCCAAGAGGCTTTTGGCCCAAGGGCAGAGTGACCCGCATTTATTTAGGTCATGATGGCATAGCGCGTGTGGCAGATGTAGACACTGAAGCTGGGCTCTTCAAAAGACCGTTAAGGAAATTGATTCCGCTTATTTGACTCCGCTCTTTTTAAAAAAAAAATGGGACCATGTTACGAACTGGTTGTTACTACTTATAATTTTGTCTATGATTTTTGATTTGTCATTATTGTCATTGTTTTTCGTTTATAAAAAACTCTCATATTTCACTAATACCAGCTTTTATTTATAACATCGATTAACAACAATAACAATGCACAAAGCTGTTGTGAATGAACACAACTCAATCTAAATATTATCACATGAATACGAAAATATACTATATATGTATTATACATTTATATTTAAATAATATTTTATTTCAACCTCGTACCCCCTCCACTTTAAATTATGAAATGTTTCTACATGTTACATATTCCCATCATTTGCAATATAATAAATATTTCTCGGCTTTGTTAATGCTTTCTCCGTTTTGCGTATTTTCATTAGAAAAGCCAGTCTCTAAAAATATGTTCAGAATGTTATGTAGTCTTTTTATTATTTTACTAAATATAGTATTCCGTTTCATTTAGAGATGCCTTGAAAGCCCCGCATACTATCCTGTCACGAGGACCTTATTAAAACTTAAAACGAACTTATTCTTAGCGTATTTATTTTTACAGGATGTTAATTACCTATTCCCGAAAGCCCGTAACTCGCAAATGGACCTGGATAAGTCCCGACGGCAACGTCAAAAATGAGATCGATTTTATCATGTCAACGAGGAAGCAAATATTCAATGACGTCTCTGTGATCAACGCTGTTAAGACAGGAAGCGATCACCGACTGGTAAGAGGCACATTGAATATCAACGTGAAGCTTGAAAGATCGCGACTGATAAAATCTACGCTCCGACCAGTGCCGACCCAGATTCAAAACCCCGAACGCTTTCAGCTCGAGCTCCAGAACCGCTTCGAGACCCTTGATAACAGCATAGATGTGGACGATCTGAACGACCTGGTGGTGGATGCTATCCGTACGGTAGGGTCAAAATACTTCAAAACCCACCGTCCCAAATTGAAGAAACTCTCCGCACATACACTCGAACTCATGGATAAGAGACATGAAATGAGACTGCAAGACTCAGCTGATGCCCTACGTTATAGACAGCTTAATAGACAGATCTCGAAGTCGCTGACGAGCGACCTTCGCCAATTTAATAACGAGCGTATCAAAGAGGCCATAGAGCGGAACAAAGGCTCCAAAGTGTTCGCTAGAGATCTGTCTATTGGGCAAAGTCAACTGACGAGGCTGAAAACTGAGAAGGGCAATATCAGTTCATCGCCTCCTGAAATCTTGAGAGAGATTGAGAGTTTCTATAGGCAGCTGTATTCCAGTATCACACCAGGCCAAAGCAGAGCTCGAGATCCTAGAGCCAAGCTTACCCGACACTATACCGAAGATATCCCGGACGTCAGCCTGTACGAGATTAGAATGGCCCTCAAACAGCTAAAGAACAACAAGGCGGCGGGAGATGACGGTATTACAACAGAGCTTCTGAGAGCGGGCGGCACGCCGGTACTTAAAGTCCTCCAGAAGCTCTTCAATTCTGTCATCGTCCAGGGCAAAACGCCGAAGGCATGGAGCAGAAGCAAGGTGATTTTGTTCTTCAAAAAGGGCGAAAAAACCCTACTAAAGAACTACAGACCCATCTCGCTTCTGAGCCATGTCTACAAGCTGTTTTCGAGGGTCATTACGAATCGTCTTGCTCGCAGGTTTGACGACTTCCAACCTCCCGAACAAGCCGGTTTCCGAAAAGGCTTTAGCACCATAGACCACATTCATACGCTGCGGCAGGTTATACAGAAGACCGAAGAGTATAATTGGCCACTTTGCTTGGCGTTTGTGGACTATGAGAAGGCCTTTGATTCGATCGAGACTTGGGCGGTGCTGCAGTCTCTCCAGAGGTGCCAAGTGGACTACAGGTACATCGAAGTGTTAAGGTGCCTGTACCAAAACGCCACTATGTCGGTCCGAGTACAGAGCCAGAGCTCTAATCCTATCCAACTACAGCGAGTAGTGAGACAGGGAGACGTTATCTCTCCGAAACTGTTCACTGCTGCGTTGGAGGATATTTTTAAGCTTCTGGACTGGAATGGACTTGGCATCAACATCAACGGCGAGTACCTGACGCATCTTCGGTTTGCCGATGATGTGGTCCTAATGGCTGAGACCTTGGAAGACCTGAGCACTATGCTCGAAGATCTCAGTAACGCATCCCAACGAGTGGGTCTTAAGATGAACATGGACAAGACGAAAATTATGTCCAACGCCCATGTTACACCCGCTCCAGTAATTGTTGGGAACGTTAAACTCGAAGTTGTTGACCACTATGTTTACCTAGGGCATACAATACAGTTAGGTAAGTCCAACTTCGAGAAAGAGATCTCTCGTCGAATCCAACTCGGGTGGGCAGCGTTGGGGAAGCTGCGATACATTTTCGCGTCCAAAATACCTCAGTGCCTTAAGACGAAAGTCTTTAACCAGTGTGTGTTGCCAGTGATGACTTATGGCAGTGAAACGTGGTCGTTCACTATGGGTCTTGTAAGAAGGCTCAAGGTCGCCCAGCGGGCAATGGAGAGAGCTATGCTTGGTGTTTCCCTACGCGATCGAATCAGAAATGAGGAGATCTGTAGGAGAACAAAAACCGCCGACATAGCTCAAAGCATTGCAAAGCTGAAGTGGCAATGGGCAGGACACATAGCAAGGAGAACTGATGGCCGTTGGGGCGGAAAGGTTCTCGAATGGCGACCGCGTGCCGGACGACGCTCAGTGGGTAGGCCCGCTACGAGGTGGACCGACGATCTGGTCAAGGTCGCGGGAAAACGCTGGATGCGGGCAGCACAGGACCGATCGTTGTGGAGATCCTTGGGGGAGGCCTATGTCCAGCAGTGGGCGTCGTACGGCTGATATGATGATGATGATGAATTACCTATTCACAACACAATTGCTTTTTATACTAACAACTATTATACCCTACTGAAATATCTCAAAATATATTTAGTCTAGTATACAACTAACGGACCCGGCAAACGTCGTCCCACGCATTCCCAGCGTCGTCTATTAGGGCAAATTATGAATCCAAACCATCCAAAGGCCCACGCAAACACAAAAAAATATAATAATAATAACATTTCTCACGTTTACACTAATAAGCCTAGCGCAAAGTAAACACCGTATATGTGCTGTGTATATAGGCTTGTGTTATAGATACTAAGGTAGATACCTACATATATAGACATACATTTATAGAAATATAGATTTCTGCCCCTTCCGGGACTCGGACCCAGGGCTGTCGGTGCGAAAGGTTTAACTAACAATGCACCAAACGTCGTCAGTTGTGTTCCCTAATGTTCAGGTGATTTGTATTTTTATTGAAGATATTATAGTACTTAATTAATATCCAAAAAATATCCACAAATATTAGATAGATGAAGAGAAAAATAAGAATCGATGTCGGGTGATAATTAAGAAAGAAAAATTGATATCTCTAAGCTAATGAAAATCACTGATTCGGATGAGAACTCCAGGAGTTAACTCTTGGCTTAAAAGCATCAAAATTTTTGTTTTGAACGTCACCGGATTGGCTACTCTGTATTGTCGATAGCGCGAAAATAGTTCAGTAAAATAAGTACTGACTTCACCCTGATTCTGACAGCAATCAGGTTGGCAATCATGCCTGAGGGCAGCAGCAGCACTAAAAAAAGTTCTATACGGATTTTTGGCGCCATGGCTTCAATGCAAAATCTTTGTGAAATTTTGCGTACTTTGGTTTTATATCGTATATATTGTCTAAAGTAGCTGTTTCTGAAGCGCATTATAGTTCTAATCGTGTAGTAGTAATGCAAGGGTGGCTTAAAGTTAAGCAAATCCTACAAAGCTGTGATGACGAAGGTAAAGTAATTTACAAAAGTCACATTCCAGTTAATAGAAGTGAGGTCAGTCACAAATTTGTCCATCAGAATATCCCTGAAGGGTGTATAATTGTATAAGTTATCGACTGTGGTGCAGGGTTATCCATATTTTATATTACTGGTAGTTAAAACGCTTTTGTACCCGTATGTATGTATGTGGGTGAGACTACCTTGAAGACAGTAACATCTGTACATACAACATCAATAATATTGAGACCGTGGTGTGTAAATGTGTTGACTCACCTGATACAAGTCTCCTCTTTAACCCTGTCAACATGGAGTAGATCATCAAGAATAGAATACATTTTATTGTACCATCACATACGACAAAATATAGACAAGGAGAAAGAAATATACAAAATAAAAATGGCGCACTTATCGCTAAAATACAATTTCTTCCAGGCAACCTTTGGATGGATAGGAAAGTGGGCAATAAAACAATCCAGGTCAGTCGATGGTGCTCCATGAAAATAAATATACTATAAATATACGAATACATCATGTGTTCATAAAATATATAAAAAGTATACCTATACATCTATATAATTACATAATATACCTATACATATATAGATACATAATATAATACATTGCTACATATACATATACAATAAAATGAGATGTTCCAGATCTACAGGGTAAGGTTATCCTTTACTTGTCCTAATCCAGTCCACGTCTAGATCTAGTAAAAAAATTCAGAAATCGTATTTTTTCCAATTACGAAAGTCAATCATCCTCGCAAACAAAACCAAGTGGGTACTTTATTTTCATAAATTCCACTGAAAGTAAAAAATATATGTATGCCGGTTCTCAATAAATTATATTGTTAGTTAGTTTCACGGGGCTATGTCCGGTGTGCTGGGTCCTCCTCTTACTCCAGCCAACCTCATTAATCCCAGAATGCTTGCTAGCATTAAAAGGCTGCTGCCTTTTCAGGCTACTGCAGGCTTCCGGGACAGACGCCGGAAACTTGAGAAGCTGTGCCCGTTGATATGTCACATTTACACATTCCATAAATACATGCTGTGGAGTTTCATCTGCCTCAAAGCAACCTTAGTATAGAGGGCAATTTATCACACCTTTTGTCTATAACCTGCATTTCCACTAATTTTTTTTCTTTTATTAAGACGTAGCCATGTTTTAAATTGGCCAGGGGTATGTAGCACTTCCGATCCGCATACTGTTGTATTTGAGCCCTTTTTAGCTAGTTCATCTGCTAAATCATTTCCAAGTGAATTACTGTGACCCTTTATCCATTGAAGAGTTACTCTATTATTAATTGCAATGTGTCATGACCCACCAATATATTGTATCATCTATTTTGAAATATTGCTTACTATTATAATAAAAATATATAAAAATCAACTAAAATTACTACTACTACTATTATTTAAACTAAAATATCGCTTATCCGAGTACCTTACGAACCATCAAAAAAGTTTTAACCATATTTGGAGAGGCCCCGTATGTTATAAATATTGATGCTGTTACGAAGATAACATTTCAGAAAAGTAGGCGGTTTGCAAAGTAGTCATATTATGATACAGACTAAACGCGAAATAGACTTTCAAAAATTTAATAAGTAGACACTAGTGAACGAATGAACCAGAAGCCGCAAACAGTATTTACCATTTTTTTTTATTTCTTACATGTAAGGTTAAGGTTGAGCTATTTTTATAAATAAATAAATATATTATTGCATCGAAATGCATTATAAACGGTTAGTCCCGTTCTGCTGCAATCGTTAACACTTGCCAGTCTGCATCACGTGTCTCGCTGTTGTAACAACCGGATTTTTTTAAATTTCAGTACGCAATAAAATATATTAAAAAATTGATTTCATTGAAAACATTGATTCCTTAACACTTTTGATATGTGTAAAACCAGAAAGATACTTAATTGATCAAGCTGACTCCAGGGAACAACAATAGTGGAACTCTTTCGCTTTTGTAATCAAGACATTGGTGATATAATTATTCAAAATGTTCCGTTCCTTTCTGCGAATATATGCTTGCTGCTTATGTCCGCAGTATATACATGTTATCTAGAAACGGATAGTTTGCGTTTTTTTAATTTCAAATAACACTCATCGAACTTTAAAGTCTCTCACGAAGAAAGTAACCCACGCTGTTCTCACGCCCATTGTTTTGATTGAGCATAACACTAATACTGCCAAAAGAATTTGTTAAAAAAGCAAGTTTAAAATCAGATTTACTTTCGTTACAACAGCTCTGTGCTGGTGGTGGCGAGAAATGTACTAAGGAGCATAAACTAGTTATTTTTGTAGGATAATAAAAATGCGTTAAATATTATTATTATTCCCATTAATTATCTTACCACGGTTAAGATGTATGCTTGTTACGTCCGTAGTATCGGCGAGGATCGAACTCAGTCCGCTTGGATTAAAGCCGACATCTCAACCTATGAGCTAAACGAGCCTTAATAATGAACACGAGTTATAAATCATTAATAAAAAGGCTGTTATCAACAATCAATAAAAGTAAGTTGTTTTAACACCAAAACACTTATCGTGAATAAAAAATCGACTCAATTTATTGTAACTTTATTAACTTTAAAAAAAAAAGATCATACAATTGCAATAATAATGCCAGCCGTGCTAGTCTACTGAGTAAAACTTCAACATTCTTATCCATTCGATCGTAACTCTTAATCTAGTAAGGCTACCCTTAAATCTACCACTTCCGCTCTTAAGTATGGGCCAAAAACTCCAGTTTTATGCAGCATGTTAAAAATGATACAATTGCGAATTATGACTATTATTTAATATAAAAAGTAATATAACTATCAATATAAGAAAGACCATCAGTCTAAGACAGAGTTTTGAATTTTGAACAATCTAGTTTTACCTGTGTTATCGACATTTTTATTATCATTCGTCACGAAACTGCATAAATCAAAGAGTATCTATTATTGCTTTGCATTCCTTAAGCATTTTGAAAAAATGAATTAGATTAACAACCTTACAATAAAAATAAATATTTATTATATATAGAGTAATAAACACTATTGACATTGATAAAAAATTGTATAATCCCATTCAAATGTTAACTTAAATACTAACCTTTTGGAGTTTTATTAAATGGCAACAAAAAAAGATAAATGACTACAAAAAAGATAAATGGCAACAAAAAAAGATAAATAGCAACAAAAAAAGATAAATGGCAACAAAAAAAGATAAATGACTACAAAAAAGATAAATGGCAACAAAAAAAGATAAATGGCAACAAAAAAAGATAAATGGTTAAAAAAGACATGTTATGGATATCGTTCATTATTAAAACTTCAGATCCACTTTGTATCGCGGCCTCCAACAGTCGATTGTAAAATGTAGGCTTCCTTGACTTGAATCTAGTTTGTCAACGGATTGCAAATGTGGAATTTCAATGACGCTAAACATAGGTTTAGCGACTATGCTAATGTTGATAGTTTGTAATTAGATGCGACCGTTATATTTACAACGTGAAATTTCACAAAACATATTCGCAAAAAAAACAATACAATAAGAAAAAAGCAATTGCTCCACGACTCCAAAAGGTCAAATAATGATTAATATTTTACTAACAACCAGTAAACACCATATAAATTATAATATAATAAAATAAAATATCACAACTACAAAAATATTGCAAGCGAATACACATTTTAAACTTAAATAAAACTACGCAGAATTAGTTTCTTCGCCTTTGGTTTAAGGTAGAAAACCATACACGAATAAATATCCTTTTAATTTCTTATGATATGCTAATGATATGATAAAAAATCTACAACTGGTTCCAGCCAGCCACCTGAGTTTACATTATAAATAATTATTATGTCTGCATATAACTAACATGCAATTCAATAGTAAATCTTACCTATATCACTACCATTATTCCATTAAGGCATAACTGAATTTATTAATATATTGTCAGAACTATCAGGAAGCATGGTTCTTCATTAGTAATTGATGCTTTTTATTGAGAATCCTAAGTAAGCTTATATAACAAAGATGACATACCGTCAGTATCGTTTGTTAAGACGAAACCCAATTATTTATAAGAGCACTGAGTTCAAACTACAAGATAAAAAGGAAATAATAATTGGCAAAAGCTTTAGGTGGCATATTAAGATAACCATTAAATTATTTTAACTAATGAAGTGAATTTATCATTTAAAATTTAA
Source organism: Calamotropha paludella (assembly GCA_927399485.1). Lineage (NCBI taxonomy): Eukaryota > Metazoa > Arthropoda > Insecta > Lepidoptera > Crambidae > Calamotropha > Calamotropha paludella. The sequence goes on along the minus strand of OV656805.1, from coordinate 21,309,619 downwards.
TTATTTATGTAAAGCGATCAATTTAATATTGATTGAGGCGGGGTCTCGCAAAGGCAAGATAACTACAAGATTAATTAATCCGTCAATATACAGCATGCAGTGATTCTCCGCAGTCGGAATAACATATCAATAGCAGATTGTAGAGAAATCTGCCACACCCCAATTGCGTTTTCTATCGACCAATAAATATGCGCGCCTGACGCGTTCGCCCGGCTGGATTATATTTTAAGTTGATAAGTTCAAACTAGCTGACCCGGTAACGCGTTGCTATGGTAACGTTAAAAGGGCGCACAGGCGGACAGACAAACACACAAAAACAACAAATTTGTGTTCTTAGATTATAGATTATAATCATACTTAAATAAACTATCACCTTCACTTACTAACCCGAACAAAACCCTATAATTTAGCGACTGCCCTAAGGGTGCTTTAGTGTCAATCCAGCCTGGCTGCTTGGTTTGGAAAGCTAATTATTGTGCATTGACCGAAGTTTATGTGGGTCAGTGTGGTTGTGACTCATGTGAATAGACCCAAAAAATACTGGTGAACAAGATAGGTCGTCATAAATTATGCAAAGGCGTTCGTAGCTAGACTGATAGGTACACAAAATTTCGTTTGAATATAAACATAAAACAGGAATTAAAATAAGGTTATATAGTAACACATTATATTTCGAGGGTAAAATATATGTCTCAAATCAAATTGAGATTCGTCTTAAATACTGCTTAAATATTTTTTTATGTATGCAATTTCGTAAAGGTCCACTTTTTAGAACTAGCAAAACTTCATGTAGAGTAAAATTTTGTCTGTCAAACCAATTCTTGAAATAAAATTGACAATAGCCGACTTGATGGAATGAGTTCCATAGAAAGTAGACCTTCGGCATACGATATGTAACACAATTGATCAGGTATACTGTATCTATTTAATGTATTACCTTAAATAATAGTAGTTTATGATACTGTTGCATAATAAGGGTTCTTATAACATGAGTGTGTTTTAAAAAAACGAGCCGTAGGCGAGTTTTTTTATAGTATCACACGAGTGTTATAAGACCAAGTTATGTACAGTGTCATACACTACTTTATCTACTCTCATACTATAATATGTAAAACAATATTGCAAATAAAACGCTGAATATAACAACAAATTTATTTAAATGTCAAATGTTGGCGCCAAGGTGCAAACATCAATTGCGCATGCGTGTTGCGTCGGTCGTCGAGGACTCGTTCATTGAAACCTTTTTAAAGTAGAGGTTCAACCTCCTTGGTCCAGCTGGAGGTTGTATAGGTGTATCGTTATGATAAAAAAGTTATATTATGTTACAGGTGTCCAAACAAGACCTGTATCGTAATGAAACTTTTTTTTTATTATTTTTGGCCTGTACGTAATGTTTGTCATAAGCATTTTGTTTTCAGTTTTAGAATCTTTGTATTATAGTATTAGAGTAGATAAAAATTATTAATTAACACCCACTACCCATTACTTACCCCAGAACTTACAGAATTATAATCTTTGTATACTTTTATACTGTTTTATCCACATCAAACTTCGTAACTTATTACATCAAAATGGGCAAAACATTAACTATACAAACTATTTATAAGGAAATAAAAAATATAACATTTACAATATGTAAAATACGCTTTGAAATCAAATATGTACTTGAATACAATCGAATACTTATTAAACTATCTGGTTAATTGTGCTACACAACTTGTAATACGACTTACTTATTGTATAAGAGTGATAATTTAAAATTAAATTTCGATTATTATTTTATATAGTTTTCCATCTATTTATAATACCCTATAACGTTACATGGCGGCGATAACAATTCCATTAAGTTTCTATATGTACATAAAAATTAAAAATAATAATTTTAGCGAATATAAATTTGAGTCTATGGAATAAAATTTGCCGAACAACGTTATAATTGACTAAATCCAGTAACATAAATGTTACTGAATTTGATTCTCCGATAAGCATTAACTGGATGACAATACTTAACAGAAACCTTAATGACGATAAAGTTGTTATAGTTTTAGCGACTCTGTCCTTCACGGGCAGACCCGCCATCCAGTACCTGTTTGTCGAAGTCATTTAAATACACTCCAATTAATAATTATTATCATTTCGTCGTAATACTTTTGACCTAATTCTACGTTATAACCAAGTGCACTTAATGAATTCTCACTACGTAATAGTTCCTTTCGTTAGATTTATTAGCATCCTTATTTAATAATGCTTAGAGTAAGCTCCCGCATATGTCATAAATATGCCAATAGTAAGAAGGCTTTATATAATATACATTACTATAGATATTATTAATAGTGACAAGTATCAATCAGATAATATGTTGTGTGACTTTTTCACTTAAAATACAAAATAATCAGAAAAAAGCTGCGTATAACATATTCGGAGGTTACTTAATTAATTTCGTATTGTCTCGCGTTAACAGCTGATGTGCTGTCATCAGTACACCTAGCGCAAATATTTTAAGGTTGACATTAAAATGAATGAGTACCAGGAAGAGTCATGGATTTTTAGGCTTAAATAGAAACAGTTACTGGAAGTTTTAATATAATTTAGTATAATACCCGCTACATAAGCTGAACCTGATTTCAGGTGTATTATTCAATTTCTGAGCAAGTTAATCGTTTATGGTTTGTTAAACTTACATAACGAGACCTGTGGCTATTTAAGATTAAATTTCTATTATAAGGATTGTGCTTAGAATTGCGCTAGCACCGTTTAGTGGACAGTGGTCGTGAGTCTCGTCGCATACTCGTTACAACGTTACGGACGGTTCCACGCGGGAAGCTAAGTACGTTTGTTGGCTCAAACAAGCAGCTAGTTCTCTTTCCAATCAACATCCACTTATGTGTCCACGCGTCAGTGCGTTGACCTATAAGTCCCTAACCAGAAATATGAGAATATAGGAAATTTTTCTTTACATTTCTGGTCAATACGTTAACGTTATTAACTTTAAATGATGTTAATAACGTTAAAGTTGTTAAAGAACAGTCGAAATATTAAAATTTAGAAACTGATTTATTCAACAAGTATCCTGACGTTTCTAACACTTACTAGATATCAATGTTTTGCAAGAAATGAGCTGCCTAATTCACCGTTATTATTGTGCCGTTAATTCGTGCCAATGGGCATAAATCTGTCAACTCATAGTTTGTAATAAAATTTAAATAAACAAAAGGTAATGGCAGTAAGAAGATCTTGAGTTAAAAAAATACATTTAACTAAGTAATTCGCGTAATTTTCTGTTCCTTCGATTAATAGGTCTTTTCAAGTTCTTTAACACTACAACGCTATAATTACTATTTTGTAAGGGGTAACAAGCATATACCCACCCTTCTATAATAATGCTGTTTAAAAAACGCTTATGGTACAATCGTAGGAGTAAATAAATTCAATTTTAAAACGTAAATCTGTTGAAACTTGTTCATTGTCAAAGTTGAACCAATTATTATTTTTAGAATTTTACTACTTAACATATAAATAAATTAATTGTATAACGTAGGTCAGTTAAAATTATTTCTCATGGTTTTCCTTCGGTGCTTCTACAAAGTGAAGTTATTTACTAGTATGTATTTTCGAACTACTACGAGGTTACAGATACATATTTCAAATTTTCGTGGATCGTTTGCTTTGGACGGACATTACAATTAACATTTTGTCAATATCAACGAGATGGCACAGGGGTATTGATATAGGATTTATATCATTATTAGATAGAAATATAATAAATTGGTGATTTGTATTTGGTGTCACGATTTTCTTAGTTGAACTTTTGTAACAATATAAACTTCAATATAAAAAAAAAATAGTACTTATCTTTATAGTTCGGAGTAATTTTTTCTTTTTCTTTTTGTGAGCTGTGACAATTTGAAAAAATCCATATCTTATTGAAAGCTTCCTCAAATAATATGAGGACTATTTTCGGAACATGGTTTTGGCAAAGTAATTTTTTGACCAAGCATGTTGTTTATAATAACATGTAAAATTTATTAATTCTTTCAAGCAATCTGCATAAAAAAAACTTAGATCGAAATCAGTCGAGCTGTTTCGCCGTATTACTTATATATTCCCATTGAAGCAAGATTTCGTAGCACTATAAGGTAAATCCTCAATTTACAGTTATACCACATGAAACAAATATATAAAATATCTACAGTTAAATAATTTATATCGATGTATGGAAGAACAACCTCCATCTGGATACATGTAGTTATATTATAAATTTTACTCATTTCTATCAACAACACGCTTGACCAAATTTTAGAGCTAGGACAAAATTGTCTTTACTAATTGAGGGCTATCTTTTCCATGACTTTGAATTTCTTCACACTGTCCCAGTAAAAAATATACTTCAAACAATCTGGATTCGTGTGGAAAACATATGCTTATGTTAATTATTGGTTGTTACTGTATTTGGCTAATCTTTATCACCTGTTTCTTAGTCGTTAATGGTTAGGCCGTTTAAAATGTCATCCAATTCATACTAAAACGTATGCCCCGATTTCGCTAATGTAAGCCAACAATTTAAGTATAAGTCTATAATCCACGGATCCTACTTATACGTGTGCATGTACAGCTAGCAATAAAAGGAGATTACCTCTAATTATTATCAACACTATCCTACTTGGCAGTAGCGAACGCTTCATTCTCAACATTTGTTTTGTCAATTTAAACCTACTTTCTTGCTAACTCTACATAAAATTATATTGTCTAGTACAGTAGGACTCGCCGATATAATGCACCACTAAAACTATAAACGAGTGTCTACAATGGAAGCATCAACAATTCATCAATTCCGTGAGTGCTAAAATACAAAATTGCCTAAGCTTAATAATTCAAATGCGTTACAATACGATTGTAGCACGATAAGATGGACTTTTCAACAGCTCACTAAGTTAAAAGAAAATAGCATATCTCTGCAAGGAATCTTGAAGGTGGCAAGAACACTTGCAGTTGAGGAGTCTACAGCAATCTGTCACAGTTATTTATAAGGATAATCATGTTTTATATTTCTTACAATCACACCAATTAGCCTAGACCAAAGTAAGCACTGTAAGGCTTGTGTTATGGATACTAGGTTAACGGATAGACATACATATATGATACATAGATATGTAATATTCATAGAAATATATAAAAACACCCATGACTCAGGTACAAATGTTCGTATTCATTATACAAACATCTGCCCCTTCCGGGATTTGAACCCAGGACCATCGGTGCGAAGGGCAGGATCACTACCGTTGCACCAAACGGTCGTCAAAAATAATCATGTTTTAGCGCTTTAATACATATGCAATTTTATGTAGCGATTTCTTTTCGCGAATGTTAAACTGGCTTTGTAAAATGTACTTCCACAAGTTTATACTTAACATTAACGCTAAACTAGATACTTTTCGCTTTATAGTAGAAAGCTGTAAAAAGGCAATCTTATCATGCCACAGGTATGATAAAGATCTAAATCGTTTGACAGTTATCGTTTGTCGTTTTGCAACATATACAATGGAAAGTGATACTTTACAAACGATTGTGATCTTTATGCCATAAATGGTCCATCTTTTACATTTTGATATAATGTTACACCCATGGTGTATACACAACCAGAGCTCACTAGAAATAACTCGTTCGCTTTGTTCATACGACAGTGGTGAAGTACACAGACGCTTATTAAACTATACATTAAATAGAATGGAAGAGTAACAAGATTGGAACGACATTCAGTCTTTGAAATCAGAGAAAATAAATATAAATTGTTCAATTATTTTGATCGATTTTTCGTTCAACTCGACACAATATTTTGTAAATAAATACTGTTAACCATAGTTACAACTAAGTTCCACCCTCAACTCGTATATTTTTAATTGAAATATTATGTTCATTTCAGTAAGTACTATCCGTTTGTATAATTTTGTTTTGTTCAGACTACAATATAAAAAAACGCGTGTGACCTAAGACTATTTTCTTACTCCCATTTTATATTCAAAATGATTTGAAATATAAATGGTGTTGAAAAAAATACAAGTCAGTCTGTGATTATATCTAGTTGTCAATAAAAATAAATTTTATACATTTAAACAATGTTAGGAAGAGCCTCAAGTCAGAATATCGAATTAAGGGTGGGTGATATTCTTTGTCAAAGGAAAGCATTCGCTAGTCGATCGCAAGTAAATGCGAATATCATTGTTTGTAGTGCTCAATAATATTTTTTTGAATAAAAATATTATTTAAAAAATAAGCATAATAGGTTGGACAATCTTTTAGATACCATTGTATCCTTGAGTATTAAAACATGATATACTCGATTAGTTAGATTAGATTAGTCGATTAGTTAGCATGCCGTATTAATAGATCCTTTGTGACTTAATCAAGATTTTTTTCATAGCAACCACGCAGCTATCTTTCATTTAATTTATTATTAACGTCCTATGTGCGTTCGAAGTTTATTTCATAGGTCTTCAATTTGAAAACCGATTCAAAGAGAGAAGGAATTATCATAATTATAAAGTCAAAAGTAATCTTACAATAATAGAAAACATATAAATATTATGCTTTTGAAAAGCTATAAATTTGATTAATACTTATCTACAGAGTTTCACAATTACAAAGACTCCAATTAAATGTTTTTTCTTTCAGTACTGAGACGAAAAGCTGAAACAAAAAAAAATTACTATTTGAAACTTCAGATTAGATTAACTATTATTTTATTTATTAAAAATGCTGAAACTAATCCTTACAATAGTTTTTCATTTGGGGATAATCAATTTTAAAGTTTAGCATGGAAATTCGATTGCCATACCAGAGGATCACTAGCGCAGTGACAGAAATTATTGGTCACATTATTGGAGCTTGCTAACTGTAAACATATTTCTTCTTGAAAAGTTTTCTGAGTTTTGTATTCCATCACATGGAGTTACTTCTCCAGTGTACTTTGCTAATTAGAGCGCTACAGTTCTACCTCTCCCACAAAATTATGTAGTTAATTAATTGGTTAATTAATTGGTTAATTAATTGTTTACAGTTAATTGGTTTTTACTCACCCAGCTACAGAGTGAGGGTTGTATATCACTGTGTAATAGTGTAAGTTTCTATGGGATAGAAATCTTTGCTGGCCATGTGAGATGCATTATGGACCATTTTGTAGCCCCATAAACTCATAGCTTCCTTGCATGCAGTCTGAAAATAAAATAAATGTAATATTAGGATCAATAGAGTCAGTTTCAGCCAGTACCAAATATCTTTGGAATAATGATTTTTGAATAATTTATCAGTTAGCCAAAAGACGTCCGTTGCTGGAAATAACACCCAGAAATAGGGGGATTTTACCATAATTTCACATTTTAAAGGCGCAGAGATCTCAATAAGAGACCATAATTCGGAAAAAGCTGCTGGTCTCTTTTTGATCTACAGGAAGTATATGGTAATTGCCTCCTGTAGCATTTAACACCCTTAAGTACGAAAGGTTGGTACAATTCTACTCTGCCGGACATTACACGGCAAAAAGTACTACTAGTAAAAAATTTGCCATTAGGAAAGTACTACATATAACAAAGTATGTAAATGAGTATTATAGTATTAGCAACAGAAAACAAAAAGCCTCATTTTTTTTCTAATATTGAATGTACTAAAACTTATTGTGACACGTTTACTTCGGCATAACAATAGCTTTGCTGAATATGGCAAAACCATCATGCTTGCTAACAATGTTAGGCATTAAACACTTATACAAATCATAATTTATATTTATAGGTAGTTACTAGCGGCCTGTCGCGGTTTCGCACGGGTGGACAAAATTCTTTAATTTTTTTCTTTTATTTAATATTTTTTCCGTTAGCGCCATCTAGCGTCCGGTAGACGAACTACTTGCGGTTAACGCGTTGCTATGGTTGGTACAATGAAAAAAGAGCGGGAAAAAGAGCGGACAGACAAACAACAAATTTGTGATCTTAGATCATAGATTTTGACATTGTTTTTTTTGATCTTTTATTCTATGTATGTATGTTTTTGATATTGACATTTAATTTAATTGTGAGACATTGAATTTAATTTTTAATTTTATTTGTATCTATGGGTTTTAATTATCCGAAATAAATTATTAATAATAATAATAATAATTTAGCATTTCTAAATAGAAAGAACTATGAATTGTTCCGCCTAATGACGAATATCGAAGGTGAAAATACGGCAACAAAACCTCAGGCAGAATGAAAACGGGTCAAACTAATTTAGGTCATGCGTCGATTGTGCGATAAACATTTTCAGGCGAACTGTTTGTATGCAATATGGCTACAAAAAATAGACAACCCAGTACTTACCCAAGGATATTAAGAGTTTTATCATTTTTAATATTAGAATGAATACAAAAAAATATAGTATTTATTGTTTAAAGACACTAAGATTCGATAACCCGTACAACATGTAATCTAATACAAAAAATATATTAACCCTTTGCACTCCTTTGTCGAGTGTGGCTCGACATTATGTATCTTACACCAACTCCTATGTCGATACAGACTCGACAATATAGTAACTATTTTTTTTTAAATAATTTAAATTACTAAATGTTTTTTTTTTCTTTTAAATACTTAATATAAACATAAAGACTGTCTGGTTCTAATCGGAAAATACAGGGAGGGAGAAAAGAGACAATATTGTATTGCGAAACTTGTGACAGGAAACCTGGCCTCCGTCCAGGAGAATGTTTCAAAAAGTTCCATACACTGAAAAATTTAAGTGAATAAGGCCATATTAAGTTCTTAATTTTATATATTTCTATGTATTTTGTACTCAAAAATAATTATACTAGATTTAAAAAATCTAAAAATCCCACGTTTTTCAATGTCTTAAAAAGAATAAAATAACCCTGCGGGGCAAAGCGAGGGGCCACTCAAAACGTGGGGGCGCATATTACTAAGAGGAGATTTTAAAGAGATGAATGACATGCATTGATGCCGATTATTGTAAAGATGCGCCCCCACGTTTTGAGTGGCCCCTCGCTTTACCCCGCAGGGTTATTTTATTCTTTTTAGGACATTGAAAAACGTGGGATTTTTAGATTTTTTAAATCTAGTATAATTATTTTATTCTTTTTAATTATTAACTCAACGAAGTAACCATGTGTTACGCAACAATCGGATAAGCCCCATACAAAAGTGAAAGTTGCCGAAAGTGGACCTGAAAGTGCATCTGGAAAGTTGCTTTAGAGTGCATTGTCATCGGGTTCTGAACTATCCTGAAAGTTTCAGCTTTCTAGCTTATCGGAAAGTGCCTCAAATTTAAGTTGCAAGATTTTGCCCGGACAGACAAACAAACAAATAAGAAAAGTGAGATAAGAAAAACGTGGTAATTATATGTTTTATACATTTTTGTTTAACCTTTTATTGAGACCTCTTTTTATTCCTTTCTTGTAAATTTATTAAGGAGTTACTAATAGGTAATTAAAACAAAATTAGGAGTTTAAAGGGTTAAACAAATATCAAACATTTTATTTCAATATTTCTATTTTAAGATATTAAATTTATAGAGCAAGGCATCATAGAGCGCATTTTAAAGCAAACTAACGCAAATATTATATTATAAATGCGAGTTTATACGACGAAACAGCTGCACCGATTTTGATGTCATTCGGTATAAAGATATATGAAATTACTTAATAATAAAAAAAAATTAATTGCACTAAAATCACAAAAAAACTATGTGAATCAGAATAATATTAAAGTTTTATATTAAATCAGTAATTAAGTAGAATAAAAATTAACCCAAACTAGGCAAGCATGTACCTTGGAAAAATAACTGGTCATTATATAGAGAAAAGCCTTAAATTTTTATTTATATAGAATTATAAATTTAAACGCGCGTTTAATGTTAAAGAATCATAGAATAGCAGGATCCAAAAATACTCCTAAATTATAATAAAAGCGATAACATTTTCATTGAAACTTGACATTTACAAGTGAAAATGTTGACGAGAATTGTATTAGACATAGCGCTAGCGCCACAAAGTCAACTTTCGCTTGGCTATCGACTGCATACAAATAACGTATCAAGTGTAACAGTCCCAGTAATTTCGAATATATCTTTTATTTGAATTTTAAATAAATAATTTGTTAATATTTCCAGTGTCTACCTGTTATCGTTATTATTACCGAGAAAAAAAAACTGGAAAAATCACGTTTGTTGTATGGGCGCCCCCTTAAATATTTATTTTATTTTAATTTTATTTTTTATTTGTAAATTAAATAATATAACTTAATATTTTGTGAATATTTCAAGTGTCTATCTATTGTCGTTATTAATATCGAGCAAAAACGAGCAAAACAATCATGTTTGTTGTATAGGAGTCCTTAAATATTTATTTTATTGTTTTTTAGTATTTGTTGTTATAATGGCAACAGAAATACATCATCTGTGAAAATTTCAACTATCTAGCTATCATCGATCATGAGATACAGCCTGGTGACGGACAAACAGACGTACGGACGGACAGCGGAGTCTTATTAATAGTCCCGTTTTACCCTTTTGTGTTCGGAACTCTAATAACTTTAAAACATGAAACCACGAGATATTCTGTAAAAATACTTAATAGACAGAAACCACTTGAATACTTGGTTCGACAGTACACATACTAAAATTGGAACAATACTACTTAAATAAAACTGCTATGTATAAAATAATATTTCTTTCACTCACACCAATTAGCCTAGCCCAAAGTAAGCACTGTAAGGCTAGGGTAACAGATAAAAATACATAATATATCATACATAAATAAATAATACCTTGCATTACTTTACCCAGGTACAAATGATCATATCATCACACAAACATCTGTCTCTTCCGGGACTCGATACCCAGGGCAGTGGGAGCGAAAGGCGCGGTATATTAGAATTAAACAAGCGTTTTAGTGTTTTAAGTAAAGTTTTCAGAATAAAGAGCTGTCGAATTTTAAGTAATATGAACAAAACAAAGCCCCTCTCTAACTGGAAAACCACTAATTGAAGTTAAAAAACAATACAATCTATGAGACAAATAAAAATTATTTTAGTCTTATAAATAGAGTTAGTTTTAATTACGATTTAAAATACGCCCTTAATAACAACCACACTAAAAGCCCTCAGGTAGGATTATTTAAATTTCAAAATTTTCAAGCAATTAGTGTGATATTCTGTGCCAGACGTCTTAACGACACGTCTATTAATCACTTCTGAGATCCCCCAAAAATATATTCACTTAGTATTGTATTAAAAACAGCAGTTCTAACATAACAGGTTTAAGAAAATAAATAGTAGATTGTAGGTAACAAATATACTTTTCAAATACATAGAATATACTAAATAAACAAAAGTACCTGCACTTCATCAACATAGTTGAAGAGCAAACTAGTCTTCCATTTAAAAGGCACGGCGCGAGAAACTCTGAAGGTCGAACTAACACCAGCTACTTCAACATTAGTGTGGGAATGCAAAAACTCCTCGACAGATGGTGTCACACCCAATCTCAAAAATTTCAAAACCTTATGTGCAGTACGATTAGGATCAAGTGCCAATTCTTCATACCTCAAAGCCCTGTAAAAATATTAAATTATAACTATCTTATAATAAACTACCCACCCAGCATGCTTTAGCCTTTCCAGGCATGAATACAACAAATTAGCAAAGTTTTGTCGCAATCCATCTAAAGCTTTTGTTGAGACAAACAAATAGCAATTCATTTTAATATATAGGAGGACAATTGGTTAAACTGTTTCATTTCATAAAAAGTAAATATGCTAGGTTAGGTATAATGAAAGAATGAGGTGAAAATAATAAGCATAAAAAATCATTGGATTAATATTTAAATATTTAAAATAAATAGCAGGCTTAATATAAACAAAATCAAAGTCACCCAAAATTTTGATAAATTTTTGCAGACAACTGTTTTAACCTAACCTCACCAATCATGTTTATTTCTATAGTATTTAGTTATTTTCATGGCCAAAAATATCTTGGTAAGATTTAGTTACAACTGTAGCCAGCAAAAAATATCTATTTACCCAAATCTACTATACTCAAATTGTTTAAAAGAAAGTTATTATCTGTAAGTTAGGCATTAGAATTGTGTCTATCGATAATATTTAGACAGTATGCATACAAAATTAATATCTGTATTTAATTCGATTTGTAACTTTCTTGCAACTTAGAGTGTGGTTCAGATACGTACAAAATATAAAGTGTAATATTCCAGTTAAATCCACAGTTGACCTATTGTGTATTTTTAAATATAGTATGAAGATCTTTTAAGTATGAAGATATTTTAAAACATTGGTACTCATAAAATGAACATTTGAGTTGAACATATTCCATTTTATGCATGAGATCAAACCTGTTTCTATTTTATTATTATTATACTAATTATTTATTAATTAACTAATTACTTATTTATTATACTAATTTTTCTTAAATACATTACAATTATACACTGGCATTTCTAACAAACTTGGAGTGATATTACAAAGCTACTTTTTGAAAGCTGTGTTTTCCAACTTGTCTACTTGTGTACTTCAGGAAAACAAAAGAGAAATTTATTCCTTTTGGATACATAGTTTTGTATTTAGATTTTACTTACATAATTCTGTTTGGATACTTTTCCATAAACCTACTAGCAGCTACATAGTCACTTATCATGTCAGCACAAACAAGCTGCGGTGACCAGCAATCTGGAGAAGGCTGGCAAAAAGACCGGTGCTGCCTTGACTGCATTACACCTCGAGGGTCACGCACAAGCAGCACTACTTTTAAATTAAGCCTGGAAGTTAAACAAAAATATATAAAATAACAAAGTTATGGCAAAGAGTAACCTAGCAACCACAAAATTGTTTCAAATACTTATAGTATTTTTTTTAAATGATGGTTGAATGAATTTATCTTCTCATCAAGGTTAAATCCTGATAAAGGTGAGGTTATTTAAAGTATTAACACTCTCTCTCAAATATTTCTGGCAAAACAGGTTGGCCAGACTCCATAACTGCCAAGGCTTTTACCCAGCCTGCTGATTTTCTTCAATACAGGTAGTATTTTAGAAAGTAGGTTACTTATTTTGTTTTATCAAACTGCCTTAATACTCTTCTAATATAAATAAATATATAAATTTCATGTGACAGTGTTTGACCGTGATGAACTTCAAAACTACCCAACAGATTTAGATGATTCTTTTTTAATTTTGCTGGATTAGTTCCCACTTAGAACATATGGACATATGCGGCTGCTTTGTAAAAGCTATCGCTATTCACTTGTGGTAAATTGTTTCAATGCATGGTTCTGAATTAACCAGAAGAAAGGGGCTGATAATTTAAGAAGAGATGAATATATTAGAATAAACTAGGTATATACAATTTCACAAATTACTGGAAATGAGTTTTTCGAGATAACAATTATTTGTCAGATATAATGTATTTCCTATGAATTATAAATATGTTGTTAATTATATTACATTTTTTTTTTAAATTATGTGGCATTTCTGTCTTTCTGAGGATCGCAAAATCAGCAAGATCAGCATCATTTAAACCATTTTCTCTTTATCAAATATTTTTATTCATTTTTACAATTTTGAAATGAGATTCTTCTTTGTTTGTGTACACCAAGCATTGACACAAATTTCACAGTCAATGTTTCTACTTTGTTAATGAAATGAAATTCATTTCACAGGAGTTTTACAATAATTTAAAATAAAAGTTACAAGTAGTCTATTTGGCATAAATAAATATGATCACTATTGTTTCTAGTAGATATATAGGTAAAAATGGTTTCTTCATGTTACTCCCCAAAAACCTACACTATTGAAGATAGCATGTCATTTGTTTAATAATCTAAATCATTAACCTCTGATATAAGGGGTTGAACAATACTTACTCTTTATCTTCAAGCAATTCCTCAATAAGTCTTAACCGGACTCGGACAACTTTCATACTCTGGAATGGGAACAGCTTACAAATCTTGGTTGTGAAGTCAGGATCAAGACATAATTCTTTGTTATATTTACAATGGTCCCATAGTCTTGTATTGTGGCTAAATGCATGCAAGTGCCCTTTGCCAAATTCAAAATACTCAGGCATACCATCATGGTTACATTTCATGAAATTCTTCATATACTTTAAAGCTTTATATGAGTAAGGCGGGCCTCTAATTTGTATAATGTCATACCACAAAAATGGCTCGTAATGGTAATAGTTTCCAGGCATGGCGTTCAAAAGTTCCCCAAAGAAGGTTGAGCCTGATCGCCAAGTAGAAACAATAAGGCTCCTTATGGGTGTTCCTCCCGTTTCCATTAGTAAATCCTCCAAACGATTGACGTCAGAGTTGGTAAAATTATAATTTGACAGTTCAAACCTTATTTTCGTACTAGTTTTTTCTAATATTTTGTCTATGTTAGGCGAACCATCGTAGGGATTTGTGGGTATTGGCTGCACAAGGTTGTCTTCCCCATCTTCGATTCTTAAATAATTTCTTATCGTTTTGCGACTATCGGAGGGCGGATGATAGTTCACGTTATCTGTATATCGACTTCCAGCAAGAATTAAGAGAACACTGAGGCCGAACGCGAAACATATTGAATAAAAATTAAGTCTACGCAACATAACGCTAAAAATACGATCAAAATAGTTTGCTAACAAATATGCTTTTAGGAGTGATTGTAAAAGTTGGAAGTATTTGAAATAAGCACTACGAAGATTCACTCACTATCATTTTTTTTAGGTTTTTGACCACATTTCAGTCATAATTTCTCACTCCGCGTTTCCGCGGAAACACCGCATTGCACCTTAGCCGCCATCTTGCCCGATGTGTCAGTGTCAATGTCAAATAATTTTTTTCGCCCGTGTGTGTGTCGGTAACCTTCGGCAAGTTATTTAAAAATAAAACTCGATTTTACAAATCTTATGTAAATATAAATCAATGTGTATTTGTTCAGATGTGATAAAAACTTTGTTAAGTTGTTGTATGTATGCCACGGAATTAATTGATGTTAAGATACTCTATGAAAACGAAAGTCATCCCAAAGAATAACAAGAGGCCATGGTTAAATGAACGAACCAGAGGTTAAGCTACGATTCACAGTGGGGTGACAGTAACCTCGTTAATTTCAAGGCCACCAAAACACATGCGTGTCTTATCACTGCAAAAAGAAGATCCTTCCACCTCACTTCTACTTTCAAAGGTACATCTGTACCTGTGACAGGCTCGAGCTTCTTGGCGTGGAGTTGTCTTCAGACCTCAACTTCGGCGCCAACATCGAATACAAGGCTCAAATTACAGCTAAAAAACTGGGCGTCCTAAATAAGGTCAAACGATATTTCCCGCCGGGACAGCTTTAGACTCTCTACAAAGCTCAAGTCCGATCTTGCATGGAATATTGCAGCCACCTTTGGGACGGCTCAGTAAAATACCAACTTGCCGCACTAGACATGATTCAGCGCAGAGCTGAGAGACTCATCGGTAACAGCAAATTGGTGAAGAGCAAGCTTCACTCCTTAGCTCATCGCCACAAAATTGCCTGTCTGTCGGTCTTCTACAGACTGTACTTTGGAGAGTGTGCTCAAGAGCTGCATTTGCTCATACCACCATCTCCTTTTTTCCATCGGATATCCAGACGCATTGCGGGCTACCACCCTTTCTTGATTGCTATGCCTACCTATCACACCAACCGCTTCTCAACTTCTTTTATAATGCGCACAGCAATCTCCCTCCCTACGTCTGTATTTCCGAGAACTTATAATCCGTCTGCTTTCAGAGTCAGGGTGAATAGGCACCTTCTGTGTTAGCTCGTTTCATCTTGGATTCTGCCATGGCCCTGGCTGGGCTTGATTGGGATCAAGAGCGAACCCATCCTAAAAAAAAAATCATTGATGCCATACCTGTACACCTACACTGTAAACATTCACTTTCAGTGTGCTGTTAACGGAATAGCCAAAAACGTTTTTAAACACGATCTAAAACCATTTTAGTAATTTTAGTCAACTTCAGCAGTCAGCCCAGTGTTGTTCACGAACAAGGCTTTCAAATCGTACCATAAAATATGCCGAAAAAGATACCTAAAAAAACAAAAAAGTTATCTTAAAGTTAAAAAGTGAAAAGACATGAATTGCACTTACAAGGTTAAATTTTATCGTTAAAGGAAATTTTGGCTATTCTATGTATATGCAAATAAGTATCAAAATTAGTACCAAACAAAAGTTTCGATGAAGAAGTAACTTAAGAGAAATATAAAACATTCATGCATAATGGAATAATCCCATATATTCCATAATATCAGTGTCAGCCCATAAGCTGACATACGCTGAATTGGACACCCATTTGGTACAGACGTGGGGCATTAGTATAAGTTTTATTGCCTAGGTATTTAGCTGCAAGACGTTAATTAATTTAAATACCTAATTATTTACTATATTTGATTTTATTTCGTGAGTGTTTGCTGTTTTGTTTTGTATTTTTGCCTATCCTATGTCAGTGTGTCAAAAAAAGTGTCTATTATTATTATATCTCTACTGCTAAATCCCCCGGTATGTATATTTTTTAAGTATATTTATTGTTTTCTAAATAAAAGTTAATAAGCAGTGCCGGATTTACCATAGAAGCTGAAAAAGCTGAAGCTTAGGGCGGCAAAATTAGGGGGCGGCAAAATTGGTACAGAAAAAAGTAAGTAATAGTGCAGTAAAAATAAAGCTTTGCTTTTCTTAGCTTATAAATATACCCAAAAAGTTGTAAAAATAATCTTGAAACTAGATTATTCCCTAAAAAAGGAATTAACGTTATTGTAAATTAATTAATTAATTTTAGAGGTCAGTAGGGCCGGCAAAAATTTTATAGCTTTGGGGCGGCAAATGTGTAAATTCAGCACTGTTGATAAGTGTATGTCGAAAAGGTTTCAATGTTTCTTTAAGATTTTGTGTGTGTTTAAGATTTATTGCCGAAATATTTTTTTCTTATAAGTACATGCACTCAGCAGGTAAAATTGACAAATTTTCCAATTATCCCTACAGTTAGCCATAAATGGAAAAAACATCCAACTCCCTTGCCAGCAAGGATATATGAGAAGGGATTTGACAGCAGACTTTTTTCACAATTTCTTAACCGTCGTGTTTACGCAACGCAATCGAAGAATTTTCTTTTAAATATGGTGGTGGGTGATCACCATTCATCATCACTGTGTTTAGATGTAAGTATCAAGTACAAATGTAATATAAACTCCATGACTCCATGAGAATTTAGAATTGAGAGGATTCAGAAAAGGTTCTTGTGGCACTTGATTTACGCGGAAGGAGCAGCTAAAAAAATTAAATCCTATGAGGATAGACTTAAATATTTCAAGCTAAGCAGTTTAGAGAATCGCCGAGACCTACTAGATCTGTCCTTTTTCTTAAAGCTACTGACAAATGAAATAGATTGTCCTCAATTATTAGGCCTAGTGAATTTTAGAATCCCTTTCCATCATCCTCGCCACATTATCGAAAAACTGTTTGCGCCACCGCCGCGTAAGACGAACTTTGGTCAAAATTCTCCAATCTCGCGGCTTTGTAGAATTTACAATGAGCACAGTTCTCAGCTGGACATATCATATTCCTACGTAAGAAATCGGAGACTGTTTATTAACCTGCACCAAGACACAATTTAATTTTAAAAGAATAGATAAATTATTGTTCTAGTTGGGTGAACTATTTAATTAAGTGCATGTGGTGTTTGTCTGTAATAGATTGTACAATTAGATTATAAGTTTGTGTAATTTTAGTAAGTAAGAATAAATTGTAGCAGTCGTTGACAAACCTTATAAATAAATAAAAAAAAAATGACGCTTGTAATCAATCTTTATTTGAAATTACAAATCACAAAATTAACATAGATACAAAAGGAAAAAAATGTTTATACTTTATATCCGACTATATGCATTTTGCCAATAGTTTCACCAAGAAAGAACCAGAGACCGACTTCGATACCGACCAAGATCAACAACCAAGCTTGTCTTACTGTAAGATGTTTGAAGCAGCCGCTTTTGATGAATTCCTTCACCAGCAGCAGATCAGCTTGTAGTCTCTGAAAACAAATATAACCTTTTAAAAGCATTTCTGTTCAGCAGATTAAAATTAATGATGTTATCACGTCCTATGATGTACGGTATTTTAACTCCTTTGAGATACCCAACACCAAGGCATCACCTGGACACTGCAGACGATTATAATGTAACTGGACACATTGCTTGTCGGACGGAGAAAGAGGTTATATTACGGGGTTTGTCTGACCCGGCCACGCTTTGATGAGTCGGAGAAAATCCAGAAAAATGAAAATAAAATCATCAAAATTGATGAAGTAGTTTCGGAGTTCATCTCGGTCAACCAATCGGATTTGTGTGATTTGATAATGAGATTTCAAAGTCAAAGTCAACATTAAGGATTTACTGCATTTACGTGTAGTCCGATCAAAGTAAAGATTTCAAATAAGTACATAACAAAAATTCGCATAAAGCTGGAAATTGGTAGAAATCCTAGGGACATCAATACAAATAAAATGTTAAAAATCCCCACCGATCCCATGTACCCTAAAAAAGCAATTCAAGGCCAAATGTCCAAATTATTTGTTTTTTACATTTTATTGAAAATCGGTAAGTTTTATCATAAAAATAAGTCAATTGTCCTTAAATACTTTCCCCTAAGTATCACTATTTCTGAGAAATCGCAATTCTACAAGATCAAATGTATATTCTATATAATATGCACTTTTAATATTTTATATGCAATAATTTTTTTATACCGTGACATGAGTCCTGCTAGGGCATCGCATCATACGCCCTGTGAAACAACGCTACGATGTTAACATAATAGTGAGACATTTCTTTGGACCTACGTTTCAATAATTGTTGTGGTTGGTAATTCTGCAGAACGAATATTTTTTTATTTGTTTTTTGCAACTTTTGTAAATTTCCTAATATAGTTATCATATCTTGAAAGACACATATAACAGAGATTATAACCAAGATTAAGATTTAGAATCTGTGCTTATTTACCCAAAATGAACTTTTAATATTCTTGAAAATGCCAGATAAATTCCTAAAGTTAACGTTTTGCCTATAGTTTACGTAATCTTTGGCTATTTGGTTTGTGTTAGTGTTGCCAAAAAACGTTTTGTAACTGTAGATGATAGATAAACCAAATTGATCAGTTTTCAGTTGATCGGTTCAGTTGACAGGAATGGAATAAGGGGGTGATGGTTGCATGGATATAGCACTAAAAATACACCATTGGTAACCAGAAACATACTTGCATTTCATTTTGGCTTGATGGAGGTGCCATTTCTAATTTGTAGAAACCTTTAGCAGCTTGAAGCTTCTTAGCTAGTTCCGATTTTCGAGCAATCTCCATTTTTTCTGTAATTATTTTTTTCATGTCAAGTCTAGATAAAATATCAATAATTTCATCGCTATAATGCAGGCAATAGTAAAGCAAGAATAATAGTATAGCAAGTATTGGTCACTCATGTGATGACAGGCCTTTATGAAAACTAGGTTATTTAAGATTTCCAACCGAACGGAATCACTATTACACCATCCAGCTTCTTTTAGTAATACCTTAATAAAATTACTTTTTGATACCTTTAATCAATTCCATTATCTTCTCTTTTTGTTCGGTTATTGTTGGTTTGTAAATTTCAGCTATGTCGTGGGCTAAAGCCGACCTAAAACCTGACAAGACAAAAAATATATAGTAACCAATACTATAAGGATATTAATATTCTTATTTGTTAAATATTGGAAGAACTGAATCCAATTTAAGTTAGTAAGACTTTGGGGGTTCATTATTATAATGTTGTTGCATCCGGGGGTCTCCCCGCCCTGGAGCAAAAACATAGAAAGAAAAAGAAAATAGAAAGATAGAGCGACAGAACGACAGAAAAGAGAGACTATAAGGATAATAAGTAACTCGAGTATAAAGAGATGGTGGATACACATTGTAGCACCACATAAATGTTGTCCAGAATAAACACAGAGCCGAAATGCAAAGTTGGTGGAATACAAACAAGCAAAATACAAGCAACCGCATTAGCTCCTGATTATGCTATGTGTATGGACGAAACATGAGTAGAGTAGTTGGTGGAAGTGCAAGGTGTGTCGGTGTTTGCGATATTTGCATTTAGTTTTGGTGCATTTTGCTTGTTTTTGCGGAAGTAGGCTACATATTTTTTTTAATAACACAAGAATATTTTTGATCAGCCACTCGATGATTGGCCTTACTACTACAATTTGTTTATTCCTATGCTATTGAGCTTTCGATAGGTTAAATAGAATGCAACTACAGAAGCTCTTTGGGAAGTACCTGCGATCGATCGATTCTGAGTCGATTTTCGACAGAACTAATTAAATTATTCCGCATTTGTTGCCATATATTAACACATTAAATGCCATCACGATTTCTTTGCTGGACACAGCGATGCCGATCTTTAAACAATGCAGCCCCAAGTCGCTGCCTTTTAAATAATTTGGTGCAAAGACGTTTTGTGCAACGGTAGCAATCCTGCCTTTCGCACCGACGCACAGTGGGTCCAAACAGCAATTTGTGTGACTTAGGGTCCAAAGTTAATGCAGATGTATAGAGCTCATTGACCTTAATAATTGTTGATATGGACGCTTTTTTCTAATCCTTATAGTTAGGACGAAAAATAATAGTTTGTTTTTTTTTGGATGGAGCGGAACAAATAAAATTACATTCTTGCCTAGCCATAGCAGATGTTCCTTTGATACTTTTTCTCCATATAGCTTGTGTAGCCTACTATCGAGTAATGCTATGAACTTACGCAATAAGTTGCAGTTCTGCCAGAATTAGCCAATGTAGTGAGTCGAAAATGCAATTTGGGTGAGTTAGAGACCTATTTCTCTTTTTACATTTTTGCTAATGCAAACAGATAGAGCTCATTAATCTAGATAATAGTTGCCCAATACACTTTTTTCTAATTTTTATAGTTTGGAAAAAAAATAGTTTGTTCTTTTTTGGGAAATGAAATTATATTCCCCTACTTGCCCCGCTTTGAAACTTTATTTTACTTATACTTAGTATAGTAAGCTACCGAATGATGCTATAAACATTTGCGACTATTTGCGACTTTTTGAGAAAATGGATCGGAAGTATGAAAAATAATCCTTAGTAATCTTTTTACTTCAGTAAGATATTTTATGTCAAATTTAACTGTGCTCCTGGTTTTTTTAATCTTGTGTAATCAACAATCAGATGATGTTTTAGTAATATATGTTATTTACGGGATTGCTACCATGTACAAACAGCAACACTCTTAACTGCCCCTTCAAGACCCAACAGACAGAAAGGTAGAAAGAGATGAAATTATGTTTCTCATGACAACTTCATAACAAAAACTAAAGTTTTTATGACATAATATCTTTGTGTGTGTGGTGTGTCTCTTGGCGCCAGAGAACTGTCACTGCTTGACGCAGAGTCTTGACATATCTGATGACGTGCTTTCAGTTGTTGCCGCTCTTCCAACACAAAGAGCAACGGCAACGTCGCATGCTTTTGGATGAAATAATGATAAAATTTAATTTTACTTATTCTGCATCCATAGACTTAGAAAGGTATAGATGCAGCAAACAAATAATAATAAAGATTTCTTACACTTGCATTATAAAAAAATATTATTAATATTATATTACTCAAATAAAACATATACTAACTTAACAAATAAACAAATCGAAATAGCGCATAAATATTGTGATTTTTTATTACACCAACATTTGTCCTTACCGGGACTCTAACTCAAAATCTTTTCTGATTATGTTAGTAGGATCATTGCCAAACTCGACCTCATTATGTAGTTTGTCCTTAGCTCTTATTCCACCACGCATATGGTTGCCTCCTATTTAAAATATAAAGTAATAATTTTTCAGACATGCGGTAATCTATTCAATTCTATGCGAATTTTATATCTGTGACAGCGTGTCTTTTTCTGTTCAAAAACCTCGTTGTTCGAAATGCAAAGATTAGAATGGTTTTAAGGTTCAAATGTGTCTTACTTTTAAATTTCAGGTTAACAAAAGTGAAGAAAGTAAACATTGAAAGGTAGACCGATATTTCTGCCAATAACAGCCTACCCGCAATTACTTCAGTCGCTCCGTGATCATGGCACTTGCAACAGTGCCGAAATATCGGAAACTCAATAACAAGGTACAAGGTAGCAATCGCGTAAATAACATATATTACTTCAATAAATTTTACAAAAAGCTTCAACATCTACGTTTACACTTCGAAAACCTTCTGGGCTATAGACAAAAACGAAGACGTGTCGAACCTTTAAATAAGTCTATGTCATTATCCCCCGGAGAACTGAATGCTGTTACTGTTGCGAGTTTGAGTAGCTGCGGGAATGAAGACGTTGGAAAATTTATGAACCATTTACTAAATCACCCAGAAGATATAGAAAAAGTTAAGGATTGTTTAAGATCAAGTTAAGTAAAATATACTGAATATTCACCTGACAAAGCACTGGCTTTAATAGTTTCACTGAAATTAAGTAAATGGCAGTATATCAATTTAAGAGAGTCAGCAAGTGAAAGTGGGTCCCATTTATACCCCTCATATTACAAAATCAAACAAGTGAAGTCAAAATGTTATCCAGCAAAAGAAGATGTCATTATAAAAGAAGACGGAGCAACTATTAAACTGCAAGCTTTACTCAACTTGACGGTAACAAGACTTTTGGATGTACTAGCTTTAGACTTGGATTCGTCAACAGATTTATTGCTTATTAGCAAGTGGGGCTTTGATGGAGCTTCAGGTCAAAGCAATTACAAACAAAAGTCTGAAACAGAATTGGACGATTCTAGTGTTATCATGGCTAGTTTAGTTCCAATAAGACTACAACAACGTGATGGAACAATTGTTTGGGAAAACGATCGACCCTCATCAACGTTTTTCTGCCGACCAATTATGTTCAAATTTACAAAGGAAACCAAGTCAACAGTAGCAGCCATAAAATATAGTGTAACAGAAGAAATTGGAAGCTTGCAGCCATCAAGAATCCAGCAAGTAAAAGTCGAGCATCAGTTACATATGACAATAATTGACGGCAAAATAACATCAATTTTGCCAGATACACCTTCAGCAGTTTGCGATATTTGTAAAGCAAAGCCATCTGACATGAACAACCTAGAATCCATTGTCCGACGGGAGAACAATGAAGATATATTCCAGTACGGATTATCGCCACTACATGCCTAAGATAAGATGTATGGAGTGCTTACTCCATATCGGTAAGAACTGTTTTCATTAAATTAGTCATCTTTATATAATCACGTGACATTTTCTGTTAGATTTTTGATAAACATTTTAGATGACGTTTAATTTTCTTTTCTTTTGGCTTTCGCTTGGATTTCAAAAAATGGAGCTTTAGAGGCGAGGATAAAGACCAAAAAGTGTGCCATACAGCAAGCTTTTAAGAAGGACTGTGGCTTACTCATAGATGTCGTCAAGCAAGGAGTAGGCACGACTAATGATGGCAATACTGCCAGAAGATTTTTCAGAGATGCGGACACAACAGCCCACATCACAGGTATAGATAAGGATTTGGTAGAAAGGTTTCACGTGATTCTTCAGACTTTTGCGTCTGGAGAACGCGTGGAGCTGACTAAGTTCTCCAAATTTTCTAAGGATACCGCAGAGTTGTATGTAAAATTATATCCTTGGTACTATATGCCTTCCAGTGTGCATAAATTGTTGGTACATGGAACGGATATAATACAACATTTTGGTGTTATACCTATCGGTACATTGTCGGAAGAGGCAGCAGAAGCTTTATTACGAATAAAGACTTCCGAAAATTTATAGAGAGCCATTCTAGAAAAGTAAGTAGAATAGCGACAAATGAGGATATTTTAAATAACTTGCTATTGTCGTCTGATCCGAAGATCACTTGTCTAAGACCTCGAATGGTTAACAAAAACCCAATGGTTCTCTCGCCAAAAGTCAGAGAGCTTCTGGTGAGTTTTCCTACAGAATCCGAAATAGAGTTTATTGATGTAGATAATTTACAAGATAGTCATAGCGATAGTGAATAAGTTTGTTTTAGATTTTAAGTTAGTTTTCATTCTGTTTGTTTTCTATGAATTTGTATACAATATGTACAAACAGCAACAATCTTAACTGCCCCTGTCACGTGACTACCAACTTTTTGAAAGAAAGTGAGAATAGATGTATGACGTCTTCATAAATGTCAGTTTTATTGTAGATGTGTGTGTAACGTTACAAAGTTTTAAAATGAACCATAATAACTGAAACTAATACTTTTTTCTAAGACCCTAATGAGTTTCGCATCAAAAAGGTGGGATTGTTTCAATTCAATAATAAGAGTAATGTCAGAATAATCATTGTCAAATTTTTCCGGTCGCTCGTTTGGAATAATTGGTTTTATCTTTTTGTTTTAGTTCTTTCCTTTCTTTTAATTTAAATTCTTTAAAAAAATGCCGGCCCGACTATCTTACTTTGAGAGGGTGAGAATTGTAACTTTAAGACTAACTGGTATGGGAGTTGTGGAGATCTCGCGGCAGTTAGGTATTCATGTAAATAAATTTCACATCACGTAAAACACTTTTCCGTACACAGAAATAACGTTTGTAGACACCAGCTGTTTCTATTTGTAGAGAAGGTCGGTAAGCCAGTGGATCCAGTGGTTCGAAGAAGAAGGTGACGAGGCTCTTTGAGACCGTCCTCGCGGGGCGAGAGCCCGGGTGACTACGGAGGCGGAGGATGCAACCATTAAAAAGCCACTCACTCTGAAGATCCCTTCCACCGCACTCGCGATTCAGCGGTTCAGTACCGTGTATGTTTGACACGGTCAAAATGTGATTTATTTTAAATTTTAGTATGAAATACGACGGATTCAGCACTAAAGTATTATTTTATCTTTAATTGCAGATATCAATGCAAACAGTGCGGCGTAGGCTAAATGAAGTTGGCCTACACCATTACATACGAGGGCTGCACTAAAAGTATCGGGAATGGAATATTTCCACTGTTCCTGTCATATTAAAATCTTTTTAATTGAAAACTCCTTGGTTTCAAAAATCGAAACCCATTTATTTATTTTAAAAAAAGGTTCTCGGTCTAGTCACAAGGTCTTGTCAAACTTGTTTAGTCGTTGAGAAAATGGAATTGACTAGAGAAAAATCACTTTCGAAGTGGTTTAACACAAAAACAGTGTGTTGATCGGATGCTTCTGCATTTGGTGATGAAGCCCCACCCAAAACCACAATTTATCGCTGGTTTGCTGAATTTTAACGTAGACGTGTCAAGCTCAGTGATGTTCCCCGTCAAGGTCGTCCAAAAACTGCAGTCACCCAAGAAAAGTTGATGCTGTGCGTACGCTGATTGAGGAAGATCGATATGTGACATACCGCGAAATTCAGGCAACTTTAAACATTGGCATGAGTCAAATACAAATAATCTTGCATGAACAATTAGGTGTAAAAAAGTTGTTTTCCCGATGGATACCGCATTCGCTCTGTGAAAAGCAAAAAGCGGCTCGCGTTACTTGGTGCGTCAGAACTCTCGAAAAATTCCACGCAGGATCCTCAAATGCTGTATACAACATCATATCAGGTGACGAATCCTGGATATACGCGTACGAACCCGCAACAAAAAACCAGTCACGAGTTAGGGTGTTCGAAAATGAGTTAAAGCCAACAAAAATTGTTCGTTCACGGAGTGTTGCAAAAAAAATGGTGGCCACGTTTGTCTCCAAAACCGGCCATGTTGTGACTATTTCTCTTGAGGGACAAAGAACGGTAAATGCAGAATGGTATGCTAGCATTTGTTTGCCACAGGTCTTTTCTTAACTCCGTAAAGAGAACTGCAACCGCCGGATCATCCTCCATCACGACAATGCGAGTTCTCACACCGCGCACAGAACAAAAGAGTTTTTGTTCACATGAAGAAGCTGTGGACGCCTACAAAAAGGCCATTTTGGAGACCCCAACTTCCAAATGGAATGGTTGCTTCAATGATTGGTTCTATCGTATGGAAAAATGTGTCAAATTTCGCGGAGAATACTTCAAAAAGCAATAAATACATTTTTAAATAGTAATGTCAGTTCCTTGATTCCCGAAATTTTCAGTGCCGCCCTCGTACCAGCCTGAAAATTGCCCCTTACACAACAGTTTTTTATTACTGTTGGTCCCAGTTGTCTTCGTATGATAGCGACTTTTAAAAGGCAGAAGGCACAAACGGTTGGTCCTTCATAAAAATGTATGAACATTGTTATGAAGTGGTAATAATATATTTTTACTGAAAAGCTTATTGGTTTTTAAAATTACCAGGACTAATACTAAGCAAACAGTCTGCCTAATAAGGCAGAATGTTTGCTTCGGCATATCGTTCATTTTTGCGGCGATATAAAATTTTTTTGCCGTTCTTGTCCGACAACAATTTTTCGTCGACAAATATTACGATATTATCCGTCCAATCAAAATTATAATATTGAAGACAAAAGGCGATTCTATCTTCTTTGTGCTTTTGTGTAAGTAAGGTTTTTAAAGTTTATAATTATATATTGCTACAAAAAAAGTGTTGGTTTTTTATTTTACTTTTAGTCAGACTGGCGAACAAATTATTTACGCGCTTTGCGCTCAAACATTATAGCAAAAGAATAGGTGTATTTAATAAAATATTATTTCATATTGCACTACAAAAATTGCAATTTTTACTTTCTTCACTTCACTCGTTAACCTGAAATTTAAAAGCAAGACACATTTTGAACCTTAAAATCATTCTAATCTTTGCATTTCGTACACCGAGGTTTTTGAACAGAAAAAGACACGCTGTCACAGATATAAAATACGAGTAGAATTGAATAGATTACCGCATGTCTGAAAAATTATTACTTTATATTTTAAATAGGAGGCAACCATATGCGTGGTGGAATAAGAGCTAAGGACAAACTACATAATGAGGTCGAGTTTGGCAATGATCCTACTAACATAATCAGAAAAGATTTTGAGTTAGAGTCCCGGTAAGGACAAATGTTGGTGTAATAAAAAATCACAATATTTATGCGCTATTTCGATTTGTTTATTTGTTAAGTTAGTATATGTTTTATTTGAGTAATATAATATTAATAATATTTTTTTATAATGCAAGTGTAAGAAATCTTTATTATTATTTGTTTGCTGCATCTATACCTTTCTAAGTCTATAGATGCAGAATAAGTAAAATTAAATTTTATCATTATTTCATCCAAAGCATGCGACGTTGCCGTTGCTCTTTGTTTTGGAAGAGCGGCAACAACTGAAAGCACGTCATCAGACATGTCAAGACTCTGCGTCAAGCAGTGACAGTTCTCTGGCGCCAAGAGACACACACCACACACACAAAGATATTATGTCATAAAAACTTTATTTTTTGTTATGAAGTTGTCATGAGAAAAATAATTTCATCTCTTTCTACCTTTCTGTCTGTTGGGTCTTCAACGGGCAGTTAAGAGTGTTGCTGTTTGTACATAGTTGTAAGTTCTTTGTTTAAAACTTCACGATCTCATTAAAAAGTTAGAAGCACTTATATAATTAGCTTTAAGTATATTTGTGTATTTTAATTATTTATATTTCTGTTACTAGGTTCTTATCATTTTATTCAAAAATTTCAACTTTACGAACCAATGGCATTGTGTTCAACTATAGGAATGGTTGTGCATGCTAGATTGAATAAATACGTTTTTGATTCAAATTTGTTTTTAAATAATTCTCCAAACAATTTTCCTACAAGATTTGTAACTTTATGCATATATTCATAGCATCAAAACACAACATTTTATACGGATTTTTGCGCATATTTTATTTTTATTTTATATTTAATCCTGACGTTTCGACTCCTTTACAGGAGCCGTGATCACAGGATGACTAAGCTGATGGTTGTCATGTATTTTCTACTACCTTCACAATATTTTAATCGGGCACGTTCCTAATTATTAAATTATTTTATATAAATCAAATTGTTTTATTTTTACACATTATTGAGTTATTTAATTAATTCTCACTACGATTACATTGTATACTACTAAGTCTACTACCAGTTCGGAAATTGGGAGGGCCTTCCGAGAAGAACTGGCGAAAGAAACTCGGGCAGGGGGACCGACCTCCATCTTACTGTTTAATTATTTGCAAAAAGAGCTAACTACATCATCAGGTCTTGCAGTGTGTGATTTTGTAGGTATTAATTTATTAATTATGGGGTCCCAAGCAGGTGGAACGCTCCAACCTTCGTCTCTATTGAAATTAGGATGTTTCCTGATTTCAATAGCCTCGCGTAGCATCCTAGGAACAAATCTTTGTTCTCTAGCGAGAATTTGTGGTTTATCGAAACAAATGTAGTGGTTTGGCCCCTCAAAAGCATGCTCAAATGCTGTAAAGGAGTCGAAACGTCAGGATTAAATATAAAATAAAAATAAAATATGCGCAAAAATCCGTAAAAAAGTGTTTTATTCTGATGTGTAATGTGCGCGTAAGTGTAAGAACTAAATTTTATTGCATGTTTGAGACATCAAATTATTTACTATACACGGTTTTAAACCCGAAAGCACAGTTAAATTTCATATAAAATATCTTACTGAAGTAAAAAGATTACTAAGGATTATTTTTCATACTTCCGATCCATTTTCTCAAAAAGTCGCAAATAGTCGCAAATGTTTATAGCATCATTCGGTAGCTTACTATACTAAGTATAAGTAAAATAAAGTTTCAAAGCGGGGCAAGTAGGGGAATATAATTTCATTTCCCAAAAAAGAACAAACTATTTTTTTTCCAAACTATAAAAATTAGAAAAAAGTGTATTGGGCAACTATTATCTAGATTAATGAGCTCTATCTGTTTGCATTAGCAAAAATGTAAAAAGAGAAATAGGTCTCTAACTCACCCAAATTGCATTTTCGACTCACTACATTGGCTAATTCTGGCAGAACTGCAACTTATTGCGTAAATTCATAGCATTACTCGATAGTAGACTACACAAGCTATATGGAGAAAAAGTTTCAAAGGAACATCTGCTATGGCTAGGCAAGAATGTTATTTTATTTGTTCCGCTCCATACAAAAAAAAACAAACTATTATTTTTCGTCCTAACTATAAGGATTAGAAAAAACGCGTCCATATCAATAATTATTAAGGTCAATGAGCTCTATACATCTGCATTAACTCTGGACCCTAAGTCACACAAATTGCTGTTTGGACCCACTGTGCGACGGCGACGGCGACGACGACGCTGCGACGGTCCTGGGTTCGAGTTCCGGAAGGCAACATCTGTCATGTTTTCGTGGTGATTTGTACCCGAATTATGGGTGTTTTCTCTATTTATATACATACTAAATATATATGGATCATATGTGTATGTACGAGTATATCCGTTACCCTAGTATCCATAGCAGAGCCTAGTTTGGGCTATGATAATTGGTGTCAATGTAAGAAATATAAGGTAATAATAATGATAGTCATTTGTACGATAATGACGAAGTCAATGAGGAACAGCAACATGCCAATACTTATGACAGTGCTGATAATTTTGAAGAGGCTTAAAATAAGCTGCGTGCCGAGGAAGCAGTTTTACAGCAATTGCACGTACTTTGGTTTAAAAATAATTTGTTCAATGTAACGCAAGTAAGTATTTTTTAGTGTACCTATCAAAAGGCTTGTAAGTTAAACCAAGGTTGTAAGTTAAATAAACGCAAGTTAATATACTTAATATTGTTAAAAATATCGAGAAATATAGAAAGATGGTGACACGGCGCAAAAATATATTCAATAATTCATGCACTATATCACAAGCCCTATTTAAGTCGAATTATTCCACTACGCGGACTTGACCGCCTCACACTTGTCAGGCAAAGTATAGTACCTGATATTTAGAGGTGTAATTAGCCCACTTATCCGATTGGTGGGTTGGGTTGGCACCAAAAATAACTTAGGTAGGTAGGTGTACTCATGTTTTATTATAAATGTTTGTAAAAGAAAGAAATAAAAAAACATATCTAATATAAAAGCGTATTGTAAGTTTAACATTAAATTAAGGAATGAATGTTAAACTTATTGTTGCTGTGAAATTTATATCTAGTTAAAATGTAATAGACTGATAACATTGGATAATAGTACAGCAATATTGTTTAAAAAATCAGCTTTTTTTACACTTTATTGATGTACTACTTGATCGTGGAGGCAATCTGGTCGTAAGTCACAGAAGTTTAATCTATGATTTCTAACCAGATTCCTCCCAGATTGCTAGTGATATCTAGTACAAAGGGCAAATTTTACTGTAAAATTTTACTTTTTACCTTGCCCCACCAGTAAGTCGACTTAGGAGCGGGGCATCCTGGAATAATTGGACGTATTTCCATGGTAAGGATCCAACCCACAACTTACAACACAATAGAAAGTAGCATAAGTCTAAAATGACCCTTTGCTCTGACATTTTGCTACAGCTGTTTTGGTGACGTGAAAGGCCATTTTGGTATACTTACGTCAATTTAGGTGAAGTTGTGGGTTGGATCCTTACCATGGAAATACGTCCAATTGATCTGGATCAAATGGTGTGGAAACTAATATTAGTCTTTATGTCTAGTAGATGTTAGATACTTACGAATCAGCGCGTTGAAAATCTTTACGGGTTTTACTGCACTAGACATTTTATTAAAATTGTTGTCTCTTTATTTGAAATGGCATAACATGACAATTTTGACAACTCACTTCCTTTTTTAAAAACAAAGTTGGTAATTACATACTCTTTGGCCTTTTCAATCATCAGCATTACTAATTCAGGTACTTATTAGTAATTCCGTGACTTTGAATTAATTTTTAAAACCACCATTTTTTATTCTGATAGGTATTTTATAAGCTTTGATTTACCGTATCCAAATGGTAATGGAATTTTAATGTCTTTATAAACTTGATTATCGGCAACTTTTTTTTAACTTTTAGTGTGTGTTTGATTTTATAATGAAAATCGATTCTACTTTTTTATAAATATATTCAGTTTTCGGAAACAGTTTTGAGGCACAATGACGTATTCCAGAAGCCTTCCTTAGAAAATATAATACTTACACGTTAAAGTACCTTTTGAATAATTTGTGGTAAGATAAACAAGATAATCTATATGGACCACCAATTGTAATAATGGCGTAATTAAGAATTGAAAATGAGCGGATTTACAGTAATCGATATTAACAATAATTTACCTTTTTACAAAAAACAAAAAAATGAGCTTGCTTATCTTAGTTGTCCTTTAAAGTGTTTTCCTTCATCATCACTACATACACGGGTACGGTTAATGTTGAATTGTTTATAAGTAAGACTCTTATGTGCTGTTGCAATCGCTCTAAATGCCTTGCCGACCTATGGTTTATAGGGCGGCAAGCCACGTGCCTACACGCTAAGCGTGTTCACGGCACTGCATATTGAAATCTATGGTCACACCATGTGTGTTCACTGGCACTGAATAAAGCTAAATTCTTTATACGGTTATTTTTCGTCTTTAACGGTGCTTGCTAGTAAGTCTTCCATCTGATATGCAGAACAGCGACCGTTCGAGGGCGGAAGGGGTGAGTGTAGTGTATGAGTCACCTGCCCTTCTTATTGTAAGATGCTAATAAAGAACGAATAATAAATCGTACGTCTAGAGAAACACTTATTTTAATTGTGCTCTCCCGGTCTCCACATTGCATGGCGACCCTGCCAGTGCTGCCTATCGGCAGCGCTGTGCGGGTGGTTTGGATAAATTTAAATAATAATTTTTGGGAATTAATAAAAAGTGTAAAGATGAATATTATATAATGTGAAAAGAGACAATATGTTATATTAAGAGAGTAAAATTATCCAACAAAAATAAGTAAAAAGTGATAAAAATACACACGTAATCTTATTAATAAACAAAATTGTATTGACAGACACAATTTGTATGAGATATTGAGTTATTTTTTATTATTAAACAATCAATTTAAACAATCAAATAGTACAATTACAAATTAGAATTAATAAGATCGACGCCATGACTAAGTAATGATTGACAATGACAGCCATCCTTTTTAACGCGGGAACAAACATAGATTATAAATATCACATTCCGTAACATCCTCTCTGTTTACATAAGACTATGACTCCATCTCATAGTCTTGTAGGTATCTTGGCATACAGCGAACACGTTGAATTCTTCGAGGCTCATTGAACGTCTGGTCCTCTACGGTGGTTTGAACTCCTGGACTATTCATACATGTTGACTCAGAATGCCTATCCTCTACATGTGGTGATAGTTGGAAACCTGTGTGTTGGTTACCTGAAAAGGAAGATTCACAGTGCAACTTATCTTGTGTTGTTTTGTTCACCGAAGTGGTCTTAAACAGTTTATCACTGAAAGCTTTATGTATACGTTTTATATGTATTCTATTTCTTCTATACTCTTTGCCTTGAACATTTATAATGTAAGACCGATCATTTATTATTTTTGAGACTATACCATAATTCCATTTGTGGGTCAATTCTGGGTTCAACTGTACTACAACCTTTTGTCCAACCGATAGTTTACATAAATCTTTACTATTAAAATTATACTTCAGTGTTTTCTTTTCTTTCCTTTCCTTGATAAACTTTGGTACATTGGTAACAATCTTTCAGTTTCAGTTTCGGTTTCAGATATTTTAAAAGACAAGGTAGGCCATTTCTGGTTCTTCTTGAAAATAACTTCTGCACTGGACTTATATTGTCGGAATTATGAGGAGTATTTCTTAGATGCAATAAACTGAACCATATATCTTCATCAGATTTCATGCAACGAGATATCAATTTCTTTGCAATTTTAACAGTAGCTTCAGCTTTGCCATTAGATTTAGGGTAATGTGGCGATGAAGTGACATGCTCAAAGTTCCATTTCTTGGCAAAAAAATTAAAATCTTCATTAACAAAATTAGTAGCATTGTCAGTACATATTCGTTGAGGGATTCCATGTCTAGCAAAATTTTTTTTACAAATAGTAATTATTTCATTTCCACTCAGTGTTCTTAATTTATCTAATTCAAAATAGTCTGAATAATGGTCAACAGTAATTAAGAACTTGTGATTTTCAATTGAGAAAACATCCACATATTGGAATGGATATTTAGGAATATTGTGACTAATTATCGGCATTTTTTGTTGAAATGGAGCATCCTCCACACAAATTTTGCAAGTACCTATATATAGTTTGATGTCATTAGACATTCCTAGCCAAAACACATTTTGCCTGGCTAATCTCAGAGTACCTGAGATTCCTATATGACTTGTATGTAGCTTTTTCATAATTAGTTGTCTCAAAGAACTAGGTATTAAAACTTGGTCATTTCTTAATATAAGTCCATGTAATACTGTTAATTCATGCTTAAATTTGTAGTAACTGCGTAGTTCTAGAAATATATTTTGGAAAACCTCTTTCTATTAATATTTGTAGCTGTATGAATTCAGAGCTAGCAGCAGTTTCTTTTTTTTATGATTTCAATCAATTTATCAGAAATTTTTAGATATTTTATACATTTATAAATTTAAAAATCTTTTTTCCATTTATTTTATTTTCTAAATTATATGTAATTTTTATTTCCTCTGGGATAGGTGCTCTTGATAAAGTATCTGCAATTATGTTATTTTTTCCATTAATGAATTTTAATTCCACATTATATTTCTGTAAAGTTAGCATCATCATTTGTATTCTTTTGGGAGCTAGAATTAATGGTTTATTTAAGATATTGATTTATGGCTTATGGTCTGTCTTCACTATTATTTTAGAATTGCCTGCAATATATTGATTAAACCTTGTACAAGTAAACACAACTGCTAACATTTCCTTCTTAATCTGTGCATATTTTATTTCTGTTTTGTTTAAGCAGCGAGAAGCAAAACATATTACTTGTTTATCTTGATACAAGGCTGCTCCTAGACCAAATTCGCTAGCATCACATTCAATTACAACAGATTTATTGATATTAAAATATTTCAAAGCTGGAAGGTTACAAATTATATCTTTCAATTTATTGAATTCGGAATCTTCTAATTTAGTCCATGCAAAATTTTTATCCTTTCTAGTTAATTGTCTAAGATTATGTGTATGTTTACTGAGATTCTTTATAAACTTGCTGAGATATGTGATCATTCCAAGAAATCTTAACACATCTTTACTACATTTTGGTGTAGGCATATCTCTAATGCATTGAACTTTGGATTGATCTACCATTAAACCATCTTTAGTTAGGATGTGACCATAGAATTTTACACTATCTTGTAATAAATTTACTTTTTCAATATTTAGTTTGCAATTAATTTTTCTAAGTCTCTAAAATAACTGTTTTTACTTGTTATTGTGGTCTTTCACTGCTTGCTCTCTAGTATCACCAATCCCATATATTAAAATGTCATCAGCTATGATCTCAATACCTTTTAAGTCCTTTAGCAAGCTAGTCAGCCTTTGTTGGAATATCTCTGGAGATAAACAAAGACCGAATGGTAGCCGCAACCATCTGTAACGTCCAAAAGGGGTCCAAAATGTAGTTAGTTTACTACTTTCTTCAGATAAGCCTATTTGCCAAAAGCCTTTCTTTGTGTCAACTGTTGAGAAAACTTTAGCTTTACTTAGTTCAGGTAACATTTTTTCTAAAGTAGTGAATTGATAGTTCGGGCGTTTTAATGCTTTATTTAAAGGACTTTCGTAACAATTAAAATATTATTTACCCAATCAGTATGTTGGAGTTCTTTTTTTATAATTCCTTCTTTCTCTAATTTTTCTAATTCATCTTTTAATTTACTTTTCAATGCAACAGGAACTCGTCGTGCCGGTTGGATACTGGGTGGAATGGTATTGTCAACTTCAAGTGTCACTTCACCTGGTAAATTTCCATAACCTTCAAAAACATCTTTATATGTTTCCAAAATTTGGTTTACTTCCTGTTGTTCGGAAGTTGTTTTAACTATGTTACAATATTTTATAAGTCCTAATTTAAGACATGTAGTTTCTGATAATAATGGATTGTGGTCACCATCAACAATATGAAACTTTATTATATAATTTTGATTTTTATGTTGACATTTCATAATAGCAATATCATAATCAATCAAACATGAAAACATTTTAATTTATTTGTTGATGGTTGTAATTCTGTTAAATTTATCTCTCCTCTGATTTTCTTATAGTATTTCATACCCATAACACAAACTTGTGCACCAGTATCTAATGTACAATATATTGGAAGCCATCCTTTATAAGAATTGAATAATAAACTTGCTTCGGTATGACCTGATTTATTATTTTTTCGTATCTGTGATATTACAAAGCTGTCATCAGATGAATCTTCTTTTATTTCATTAACACTTTTTTGACGTGACAACGTCTTAAATTAGGTTGCGGCTGGGAGTCACTTATGAAAAAGTGTAACGCTCGGTAACGTTACGATGAGTCACCGAACGAGAGAGAGGCCCGCCGAATGCCTTGCGTCTCTCTCCCACTCAACTATGATCGGTCTGCCGCGCGCATTGTGCAATTTAATTATATTCATATCAATAAATATTCTACCGAGAAAAAGACGTTGTCACGTAAAATCTTCGCCCGTAAAACCGACTTTACAGGCAAAAAAAAAAAAAAAAAAAAAAAAAAACCATTTTTTTGTTGTATTTTTTACATACTTTTTAAAATTATTACGTCCATTACAGTACTCACATCTCTTTCCAAAGGCTGGACATATATTTTTGCTGAACTTATGTGATTTTCCACAAAATTTATATTTATTCTGTATATTAGAAATTTTATTTACCTCAATATTATCAGGTGTGCTTTTCATACCTTGTAATTGCTCTGTGGCAAGTTCTGATGATCTACATATATTTATTGTGTCTTGAAGTGTTAACGTAGCATGCCTTGATAGTTCTTTTTTAATATC
This sequence comes from Calamotropha paludella, assembly GCA_927399485.1. Taxonomy (NCBI): domain Eukaryota; kingdom Metazoa; phylum Arthropoda; class Insecta; order Lepidoptera; family Crambidae; genus Calamotropha; species Calamotropha paludella. The sequence continues at coordinate 21,273,647 of OV656805.1, read as the reverse complement.
ACTATCCCTGATTCCTACAATAACTTTATCTCGTAGCATATCATCTTCAAACAAACAAAAGTTGCATGGTTTTATTAGTTTTCTTAGTACAAGCAAATAATCACTGAAAGACTCAGACATTTCTTGGTTGCGAGCATTGAACATAAAACGAGAATAAACTACATTGTTCTTTTTTTCTAATGTTTCTTGAACCTTTTTTAAAATGTCTTCCTCTGATTTTTTTTCTGTTTCTGAAAGTCCAAACTCCATATATTTTTTCATAGCAGCTGTACCAATAGCGCTCAACAACAATCCTGCCCTAATTTCTTTTTTATCTTGTCCCCATTTGTTCATCTGAGTTGTAAGACAATAATTGATCCAACTATTTTTAAAAAATTCGTAATTTTCCTGTGGATCACCCGAGTTGATTTCCAAAGGCGGAGGCCAAGGTACATTCACTCTGCTTCTCATTTCATCTGCTTTGTTGGAGACTTTCATTTGATTTTGTAAAAGCACTAACTGTTCTTGTAAAGCTTTTATTATCTGATTTTGGGATTCTAATATCCCTCTCACTTCCTTGTTTTCCATTTCTGTTCACCGCTTTTCTGACACCATGTATTGAAAGACACAATTTGTATGAGATATTGAGTTATTCTTTATTATTAAACAATCAATTTTAACAATCAAATAGTACAATTACAAATTAGAATTAATAAGATCGACGCCATAACTAAGTAATGATTGACAATGACAGCCATCCTTTTTAACGCGGGAACAAACATAAATTATAAATATCACATTCCGTAACAAAAATAGAAACATTAAAAAATAAAATTACGACGTGACTTACATAAATTAACTTCATGTATATTAAATTTTACACTGGACTTAGTAAAGTTATTATTTTCTTCAAAACTGTACAAGTGCTTCAAAATTCAAAAGAACTAGTACGCCTAGAGAAACACTCGTTTTAATTGTGCTCTCCCGAACTCCACATTGCATGAGGGACCAATTATGAGCTTCGATACGAGTTTGCCCCGATTTATCAATGGAAATCAATTCTGCCGTTTACGCAAAACAATGAAATAGGCAGTAACTATACCTTCTAAGGCACGTAGCAGTCTCATTCTTTTTCCCAATAAGTTTATCTCAGATAGGGAATTTATCCATACATATTAATTAAACTTCATTAACAGTGTTGTATAATCTGTAACTAAGCATAAGTTAGTGGTCTGTACGAATGATGACTGTGAAATTAATAAAAGAGTTTACGTTGCAATATTAATCTCATTTCTAATGTATCTTTTGCCATTTCTTGCTTCAATAATGTAAGACCTAGGATTAAAATTTTACCTATTATTTTTCCAGGACACCAAAGCTTACTATTATTTTGAAATTTCTGAAACATTACAAACTGTCCTTCTTTGAACTTATCACAGCCTTTAGCAGTTTTATCATAGTAAATGTTTATTTTTTGTCAAAAAGGTTACGTTTTTAGGTCATGAGTTTGGAGAAGAGGGCATAAGCATAGACAAAGATAAAATTAAAGCAATAAGTGCATTGAACCCTCCTTCAGGCAAAAAAGCATTGCAAAGAATACTTGGAATGTTCAATTATGTATCTAAATTTATACAAAATTTTTCAGACTTTTGAATCTTTTGAAAGATCTTTTGAAAGAACAAAATGAATTAATTTGGGAAGATAATCATACAAAATGCTTTGAAAAATTAAAATCATTATTAACAAATTCACCAATATTAGCTTTTTATGATCAGACAAAAGAATTAACACTGAGCGTAGATGCTAGTTCTGTTGGTTTAGGGGCGGTTCTAATTCAAGATGGACGCCCAGTAGCTTTTGCATCCAGGGCTTTAACAGAAGTGCATCAAAGATATTCACAAATAGAGAAAGAACTTTTAGCTATTTGCTTTGGGGTAGAGAAATTTCGACAATACATTGTTGGCAGGGAATCAGTTAGAGTAGAAACAGACCATAAACCCATTTTAGGTGTAATTAATAAACCATTATTTAATATTCCTATTCGTTTACAGAGAATGATCCTTAGGCTTCAACCATATACATTAAATATTGTTCATACTCCAGGAAAGTTTTTATATATTGCTGACACATTATCCAGGGATTTCGCAAAGGCAGGCTGTGATAATGAGACAAAGTTCGATGTTGACTTAGAGTTACAAGTTTCTTTGATAGTTAAAAGTTTACCTGTAAGCCATAATATTTGGTTGCAAATTAAAGAAAATATAAATAAAGATCCACTCATGTGTCAATTAAAAGAATATACTTTAGGTAAATGGCCAAATTATTATAAAAATCTTAATGAATCTATTAAACCATATTTTGAATTTAAAGGTGAAATCACATTAATGAATGATTTGTTGTTTAAAGGTAATCGAATTATAATACCAAAATCCATGAGGTGTGAGATGCTTAAAAAACTACATACAGGGCATCCAGGCATTAACAGAATGTTATGTAGAGCTGAACTGACTATGTTTTGGCAATGAATTACTCAAGACATTAAAAAGTTTGTGAAGTCTTGTTCCACATGTTTAAAGTACCAAAATAATAAGCAAAAAGCAACTTTAAATTGCAATAAAATACCATTGTTACCTTGGCAAGAGGTAGGCTGTGATATATTTGAGCTCCATCATAAACAATACTTAGTTGCTGTTGATGCATTGTCTAATTATATTGAGGTCTGTAGTCTTGATGATTTGAGAAGTGTTACAGTTATAAATAAATCAAAATCCATATTTGCTAGGCATGGAATTCCTTGGATATTATACACAGATGGGGGCTTATGTTTTCAATCGGAGCAATTTAAAAACTTTACTAAAAACTGGGATTTTATTCATATAATGTCAAGTCCTCATTATCCTCAATCTAATGGCTTGGCAGAAAGTGCCGTTAAAACAATTAAAACATTATTTAAGAAGTGTATTGGAGCAGGTGAAGATCCATATCTTGCTCTACTAAATCAGAAAACTACTCCTAGAGGTAGCATTCATTCACTGGCATCTAATTTAATGAGTCGTCAGTTAAGGGCCAATATTCCAAGTTCATTTAAAATCTTATTACCTCAAATTACTTATAAAACTGACAGAAAAAAGTTAATAGACTTAAAACAAAAAAGTTAAATTAACTATGATAAAACTGCTAAAGGCTGTGATAAGTTCAAAGAAGGACAGTTTGTAATGTTTCAGAAATTTCAAAATAATAGTAAGCTTTGGTGTCCTGGAAAAATAATAGGTAAACATTTTAATCCTAGGTCTTACATTATTGAAGCAAAAAATGGCAAAAGATAAATTAGAAATGAGATTAACATTAAATTAGCATGTCTAACTCAATCTAGATTTGTGTCAAATTACCCAGAGATTTATTTTAATATATCAGAAAATCCTCAGAAATATGATGATTCTGTTCCTTTGAATAATACTGATCATGTTACTCCATTAAAAGATAATACAAAATGTACAAGGGCAGGTAGAGTAATTAAATGTCCCATTAGATATAATGATTACCAATTATTTAACTAAAATTTTGTGATATTATTAATGTTGATTTTTTTTTGATTTTGCAAATTATAACTATCATAAAACAAGATCATACCATTGTAAAGAGCTTAATAGGTATAGGTAGTAGCCATGTCAATAGGTTGTTAGTTTAAATGAAACATGTTATGTGTGTTTGATTTGTCATTTATTCATTAAAAAGGGGAAGATGTTGTATAATCTGTAACTAAGCATAAGTTAGTGGTCTGTACGAATGATGACTGTGAAATGTTTACGTTGCACTATTTTCATATTTTATTTTATTTAAATATCACAACAAACAGGTATCCAAGTCCAATGCGAGATGTAATAAAAATATAAAAAAATTAAAATTTGGTAAACGGAACATCACTTTCGACAGATATAACGCGTTATTTTTTTATTATATCATGTTTTAAGATTTATTTCTATACCTATACCTAATTTATGATGTTGGAAATCTGATTTTAATAGATTTTTATTTTTTGTAAAAAGATCTGTATTATAATTTTCATATGTTTTATGCATTTTTAAATGCGATCTTGTAAGATAGATGATTATAATAGAAAAATACTAGAAAAAATCGACTCGGGTCTCAAGTGAATTCACAGGCAGAAATCGAACCCGCAACCTTTGGAAAATAGAAAATTTCGACGAGTGTTCATAAGGCTCGGTAGCTCAATTGGGAGAGCATTGGACCGGATTTCCAAACGTTGCGGTTTCGATTCCCGCCTGAGAATTCACTTGTGACCCGAGTCTATTTTTTCTAGTGTTTTTCTATTATAATTATTTATCTTATAAGATCGCATTGAAAAATGCATAAAATATATAAAAATTATAAAACTAAATGTCTGTTTCATCTTAATTGATTGCCCAAACATTTGTAAAAATGTTTCTTTCGAATACGAGAAGTTGTTCCTCTCATTGACGAAACAACGCTAGCCTACAGCGTAAATTGAGAAATGTAATAGAAAATTTTGCTCAATTGGGAGAGCATTGGACCGGATTTCCAAAGATTGCGGGTTCGATTCCCGCCTGAGAATTCACTTGTGAACCGAGTTGGTTTTTTCTAGTATCTTTCTATTACAATAATTGATCTGTATTACCTAAACTCATTTAAATATGGTTGGCGTCTACTAGAGACGTACTGAGGTACGGCCATTGTCAATAATCTGTCCGCAGTAAGAGAAAGTCCTACTTTGGTTTAGTTGTTAGCCAAGAGAACCTTAGGAAACTTTTATTTCCCATCATCTAAGCAACAAGTAAAATTAACTATAGTAGCCCCATCTGTACTAGGGATTATTAAAGTGCTATTGGTTTCACTGCGTTAATGATGATCCTCCTGCATTGCGCATCACACGGAATTGGTCATTGAAGTTGACCCACTCCCTCGGAGCAGTTTGTGCTAGACAAATATGCTGGTCATTATAAAGCTCTAAGTAAATAAAGAAAATAAAGGTCTAGGATATTTATGCTACAGATTTACTTTTTTTTATAAAATAACACTGCAATTGATTATATTTTAAGTAATTTTACAAACCGCTTGCACAGTACAAAAATACTTGTTAATTATTTTTTTGCTGGTGGTTTTTTCTTGGGTGCTTCTTTTTTAGTTGGCTCCTTCGGTTTCTCTTTCTTAGCCTCTTCTGCTGCCTTAGTTTCAGCTTTAGCCTTGGCTTCCTTTTCAGCCGCTATCCGTTTTTCTTCTTCCTCTTTTTTCCTTTCCAATGCTCTCGCCTTAGCTTCAGCCTTTGCTTTATCTTGTGCTGCTTTGATAGCAGCTTCCTTTTCTTGTTTTTCTCTTAATTCAGCTGCATCCAAATCTTTAATTTTTGTATCTAAGCCAGAAATAAAGCCATCAACAAATTTCGCAACAGAATTTTCCAAGTTTTTGCCTGGAGCCCCATTAAAGAAACCAATTGTCATCGGTGGAACCATTTCAACTTTTGCATACTGCCACGCAATTCCTGCCACCGGTCTTACTGCTTTACTCGTGGCTAGAATAAAATACATATAATGTTGCTAGCATAAATCAACATTGACAATTAGAAAAATGTTAGATATGTAACTCATTGTTTTTCGTTTTCGCTTGTCAAAGTAAAGCTTTATTTTCTAACATCGTCTGCCACATTCGCCTCTGCCTTCACCAGACATTTTTTGCCTTACTTTATCTAATTCTTTTTCAAGATATTTTTCTTCTCTTGGTAATTGTTTATCGCGAAGAGTTGTTATACTTGCTTCAACTAACCCAGCAAACTTATCTAGTGCAGTTTCTAGTTTATTAACAACAACGTTGCATACTAGAGGTTTTACTGCTGTCTTTGCAACAACAGACTTAGTTGCTCCCCATATCTTGCATACGGTTGGTCGGAGTTTCGACACGGAAACTGAAAACAAAACAAAGGTGGATATTTGTAGAACACAAAGTAAAATTAATACGAAACTACAAACATTATTATAGGGTCTCTCAGCACGCACCACATTCACATCCACTTTGTTTTGCTTTGCAGAGTTTCCTTATTAAACATAAATATACATACCTAAAGCTAAATCCAGAACTATTCTGGTCGCTCTTGCCATCTAAGCAATTGCAATTAATTAAAATACTTTTAAATTCAGAAACAGTAATTTGGAATTTATTTGATATGATGGATGTCACATATGACAGGGTATTTCGTTGCTTTATTCTCTTTGAATATTAAATGAGACGTTAGACAGCAGACGCAACAGACTGTAAATAAAATGGCACGTCATAAATATTGTGTGCAGTAAGCACACCTGACCATTTAATAAAAGTAAATTTATTAACTACTATTGGGAACTTGGAAAGGATTATGTAAAAAAATAAGAGATAAACGGGTTTTTTACCATGTACCTTGTTTTTGTTTTTATTGAGTTTCCGATATTTCGGCACTGTTGCAAGCGCTAATGTTAGTGACCATGAAAGTTTAAAACAATATACTTGGAAAGAATCTTTTGAGTCCCTTTTGAAAAGAGAAGACTCACTTTTTTGGACTTGACTCGAAATACAAAAAGCGGGTGATAAACTTACTCATATAAGTTATCAGAAAAATAAAAGTCATATATTTTTTTTTAAATCTAGCATTTAAAGAATCGATAAAATTTACACCTTGTGACGGGTTTTTCACTCTTGTTGCTACAAATATTGACTTTTCTAAACATTTCCTTTTGTTTGTAATCCTGAATAATGCTTCTGTATACTCTTCTTTAGCGACTCGTTTCTTTGGAGACAAATATTTTTTCCGGATCTTCAATTTTATATTTGGTTATTACTCTTTAGATAGGGATAGCATATCTATGCGCGTTATTAAAGTACTCTACACTACCACGTTGGATATTCCTCTGGTTAGACTTTTTTTGAAGTTCATTCTCTGCTGTTACAATGCGTTCCTTTGTTGTTTTTGTTAACTGACTTGCTGGCTTGCATTCCCCTACTTCAAGCCTGGCCAAGTGTTTTTCTTCAAATTCATTTTATCTTCTCTCTTTTGTATAAATTCCATCGATATCTTGCCTAATAGTGCGTTTTACATATGCATTAAAAATTTCAACTCAATCGAATTAAATTTAACTTGCAAGATTTCAGAACAGACATCGGGAAAGGTAAAAGTAAATAAAAGCTTGTAAAAATTGCATGCCTCCAATGGAAAAATAAATGCGGACATTTTCATATTATTTAACTTCTTGTTGTTCCATATTTTTGCTATAAATGAGTATGATTAATGCCATGAAAAATTCATGCCAGATGTAATTTATATCGTGCTAGCCTACTTTTTTAATGTAGTAGTCAATAAAGTACCTGAGTATTTGACTGACAACCTGATCTAGGCTAGTACAATCACTCACCGAAATACTCGTTATGCTTTCAGGAGGATGGTGATACCTTGACACAGAACTGCTGCTTTCCTGGATAACTTTCGTTCGTTTGGATAGCTTCCAGCATTTACTACCAGCGAGCTTAAAACATAAATTAGGTACTGCTTTTAACAAATAGCCGTGAATGCGGGGAACGCGTTTAGTTTTCCTACAACACTGCCAGTGGACAATGGTAGTACCTAAAGAGTTGTTTTATTAGTGTATATCAAAATAGTGCATTAATTTCAATAGCTCGTAATTAGCAGTATATATATATATATATATATATATATATATATATATATATATATATATATATATATATATATATATATATATTAATAATATTAACATATAATTTATGTTAGCCAACTCTTTACTCTCTGAATCTCCATTGAAATGGTTTTGCGAGGGAAAAAAGGTTACATGGATAAATGAAAGAAATAAACAAAGTATACCACTAAGATTGAAAGTTGCTTATTTATTTGTGAAAACTGATTATTTTACACTCATTTAAATTAAGCCAAACATGATTACACGTAGGCACCTCTGAAAATGAATACATTTATAAATAATGTACATTGTATTCCGAACAAACCGGTATCGTGTTACGATCCGATCTGTTTCCGGTTACAGTAAGTGATGTAGGTAGGACAGATACAAAAAAAAATTATATATGTCATCATCAATATTATTGGTAATTTAATATCAATACCTTCTGTTAATTGTGCATATTACAATTTTAGATAAAATGTGGAATTATATTCTTTTTTTTTATTTTATACACCAGCAAATAACATTTTTTTTATTTAATAAATAGTAAATATATTCCAAAAAATATAAAGTACGATATATTTCTTTTAACTCGACCTACGTTGGGTTAGGAAATATAATAATTTTTAATGTCCTGTTCACGACGCGTCAGTTTGACGCACCAGAACAGTACCCCGTTTATTCAAAACGACACTACCTCTTCACGACATAAACGAAATAAAAGTTTATTTTTATCTGTCAAGTGTTTGTTAATGTATATATTGTGCACGGTTCCGAAAATAGATGGACTCCAGAACTTCAAAGCTTTAGTTGCTCGCTGATTTCATCATTGAGTATTTTTGTTTTAAACTTTACAATGGTGTTTTTGGACGAGAATTTCATTAATCATAATGTAACGCTCTATGAGCGGATACAAAATCTGATGCTTTGATAGGGTGTTCAATAACACCATCCTATGTTTTCAGCAATAGTAGATTGTTTGTCTCGGCACTCTGTTAAGTTAACAATCACGATTTTGTACAACCTTCTGCTCCACAGTGTCAGTTTTTTTCTGCAATAATGTAGTTTGGTTGGCGACATGACCACTCAAACCTTCAACCTTTCAACCAACTTCAGACGTGAATCTTTCTTGCCGTCTTGCCTTACCATCACTTATGATAAAGATTTATCAAATGTATCTAACCTGTCATCAAGTTCCTTTAATGAGTTACTACCTAATGGTCACTAATATCTTCTTCACCTCTTGATAAATTGTTAACACAGTTGGCGATAAAAGTAGCCAATTGCGTTTTCTGTGATTTAGTGATCGCAATTTTTTTTCTTCTTCCACATTTTGAATTAACTTCAGATCGTAGGTCTATTTTCGCTTGCGAATATGGGCGTGGGTAAGATCATTTCCGCCGCAAACAGATTCAGGCAAATCGGTTTTAACGAAACCCCAAAACCGATCGATCGAATCGATTTCTACAGCGTGCAATCCAATTAGCCGAAAAAACCGCATTATCGACGGATTTTCAAACTCGGTTTTTCTTGACCTAAACCAGATTAATTGTCTTGCTCTAAAACTTCTTCTTTGTTATATCAAGTTATAAAAATTAATAGTAAACACAATAACAACATTATTATCATGAAATACCTATGTACAGCATGATCTATCTACGGTCAGTAATATCGAATATTATTGTATAAATTCATTACTCCCATGGTTTACAAAACCAATTAGCAAAACATCCTATTCGTTATCAAAGAAATCGACAATAAAGCTTTAATCTTGATTCGGTTTAGAATTTATAGGTCTTAACATTTATTAATGTTTTTAAGAAGGTAATGAAGCATTTTACTTCTCGTAAATGCTTTTTAGTTTTTTCTTGCTAAATATGTAGTTACATTCTGGCCAATACTTTACAATACAGCTACCGAGTTACTTCCTGTCGTACATAAAAACAAATTACTTTCTTAATGACTATCAAAATGGAAAACCGTTTTTATTCATATCTTGAAGGCTTTTGGTAAAGAATATTTGCAAGCTTCCATCATATGGGCTTCCCACTGGGTTATGATGCGCTTGGATGTAAGACTTCCTGACGGATCGCTCGATGCGGGTTGCCATTGATGACTGCTTGTCGGACCAATGAGTTATTCATACTGCTGCTCAGGAATTGTTTCCCTCCGCAACACTTTTAATGTTGCATATTAATGACCTGCTAAGGCCCGTACCGTAAGGTACGCAGACAGCACCTTTGTAAAGTACTTTATTTCGAATACACGTACCCATACAGAACTATACCAATGTCTTAAAGAGACGCCTCGGTCAGACGCATAAAAAAGCATATGTATTGTAAAAAGTCTCCGAATGGGGCGTTGTGATTGTGGTCAAGTTAAACTCGTCAAAAAAGAATCAATATAAGATATGGGGCAAGGCCTGCCTAATTAATTGTCAAATTACAATAACAGTAAATGTACCACTAGTATTAGTGTAAAATAACTGCCCCCCTCTTTCTTTTGTTCGTGTACGTGATGATTATGTTTACATATATAATATTTACAGTCTACCTATAAAATTCGTGAAAGTTAATCTCGAAATAAACTTTAAAATTATTAAAGAAATACAAAAAAATGCATTTGCGATTATTCAATAATTTCAGCGAAACGGCTTCATTAATCTTATTAATAAAGTTATTGAGATCTCTACGATATTCACTTCAACAAAATCTAGTTTGTATTTTTACAGTCATATGTATAAGTCATGCATGCATACCTAACCATGTCATATACATATATATTATGTATATGTAAGCAACCGAACTCGCATTTGCTCACTTTTTTAGCTAATGAACACTTCGCAACCTATAATTTCAGTTATCAGCATCGTTATGAAGTAAAAATTTGTAATTCATAAGCTGTGGTAAACATAAAAAAAGGCCACGTCTTGGAAATTCCAAACTTGTTGGGCCCGCGCCTGCAGTGCAATTCCCGAAAGAAGGTCGATGATCCCTGATGGAGTGATTTAAAAAGTATGGACTTGGGGGCTTTGAACAGTACAATGCCACTAATGAGAGCTTTTACTACCTACTACTTATCAAGAAGATACGTAATTGATACATTTTACTTGAATGCATATAGCTATATTTTTTTATTTATAATACAAAATGTATTAGTTTTACATTACTGAAGACATTCTGTTCTAAAGCGAATCAAAATACACTTAAAAAGCTTATATCTTGTAAAATTTACTTTATTATAGGAAATACGAAAATATGTCAAAGAACAAAAAAAAAATTACGGTACAATTAAATGGTACATTTTAGTGATGAATTTAAATTTTGACTATGTAAAATATTTAGCCATAATTAGTCATATTTAGCCGTTAGAAAAACGATGATTTTCTATAGTCCTACTCTAGCCAATCTTGGAATCAAAGCAACTTATGTTATATTTGCTAATTCATGATCAATTCATCAATCTCAGTCGGAAATCATAACCTCCACGCTTAACAGGGTTGAGAGACTGCAGTTGAAATTAGAAAACGCTGCTACCAAATGTACGGGAAGTGTGTGGTGATTACTTGTAAGTGTAAAAGTTTAGTGCCGGTCATCACACGTCCAATATTTTAATAATTCGATTTGGTACGAATAAATAGAACACTTTTTTAGACTAGTGGGCATTATAAGTACAATGTGTCCCGTCACCAGTGTCGGAGCCTTTAATGGAGTGAAATATGGCATTTTTTATCAACAAATTGCCCCTCAAATTTTGTTTTTCTCTTACGGCCGCCATTTTGTTTTCTTGGTAACCAAGACCTGGGCTCTCATACTAATTCAACCACCACTACTCATGTAAATGTCCTATCACAGTTACACAGCCATCATGTTTCAATTTTCATGGAATAAAAAATAGAAAAAATAAATAAAGAACAAATAGATTCTTTTTTGTGTATTTTTAATTATTGGCTTTTTGAGAAACACCAAATTTGAGGGGCAATTTGTCGATAAAAATTCCATATTTCACACCATTAACCGATTCGTTGCTGATGGCACGCCTGTCGTGTCATCACTTTTTTTGCGTGTGGCGTTAGCCACTGAAACCGTGTCATTTTTAAATCGATGATAACTCCTTCAAATCAAGTTTTAGGGGAATCAACCCAGAATAAAAACATTCTTCATATTTCACGTAAATCAAGCTCGGTGAAAGCCTCCGACAGTGGTGACGGGACACATTGTATACACCGATGAGCAGGGAATTAAAATAACTCGGAGCAATAATGTGGATTATAAATCTTCTTAATCACAGTCAATGCTTAAACATATGTTGTCTTTGGTGACTAATTGGTGGCTAATTTAGTATTTAAACGATTAATATACGGAACGGAAAGCATCAATTTGGATAATTTTTTTGCACACCTTGTTTCATATTCAAATGATGCATAGTCTGTATGTAGATTAATGACTTTGTACTAGTTCTCGCAGATACCGTTATTATTTTTCTTAAACACTATACAAAAAACTGAACTAGAATCCACCAGGTTATTGTTTGTTATCGGAGAGTGAAGATCGTCAATATAAGGTAGTGTCAACGCCAAGTCTATAAATTCAAATTCAAATTATTTATGCTTTAAATAGGGTAATACATGGATGTTAATTATAATTCAGTGCTTATAACCTATTTAGCCATATAAAAATAGCATGCAAATATTTCTACAAATTACAATTTATATAATTAAATGTGTCTTGATATTAATATGTATAATAAAAATAATTAAAAAAATAACAATTCTCAAAATCTGATCATGATAGTACAAATTAATGCATCAACACCTTAAATATCTTTATGTCTTAAGAACTCATCAATTGAGTAAAACGCATTTTCTAACAGCCAATTACGCAACAAAGACTTGAACCGATTTATAGGGAGGTCCTTAAAACGTTTTGGTATTTTATTATAAATGACTATACACATTGCGTAGCTGTTATTTAGGACTCTCTTCGTTTTAGGGACTAATTGTAGTACAAGTCTGTGGGGATTTCGCCTAGTTCTTTGAGATATATCACCTGTCTTTACAAACTTATCACTGTTTTGTTTGACAAACAACGCAACCTCCAATATATATAAACAGGAGAGTGTTAAAATACAGAGTGATCTGAAGTATGGCACACAAGATATATCTGGTGCTATATTAGAGATAGCCCTGATGCATCTCTTCTGAGCCACAAATAATTACGCAATATCGGTGCCGTTCCCCCAAACCACTAATCCATATCTTAAGACGGATTCTACGTAGGCATAATATGCCATGAGAGCGGCCTTAACACTGGCAACCTTTGTTAGTTTATAAATAGCAAAGGAAAATCCATTTACTTTACAACAAACTTTATCTATATGCGCTTTCCAACAAAATTTTGAGCCAATTATTAAGCCTAAGAATGTCACATTTAAAACAGCATATATAATTTGTCCATTAAAGTTAATGTCAACGGTATGATTTGTAAAATTATCGAAATTTATTAAATTTGTCTTTGTTAAATTAATTTGAAGATGATTTACATTTAGGCATTCGATTATTTTGGTCATTGTATTTGTCATATCAATTTTATGTTGTTCATACGAAAGTTTACTGTCAGTAGAAACTAAAATAGAAATATCATCTGCGAAGAGAATTGTTTTATGTTTTACTATATCTGGTAAATCATTTATATATAAAACGAATAACAAGGGTCCAAGAACATATATGAAATGATAAAATTATTTATCTGATTTTAAATTTTAATTCGGAACAAATAACGATCAATTTGACATTTTTGACTCTGTCGTCTCTCTGTCATTCTCGGCTGTTATGTCTACACAATAGATATGAGCTATCATCCATTGAAAATTGTACATTTGTTATTGAGGAACTGGTACCTACTTAGTATATATTGTATTATTTATTTATGTTTCATATGTTATTATAAAAAGACATAAGAGCTTCAATATCAAAAATAATTTGTTAACGATTTTTTACCAGAACATTGTTTTAATTGTTTTGAGAATAATTTATTGTAATTTTACCTATAATTATAGCTGTTTGTTGTTTACACAGGAGAAAAACCCAACTGAAAGATTTTATTTTATATCTTTCATCCCTAACATTAAGGTCGGATAACTTTTACTACGCTATGTTACAAGATTAATCTAAGCAATAGCAATATAAACCTGACTATGCAAAGCTTTCTTTCTTTCTGTAAATGACATTGCTCTTTATATCTCGCAGGACAGTGTTAAAAACAAAAATATTATAAAACTAGCTTTTGCCTGCGGCTTCGCTCGCGTTAAATTCGGGGTAGCACTGTTCCCCTTTCCTGAACACAGAAGAGAACTCGGAACAGAATTTTACACGTTATTTATTTTATTTCAACACTGCCATCTGTTATTAATTTTTGAACTAAACAATTAAACCTATCGTGAACATAATATACAATAAACATATCAGCGCCATCTATCGGAATCCATGAGTTACACTTATTTATGTTTATAATGTTTATTTTCTCAAAAGCTGATTGATTTATGGTAAGATTTAATGTTTTTAATATTGTTTTATTTAATTCGTTTTAATTAAATTATTTTATTATTCGTTTGTATTAAAGAACTTGTTCTAATTTTGCGGAGTCTCACACACATTTCCATCCCCTATTTTAGGGGCTGGGGGAGGATTTCTAAAAAATGGCAGGTATTTTCGTTAGTAACAAAGAGTCTGTGTGCCGATTTTAGCTTCCTGCCTTGAAAACTGCGAAAGGTCTCATATAAAATTTCACCCCCTCTTTTAAGGGGTTGGGTGCAGATTTAAAAAAAAAATTATGGGCGATTTTTGGTAGTCATAAATAGTCAGCATACCAATTTTTAGCTTTCTACCTTGAAAATTGCGGAATGCTCCATACAAACTTCCACCCCCCATTTATGGGAAGTGGGGGGTTAGAAAGGGGCAAAAAGTAGCCTATGTTACTCTCCATCCCTTCAACTATCTCCACTTAAAAAATCACGTCAATTCGTCGCTCCGTTTTGCCGTGAAAGAAAGACAAACAGACAGACACACTTTCCCATTTATAATATTAGTATGGATAACGAAGGGTGGAAATAAAATTTTCCCCCTGTAGAATAAATGAAAAATTAAATATCTGGGAAAACATTTTTTTTATTTACTGTTTTAAATATCAGGAAAAATAAATCAAATGAAATATTTTTCCTAAAATGAATTGCCAATAATATAAAAGGGTGCCAATAATGTAAAAATACGAAATGAGTAATTTTAATTAATCAATAAGTTATGTAAAGTTTTAATTTATTATTATTCTTAAGTTTTATATGCTTTAATTTGAATAGAATTTATTATTATTATATTATTGTCATCAGCCTCTTAAAGTCCCCCTGCAGGGCATATGCCTTCCTTATGAAGGGAAACACCGCAAGGAGAATGGGCCATAACTCACCACGTGGGCCCAATACAGTTTTGTTGGAGTAAACAACTGCAGATGCAGCTAATTGTACGACCAACGGCTTTATGTGCTTTCGTAAACATGGAGATAATCTATATAATACATTTTTTCGTCACAATCCGATGATCTATACACAACAGAGTAATTGATTGATGAAAGATACACAAATATCCTAAAATATACAACAATATTCAACATATAAAACAATGAAAATCACCGTTTCAATTTTTATTCTGTTTCGTTTATATAATACATATTAGATATAGATACAGACTGATATAAAAGACGATGTAACGAAGATTTAATAAGTTACATGTATTTACCGCTACTTATACTTATTGATAAACATAAGTATGACTGCATTTAAATTAGTAAATTAATAGGTTTTAATGCAAAACATTTAACAAAAAAACCGTCCCGGACCTAAAGTTTCAAAATCTCCGAAATACTAATATGTATAACGGAACAGTGACAACATGTATCTAGAAATAAAAGTTATAACCGTTTATGAAAATATTTCTATAAAATATTATTTCTTTTCGCACTATCTCAGAACTTGCGTTTTCTGGTAAGCCGGGCCAGACGTCAAAACCCTCTAATTCTGCGAATATTGTTAAACGATTTTTTCATTTATAAAAATGAATCGTATTTTAAATACTGAAAGGAAAATCATTATAGGTATATCATATTTTACAGCATAACTGGTCAAAAGCGAATAAACAATTTATTGCACAATAAGCCAATAATAATAAGGTACCTTAGGCACTAAAGAAATCGATGACTTAAATCAATTGTCTTGTACGTAATCATTTCGTAAATTATATTTGCAGACGTATTGCGAAACTAACTTAAGATTTGAAGCACTGTACTCGTTTAAGCCATGGCATGTTATTCTTATTTTGTATAAATAAAAAACGAAATAAAGATGAGAAAAACAAGCTTTCATTAACTGTCTCAAGTCAAAAGCGTGTCATAGCATATTTTTTTGCTATGACACGCTTTAAAATGGTTGGTCTTAAAATGTAACACGCATTTATCGGAGAACCTACCAATCAATAAAAGCTTATTAAAACATATTTTTTCAGTTATTTTTTTTATTTACTTTAACTATTTGCCCTGGACATAGTCTAGGAACACAGTCCTTGTAAAACGAATCAAACGAGCCCTAACTCGATGGGCTTGTGCTGTTTAATTATAGACTACAGAGTTCCCATTGCCACTATCATGGTTCTAAAATCAGATCAGCTCCATGTCATAATAATATTGTATTATCATCCGATTAACGGGAATTGAATCAGATTTAACTTGTAAAATAACAAACAGAGACCGACAGACAGTAATAATTAAAAGTTTGAAAAGATCAACTTATCTTAGTTTCCAGACGGGACATCACGTAAACTCTCGCTATCCTGGCTCTTCTAATGTATAGATTTAAATAAAAGTGTATTTTTTTTACAATTTCAAACAGCTTTTACTCGTATATACGAGCATAGGTATATGAAAAATTTGGTTTACAATGAACCAAATCCAATCACATCAGTCAAACATAAACATGTTTTGAGACAAAAAATATAAGATGCGGAAGATTAAATGCGAAGGTGTTTAACTACAGTGTAGTTAAGTGGATTGAAGAACAGAAAGAGAATATGAATAATGTGCGAAACAAAGGCGAACACAGGGACATGAATAGACTTTTTGTAAAAAAAGATATAAATTTCAATATATGCCTCGCAATCCAAATCATTGTATTATTTTACGTCTAAGCTAAGCACCGTTATTTTTTACTTCTACCTGGGGGCCTTTCATCTAAGTCTTTTTGCATGAATTAAGATAATAACCATGACTGTTATACCTTATAGGGTATCTGTAGCAACGCAGATATTTTAGGCATATCTGTAGCTAAGAGTTTTTATTATATTACCTGAGAGAAAAAATGCTTTGTACGAATTTATTTCTTTTTTAACTATAAATCGTGTACTACGAGTCAGTTTGTACAGAGACCTGCAATTATAGTGTTATAAATGATTTGCGAGTGTAGCGACGGAACTAAAAGCTATTGATTTTATAGAATAAGGTTTTTAAATTTCCTATTAAATCTTTTAAAGCTTTAAACTTTGATCGTGACTTTTAGAAAAAAAGAAATTTTATCCAAGACTAAGTCAAATGGCAAATGTATTATACTATAACATCAAATACTCTATTGTCCCACGGATAACGAGAGGTTAAATAAGCGTAAAGCGTACTTTTGAAACAGTATGATAGGAAATATTTGAGACAAACAAGGATTATTATGCTACTCAAAAATTTAATTCATATTCAAATTTAATCATATTAAAAACCATTCATTCGTAGCCGGCGAGTACAAAATACCTATATTAACGTCCTTCTGATATTGATTATGTATTATTTAGCTTTTATTTTTCTAAGCTTAGGCTAGATTAAACACATTACGGGATTCACACTCTGGGCACGCCGCCATCGGCAGATAAACACGGAAAACCAGAAAACACGGTTTTGTGGTTTGACACCTTGACATTTCATGAAATAGTATTGTGAGGTGACCCATTAGTCGTACAAATATCATATAATTTTCGATTAAGTACATCGTTCTTTGTTTTATTAGGTCCACAAATAGTTTTATTATGAAAACAAATGTAATAGATCTCTTTAAAGATAAAAGGCAATATTAACAGTTCTTGAATTATGATTTAGGGTCTAGAGAAGTATATTCAGGCTTATATGGGTAGTTCTACAAACTAAGGAATAATTCGAGTCTGATTTCGGCCCGACATTTTTTATATATTCTGGTGGCGGAATTCAGTGTAATAACTAGAGTACGGTGTCTTTTACCTTATCCTAAAGGGAACAGTAAAATATTTAATATTTTTTTATTTATGGCCATTTAAAAAAGACGAGCCACAGGAAACTGAGAGTGTCACCAGGAAGCTGAGGAAAACAACAAAAATCAATAGAGATCAATAATATATTTCCAATTTTTTAAAATATGTCTCTTAACATTAATTTGTCATAATTAAAGTATCGTTTATAATAACAAAAAGTAGTTTTAAACTTGGCCTAGATACTAATTCTATACCTAAAACAGCCTTCAACGGGAACATTAATCATCAAATTATTATAGAACATAAGAATAATAATAATAGTGTAATAGAATAATAATAATAATAGTTTAAATTTTCTTTGATTTCTTTGTTCTCTTAATCGCTCCTGTGATAGGTCTGGCAAGAGAGTAGTCGGGTCAATTTGCAAATCAGGCGTGGTGGCTAAAACTTCTGGATTTTCCAAATTTAAAGTAAGATCACTTGCAACGCTCATATCATCTGCCTGATCTTTTGATTCTGTCTCACTTTCGTAGACATCTTTAAATATTTGCCGAGATCCTGCAGAGTATTCTAGTAAACCCATCCGGTTTCCCATGTTTCACAATCTGGCCCAAAAGGAATTTTGTTTGCAACTTTCGTCTCTTGACAAGTCTTCAGATTAAAAATATTATCTGATATGCTTTTCCAACACATCACCAAATAAAGCCTTTTTGACGACATCTACTCGTGTTGTTGGATCTTCAGCAAGTTTGGTCATTGCGGTTTTAGGCGTAAGCTCCAGTTGTTTCTTTTGTTTCTTCAATCTCTGGCATCTCTTTTTATATTTGCTAAGTTTTTGTTTCAATTTTACTATTAGCGCATATTTTTGTTTTATCTCCCGGTTTCTCTTTTGACGCTGCTTCTGTGACCGTTTACTGCTGATTATAATCTTGGATTTGGCTTTGGCGATAATGTTTGAGGAAAATTTATCTCAAAATTTACTTGCTGAGGTTGTTCATGATCACGGAACTCAGGACCTACAGGTTCATCATTTAAACTAGACGGAGTATTTTCTCTAATAAATTGGTTCATCATATTAGTTATTAACTTTTTCTTTTTGTAGGATTTCTCTGAGTTTTACCTCCAACTTTACGAGCTTGCTTTTTTTCACGAGCCGACATTTCAGAAACTAGTTTTATTTGCCAGATTCTCGCAGCTTTTTATACTTTTGCTTTCTTTTTTCTTTTTCAGCCGCTTATCTCTGAGGGTCGTTCTTAATTTTTTCATATCTAATTTTTTCAGCTATCCTTTTCTTTTTTAATATTTCTTCTTTGGTCTATTTCTTTTTTGGCGCCATTTTTTTCTGCGTAACAAAATATAATATTTGTAAAGATCGATTAATTTTTTTTTATACTTTTAATCCGACGTTTCGAAACAATTATAAGAATACTTTTATTTAAACCACTACCAAAAATAAATAACTGTATATAAACAAATTACGAGAGTAAGTTCAATTTATTTATTAAATTACTTATTTGTAGTTTGAAGTTTATGTGTAAAAAATACTATTATTGCACTAAAACAATATTTTTAATATGATCTGCTCAGGATCCTGGATGGTTCTCAGTATCCTGGTTACCAATTGGACAGGATCCCGAGGCCAGGTTTCTGATAATTTCTGTCTAGAAATAAAATAAACACACCAATTTATAACTTTCAACAAAAATAAACCTAAACTAGGCTTATGTGCTAGCATCTTACATATATCAATACGCTCAAATTAGTAATTCATTATTTATTTCGTACATAAATATCTTACCAGGATTCTGTGAACTCCACTGATTACGACACCACTTCACTCGCCGAACGCACTGGTCTCAGTAAACAACGTGCTTGGTGAGAATAGATAGATGACATTCTTAGTCTCTTTCGTAGGTACTATAGACTCTGCGGAACGGTAAAGACGCACGGCAAATGATCTAGTGAATATTTGCTAGTTCAATAGTGAACAGGATACTGATATAAAATGGTGAGGACAAAATGTAAACAAGATTTATTCAATATTTTTTAAAGATACACTATTCTAATTGTTCTACCTAGTCAGAAAAAATAGTAAACTTATTAATTTGGATTTCTTTGAAGACCTTAATGTAGAAGTAAATGTATCACAACGCACTTTGACCAAAAATTTGTACGAGGGACACTGCAGGATCCTGAGAAACTGGCACTTTGAACTGTAATTTTGTTCAGAAAAGAATTATGAAACTTAAATCTTTTTAGTGACCAACTAGAAACAATTGTAATTAATAGTATTATATCCAAGAAAAATTGTTATTAACAATTTCTTATCATATTTTGGCTGAGCCGCCAAAAATTCCTTAGTTTGTAGAACTACCCATATAATTTATATTGATGAATAATCTATTGATTGTGATGGAGAAAGAAGGCGTCACTGTAGGTAGCGATACAAATACCGCTATGTTACCATACTAATTTGATTGAAAAAAAAACCAAGATAAATAAAAGTGATCAAAAAGATATAAAAGTATAATTATAGGTACCTAGGTACATTTACATAAATGATCATCATGTTAAAAAGAATTCGTCCAAAAACGCAATCTCTTTTGCAATGCAAACATTGTAAATATTATACTTTTAATGAAATTAATAGCTATTTATTAAATTAATTGTTAATAGTAACTTATTATTCACATTATTACTAGCTGAACTGGTCACGCGTTCCCGTGTAGTAAATGAAACCTATTCTATGTCCTAAGTAGGAACAAATCCAGCAAAATAAAAAAATAAAACATTAAAATCGGTTGAATAGTTTCAGAGTTCAGCGCGCTTAAACACTGTGACAGGGTAATAATATACAGGAATGCGGTAACTTATTATAAATTATTATACAGCTAGGATAAAAAATTCTTTTAAACAAGTCATTTTGCGTTGGGCAATCCGTTTAAAAATAAAATGTAATAATCATTCCTTTTGAATAAATGTGAATAGGTATTAACAAAGATACAACATTCCATAATGTACATTGACGGCAGAGTAGACATAGACAGAGGGACATCACACATCACATACAGTCCGAACGCACTGTTTTTGTGATATGAACGCCTTAGGTACATCTACAGAGTTACCCCATAGTAATAGACCATATTTAATGTTTGAAGATAAATACCCATGATTTGCCACTAATGCAGTTTTTAATTTAAATATACATATAAATTCAGTCAGCCGACAAAGAGCATACGCAAATTTGTTTATATTGTTACACACCTTTTTTATGTTTTTTCCGTGTGCACTGGTTGTAAATAACAATACCTAAAAACGTCATTCCATTCTGCGTCCATTACGATTTCATTATTAATTGATGAACTCGGTTGATTTTGTTTTTGATTTTGAATAATGAATCGAACATACTTTGTTATGTATGTATGTATATGTAAATTATTAAATTCTTACCAGTTAGTAATATTTTTTGTAGTAATATATGAATCATCATTAAAAAGATTATCATGATTTTTGAAGATGATTACAGAGATATCGTCAGCAAATATTTGGTGATTTATAACACTAGGTATGTCATTAATATAGAAAATGAATTATAAGTATTGTTATAAGTTAAGTATTGTTAAGTATAACAATACTTTAAACCAATCCTCACTGGGCCCACGGTATATGGTTTATTTTCCGAAAGATGTTATCTATAGAAAGATAAACAATAAAAAAAAACAAATATAACATCAAACACAAAGAATATACTAACATAAACACTAATAGCACATAATTGCGGGGCCAATATGGACCCTGCCTCAGCATGCACCTCTGCGTCATTCCAAGATGGCCAGAGGGACGCAGAAGCGCTGGTATTCTGGCAGAGCCACTTAGTAGTTGACTTACGAACGTACAAATACAAATAAATAATAAATATACAAGTATACAGAATACATTTACATATCGTACCTATATATCTACATAGGAAATCTATTCAGAAGGCCATATGGACTTTAATAGGCTGCAGTTCGTCGTTAACCTGAAGGACTCAAAATTAGCTCCACATGAAATCGAACACAAATGTGAACCAGAGGCCCCGAGCGTAAAACCGGTGGACAAGTCACTACACTGCAGAGGCAGTTAAACAGCAATAAAAACATTTTATATATTACTAGCTGACCCGGCCACGCTTTGCTATGTTATGAATTAAAATGAAATTTATCCTATGTCCTAAGTAGAAACAAATCCAGCAAAATGAAAAAAAAATCATTGGATCGGTTGAGTAGTTTCGGAGTTCATTGCGGTTAAACACTATGACAGGGATTTTTTTATATATAGATAGATATTGGATACATCTGTGAATAGTATTTTTAGTGATTTGTCTTAAAATTGCCGTAATTTCTCTCATAATTTAATATATTTTATTTACATTAGTTGATCTAAAGAGTAAATAAATATTACATTAACAGAGATGGAGTTCTTTGAAAAGCCTTTTTTTAATATTACTGATATTGATTAAAAGAATATGTTATAAAAAATTTTTTTGCAAGATAATATATCTCGTTATTTCGATAACGTGATGTCATCACATGGAACCCGTCACATAATCGCGTAGTGCGTGTCATAAGCTCTAATTGTCCTGTCACAACATGCGTGCACTTTCGCTATGCGGTGACTTCTGATGCAATAGACGAAAACTGCCCACAGCCAAGGTTGATACTATTGCATCTTCTAATTTATTGCGTTTGTTGTAAGTGTAACGTAAGAAGATGGCTATGTAGATAAATGAAATTGTGTAATCTATTAGTGTAGTTGTACATCCATTAAGTTCAAGTTAAAAATTTGGCAATATCAATTTAGACAATATATGCTGGCCTGCAAATCTGTACAATACCAGTTTATCATCTCAGCCGAGGGACATTTACCGCTGGACAGAGACACAAATCTCCCCATTCTTGGATCCCTAAGATTTTACCAGTCGCCATTAGGAAAACGCTGAAAAACTTTGTGGTATACGGGACGTGTCCGGTTACCTTTACCTATTGCCTTCAGTGTCGTTAGTTGCTTTTTACGACACCACCTCACGAGTTTATAATTATAATTAATTCATGAAATTAAATAATTATTGGGTTATTTTAATAAAAATAAGTTGGAATTAATTTTGGTAGTCGGAAGCCAATTAGATTAAGGCTTAAGACATTTACCCCTTTAGGCGCTCTATATTTTTAACGATGGCACATTTATAACTAAAAAAGTACATGTCAACATTGTAATGACTAACTACGTCCCATGGCCATGGGATGTCTAAACGACCAGACCAGAAGTATTAAGGGTTAACTAAAGTAGAAATTATTATGGTAAAAGGCAAGTTTGGCGGTCTATCACGTGAAGTCAAGTGGATTGGAGAAGAAGTCCGTTATTTTAACGCTAAATATTGACGACCGATTCGTGCAACGATAGCGATCCTGCCTGTTGTATCGACGCGACGGTTTTGAGTTCGAGTCCCGGAAGGATGAGCGTGATAAATACGAGCATTTATACTTGAGTCTTGGGTATTTCTATAAATATTAAATAACTATGTTTAGACGACTGTTTGGTGCAATGGTAACGATCCTGCCTTTCGCACCGACGGTCCTGGGTTCAAATCCTGGAAGGGGCAGATGTTTTTATGATGAATACGAGCATTTGTACCTGAGTCATGGGTGTTTATATATATTTCTATTAATATTACATATTTATGTATCGTATATGTATGTCTATCCGTTACCCTAGTATCCATAACACAAGCCTTTACAGTGCTTACTTTGGGCTAGGCTAATTGGTGTGAATGTAAGAAATATTTATTTATTATTTATTTATGTATGATATTTGTCTCTCATTCGTTACCCTAGTATCCATAACACAACATAGTGATAGTCTCATTGGTGTAAATGCAAGAAAAAAAAATATTATCACACGAGACATTCTATTCATACATGAGTCATGTCAAGTCTCATTACCTTGTAAGGCAGGACTTTAGTGTTATTTCTTTTATACTATGAGGGCATTTGTTTTATTCTTATCTGTTTATCTTTAAAACTCTTTTACGAGGAAGGCAAAGTCTTGGATTGGTTGACCTACTAAGATATAAAGATAGCCTGTCTACCTTTTATAATGTTTTAAATAAAATTTAATTCCATAATTTTTTAACCTTTTTGCTATACAGCTTGAATTCCCGCTTGGAATTCGGCGTTTTTTAAGCATATTCGACAAAAACCATTACTTTTTCCGATTTCCGATTTATATTCCAGAATACAAAAATGTCCAAAAGCTATATTTTCCTTCGTTGTGGAGATTTGATGAGCGCGATACCGCGGTGGTTAGCGAGTTAACTTTTGAAAGAACCAAACATCTGATAGGTAGATGAATAAAAAATTACGAGCTACACCTTATTTCGAAACAAAAGCCACGCTAAGAGTGGTAACGGCTGTATCTGCAGGTATTGGCACCCACCATAGAAAAAGATAAATAACCAATGGAAAGGAAGGGTTTTGCCGCCAAACCCAATGATCCTTATTCTCTATGGCTGACAATACTGTAAGTTGGATTATTACTACTTCTCCATACGACATTATCAGCGATAGAGGATAATAATATTAAAGTGACCTATTTTATTAGTCTAGATGTAAAAAATCGCCGTCACAGTGTTTGACTTCGATGCACTCCGAAGCAACTCAACCGATTTTGATGTGTTTTTTTTCTTTTTGCTGGATTTGTCTCATCTTAGGAAAAAGGATAGGTTTCATTTTAATCTATAGGTAACACAGCAGCGTTGCCGGCTCAGCTAGTAGTATATATTTAATTTACGTTATTTGATCAGGTTGTTATTTCATATGTTGATAAATTAAAGCACAAAAGAGAAAGAGACCGCATTTTACTATGATACAATCTCGCCCACAATTTGATTTTTTTTTGTAGCTCACAATTCTAACTGGTTTGGTGTTCTAATATATCTACGAGTATTTACCATTATTGTTAAGCTATATGCTTGTAATACGACTGGGTCTACGAGTACATTGACGAGGATCGAAGTCGGTTCGCTTGGGTTAAACTGGCATCTCAATTGAATAGTAGTATCATTGAAAACTGGCGAGATGTATAACTTCACTTAATTTATAACAATATTTTTTATTTCTATATTAAATTAGCCTGGTACTTGGTTTCGTATCGAAGTTATTATTTATTTATATAAAGACTGATTACACCTTCAAACAATAATGTACATTGTCAACTTTTTGGAAAATTTGTTAGTTACTTCCACTTTTAGTCTGTTTTCAGTATTTTACCTTTAACAAATAGCTCAGACTATATTATTTACAGCGTTGTCCAGAGACACGCAGATTACAGGGCATCCCAATTTGTTTAGCTGGATATATGGAGATGCATTTGGCGGTTTTTCCTCCTACCTTAACAATCATTGTGTTTCGTCCCCGTTTCGAACGCGCAGTTCGTTGCCTTCGGCGGCGACGTCTAACTGAACAGTTTTTTGACGAGATCTCGATAGCCTCTCGATATGACATAGCGGGTGCGGCGCCATACTTCTTTTACGCGCTCGTCCGCGTGGGCGAATGCTAACGACATTTTTTGCGACATTAGATTCGGTTTGTGGCACAATATAA
Source organism: Calamotropha paludella (assembly GCA_927399485.1). NCBI lineage: Eukaryota > Metazoa > Arthropoda > Insecta > Lepidoptera > Crambidae > Calamotropha > Calamotropha paludella. Next base: position 21,248,025 of record OV656805.1, on the reverse strand, counting down.
AGCAGTACTATTTTGTCTGATGATAGCCCATACGGGTTTAAATTAAGATAACAATAGTTACGTTAGATGGAAAATTGTTCTAATTTAATTTGACGCTGCTTGAATTGAAACGTATTATGATAGCCCACGACCACCTGCTGGCTTTTGAGCTCCTAGTTAACAAGCTTTCGATTGTATAAGTCAGAGATTTTTTCTCATCAGCGTTCTTCGCCACATAAATTGAATTAACAAACTCTTGGACGTATGAGACACTGAATTTTTTTTCGTACAGCGTGCGACGTAACAACGGCATCCGAAACTACAGCAGAGGTAACCCAAATTTATATTACAAACTAGCTGACCCGGCCACGCGTCGCTGTATTATAATATAAATTAAAATGAAACCAATCTTATGTCCTAAGTTAGAACAAATCTAGCAAAATGATTAAAAATAATCAAAATCGGTTGAGTAGATTCTGAGTTCATCGCGGTCAAACACTGTGACACGGAATTTACCTACGTTACATTAGAGAGTTAGGGGTGGCACTCTTAATTTTTGTAAAATGATTGTTATTTATAATATTTGATTCTGTAATGATCAAATCAATGCACTGCGACGTTCGCTTAGGGATCCTGTTGAGGAGTGCGCCTGTGTGAGTGCGTTTGTTTTGCATGAATGTACATAGTTACCTTACTGCATTTGCTAATATAAGTATATACTGTGCCAAGCGTACGTCGCAGTGCATTAGTCGCGTGTGCCGCCTGAAAACGAGTGGTCATGTTTGTTTAGTTTGAGTTAGAATGAGCATTTTTAGGCTATCAAGTTTAATAATAAACCATTTCGAAAGTGTCGTAGCAGACGAAACTATTTTTCAGTCACTTATTAGTAATAACGAAACATATTTTATATTACTCAATTATATTTATAATATGATCCATTAAATTATTTGATCATCACAGAAACTTAAAAAAATCAATAATAAATAATAGCTTTAAAATTGACATTTAGAAAACAGTTCGCCCCTAACCATTTTATGGAACGTTGGTATTAATCTCAACAAAGAGGCCGATTTTCGGTACTACTTAAATATTTACTGTACTGTTAGTAAAGTCAATTTAAAAGCTTATAAAAATTACCATACATCCAAAAATGTTCAATTAAATATTTAATCCAACTATATAACTGGTTAGAGATAAGAAGCAAAAAAACTTTTTTGACGTGACAACGTCTTAAATTAGGTTGCGGCTGGGAGTCACTTATGAAAAAGTGTAACGCTCGGTAACGTTACGATGAGTCACCGAACGAGAGAGAGGCCCGCCGAATGCCTTGCGTCTCTCTCCCACTCAACTATGATCGGTCTGCCGCGCGCATTGTGCAATTTAATTATATTCATATCAATAAATATTCTACCGAGAAAAAGACGTTGTCACGTAAAATCTTCGCCCGTAAAACCGACTTTACAGGCAAAAAAAAAAAAAAAAAAAAAAAAAAAAAAAAAAAAAAAAAAAAAAAAAAAAAAAAAACCACTTTTTATTATATAAAACAGTTTCTTTGTGATGTTTAAACGAGATGTACTTTACTTGTTATAGTTTTAACGATAAATTAACCTCAAACATTGCTTTGGCAAATTTGTATTTACTGAAATATACGTACCTATAAAAATCTTCCTTCTGCCCTAAAATGTTTGAGGAAAGGGCATTGTATTCAACAATAAAAGTATATTTATATTAGGTCCTTACATATTGTTCATTCATCAAAGTATGCACCGTTGTTGTTATCTATGCACTTTTGCCATCCTATAGATAGTTAATTAGTTAATTGATCCATTAACTAAAAAAATCATTGGTGTAAGAATCATTAAACTTGGCGGTTTTGGACTGCCACATCGGAGTTGAATTTTTTTCTTTGTAAAAGTTATTCAAATTCCGGAAAAGAATGGTTATCTGTTGGAGCAAGGTTCGAGGAGCATGGTGGATGTCGCAGACATGCTAATTGCAGCTCCTCTAGTTTAACGGCCGTCTATTGTGCAGTGTGTAGTCGAGCGTTGTCCTGAAGCAGCAGTGGCCTAGAGCGATTGACCAGCCTCGATTGTTTAGCGGCTAGTTCTTCCATTATGGTTTGCAGTTGTCGACAAGATATCTGTCTGTCTTAAACCGAAGCCTGCAGCTAACCCTGAAATGAACCAAAAACGTACCGTTAACGTAATTGCCATATACATCGTTAATCCTTGTGCCACGGTAGAACTCGTACTCGTAAATTTAGCGATTCCATTGTGCGATATGAGCTATGCCCAAGAAAAAACTAATCAGGAAAAACAAATGCATGGCTGTTTTCGAAACTCAAATGTATCAGTTAAATGGATTTATAAATATGAGTCTGGAATTAAAAACCAAAGAGGAGTTATATCAGATCAAAGTGGCCAGTACGACAAAACGCCAATTTCATATGTAACCTAATATTAACACTAAATTAAAAATGATAATACGGGTTCTCTACTTGAAGTATTAAAGTGTATTGTAGTTAATTGATTGATTTTCATATCTAACGAAATGATTACTAGAAACTTGTCTCATATATCAGGCGGGACTCGAACACACATTCAGTCGCTATACAGGCAAGTACTCTTCCAATCAGTTACAGAGAACTCGACAGACATGTCGTATTTTATTAAGTCGAATGTGATACTTTTTCACGTATCCAACAATCGAGAAAGAAGGAACAGATGTGTCATTATTATATTTTTTGTTTTATAAGTATTTTATAATAAACAGATATCTTTATTATTTTCATAGTATGTAACCAAGTAGATCAATCTGCCAAACAATTACAAAATTATCAATCGATTTCCTGCTTAGTATCCGACTGGATAGAGATATCTATTTAGATAATTTTGTAGTAACTTGATGTGCTGTTATTAGTACTTATAAGTGTTATGATAAATTTTAACAGTAAAATAGTAGAAAATATATCGACTAGGCTCAAAAGTTATTCTCAGGCGGAACTTGAACCTGCTACCTTTGTCCGGATGCTCTCCCAATTAAGCTACCCTGCCTATGACGCAGCCTAGTAGGTAGGTAGAATAACATCCTCGCATTCGAAAGAAAGGTTTTGTTTAACAATCGACTGAGATGTGAAATAGAAAAATGATGATAAAATAGATGTCAAATGTTAATAGACAATTGCGAAAAAAATGTAAAAAATTACGACGGGTGCTGACAAGGCTTGGTAGCTCAATTGGAAGAGGTTCGAGTCCCGCCTGTGAATAACTTGTGAGCCGAGTCATTTTTTGTAGAAAATCAATAAGTCAAAAAAACCTATAACTTACCATATAGCAAATTAATAACTTAAGTTCGTGAGAAAATAACTCGTGATTTCATAGAAAACGTGCCATGATAACACAGTCACGACCAAAAAAATATTAAAGCCAATGAATAATTATAGCATTATGCGTTGATAATTAATAATTTGAAATACGCATTTATTTTTTTAGACTTGACATCCAACAGTAATAATCAGGAAATATGTTCTATCCAGGAAACTATTAATAAAAATTCAAATGATAAAGTGTACATTATTTTTTTTATTATTTCTTAAATATTCAAACATTTCACACTTAAACAGAGTATCTTAGTATATCGCCAATTCATAAAGTAATTAATTCAATCTGTGGTAGTCTGATTTTAAAATGTTCAGAAAATGGAACGTTTTATTGATTCCAAAGAAATACTAATAAAATAAAAGGTTAAATTACATGATTATATTTATATGATTAATAATAACAATATTTCTTAAATTTACATGAATAAGCCTAGCCAGTAGTAAACACTTTAAGGCTTCTGTTGCGAATACTCATGACTCAAGTGCAAATGCTCGTATTCATTACACAAACATCTGCCCCTAAAATCGAATCCGAAACCGTCAAAATTAAAATAGGTATTTTAATTAAACGCCCGCGAAATGGGCACACTTCTTATAACCATAGGTTCCATAATGGCGACGTACTAAGTTGCGGACTTGATCAAAAGGTACCTACCTAAAACTAGGTCTGCAATACACGTTGCTGTTTGCAAATCTGAGCGAAGCAATTAGATTTTTGAAGGGTGATTATTCCTCGATGGTAAGTATGTCCGATTTCAAATCTTTTTTTTTGCACATTAGTCACGACCACGATGTGAGTTTTAACGCCAAATTTCATCAATGTAATATCAGCGGTTTGGCTGTGATCAGCTTTTGAATTTTTCTTTCGGTGATTGTTCCTCCATGGTAAAGTTTATATTTTTTTTACAAAGCCTATGTCCGTCATGTTATAAGCATGTATGTTCATGCCAAAAGTCGTTCGAATCGGTTGAACCGTTAAGAAGCAGGAGGGAGACAAGCGAAATTAGTGAGTTGCCTAAAAGAGAGCTTCGCTCAATAAACTAATTACCTATAAAATAACAAAAACGTTTTTTGATTGTTTTGTTAATATAAGCGTGGTAACTAAATGAATTTTGACACCTTCATTTTCCAATAATGTCTTTAAAATTTACTTTTTTATATAATGTGGACGCTAAGAGGGAAAGTAAACATCAACAAAGGAAACATATCACTACATAGTATAAAATAAAGTCGCTTTCTCTGTCCCTATATACCTATGTATGCTTAAAATTTTAAAACTACGAAACGGATTTTGATGCGGTTTTTTTTAATAGATAGAGTAATTCAAGAGAAAAGTTTATATGTATAATACATGCTTAATATAGTAGAGCATTGCATCCGTGCGAAGCCGGGGCGGGTCGCTAGTATATAATAACTTAAACCTGACGTTTTGTCATTTTTATAGCCGTAAATCTTTAGGCGACATGATATAAAATGATTACCAAATATATGTTAAACTTAACCAATAATAAATATATTAATATTTCCTCTAAAATTTGTGTATTTACAATAAGGTTTTTATAATTATCTTTAACATATACGAGGGTCATCCGAAAAGTAGTAACAAATTTAACTGCTTCAATATTCACATTTATTGGCGAAGATTTTGTCCTGCCTCAAATTTTACACACGTAGTCATTTTAAGCCTTAAGTTATTCATAGTAAATCAGTGCACTACTTTAGAGATAGCAATGTGTGTGTCCAAATACAAACTACCTCTCTCACTTTTAAAAACAAACTACATTTTCTGCAAATAGTATCGTATCACGTTTCAAGAGGTCATTGATATAAATAATGGGCCCAATACTGATCATTGGGGCACGCCCATAGTCATTAGTTCTCCACGAATTTAGCCTTCAAATGACTGTGTTTTAACATGACACTAAAGTGTTCCAATTTTTTCAATAACATTTCACGACTAACCCAATAAAATAACTTTAAAAGGTTATAAAAATTCCCATGGCATCCTGTTTACCATCTCAAGCATCAAAAATTGGTGTAAGAAGTGTAAACCCGGCGTCCATAGCGAATATTCCCCTTGTATTTCATAAAATATTTTTAAGTAGAGATATGAGGCAATAATGATTTGAAGAGTAAGTAGTAATAGACATTGGGACTAAAATTTTTGGGTACGCTTTTGTATCCAAGATAAAAAAAAGATGATTTTACCATATATCTTTAAATTTGGGCAAGTTGCTTCATTGAAAATATAAGCAAATTGTGGTGAAAATGTACATGGGACGGGAACTTTGTTCCGGTTCTGGTCCACCCGTTTAAAAAAATCCCCAAAGTCCCCGTGCTGGAATGTGTGGCGTCGTTGGGGCCGTCATTTGGGGCGTGATTAGTGTTTGCTTCTTTTTCTTCTTATTTCAAATATTCGAAAATTATGACTTCGTCACCTTCACTCGTATTGACTATGAATAATATTTTCGGTAATTTTCGTTAGTGAAAATACAATAGAACCGTGATAACTTAAACAAAATTCATAAAATTTTGTGTTCCCTTCCCCTCGGAGCCCAAAAATTCTTTTACTTAAAATACAAACCCTCTGTAGCTTTGACGCATAATTTGGGCATCGCACCTCAGTGAATTAATGTTTTTGACGACCTTTGTAACTTCAATCATCTATCATTGAATCATTTTAAATAAATGTGCAGACAAAAAAGATTTCCTATAGACAAATGTTATTGCGTACACGTGTTTACTAAATGGCTTCAAATGTGAACAACCGTGAAGAAGTTTTATATGAATAGCTTATTAAAACAATGTAATGCAGTGACACAGGTTATATTTTCTTTATTTTCATTATTTAATACTAGCTGAACCGGTAACGCGTTGCTATGGTAACCTTAATTGATACAATGGAAAAAGAGCGAAGAGATAAACACAAAAAAAAAGAAAAAAAACCAGTTTGTGTTCTTAGATTCTAGGTTATAAATAAAATTTAAACAGAAAATGTGAATTATTTGAAACAAAAAAAACGACTTTTTGAGTAGAATTAAACTAAATTTAATAAATGTACCTTTAAACCTAAAATACCTTACTCATTTAACCTAGCTCGGCTAACTTAAATATTTCTAAACAAAGCTCATAAACGAATTTTTATAATTTTTATATTTTATGCATTTTCAATGCGATCTTATAAGATAAATTATTATAATAGAAAAATACTAGAATCCCGCCTGAGAATTCACTTGTGACTCGAGTCGATTTTTCCTAGTATTTTTCTATTATAATATTTATCTCATAAACGAACCTCTGTAAGTTAAAAGAAAACAATAGAAGTTCCTTAACTTAAACCCTTAGTAAGTAAAAACCTCAATAACTTAAATGATTTAACGTTTTCCTTGGTCTTTATCTTATGGAGGTTCTACTATAATATGCAATAACTAATAGTACCTCAAAGTTTAAAAAAAAACCTACTGATGTCGCTGATCGCTCGTGCGCGGCTTAGCTGTTGGTTGCGTTGCTGGTGTATGTCGCTAAGTAAGAATACTAATCGGTTATAAGTGGCCGATATCACTATGTGAAGGTGAGGTTAGAAAAGTATTCCAACGACCACATTAGGTAATGCACACAAATTTAATTAGTAATAATATTTATTCGATCAGATAACAAAGTGGTGTTAATAGAAAGATGTTCCGATCTTACTTTTGCGCTAGTCAAGCAACCAGCCCGGAGAAGGCGGTCACTTGCGTTCTAAGGAATATTACTTAATAAGCGACAGTTTACCGTGGTAACCGTTTTAATGGCTTATCTGCCTCCTATGAATTGCATAAGAGAAATGTTAACCGTCTAAGAGTTACCAACTGCAGTGTTATCATCAGAAGTAACTAAGAATATCCTTAAATAATGTATGGATAACACCATATTCACTTGCCAGCATTCTTTCTTTATTCCTTGGAATCTATTCAATATTCGAAGCTATGGACCCTCATGGATTGGTCATGGTTCTTGAAAGTTAGCATGATTTTTATTCTTCTTCATGGATAAATTAAATAAAATGCTTAAATAATTATAATAGAAAAATACTAGAAAAAATCGACTTAGGTCACAATTGAATTCTCAGGCGGGAATCGAACCCGCAACCTTTGGAAGTCCGGTCCAATACTCTCCCAATTGAGATACTGAGCCTTGTGAATACTCTTTGAACAAACTATGGCCGCTCCCTTGTGGTATTCCCTTCGTATTCGAAAGAAATATTTTTACAAATGTGAAATGCATAAAATATATAAAAAATATAAAACTAAATGGCTGTTTCACTTTAATCGATTGTTTGCATTTTTCAATGCTATCTTATAAGATAAATTATTATAATAGGAAAATACTAGAAAAAATCGACTCGGGTAACAAGTGAAATCTCAGGCGGGAATCGAACCCGCAACCTTTGGAAGTCTGGTCGAATACTCTCCCTTTGCTGGTGATTTTTTCTAGTATTGTTCTATTATAATTATTTATCTTTTAAGATAGCATTGAAAAAAGAATGCATAAAATATTTAAAACTAAAGTACTTAAGCGAAAACAGCTAGTCATTAGGACCAACCCTTGTCTGTGTGTCAAGCTCAGGCGAAGGGGACCAGTTTGATATAATTTGCAAACGAATCAATCTTATTATTATTCCTATTTGAGATGAATACGTTCATGGCCACCGTTAACGCGAACACTACTACTATTCAAAATGACTAATTCGAAATGTTATTTCTTGTGATCCATTCTGCCCACTATCACAATTTTCCTAACTTTAACATAGCTATATTCTTTTAAACATGAGATTCATTGAATAGTATAAAACATAACTAACAAACTATAAAGAACATGCTTAGAAGAAATGACAGCACGAGCTATTTAACACAATTGAGTTTTGTTACCATGTGTTCTATTTTATATTTCTTTTTGAAATAACATATTAATAATAATGCATTTATTTCAATAATATATAGAAAACTGAGTATTGTAGCTGCTGGTACTTAAAATCGAAAAACCCTTCCATGTACCAATGCTCAATATATAAAACATACTTTAAAAATTTAATATTTAAAAAAATACAACAACCAATTAAAATTTGTAAGAAATCTAAATACAAATCTATGTTATTTATAATGTTGTGTCTCCAGTATCTTACATGCGTTCACTAAGCGTCAAAGCATTGTTTAAAGAAACTGCTGTGTTTCCTCATACGTCAGCTTTAAGAACCAATTAAGTGACAATCCTTTTATATTTATACTTGATATCAATGCGGTAGACCTTTCGCACTTAAAAGTGTTGTAAAGTGCCTTCTGATACTGGAGGTGGTCAAGCACCATACTCTTCATAAAGACAAAAAAATTGAGCAGCAGCGTTCAGAGAAATATGGTCTTCAACTGCGATCTGAAACTTTTACAACGGAGGCTACAGAAAATATTACATATGTACTAACAAATAATATTACTATTATTGTAATTTTAATATAAGCATTATTCAATGATATTTAATTTTTGTAAACAAGTGTTTATTACTGAAGGTCTTCTTACACACTTAAAATTAGAAAATAAATTGAATAATATTGAAGGCTATGCTAGTTGCTACTAAGTGTTCTCGTCTTTAGAAATACAAAGATACATTTATTACCAAAATCGAAGATTTCCGTATTATTAATGTAATATTAAAAAATCGACTCGGGTCACAAGTGAATTCTCAGGCGGGAATCGAACCCGCAACCTTTGGAAATCCGGTCCAATGCTCTCCCAATTGAGCTACCGAGCCTTGCGAACACTCGTCGAAATTTTCTAGTACCTTCCTGATTTTACGCTGTAGGCCAGCGGTTGTTTCATCAATGAGAGGAACATCCTCTCGTATTCGAAAGAAACATTTTTACAAATGTTTGGTCAATCGATTAAGATGAAACAGCCATTTTAGTTTTATAATTTTTTATATATTTTAAGCATTTTCAATGCGATCTTATATGATAAATTATTATAATAGAAAAATACTAGAAAAAATCGACTCGGGTCACAAGTGAATTCTCTGGCGGGCCTACAGCGTAAAATCAGGAAGGTACTAGAAAATTTCGACGAGTGTTCGCAAGGCTCGGTAGCTCAATTGGGAGAGCATTGGACCGGATTTCCAAAGGTTGCGGGTTCGATTCCCACCTGAGAATTCACTTGTGACCCGAGTCGATTTTTTCTAGTATTTTTCTATTATAATAATTTATCTTATAAGATCGCATTGAAAATGCTTAAATATATAAAAAATTATAAAAATAAACGGCCTAAGTAGTATAATCAATTTTTTTCTGGCTATCAACACCAAACAGACAGTACTATATATTTTTTATTTAATTTTATACTGAGACGTGATAATTTTTGTTATACATCGTTCTGGTCACCGATGTCCGATCCGTTAAGGCAAAGCGTTATGATGTTATCGACCAATTCACAGAAATAAGACATTTTGTATCAAAAAAGGCCAATCTTGCTATTTCTAAAACAAACATGGTCATTTCCACAAAAGATTTTTTAATATTAAGCAATCTTGTTTGTTATAAGGATCAAAATACTAGGGATCAATTAATTAAAATAGTGACTATAAATGTTTGATTTTACAAACGACCGTATAAGATGAACGAGAGAAATTAAGGAATTTTGAACGAGACAAGATGAACAATTTTATAAATAAATTCAAAAACTAAAAAAAAATAATCTTGTCTCGGATGTCAGGCGGGACTCGAACCCACATTCCCACGCTATCTGAGCGCATACTCTTTCAATAAAGCTACTAAGACCTTGATAGACCCGTCGAATTGCCATACATGTTTATTTGCCATGATTTCTAACATACTTTTAAACTCAATCAAAATCTACAAATTAAAAAGCTCTATAATATTATTATCTTTTTTTTCTGTACATGTGATGTCACTGAACTGCTCCTAAAGAGTACAATTGATTGTGATGCATTTTTTCTGTGTATTCGAGTAGGTCCATAGATTATTCAAATTCACAATTGGACTCGGTAGGAGGCGCTGATACCTTGCAGTCGAATTTCTGGAAATCCACTAGTGTTATGAGAATTTCTCCATTCCTCAGTTCTCAAAAATTAATTCGATGATTCGGGATTCTTTTAAAAATGAGAAAACTAAAGAATAGTTTATCTTATGTGTCCGGGACACAAGACCATAATAATCAACTATAGACCATTCAGAGACTATTATATAAATCTGATTAACAATACTGTCAATGTAATGGAGCCGGAAACGCAGCGAACCCGCTCTTTCTGATTGTTCCATTAAAATAACAGGCAAAAGTACAATTATATCAACTGACGTTTGCTGATTAAGGTAACTTGTAAAATTCGTCGCCGGATAAAGTAAGGTTATTTCATTTAGCACTATTCACAAGACAGTGGTAACTTAAACAAAAGGTCACTTTGACGGAAGTAAAAAACCTTCTCAATAAAATTGGCTAAGGCTAATAATGGTAAATTAAAATATTTATACTAGCAATCCTGAGCTTTCATTTGGATTACTTTATATAATAATAATATATAAAGTTATCCAATTAAAATAAGGAATAATGTGAGAAGAGGCCGGTGTGGTGTGGAAGAAGATAAAATGATTAAGCTATAGACAGGATGAACGAAAGAAAATTGACAAGATTTTTATGGGAGCGGAGCGAGCGAAGCTCAATGGCGCAATGTTTGTTACGCCATAATTTCCCGAGTTCTTGACCGATTTTAATATTCTTTGTGTGGAATCGAAACAACAGGTTTAGGACCAGATTGTGACGGACGAATTTTGAAATTCGCAAAAATAAAGTTATGACCAAAAACATTGGTTCTATGGGATTTCCCACAGAAACAAAAAGAGCGCGCTTTTTGAAATTTTTAATTGTAATGGAATTTTTAAAATTAACTAAACATATTTTTTTTTTAATATTACGCTTCGCTCCAATATATGGTGCTAGCGAAACTTTATGCTAAGCGACTGCATCGCCTAGTTTCCTACCGATCGACAAGGAGCTCGGTATGGTAATGGTTAGCGCGTTTAGCCTATGATGATGGAATCAAGCAAGGTTTACTAAAAAATGACACTGAATGGATGTCCACAATATCATTGACTCTCTCGAGCATTGTAGCCGTTAGGACTGACCAATCTGCATTTGTCTCGATGGTGGCTTAAGGCCCATTATGTTTTCAACTATAAAGAAAGCCTGTACTCCATAGTTAAGACATTGTAAGCGTATGATGAATATACCCTTTTGAGTATCTCGTGTCTACAATATTTGTTTTCAATAGGATAATAGGAAATCATCAAAGAGAGCTGAAATAATGGGTGTTTTATAGTTCCTACCACAATTTTGATTTATTTTATGATAAGATTCAGTGAATTTGCCAAGAGCTTTCATTGTACAAAAAGTGTATCAGGCCTATCTGTAATGCAAAATTTCACCTCTTCCTTTTTATCGACATTTGTGAACTTTTCTAATTTTTGTTCAATAACTATAATACATACTATATTTAAGCAAAACAGTGACATAGTAAAAACTGTGACAACAATATTTCCAGTAGAAATTGGTTTTGTTTCTCGAACTGTATGGCAATATGGTTATTTAATAACTTTTGCATTGAAATGATATGTCTAAAGCACTAAACATTACAGAAAATTAATTAAATCATTTATTATTACAAATCTGTTTTAAAGGGACCCCTTTGTTTGAGCAAAAGTCAATTGATGCACGGAGCCGTTCTTCCAGGAAATGACGCTATATGTTCCCTAATCACAGTTTTCTAGAGCGAGCCAGAATCAGCTGCAGGAAGTTTGATATTTACATTTTATTTCGCTTCGGACTATTTCATTTAAAAATAGATTCTGTTTTATGAGTCTACAAATCCTAAATGGCACCAACTGCAAATTACGGCACATCTTTTATCTGTTGTTTGTTTATACTTGCAAAAGTAATGTGCTTCTGGATTATGTTCACTGTATAAAAGCTAACAAAATGAAGCAAGGTAATCAACATTTGCTATTGCGAATTCATCTAATATTCGTGTAAGTCTATAAGATTTAACGGTCAAGACGACCCTGAACGTGTTCCGCTTTGTGGCCAGGACGGCCCTCAATGCGTTCAATGGATTCATCCAGACGTAGACGGTGTGTTGTTGCTAATCTTAGACGGGACAAAAAAATTGTTAGGTTACGGCCCTTCTGCCACGGTCCCTCGTCCCAACGCGGTAGCGGCTGGTCGCTTCCGAGCCGACAACACGCGAGTACGAGCGAATGAGAGCCAAGCTCACAGAATAGCGATTACTGAATAAACCAGACCAGTCCCTCGCGCGCCGCTGCAGTAAGCGGCTGTGTCGTTCACTAGCGCGTCAAATGAAACTTGTTTCCACGCAACTTGCAGATTTAAGTTCATATTCAACTCTAAACGATATTTCATGCATTTTCGAAGGGTGCAACCATAAGCTCTGTGTGTAACGGAACGACTGCGTGCACTCTCGCCGCGCAAATGCGGTTTTGGATAACTCACAACGGAAAAAACAAACATAGCTCTTCGGTAAGTTTATTATTTGACGTTTTATAATTATTTACACTCCTTTTCTTATTTCCTACACGGGTTATAGCATGTCTAATGATATTGACTGCCTGTTTGTCAAGTTATGCTAATTTATAACGTTAAAACCATTTTTATCTTTATATAGTTCGCTTAATACTCGGCGAAAGTGAAACCACTCCTTTTTGTGGGCGATCCTTTTGCATCACCATAAGTGGATATCCGCATTATATTAATAAAACAATTTATCATTCTAACTTTATTTCTTAATTCCTAAGCAAAACACCTTTAAAGTCATCTCAATAATTTCTCCATCCCACAGCTGGAAACCAGACCATCCTTAGGGATGAAAACACAGTAGTGAAAATCTGTAAACAATCCACGATGCGGACTTAATGTTTTACGTAAATAATGAAATGTATTATAAAATCAACTTAGTCATCTTATTTGTAGTCATGGTAATTCAATTTGCGCTAAGTTGAATTTCTTAATGAGTAGCATATCATTAATTGCAGACCTCAAAATTAATTCAAAAGTACAGTTGAGGTCCTTGATCTAATCCACGCAGAATTCTTAGTTCTTATTTAGAGCAACTTAATGTATAAAAGTTCTACTTGTACTTTATCAAATTGCTTACACAATACGCGATTTCAGTGTCTCCTGAATTATTTACAAGATGTACCTAATTCATACAATAGCCGACGTCGATTGCTCATTAAACATAGTGAAATCTTTCGACAGTCCGTGATTAAGGAAAATTGCTTTAGGCTCTCGATCGCCTGAAAAAGTCATACTTTGCAATTTTTTTTATATTTATTTTGAATGGGTTCGCTCTTGATCAGCTATATTTTATTTCCCATTAACCGATTCGTTGCTGATGGCACGCCTGTCGTGTCATCACTTTTTTTTGCGTGTGGCGTTAGCCACTGAAACCGTGTCATTTTTAAATCGATGATAACTCCTTCAAATCAAGTTTTAGGGAAATCACAACCCAGAATAAAACTATCTTCATTTTTCACGTAAATCAAGCTCGTAGCCTTCGTTTCTGGAACAACGAATCGGTTAAAAAGTTAATAGAAAAATGACAATAATCATAAAATATTTTTAAACTATAACCTCAAAGGGTACTTCTTTCATTAAAAAATTTGAGCAGTAAATAATCTTCCTTAATTTTTACTTTATATTTTATGCTTACTTACCTGATATTATTAAATAATGGAAACGCTTAACAAATAGTAATAGAAACCGTATTTTCAAATTTGTTGATTGTTAAAATACCACGTCCGTCTAGGTTGAATCACGCCCCTCGGTCGCTCCGAATCAATAGGCCGTCACAATGTGCCAGACGGACTCTAAACATGAGCTAAACTCTTATGAATTTGAATGAGGAGGGTCGTCGGACCGTGCAAATGTTATGTGAAACAGTTGGCTGACTTCACGATAACTGGCATATAAGGAGTTATTTGAATAAATTATTAGGTCATAGAAATAAAGAACAATTTTGCTTCATTATCATCAGCCTACCAATGTCGCCATTGCTGGGACATAATCCTTCGATGTTGTCATCCGTTTAATATATAGTACATCCGTAAGAATGGGTATTATACACCACGCAAGCTTAACACAGATTGGTGATGGATGATGGTGGCAGATGCATTCAGGATCACCCGTATATCGTGCCTTCCGAAGCACCGACAACCTCGACATATTTCTTGTTCACCCATTCGATTACCAGCCACTGCGGAGCTTGCGAAAAGCTCCGCAAAATAAATCCGAATGCGCTAACCGTGCATCAGCGAGCTAGTGGTCTATCGTAAGTTGTATTACGATTAATACAACTTAACACTTCGTTAAGAAGTGTCATGTTTAAAATGTAATTTATTTATCCGATAAAACATATCCTATATCAATTATAAGTTATTAACGGATTTATAGAGCTCAGAACTTAATCTGAAATTTAAAACTTCTCTTGCTATGGCTGACAAATTTATTATAGTTCTTTCGTACGTAGATTATATTATCATGAATGTAACGACCTGCCACCGTTAGTATATACATTTCCTTAAACAAATCTATCTACATAAAACAAATCTACGTTATTGGATTAGAAAGTCGTCAGTTAGCTATCCACATTTAGTAATAAAACGAAACTATCATTAATATAATCAATACATCTATAAAATCAGCCATTTTTACGGAATCCTCGAAGATAACGACTTCTTGAGACGTTTGGTACAATACCGTTATTATACTCCGTTTAGATAATGCTAGCTTTAAGTAATCACTTGTAAACGTAAATACTCGCCTGACCGAAATGAAAAAAGTGTTAGGTTCATCACACTCACGCCAGAATGCTTTCGAAAACCAACTTCAAACACTGCAAAATCAATTGCGCTAAAACAATACTTAACCCGAAAACGTATAACTCGTAAAACTTGACCTGAAGCAGCCTGAAATTGCATTATTTAGATCGTAAATATTCCCGAGAGGCAAAGTAAATATTTAGTTAATATATATACAAAACTCTGAGCAATAGTGAACATCAGGTACTCTAAAATAATATCGGTACACCGTATGCCACACGCCATCCAAGGATACACGACCCAAAAATATAATGGTTAAGTTTTCTACCAGAACACTACAAAACAACATAGTAGTGTCATGCTGCTCCATAAAAAAAAATTGAACGGCTGGTTCACCTCAAAAGATACATGTAAACAAGTACTTAACAATACAAACTTTAATTCGAGAATATCGTAATTAAGACAATATGCGCGAATACAAATATGTATGTGCGGATTAAACACGGGATCATTCTCTTTCGGATTTGAATAGATCTCGAGCCTTCGTAACCAGTATATATATTGGTAAAATCAAACAACTCTCAAGGAGGGTATTTAATTTCTGTGCGTGACTGTTAATACTCATTTTTAATACTAATAATTTATGTTGAATTTTCAAAGTAACTTATAATTAATAAAATGACATTAGCAATCAGCAATGGCAATATGTATCTACACTGTTTAATACTATGGGCAATTATAAGTAAGGTTACGATTTCCATGTTTAGACAAAGATTTAAGGAAGCGAAGCCATGTTAGAGCAAATATATTAATAGAGTTGATAAGATGTTTGTCTAAGAGACAGAAAATCTACTAAAATTACACCATTGTGTAAGGGAAGTACTAAAATACATGTAAATAACTATCGATATGCCACTGAAGCGAAATTTTTGGAGAGATTAATACACAGAACAATTCCGTTCTAATACCAAAAACTAATACCAATGGTATTTGTTTATTATCGTAAATAATTTTCTATTCCGGACGAATACCACTCATAAACGAATCCCAAAATAAGTTAAATAGAATGAGATACAGTCAGAAATAAAAATGCTTTTAAATGTGATTTTAAGTAGGGTTTATTTAATCAGAATCAGTCTTATTAAACAAATCTAAGTGTAGGAGGAAAACTTATGGTTAATTATTATAATAACAGTCTGACCTATGTAATTGCATAAATGCCTATATACCTAAAAATGAAGCTTTATCAACAAATCACAGTTATTCATTTTAGTCTTCAAAATGTAACAATTAAAGAATATCACAAACGATCAACGATTAATATTATTTAAAGTATGTACTTATTTACTAAAAATTATCAAATATCAAAACGATTATAAAATATCAGACGGTCTACTAAACATCAACTACTACAAAAATACTACAAAAACATCAACTTTTTTACGAATAATAAATAATCAAATTTTTGGCATGACAATCATTACTAGAGTCTAATTATTACAAAATAACAAAAAACACTGAATATAACAAAAAATAAGCTACTTTTAAACTTTAGTAAAAATTATATAATTTTTGGCATGACAATCATAATAACTAATCTTAACTTAGAGTCCTATTATAAATAGATCAGAAAATCTACTTTTTATAAGTATAACAAATATATACTTATCTTATTTTTATATTTATATATATTTATTATTAATATAGGTATATCTATATTTTTTACTTTGTAAAATTATCAAATTTTTGGTAACAATCTTAATTTAAAATTTTTCGGCAACTAATAACTAATTTTTAATTTTTCCAGGCAGTGACCAACGGTAATTTTTTGGTCAACCAGTTGGTCAGTTACATATTTGATCCACTGATTTTTTATTACAGTTTCTGCTGCACATCGCTTCACAGGTGGTGCATTTTCCTCGATCTGAGTAGCAACCACTATTTGTAAGTCTGCGTCCTCTTTCAGTGCTATCAGAAGCTGATATAAATTTGCGTTTTTCGGCACAGTCGTGTTTAGTTTTAAATGCCAAGATTCTGTGGCATTTGTGGTTCGATGACGTTCACCATGAACACACCAAATGTCTACAAAACTCTCATCTTCTAGCCATTGTGACACCATGTAATTATTAAAATGTTTAATTGCTTCTGTATCAGTGGTGTCTTCCATAATGTAGCACCAGCCTTCAGATATAAATTGTCGTGGAAGTAAAGGCAGTAAAGATGAAAGTCTTACATGTCTCCGGGTGATAGAATTTTTTGTTAGATTTAATTGTTTTGCTTTCTTCCATACATTTTTGGAATAGTGAAAATAACACCCCTTTAGCACAACTGATGGAAAGACAGTCGAAATGGCGTTCATTGCGGCTTGTTCAAAATCTGTCAAAAATTTTGAAGGATCCCATTCAGGAATTTTTTGTTTTAAAATTTCAAATAAGGTTTTGTAGGTTTCTTCTTTTTTATTGTTTAGTAACACATAAATCAGAGGAATTATGCGAGTATGATCTTCGTCACTTCCAAGATCTCCGTGTATGGTATAAAGCTGTACAAATGGCGCAGGGCAGCAATCGAACGTTCCGTCACACTGAAATATTTTAAGTTTATGAATTTGCGCCAGTTGATTGGGAGTAGATAAAATTATTAATCGGTTGTTAGACCCATCTCTATGATCATAAAATACAAAATTTTGAAATTGTAAAGGAATTTCCACTTCATCGACTGACTTGCACTTTATTTTAGACACACCAGCTTCCCTGTTTCTTGCTTCATATAATTTTGTTTTAAAATTACTAAACAATGGGATATTTTTCACCAAATTCATTTCACTATTACAGAACTGCGATTTGAATTTATTGTAAAGTCTTGGTATTGGGGTGAAATCAGACTTTACGACTGTTTCTCGAAAGTCATTGAGCTTTTTTAACATTATGTTATTAACTTCATCGGGCTCGCAGCTATGATTTCTCTCATTGGAAATATGGCCATCCTGCAGGGACCAAAATAATATTCTTATTAAAATACTGTATGACTGATCTAACAATAATTTAATTATATGGTTTATGGTTACACACCTTTAATTGCAATGATCCACTGCACTCCTTAATCTTCACGCATCTCCAATGGCTCCATCCATTTTTATTTTCTCTTTTTTTAGTATATTGGTAACCGGCTCTTAACAGCACCGAGCCACCATTTCTTTTTATAAAACTCAATTCTCCTTTGTTTTCCGAAGATGTGGAAGGCAGATTACCAGCCTCATCAGACATTTCTAAAAAAAATACATACTTAACTAACTAACTTAGAGTTAACTTAAATGTGGATTTATACTCAGAATTTTCACACTAGTTGCCTCTAATTATTATCTTTTTAAAATTAGGCAATATATACTATATAAATCAAACAATATTTTACAAACAAAACAAATTAAATAAATGAAACCATCGAAAAATTACAAATAAATACTCACTTAATACATATCACTGCGCGCGTACCACTGCACAGGAAAGTACCTACTAAGGATCATATCCCTCAGAGCCAGTTAATATAAATAAATAATAACAATTTGTGCACGCACAAAATGAGTCTAAGGTAAACGGACCTTATTTCATTGCCTTAAAGTTTATTCCACAAAAACAATAAAACATTCTAGCGCTTTGTTTGCACGGCGGCGCTTGACTGTGATTGGTTGCTTCGAATTTGAAAACAATAGGCAAACTCACCTTTTTGTGCAGGTAAAAAAATTTTGAAAAGTAATTCATTTAGTTGGTCGTAAGTAAAAATACCGAAATGAAGTGAATTTGTTAAGATTTATGATTGCATTACTTATTTTACTTTTATCTTTATTTCTTAGGAAAACTTACAGCTATTACAATAATAAAGGTACTTCGTATTACTTAAATAACCACTAGCCATAACTACTACTAGCCGTAACGATCTTGCGTAATTACGATCATAATATTAAAAAGCAAATTAAACTGTTTCTGTGACTGTACCAAAAGTTATGTTTTGGTATTCGTTGGGAATAGATTAAGTACTTCATTGAAATATTTAAAATTTGGTATTCGTTCGGAAAAGAATATCAATTACGATAATAAACAAATACCATTGGTATTAGTTTTTGGTATTAGAACGGAATAGATCAGTATAAAGATTATTTTCAATATTTTTCTTTTTTGCATGAAAAATTCGGACAACTATTAATATTTAATTTTTTTGTTAAAACAAATTCGCCCAAGGGGGATTCTGACAATATCACGGTTTGCCATACCATCATATTGATCTACCATAAATACAGTGCTTTTTTATAACTATCATGTAAAAATATAAAAATGTGTTACTCAGAAACATTCCAGTGTATTTAAAAAAAGTGAATACAATTTAGCTAGAATACAGTCATTAACTTAAGAACATGTAAAAGAAAACAACAATTATTACCAACATTTTCAACTTAATGTTTTCTTTCATTTATAGTCATTGCCACTTTAGGAAACATGCATACGAAACGATTTCAACCCAAACAAACTTTAAATTTTCGAACATTATCATAATGTAAACAGAGATATAAATTGTTTTGGTACACTTCCTAATTAGT
This sequence comes from Calamotropha paludella, assembly GCA_927399485.1. NCBI lineage: Eukaryota > Metazoa > Arthropoda > Insecta > Lepidoptera > Crambidae > Calamotropha > Calamotropha paludella. Next base: position 21,228,210 of record OV656805.1, on the reverse strand, counting down.
CTGTGGCGTAATCGTAATATTTCAGTCTTAAAAAATCCTAGTTAACCAGATTGACAGCCCTAATTACAGCTATGAAAATGTTAGGAGTTGTGTTAGCCGTTCTACACTCGGCGTCAAAAAAATCGCACCTCTAAGAAAATCACGTTCAAATGGCATTAACTCTGGATATGCACATGCAGTCGTATTAATTATAATTTTATTTAAAAGGTTACTTAATTAACTTAATAAAAAAACATTATTTTTCATTATCAAATAAAACCTAAAGCAACAAATAAAGGGTCACAAAAATTCTAAGGAAATTTTGCTGCTCGGGAGAGTCGCGAGTTGCGCTAACTTTGTGGGTATAAAGAGGTCAACACGGGTTCAATGTGGGTCATTCGCTATTAAACCGTTGAAGGGGACACACGCACTGATTTTACTGAAGAAAGAACATCTGGAAAATGGACACTACAGCTGATGAGGCCGCTCAAGTGGTTGCACTACTGCAAGCAGGGGTGCGGCAGTGTGATGTCGCCCGGCAACTGAATCTGAGCCGTTTTTCGGTTCGTAGAGTCTACCAGCGCTTTTTAGAGACCGGTGGCTATATCCGGCGACATGGGTCCGGTAGACGTCGCTGCACTTCGGAAAGAGACGACCGGTTCGTTGTGTCGTACTCTTTGAGAAATCGCTTCTCAAACGCTGTTCAGCTGCAACAGGAGCTCCAGGCAGTTCGCAGACGCACCGTGAGTGTATCCACGGTTAGAAGAAGACTGAAGGAGAAGAACATAGCAGCCCGCAGAGCTGCTACAGGTCCAAAATTGACTGCAGCGCACCGACGAGCCCGCTTGCAGTTTGCTCGCGACCACGTCGATTGGACCATTGAGCAGTGGGGAGCTGTTCTCTTCTCAGACGAGACACGAGTGTGTCTTTTCTGCAACGACCGACGAAGAAGAGTATACCGGAGGCAGGGTGAACGTTTCGCTCAAGCCTGCATCCAGGAGACGGTGGAATATGGAGGCGGATCCTGCATGTTCTGGGGCGGTATGTCGGCTGCCGGCAAAACCGACCTGGTCTGCGTCTCCCGGTGCTCGCGGACAAGGGTCGCTGACTGCGCGCCGCTATATCACAGAGATCCTGGATGTGCATGTGGTCCCTTTTGCCGAATCTTTTGGCGAGGGGTTCACATTAATGCACGACAACGCTCGCGCACACACTGCAGCCATCGTGAACGACTTCCTGCGGAGGTCCCAAATTCCTGTGATGCAGTGGCCAGCGAGAAGTCCTGATCTGAATCCGATAGAGCACCTCTGGGACCATCTTAAACGTAAGGTTCGATCTCGGGATCCGGCTCCTTCGACTCTAGAGGAACTCCAAACCGCGGTGATTGAAGAATGGGGTCTTATCCCTCAAGAAGAGCTCCTGAAGTTGGTGAGGTCTATGAGGGACCGTATGGAAGCCGTCATCAGGGCAAGGGGGGGTAACACTAGATTTTGAGTTAATTTTAAGACACTTTTTGTACATTTTTTTTGTAAATTATCGATTATTAATTAGGACTTAATTAAGATTTTTTATTATTTTTCAAATTTTTATGCTTTTTGTATAATTTTAATTAAAAAAAAGATTGCACTTAATTGTTGTTTGATGCTCCTTTTTGTTACCTTTCTAATGATACCTAACACTATCCTCTATATAAGGTTTAGGAATTTTTGAATAAGATTTTTATAAGGTGCGATTTTTTTGACGCCGAATTTAGATGTATTTTAGTTCTAGCAAGAACAAGTAAAATAAATAGTTGGGTGCTTCTCACGATAAGTTGTGGGAAACATTAAGTATGAATTAGGCATACTGGTCCCCGCTTAGTCCCACGTAATATACAAAACAAGAAAGAATCACTAAGTGTGGTATTTACTAAGGTGTCATTATACCCTATAGCTACAAACTTGATTTTGCATAAATAGAGCTGAATCGCATATTAAGAGATAAGGATATTATGAATATAAAAGTATCGATAGCAACATCGATTTAATAAATCAAAAGTGATATTGATGCTTGTAGTAAGCATTGGGTCAGATGAGTTTAACCTTTAATATTAGAGCCATATTCAAAGACCACTCAGTATGTCTCGGAATCTTTATTAAAAAAATCGGTTTCGAGTGCCCATAAATAACTTGAAGTCATTTATTTTTGGTCCTCGAAAACAAATTCTCAAATTGGAACATTTCGGTTGCTATTCGCTTGGTTACCGCTTAATCGGTTACCTTTCTTGGAATACCTTTTAATCCTCACCTTAGCTTTAGTTTGCTGTAGTATTTTAATAACCAGTGTCAATAGACAAATTTAGACCCGATATCAAAAATCATTTGCACATAATCGGTATAGTATTTTATTAATAAAAAATCACTTATATAAGGAGTTATTTAATTATTATTTAAATGGTTGATGAATAAGTGTAATTTCAGTTTTTGTATATGTAATTACCGAAATAAATAGATGTAGAAAATTCTGATAATTATCGCTTGCAAAAAATAAAATACTACGGAATCACATAACCGAATCGTATTACGGCGTAATCAACGTAATCAACAATATTGCTTCAACATTCAGCAGTATTCCTGTAAACGGTTACCGGATGTCGACAGAGATTCTTTGCGTTATGTTGATTATACATTTTGCAACAGCGCGTGTGGTAGTCGTGTTTGTTCACGGGCCAAACTGTGTTCAACATTCAATTTTATCGTTTAACTGTTACGCATTTTTAACAAGATGTTTTGTAACGAAAAGCTTATATTTTATACGAGCATATGTGTTCGTTATTTGTTATCAAAGGCCTTTACTTTGGAACAAAATAAATAGAGTATTGTAGAATAATCATCATCATCACAGTCGAAAGACATCTACTGCTGGGCGGAAGTTTCTCTCAATAATAGGAGGGTTCTCATAAAATCTCCAAAGCGGCTGGAGGTTTGGTGATCGCAAAAAAAGTTCTGTTCCTTTTATAATCGTTGGAAGGTATATGACGATCACTTTCGCATCATTTGTCGTTCTTTACGACATCCTCAAACGTGTAGGATTGTTACTATTCTACTCTGTTGGACACCAAACGGCGCCGTGAAAAATGAAAGTTATCAACAGGGCTGATTGTGGATTGGTCTGCTTCACATGCTTTTTGCAGCACGAAGGAGCTTGAGATACATTGTACTGCAAAATGTATGTTAGCAATCTGATAGAGTATCAGTCCATGATGTCATGTATGTAATATTTATAAAAGATATGACCTTCGCAAGTGAATGCGGTTTAGGTACTATAAAGAGATTATAATGCCTTAGTCTCGACCGTAGCATTGACAATCTAGCTATACACTTGGAGGGATTCCAACCTATTCCAACTCAAATGTCGTTGAGTCAAGTGGAATTTATGTCAGTGTAACTTTGTCCCTGATTCTGAATGTATGCTGGAATGCTACACTATGTAAATGCATAGTTGCTTAAGCCATGCCATAGATTACGAAATATTGTCGCATCATTGTCAGTTTTACTATCGTTCTACGACTGGAGTTGTTCAGTGTTTACATTAAGAAGTTGACCTGAAAGCAACTTTTTTTTCAAGTCAACAAGTTTCAATATAACTTAAGTCAAAACATGAAAGGTAACTCAAAAATTTGTCGATTGTAAACTATACACTTATAAAGAAAACGTAAATTTTACTAAACGTACGAAAACTTGTATTTTTTCTTTTTTTTCTTCATCATTCATTCTTTTCTCTTAAATATAAATCCAACTTGCTAGAGTGATAAAGGCTGCAAAATTAAATCTAGCGATACACAATATCTGTGAGCCGCCCGCGTAAATAACCTTAGGTGCTCTAAATTAAATAGCAGACACCCTTATAATGTGTTGACCACGAAGGTAGCAAGGAGCATCGGTACGGTAGGTAACTGCCGGTTTCTGTTTACCATAGCCATTGAAAACAATACCAGTACTTAAAGTCCATTTTCATAAAAACCTTACAAAAGGCAAACGATCTTGTTTGTCCTTCTTAATGTAAATTTTTAAGGCACTGTAAAGCATATACAATTAATAGGTCTGCCCCAACGATTAGTTTAAAAGGATTAATACCTAAGTAAATTATTTTGTTACCAGAATTAATAAAAAAAGGAATATAAGGTGTTGAAAAGAAAAGAGTGTTAACCTTTTAGATAATTTTTCCCACGTTTTTCTTAGGTCGCTTTCTTGTCTGTCGTCTTGTCTGTCCGTTTGGAATCTTGTATCTCAATTTTACTTCCTCTCCTACGCCGCGCCATCGGTCTACTCTCCCTGCGTCTTACTACTACTCTACATTTTATCACGTGTCCTGACGCGAGTTTAAGTTTTAACTTCAAATAATACTATATTTCAAATTATATTTAACTGATACTTAAGAAAAAAAATTATTTGTTTGATTTAAATACGTATCGGTTGAAAAGACCAAATAATATATAGTGATGTTATTGAAACACCGTTTGATTGCAACAGGTACGTAATCTTTATTGGACACGTCGTTAGGTTATCTTGTTGTTTGTGACTCTTGTAAGTCTTTATTCATTTGTTCTACAAAATAACACATTTAGTGACCTAAGGGTCTAGGTATGAGTTTATGTAACCAATTAATGATGGAGCATCCGTTCTGTTCACTATAGCAAAGGGATTCTTGCTAAGAGTCAGTCAGGCTTCACATGTATTTCTTCGAGACATGAAGCTTTTACAATGGTTATAGATGACCTTAAACCTTTTTTTTTCGAGAATAACTGATGGTTTTCTTTTTTCAAACTTTTTGCTAAAGAAGGTTTTTTTTCATTATTAGGTGTAAACAACAAAAACAGTACTTTAAAAATATTGTTTGTGCTTTATAGTGTATTGTTTTATTTAATTGATATTATTAATATTGCCGTTAACTGTTTATAGTAAGCTTAATATGATGGCGTTACAAGTGGGTTCACGTCTGCAGTTCTTTAGCGAAATTCGAAGTAAGACCGCTTAGATCAAAGTTGGCATATCAACCGATGAGCTAAGACCTTAAGTTGTAAGTATTTATATAGTAAGAATTCATCTACGTTTGTTCTTTGTGGCAAATTATTATCAATTTAAAATATTATTTTAATTATTATTGCGTGCTTGTCTCAGAGGAATCAAAGTAACTGTGCTTATGCATAATGATTGTGTAATTTATTACTACAGACGCTGAAATTGCCATGACGCATCAAATTGCGTTATGCACTGTTCCTTCTAATGTTAATATACTCGATTTAGAACTTCAGACGTGACTTTAATTTTTTCCGAAACTACTGATTTAAACAAATGACTATCTAAGTGTGACTTAGATTTTTTGTACGGAGGTAAAAATTTTACGAATGTAATCTGAGTGTAGAACTTTAATTGTTTTCACGCAAGTACCAATTGTTTCTGACTCAAGTTTATACGTAAACTGTACCTATAATTAGCTTTTGGACAATCAATATTAAAGGTAACGGTCGTTTAGATCCAACAGCAATCAGGCATGAAATAAACTACTAAACTACTTACAAACAAATCATGTTTTATTTAACGAGGTATAAATAAAAATTTTTGGTACTAGCTAGTTTTTACGAAAATCAAGAGTAATCTTTTGTAAATTCTTTTTATTAAACAATTAATTATTATTGTATTAAACTATTATCTTCCTTTTTTAATTGTTATTTAAAAATATTAAGTGAAGTAAATTTAAAGGAGATGTAAAGTAAATAAGGTAAATAAACATGAGTACGAAAAACAGCCCTCTAGAAAATACGCAAAATATCTATTCGTTTTGACTTTGGACGTCTCGCTCTAGTCACACTCGATCACAATTTCGTGTTTGCTATTCGCAGTTGTAATCTAATCTAACCAATGAGGTTTAGTTTTATAGTGCTTGCTTTGTGATATTACTTAGTAGTAGAGAGATAGAGTAAAATGTAGGGTGACACTGAGGGGCAAGAATAACGGGTATGAAAACAGTGACTAATTAAACGTTTAAGTGAGCGATAACATATAAGCTTAAAGTTTCTTACTAAGACAATATTAAATAATCAGTTTAATTCCTTACCACTGTCAACATTATTTTTTGCATGCTGATTACTCGGCGAAATACGTAGATCTCTAAACTTTTTATGTAACGTGTATTTATTACCGTGTTTCCAGCAAAATAAAATTCTTAATATTTCAATTAGCCTAACTTAAAATAGGCACTATAGGGCTTGTGTTATGGATACTAATGCCATGGATATACAAACATATAAGATACTATAATAAATAAGTAATAGTCATAGAAATATATATAAATACCCATGACTTAGAAACAAATGCTTGTATTCATCACACAAACATCTGTCCCTACCTGGACTGGAACCCAGAACCGTCGGTCTGAAAGCCAGGATCGCTACCGTTGCATCAAACTGTCTTAAATAATACATAAATAGACGACTATGCCTCGGGAGAATGCTTACTCTCATTACGCAAACATAACCCCTACCAGAATTCAAATCCCGGACCTTTGTGGCAGAAGTTAGGATTGCTACTGTTACACCAAGCGATCGTCAACATAGACATTGAATAAAAGAAAACCATTTTTTTAAGACAGCCTACTTGCTAGTTTGTAGCAGCGACGATATAATTTAATGAGGACAGAGATTTCATTAGAGTAAGTAATATAATGATGCATGGAGCAGAAAAACCTTAGTAGAATTGAAAACCGATTGGGATTTGAAGTTTTTCTAATAACAGTTATTCATGGGTTAATCTTAGGGGCCGTCCATTAATCACGTGTGGCTTTTTTTGGCATTTTTAAACCCCCTCCCCCTTGGTGATACATGGTGAGGTTTAAGACTATTTTGTTTACATGTTCCTTAGCTTTATTCATTGTACAGAAGTAGTAAGCCGCTTTCGTTATGTACGCGTTTGACGAAAAAATAAATACACGTCACGCCGCTTTTCGGTAAGGTTCACTACACTACACTACAACTCCCCCTTGTGATATTTCGTGATTTTTTATGGACCACTCCCTCACGAGCCTCACGTGATTAATGGACAGCCCCTTATCAACATAAGATTAAAAACGTTAGTTTACAAATAGACCTATTACATAGTAAGAAGGGTCTAACTAAACTTACAAAATAATATCATCATGATGGGAAAGAATGTACAAGTTGCATTACTATGACTAAGCCAGTTGAGTAACAATAGTATCTTTGGTAACAATTAATTTCCTTACATTGTTATGGTATTAATTAGCATTATAATTAATGATTTGTACAATTATTGTTATATTTCAGTGTCGATCCACTAAGTTTCTACTGTTAAAAAATTATGTTTATTATGAGTCGAGAAAATTAATCTTAGATTAAGGTCATAAGGTAATTATCGTATCAAAACATAATTGATTAAAAAACTTTGAAACAAAATTCAATAAAAATTCTTAGAGTTATGGGTGATAAAACATATTTTTGGAAAGAAATATAGAACTATATTTTTACAGAATATGTTGATTTAATGTGGGGCAGCTAAATTGGTAAAAATATAACAACAGCAATATCACCCAAACAGACAACGACAATACTGGAGAATATATTTAATATATTTTTTTCTAGTTTCGCACGCACTATTTATTACAAAATAAATGATAGTAATAATAATATAAGGTCATCGTAATATATAAATAAAACAACAACCTTATTTTACTATCATAAAAATAATTTTTAAATGTCATTTGGAAACCTACTCAATGCATTGTCGATTTCGTTATGATTATAGCTATAAAGCTGCGATGTACGATTTGATATATAAATGTAGTTAATGATAATTATCGCGATCAAGTCAGATTACCACAGCATACACTGTAAGTTGATTATTTTATCAATTTTAATCTTTTTACATATCCGCGGAATCTGTTGATATGAATGAAATATTTGTAAAGGTAGAAATATAAATAAAATTTCTTACCTTCACACCAAGTAACATAGTCCAAAGTAAGCACTGTAAAGCTTGTGGGTTGTCTTCTAGGAAAACGGTTAGACATACGATACATAGATATGTTATATTCATAGAAATATATATAAATACCCATGCATGACTCAGGTACAAATGCTTATATTCATTCCACAAACATCTGCCCCTTACGGGACTAGAATCAAGAGAGTAGTATCCAGAATCGCGTGGATGTTATGACATTGTGTTTTTTTTATAGAGTGGGTTTAAACTGATTCTGAACGGTGTACTTGTGAAGCAAAGGATTCTTAATGATTTAGTTCCTCTACAAACAAACAACTATGTATTTGGTAAGTTTTATTAAAAACAAGAGGGCATTACTATGACTATCACAGGTTTATAATTTTTTCAAATATGAAAGCATAAGCAACCAAACTTTTTTCTTGTGTTAATTAGAAAGATTGACTGCTTTACAATATCCCCGCCATACCAGTTTATGCTACGTTTTTCTTGAAATAAGATATTATTCAAGTCACAATGAGAAGTGTCATGCTATCCGAGATGAATGGAGTGACGTCAGAGTTTCAACATTAGGCCTGAGGCACACCGAGGAAGAATGTTACAATGTCATCATTTGATGTGACGAATTCATGTCTCGGCTTTGCTCGTTCTGTTTAAAATGAATATGTATGGTCTATTGTGCAAATTGTGTCTTCCATTAAAATAACAAGGTTAGATTTTGCTATTTTACAGATGTGGAGACTAAAGAATATAATATATATTTTTTGTCCTCTAGAAAACAACATTACATTATCCTTACTATATCTTATTCAGTATTTGATACGGAACATATTACATTAACGTTCCACAAACTGTCAAGAGTATTCAATCAATATTGAACTCTCTGTTGCACGTTTAAATTTTTAATATCGTAATAATGTTAGGTTAGAAAAGTAAAAATCACTCCGCTTCTATTTCATTTGCGTTTAAAGTAATTTAATATTTATAATTTGATAGATACGATTTCTCATTCTATAAGCAATATGTCTGTGTTTGTACGTGGGTTAACTCACTGAGAGGTAAGTTTTCAAATATGCGAACGCTATTTGCATGTTTGAAAACTCCTTTGAGTTAAGATTTGAAATTCATAACTTGATATCGTATTAATACATAAGTCTATCCCAAAAATATTATTAGGTTAGGCGCTTGTGACCACGAGTAATGTATACCAAAGCAATGAGGAAAAAGCAAAGGAATGTAAATCCTTTTAAGACTATTAAAGCTCATGAATTTCCCAAGTGTATTCACTAATTCTTAGTTCTTATGAATAAACAAAGTATGGTGCTATTGATTGTCGTGTGTTCAACAGTAATTAGAATTCGTTCGAATGTCTAGAAAAATTATAATGAAGTCTCGCAATTCAATCGAGTGTAACGTGTGGCCAAGACTTAGTAACTATATCAATTGTTTACAAGGCATTGTGTTCTTATCAAGTTAGTCACAGAGGTCAATTTTGAATGGCAGTTGTTGACCGTAAAGACAGAAGGCCGATTCATTAGCAGGAAGCGTGGTTCGCGGTCTGCATTCGTGATAAAGCGTAGCTACGCCGAACTGGAAGTTGAGACAACCTACGACTGATGATAGCCGGGTATGTATATTATCATAGTCACAAATTTCGTTCATGGGTATTTATCATAGCGAAAACATCTAATTCAGTACATTTCGTTGCGTGCACGATGAAATAAGGGGTAACTAACATTTAATTTAAAAAAACACTTAAAATTATTTCATCAAAATTATAGATTATATTGGGGTGTTTGGGATATATAAATTTAAAATAAATGATTATAGTAATAGTTGTATTAAAGAGAACTTATGAAAAAATCAAGAAATAGTTTCATCTATGATTTCAAAGTCCCTCCAAACCAAGGAGAGGATTAAAATGCAGTAAAACGTTATATTGGCAAATCCTAAAGTACCTTTAATAGACAAAGATTAACTTTTTGTATTATCTGACAACAATATCTAAACTAACCTGTAGGCAGAGGCCAATAGTAAGATGGTAGCCAAATAAGTGTTATGGGCCATTGTTCTGAACGCAATGTTTATGAAAATAAATATGCGAGGACACCATTGTTTTACTAAGTAAAGTTCAATGGAGAATAACTTTACTTTAAAGGTTTATTATTATTAGCTCATGACTTACTTAGGCAGTTGCGTAAAACTGTCGGTGCTACGAATTCACATACAAATCCATGATGTTTTAAGAAATTTATACGTCTCATGGTGTGGTAGATTTCGCTGTTAACTGTACAATGTAGATAACTTAATTAGAAACAAATACAGATAAACCCAATGTGAAATAAACGACAAGAATATTTGCATAATACATACTTATTAAATTTAATGAGACTTGTTTTAGCGACGAATAAAATAAAGATAAGTTTTAAACATAATCTATGCAACTACTTTTCGGTCATTAGTAAGACCCAAATAAACAATGCACAAAAACTAACACCGAATCGATCGACCAAGAACCTTGAATAGAGGTCGAAGACCGAGAAATGTCGTTTTATTTATATAAAAAAATCTCTGAGAGCGAACACTCGAATCAATCATGGTCCATGAACACTAAACCACGGAGATCAAATCATAAGATCAGTTGCAGTTTTGGTTTCCCTTATAAAGAAAGAAAAAAAGAAAGAAAGAAAATATTTATAATTTTTATAATTTATGCATTTTCAATGCGATCTTATAAGATAAATTATTATAATAGAAAAATACTAGAAAAAATCGACTCGGGTCACAAGTGAATCACATAATTTATCTTGAAAGAAAATATTTCAAATTCAAACACACAACAACAGAAGATGTATATAAATAAAAAGAGTAACAACTTAAAAAAAAAATAATAAAAAAACATATAAAATAGGAAAAAAATACAGATGTGATGTTTCTGAGGCCAATTATTTACATGTTTTGTCTTTTGTTCCAGTTTGTAAATGTTGTTTCTTTTTTCTTTTAGTCAATTTTTATGTATTTATATTTCCAATTTTTTATGTTGTGTGATAGTTTGTGTTTATTATAGTGATTGGTGTTGTGTATGTAATTTGTTTTTGTTTGTAAAAGTATGTTTTTTTTTCTTTTATTGTAATTTTTTACGGTGACGTCTACTCAAGGGCATTGTCAGAACAACAGCGCCTCTGTGTTCGTTCTCTCCATCTCCGAACGACGCAAAGGCTTTTATGTTGAGACAGGATCCTTTTTGGCCTCAGACACACCATATTTGTATTTTTTTTCCTATTTAATATGTATCTTTCTTTTTTTTAAGGTGTTACTTTTTTAAATATATACATCTTATGTTGTTGTGTGTTTGAGTTCCAAATAAATGTTTGTCTTTCTTTCTTTCAATTAATAAATTAGTGCTAAATTAAAGAAGTGCATCGATTGCTTCCATTTGATTCGATTATAGTTAGGAATAGATTAATTTGATTATTTAAAGGTACTGCTTATAGATTATTGATGAGCTAAAAATTATAAAATCAACCATAAAAGTGAATCTGCTTACAATTTATATAAAGTTGTAACCTTGAGTCAACTGGATGCAGAATGGAATGAAAGAAGCAAAAACTATTACAGTAGCTAAAGGTTCAAAAGATGCGCCCAGAGATTTTCCTAACCGCCGGCACCACCAGCTAACCTGTCATTTAATTTGCGAAACTACAGACAATTTATAAAACTATTTGCAACAAATTGGTGTTGACCGCAACCGCGATAGTAGTCATATCGCCGCCACTGTCTCCATCCACGGGTTTAGTAAAACAGTATATTTTAAAACATGAGTTGAGTGTTGATGGCGATTTGATATCAACTTTTAACATTTCGAATATTATATAATTGCTACATTATTTTAACCTTCTGTTACATTTCATTTTTAAACGGCTACAAAAAAGAGGCTTTCTTTTTTGTCTTCTTGATATATAAAAATCCAGTGTCACAATGTATGTTCCCAGTGAACTCTTCACCAACTCAACCGATTTTGATCAAACATCGTAACTATCTGTTATTTGATCTAATTTAAAAGATAGGATAGGTTTTATTTTAATTTAAAACACAGCAACGCGTGTCTGGGTCAGCTAGTAATTTTATAAAGAAGGCAATATATGTATACTAAGATTTTTTTACTTACCTATTTGTTTTGTTTAAAGAAGTTTAATTTTTATTACTGAGCGTGTCTTACTACTTATTAAAATGGTATATAATCTACGTATTTTTGTTGCTCTCCAATTTTTATTTCTCATTTCATTATAAGTCAATGTCAGCTTACTTTCGTCGGCTAATCAAGGTTAATTCTATTGTATTAGCCGTTACAATTACATAAATTAAGTGACCGATACGAAACCTCTCGCTAACAGAGAACGCGTGCCAGCTGCGATTGGAAAGGTTGTAGTGCTGGGCTTCTGGTTGTACTAATTTGTCCTTTGTGCATTATATTTATATACCAAAGCGTGATTAATTTTACTTTTTAATAAATTGATTATTGACTCAATTCTGGGTAGGGTAGTACATCTATAAGGTTCTTAAAAAAATATTGACGTCATTGATGATCTAATCATACATCAGTAATCACTGATGAGTCACTCGGATAAAAAACTGCGATATCATGTGCTAAACTGTGTTTAAAAAAGATAATGGAGTTTGGTGTTTTTTAATTCATTTATTAAATACTAATTGAGTAATTATTCGGCAATGTAGGGATAGCTATTTGATGTATTTTGAAATGATCTGATCTGAATTTAATAGATTTTTGTATTCATTGTGGTATTTTGTGGGGCAGATCATTTTATTGAGTGAAGCTCTCTTTTAGGCAACTCACAAATTTCGCTTGTCTCCCTCCTACTACTTAACGGTTCAACCGATTCGAACGAATTTCGCCATGAACGTACATGATTACTACCTGACGGACATAGGCTATGTAAAAATAGTATAGACTTTACCATGGAGGAATTATCACTGAAAGAAAAATTCAAAAGCTGATCACAGCCAAACCGCTGATACTACATGAATGAAATTTGGCGCCAAAATTCACATCGTGGTCGTGACTAATGTACCAAAAATTTTGAAATCGGACATACCATCGAGCAATAATCACCCTTAAAAAATCTAATTGCTTCGCTCAGCATTTGCAAACAGCAGCATATATTGCAGACCTAGTATTTATAGGTTAGTTATAAACGGCTAAGGACTAATGCAAACATATTCTGGTACATGTTCTACTATGTGTTTCATATTCTTCCGTTTACTTGTCCTTCTTATACTATCTTTATTTGTCCTAAGTATTTTTTTCCCATCACTAGTGATCTGTCATTTGTTGCCCACGCGCATTCAATTGCATTATCCCGTTGTCGTTTTATTACGTGAGCAGCACCAACGAGTACAGCCGTCTAATTTAATGGCAATTTGACGTCTCGGATCGCCACACCAGATTTAATTTTAAGAACCCATGAATGTAATCTCATAAATTAAAATGGTGAAAACCATAAAAATTAATAAAAAAGGTCGTATACAACTTTGGATTTACCTAATATTGCAATGTAGGGAAATTTTATTTACTGGGATTTTTCTTTTCTTCCTATTTACGGTTTAGAAGCATACCTATATAGAACAAATTTGATAATTTATTATCATTTATTTCTTCCTCCACAATTAGGTACATAGAGTTTAAGCTACATCTAAACCATCACAATAAAAGCATTATACACTGTTTGAGCTTTTATTCTTTATTTTGTATTTTATCGCTGTCCAAATGTCATTTGAGTGACGAGAATAAGACACTGTGTATGTTATTTCTAGCTCATTTTTCGTTCATAAAAAAAATTACGAGTATATAAGAATTAAAACAGGTATTTAAAAAATGCTACAATTATGCTGCTTGCTTGCTTTTGTTAGATGAAGTTGTATGAAAGGCAAAAAACTAGGTATTCATATTTCAGCAATATCAAACTAAATGATAAGACAGTCATATAAATTGATAAGCTAGGAAAAGAGGTTTAATATGCCTTTCGAATTTGTAGACTTTAAAATGGTGATTGTTAAACTTTATCAATATTTCCCTCATTGAAATACTCGTTGGTTTCTAGATTTGAAAAGTTAACAAAAATTATTATATTATTCAAGGAGATTTTCAGATAGTTTAGATTTGTCACTTATAACTAGTAATCTAGTTCTTGTGGACATCCAGTAAAAAGCCTTCAGCTAAGTAGTGAAATTATTCTATGCATCCAGGTGTGTTACGCATTATTATGAAGAAGTCCCATGTTCACCTCGATGTCACTAGACGTCTGGCGACTGTCCAACCTTGCTTGTTCTTTTAATGAGTCACTGTTCACGAAGGTCGACGGCCGTGGTTCCGACGTCACCGCGGCAAATTGGCCTCTTGAGGAAGTTCTGGGAACCGCAAAAGCCATAGCCAACATCACGATTCCATCAGAATTTACGAGAAGGTTATATTCAACATTAATTAATGGTTATAATTTCTCAAAAAATTATGTCCTAGTTCTCATTATCGCTTGACCTAAGTAAATTAACTTTCCAAAAATTTCATTTATTTCTTTTATTATGATAGTAATGATTTTGATTTAGGTACCTATAGGATAATGAAAGTCTAACCTATAAAATTACTTTGAAATTGATTAGCGTATTATTATGTTTCCTAGGTAAAGTAAATTACATTACGTTTTAGTTTCGCATAAAATGTAGTTTATAACAGCTACTTTGTTGCAAATCGTTCTCTGTATAGTTTTATGAAAGGTTGCGTAATAGAAATTTCTTACTTTATTTAGCAATATCCTCCATAAAACCATTATGCAAGCCCTTTTTATTACCAACTATCAACAAAATACGATAGATTCTTACAATGTCCCTGTCATCAACAACAAGATCTAATAAAAGTTACATGAGATATATAGCAAATATAAGTGCCTTGTTGAAATACGTTTATTATTTAATCAAAATTTTATTTCAATTATATACTTTAAATGGATCAGGCACCCTTACTTCAAAAATTGAAAAGATATCTAGGTAAATGATACCTTGAAAGAAAGAACAATACCAACTTGTTTTTAAAATTGTCTGAACAACTGGAGCTATTTTTTTAAAATGTGACTTAATATTTTTGAAGTTATACTTCTTTAGGCGCGTTATGAAAAAACTATGAGAGGGAAATTTTAAGATGTGACACAAAATTATCATGTTGTAGTTGGTCGCAAAAGCTACATGGAATAAATCAGCAGGATGAAGTTAGCCGCTAATTATGAATGTGTGTGTGTGATTTAAATTATATATGGTAGTTAACAACAATTTATATAAAATTATAATATTAATTATCTTTGTTTAGTAACGATAAAGAACTATAACTTCTTACGTGCGTACATAAGTACACACAACGATTCTTTTTATAACTTCTTTTCTGTTAATTTTAAAGAGTCTGTTAGTGATTTAAAGTGAATTGATATAATTAAATACTCAGTAGGCTAATAAAATAAACTTAAACTTTGCGTTATTAACACTTACTTGGAAAATTTTGAGAATGTGGCACTAAAATCGTAATACTTTTGTTAGAACGAATATGGCTCAAAATGTTCTAGCTGGTCTATACTAACACACCCTTAAGGCTTTGACACCGAGCTTCCAAACAGAGTTTATTACTTTATACAAATGCACCTAATTCTGAGACCGAATATAAATATTAGGCCATGACCAATAAGCATGACAATTATGTCAATTGGAACGCACCACAGTGATTGGACATTGTAAGTGTATTCAAGGACGATTGCTCAACGAAAGTTGAAACTACGGACGTATATGAATACGAAACAAAAAACAAAGCAGTAAATAAGAAAACACTTTAATACATTCATAACATTCAAGGTGTCATTAACAAATTATAGAGAAATCTAAGACAAAACGATAAAGGGACAGTTTGGAAAGGCTAAAGGATGAATGTTCCAAGATTGTTTACCCCGTGGGTGAGATTGAAGAAACTAAGAATTGGAATCCAATTCATAAAGTCACAGTGATTTGAGAAAGAAGAATGACCATAATGATTTATTTCAATGCTCAGAATGGCGCAGTACAATATAACTGCGAAACTGACCCGTATCGAACCATATGTATCAAAAATATATTTATTAATTTTGAATGTTTATTATACACGTAACTTCGAATTTATTTTTTAAATTTTCACTTATAGCATACTTTCTGACAAACACAGGTTACTTTTTCAAAATTTGAAACTCAGAAATAATTTCGAGACAAGGATTCGTTCATAGATTTAAACTATTCTATATTTATAGAGATTAAAGGAAAAATATGTTGAACTAAACATGTGAGGTCACCTGTAATAAATAAACTCTCAGAAATAAAAACGTTTGTTTTCACAATACTAGTATAAATAACGACGTCAGTTATCTGTTCGTATATTATAAACATACATCACGTTCTGCCTTCCTGTTGCTTCTTCATTGATTCAACCTGCCTCGACAAGGCCGTCACGAAAAAACATGACGAGATCATTGTTCATAAGAATTTGAGGGCCCGGTCATGTTAAAGTAAGGAAATATTCGTACTTAATGACGCTTTAAGATTATTACCTAGTTAAACAAAAAAGCTAAAATACTTATTGAATGTTTTACTCAATCAATCAATTATTGAGGAATTCTGAATCATCAGTGACTTTTATATTTACTATTTTATACAATTCCCGCGGTTAGATCTATGATGTCAGCCATTAAGCATTTGAAGCGATCATTTTATTGTTTTTATATGAAGCGATTGAGCATGAAGTTCAAACTATTTTTTTTACCCAGAGCAAATCCTATATGGGTTCGACCTGCGAATCAGCGAACTAACGTTCTCATATAATGTAGATATTTATCTTAACAAGTAGGCCTAGTTTTGGTATTGCTTTAGTCATATATTTATTGTGATATAGCGCAAGGAGTGTACGTAGTATAGGTGTACTCAAGGACTAAAACTTTTGGGATGTTATTTAACTGCCACTCCACCGCGGTTCTGTGAGTTCGTTGTGGCAGTCACCACTTGAAGCCCCGTACATACACGCATTTCCGTGCCGAACTTCCCCACGCCTTCCATGGACGCTACATACAGCCTTTTCCTCAAAAAGAGATGTATGTGCGGCCCACGAACGCCCATGTGTGCAGGAGCTAGGGAGTATTGAGTTGCGTATAGCGCTGTCTCTTTCCTCCTGTACGTCTATGATGTAATGGGTTCGCGTTAACGTCCTTCTCTCTTTCCCTGTCAGCTGTTTTGACCGCGCACCGCTTCTCACGATTCCTCGATGGTCAGCATAGTACGTGACACGATACGAAGCGAGAGATCAGAATGCGGCGCTGCGATTTCCATGCCGGACACACTTTTAAGGTGTGCCGGCACTGCCTCTAGTACTACTACTGTACAGGGGGGATGGCTTCGAGTGTCGACGAGTGTCCTAGCAATGGAGTACCGAGCACTTGCTTAGAACGCTCCATTAGTAGGTCTTCGGCCCTCCGCCCAACTCGTGCCACAATCTCCTTTGTATACTCTGGATACTTTGTATATACTGGATACCTCTTCTTGGGCTCCCGCGTGATTTCGCTTGAGGTAAATCTCTTGGTGAACCAAAGCTTTCATTTCTCAAAAAGAGACCCTGCGAAAACAGTTCCGACGAAACTTGTTATTACTTATTAGTTACACTTATACTTATACACTTATTGTTTACTCCATAGAGTTCAATATAATTTATAGCAAGATTATTAGTTGACATTAAGTGAATCATTTATATATTAGATATTTACTTTACATTTCTTTATATTTAACTTAACAACTTAATGTCACCATTCTTAACATTTCATATGCTTAGAGCTGCTATGAATATTAATAATTTGTAGGTGGTTAAACTAACGCATTCGATGAAGATTCCACATTCTGTGACTCATAGCTTTTTTACGCTTACATTGAAACTGGAAATTCCCATCGATAAATCTTAAGTTTTAAATCTGTTTTCTTTTGTTTTACTCCCTTGCCGTAGCATATGTCAGATACTTTTTATATAACCTTTTTTAATGAGGTATCCCTACTAATATTATAAATGTGAATGTAAGTTTGTTTGTTATTCTTTCACGCAAAAACTACTAAACCGATCATCATGAAACTTCGTACATATATTCCTGGACATATTAGAAGAAACATAGGATACATTTTATAAAAAAAATGCGGGTGAAGCTGCGGATAAAAGCTAGGAATTAATAATTCAAAGTAAAAAAATATTACAGATCAATATAAAAAGCTGATATTATGTAGGTAATAGTATTGTTTACAAGACCGTAACTAAACGTACTGTGTGTAGCTAATTATAGTTATTATTTGCAACTTTGGTACGCGATTAAATATAAATTACATACATATTTACCGTTCACACAGAACAAGACTTACAATCACAACATAAAAAACAAACTACTCGATTCATGTAAAAGGGACAGCATATAAAACTGTACGTCTTGACGTTTAAACCTATTTAAATTAAACCTATGGAATAATAATGAAAACTTTGATTATTGAATTGCTACAGATTAATTATTAAAAATAATTAATTATTCTGGCAATAAAAAAGTCTTTAGTGAAATTGATTTTTTATCTATCATGTGTAAAATTTAAGAGAATTTATTAACCGATAAAACTTAACAACAAACGTGCACTCTCGTAATTGGTTACGTTATACAACTTATTTATAGTTCTTACGCTAAACTTGAGAACGTATGAGCTGTGGTATGGAAAATGATGCCCGATTATGTGGCACAAAAACTACTTACCTTAAGCCGTGCATACAATAATACAACGAACAGGATAATATTTAATTTGTTTTTGTTTTAAATGTACTAAATAAGCATTTGGAAGAAATTTATATCCAAATTGCATTTTCGGCCTAATTAAGATATAGGTCGTAAGTTTTCTTGAACAAATCAATACAGTAATAAGATGAATGCCAATTTTATTAGTCGAACTTGTCATCAAACCTGTTGACAATATTCGTGTTCTATTTTAATATTGTTTTTATCTCTGTATTGTAACTTGACTTTGTTGCATCTTATTTTGTTATTGGAGTATTGACATGACCAAAGATCGCATAATTTTCACTGAATATAGGTATTTCAAAGTCAGACGGATATCAATGATTATTTCACATCTTGGTATCAGATAATTACGAGGAGAGTGCTGTTATAAATTTTACCAAAGTAGAAATATTCGAATTTCATTGGTTTAATTAAATTAGATGATGATAACGTATTGCGCTCGAAGTTCAGATACACAATATGTCACAGATTACCCTCTTCTTACTATTGAAGTTTTGTAACTCAAAAATACTAACATGAACTTCAGTAATCGCAAGGGCTGTATCGTTGATAGGTCTACTGAATATGACTAACCTCTTCTATGTTCCAATAAAACTTAAGGTACCCATAAACTTTTAACACATTGTAAGACAGACGAAGATATTACGGACTGTAAAACGCGAACAGCAATGTTTATTACGTAATTGCATCTAACGATGTAGGCAGGTACTGCAGAAACTTCGCATTATTAATTATTTTGGATCAATTTTAATTTCATATCAGGATTTTAACAACGTCATTACTACTAAGCCAATGATACTGAAACCGATTCCGACAACCGAAACACTAGTTGTCACTAAGTTTTTTGTAATGTAACTGTGATCCCTTTTTAATCAGCGGACCCTTGGCCTTTTGTAGTACTTACAGCAATCTAATTTGTTTAGATTATCCTAAAAACTAAGAAAATAAGTAAGTTATCAAAAGGGGAACAAATTATTTGTAGTACATTTGAAATATATTACCAAACTTAAGGTTCTATGTGTTCATGTGTACACCAGGTTTTAACACGGCATTAACACATCCTTAGTATGATTCTCTAGCTAAAAATTATTTCGTTCAGTTAAGTGTTCAACGAGCTAGCTTTAAGACATAATAATTGTCGAGGTATAATAAGCATGATGGGCACGAAATATTCTAAGCTATTAAATTATACTCATTTCAAAGATTTTATTATATGCATTTAACTCTGAATAGAACATGGACCTATAAAGTTTGAAATAACTTAACATTATTTTCTAGTATTTTAATAACTGTTATTTTGGTGTCGTAAAAATGAAAAATATATTTTATAGCGGTTGTATCTCCCGGTTTACGCTGCGTGTTCCCCGTTATAGGAGATAATCAGGATAAAAATTATCCTATGTGTATTCTAATAGTACTTTCTAAGCTTTGATAAAAGAATAATTTGAATGAGTATAAAGGTTTCGCAGATTTTCATCATTCCTTATACCATAACCATTATGGGTTAAGGTGATATAACCTTGCAAACTTTATCACTTTTAATATTAAATTTTTAATATAGATTAAAGGTTATTTATGTTATAATGTTGCATTTACATCCTTATCATTAGCATTAAATCTAAGATAAAAACTTCTTAATTGGCTTTAGCGGTAAACTACGGTAAACACTAAACGAAAAGTGGCTGTGAATCCGATGTCTTAGTGTCTTTTTATAACAAACCCTATGTGTTAGTGTCTTTTTATAATACAAATTTTCCAGAAACTAAACAGTAGCATGTATGTGTTTATTAAAAAGATAATATCGTAATAAATAATAAATACTTTCACCGCAGAACGGAGGAGGCCTACGACCAGGAACTCGGGGAACAGGAGAAAGAGGGAAGTTTATGGTTATTAAGATTAGTCGCTTTATACCATACCTATAAGTGTAAAGAGTTAGTGTTATAGTCTCCGGCAAATAAGTTGAACATGATTTTGAAATCACGTGACATGCGCAGTAGCAAGTTTAGGTACATTATTCACTACTGCGCATGTCACGTGATTTCAAAATCATGTTCAACTTATTTGCCGGGGACAATACTCTAATGGACAGCACAAAATCATTTCCTTGATCAGGAAAAATCAGTTTTTTTTTTCTATTTGAACAGTAAGGACGGATAAAATTAATTAGATAAACAATAAGATGCAAGGTTAATTCATTATGTCATACGTTTGCGAAATATATCGCTTTGCATATACACGTTATATTTGTAAATAGTTTAGTTTTTATATGGTTAGGCAGAATGTCGATTAGGGTACGCCGACGCCTCACAGATTATGTATCATAGACTACACTAGTTGCATTTTTTTAATTGGCAATATATTCAAACGTACTCCATTCTGCTTGACTGTGAAATTTTTAGAATATTTTAATACAGGTACTTTAAAATATTAAACTTAAATAATAGTCTGACATTATTGCAGTATTTTTTATTTCCTAACGGCTTTTGATTTTTTGTATTTTAAAAACAAAATTATACTACTTTATTTTAATGCATACAACTGCAAATGTCCATCGTAATTTATTTTAACCGTTAGGTATATAACTGTTTGCAAATTTTCAGGTGAATTTTTCAAGTCACGTAGCGTTGGGTGTAAACGGTGAGTGATTAGTTCACCGCGGGCGGTCGAGTAACAGTTTTGCCATAAACTCGTTCAAAGATTTGGCAGCGCGCCGAGCAAACAGCTCGAGGATATCACCAACTTGAACGTCTGCAGTGATGCATTACACTGGCTGCAAATAAATGAGGTCTTTTAAAAACAAACGCGTGACTGCGACGCAATATGATAAAACAAAAGTGAGTTGTGTGTCTTATCAAGAAGAGGAAATCCGAGACACAAATAAAACAAGACGATTTTGTTTTTTGGGTAGTGCAGCGGAATTTTAAGTTCTTCTTGAAACCCGATAAAAGTATCCTAAAAACTTAATATTAGTAATGCATTTCTGAGTAAACATTTCGTCATCACAAACACAGAGTACCTTTATTTTCGTTAGAGAGTACATCCAAAATTTAATGATCTCTATGACAATGACATAAGGTAGTAAGTAGCTTAATGTTCCATGGACGGTATAACTAAAACTTTACTCACACATACATTTTTGAACAACCATTTTATGATCAATTTACTATTTTTTTTGTCTATGATCTTAACACATTATTTTTGTTCTACAAAAGTTGTAAATTCTAATGAATACAATAATTAGTAAAATATTAAATAAAAATCACTTCATATTTGTATATGAATTGCTTTGTTTTAAAAATGTTACTTATAAGAGTTATTTATTTATCCTTTTTCCTTGTAACAAGGTAAACGGTTTGTAGTAGGTATAAAACTCAAATTAATGTTCATGATTCATTGCGTTCCACATTCGTACCAGATTAGTCACATAATTGTTATAACAATACTGACAATGATATCAATAGATAAAAATATAAAAAGTTACAAATGTACCTACTAAAATTTTTGTTAAAAAGGCAACATTTCGGTTTTTGTTTATGATGATATTTTGGTTATGATTAATCATCATCTTCATGATCTCAGCCAAAAGACTGGAAGGAAACCTCCACCAAAAGTGATATGCCTCAATCACCATGGTTGGCATATGGGTTGAATCGCAGTTCAAGAATATAATTCGGAAAACTCTGCTCTCCATTTTTTGGTCTACGGGAAGTGTATATGATGATTACCAGTATCATTACTTGAGATGAAAAAATGAAATGAAATGCAACGGAATATACAATAAGATGCGTACAACAATAACGTTTACTCGTATCTGTTAATTTCGCTGATAATAAATTATCTCTAGCAAGATAGGATGCTTAAATAAAACCATTCAACTACAACCAATTGAAGTAGTTTAACAAGCCGGTGTTTAATAAATTGTCTATTTATTTATTGCCCGCATAAACTGATCCGTGTGACCTAGTTAACACTTTAAGAATAACCAATTTTTGCACACAATTCAACCGCACATAAAGAGCGGTATATACTATTAATGATGAGTTTGATAAAAGTACGGACAACAGCGTCTATAGTACATTAGACTACTATGAATTGTTGAAGACAATATCAGATTTTGGCTAACAAAACTTTTAATTCTAAAAAGTTTAGATACAATAATGTACCCAAACAATTACAAACTCTAGAGTTACATTTCGTTTCTGAATCGCATAGCATTATGTAGATAAAGATTGATGAAATTACTTATCAATTTCTATTACTATAAATAGTATCTTGTGATTAATAAGATGCTATTCCCATATTATAACTTTTTAGAGGTTGGGTACATATACATTGCGTTTACTCCAAAGTACTTTAGTATAGTAGTTATATAAAGAACACCCAGATTCATTGTAATGTAGAGAAGTTCATTTTCATCCCTGGGACTAATGTTTTGACTTAATATTTCAGAAATGGCGGCACAAAAGTCGTCAAATTATAATAATCTCAAAACACCGTATTTCCATTTATGAAATTGAAAGTTATTGAAAAGCTTTACGTATTAAACTACACACAATAAAAGTAATTTCAAGTCAATATGGGCATATGACATTATTTCTCTCCACTGATATTGAACGTACGTTATTTTTTCAGCGTCGTAACACTAAGTTATGAATCGGGCAATCTCTAATCCTTTTAAAAGTGCTTCCATCCTCATTCTCGCGTCGATTATACTCAATTCTGATAGTCGCGACCTCCGTGTCGAAAAACGTCGCGGACCTATAGTTTTTTGAAAATGAATTGGATTTGGTCTAAATAATATGTATCATAGGCATTTTGTTAATTGATTGGGTGTTATTATTAGTTTCATTATTTTCTGTACTTACTTAGTAATGTACTTAATTCCAGTGAATTTATGTTTACCACAGTACCACAATATACTAACACCCTTGCTATCCGACACCAGTACGCTGACAACAACTTACCTACGCATGTCTATGCTAGGGTTGGCACAAAAAAATATTGTAATTGTTAATTTTCTATATTTACTTTTACATTAAAAGCGGAGAAAACATAGTATGGATAATTACAATTCGCCGTGATTGAACTTGTCCAACTATATCTTCAACCTATTTCAAATTTAAAAGGAGAATGGAAGAAGCCATTATATGGTTTTATATGGTTTTCAAAACCATATAAAAGCTTAGCTTATCACGAAGTAAATATAAGACTTAAATGCTCTTATTAAGTTTAATAAAATATATAATGGTAATAATAACGCACACAATACCTATTTATACGTAGGATATCCTCCTTTATTCTCAAAACAGCTCAACTTAAATGCGATATTTAGAAATTTTAGGTAGTGGCTTAATAACTTTAAATAATGAGCTTGTTTGAATGCTTTTCCTGTTGGTGGGATTTATTAAAATGATTTACTCACTGTAGTCGATTTATTGATGTGACGCAATAATCACATTGTCATAAAACGATTATTATATGCTAACACAACAGGCAACGCAGATCGTCTTTGTCATTGATATAACAATACGCCAATAACACAATGTCAAAGCGCATAATCTTATTCATGTTATTTGACAGAACCTAAGTGAATATAAAAGTTTCAAAAGCAAATTCCTGGTAAAGGAACAAAATTGTAATATAAAATAATTGTGATCTTTTAATAATACTTAATTCCAAAGGTATCACGAATTAAGTAATAGAAAAACTTCCTTACAATCAGTTCTGTGGAATTTTAAATTGTTGTTGAGACTTAGATTTACACTGTCAATTGACACAAAAAAAACAATACATTAAAAAAAGTGTCTATTCGGACACGAGCACAAAAATGAACTATTGCACGTGTTAATTTTTTATTGATATTGCTAAAGAGCATTTAGATAATAGAGTTAGCTTCTTTATTTTTATCTGTAGTCCATCAGGCGAATCGTATGGCGCCAAAGGGGCCTGTCCTCGGAATGTCACTTGGCATCCCGTCGTGGTAGATACCGTTGCACTTTACCATGTAAGTGCATCTTCGAAAACGAAACATTTGAGTGGTTATACTAATAAAATAAACTTAGCTTTATAAAATACCGCTACTGCATTGCTGAGTGTATGTCTATAACTATAATTATATATTGATATTATAAAGGTATATAGATAAATTGTTTTTTAAGCCAAACCGTTTTAGGCTATCTTCAAATTTTGTGAGCATTAGTACAGAATGTTGAAAATACCGTGATTTTGCTTCTGATGTCGAGAGAAAAATGCTTCTGGTATTTTTTTATATTGGATTTTTTTTTATTAAATGGCAAGCAGGATCTAGATTAGTTAAATGCAATAATGTTAGAGTAGCATGTAAACTTGTCCATTTTACAAATATCTTAAACCTAAATTTAATTCAAACTAGAATATAGACCTCAAGATTTTTTTTTTAATTTGATATTTGATTATATAGAATAAATACTACTTGAATCCTGTAGCTTTCTCAAATAACTTTATACAGCATTATTACAGAAAAGCTACCATTAATATAATTTTAAAAACATTCTAAAACCAATTACACGTAAGGTTACTTAGGACCCAAAATTGAGATGCAGTATTTTTTTTATTTGCCATTATCTATTATTAATGTAGTTTTTACAAACCATCTACTTACGGCTACTAGGCAATCTAGGCATAGGCATATAAGTGTCATTAATGTGACGATAGATAGCTTGAACTTGGGACTAATTTTGTCCTAACTTTAATATTTACATAATATAAAAGTGTTGGTTTTAAAAGGTCTTTTAAGTATAGACAACGTAGCTAAACAATCAACCTTGTAGTAAATCACTTAGTAATATGGATTCTAAATTAGTCAGTTTATACATAACGACTCGGGTATGTATTGGACCCTATCGGGGCAGGACCAAGCATCATTCAAGTCAAAATGGTTTGAAACTCGAGGAAGTTGAGAAAAACGTTACTAATTAATTTGTCAAGACTTATGCACTAGTAAAACCTTTGAAGCTATGTTTTCCGTGCCGAATTTAATCAGTGGATGTTACGTATCTGTTTATAATATAATTCAATAAAATAGCAACAACTTTTTTATAATATATTACGAGCTTATTCTGCTACAAACTAAAAAAATGACACATTTTTAAATTATGAAAATAAGTATAACTTATTTTAAATTGTTTAAAAGTTTTCAAAACAAACTACAGAAATTGTCACCTGTATACTTTTAATTACAAAATAAAATATTTAAGTATATCCTACTTTTGAGTTAAAAATGAAATGGTTTTCTTATTTAATCTGTAAGTGTCTAGTTTATCCAGGAAGAATGCGAGAACTGAAAGTAGCCAAGATAAAATAAACGTCTTGTGTAACTAAAACAGACGCCAAATAGCTTATCTCTGGCGTCAGTAGCGTAATGTCATCAGAAAACATGCCTTGTATAGAAAGCATGTATTAAGAACTTTAGATTTTGTTAATATTTTTTAGATTTAAACCCTTAAATGTCTGCTATCTGTCATTGCCCCATAATATCTACATATTATGGGGCAATGACAGATAGCAGACAGACAGACAGCACTTCTCTACTGAAGAACTGATGGAAGGTCAAAGGAAATACTTTCCACCGGGCTAAGTAATCTGTGCCCATGGCGGCGGTTCGACCGATTCAGGTAGAACATTGTAGATATGCCTTTGACATACTTAAATCGCGATGTAGAATTCCATACTAATGCGCTTCCTTAAAGTTAGCGTCATTTGCGATGCGAAGAGTAATCTTGTTGTGCCGCCGTTACACATAAATTTATAAAAAAAAATAATAAGATTTTTAATAGTAAAGGATGCGTGATCTGTTGTTATTCGAATGACTGCCATAGCCACCAAAGTATTAGTTTTCTACTTAAAATTTGTTAGCGCTTGCCTGTTTTTTGCTATGTTTTATTAAATATCTTAAGTAGAATTTGTGTTTACAAAATGATATAAATAAAATAGAAAAGTTCTGTCACGATATAGACAAACCCAGAGATCGAATTCACGGACGAAAAGGCTTCAAGATCGTCCACCCGATTCTTTAGTTGAATGAAGTAAATTTAAATATTTGTAATCTAGTAAAAATGAAATATTTCCATTAATTTAGATAAGAATTTCATCCTCCGTTACAATCGTGGGTATCAATCATGTAAACGTTTTGTAATATACGACATAATTCATAGCGTATAATTAGGTTGCTGTGTTACTAAATTATACAACCGAAATATGCTTGTAGGTTGTCGTGAGTGGCACAAGTGCCTCGACCTTACCATTAGTATCGCCTCCTAGGGTTGACAACACATGGGCATTGCTAAACGTTTTCGGAATAGGCAATTTACAAATAATATTTAAAACGTTCTTTCAACTTATAAAAAATGATCACTTTGGCTCTAGAAAACAGTTTTATTTGACTCTCGCTAGTTTTATTTAGTGGTGTGATTTTAAAAATTGCAAACTAAATCACCGTTAAATGATTGTAGTATGATTTTTATAGATTTCGGTGTAATTTTACCGTAGAGCAGATACTCGTTCGGCTTCAAACTGCTTTTCATGATGACGTACCATGCAAAGCGCGCTGCGTCGCTCCGTCACTCTGGGTGCGATCGTTCATATTAAGCCTGTATAGTCTTCCCAGGCTAAGGCAGCTTCAGATGGTGTTTAGTCTGTACGAGTCTGACATAACCTCTCGGCCGGCCGATGTAGGATTCACCATCTCGTTCCCCCGAGTCCGGAGTGGAAACGAAAAAAATCAAGGCGCGCCATTCTATGTGAGTGACGCCTTTCGTGTCGGTCGCCCGTCGACCGCTGTGCATAACAAAAACATCGATGCCGTGCGCTTAATGATCAAAACAGACAGGTATGTTCCCTACCATGATTCGGGCATCCTTAGGCATAGATATGAGTCAAACATTTCGGTGTCAAAATCTATGCTTGCGGTGGAGCCCACACCATTTGAGTGAGATTAAAAAAACAGATAGTATCACTTGGTACAATGCCAAGTTTGTCTGATTCAAAGAAGAGACATTAAATGTCGAGTAGAATATAGTAACACGTGACGAAATATGGATTTATTACTACGATCCAAAGCAACAATCAAGCGGCGTGCCTCTATTCTCTCTCCGATGATTGCTTCTTTTTTTAATGAAACTGAACGTGTGGCTACTGTTGTTTTGGAGAATTGTCGTAAAGTAAATAGTGGTTGGTATACGACCATTAATTTGCTGGAAATGCCTTTGAAGAACTCCGAAAAATAACCGTAAATGTCGTATAGTTTTGTACCATGACAATGCTAGTTCTTATACGGCCAGACAGGTAAACGAATGTTTGAAGTTGAAAAATGTAGCACTTGTTAGCCACCCTGCATACAAATCCCACCTGGGTACTTGTGACACTAAATATAAAGAACTAAGGACGTGGTCATAGGTTTTTATCACCATAAGATATTTTCGAGATCACCAAGGAAGAGTGGCAAAAATGTTTTGAAAATTGGTTTAGTTAGTAAAGTGGATTTTGACCATTTATAGTATTTTTTTCTTATTGATTCCGTAATTTTTAGTGTGCTCTACGTGAAAAATTACCCCGAGGAGTCTGAAAATATTCTTTTATTGATATTGAACAGGGACTTGAAATCTGGAGAGCGTTGGAACCAAAAATCTTCGATCAATTAAGCCATGAATAGATAAATTATTAGCTAATCGATGGTGATGATGAATGGAGTTAATAACAGATAAACGAAATATTACTGAAAAAAGAACTTATACCAAATTTTCAATCGCTTACTGCTTATACTGTAGCAAAGTCACTCCATTGTTGACGGTAACCCTATCAGCGAAATTTCTTAGCAACGCCTCCGAAAGCATTACATCTTTTGTTATACAAATGTATTGTAATGTTACAAACGTTTGATACATTCTGATTAACATCTATTACTGGTACATTGTGTTTTTATTGCAAAAACAATGAGTATGCTTCGACCTCTATTGGAACGGATACGTGTTGTGAGAAAGAACTTGATCTAGGTACGAAGATTCTAATAAAAACAATACCTAAGAATTTTTCAGCTTAAATTTGAATATTTAAGATCTTTTAACTTCAAGGTGCAAGAACTAAATCTTGAGGAATTCTTAATATAGAAATTACCAAACAATTGACTATGCTGGTGATGCTACAAGGTAATTATGTAATTATGAGTTGATGTCAGAAAAACAATCATTGTCTTTTACGGAATATATTTAGTTAATGTATTATTATAAGTAATTTCCAATTCTTCGACTTATGCAGTGGAATGTAGCTATGCGGAGGTGCATTGTTCAGTTATCTAAACAAAAACCAGCTTCGGGCAACATTAAGTGCGTGTGACTGGCTCGCACATGTGCAGAGTTCATACAAAAAAAAGACCAAGAATACATCTTATTTATTCGTGATCAATTCATTTTAACCCGGCTAAAACGGGTTATAATAAAATGTTGATCACTTTAATTACGTTGTATTTTCTCTCAATTGTCGTAGGATTATAAATCACTGATATTAAGTATTCTCTTAACAAGTGTTGCTGACAGTTTTATATTAATAATAAACATTCAGAATATAAAATATTTTTATATTCTGTATGTTTATTATTAATATTGTTCTTGTATTCAGTTTGTTTTTTCTGTTATCGGTCAATGATTATAGTATTATAGTATAAAAAAGAGCTTTTAATTATTCACTATCACTCTTACGCAACCAAAGAGCCGGCGATTATGAGAAAGGCATGCTTATATTTGTGTATTGATCTATTCCGTTCTAATACCAAAAACTAATACCAATGGTATTTGTTTATTATCGTAATTGATATTCTTTTCCGAACGAATACCAAATTTTAAATATTTCAATGAAGTACTTAATCTATTCCCAACGAATACCAAAACATAACTTTTGGTACAGTCACAGAAACAGTTTAATTTGCTTTTTAATATTATGATCGTAATTACGCAAGATCGTTACGGCTAGTAGTAGTTATGGCTAGTGGTTATTTAAGTAATACGAAGTACCTTTATTATTGTAATAGCTGTAAGTTTTCCTAAGAAATAAAGATAAAAGTAAAATAAGTAATGCAATCATAAATCTTAACAAATTCACTTCATTTCGGTATTTTTACTTACGACCAACTAAATGAATTACTTTTCAAAATTTTTTTACCTGCACAAAAAGGTGAGTTTGCCTATTGTTTTCAAATTCGAAGCAACCAATCACAGTCAAGCGCCGCCGTGCAAACAAAGCGCTAGAATGTTTTATTGTTTTTGTGGAATAAACTTTAAGGCAATGAAATAAGGTCCGTTTACCTTAGACTCATTTTGTGCGTGCACAAATTGTTATTATTTATTTATATTAACTGGCTCTGAGGGATATGATCCTTAGTAGGTACTTTCCTGTGCAGTGGTACGCGCGCAGTGATATGTATTAAGTGAGTATTTATTTGTAATTTTTCGATGGTTTCATTTATTTAATTTGTTTTGTTTGTAAAATATTGTTTGATTTATATAGTATATATTGCCTAATTTTAAAAAGATAATAATTAGAGGCAACTAGTGTGAAAATTCTGAGTATAAATCCACATTTAAGTTAACTCTAAGTTAGTTAGTTAAGTATGTATTTTTTTTAGAAATGTCTGATGAGGCTGGTAATCTGCCTTCCACATCTTCGGAAAACACAGGAGAATTGAGTTTTATAAAAAGAAATGGTGGCTCGGTGCTGTTAAGAGCCGGTTACCAATATACTAAAAAAAGAGAAAATAAAAATGGATGGAGCCATTGGAGATGCGTGAAGATTAAGGAGTGCAGTGGATCATTGCAATTAAAGGTGTGTAACCATAAACCATATAATTAAATTATTGTTAGATCAGTCATACAGTATTTTAATAAGAATATTATTTTGGTCCCTGCAGGATGGCCATATTTCCAATGAGAGAAATCATAGCTGCGAGCCCGATGAAGTTAATAACATAATGTTAAAAAAGCTCAATGACTTTCGAGAAACAGTCGTAAAGTCTGATTTCACCCCAATACCAAGACTTTACAATAAATTCAAATCGCAGTTCTGTAATAGTGAAATGAATTTGGTGAAAAATATCCCATTGTTTAGTAATTTTAAAACAAAATTATATGAAGCAAGAAACAGGGAAGCTGGTGTGTCTAAAATAAAGTGCAAGTCAGTCGATGAAGTGGAAATTCCTTTACAATTTCAAAATTTTGTATTTTATGATCATAGAGATGGGTCTAACAACCGATTAATAATTTTATCTACTCCCAATCAACTGGCGCAAATTCATAAACTTAAAATATTTCAGTGTGACGGAACGTTCGATTGCTGCCCTGCGCCATTTGTACAGCTTTATACCATACACGGAGATCTTGGAAGTGACGAAGATCATACTCGCATAATTCCTCTGATTTATGTGTTACTAAACAATAAAAAAGAAGAAACCTACAAAACCTTATTTGAAATTTTAAAACAAAAAATTCCTGAATGGGATCCTTCAAAATTTTTGACAGATTTTGAACAAGCCGCAATGAACGCCATTTCGACTGTCTTTCCATCAGTTGTGCTAAAGGGGTGTTATTTTCACTATTCCAAAAATGTATGGAAGAAAGCAAAACAATTAAATCTAACAAAAAATTCTATCACCCGGAGACATGTAAGACTTTCATCTTTACTGCCTTTACTTCCACGACAATTTATATCTGAAGGCTGGTGCTACATTATGGAAGACACCACTGATACAGAAGCAATTAAACATTTTAATAATTACATGGTGTCACAATGGCTAGAAGATGAGAGTTTTGTAGACATTTGGTGTGTTCATGGTGAACGTCATCGAACCACAAATGCCACAGAATCTTGGCATTTAAAACTAAACACGACTGTGCCGAAAAACGCAAATTTATATCAGCTTCTGATAGCACTGAAAGAGGACGCAGACTTACAAATAGTGGTTGCTACTCAGATCGAGGAAAATGCACCACCTGTGAAGCGATGTGCAGCAGAAACTGTAATAAAAAATCAGTGGATCAAATATGTAACTGACCAACTGGTTGACCAAAAAATTACCGTTGGTCACTGCCTGGAAAAATTAAAAATTAGTTATTAGTTGCCGAAAAATTTTAAATTAAGATTGTTACCAAAAATTTGATAATTTTACAAAGTAAAAAATATAGATATACCTATATTAATAATAAATATATATAAATATAAAAATAAGATAAGTATATATTTGTTATACTTATAAAAAGTAGATTTTCTGATCTATTTATAATAGGACTCTAAGTTAAGATTAGTTATTATGATTGTCATGCCAAAAATTATATAATTTTTACTAAAGTTTAAAAGTAGCTTATTTTTTGTTATATTCAGTGTTTTTTGTTATTTTGTAATAATTAGACTCTAGTAATGATTGTCATGCCAAAAATTTGATTATTTATTATTCGTAAAAAAGTTGATGTTTTTGTAGTATTTTTGTAGTAGTTGATGTTTAGTAGACCGTCTGATATTTTATAATCGTTTTGATATTTGATAATTTTTAGTAAATAAGTACATACTTTAAATAATATTAATCGTTGATCGTTTGTGATATTCTTTAATTGTTACATTTTGAAGACTAAAATGAATAACTGTGATTTGTTGATAAAGCTTCATTTTTAGGTATATAGGCATTTATGCAATTACATAGGTCAGACTGTTATTATAATAATTAACCATAAGTTTTCCTCCTACACTTAGATTTGTTTAATAAGACTGATTCTGATTAAATAAACCCTACTTAAAATCACATTTAAAAGCATTTTTATTTCTGACTGTATCTCATTCTATTTAACTTATTTTGGGATTCGTTTATGAGTGGTATTCGTCCGGAATAGAAAATTATTTACGATAATAAACAAATACCATTGGTATTAGTTTTTGGTATTAGAACGGAATTGTTCTTTATACTGTGCGTTTTTATATTATGAATTAAATACTTAATTGTCATTTGACAGATGAAAGATTTTAAATTACTAATGCCAGCCCTACTATTAGTTGTCGCTGTATCGTCAAACCGCAGTTTACATATTTGCGTAGCTATTGAAAAGTGAATAGTTAAATTCACTGTACATACATTCCGCGTCGACTAGCGACTTACGATCTATTGTGCTGACCATACAACATTGTAACGCCGGACAGTGCGGTTTTGCTGATCTTCTTCACGTTACTATTAATACTCCCTGGTTGTAGTTTCATGCACGCCCTTTTGAATTAATATTTAAATCAATACGAGCGAAACAAATGAGGTTGTGGAAACAAGGTGAATTTTACAGTTGCGCAGATAATTAGACACATTATTTCCTAATTCTAGCTGAGAATTTTACATTTTTAAAACTATTTGTTAACAGTGTAGCACCTTTTTCTCCCATATTTGTCAATTGATTTTCTTTTTGTTTTATTTAATGGTTATTGACGGGCATTAGTGTTAATAATAAAAATAATAAGCAGTAGTTTTTTGCCAATTTTCACATCAAATAAATTGCGACCGAGTATCTGTTAATGCTTTATTCACACCAGTCAGTTGTAGCATTTAAAAGCCCATTAGCCAGATTCTTTGAAAGTATTGTGATCTACATGCTATGGTTTAATAGCTGCCGTTTTCGGCAATCATTTAATGCCATCTACAGTTATATTAAATTGTGTAGCGGTAATCATGAAAAATTAATACATAGAATATAAAACATTGCACGCTCCACTTGTTCTAATGTTCCAGCGGTGACTGCGGTCATCTTATCTAATATAATCTAATAAAGTCACAGCTACTGTTACAATTTGCTGCTCAACAAAGTCAAGGTCAGCAGCTTTGTCTCGTGACTATTAAAACGTTTTAACAAATAAAACTGTTTTTGAACAAGTCTTTTGGTAAGAACATAGCTCAGATTATTTTCTAAACTATAATATGTGTTCTGCTGCACGCAATGGCGCAGTGGTTGACGCATTCGACCCGCGATTTTGGAGGCTTAGAATCCTTCATAAAGACTAGCTAAATATGAACTTCTTCGTGTTTCAGAAGTTTTAAGACCTTTATTCCGGCTGCATCTGCAGATATTGATAAAATTATCTGTAATCATTTCATATCAGTTGGTATGGTATCAAACAATTCACTCGTACGACTCGCATATGACTAGTGAAATAATGCTTATGTTTTTCATACAAACATACGCCCCTACGAAGATTTGAACCCATTTGAAACCATTGCACCAACCGGTTAAAACGATCGTCGTTCATTAAATAAAATTCCACTTTCGTACAGAGAATAGCACATCAATCAAACCACAAATCGCTAATCTTTTCAATTGTTATTGAACACTGGATGTATTTTAAAATGATCTATCAAATGTCTTCAAGATGTTGATTTTATTTATTTATATTAAGAGTAGGTTTAAAAAAAACAAAAAACGGTTTTTACATACAACCATAGACTATTAGTAATGAACTTTCAAGCAAATGGCCGATATTTGAACAATCAATTCCCGTCGCGTGACGGTGGCTGCTCAGAATAAGTGTTTATAAATAATTCACAGAAGGCCAAGGTCTGCGAAATTTTTATAACGGAAAAGCATATAATTTTATACTTACTTTTGAACTTGTAGTAAATACTTTAAAGAATAACTAGGAACGAAATATTTTTATAATTACAACGCCAATTTTCGTTCAACTATTCTTTTTTCCATGTTTTTGTTCGTCAACTATTGATGTGGCCTCAATTATTCAAAGATGTGTAGGTCTCACGCTGTCGCTCAAGTACTGACACTTGAATAGTCTTAATATGCATTTATGCTTTTTCTTTTTAATAAAGATATTATCTAAAAATTATCCATATGCCAGGCAACCGCCAGTATCTTTTCTACATTAAAAATATAAAAAAATCAGACACATACTTATCAATTACTTCATGCATTACCATGACTATAAAGTAAGTTTAATAGATACCCACCCTATAAAAGGTTTTACCATAAATAACATATTGTTTTCTTGTCGTGTAAAATCTTGGGATTTGAGTAAAGTGTGGGCCTGCGGCAGTGGTAAATGGGGGAATTATTATTGCGTCGTAGTCGTAAGGATAAAATAAGATGAGGAAAAAATAGTTTACGACGCGTTAATTGCTACAGCTGCGTTAAGGCCACGAATGAAGAATTAACGATCATAATCTTGTAATTTCCTGACATGATTAAAAAAATTCGTTATCCCTGTTGCCTTTCATGTCCATAAAGCCATTTCATACTAGAAAAAAACGCGTAGGTAAGGCTAAATAATAATTTTAATTAATAATGGTTTAAAAATAGGCGGATTTTTTTTCACTTGCATTTGCAGGCAATATTGCTCAAAGTGAAGTTATGTTTCTGAGCATAATATGGACATAACCCCTTTCAAGATAGTAATCGTTATTTAATTGGAAACAGATTTTGAACAAGCCGCAATGAACGCCATTTCGACTGTCTTTCCATCAGTTGTGCTAAAGGGGTGTTATTTTCACAATTCCAAAAATGTATGGAAGAAAGCAAAACAATTAAATCTAACAAAAAATTCTATCACCCGGAGACATGTAAGACTTTCATCTTTACTGCCTTTACTTCCACGACAATTTATATCTGAAGGCTGGTGCTACATTATGGAAGACACCACTGATACAGAAGCAATTAAACATTTTAATAATTACATGGTGTCACAATGGCTAGAAGATGAGAGTTTTGTAGACATTTGGTGTGTTCATGGTGAACGTCATCGAACCACAAATGCCACAGAATCTTGGCATTTAAAACTAAACACGACTGTGCCGAAAAACGCAAATTTATATCAGCTTCTGATAGCACTGAAAGAGGACGCAGACTTACAAATAGTGGTTGCTACTCAGATCGAGGAAAATGCACCACCTGTGAAGCGATGTGCAGCAGAAACTGTAATAAAAAATCAGTGGATCAAATATGTAACTGACCAACTGGTTGACCAAAAAATTACCGTTGGTCACTGCCTGGAAAAATTAAAAATTAGTTATTAGTTGCCGAAAAATTTTAAATTAAGATTGTTACCAAAAATTTGATAATTTTACAAAGTAAAAAATATAGATATACCTATATTAATAATAAATATATATAAATATAAAAATAAGATAAGTATATATTTGTTATACTTATAAAAAGTAGATTTTCTGATCTATTTATAATAGGACTCTAAGTTAAGATTAGTTATTATGATTGTCATGCCAAAAATTATATAATTTTTACTAAAGTTTAAAAGTAGCTTATTTTTTGTTATATTCAGTGTTTTTTGTTATTTTGTAATAATTAGACTCTAGTAATGATTGTCATGCCAAAAATTTGATTATTTATTATTCGTAAAAAAGTTGATGTTTTTGTAGTATTTTTGTAGTAGTTGATGTTTAGTAGACCGTCTGATATTTTATAATCGTTTTGATATTTGATAATTTTTAGTAAATAAGTACATACTTTAAATAATATTAATCGTTGATCGTTTGTGATATTCTTTAATTGTTACATTTTGAAGACTAAAATGAATAACTGTGATTTGTTGATAAAGCTTCATTTTTAGGTATATAGGCATTTATGCAATTACATAGGTCAGACTGTTATTATAATAATTAACCATAAGTTTTCCTCCTACACTTAGATTTGTTTAATAAGACTGATTCTGATTAAATAAACCCTACTTAAAATCACATTTAAAAGCATTTTTATTTCTGACTGTATCTCATTCTATTTAACTTATTTTGGGATTCGTTTATGAGTGGTATTCGTCCGGAATAGAAAATTATTTACGATAATAAACAAATACCATTGGTATTAGTTTTTGGTATTAGAACGGAATTGTTCTTTATACTGTGCGTTTTTATATTATGAATTAAATACTTAATTGTCATTTGACAGATGAAAGATTTTAAATTACTAATGCCAGCCCTACTATTAGTTGTCGCTGTATCGTCAAACCGCAGTTTACATATTTGCGTAGCTATTGAAAAGTGAATAGTTAAATTCACTGTACATACATTCCGCGTCGACTAGCGACTTACGATCTATTGTGCTGACCATACAACATTGTAACGCCGGACAGTGCGGTTTTGCTGATCTTCTTCACGTTACTATTAATACTCCCTGGTTGTAGTTTCATGCACGCCCTTTTGAATTAATATTTAAATCAATACGAGCGAAACAAATGAGGTTGTGGAAACAAGGTGAATTTTACAGTTGCGCAGATAATTAGACACATTATTTCCTAATTCTAGCTGAGAATTTTACATTTTTAAAACTATTTGTTAACAGTGTAGCACCTTTTTCTCCCATATTTGTCAATTGATTTTCTTTTTGTTTTATTTAATGGTTATTGACGGGCATTAGTGTTAATAATAAAAATAATAAGCAGTAGTTTTTTGCCAATTTTCACATCAAATAAATTGCGACCGAGTATCTGTTAATGCTTTATTCACACCAGTCAGTTGTAGCATTTAAAAGCCCATTAGCCAGATTCTTTGAAAGTATTGTGATCTACATGCTATGGTTTAATAGCTGCCGTTTTCGGCAATCATTTAATGCCATCTACAGTTATATTAAATTGTGTAGCGGTAATCATGAAAAATTAATACATAGAATATAAAACATTGCACGCTCCACTTGTTCTAATGTTCCAGCGGTGACTGCGGTCATCTTATCTAATATAATCTAATAAAGTCACAGCTACTGTTACAATTTGCTGCTCAACAAAGTCAAGGTCAGCAGCTTTGTCTCGTGACTATTAAAACGTTTTAACAAATAAAACTGTTTTTGAACAAGTCTTTTGGTAAGAACATAGCTCAGATTATTTTCTAAACTATAATATGTGTTCTGCTGCACGCAATGGCGCAGTGGTTGACGCATTCGACCCGCGATTTTGGAGGCTTAGAATCCTTCATAAAGACTAGCTAAATATGAACTTCTTCGTGTTTCAGAAGTTTTAAGACCTTTATTCCGGCTGCATCTGCAGATATTGATAAAATTATCTGTAATCATTTCATATCAGTTGGTATGGTATCAAACAATTCACTCGTACGACTCGCATATGACTAGTGAAATAATGCTTATGTTTTTCATACAAACATACGCCCCTACGAAGATTTGAACCCATTTGAAACCATTGCACCAACCGGTTAAAACGATCGTCGTTCATTAAATAAAATTCCACTTTCGTACAGAGAATAGCACATCAATCAAACCACAAATCGCTAATCTTTTCAATTGTTATTGAACACTGGATGTATTTTAAAATGATCTATCAAATGTCTTCAAGATGTTGATTTTATTTATTTATATTAAGAGTAGGTTTAAAAAAAACAAAAAACGGTTTTTACATACAACCATAGACTATTAGTAATGAACTTTCAAGCAAATGGCCGATATTTGAACAATCAATTCCCGTCGCGTGACGGTGGCTGCTCAGAATAAGTGTTTATAAATAATTCACAGAAGGCCAAGGTCTGCGAAATTTTTATAACGGAAAAGCATATAATTTTTTACTTACTTTTGAACTTGTAGTAAATACTTTAAAGAATAACTAGGAACGAAATATTTTTATAATTACAACGCCAATTTTCGTTCAACTATTCTTTTTTCCATGTTTTTGTTCGTCAACTATTGATGTGGCCTCAATTATTCAAAGATGTGTAGGTCTCACGCTGTCGCTCAAGTACTGACACTTGAATAGTCTTAATATGCATTTATGCTTTTTCTTTTTAATAAAGATATTATCTAAAAATTATCCATATGCCAGGCAACCGCCAGTATCTTTTCTACATTAAAAATATAAAAAAATCAGACACATACTTATCAATTACTTCATGCATTACCATGACTATAAAGTAAGTTTAATAGATACCCACCCTATAAAAGGTTTTACCATAAATAACATATTGTTTTCTTGTCGTGTAAAATCTTGGGATTTGAGTAAAGTGTGGGCCTGCGGCAGTGGTAAATGGGGGAATTATTATTGCGTCGTAGTCGTAAGGATAAAATAAGATGAGGAAAAAATAGTTTACGACGCGTTAATTGCTACAGCTGCGTTAAGGCCACGAATGAAGAATAAACGATCATAATCTTGTAATTTCCTGACATGATTAAAAAATTCGTTATCCCTGTTGCCTTTCATGTCCATAAAGCCATTTCATACTAGAAAAAAACGCGTAGGTAAGGCTAAATAATAATTTTAATTAATAATGGTTTAAAAATAGGCGGATTTTTTTTTCACTTGCATTTGCAGGCAATATTGCTCAAAGTGAAGTTATGTTTCTGAGCATAATATGGACATAACCCCTTTCAAGATAGTAATCGTTATTTAATTGGAAAAAAAATCTTAACGCATACCACAGGAATGTTTACTTATTTTATCTCATAACTAGCGCCTGATGCTTCAATTTAATAAAGAAAATATTTTTATATTCTTCACTTCAAGGGGTCTCTTCAGATTACAAAGAATTATTTAAAAAATATTTCACTTAAAAATTATCTCAGTCATTTTAATAGCACATACAATGGAAAAAATACTTTCCTGCTTTAATAACATACCTACATAGGTAATATTCATTACTGATTGGGTAAGTCTAAAATAAATCGTTGTTTAAAGGAAAAGTAACACAAGTCAATAATTAAGAAAAATGTAAACCAAATTTTTGGGATATCGAAATTGTGTTATTTCATATTGTTATTTTTACATATTTAATGCATTCAAAGGATAACATATATGAACATGGCTCCAGAAATATAGCGACAAAATATAGTGACGCAATAAAAATTTAAGCGTTTTGGCTCGATTAGTCCACTTTTTTCTTCTGAAAAACCAGGAGCAAACTGCTCCCCAGGAGCAATATATATGAATTTTTCATGACTAGTATAATCTAACATGTTTTATAATATCAATGCCATTATCAGAAAAAAAATGATTGAGAATTTATCAAATACTCATATATTATCTCCGCGATATCAACGGCTTGTCAATGTTATCGACGCGACTGTTCTAAATTGCTAAAGGTGTGGGAATAATTTAGTAGAATTACATGACTATGTACTGCCATATACTGCTCTTGGAGCAGTAAACGAGACTAACAAATTCTAAAACTTTCAAAACTTTAATGTAAACTAGTAGACGAGAAAGTGTAACAGCTCAATATATTTCAGTATTTGACATAAGAGTTATTTCATATCCGTTTATTTTTTGTAAAATCAAACGTCCCATACCACTTTGTGTCATTTGGCATAAAAATTATGACCAACATAATATAAAAAGCGCAAAGCTAAACCAAAATAAGTTTTAGCGAATGTTTTCCTTAACAGTTTGCTGTAATATATGTACAAAAACAGATTAGAATAACAAACTCGTAATACAACTTAATGGTTCTAAAATAACTATAAGAATTATATTTGCCCCTTGGCTTCGAATATACAAAAAAATATATATGGTACGTATTCCACAATCACAACATAAGGTCATTTAAAAATAGTTTTGCTGTTTATTTTCGAAAGTTTATTATTGCTATATTGTTTTCACTTTAATGGTAACTCACATTAGTAATAATTAAAACGGGTTCATTACCATGTTTTAAATTTTTGAGACTCCGATATGTCGGCGCAGTTGCATGCGCTATCGTCATGGAAGAACTGAAGATTTTTGCGGGTCGATGTTATTGCCAGTCCTTTACTGGTGGATATTAACACTCAAAGGATGTAGGTTGAATAATAGTAATATTAATGTTCATGGTCTTAATATAAAATCTATTCACAACATATTGGAAATCACACAAGATAATAAAAATAACTCCCAACTGTAGTATTAAGATAAATTTTAAATAAAATTGTCTTGCCTGTCTTAACATAATATATCCACATGTATATAATGTAAAAAGAAAAGAAATCCAAATGACAATAAATATTTGTAAAAAATAAAGAAAATAATTCCTCGAGAAAAAAAAATCTCACAGAAATAACAATAAAAGTAATCCCTAATGATTTCATATATAGCTTCATAGCTTATTGTGAATACAATTTAATAATATGATACGTACGTCACGTGTGTAGGAACGCTGTGGGGAGCAATATCTATTTATACAAATAGCTATCCTACATAAGTGATGTATAATTCAAACAATATGAAAACTACTATTAGTGATAAAAATCCCCTTTCATCACATAGCAAAATAAACCCGGTGAATATTACACTACTTAAAAGTGATAGAACAGATATGCATTTTGATATTATTGTACAAGTTGATAAAATCCTTTTTATGACATTTAAATAACAATGACAACGATACAGAAATGTCCGTCTTAATTGTTTGAAAAATAAATAATCACTTATGGAACGCCTTCTGCGAGCCAAGACGATCAGCAAAAAGTTATATTCTTAAAAAAACCATTAACATAAGTGCAGTCCAATTATAATAATTCCATACTATTTTTTTATAATTCACAAGAATCAAAGACCTGCACAATTATATTACCAAATAACTCTATTGAAATCAATATCAAGAATAGTGAATGCAGGTGATTACTAAACTATAATCTACATTCAATCTAATTGAGTACCATTACGTAAACTAAAATATGGTGATGGGCTATTTGATATTAAATATTTCATAAGAACGTTTCAAAATCTATTTACAATACACGTCACATGCCACATTCTACAATTTGAAAAAGTTTCCTAACATAATATTTTGTTTTGAATGCACAAAGGAGATTATAAGTTCCACTCCCATTTATTCTAACCTTGTACTTTCAATGTTGTTTTTTAAGGAAAACTTCTGTCATATTTGATTAAGAGATCTGAACAACCACTTTATTATGTTTGTTAACTTGAAATTTAAAACACCTGGGTCATGTTGGTATGTTATCTTTATGTGGTTTGTTTTGTTATTATCTAGAAATCATCTAACAATTTTATAAAGGAAATATAACTCTCATCTTTATACCACAACAAACTTACCAACGTGCTTTGGTTAATTTTAGTCATTATTGATGGAGCATATAATTTATAAAAAATATTTTAGTAATTATCCTTTTTCTTCGTTTATCTGAAATAGCTTAAATAATGAATGAAGCTGGTAGAGAATGCCAGCCATTACGTCCTTTTGCTGTATTTTTTTTAAATCGTGAATAGGATAGGGCTTGACCGCTAATTCGCCTGATGGTAAGCGACGATGCGATCTAGGATGTGACGCGCCTGCCTAAGAGATACCTATTCACTCGCGACTTGAAAACCCCCAAATTTTATTTATCAGGAAACACAGACTCGAGCAATGAGTTCCACTCTTTAGCGGTACGGATTAAAAATTGGAACTAAAACGCTTAGTGCGGCTCGTTGGTATATCAACCATATAACGGTGGCGCCATTTGTAAGACTGGTTGTCCGATGACGGAACAAGGCCTTTGAACGAATTCTGCTGCACACTCACCGAAATATATCCTATAATGAACGGATAGGCGAGCTACCTTCCGTCTAGGTTCCTTGACATTTCAGCCTATTATAAAAAAAAATGTCTTTGCCGATGAGTTTCTTGGCCCCCCTTTCAATGGACTCAAGAGTCTGGAGTAAACTTTGGGCGTTTTGTGGCTTT
Organism: Calamotropha paludella; assembly: GCA_927399485.1. Classification (NCBI taxonomy): domain Eukaryota; kingdom Metazoa; phylum Arthropoda; class Insecta; order Lepidoptera; family Crambidae; genus Calamotropha; species Calamotropha paludella. The sequence continues at coordinate 21,185,683 of OV656805.1, read as the reverse complement.
AATGTAAATAACACCGAATTTTTGTTATAACTTTAATATGAAAAAGCAGAATTCGGTTTCCTTTGACTGCATAAAAAAATTCATTTGATGAATAACGTCAAAGAAGTAATGAGTTTTACCATTTTGCTTGCCCATGTCCTTTTAATTCATACGGACTTTACTATATTACTACTTTTAATTATACTTATTTACATCTGGGCAGTTAAACTTTAACTAGCAACCACTTACAGTTTTGCTCTTCTATACTAATATTTCTGAGTAACACATTTGTATTTTCTTTTAATGGGTTTCCTAGTACGTTAATTTTGTTAAAATAAATTTTAAAACTGAAGTTAATAAAAGCGACTGCGAGGCTCCATATAATAAATACTGTTCAAGAGGTTATTGCCTATTATTAAGATAAATGTATTTCTTGTTACAGAGGCAGAATACGAGAGAGGCGCCATCCAGGCGCCCACCTCCACACGTCTGCTGATGACAGAATAAATTGTGATGCTGGCTCGAACAGGATCCTACAGAAAATTGCGTCCCAGAGGACGTCGAAGGACGTTCTAACCATCACCCAACTCTAGTTATCTAAGTGCAAGTGCCTAAATCGTTACGATGGTGGGAAATAGGCGGAATTTTATATTTAGGGTGAGCATCGTGATCAATATTGCAGTTCTTCTTTACGCGGCTATGCATCTCTCAGGAACCAACGGGCCAGGTATTGAGTGGGTGCCAGTAACCGTAGATGGATCAGAGAGGAGCGCCGAAATGAGATTTCTAAACCGCGAAGATTTTAAGAACGTTACGGATGGAAGATCACTTGAATCGAGCATAAGAAATATCGAAGAATCGACTTCCCAGAAAACGCCGTCAACAGTAGCGACGACCAACAAGACTGCGTCGAGCACTACATCAGTAGCAGAAATTGAGAAAAAACTTCACGACACTTCGTCAGAAGCGGATTTAACAAATGAAACGCTGGACATAGCGGACGAGAATGCTTTGTCTGAAGCAACTCTTACTCGTCTCCGATTCTTGCTCGGCTGCAACGATAGAGACTATATTCCTGAGTACATTCAACGTGGTGAATATTGGGTGCTTAAAAATTATGTGCGCGCTGACCACAGTACAGTGTTGTGTCATGAAACAATTACTTATACAACTCACGCTGGCTTCGAGTTCCTTGATAATGTGCAACCTCTAGTCGAACGGTAAGTACGCTAATACCATCAAACTCAACTCTTTATTGTTTTATGTTATGGATATTATCTAATAAATATTTACAATCAGTGAACTTATGAAAATAACTGTTAAGTAAAGTTGTAAGTCCATTAAACCTTTAGAATGATATAATTAGAGTATAATTCTAAACACACTTTTGGAGTCGTTTTCAAATCCTAATTTTTTTGATAGGTTTTATCTCTAGGATATCTCGTTCACCTGCTTATTTTTATATTTGTTTCCTTCGTAAAAATGTTTCAAACACTTAACATACTTAACACCAGCTGTTCAATATATAGAAAAAAAATTATAGATAGTAGTATAAATGAACAACTTTCGTTTGGTGGTCTTGTCAGTCCACTTCCATTTTAATCGCATCGATTGATGATTTCACCACATTCGCTCATTCTAGAATCGAGAGTAACTTTTTTTCTTTGCATAATAATGTGGATATGTGGGTCTGATGAAACTTTAACTTTTCCTAAACAGTTGTTTTGATAAATAAAAAAGGTCTTTGAAAATATTCAACCTAAATAATAACGTTACAATCCAACCAATCATTTGAAATGGATTACTTAAATTTAGTACGCTATAACCACATCAGATAGCATCGGTTACTCAACTTAGAAGCGCGAAGTCAAATTGTTAAGTAATACTTAACAATGAATATATCAGTGCACTTCATCGAACAGCTTTCATTTATCAAACCGAGTTACACAATGTCTAACTTTAAAATGTTATTGCTCTCATGAAATCTTGTTACCAATCAATTAACAATAACATTATTTTATGCAATTAGGGGAATAAAAAAGGGAAACCTACAATATTTTCTGTCATCAAAATTAAATATTCGTCACCATAATGCATCCTAACAATAAAAGCAAAGCTATATTATGGTACGGTTAGGTTAGATTGTGAAGCAAGCGTGTAGTGGGAGCGGATGGAGCTGAAACTAGTCGAACGCGAAAAACTCAGGGCCGAAACAATCGAGGGGCCCTGGTATACATTTGTTGTTAAAATACCCTGAAAATTTAATTACGTCTGCATTACATCTTATTCTCGCATTATAATGATATTGTAAACATTGTAATCGCTTTAGCACTTAGAGGTATATTATTGAATAAAAAAAATAGAAGGCATGCTCTATGTTTATTCATTCTTCGTCTGAATCATTCTTATACATTAACTAGCGACCCGCCCCGGCTTCGCACGGATGCAATGCTCTACTATATTATGCATGTATTATACATATAAACCTTCCTCTTGAATTACTCTATCTATTAAAAAAAACCGCATCAAAATCCGTTGCGTAGTTTTAAAGAGTTACGCATACATAGGGATATAGGGACAGAGAAACTGACTTTGTTTTATACTATGTAGTGATTTATCGAAAGAAAATTAGTTCTCATAGAGTCAACCTGAACAGAATTTTTTTCAGTATAATTATTACGCCGCTAGTTTCAGCTCCATTGGGAGTGGCCGCCCAAGCGCTATCGGCCTTGTGTATAATCTTATACATTTACTTGATAATTGATATAATTTTCCAATGTAAACTCCCTGTGAAAATATTTTTTTTTCATATAAGACCTTAAAAAACAAGATGAAGATTACAAAAAAAAAATAGAAAACAGACATTTTAATCCTATTTGTTTTATTCAAATAAGAGACATTTATATTAAAATTTTATTTAAGGTATAATTTTTAATTAAAAGTAAAATATTCAATTTTCTGGACACAAAAGGAAAAATTGCGATTTTCATACAGAAAATATATATTTATATGTCGTTTAGACGTATTGTCCATTACCCTAGTATCCCATAACACATGCCTCATAGTCCTTAATAATACGCTATTATTATTGGTTTACTTTATTATACACAATCTTGCAATTATCTTTTATACAAATTACTTTTACCTACTAAAAACAAAAACCACTGTATTCGATAAACTTGAATTTTTTTTGAAATCTTACATAAAAGAATATTTTCATTCACAACACTATTTCCGGTTTTTTACCATAAAACTGGCAATCCGACTATTAGATCGATGTCTAGCGAGCTATTCAATCCCGCTAGCCAACCGTATCTAAACTGTTAATATAACATCAAATAGATATAATAATAGTGATGTGCTAAAGAACAGTAGACAACAGAAAAGACGTAATATCGCTTAATGTTACTAGGTAACGGACAATTGAATAAATGCCAATCATAAAGGGAAGCAGTCGTGACGTGACGGCGCGTATATCACAACATTTTTTTTATTCTTTATTTTTATTGTAATTTTTATTTCTTGCTGTTAAATTATAATATATATTTTTAGTAATAATAATAATTTACTTTATTTTTAAAGATTAACTAATTATTATTTATCGTTTAGGTATATAAGTTTTATACTTTTATATATTCATGTCATAATTAATCGTGATATTACTTAATTTTGGTTAATATTTGAAAATTATATGATTTATATTTTATTTGAAAAGACAAGATTAGAATATGAGATATTCTCACCGAATCACGAATACGTCCTATTTTTATGGCAATGCTTACATAAAGCTATGTTTAAAGTTCAAACATTTTTAATATAATTTAACCTCTCACTTGTAGATGTGGATTGAAATATCACCCTCAATGCCTATGAACTTATTAGCTAGTATAACTAGCTAATAAGACTATATGGTTTTAAAGTAATGATATGCCAAATCTTCCAGCAATTATATTTGCGATTACAAGCGTTGGGAACAGAGCTTTTATCTTTTGATTATATATGTTAAAATATGAAACTAATAATTATATTACTAGATATTACTACCTGACCCGGTAACCCTCGTTAGAGTGGGAAAAAGAGCGGACAGACAAACACACAAACAACAAATTTGTGTTCTTAGATTATACATTTATTCATTAGTTTTATGCATGTTATATTTTTGCTTCTAAATAACCTAATTTTGATGATTATAAAAATAGCAGTTAGTCAAATTAATGATAACCACTAAAATTAGATAAGAAGGAAGAAAACTTAAGGGAAAAGTTGCATTTTTGATAAGTGAACACAGTCTAGTTATGCACGGACATATATGACAACCGTAAGGAACATTAAGCACTGTCTCAGGTATTTCCAGTCGAGAGTCAGTGGGACAGCGTTTACAAAATAGAGGTCATATTGTTCTACCAGCGCATTAGCCTTTATCACCACACTCTATAGTTTTCTGCGGGCGACCAACGGCAAATCAAATGAGATTGTTTATCTGTAAATATGACGCATTGCAATTCGAACTATTTAAAAATAGTGCTTACCTCTCACCAGTATTACTTAAATACTGCGACAGCAAAATGATCAAAAGAAAGATTAGCACGTTATAACCTCGGTTCGCAGTTTGATATTTAATTGTCTCAAAGGAGACCTTTCTTTTCGGGCCAAATATGTACCTTGGTACAAATTTGGTACAGTATTCACAAAACTTTACATTTATTAAATATATAAAATACTTTTAATTAGATTTATGGGACGATTATAAAACATAGTTTATTATTTAGAAATATGGATGTCACTAGTACGTACCTTTTCTTTCTAGTACCTGTTCCTATCTGATATGGTATTATTTTAAGTTATATATGATTTATATAATTAACACATTAAACATAGATTAACATCGCGTCTATAACAGTGTGATTTCGTAGAATACTTTCTTAACACAACGATAGGGTTTGTATTTATCACTTGTGGTGGTCTAGTGGTCGAAATTCCGTAATTTATTTAATTTTTAACGTTTTAATGTTCTTTTCGCAATGAATTCTATAATCAAGGCTTTATTAACAAATTATATAAAAAATAAATCAAGAGAATTAAGATTAAAATAAAGTAGACCTTCATTCACTCTATTTGTAAACTGTATTGGAAATTTAGCTTCTGAACTAACCATAGCATCACTTGCGAATGTTTTAAAAATATATTTTTTTACATTTTTTATTGTAGGTTCATGTTATAATAATTGAAAATATTCTTTGTAACTTTGCCGGTAACATTGTCTGACAACATGAAACGAATGGGGTCCTTTCATAGACAAAATATAGGTAACAATTTCACTGTCTACGGGTAATAAACTACGATTATGATATTAAGACATGATTATATTAGACATTCAGTAAGAGTAAGACAATATTTATCCCTACTTCGTTAGACCATAAACATTATATGTGTATAATATTTAATTTAATTTTTTTCTAATGCATGTCATATAAAAATATTATATCTTTCTGCGCTCCTTTGCTCATACAATAATATAAAATAATATACAAGTGTAATTTTCTTAAAAAGAGCTACAATGTTTTTCTTAACTTATTAATAAATGATTAATACCTTAACAGATAACTGAAGTTATTTGAAAACAAGAAAAATGTTTTCACTTTTCAATCATAAAACATCAACCATTTCCTTCCTCCTAGTATAGACTTCCTTAAATCTGACGGCCATTACAAAACTTAGCTATTGTTGTTTTTAGTTTCACACATTTTGGTTAATCTTTCAATGCGTTTAATCAATTCTTAGTTAATTCCCCATTACCCATTCTCATAACTATAAAGTTGAAAAAGAAATTAAAAATGGGAAGCAATTACTTCTCACCACAAAATGAGAAATGAAGGTAATACAATGTGATTGCTTTGCTTGCACTACTCATTATAACGTAAGCATAATTGCTTTACACATAAAAGGAACTAAATATATGAGATGAATCGAAATCTGTGTTGCAATAAAACAACAAGTTTTTATTAGACTTAAAATCAGCACAACGGTTATAAAATTAATTGGTCTTCATGAATGGATGATTTGTCATTCTATATTTCGTAACTAACGTGCTAACACGTACGATATCACATGATTGTAAATATTGTCACTACGCAAGGTTACAGGACGAACAGTCTAATATTTCAACAATAATTCTAATGCGGCAGTTGATGTATATGTGACCTCGTATGATTGTGCTAATAATAATACTGCAGTTGTGATAAAACGTTATCATACTTGACACCGAATACACTCATGTTTCAATAATGTTAGTTTCAAATGATGAAATACGATTTACATTTAAGTCTTTCTGCAATCAACCAATTGTGATGTACAGTTAACTATAAAAAGCATTAATTTTACCTCTCGCACATAATAACGCGTAATCAAATCTCAAGAATTAATAGAACGCCATCACAATCACTCAATGGTATTTTTTTTATTTAGTCGTTTAACGAGCAGTCCAATTAGAGCCCTAAAATTTGAAAGTCAAGGTTGTCTGTCAATCATGGTAGGTAGCCATTCGAAGTGGCCCGAATTGCGCAAGAGTGGACGGGTACATATCACCGGATGCATCCCACTACGAACAAAGCACCGACCGCTAGGCCTATTCCCGATAACCTTTATAGAAAATGGGTTTACATTATAATTAATTTTATTTTTTATAATAAAACAATTATAAAAAAAGAAATATTCAGTTGTTCTACTGTTTTGTAAAAGCTTGAATGAAACAAATTTAAAAATAATGCAAGTGCCCTATACTTGGTAAATTAATTAGCTAATGAAAGAATAATAACTTCTATAACAGTTTGTAAAAAACTAACTTTCATCACTTGGACAAATTTGAAGCCAAGTTGGCGATCAGTAAGATACTCGACCAAGCTATTGTGACCGAATGAGAAGATACCCACCCCAACTTCAACGCGCACGCTCTGGCCTCGTTTTGCGCATTGAACACACTGTCCGGATTTACGGATGACTACGCGGGAATATTAAACACTTTCAAGAATTACATTGAAACATGATAGTTATTGACGTGTAGTCAAATTTCTAGTCACAATACTGTTTCGTGTAAGGCGTAAGAACTCTCACGGCTATATACGCAATAAACTTGCGCTATTTTCGGAGTTATGTAGCAAACAATGTTACTCTCGCTGTGTGAAATTAAATTTCATCCTTTCGAACAATGAGCTCATGTTATTTGCGAGACTTGTCTTGTTAATTTTTTAATCTACTACAAAAATTGTCTTATTTTCACGATATCAAACTTTTCTGTCAGTAATTTAACTTTCGCCATCTTCGCTCTCAAATTACTCTTACAAAAAAAGTATGTTGAGTACCTACTCTAAAGAATTAAATTTATCAACAACAAGCTATAAATCAAACTACGAAAACAACTAAACCTATCATTAATTTCAATCACGACAGGCCACATTGTATGAAAAATATGCGATCGAATACATAATATAGGCCAACATTAACCAGTGACCTAGAATTTTTGATGTTAATATAATAACCTAGCGTTTATAATTAAATTACGCCTTATTCGTACTCGTTAGAAATGGGATAGCGCACGCGAAAGAAGCAAAACGAACATCGCCGCCGTTGAATATTGGGCATAGTTATGTAAATTAACCGGTTAGCATTTATCTCTCGATTTTCACGACGAAAAGTGAAAACAAGGAGGTTGCGAGACCGATATTTAGTAGTCACTGCTTTTGAACTGATCAGTACATGCGTCAAGGTGCTAAAATGTATGTTTACGGACAGCGCTAGGTGCGGTCTTTTCACTCGAACATCATAACCGCCAAAATAAACAACAAAATGTTTGCTAATGTTACTTTATTTATCGCAACTATTGTGTAAGCTATGTAAGTGTAGGACGATCCACTTTTACTTTTTGTTTAGCGGAGTTATGGTTTATAATAAATAATGGTTCTTAGTAATGATCCGTAGAGTAGATGTTTTATTTTTTTTCTTTAACTTTTTGAAATACTATTTCAGTTTTAAACTTTATCCTCTTTCCTTGTGATACGAGTTTTAATTTAGTCGATCCACATCGATCACTCACTATGTCTACCTTAATATATAGGTACAATGTGACTGTAAGAGTATGTTTCATAATATAATACCTACTCAGATCAGTTGTTGCTGATGATATCGATTTACAGTAAATTAAAAATTATCTTTTGTGTTAATAATATGTATGTACAATATGTATATAGGTACTTATAATAATATTTTATTTAGTGCTTCATTAACAAAATTCAGATATTTAATGATATTTAAACATTCATATGTACGACTTTACTGTTTCGCATAATTGATGCTTTGATAGGTACTTAGGATCCTCTCTGACAGAAAATCAGTTCTAAAAGCTCTGCGGGATACCGTGTCACGTCGACTCTCCTTTTCAATTGTCATCATGTACTGAATACAGTATGCACACAGAACTAAGTAACCATCCAATGGTTTAAAGGTCACAACGGGTCACGAGGCAATAATGCAGCCGACGAACAGGCACGGAAGGATCGAACAAGGCACCTATAGGCCCAAAACCGATAATTCCGATTGCTATAAGTTGGTTTAACCAGAAAATTTGTGAATACACCAAAACATCATCAGCACTATTGGAACTCTTTGGAGACATTCCTATGCTCGTCTCTCCAGATCTATATTAGAGTTAAGTAGATCGGAACTGCGCTTGTTCACAGTCTCCATTATTGGTACCGGTAACTTAAGCAATCAAATTTCAATAAAGGTGTTACTGACAGCCCTCTATGCAGAAGATGCATGGAAGCTGAAGAAACAACCACCTATGTCCTGCGGGAATACAGGGAAGTGGCACCCTACCGGGCAAGATATCTTGGCTCAACGGGCATCCTCCGAGTAGTTGTCACCAAAGTGAAAGCGCTTGGAGCGTTTCTGGCACAGCTGGGACCAGGAGTAACCAGCCAAGCACCCACCAGACGCAAAACAGGCGCACAAGGCGTCGAGTTGCGAAAATCACGAAGAAGACGAAGAAAAAGATACTTTGTATCTTTTGAAATGCACAGTTTTGATCTTTAATTTACCAATAGAACAACTAAAATTTCATAACGAAGGATCATGTTCTTACTAAGAAAATTTGAGTGAGATATACAAATTTTTTAAAAATGTATATACATATAAATCGGCCAAAAATAATCCCATAGGAAACGAACGAACGTTTAAACTTTCTCGCTTTGAAAGTTTCATGGAATATAAAACAATACGTTGAACAATCCATCATATATGTAATATTTACATAACAAGTCTGGTTTCAATATTGACGAAATTTTAATAGCTTATAAAACATTAGCCTTCTGAACAATTTTCATCAATTAACTATCAGTAGTTCTCATACCAGTTAGTTATTGAATTCGAGAATATATTACCGTAAACAGACTCATATGATCATTGAATTACGGTTAAGAATGGTTTGACGTAAATTTGTAAAGATTGTAAACCTCACGTAAAACCTGTACATACTGAGTAGATACTAAACTGGTTTGGCGATGGCTTCGCCACGTGTATACTTTAGATTTGTTAACTGACAAGACTATTTATTTAACTTTGAACTTTATCATTATCTGAATAAATGTTACTAAAGTTTACATTACTAAAGTTGTCAGATAATAGATTATGCTGACGTTAAATTGATCGTTACTATAAATAATGGCGGTGGGAAGTAGAAAATTGAGATTGAGATACATACAAAAATAATTGAAATTGGAATCAAACGGACGCAATTTATGAGTTTTTGAAGTGAAAACTTCTTTAGCGGCGTTGTGCACTTTTTGGGATCGGTAAAAAATGTTAAACTCGCGTCAGGACACGTGACCTGATCGAAATTTCGTAAGACGGAGCGAGAGTAGACTGCCGGCGCGGCGTACGAGAGGAAGTAATATCCCCCTCTCTTTCTACCGCTTGGCGAAAATGTATACCTGCTCCTGCTGTTTCGTTTAGCGGCGCAGGGCGCTTGCGCGAGTGTGCGTGTGTGTTTGTTTCAAGTTTGTGTACGATAGCGCAATAAGTGAATATTGTATTTTACCACATAAATTATAGTACTTTTTTTATACGGATAATTAAAGCAATTCGTACGAAATTATTCCGTAACTATTCCAAATTATCAAAAATGCACAACGTTAATGTTCATGTTATCACTTCTGCCGGCACTCCTGGAGTGCAACCCGTTGTTTTTTTTTGGACGACATTATTAACAATAGTATCATTATTGACAAATATACAATAATTATTATTAATTTATCATTAATTTTTTGCGTTAATAACTATAGAAGTCAAAGACTGTATATAGGTTTTGAATATAATTTTATAAAAAAATACTTTTGCACGTAACGTAGAATAGACAATTTGATGAATAATGCTAGACTAGATTCATATCCTGATGTCGATTCGAAAACGATTTACATTAGACAAGCGATTTAATTAACGCAACTCTTTAAGTATTCGTTGATGTGTATATAAGGATACCCGATTACAAGAAATAGCATGAAGACATCAAGATCTAATAATGGTGTGGCAACCGCAAACAGATCAGAACTGCATAGTGTAGTGTGTAGTAGTAGTAACAGAGTATTAACACCAACGTTTTACGTTTTCTAATTGTAATGTTAATTAAAAGAAAGAAACCAAAAAATTAATCTGACTTAATATTAAACATATGGAAACTGTGTCAAAAATTAAATGGAAATTCTCTATTACGTTTCGAAGTTTAAATAAAATAATACTTATATTTCATGACAGTGAAACGCTTAACTAGGAAATATGAAAAGCATAAATAATTCTACTGCGAAATTTTTGGTTCTAAATTTGAAAAATAACGAATTTTTGCAAGTCCGAATACAGTCATACCTAAATAAACATTACATACTTAATTACTTCTAGTCTAAGAATGAACTAACTTCATAACGAATTCTTTTATATTGTAACATTAGTATACCATAGGGTGCACGACAAGACAGATGCAGTAAGCAATGAGCAAGTAAGTTTTGATATTTTACTGTTACGTTTTTCACCGCTATGAATTTTCGGCGACATAATATTCGAATTTAAATACTAAGCCGAAATTCCTTTAAGAAATTCTAAGGAGTTCTTAACCTTAGTTTCGATTATCAATACTAAACTAATTTCTGTTGTTTTTTTATATGTTATATCAGTAATAATCATTTCTGTGTTCATTAGTCAACTGTGGCAGAACGGCTTGCGTGAGCCTAGACATTGAATAATGAGAACCCACGAGATGGCACGAAATTGAAGTGTTTTATTTTAATGAACACACTTGTAGGTCAACCGTTGTACGGTCCACTGAGCTAACTTATCACATATCCACTGAAACTTGACCCTTATTTCAAGCACTTTAAAATTCATACCTGTGTGATACAGAATACGCACAACTAATGATGCAATGTTACCTGAAAATTCTGTTGATTGATTTTAGAATGCAGGAAGTCATTAGACGCATGAAATGTTTGTTATCGCTCTCTCAAATAAGCATTACATGCACAGACATGAAGTAAAATGATAGTAATAGCAATTGAGATTACTGACTAATGTACAAGTCGTAGAGCTTACTATTAAAGTTGCTCTAAGTCGATTAGGAAACTTTGCTATATTCGACATGGATGAGTTTATCTCGAATTCGAATCATATGCTTTCAATAAACACAGAGATTTGTTATAAGAATGTTTCCACTTTTCTTATAACTTTATCACATCTTTTTTATATGTGCTAAATCCCTGCTCACAAGAGGCGACTCTACCACCAAATTAACCCAATCTTTACACTATTCCTAATGTTTAAAGAATTTTATTGAGCCATAATTGTTAGAGATTGAAATACCATATAACGCACCTTATTCGTATGTCCCTTTGGTTAGGGATTAACTCAAAACTTTTGCCTAAATTGTTTTTAAATAATCACCGGTAAAGAAATACTGAATTCGTAGGTATTCTTTTTTTCTTTCTTTATTTTGGCTTCTTTTCTTAAAGCGGTTTTTACTATAATAAATTAACTTAAATGTTATTACTATTAGAGGATTGCTTCACTGCATTGGCGGCGTCAAAAGTTATTTCTAGTATAAAAAGTTTCGTCAGACCATGCACGCAAGAATACGCTTCAAATAGCATTTTTGAGTTGTTTACATCGTTTTATATTTGTCTTACATAAGTGGTAGTGATAATACTGTTTCTTTTTTCATTTGTGCCATGGAACTGTAATAGGCAAGTGAAAAAAGGTTTAATGAAAGACTCCTATAAAACTCCTAAAAGGGAAATGTTTACTTCTTAAAATAAAGTCCTCCTTTATTCACAGAAAAGGTTTGTAATCCTTACTATTGAACATGTGAACTCTTTGTTTTCATATTCCTTTTTTTTTGGAATGTGGACGTCATAAAATACCTTTAATAAATTATGTTACATTTAGAATCTTATTTTATCCAGACTTATATTATTAAATCCTGGCTTTTCACAAAATCTATTTAACAATTCTGTTTTGGCAATTAATATCATCTAGGTAGCACAATGACTGTTTTCCAATTGAACGCCGTGCTGCGCCTCACGTACTTTCCGCATACTTTAACCTAATTTTCTCTGTCTTGTAGATGTCATATGTCTAAAAATATCATGGTTATATTTTTGAAGACTGGATCTTCACACTTTACTTTATACCTAACCTTTACCTTATTATTACTTCACATCATGCATTTGTGAATTCTTTGTGCTTGTATCTATTGTAATTGTGATGGGATATTACAACATGATATTGTAGCACTACCGACGTCAGTGATCTAGCGCCTAGCATTGCGGTCAACCAATTAATCAGGTGTCTCAATTACGATCTAACATTGGTTTATTTATGAGTCAGAGGGATTTGCTTGTAGCAAAAATGTGCAAAGAAATACAATTTTTCCGTGATACATAATAAATCTTAAAACGAAAAAGAAAGTAAAGAACGCAATAACCTAGGTACTTTCATCTGTTAAAAAAAAGCTACGACATAGAAGCATTTATCGTGTTTGTCGGTGACTTTTCTTCTATTTTGAATTAGGTTATATAGCTTTTAATTAAATCACCGAATGAACATATGATCAAAATCAACTATTTGGCCATAAAAATGTGACAGAGAGATAGAGTGGCTTTCGAATTTGTAATAATCAGTATGAATCATTCTGCTCTTAGTTACCATATAATAGAATTTAAATTTATGACACTACGATTCCGTTAGCAGTAAAAGTGTAAAATTAACTTCTATATCTTAAAATATCACTTCTTAATTCCAGCTGAAAGACGGACGAAATCCTCTACCAATAATGGGAGGGTGTTGCCATAATGTCCACGCTTGGAGACAATTGAAGATCGTAGTAAAATACCACCTTATTTGGAAAACACTACGCCCATTATGCGACCTATAGTGTATGGTCATTAACTCCATTACCTCAATTACTAGTCGCCTTTTATTCTGCCAGTTGGTGCTATCCTACTCTGCCCGACACAATACGGCTATAAATACCAATTGTCCTATAAAATCTAAACATGAGAATCTATTTGAATTAAGCAATTTTGACTATCTATCATATTGTTTCATTATTAATTCCGCCATACATAACTATTAATATTAATGTTAAAAAGAGCTTTGTATTGAATAATAGTTATGAACTGCGTTCGTGACCTAGCAACTACGAAGAGTCTTTACTTCCTAGCTTTTAATGGCTGAAGTGATAATATTTTTATGGTGAGCGTTCTACTGGCCTATGCATAGGTCCATGTAGTACTGTTAGCTGCATGTAAAAACCACATGTAGGTTATATTTGAATTGAAATTTATTGCTTGAGAGAATTCCAAAGTTGATTGCTGGGAAATTTGCGGTCAAAGCTAATCAAGCGGTTTTGTTTTGTTGATACTAATAATTAGATTAGTTGATACTTATAATGATATTAACACATGCATAAAAGCTTTTTAATTAACATTTGATGAAACGAAAGTTTATTTTTTATAGGACATTTAAAATTATCGAAGTCAACTTAGAGTATGTATGATTTTGCAACAATGTTGGTCTCAAGGAAAACCTCCAAAAAAGGCAGATCTTTAAAAACTGTCCATAAACGAGTCAATGTATCCATTAAACTAAGTAAAAGCTAAAAATACTTTATAATATAAGTTTATACGTATTATTGTTGGATGGTATAGCAAACAAGAAAAGGAGATATTGAAAGTCAAACAGTAGACATCAAAGAAAAGCAGTTAACTAGATTAAAAATACTTGTTGTAAGTTTTACGACTGAACAACATCAGCTCCGAAGAAACAGTAACTCTCGTAAATCGAATACGCGATATCCAACCAGACTATAGGGTTGCTACTCAAACTTATTAGTCTTTTTTTATTGATTGTTCCTTTCTATAATAACTTTAAGACTAAGAAAGAATAAAAATATTTTATTAAATTTTAACATGACAATAATAAAATATAAGAACACCAAAAACCGTCTCTGTTAAAGTTATCTACCAAGAAAGAGCAAACTATAAAAAAGAGGTGCCTTAATTTCGACATCTTAATTTGTTTTGGTTCTATTTTTAGAAATCGAATCGGGTATGGATATCTGGACGGTATGCGGTAATAAAATATATTCTTAAGTGTTTGACCGCATCCTTGTTAAGTAAAAATAAACTAATCGGCAACAAATTTTACCATACTTATTATATAAGTTATTAGTTATTAGAAACTGCGTCAACGAAACTGAAACGAAACATTCTTTATTGAGTGGTTAGAATCGTGCCCGATAAAAAAGGGTCGTCGTAAATGTACATGGTAATAACACAGTTATGACCACCATTACCTGAGTAATCCATGATCACGCCTCACGAAAAGGACACGTAACGTTTCGTGTCCTTTTCGATTCTATAAAAACATGAAAATAAGGACGACTTCTGTATACGTACAATGTAATAATATTAAAAGGAATTTGTATTCTGAAAATCACGCCAATTAGTTTTGGAGTGCAAGGCTTTTGTTATGGATACTAGGGTATGATAGACATAGGTACATATGGTACATTAATAAGTTATATTTATAAAAATATATGTAAATACCCATAACTCGGGTATAACTTTTCGTAATCATCACACAAACATCTGACGCTCACGGGTCTCGAACCTTTCGAGCTTCAAAGGTAGAGTCAATCCCGCTCAGCCAAACATATACATATGAATGGATTACTGATTGGAGCGAAGCTCCCATAGATGAGCTTCAATGGCGCAATGTCTGTTACGCTATAACTTCCCGAGTTCTTAACCGATTTTAATATTTTTTATGTGGAATCGGATCACTAGGTTTAGGACCAGATTGTGACAGAGCCCGAATTTTGAAATTGGCAAAAATTCCCATCGAAACATTTTTTTTTCTTTTTTAGGTATTACGCTCCGCTCCAATATAATTATGGTGCTAGCGTAGCTTTATGCTTAGCGAATGCATCGCCTAGTATACTTAATTGGATGCTTCAATGGTGTAATGTCTGTTACGCCATAACTTCCCGAGTTCTTAAGCGATTTTAATATTTTTTGTGTGGAATCGAATCAACAGATTAATCAACACATTTAGATCAAATGTTTATTGCTCATCATAACAATACATTAGAATTCAGGGCCGTTGAGTGCTTTACGTTTTGTTTTTTGTTTTAGAATCACTCTGAAGGAAGAAACTAAAGATTTTTTTGTTCTCTTATTCAATGAAACTCAGGAATTATATTTAAATACCAAGTGGATACGCCATAACTCTTTTGCTGGATAATATAAATTAAATTTCGCCAGCCCGCAACCCTAGCGTTAAGGAGTTCTTCTTTATCCAACTACCATTCCTTAGTTACCACCTACGCAAACTGGAAAACAGTATATTTGCTACTAGTCTTTATTTTACGTCTGGGTAAAATATAGGTTAGTACTGGCTAAGATAGACCTCGACCTTGTGATGAGTAAGTCTCATAAAGATCTGTTTCCTATTGAAATTATCTCACAATGAGTGTTTTTATAATGCTTTTTTAATCAGTCACGTTTTTTAAGTATTTAGCAATGATTTAAAATTGGCTGAAACATAAAAAAAAATGAAATATTATGCGTAATCTGTTTCATGGCCAAATTTCATTAATTGTTTTTTCATGCATTTTCATAGAATTAAACAAGACTATTCTAGAAATAACCTTGTGAGTTTTAACGTTTTCGCTATCGTACTTGTACGCTTAAAATTTGATTCGGAGTGTATTTATGATATTTTGTGTTCAAAAATACTCACTATTCACAATGCATCCCTTGAAGATTTCAGATTAACCTAATATATGCTATTATAATGATATAAAATATCGTAATTAATTATAAATGCAAAAGTAGCTCTTTCTGTCTGTATGTTTCATTTTAACAGCAAAATATCTCTACCGATTTTCGTGTGCAGACTGTTGAAACACTGAAAAATGAGATGGTTTCTTTGTTCGCGGAAAGAATCACACGTTCGCTCGGAAATTTCAGTAAAGACGATATAAGCTTGTTTCTCGCGAAAGAAGGCGTGGTTAACTACTAATTCTGAAAAATATGATTTAAATCTCATTATTTATTGTTTGCCATTGATTTCATACATGCATGTTAATAACAATTGTAATAATGTTGATTACAGTTTGTCTTGCTCAAATTATAAATTTAATTCTATCATTTCATATTTTTTTAAACGAGAGAAAAAAAAAGATTTACAAATGTTGCGTAGCAAATCATTAAATTGATTATCGAAGTTCATTAATGGTTTTTTTAGATTGAACATTGAAAATTATTGGTACAGTTTTTTTATAATTTTACCAACAGGAAATGGAGGGGCAATTGTTACACTTAACTGTTTCAAAGACAGGGTTTGCGAATGATAATGAACGTATTTTGCTAAAGCTATTTTGCCGAGAAATAATCAAATTTGCATCGTATAGTACCAAAGTTAAATTTCTAAATCCAGTTACAAATTATTATTCTATCAAAACTCATGATTAGTTAATTTTATCACATTCGTTGGCAGAGCCACGGTGCTAATATATGTATATTTGTATTAAGTATTTTCGCTATAATCAGCTTTCGACATTTAACACTACTTATAGATATAATAAGTTGACGTTTAGCTCACATTCAATTAAAAAGAGGAAAAAATACTATCGGCTAATCATTAGTCTGTACCTAAGTGCTTGTGGGATTATAGATACTCATGCATCATATGATAACCTAAAGGTTTATAAGCCGCCTACTTTTATTCCTCTTATCCTCTCTCAATAGTTTTAACCACATACTGAAAATAAACAACTTTACATACACTTATATTCAACAAACGGCTTTTTAATCTTGAAAATAAGTAAAAAATTAAAACGACACAAATTTCTGAATAGAAACATGATGGATGAATGAAGTTAATAAGCAAATTAGCTACATTAGCGAGCAGGTTGAAACGTATCGATCTAACAAAAATATTAGGTATATATACGCTTGGCTACGCATAGTTTGTTTCAATCTATTGGGGGAAGGCTCGTTTACCTTTTAAAATGAAAGTTTTTTTTTTGGAAATTGTGATATGTACGTATTTTTGCTAGTACTAGTTTTAGTAGCGAAAGCTGAATAAAAAAGAGCTGCAATAATAAAACGCTCAATATTTTTAATATTGCAACATCTGCAAACACTATCAGCTGACAACAAGTCCAACCACTCATCCAGTGGTTAACTTAACGTCATTCAACTTATAAGGTGGTACATAATATAACTTAATTAATTATTTTTGGGGAATAAAGTAAATCAAAAGAAGAAAAAAACTATAATTAATATCAATTATACAAACGATACATAAACGATACTATTTTCTGAATAAAAACATGATCGATGAATCACCTAAATAAGCAAATTAATACTTACTTTCAAGGATCAGACTTTTGTTAAATATGAGTGTATTTAAAGTTGTTTATATAAGGGTGTTTAAAAAAGTCAAGACGTGCTAGAAATAAAAGATATCTTCCTTATGAAACCTTTCAGCAATTAACGATCTGTGCGCGTAATACATATTTTACGGAATCCTCGGTGAGCAAGTGGAAGTCGCATTTATGCCTTTCATTTAAAGAAATATAAATTCAACGTTAGATTTCTGGGGTATATATAGAGAAAATGTACCACGTTTCTTTGGCATCCATACGGATGTATTAATTTAGTACTTAAATAATGTTTTTAAGTTTGTTGAATTTAATGGTACTCGTACCAGTTTATTAAATGAAGTGAACGCAGCATAGACGTGACTGCCAGACCATCGCACCCTCCCGAATCAACTTCCCACTTCGCTCGAACCTTCCACAAATTCAGGCTTACTACAAATCCCCAGACTTGTCACCGCCACAAGCTTCCTACGTTCTATTAGGGTTCAATTCTATGGACAACATAGCTTAGACACATTTCGAAAGCCCTTTCAAGTCTGGAGACGTTTATTCCTGTCGGCGACGAAAATTCAATTTATAACCTGTTTGCTTTCCTTTGAGTGATTTCACAGATTTCCGTCTCCAGTTTCGTTTCAAAACATTTTGCAATTTTGACGTAACATAAAGAAATAATCATTTTATATATGGACAATTAGGCAATAATTTTAGAAAACATTTTATAGAAACTAATCACGCAATCTGCCCACGCTGAAGTACTCATTTCAATTGTATCTGAGTTTTAATCGATAAATAATCACTATTCGGGATATAACTATCCTCATTACCGAGTCATTATTAGTCAACCGAGGGTCTCACTGCTGGATTACCTGTCTAAGTTTTAAAATTCGGTAATACGCCCAATAACGGGCTTATACGAAAATTACTTGTGATCTCCTTTATCAAATCACAGTCTAGAAAACAGTGTCATTTATAAGGTACTAGGCGATGCAGTCGCTAAGCATAAAGTTTCACTAGCACCATAAATTGGAGCGGATCGTATAATTTTGAGAAAAATATCAATATTGTTTAGTTAATTTTAAAATTCCATAATAATGAGAACTTTCAAGAAAGCGAGCGCTTATTGTTTCAATGGGAAATTCCAAAGAGCCAGATTTTTGGTCATAGTTTTTTTATTTTTGAGAATTTCAAAATTAGGGCTCCGTCACAATCTGGTCATAAATGTGTTGATTTGATTCCACACAAAAATTATTACAATCGGATAAGAACTCGGTAAGTTATAGCGTTACAGACTTTGCGTCATTGAAGCTGATTCATGGAAGCTCCACTCGCTTCGCTCGCTCCGCTCCAATCAAGAACTAAGCTAACAAATGCCTCTAACCACCCCGATCAAAGTAACTCAGAACTATGTAACATTGAATAGAAATCTTGATATAAATATTACCGCGTTGAAAATGTGTGTTGCATTGCGTTCCATAGTGTGCTGGCTGCTTTGCATTTTATTATAGTTGCAATAATGCGGAATACTGTGTTATTCGGGTCATCGCCTTAGTAATTCGTATCGGCTCTTAAGACTGAACGTTGACATTTATAGAAGCATTACATAAATTGTATTGAAGATATCACTACCTTAATGGATGATAGTTTCCTAGAACTTCAAAGCATAGATGTATATAGTAAAATATACGCGCAAGACTATACTTATACAGATTAAAAAATATGTACACTTTTGAAACTTAACAATTTTTCTATGAACATCAAAAATCTTTACGAATTTATGAATATGACTGTATAATGATTCCAGAAAAACGTTAAATACGAAAGCATTTTGTCAAATCAAACAAATAATCATAAGACGGTCATTTAAAAAGTAAAGGATTATAGTAAATATTTTTATTGAAGTACTAAATGTAAATGAAGTTACTGTACTGTTTACTAAAAAGGTTTACATACGATAGAGGCTTTCAAGGACACAACTTCATCTTTCGAAATACTTTTATTCGGCCAAGGTCACCATTATTAGAATCATCGTGCAATGTCAACACTAATCAGGCGTGAGCACCAACCAATTTGTGCAATACATTCGCTTGAATGAGAGAATGCAATTTTTTTTGTAATTGGGCGCAAATTAATCCAATTCCAAACATATCTTATGAAGGCCGATCAAAGTATGTCGAGGTTTAACGTTGTAAAGTAATTAATAATTAAACCGATATAACCACATTTTATCAAAACGTGTAAAAATGTTGTACACGTGTATTAAGGCTTGTGCGTTAACCATCATAAGCATAAAATCTTGCTTTAGCGATAGCATTTTGGTATATTAATTTAAGATAACTCTCTTTTCATACCAAAAATACTTCATATAATGCTTAAACATTAGTGCCTGATATAAATAACTTAGTTATACAAGTAGGTAAGTAAAGTTGGTCATTGCACTCGAGGTTTTTTTCACACATGGACGTAATCCGATCACATGATGTTTTCAAAACATTGGCAAAGGAAGAGAATATACATATTATTATTCATTAATTTATTTTGAGAAAATTACTTGAAAAGTTTTTTCTTGGTAATGAGCACCATTACTCCATTAATTCCATTAATGTGTCTAGCGAAGATAAGAATAAAGATACTATAATGTCATTGTACTTAAACCCTTTTTTTAAGTTATACGCGCGTACGTAGATCGCGCCGGAAAACGTTTAATATGTATCTCTCTCATATAACTCTTCAATATGTTTAAAACATAAATAACCATAAAAGTCGTATATATTTACAACTGGTTATGACGAAACATAAAAACAAATATTAAGGAAAGAGTAAATGCAGCCGTAGATAGGAAATTCATATTATCTAAAATATCCTTTTGGGTTAGCTCGTTCCATCGTGGACCCTGTCTTGGCCCCCAGGCTTGATTGGGGTCAAGAGCGAACCCATTCAAAATTTAAAAAAAGTATCGTGTATGACATACGTTTCTTATTTATTTAGACTTTTTTAATTGAAGTTAATGTATCTTTAAATTCAATAATTTTAATAGTAAAGGTAAATTAGTGTATTATATTATTTAATTTATCACAATTTGCCACTTAACAATTAAAGGATACGTCGAATCAACTAATTCTCTCTTCGGATGATCAGAGGGCTGGCAGCTATTTCGCGCAGAGAATCAGTTTAGCTATTCAGAGAGGTAAACGTTGTCAGTGTTCTGGGTACCATGCCCCCAATTGGAATTTTGGATGACATATTCTTTTTATGAATATTTATATAAATATTTTTGGGGTTAATATTTAATGATAAGTTTTTAATTTGATATTATTTGCCACTTTATTTATTGTGAACGAAAAAAAAAACTAAAACAATTCATTATAGTTCTAGTAATATTATATAATATTGAACAGATTTTCGACAAGTCCTTATATATCTGCTTTATTAATATTTACAATACAAAAAAATCATTTATTTATTTTAATTATAAAATGACCACTTTAAAAGGTTAATTCCACTTCCTTTGGTCGAAAAGCATCACAAAAATTAACAAATCCTTTATATTCCGTAGTAATTTATTTCAAAGTTACTGTTAACATGTTTACAAAAATATAGGTTATAAGGTCGATTCTGGACCTGTGATCCTTATCAAAACCAACTCGGCCTGCCTGTAGGCTGTCGCAATAATGTCTTGTGGGCATGATAACTTAGGAAACATTATTTTGAATTTTTGGAGCATATCATGTAAATAATAACAATCATAATTTTCTTGCATTCACACCAATTAGCCTAGCCTAAAATAAATACCGCATCTAGCCTTACATGCATTATAACACAAGCCTTTGTGTTATGGATACTAGAGTAATGGATAGACATACATATAAGTAATACACAGTAAATAATATGCATAGAAATAGATATAAATATCCATGACCCATGACCATGGCCCGGGAACAAATGCGTATTCAACACACAAACATCTGTCTCTTCCGGGATTCGAACCCTGATATATTTGACCTAACTTTAACTTGGAAAGTTGGGGTCACTGCCGTTCAGTCAAACCGGTTTTTATTTTTTTTACGTTTTCATGTGTACAAAATCTACATAAACATATATACCAATTTACCATTTCGGTAGTTAACTGAGTTAATTTTTTTAAGTTTTTATTATCTACTCTATGAAATTAAAACATTAATTTTTCCGTTTATCCCTCGTGGTGAGCTAAATGCTTGTTAAAGCTTGTTAAAGTTAGAGTTAAAGCTGACATATTAACCAATGGGCCTCTTTTATACTCTCTAGGGAGAGCCAAGCAAAAGATTCAATAATATTTTTCGCATCTTAATGACAAAAACACATCTCTGTTCACAACTGGGCTCCGACTACTTTAATTTGTTTCGTGATATAAAGAAAAATAAAGGGAAAATGCAAAACATATCATTGTTACTTTATTAGCATAATTGAGACTTATGATAATTACAATATTAAACTGATATTCCCTAAATTGAAAATGGGTTGTGCGACCTAAATATAGCGGCAAACCTCACCTTTGTTGGAAAGCCGCTATTCTTTGGCAACAATTCACGATACGCTGAGGGTCGGCTAGGAATTTCCCTAATCGATAACTTGTTCGCCCAAATGTGAACTACCTTGGAAACTTATAGCGCGTGAATAGAATATTTTTTGCCTTTTGAAATCTGTTAGTCATTCATTATAATACAGTGATTCGGAGAGCTACGCTATGCCAACAATATCAATTGCGATACTTAGTAAATAGAGTTAATAGAGGCTACGACTTACATACTCATATCTTTTATAGTTGTAAATGTTACCACATAATCCAACATCAAAATTACAACCAAATTTATATCGAAATACATATGAATATAGAAATATAATAAATCTTTAGAAGAGTTTATTTATTTGTTTGTATCAAAAAGTTATGCAAACCATTTTTGTTAAGGGTGGACTGTATTGAAAGGCTTTTTTTTTCCTTATTCAATTTGTCTCATCGTGCTATTTTTGCTTAGTAATTAGGCGGCGCTTTGCTTCACACACGGGCAAGTATGGCATGGCTACTTATACGCAGCTCTGCTTCTACGCGCAATTTTTACTTAGTGCTATATAACATAATCTACGCGTAGGATGGCTTCAGCGATGCGACACGATATCAGGGTATTTTACCAGGCGTGTTTTCATAAAATGTTTAAATCATAATGCCCCACGCTACGCAACGGCGCCCTGTGGAGTGTAATAATCGCCTAAGGCTTCCCATGCGTAAGTGCGTTATCTACATCCACGCGCCTAGACGGATTATCATTGAGCTAGACTGTATGCTTTATTTAAAACCGCACACCGGAGCGTTAATCGGACTTGAATAATGTAAACCTTACATAAACTAAGACACAAATAAAATTACATGTGTGAATAAGTGAATAATATATCTTCTATATATGGACCATTTATTTTGAAAGTGGTGTAAGTGCGTTTTCTTTTGTTTCGAGAAAATTAAAGGTTACTATATTAGTTGATTTAAAAATACAGGCAAATCATATGAGGTATGGCATTGTTTCTATTGTTTTATCAACATTTAATTTGTTTATATAAATTTGTTTTTGGCTAATACTACTACGACTAGTAGTAGTAGTAACTACGATAACACATATTTATGTGCTGTAAATGGACTAACACCACTTTCAAAATTAGACAATTGTAAAAACCGGTTCATTTCAATTTTGAAAAATCAAATATAGCTTAAAATAAACTTCATTTTAATATAATTTTGTTAACAAATACGCATAACAACACATAAAATTTTATTTAAGACGGCTATTACATTGTTATTACAAGATACTGATTACAAGAATTTATTTATTCTCTGCATGTGGTAGTGTTTTAAAATATGCATGATGCACCGGAGGTATATAGGGTAGTAGCTGCTTCATATCTTACATTTTTCGTACGTAATAGGTCTGACATTCTGGTACAAAGGCTCCATGGCGATTTTTTAAAATTTTAAAGGACTTCCAGGACGTAGAGGTAATAAATTGATAATTTTTAATTCTGCGTCCGCCATCGTTGTTTTATAAAAAATGGTATATGGTGCAATTTTGAGAAACCTTAACCAACATATTTGCAACCAATTGACCTGTTCCCCATTAGTATTTTTTTATCTGTTTTTTAATTGCATTTTGGAGATTTTTTGTTGAGATGAATTTCTCCCGTTTCATTCAAAATGAGTTTCAAAATAAATTTATTTTGTTTTCTACATTGCACTATTACATTATAGTATAAATCTGCTATGCCACCTACCTCTGTCATTTGGACTTACACCACTTTCATAATCGATGATTATGCAATTTCATTAACCGACCGATTTTAAGGTGTACAAAACATGGGATTTTTTTGAGAAATTAAACACGGACTTGTTATATATAAAAAAATACATTAAATTAAGCATGAATTACGTGATAGCTCATTTTTCTCAAAAATTGACTTACACCACTTTCAAAATAAACGGTCCAATATATAAATTTCCTGTCACCGTGTTCGACCGCGACGAATTCCGAAACTACCCTCAATTTTGTTTTTTTTATTTTACTGGATTTGTTCCTACTAAGGAGATAGAATAGGTTTCAATTTAATTTAAAATTAAAAAAAATGCAAATTATATTAACTGAGCCTCAGCAACGCGTAGCCGGGTCAGCTAGTACTTTTATAGACTTTGAATAAACTAAGTTAACATCAATTTCGACCTTTTTCATAAATCGAATAAAATAATACAAAGTTGTAAAACGGGTGTTCAACCAGTGGCTTCTGTGGTTGCGACGGCGGGCGGTAGTCACGCGATGGCTAGTAAAACTGACATTTTATTGATTTGACACAGTGACGTGTATTCATAATATTAGGTTTTTAGACCTTCATAGACTTTCACTTCTAGATAAAGTCAAGAATATTGGATTTATAAATAATAGTATCTTTGTAGTTAAAAATAATAATATTGACGCCTCACAGTAAACGGGATCATTAACATGTTTTAATAAACATGGTAATGATCCCGTTCTAATTATTCCTAATAAATAAAACTTGGAATAAAAAATTGGTGTTTTAATGACCTTTTAAATTTTACAAAGCGTTTCTTTTAACTTTAAGTAGTAAAAAAAAGTAACACGATTCAAAATGCTCATCGTGACTTTTCCAAATTGTATCACTCTTAAACATTTGATTTTTGTGAAATTAAGTACAAATAAAAGCCCAACCATTACTTTAAATGTCGTAATTTCTCATTCGATAATAAGCTTTACCGTTTATGACTTCAAGTATCTATATTTTTTTTTAATATAATTAAAAAAAATTACAGATTTATATAGGTCCATTTGTTGGTAACTTTTGGTCTCATATTTCTTCATTGGAACCAATTTTATTAGTATTTTCCGCAATTTGCTAGAGCATTTGAACACTCTACGTGATAGAAACTCCATAATCTTCGAACTTAGCTTCTAACGTGTCTCTAATTAACCAGTAATGTTTACGGTGTCATATTTTTCTGATAGAATTCAAAAACTTGTTGTTGTCACAAATCGAGTCTACTAAATCTTCCTTCACTAATGTTGATCCCTTACTCTATATCTTCTACTCTATATATAAAATAACGAATGGCAAATTGTCCAATAACCTTCTCCACTACACTAAGAATCTGCTTGCGAGTGTACTATTCGCAACTAAAGTTAACAGAAGTTTTATTTTATACACTTTGAATAGCATTCTTTTTGAATTTTTGCACTTATTTACGTGTTCAAAAACGGCTATTGCTCCATTAAACGAACAATTGTATAACTTAGATGACCAAATTTGAGACAAGTCCACATAATACATGAATATTATTAATGAAGTATTAGTCCGCAGGAACTATGTTTAATCAACATTTTTTATTATCATCACCAGTCCAATAATGTCCCTATTGCTGAGGTGCAGCCCTTTCCTGTGGGTGAAATCACTAAACGTGCTACGAAGCTAACTTCCTAAGCTATCCTGCCTCTCAAAACACTGACGAACTCAATATAATATTTATGGCCACCCATCTGATGCCAAGATGTTTCGAAAGTTGCTTAGCCTACGCAACCTATACTTACTTTTCATTGTTCTCTTTCTTTGCTATCGTTCTATCCCTCTTTCTTTCTTATCTCTTTTTCTCTTTCCATGTTTTTGCTTTAGGGCAAAGCGTATCCCTGGCGCTGACCCCTGATGTAATTACATATTAATAACTGCCAACCAAATTTACAAAAACTTTAACAAATGTGAAACAATTATCCCAAAACTTAAAAAATCAGATAAAAAAATACCTACGCATCCTTTTGCCGAACGCACTAACATCTACGCCATTGATCTACTCATTTGTAATAGTTTTCAGGTTTTAAATTAAAGATTTAGGTATTGTGTCAAGCCTTGTTAAGTAGACTGTAGTACTGCGGCATATGCTATTAAGAAAATAAGGCTTTTAACTGATATTAAAACGCCAAGGTTAATTTACTTCAGTTATTATCATAGTGTCATGTCAGGTTATTGGCATAGCTTAGCAGCTAATACTGAGAGTGCTTTGCACTTAAAAGAGCTGTTCGCGCTAAACTCAACCTTAAATTTAGAAGTCATTTCGAGACTTTTTGCACTTATCTTAGTGATAGCAGAGAAACACTGTTTTGAAAATATTTGTTTAACCGGCAACCTCCTATAGGTTTTGATTTTTATATTGCCCTATGAGTCTTAAGTAAATAATTATTTTATTCCATAGAAATATTATAACGCTCGTAGTATTGGCAGCCGACTGCAACGTACGATTGTGACCTAACTTACCTATTATTGTCCTTAGGTGGATGGCACCAGTGAGCATCGCCATTCACGCTCCTGGTGATGACCTAAACCCGACGGTGAACAGCATCAGGTACCTCCGGGACTGCCTCGGGAACGACCTTATTAGGCAGTTTGTCACATTCCACGTCTTCTTCGGTAACAAACACATACCTGGAAAAGTGAGTACCTATCACACGTAGATTCAGTACGACATACTCTTATCTCCTCAGGTTTGAATGTGCAGCAGTTGCTTTAGGATCGATAATGATATCGTACCTCTACTATTGAAGTACTCGTAGTGTAGTTTTGTAAATCCCAGCCTTTTTTTTGTGCAACGTCTCGTAGAGACATACAGTAACTGGAACTGAAATCTTATCTCTTCGTTGACGTTCAGTATCGCCCAATCGTGGTGAAACCCGGAAACGGGCCAGTCACCAGGCCAAAATGAAAGAAGGGTCGCGGGTCATTCTGCCGGCAAGTGTCGACAGAACACTTCTCATTAATTTACCCGTCAGCAGGAGCTGATATATTGGGTTTTCCCTCGCTAAAAAATGACTTGTATGATTTATGACAAAACCTTTTATCAGAACTAAAATCAAGATCTGCTGAGTAGAACAGCAACTAAAGAAAATCTTTGTGAGATATATAACCCTAACACACAACTATAGGTATAGTAACAGGAAGTATTGCTCATTCGCTCTATTATCGCATCCATTTCAAAGCGCCCGGTATGATTGGAATTCCTAATGGCCTTTATTATCAATTTTTTATTTTTTTTCGACGATATACTAATATCGCAGCGGGGTTTTCGAAAAGGGAAAGTCGCGGATTCTTTGTCTATGCCTATATCTATTCCAAAAAAAATCTACGGACATTTAAATAAACTATATTTTACTTATAAAAACAAATATTAACTGAACTAATCAGGAACTGTAAAGGTATATTAATTTATAATAAAATCTTTTAACTAGACAATTTAACAACAATAATTGTATTTTATACTTTGGATTTGATGGACTAAACATTTCTTTCCGCTTACCGCTACTAAACGTACAAAAAAGTCAATGTACAATAAATTAGTGAGCGTTCTTAATGCAAATCAAGAAACGTTTACCGCCAAGATAAGCAACATTCAAGGATTCATGATAACATAGAATTAGTTACGAATTAGGGGATCGTAACCTAGATAGGCTAGCCACTACTGAGTCCGGCCAAGATTGGTTAAAGACACGGGTTCTATTCCCACTCAACAAATTATCTCATCACCTTTATTCTTTTTTTGTAGATTCCGGAACCGGAGAAATTTCTTGCGTTGCCATACAACTGTTCGGTTCCCCCGCCTTTTGTGACCAGAAATGACACATACATGCAGAAAAAGAAACTTCTGTATCCCATAAATGTTGCAAGAAATGTCGCCAGAGACTCCGCCCTCACTCACTTCGTACTGCCTTCTGACATAGAGCTGTACCCGAGCCCATTCTTAGTTCCTCGCTTCTTGAACATGATCGCCAGAAATGCGAAGCCATTGAACTCGACCAATCCTAGAGTGTTCCCTCTGAGTATATTTGAAGTGGACGCTAAAGTTAATGTGAGTTTGATAATTGTTTATTTGATTTTAGAATAGAAAAAAATTAGACTTAAGGAAATTCTTCAATCCACGCCCACGGTTTCAAATTATACGGAGTTGCCATAAAATGTAAATAAAGACACGATATTGAACTGACAACACTTTCCACTGTCAAAATTATTGTCTCATTGTCTGACTAATGTAGCTAAAAGTGTATGTAATGTAACAATTTTATAATTAAGTTTTATCTAGGGAATATCTAGAGAATCTCCTTATATTGGGAATCTAAGGAGTGTATGTAATAGTTTTGATTATGGTTAAGATAATGGAAACAGATTCACTTTGAGTCCATAAATAAAAAGATAATTTCAAAAAGACGTTTATTGTTTTTCGTATATAAAGTGACAAGTTTCGCAACACATCAAAAACTAAGTAGGTATTGACGATTATAAAATTAAATTTTCACATACTTTACTTTGGTTTTGATATGGCAAACTAGTAATAACAGATTGTAATACATGTGCCGAAATCGGTCATTGCACTCGATTGTAGCCTGAGCCGAAAACCTAATAAAACCGACAAAGTAATAAAAATTATACACACGTTCACGCATTACGAACACAAAAAGGCGGACAGGACTCTAATACATACTAGCTCTTATCCGTATCTTTCTATTTGCAAAATTATTATTAAAAACAAAAAACGTTGTTTTTTCAGTTTCAAAAAAAGCTTCGAAAACAGCCCAACTTATACAATTGAGTATAAATTAAAACAAACAACAATGCCAAACATTTTCTTAGCCACTAAACGACCTTTAAACAAAATTCCAGGTGCCGTCAACAAAAGCGGAGCTGCAAAAGATGTTGGCCAACAAAACCGCCATACCATTTCACAAGTTCGTGTGCCCTGACTGCCACAACATACCGCAAAGGCAACAATGGATTAACGCAATGGAAACCAACCGTAAGCATAGTAACACTTTCCTAGTAATCTACATAGAGTAAACTAACTTCTTCAGTATTTTCATTTCCTCTATCCACATTATTTATTTATTCTTTATTGCAACACAACAGCCAAAAGCGGATCTAGAAAAGCTTAAAAGAGACTGTGTGAAATAAATAATAAATATTTGACTGAGCTACTTCACGATG
Source organism: Calamotropha paludella (assembly GCA_927399485.1). Classification (NCBI taxonomy): domain Eukaryota; kingdom Metazoa; phylum Arthropoda; class Insecta; order Lepidoptera; family Crambidae; genus Calamotropha; species Calamotropha paludella. The sequence goes on along the minus strand of OV656805.1, from coordinate 21,156,174 downwards.
TTGTTATCATATCATGATGGTGACTATAGTACTAAGTTACTGTACAAAAATAACTTAAAATCAATATTTTACGTTTTATATAAAAGATCTTTTCAAACTAGCAATCGACGCACTGATGGTAGATTGCCTTAGTTATGCTGCTTGTTCGTTTTTGTTGTAATTTACAACTTGTTCTTCAACCACATCTAACAAATAGAATCGCGAATTCTGTTCGACATTTACAAAATATAATAAACTTTAAAAATCTAGCGGCTCTACGTCGTGATTGCAGCAGCGTACGTACGGTCGCTAGAGTAAAAACTAAGCCTTATTTATTTATATATATAACATTGTTTCTGACAGTGTATTAGGGCTTCGCCATCGAAAGAAACACGTGTACAAATATTTTTTATAAATTTCCCGTCAAAATTGGAGTACTCGTATATATTATAAACTCAGAGTGCAGAAATTAATTTATGTTTATTAACGTAAACACATATTAAATTATAAGCATGTTGAAATGATATAAACTTTTAGATATACATTAATGATGTTGATTAAACCGAATGAGAAAAAAACATATAAGACAAGAGCCAAAAAATATTTAATCTCGACTGTTACAAAATGTTTTCTATGAGTTGTTATAGCAGGACTCTAAACGTGCTATCACCATAACAGACAGACGCGACGCGACGTCCCCGTTTATGAATTTTTGAATACCGTTTCGGCGGCGGCACTACTGTGTGCAATTTGTATGTTGCCTGGAATTTGACTGTATGGGAGATGTGGGTTTTCAGCCTTCGGCTTAACTGACTTCGGTTAATAGTCCTGCTGTGTAGTCTCTTGCATCTATAAGCGCGTTGCCAACTTGTCATCATTTTCCTTCCCTTCCCTAAGAGCTTCCCTAAGAGAACTGACAGAATAAAATATTATGAATAGATTTTTTACCTCAGGCTTTTTATATCAGAAGTACTTCTTCAGATATAGCAACTTCAAATCGAGCGAAGAAACTACTGCACTCAACTAGACACTACCTCTCTTTAAATATTTTTTTTTTATTTGATAAATTTTGTAGTTTGTTTTTTATAGTATATTTCTAATGTATTTCCTTGTAAATTCCTAATTTTGTAATAGTAACCCTTACTAAATATATACTATGAATAAGAAGTCAATTTAAATTTATATAAAAATAAATCTGACCATACTTGAAGTGCACGATTTTCTTTTTGGCCAAAAAGGTGCCGGCAAAGTTACAGTAATTAATTGGTGGTTATCACGAGCTATTTATGCCGTCTGCAGTGTGCTTGCTTCGCAAGGGGCATTCTAATTGCGTATGATGGTTCAACGAACTGTTACCCGCCCGTTCCCAGACGTCCGACATCTTACGCCAATTTGCAAAATCGCAAACTCACTCACTGCTTCACTCCTGACCGGATTGAATTGCATTCACATCATTTCCGTGATTTCATATGCAGTTGTACAGCTATCGCCTGTCATTTTACATCCTACTCCGCTACTCACTCAATTTGTTCATAATCTTGAGATATTTCAAGAGACAACTAGTGCGAATATCTAATAACCCAGAGAAAACGGATTAAACTACGTTACATCCAATCAATTAATGTCTAAATTAAATTGGTCTTGTAATAAAACATTAAATGTTCTTTTATTATGCTAGGCATGATACACTATTATTTCATTTTACTGCGTATTTTCCCTGGACTATAAATCAAAGAGCTTCTTCTTGACAAAACTTTTAATTTCTGCAATAGCGGGAATTCTTGGGGAAATTTATAGTCTACTTTATATAATACTTATAATACGAATAGTTATCAAAAATGCCTGCAACCGGAAGTCCTACAATCAGCTCCTATCGCGATTCAAGGTCAGTTGTTGAAGGGAGACGCCACTATAGATCGCGTGAAGCGATGTCTCACTTTGACAAATGAACTTGCATAGCGCTAAGAGATCATGTAGGCCCTCTGATTTCTTAAAATTTGTGATTCGATAGAATTATTTTAAGAGATGCTTTTTAGTATGGTGTAATAACTCGAATAATGTTGCTATTTTTGAACTAAAAGGAAAATAGATTTTCTCATATTTTAAGTGTTACTTAGATACAGAATATAAGAACGCGCAATGTCAAAATCAAAATTTTAAAGTAATTTTCAAAATTTCATCAATAGATTTACTTTATTAATTGGACAGATTCAATCGTTATAGCTGACTTGTGGATCGGTATCATAAACACGGTGTTAATGTTTCGATTTTTAATGAACACACATAAAGATTTTTTTATTAGCCATTCATCTGTACTACTTTGCCATTGAATACTTTGCCTGTGTTTATGAATAAATGTGGTAATATTTGTTACAATAGATTCGCATTAATTAACCTAGATCAAAGTAAACACTGTGAGGCTTGTATTATGAAACATATCTGTATTATACAGCTTAGTATTGTTAGTGTATTCTAACATGTGTTTAAAATCCTTCCAGAAATGGACGTATTCCACGTCGGTAAAAGACGAGGAAAATTCGTGCATTGGGAACCCATCTTCATCGGCACACATCATGACCCGCATTATGACGAGCGACTCAGCTGGCAAGGCAAAAAAGATAAAATGACACAAGTTAGTATTAAAAACACATTCTACTTCTGATACCACTACCATCCACCATTCTGCTCCATACAACATACATAATGATTCTGTTAAACTTTTGTACATTGCCAATGCTACAAGGACTTTAAGGTTGATGCAAGTAAACGTAATTTTCAATACCAAGATTAATATTAGTTAAATCTTACCCAATAACCTATCACTAATAAAAGATAAGGCTACTTTGTTTTAGTTACTAGACAATTTTAGTTCTTATATTTTATATGTAGTTCTTTATGCATGTTTGCACACTAATTTAAAATTTCTACAATGACTGAATCAATTTATGGTTATGTGTGCAGTATTTTATTTAGGAATCATAACAGATATGAATGAGAATGCATATATAACAGGTAACTCAGCAGTTTGTTAGACTTAACACTGAATTTTACTTTTCCAGGGTTACATCCTCTGTGTTAAAAATTACGATTTCATGATCTTGAACAATGCCTTCCTAGTTCACAAACCGGGAATAAAGCATTATGTAAAGAATTCCCAGAGGGATAGCCTAGTGGCTAAGCAGAACTCATACGTCATGAATGTCATCATGCCGGAGTTGAAGAAACTCTTCGGGACCCGGAGTGGCTGCTCCCTGTGACGAATGCTAAGAGTGATCAAGATCGGTAGAAACAAAACTTTTAAGACAACGAAACATCCAATGAAGTTTCTTCAGAACAAGAAATTTAATGAAAATCAAACGTTTTTAAAAATAGTGAAATAGGTGATTTCAGAAAATAATTGATATAAACAAAGTTTATTGATGAAATCTACAGATGATTCTGGAAAAAGCTAATGTAAACGAATTTATACTGTATACAATATGAAGCTGATGTGAGCAAGTGCCTCGTTATCCTCTCCAAATCTACAGAAAAGACTGAGGTCTTTCAGTACTGATATGACTTAGTATCTTCCAAAAATATTATCGATTAATCCATAAAGCAATTCCTAGGATTTAATATAAACGACGACGAAGACAACTTTGATATTAAAACATAAATAGTTAGTAACTTAGTAATTAGAATTGGTTACTTAAACAAGTTACGAAAGAAGATCTTTTTTCATCGGTTCGTAATTAGTTATGTTTTTCTTTTTGTGTATTCGGATCATTGATACAAAATCTGTAGGTATAACTTATTATCTGATTGAAAAAATAACCATTGCTATGGCACTGAGCGTGCCATTAAAAACTAGCAATTACAAATACAGTAACAAATGCGATACAAAGATAAAGACAATATTTTTTCGTAACTTATTAGTTAACTCAAGTCCCAAAGTTGCTAGCTATTAAATTATGATTATCAGGTAACAGTGTGCAACTCATAATACGCCTGAATAAAAAAGCTTATCCTAGTTACTATAAACATATCATATTACTAACTAGTACCTATTCTATGGTTCATATTTGTGTGTATCGTCCTTTTCTAATATCTTTGATATATTTTACGTTTAATAATAATTGATAGGAGAATCTTGTGTTGTCCTTTCTAGTAATCTCAATTCGAAACATTATCTTGAATTTAGAAAACCGGGTTCAGGCGGAGTATGAATCCGCAGTATCTGGTCAACCCTAGAGTTACTGGGCTGGCCTAATTCTTTTAACAGTTATAACTGTATTTTTAAAAAGTTATCGCTATATATAACGCCCAAAACGGTAAAATATATTATTAAAATCGTTTTCTATAGGTCACACGCTCAAAAATTTTATTTTATAAAATGAATTGTTGAACTCATTGTAGGTCATAATTATTCTTTATCTCAGACTTTATAAAAAAATATCCTTTTTCTCTTATCCTATAAAATTATGACATTAAAGCGAGACGCGAAATGTATCAACACAAAACTTCGCTGGTTGCGAACTTGTTCTTACCAATTGCGCTTGTCGAACGACTGAGCAAAAGCTCGTCAAAAGAGAGATAATGTCAAAACAGATGTTTTACACTGTAAAGTCGCATGATTAGTAATAAATAATTACAAATATTACGAGAACTCAGTCGAATTTAAATACTATCGTTACACGGTATGTAATTGGCGCCCCGCAATTTTTTTCGATTGCTAATAAATATGTAATTTAATATTCACATTTTACATTTAAGCGAATAACAATAGTCAATAGTAATAGCGTCCAAATTTGCCAAGTCAAAGGGTCTTAAGACCGAGTTTTACAAGTATACTTGACAGGTGGTATTTACAAAATAAATGAAAAATTATCAAACATTTTGCATTGTAAACACAGCATTTTTAATGCATTAAATAAGTGTAATATTGTGATAGCTCGTCGTAGTTATAATACCAAATAAAATAAGCTATTTAGCTAGCATGTATAAAAGAAGCTTATGAGAACGAGGCCTTACTGTTTAAAACTGCTAGATACATTCAAAACATCATTATTTTTAATATTTGTAAAGTTAGTTTTCTAAATGCCCAGTGTTTCTATCCGTAAAATAATATTTTAATTACGAAACATTATTTTATTTTCATAGATGAGTGAACTGCCAACATAAAAAAGCATGAAACCTTTTTAAAAAAAACATATCACTATTTATAATAGTAGTATTATAAATACGTACAAACAAAAAGCACATCATAAATAATACAAAATACCAAAGTTCCCCAATTTTGTAAGTTGAAAATCGGTTGAGGAAATTTGGTACTTTTTAATAAATGGGTGTACACTTAATCTTTGTAATTGTTTTCACAATAACGTCTAAGCCACTAAGATTTAGAACACTTTAAACATCACGCGTCTATATAAAATATGTTATAACGCAATATAAGCGCAGGCAGTCTGAAGAGGTGTCCCCTAAACTACAGTCATAACTTACACACACACATACAGTTATATAACAATCAAGGGAAACAATTGCGATCCTAACAAAATTAATCAGCGAAACCGAATGAACTACATTCATTTATCTATCCGCGATTCTGAACGTAGTAATGTAGTCCACATTTAAATAATTGTGATCCCAAATGACACCTTTTTCTATACGATAGCAGAGTGGTTAGTGGTAGATTAATGCCATATTGGCGATATGTTTGCTTATATGAAAGCAAAAATTACTTATTCGATGAGAACAACGTAAGAGGATTGTAACACGTTGAAAAACAAATTAATTACGCTGTATACATTATTTCAATGAACTGTTATTTCTAAAGTAGGTGTTAATATTCAACCCACTATCGTTTCATATACGGATCAATATAAAATGAAAAATATTATCTGTTAATAATATTTTTTGTTATGCAGGTAGTATGCGTTAAGCTTTTATATGTAGTACGCATCGAGAGTAACTAGTAGGTTAAACCCGAACATTCAAGAACAAATAAATATTTTTTTGCATAAATATTCTTTATCGAAATTATTTTTATACATCATTTAGTCTACGAATATTTATGTATGCAAATATTTTCTAAGCAAGATATTTAGCTATAACAAAAATACCGCCACTATGTTTTTAATAATGATACCACACGAATTAAAACAGTACCTAATTACAAACTAAATCCATTATTCTTCTTTCTTCAATGTAACCCTCGAATTAAAAAGGTATCACGAAGCGAGGCTAAACTATCATTAAACATTTCTTTTCACTGTGCTCCGTTATATTAAGGAGATATTAATGTATAAGTTTATTATAATTATATACACAATGTGTAACTGAGCCTTATTATACTAATGATTATTATCTGTATTATAAAAGTATTTAGTGTTTAAGCTCACCACGTTCAACTAGTTATTTTAAGTTAGTAATTTTACTTATATAATTTATTAGCTTATGTAAATATATTTTATAGTATTTGAATAGAAACATTGTTGAGAATCAACGCCGAATATCAATCATAAACAACTTACATATACCAAGTATGAGACTTATAGATTTTAGCCGTTTCGTTGTCATGCAGAAGTAATTAAGTTAAATATCTCACAGTGACATACTTTGTGTATGTCACTATGAGATATCGCGATGTTTTATGAACTGCGAGCAAAATGAACTATATTTTAACTATAGTTATACATTTTTATTGTAAATTTGACTATAAATAAGGTTCCTTTTATATTTTATTAATTTTCTGGTCCAACTCAGTATGTTCTTTATTAAGATTGTATATCTGCTTTATTTTCCTATAGTATTGTTTAGAATTTTGTAAGTAAATATTAGTTTTGGGTTTTGGTTATGGAAAATGCATGTGGTGAGTTTTCACTTATGGCACTGGTTCACAAGTGCCTCCTAGTTTTTAGTGCAATATATTGAGTCTTTCGATGTGATTATTAAGATGTGTATTTATCGGATATTGTAAGTAGTATAACTTTTTTATCGTCAGTTTCATAAGAACCTAAAGGTAATGATGTAATCGGTATAAATTTTAAATTAAACAAATTTGAAATTCCAATTTTAGTGTTTTATTTTTTGTAATACAATTAAATGCATCGGAAAAGTTTTTTACGGATTACGCCATCTATCTATAGCAAAGATAAGATTCTGGAATCCGAAGCTTGAATCCAAAATCCGAATGTTTGATTGAATATAGATTATTCCATAGTATACAAAAGGCTAATAAATTATTATCATATTTTCAGGAAAAGGTTGAATATTAACAATATCCTTATTGAAATAACAAAATAATGATACATAGTATACATTCATATTAACCTCTTTAAATTCTTTCTTTTTTTATGAAAAAGGTTGAATATTGATGTTAACGGTTTTGTCGATATAAGATTTTATTAAATAATATATAATTTAAGATTTTCTAAAACGTATATCCTTTTTACGGAACCCAGAAATTAGGTCTGCCTTGGAGTATCCGTGCTATGCCAACATCAAAAATGTATACAAAAAGCTCTTTCTTTATTTATCTTTCGTGGTTTCTATAATAATATGTCAATTCAGAAACCCACATGAAGTTAGTATTTTGTTAAAGAATATTAACATACTTCTCGTGGTAAATGCTTATAGCACAAGATTTATTTTCTTTAATTATATAAAAATAACACTAATTTATAATTTTATTCAATTCAAATTTGAAGTAGATACCTAAGCATTAGTTTTGGATTTAAGAAAAATTTAAAGGTGTTTACTTCGACTACTTTCATATACCTAGTTCACTAGTGTTATACACTAAGGTATAATTTGTATCAATACAACAAGGCGGTTTACGATGCCTAGCCTGATGTGCCATACTATGTGGGTTTAAGTCCCCCTGAGCTAACATTTTATATTTGCTTAACTAAACTGCTCGATGAGTGCCAATCTAACAATTTAATTTAGTCGATTTATAATTGCTTAATGATTAGCTTCATAAGATGCGACTCCAAGACAATATCTGTTAATTAGAGGAAACATATCGCACACAAACATATAGGGGCACAATTCGAAAACATGATGCTTGGGAAAATGCCTTTAAAGAATTATGAGCCTAAACAAATTAAACTATTAATAGCAAAATCCTAAAACATCATAAGAGTATGTCCATTAAGCATGAAATATTTATCGCATATTTTTATCCCAGCACTAGTTACTTGCTATTAATAGTTTAATTTATTTAAGACCGATTTTGTGAAAATGCAGGGGCTCAAAATTCTTTAAATTCTTTCTTTTTCTTTTCTTCGAATTGTGCCCCTATAGTATGAAGCTGCGATATTAGCTATAAGTATTAAACCTATAGGTATCAATTTAACGACAGCCCTTTAAATCCCCTTTCGTTTAAATTTAAATCAGTAAGTATTAAAACTCATTATTTGCATAAAATACCGAGTACTTAAACATAATATTGTGATATGATGAGCGATTACGACTTGCGACTTGCGATTGTAAACTACTGGAATTGAATGCAGTATAGGATTCTGCAAACAATTGTCATTGTCGGCAAGTTAATTTGTTTCTCTTTGAAGATCCTATTAAAAAAATCATTATTTCTATATATTATAAATACTATCTATTTTGGAAAGCTATAAAACTATTTTAAATACAAAAAATAAGATACATTCCAATATTTTATACATAAGTGTCTATAAACAACCCAAACAAAATAAAAATAACTTCACAGGTCACTTTAGTGCCTACAGACCTTTTAAAAGGCCCAGGGCCTGGTGTATAATAATGACTGTCGGGAGGTCGACTGGAGTCCCTCTGACGAGCAAACTCATCATAGGTAGGTATACGACTCGTCGTTTGGGGTGGGTCCGGTATTCCGGTCCATCGTTTTTTCTCTTCCGGTTCCTGCTCTGTTTTATTCTCATATTCCGATTGCTTTCCACCGCTGTAATCTTCGCTATCTTTTTTATTGCCGTTATCGCTGCTATCTCCATTTGATAACAAAACGGTTAGGTTGAAACGAGTATCTGGCAAGTTTATTTGAAAACTGTCTAAGTTATTGCATTCCAAACGGGGATTTTGTATCGAGATCGGTACTAAACGGCTAGGAACCCTGTCGATAATTTGCCGGATCTGTTGGAATATTAAAGTATTATTGGCATGGATTATTACGAAAAATATTATGGTTTTCACAATAAACTTTGACATTTCGTTGTCAAGCGTCGTTTCTGACCGTAGTGGTTACATACCTACTCTTTGTTTCTGACCTACTGCTATAACTCCAAAGAGTATAATTATCTACGCATAGCTCACTGCCCAGATTTTGGCCCAGATATGGAAAATATTATAAAAAAGGGTCGTAAAACTCTTTTATACAACGCTTCATCAGATTTTCTCAGTTTACAATAAATTTATCTGTAGCTATTAGAGGAGTATCTAGCCTATGTAGAGCAGGTGTGCAATCATTACCTTAGCACCCTCTAGTAAGCGCATGGTAAAAATGACATGGGTAAAATAACAGCACATTACCACAAACTGACAAATTACCAAAATAATAATAAACTCTATTGTTTGGAGAATTGGAGATTAAATCGATTGAAGCAATTTGCCAGTTTTACATGCCATGATGTGCTGATTGACTCTATTTAGAATTATTACAGGGTAATTATCCAAACAAGTTAAAACGTATCTATGCGAACATATCTATATAGATGTAAGGTATAAAAATGTTAAATTGTAAACAAAACTACTTTTCATACTCACTTTATCAGCTGATCGGTAATTTTGTAAGGAAATTCTTTTTTTTTTTTTTTTTCATTTTTTGGCATTGACAAAACATTTATTATAGACATGTGAACATGGGTAGGTATGATTCGGCATGCCAGGGTGTTTACCAAACACCTTGTATTTTAAAATGTGAACGGAAATCCAAGTGCAAATGGTGTTATTTTAAATGATGCCGGGAAACAACACACACACACACAAATAATAATAATAATAATGTTTTTATTCAAGTAATTACATTAACTTTGTTAGTAACAATATTGCTTAAAAAACTATGTTAGTACCCATTTTTATTTCTCTGGGCCACGCATCAAGTTTCCCAAATTTCTTCATCTTAATTACGACCACATGGCAAACGTAGGTACAGAGTTCAATATCAATTGGAAACATTAGACAGATTTGGGAAGCTTAATGCCAGGCCTAAATACAGGTAATAACCTTAAGTTGTATTAAGATTTATTTCATTTTGAAACAAAAATTACTTTTTACTATTGGAAAAGCGATATATAACAAAATCTCCTGATACCAAACAAACTGTACGCAAACCGGAGCTCTTTTTACGTGGGTCATTGAAAGTGCTGCGACAAGCACCCCCTAGGACCGCGACGCGCGCCTGCAATGCACACCCTGCACTATAGGTAAAGCCGCCTCTGATAGGTATCTTGCAAGTCATTAGCAATCATGGACAGAAGATCTTATGAACAATGAACTAACTTATAATTTGTCACAGCCTATAACCGTAAGAAAAGCATGCGTGCAATTCACACGTGGTAGAATTGAAACCTTCAAAAATAATACGTACACGTATACAAATTACCACGGTTGTTGTGATGCCGTCTGTCAAGCTCTGTACTACGCATGCGCACACAAACACCTATTAACACACGTACACAATGCTGCCTATCTCATTTTCTCCTACGTTAAATCTGATGAATTTATGTATCTGTCTCTTTTGACTGTCGCTTTTTCGTTTTATCAACTTTCAAATCACAACGATGCTAAAGAATTTTTCACTTCAATATAAAGAGTGATCAGAGTTCACATACATAAATCTACCTCAAAATTACAGTTTGTGGTAGATTTGTGTATTGAAACAATAAACATTTTATACTTAGGTAGTACATATTATTAGTTCCATGGGAAGGTAAATATTGCGTTCTTTTTTTCACTGACCTCAATAATACAAATTTGCCATTTGACAGTGCAAATTTTCAATGTCATTATGTTATACTTATTTATTTAACCCTGGCTGAGTGTTATTGTATCTCTATTTTTTACCTTTTAATATTTATATGAATTACTTGTCTGTTTATCTTTGACGTTATTAATTTCTGCTATGATGTGAGGGAGCTTTATGACTCAGCAGATAAGGGACTGAATCTTTCACTAAAACCTACATACAATGACCAACGATAAGAAGGTACACATAAGAGCATATCCCAAATTGTAATTTTTCAGTTTATATTGAACTTTATATGTTTGTCTTTAAGTTTAAATAGATTTGATGATAAAAAGTACTGTCTGCAAATTCTCAATTTTTGGGAAAATCCCAGACTAACACGTGCTCTTTAGAATAACGATGAGCCATATTAAAATTCTGCAGACATATACGGTACGTGCGATGCATACATATTCAAGTATCCAAGCAACTAATCAGCTTTGTACACTGTCGTAACTTTATTTATTTATTAAATGTTAACTGTTACAAATACTGTTAACGTAAAGAGATTCTAGAAAAAATCGACTCGGGTCACAAGTGAATCTCAGGCGGGATTCACTCCCGCCTGAGATTCACTTGTGACCCGAGTCGATTTTTTCTAGTATTTTTCTATTATAATAATTTATCTTATAAGATCGCATTGAAAATGCATAAAATATATAAAAATTATAAATGTAAAGAGATTCTGTTCTAGCCCATCTGGTAGTAAAATTCAATTAATATAAAACCTATAAAGGCAGATAAGACTTTATATTTGGTTTCTCTCAGTTCAAAATATGGCGAGGTAGTACAAATGATTTGAGTAACTAGTGCTACAGAAAAAGTTTATACCTTTTTTATTTTATTTTTCATCAAAGCTCCTTCTCGGACATGACTTAAAAACGTTTCTGGCAAAACGACATCCACCTTTTTTTAACAGAAGCCGGTGGATAAACCGACAGAAGCTCAGGACTTACAATCAGCACTTGCTGAAAGGACTACCCGCTAAAGGTCCTTGATATACCCTCGAGGTACCCTCATACAAGACTACCCACTACATGAATTTCCTCAACACTTTTGACTTCTGTCATAGTGCCTTAAAAAACTGTACTACTAGAAACTACGTCATAGTAACCAATTTTATATATTAACGGATATTAACAAAACAAAAATAATATTTCTGTTTTATTCATGCATAGGAACTACCACCAACTGACGCCTGTTTATTGTAATAACTTACTTATACGGTTATTTAAAAATACCTTATAATGAGAAGACGACATACCTACATGTCACCGATAAAAAAGGGACGTTAATTCTGCTAAGCAACCTTATCATTGACTTGACTTTCGGATGACATTGAAGCTTATTTCTTATTCAATTCTAATGTAGAAGGTTATCGAATTCATTTAAAATGTGGATACAAGTCGAATATGTCTGCTCGACGCTTTTACCTTTTAAAAATTAAATGGATAATACCTACCGTATCGCAGTGTCTCTACAGGAAATTACGATATACTGTCCAACATATTTTGTGGAGGCTCTACTACAGATCAATATGGGCCACTAGGTTTAGTAAAAAAAACTTCAAAATGGGAACCAAAATGGAGTAGTCCTTATCTGACAAAAAGGTGGTGGTACCTTTTTAATTTTTTTAGTGCTGTAAACTACGATTCTTGTAGTTTTTTCTTTTTTGTATGTAAGTTTGTTTATTGCACACATTTGCATCAATAACATCAGGTAAAATGAACAAGTCTTTACGAGTCCTAGTATACATGACAGGGTTCCGTCTTGCACCTTCGAACTCCATAATTAGACCATTTTGCTAGTGTTATCTATACATATAAATAAAATTGGAGTGTCTGTTTTTAATATTGAAATACCCGTTTTTTACTTCATGCATATGAATATATATACGGTACATACACCAAAATAACATTTTTTTTTTCAATTTTTGTCTGTCTGTCTGTCTGTTTGTTCCGGCTAATCTCTGAAACGGCTGGACCGATTTTGATGGGACTTTTATTGGCAGGTAGCTGATGTAATAAGAAGTAACTTAGGCTACTTTTATTTTAGAAAAATAATGTTGCAATATTCCACGCGGACGAAGTCGCGGGCGGCCGCTAGTTTATTTATAAAAAATTACATAAGTCAGATAGTTCAAACAAATTTTTAACTATTAGCAATCTCAATGTTTATTTCAGAGCATAAAATTATATGGGACATCACGAAAAGCACATATTAACTTGGCACATAACTAATGGAACTGCCGTTTGCAATATGTCGAAATATGAGTAAAGTTCAAGTTATGTCGTTTTCGAACTCTAAATTGAAGACTGTTTCTGCACCGATTAAGCGAGAATATAACGCTAAATATTGCGTTTTTAATAATCACTACATAGTCACTACATAGTATAAAATAAAGTCGCTTTCTCTGTCCCTATATCCCTATGTATGCTTAAATCTTTAAAACTACGCAACGGATTTTGATACGGTTTTTTTTAATAGATAGAGTAATTCAAGAGGAAGGTTTATATGTATAATACATGCATAATATAGTAGAGCATTGCATCCGTGCGAAGCCGGGGCGGGTCGCTAGTAGCCTAATAAATAATAGCCTGCAAATTTATTGCGCTTTTATTAAAGATCTTCACAACAATTCACTTTTTCATAGGGTGTGTCTGAAATAATACAGTGCACTGCTAATCCATGTCCGCAATGCGAATTGGCAATATAACATTTTTGTACCCATCATTTTAGCTCGCATGATCGAAAAATAAGAAAAATAATTTATATTTAAGTAAAAGGTTTAAAATCCCGCATAAAAGGGGCGTAAATGGAAACCACAAAACAAGAACACAAAACAAGAATGGAATGGTGTCGATGTCGCCACCATTCCATTCTTGTTTTGTGACAGGTAACATTGATCCTCGAAATCGACCCACATGTAGAGACTAATCCAAAAACGTCGAACTTTAGAAGTCACTTAGTACATAAACTATATATTGCAAATTAAGAATGATGCCTACTTATATCTATATACATAAATAATTCCCTGTAACAGTGTTTGACCGCAATGAACTTCGAAACTACTCAAGCGAATTTGATAAGTTTTTTTGCTGGATTTGTTCCGACTTAGGACATAGAATTGGTTTCATTTTAATTTATAACACAGCAACGCGTGGCTGGGTCAGCTAGTATTATAATATATAAACCAATAGATACTGACATAAACTTCATCAGGCATGTGTATTAAAAGGAAATATACTGCAGTCACGATATTAGAACAGAACAGGATTTTCTTTACGGCCTCTATGCGGCCACGTCCGACAAGTATCCGTGGTGGTCGTGGTGGTGGAGTTGCCTTTTATATAAGGCAGGGCCTAAGGGCCATAACTTTGGAACATCCAAATTCTTCGGTTGAACAATGGTGGATTCGTGTGTCTGTTAACTCGAAAAAGTTTGCCATTGGTACTGCATATAGGCCCCCGTGGTTAAATGTGAATACATTTTTTGATGCCATAACTGAGTCAGTTTCAATGTTCTCAAATTTTGACGGAATCGTTCTACTTGGAGATTTTAATATAAATTTGTTTGATACGAGTGACATAAAATTCCAACATTTCCAAGATTTTACACACTACAGTGGCCTTACTCAAATCGTACACGAACCGACCCATTTTACGGAAAAAAGTGAAACTTTGATAGATGTTATCTGTACTAATGTTGGCGTGAAAGAGGTTAGAGTGAGTAAATTTTCAAGAATTTACGGCCACGTCTTAGTCACTGCTACATTGAATGTCAAAAAGGAGAAACCGGTTGCGCGATATCTTACTTTTAGGCCTATAAAGGATATTGATATTGACAAATTTAATGACGTTTTGCATAAAGCTGATTGGCAAAGTATAATTTTTTTGCCATCGGTAGATGAGATGGTTTTGACTTTCAACACTCTTATTATGGAATTATTCAATAAACATGCTCCCTTTAAAACGTGTTTGATGAAAATCAAAAACACTCCATGGATGACGGATAATCTAAGACTGATGATTAAATTACGTGATAAAGCCTTGAATAGATACTGTAAAACAGGAAAAGATGAACACAAAGTGTATTATAAATCATTGAAAAAAGTTGCAAATAAAGCTATGTATCAAGAGCAAAAAGTTTTTTATGACAAATCAATAAATAATAATAAACACAACCCTAAATCTCTTTGGAAGAACTTAAAGAATAGTATTTTATCAGATGCTACGCCCGGGCCGGATCAACTTAACTTTGATCCGGACGAAATAAATACGCATTTTCTAAATATACCTTGTCCTAATAAGGTTCCAGACGCTTTGTTAAATTTCTATAAAACCAATAATTTTAACGATAGTAACTTTCAACTCAGATTAGTGAACGAGAATTACATTGCCAAAATCTTACTTACTCTAAAATCTAATGCTGAAGGTATAGATGCAATCAGCTCGGACATGATTTTATTAACGTTGCCGCATACGATCCCGATAATCACATCGATCATCAACAAGTCTTTATTGATGTCTGTCTTTCCTTCAATTTGGGAAACTGCTCTGGTCACTCCAATACCTAAGAATGCAACTCCTACTGAACTCAAGGACTTAAGACCGATTAGCATTCTTCCCTGCCTTTCTAAGGTCTTAGAGAGAGTTGTGTATCTCCAAGTTTCTGAATATTTGGAGACTAATAACATTCTTCCAACTGTGCAATCAGGTTTTAGAAAGGGACTTGGTACTGCAACTGCTTTACTGGATGTTACTGATGACATTTTGGTGGCACAAGACAAAGGACTCAGCACCGTACTAGTACTGTTGGATTACTCACTTGCGTTTGAATCCATCAATTTATCTCTCTTGCTCTCTAAAATTTCATTCTATGGGTTTTCTTCAACTACGATAAATTGGTTTAGTTCTTATCTGAATGGAAGGTCCCAGATTGTGAAAATATTTAAGCAAAACGGATTCTCTGCATTGTCGAAAGCAGAGGAAGTGGTGCGTGGCGTTCCTCAGGGCTCCATCCTGGGTCCACTTCTATTTATATTGTATACCGCAGATATGATTAACCAAATACATTACTGTAATTACCATCTATATGCTGATGATACACAATTATATGTTCATACTAAGCCTAAGAACGTTTCAGCTGCTGTAGCAAATTTAAACTCAGATCTTCAACGAATTGCAAGGTGGGCAAGTGATAATGCACTTCTGTTAAATCCATGTAAGTCTAAGTATATGATTCTTGGCTCAGCAAAACAAATTGAGACAACTTCCTCATGTATTCCCGATGTTATTGTCGAGGGGTCTGTAATTGATCGTGTTACGGAGGCTAAAAATCTAGGCGTTCTTATGGATGACAGACTGAAATTCGAGAAGCATGTTTTGCAGGTGGCAAAAACATGTTTTTTCCGTTTGAAAGTGTTTTATAAAATTCGTCATCTGTTAAGTGAAAAAATGCGCCTTATGCTCTGTGAAGCTCTCATTTTGTCCAGAATGAACTACGGTGACGTCGTTATGGGACCGTGTATGTTGGCTCGTACCAAAAAAATTATTCAGCGTGTGCAAAATGCGTGCATTAGATTTTGCTATAACATACGTCCCCGCAGTCATATCTCGCCATACTTGGACGAAATGGGACTTTTGAATATGGACGCCAGGCGTAGGATGCATTTTACCACCCTTGTCTATGAAGTAATAAGGAGAGGAAAGCCTAAATATCTTTTTGACAAGTTGTCGTGGTCTCGGCGAGACAATCCTAAAAACTACAACTCGCGCAGAATTGGGTGGGATCTTTTGGCAACACCATACCATAAAACACGTGCTTTTAGAGGCAGTTTTCGCTATCAGGCAACGAAGTGTTGGAACAATCTTCCGCCACCATTGCGTATCTTTGTCTCTAAATATACGTTTAAAAAACGATATAAAGAGTTATTGCTTACTCAAAGTATTGTCTAAGGTGGTGGCGAAGACAAGCCTCTTATTATTATTATTGTGTTTCCTTTTAGTGTTCCAGATAATTATTCAATTTTTTAAAGTTGTGTATATTATCTATGTTGTTAATTTATTTGCGTTTTTATTGTAAGCCTGTTGTAATTTTTGATTATTGTCATTGTATATTTGTTTTATTTTTTAGCTATTAATTAATTATTTATTTTAAAGCATGTCTGATTTGTATGTGATTTGGAGATTGTATTTGTGTATGTAATTGTGATATTGTTATTCGTCCGAGGTGGCACGACAGAAAATCAGCGTCGAGCTATCTGGTTCGACATATATGCTGAGTCGTGACCATTTCCTTCTGCACACTGTATTTTTTCTCTTTCTTTCTTAATTTTTGTAATGTATTTTATGTGTGCAGTTTGTGAATAAAGCTTTTTTCATTTCATTCATTTCATTTCATTTCATTTCTTTATGATACATACAAGACGCTGTGAATCTTTCAGAGTTTATTCATTAAGTTATATAATTCACTCTTAAAATGGACTTCGTGGAAATCTTAAAGTGGTTTCACTGTGTAATGTATTGTAGGTTACTCACATAAACAAGTTACAGAATCAACCATGGGAAACTTATAAAAGAGGAATGTCCAATAAGTGCCTCAATAGTTAATAAATTCCACTAATTGAAGGGTTGTAAGGATCGCACACAAAGAAGCGATGGGAAAAACGGACGCATGTAATTTACCTTAGTCGGCAATCAGTGAATGGTTCCCTATTAATGACATTAAGGTAATTACTTCGTCGTGTCGAGAACTTGGAATTGGCGGTAAATTTTCTATAAATTTCCTTTTATAGCAAATCAGGCAAAAGAAATGGTTGCGTGGAGATAATTTATTGCATAGATATTCAATTAGTCAATAATGATTATTCCACCACAGAAACGGTATAATAAGCAAAGTTAATATTATTACAGGAAAGCGATGCAGAACTAAAGGTTGATATGTCTCGAGCCGGTTATAATGCATATATCCCTAAATGACCAATATGATGTCAATTGTAATATTCACAAAATTTAAAACGAGCTAGCTTTTTAGTCCCATTAGGATATGTTCTAGCTGATGAGATTAATCGCCGCATGAAACTCAATAGTATTAGTAATTAGACTTACAAAATTATGTATTATTACCATCACCTCACCATTCATCACCCCAGCCGCAACACGAACAAGAATTGAGATAAAGCTGTATGTATAATAAAACAAACTAAAACTAAATAAAACAAACACCTTAAATACATAATTCAAGAATATTCAAGTTCACACTTCGAGATTCAATACTTTATAGATTATAGTCAACTACTTCTCAACTTTTTGAATTTGTGGTTAACGGTGTTGGTTTCACAATCAGTACACCTTGTAACTAGCTAGTACCGTTATTTTGTAAAAACATATTGTGAAACTGTATTTGACCCCAATAACTGAAAAAAAACACATCAGCGGCAGTGGCTGAATTGAAGCCTCCCCAAAAATAAGGGGTTTGCCAAAATATCCACGCTTGGCGGGTTGGAGACCGCAGTCAAAGGATATATTTCGGAAAACGCTGCTACTCATTTTGTAGTCCACGGAAGATGTACGATGTGTGCCTCCAATATCATTATTTGCATTTTACGATACCCTAATTGCTAAGGATTTATGTTTTTCTACTCTGCTAGACACCATAAGGCTCACGATTACCATAATTCATCGTTATAAAATAAATCTTACTACAGTTATACTTTCATGACATTAGTCAGAAAAAATTAAGTCACATTTAAATAAGCATATTTATTAATTAAGAAAACTAACAGTTTATGCACGAATAACTCAATATTTAGATCTAAACTCTAAGTATGGCCAATAACAGATTTACCTTAGTTTATCAACTAGATATTAAACCTTGAAAGAAAAATAATAACATTTAACATTAATTACAATCATAAAAACAATAAGCAACCCATGGACACAAGGAAAAATGTAAAGGCAAAGCTGGTTTACTTTTACAACAGCTGTACAAAACCACGTTATCGTGCTAAAATTTCCTCTTACAAAAGAATCAAGTTAAAAACCTTGTACTACATAGAATCTAAAATAAGTGAAGGTACATTAAAGGAGCTGCACATCTTCAATTTTTTGGTGATACTTTAGCACCAAATATCACTGAAAACCTTGTGATACTTGAATCCAAACGCCCAACTTCAAAAGGTACCGAACCTTGTATTGCCGGATTCGTAATTCTTTGGAGTTTGTTTATCGATCGTCCTCCCATTATGTGTAGCGAAAGTGGGTTGAAAGTCCACTTGTAGCTCACGGAGCGACTATATTGCGTCGACGCAGAGGGGATTTCGAGTGCAAGGTGGCTATAAAGCTAGCTAATTACTAAGGACCTTAACGGAGAAACACAGCAAAGATTCGGTATCGTTGCTAAACATAGTAAGGCGGATGTATAAAAACGCTTTTGATTCTGTAGACCTTGCTTATATAAATAAAGGATAAGGCACCATCTTTAGACAATTTTCTTTGGCCCTGTTTACCGAAAACTTCATTAATATAGAACATCTCATTTCTTCTTGTCAACATGGTGGAACAAACTCAAACTCTTGGACCTGCAATTTTTAGTCATACATTCATCCGGTAGGTATCCTACACGTTCATGTTTCAAATTAAATGTGTGGTATTTAGATAATGGAACCAAAGGATAATGAGTTAGTTTTGTTCTCAAAGATTCAAAGTTTTTAATAGAACAGTATGAGGAATCTTGTCTTAATTTAAATTTTGGCAAATATGAACTTTATATTCTAAATACAATAAAGGGCGATTTTAATATTCGAGCTCCAGGAATTAGATTTTTTTTTTATAAATTTGTAAAGAAAAAGATAGATACATTTAACTCATTATCATACTACCTACTTAAAATTAACTTTACATTCACATGGCTTTCACCATCATGCGCTTTGGTCTTCTTGTTACTTAGTTTACATAAGTATAAGCTTCGTTCTTCACCTTTATGGAAAAATCCCAACCAAACTTTCAAATTGGATGATGCTGTAAAAGAAATGTCTCTAGTGTTCCTAATATTCATTTATCAGAAATAAATTGGGCACGAATTTCTCTACCTATTCATTTTGGTGGTTTAGGCCTACGCAAAATCTCCAGTGTTGCCGTACCAGCTTATTTATTTCGCATACTATTTTGATTTGTACTATTTCCCATTTAACTGAGTATAAAAATGATTGGGAGGAGGCAAGCTCACGTGATTTGTCATTTTCACCTTATTTTAAAAGCAATGGGATTAGATACGGATATTTATTGCAGAGCGTGCTCGCTTCCATGCTATAGCCAGATGGTATTTGGGACTTTGGCTGCAAGCTGTAACCCTCACCTTCCATTGGTGCCCTCTTCGATAACACCAGTTTCCATCTTGCAGCATGTTTACGTCTGAGGGCGATCTGCACTTCTCCACATTTTACCCGTGCGGTGATATATTGGACCCCTTAGGACATCACGGACTATTATGCAGCAAAAATGTGGATCTGCGAGGTTAAGTGATCGGAAGGCTGTATTTGTACTTTGCCCAGAGAATAAGTTTGGCAATAAAACGAGATAACGCTATCAGTCTTCTAGGCGCATACTTACCAGCAAAGTTTAAGGGAATATTTTTATTTAGTTTAATTTCGTGTTCCTATTTTGTTTTGTGTTCCAATTTGTAAGCTTTTAATGAAATTTTAATAAGTGATTAGATTAGTTGATAAATGAGTTAAGCAAAGTACCCTAAAAAGATGTAACGGAGAGCTGAGTATAAGTTTTTTAAATATGCACAAGTGACTATCGCGTTTTAGCTCAGATTATTAATTCAGAGCTCATTTTTTCAGTTTTCAGGTTTATGCATATTCCAAAACATACACGAATCATAAAGGGAAAAAATACTCCATGAAATTAAAAGCAACCGCCACCATAATGCCGAAAGTAACATTAATAGCTAAGTTTTAGGTATTTCTTCATTCGTTGATTCCCTTCTGGAAACTAAAAACTTATCATTTTCTCTGACGTGAACAGTACTAATAGTAACGAGTAGCCATCTCCTCAGTCAGCCAGCACTTAAGAGTCAAAAGTATGCACACGGGATTCTACCATCATCACATCGCTGACCATATTTAAGGAATATGAACACGGTTAGGAATATAAACACTAACCTAACCTAATGTGACATGGGAATTGTTAAAATATTACTAACACATTCGCTATAGGTCGCTATTGCACATTTCTAACACACATTTTGCAATCAGCTGTGACATAAAGACTTGACATCGAAAAGAAGTTTAAGCACGATTTATCACGGTCACTGATTTCTTACAATTTTACTGTTAGTTTGTAAGTCTCTTCAAGGGGCTGAACTGAAGAGTTCTAGTACAGTTAGATTAATACAAATACAGGGATCTTTGACAATCAATACGGTGTATTCATTTCTATTACGAATCATTAAGTCAAATGAATACGGATTTCACAGATACACCTACCTATGTTATCTGGAAAAATCCGATATTGTTGAAATGAGTTTTGAAATGACTGGATATTTTTAAATAAAGCTCAATGAAACCGTTAACCATTGTTATAATGAGTAATCGTAACTAACCCATTTAAACATTGAAAACATTATGTAGAAAATGATTCCTCCAGTTCGACACCTCAGCAGTGCGATTTGCAATATTACAAATGCCAGTTAATCTCAATCAGATACTTTCAAAACGCTTGGCACTTATAAACCCCAGAATGATTGTTTAATTTATATTTAATTAGGAGTACCTATTTACTCTTTTGACATTTTAGACATTACGCCTGTAATTATAGAAAAACAGGTTAATTTGCGACACAGGTTATGTTCAAACGATCTTCTTTTAGAAAAGACAGCCGTAAAATACCTGTAGTCACTAACCCTTGCTTTAATGAACACTATTTACATTTTAATCTTGGCAAAATGTGTCTTATTATACCTACTTTTAAAATGCAACAAAAAACTCTGCACCTTTTAGTGAAATTTAAAGATGTTATAAATGATATTTGTGACACCAATATAAACCGTTTCACAAATTCGATACTCAAAGATATTAACCTTCTCTTGTTGTAAGGCCATACATACAATATTAATTTGTTAACTGATGTAAACCTTTCGAAAGGTCGTTCGATGAAAAACACCTGCCACATTCGAAATTCTTCGCCACCAGCAACATAATGTCACTTCTGCCGGGGCAAAGGTGCTATGGACGGCAACACAATAGTATTGAGCATAGGCCATAACCCACAACACGACCAAATGCGGATTTATGAGTACCTAATAAATATCTCATCGTTATTATCCTGTTGTCCCCGATACTGAGGTACAGGAATTCGGTATGTCTAAAGGACCGTAGGGAGAAAGAACAAAATAATTTGAAGTTTCAACAATCGATTGACAACCCTGGTAAAAATTTCGCATACATCATTTCGAGTCACCAATTGATGTAAGATGCGAGGTGCGGCTGAGATGGGCCGTTTCGCAACCTGGTCTGTCCCCAAGGTCGTGACTCCACAAACCTTGCGGCCTGCCATTCAGTGCTTGTCCAGAGGTTTGTGTGAACGTCCACGATCAACCGCGAACATGAGAGTTTTTATTGTCCTGGCATGCGTGTGTGCCGTAGGTAAGTACCTATTATTTAATTTTTTACATCTTCAGTTGAATTTTAATCGTAGAAACAAATATCAGCTAATTACTAATAATTGGCTTGTATTCGTTAAAATATAACCCCACGACATCTAATTACCAATTAATAATCTATATAATTATTTCAGAAAGATATTTTTTTTGAAGTAATACAAATTTTAAGTTGGTATTACATGTGAGCCTTTTCTTTTATTATTAGCTAATTAAACGTAGGGAATAATAAGCCAAGTGTAAATTAATTAATGTCTGATTCGCATCGCTCGTTCTAAACAATAGATAATTTGGAATCCATTTACATTTACGAGAGTATTCATTAGGTCACGTGACTGCCGTTGTTAATTTCAAATTAACTTAAGACTGAAATTTACCTTGATGCTTTGCTTGATGTTCTTCGCCGGATGGAATATATGTAAACTAAATTAGTTTTACTTCCTTGCTAAAAGTAGAAAACGAATTGTATTCGAAAAGTATATGCTAAAAGTGTATTCGAAACTATTTTTGTTAATTATCCTCAGATAGCGTAATAAAACAGATATAATATGTATGATGTGTAAATATGTGTAAACACCGTATTACCTGTCCCAATACATTTTGTGTAATATTTATGGAAATCTATAATCACTGCTTACCCCTGTGGAGTGATTAGGTATAGGTATAGGTATAGGTATAGGTATAGGTATAGGTATGTATACTTCAAAATACAATATTTTTGTTAAAACTTAATGTTTTCATAAGAAACAAACACGTATATCTTATATATTATCTTTCAACCTTAAACTTTTTATAGCAGATAGTAAAATGATCCTTCTGTATGTTATAAAGCTACATGCATAGGTACCTACTTATGTAACTCAGCATAGCTAAAAGTTACATGATGCTGACTGATGAAATAAACAAATTTGTTACTATATTAAAAGTACTAAACTATAAATCATGTCGTACAAATATTACAGTCGAACATTTAATATGTTCTGTCTAATAATATATAATTATACGAAATATTTTTTGCTATTATCATATTTCCTGTCCAAATAAATAATGCGCAAGATGCATCTCCTTTGACCTCCAACTTTTGATAGCGAGATGAATAATAAAACATGAAAATTTACATAGCCAGGTATAACAAACCGTCTTCGCATGTCACCAGCGGAGATTTAAAATAAAAAAGAAGTATGTGAAACCCAAGTGGCATAAAATTCCAGTAATTTTATTTTTAACAAATTTATTCAAATAGCGTACGCGCAGTTCGGATCCTTCGGTCAAAACTCCGGATTCCAACAGAACTCAAAATTTGGAAGTTCTCAAAGTACTTTTGGTAGCCAGAGAAGTAACCAACAAAGTGCATTTGGAAATCAAAGAGGATTTCAACAAAGTGCCATTGGAAACCAACAAAGTTCATTTGGTAACCAACGAGGAAATCAACAGAGTGCGTTTGGTAGTCAACAAACCAAATATCAACAAAACCAGCAAAGTTCATTTGCAAGTCAGCCTGCCAGGAGCCAAAGTGCAGGATCCTGTCGGGAGAAAAACGAAAGATATCCAGCCCCTGGAAGCTGCGATAGATACGTCGAATGTATAGTAAGTTTATTACTATCACTTTTAAGATATTGTTATTTCTTGTTACTATTACAACCATCTTTATAAAAGTCCTTATGACATTCTTTAAATTGTCCGGTTGTTAATTACCCTTAATTGTATAATCAATAGTAAAAATATAAACACAATCGAAGTGGCAAAAATATGTGTCCATTGCACAAAAGTAAACATTATGTCTTTTAATTTAAGGCGCTCTTTCGATCTAAACTTGATTTATTGGACAGTCATTCAAGTTTTGAGCACTAAAGATGTGTCTTTATTTTTACCCTTGACTTCACACCTTTATTTTATAAAAAAACATTGATACGTTGCATATAACGATTAAATTACGGACTTCTGTGTTTTGATTGTCAATTATGTATTCTTTGTTTTCTTGCACTACATTTCTATTTATTTTGTGTTAAAGTGAAAACAAAACTTTATCAATTGTTTCAGAACGGAACAGCCGAAGAAAAACTATGTCCTGATGGTTTACTCTACAACCCCAATGTTAACTTCAATGTATACCCCTGCCAGTATCCTAACGAAGTACAATGCCTTGAACGATCTTCACTGCGTGAGTATTTTTATGCAGAATGTCGAATGTTATAAGTTATACACACTTGAATGTAGCGTAAAAACCGGAGAGTTTTCCCACTTCATTATAAAACGCTATTATAAAAAAAAACAACGGGATGCATTCCGGGAGTGCCGGCAGAAGTGAAAACATGAACATTAACGTTGTGCATTTGTCTTTTGGAATGGTTAGGGAATAATTTCGTACGAATTGCTTTAATTATCAGTAAAAAAGTACTATCATTTATGTGGTAAAATACAAAATTAATTTATTGCGCTATCGTACACAAACTGCCCCGCTTTAATGAAATAGCAGGAGCAAGTATACATTTTCGCCGGGCGGGAGAAAGAGAGGGGGATATTACTTCTTCTCCTACACCGCGCGGGCGGTCTACTCTCCCTCCCTCTTACGAATTTTCTATCACGTGTCCTGATGCGAGATCGACAATTTTTACCCATCCCAAAAACTGCACAACGCCGCTAAAGAAGTTTTCACTTCAAAATTAATATATTTACAAGAATATACAAAATCTATATCGTCGATAGGTTTAACAACTGTTACTGGCACGCTATCTGTTATAGTGGGCAATTTTATACTATTTTATCCATATCACTGTTCTATGACACCAGTGAAGATGACAAATGTATGTATAATAACTAATAAGTAATACCTACGTGAAGGGAATGTTATTCAAACTGGTCTTCATCAATGTACTTTTTGACCTCGTTGACTCATAAATATTTTTAAAAGAACGTTTCGGCGCATTGCTTATATTTACAAAATTCCTGCATTAACAAGTGATTGTTGTTTTCAATATCAATTGTACAAATTTCGAAATAATTCCAAATAACATATTGTTGAATATTTTATTTACAATTTAATCTATATATGTATTTATTTTGTCTAACAGCATCCAAACTATTTGTTATATGAAAGTCTTTTGTCGTTGTTGTAATTTAACTAAAGGTTAACATCAGAAGTCAATAGTAAAGACACAGTCACTACTATTAACTACTAAACTTCAATACTTGCGTTAGTCTGATTTTCTGAAGAAATGAAATAAACAAAAATGAAAAGTAAATAAATAGCTCTTTCCTACAAACTTGATCTTGTGATACTATTTCTTGTAAGGAAAACGTTGGCTTGAAATTATTACTGAGGGTGTTTTTGTTTCAGCAAAATAGTAACAGTATTAAATGATACTGTTATTTTTATTTGCTGAAACAAAAGCACAGATTTGAGTCCACATTTTATATCAAGGGGGTAAAATTGCCTACCTACTCAGATGATATCAAATAACATACCTATGTCATAATTTGGTAATAAGTACTATGATTTTAATGATAAACAAGACTTTTATAAAAATGAGCCAATCATAGAGTTAAAGACGATTACGAACCGGAGACTATCAAATTAGAACTGTTTTGTACAGTCAGTAGAAATAAAAAAACTATAAATTTAATTTCTACCAAAGAGCATTACCAAAAATAAGTATTTTTGAGTAAAAAGCGGCAGCATTTGGTAATTATGCTTACTTTGCCAGACTTATTTTTATGCATTTGATCATTTCCAGAGCCCGCACAGCCTACTGAAGACTGCCCTCATCAATTCGGATACTTCAAGATTGGTGACGCAAGGAACTGCAGTGGTTTCAGAACTTGCGTAAATGGTGTGGCCTTTGACTTCACCTGTCCTGAGGGACTTGCCTTCAGCTCGGAAACCTACCGCTGCGAATGGCCGGATATGGTCGCCGACTGTGACGCTGAAGGTAACTTGGGACTTAACTGTATTAACCTGAAGACTTATAGCGATTAAAGATAGATAGTAGTTTATGGTACTAATGACAACAAGTTTTAAGTAATCCACCACACTAAAATTAAATATTGCATGTTATGTTTGGTGACAACTTTTATGTTTTTATTTATTACATAAAATCACCTTACGTAGTTTTTCATGATTCGTTTTATGTTTTTAACATGTGAGATGAGTTAGTATATAAATACATTTGCTAAAATGTAATTTGAATTTTACCATCCCACTTGAGATAACTTTTACGAGAAAAGTTGGCGATTAACATGATGTGATAAGTTTTAACTTTTTAAATACTTTGTTTATTACAAGTTTAGTCAAAATTTCATTATAATTATGTTAGTGCTAAGGTAAGACAATTTTTTTAAGGACAATGAATAACCCGTTAGTGTATTAGTTGAAAACAGTCTAGCTAAGTGTTGTAAAGTTGACGCTAATATGATATGTAACCAAGGTATTGATTTTTGAGCACATAGAGCACCACTGTCCAAAAAAAAAATACTAAGGAAAAATTACTTAGATTTGAACTCTACGTTCGAGTTAATGAATTATTACAAACATAAGGTGTAAGTCATCTATTATATTTCCAGCTTTCCTTGGTTTCCGCTGCCCAGAAGTACCCATTACAAAAGAACTTGGCCCCCCAGCTGGATACAGGTTTTACAGGTAACCCAACTACTACTACTACTACATAAATACACATGTTTTTAACATAAAAATTATTAAATTTTATGAGCGTCTTGTATTGAAGTGAATGAGCAAATACAAAGAGCAAAGTTTAATTTTATTTACTATTAGATAAACCCACCTACACTTCACTGTGGCTCAATCTTATATTAATTATTAGGAAATCATCCATTTGAGATGGTACTTCGGATTAACTTTTGAATGTTTTGCGTACACCAACATGCGGAAGCCTAACATAAATCATACATTATTAAATTATTTCTGACTTGCGATCATAGGTGTTGCTCACATTTACTATGCTAGCTTTAGAATGTCTAAAATAAATGTTAATAGTTGTTTTGTGTCATAATCTTCGCGATAGAGCAAGAACAAAGTTTTATAGTAATCAGATGATCGATACGGCACCACATTAAATATAGACAAACAAAAATTATTTTATATATATACGAATTAATTTTAACAGGTGGATTGTCTCGACGTGTCTTTATTCGCCTTGTTAGCAGAATTTAAATGTCAACCGTTAACGCTTGACAACAAATTAAAAAATTAATCGATAGACCTGTTATAATCGCATTAATTAAATTGTCGTTAAACAATAAGTTTGACCGGATAAGTAGCCCTCGGTGTTTCTATGTATATATATATATATATATATATATATATATATATATATATATATATAACCACATACCTAATGAGTATTTTCTTTGAAATATAGTTAATATAACTGCTATGTTGATCTACCGGAGATTTGATACAATACAGAACAAGAACTGGTTAGCTAATGGTCGACCGGTCAAGTGTTAAATGTCAGCAGATGGGCGACCTTGTATTTACGTAATCTCGTTATTAGAAATGCCAGAGATGATCACATACCATGCAAGTATTTTGTACGATTTCATTATAATTTACATTCCACTTTCGCAGTATAGTGACCTAAAACCTTGGCGAATATTAACATCTTTACTTTGTCTGACTTATCGATAAAAAAGCGCAGTAATCTTATACAACAAGAGATTGCAAAGGAAAATACTGAAATACATAAATGTTATAATGCAAATTATAAAAGTCATCTCGGTTTAGGCCTCAGATTGCGGTAAATCTGAAGCTACCTCGAGACGAACCAACGATAAGCCTTGAAATAGAATAATGGCGTAGTGGCTGTTTATTGGCAGTCGATTATTAATTATACCACGTTATTACACATCACGGACATTTTATAATATAATTGTTGAGCAGTATCTTATTTGTTTTTTGATCTACTGATTACATAACTAATTTAACAAAAACTAAACCTAAAATCAAACTTAACTTCTAGGAACTCTAGTTATGTAGTCACTATTTCTACGTAAAAGGTTACCCAATCGTTTGTTATTTCCTGCTCGAGCCTTTTTTCAGCCTACACTATTTTACGTATACTTATATTAACCTAGAACAGCTCAATGGCTCACTGGTTAGCGCGTTCGGCCTAAGGTTGCGAAAGTTAAGCAACAATCGCGAGGACTAGACCAGATAGGTGGCCAAAAAAATATTTTCTCGAGCTCCATCTTGCTTTAGAAATCATTGGTCCTCGTTGTATCTGCTATAGTTAAAACCTACCGCTTCACACTGGGTGGGCTATGGCCCATTCTCAGTTTTTTCAAACACAGGGACGATAATTAATCATCATTCCAATGCTAGAGCACAGGTCCCTAGCAGTGGAGTGAAGATTTATTATAAACCAGTGTCCTATACTATCTTGTACCGTTATAGAAATTTAGAGAAATGATAACTTTAAAAATCCTTAGGATTTTTCTTCATAAATTACCACTTGAAAGTGCTGTGCGATATATCAAACGACTCCCAAAAATTACTGGTAGTAATAAAAAAATGTTTTTAATCTTAAAATTAATTATTTTATTAATTCATTTTTTAATAATTGCCTGGAAATCAGGTTTACCGTAAACATTGATATTGCTTAGAACTTTTCACAACAACTTTCAATTCACACACGACACTCGCTAGCTACTGCGTAATTTCCAGTTTGTTCCATGCAAGCACCCTTAAGAATAACTTTGTCATTTTAATTTTTATGTTTTCTTCTTATAACAAAAAGCGTTATAAAAAGAAAACACACATTAGATTTAAAGGACATTTATGGCAGTACTTGAGGGCTCGCAGATGTGGTTGTTTTTAGAGGCGTATTTTATGTCTTATAAAAATATGACATTGTAAATGTAAGAAATAAATACATAACCCACATTTCACTCGACTATTTCAAGAAGAATTTATTTTCTAATCATCTTTTCTAACGTATATTTACGTTTTAATAAATTCTATAAGATTGTAATGTGTGACATATTAAATATAATGTTTTAATGAAACTAGTCATAAATTATAAATATTCGAATGGTGCCATGAGCTATTAAAGCAGTAGATACTGTGGCAGTTGTGTGGGTGAGAGACCATTTTACGCACATTTGCCTTTTGTAAGTAATGTAATGTCTGGACAAAACAACTTAATAAACTATAGACTGGTTAGCGTTTATAGGCTCATCTTAATAAATGAATATAAATAATTAAGATGCACGACCATAACCTTAATGTAAGAGAAGAAAGCTATAATTTGCAAAGTCATTGCCTTCGATACTTACTTCTTATTAAAAGAAGCTCTTCTTGTGCAAATCTCTCAAAAGTAGCAGTTACCAAGATATAGGTGCCACTGACGCCTAAATGTAAATATTGTACCTCTTTTATTGTATCATATATTGTGATTATTTTACAGATCTGACACGAACTGCCAGAAATATTTCCTTTGCATCGATGGTCGTCCACGCGCCCTCGGTTGTGGTGGAGATAATGCCTTTGACGAGCTTACATCTACCTGCGTGTCAGCAGATGAAGTTGCAGCTTGCCCCAGTGATCTGAGGGCAGCCGCTGCACGTTCCAGAGAAGAAGAAAAACAAAGGCTGGCGAAGCAGATATCCCTCGATTCCTCGTCTAAACAGAAAAAGAGATTTTAACGATCTCTTTATATCTTTTTACGAAGTGCCAGTAGGACGTCTGTACCGACGCCTAGTCTATGCCAGTCATTATGTTATTTAACCGTTACCGTTTTGCCAAATACGTACATTTTTTAATATAATTAAGAAAATACAGGGATATCTTTCTGAATATGTATTCAGCGCGGTAATAATATACAGTTAGTTGTGTTGTTATACTTGCCTGCAGTATTCCTGCTTATGTACCTAATTACTTTTAATTATTAAAGATGTTGTATTTAGTCTCAAGAAATTAAAACAGTTATGATAAATCTGTGTTTTAATTACTTTCAAGCCACAAATAACTCACAATTTCTTGTTAATGACCTTGTACGTTGATTTGATATTGATGACAACCTTTAGTATAAAATGTGATATATTTTTTTTATTCTTTCATTACTAGTATAGCTTTAGGAAATTTAAACAGTTCAAAATGTTGCCTTATCTTTGTTTTACGGTAGCTCTACTAGCAACATGTAAGTATAAACTGTGTTTATTTATCATAACTTTAATTTTAATCAGTCGTGTCTGTCTACTACATAAATATTCAAGGGCTTCAGATCAGCACCCATTGACTTATGTGCAGAGGTCCCATGACTATAAATACCAGATTGATCAATAATCATGTTCCGTCATCATCTCAGCCGATAGATGCTTACGCGTGACATGCAGGTTGTATATCTCAGTAAACACCACAATTCGGAAAATAGTCGCTGCCAATTTTGTGCTCTATGGTGTATCATTGTAGCCCTTTACGACACTCTTAAGTGTAAAGGGTTGATTACTCTGCTCTGTCGGTCACCAAAAGGCATGATCGTGTGAAAGCGACATTTATTATTAATGAATATTCATAAATAGTTTCTTGGTCTTTTAAATGAATCATATGAACATGAACATACACGAGGCTATATAAAAAATCTTTGAAATTGTTTTTAGTAATTTAACTAAAAATAACATCCGTTTAAAACAATGAAAACCTTTTAAAGAGACATACTATTTCAGTTACACAAAATGTATTTAACCATAATCGAGTTCAAACACAATTTAACCAAGGATTATTGTAATTGCAGTTAGCAAATCTTTTCAAAGCTCCACGAATGTAATTTGATAAACATATTTATCGAAATAAAGATGTTCATTTCCGTCACAACAGGCCTCGCTGATGAAGTAGCAATGCCCCCTCGAAATCCTTTATGCAAAACACGCAATAGTTACTCCGGCTTAGACGGAAGCTGTGATGGCTACATCGAATGCAGGGTATGCAACATAAATTCTCGCTCGTACAATTTGTCGATCGTATATTTTCTTTTTTTGTTTTATGCACCTTTAGTTACAATATTACGATTTTAAAACTATTGATCAAATATTCTATAGCAAATTTAGTTAACTTTTATTAAAATCTCTAAAATTATTCAGGATTACCAAGCTGTCGAGATGATGTGCCCAGATGGTCTCCATTTTAATCCTAATGCTGAATTCCCCAATTACCCTTGTGGTTATCCCGTAGACATCTCTTGTGAGGGACGGGGTGCTCCTCGTAAGTACCTACACAATGATATTGTGAAAAAATATGATTAGTATTTTACTACCCCACCAATGTATGTTTACCATACTATGTAAAATTGGGGTAGTTCTATGGTAGAAGTATGTCATTACTCTGACTGTACTATTAGTATTCAGTATTTAAAAAACAAGTACTGATTATTTTTTAATAAGCGTGATGTGAAATTAAACGCTGGTTGTGATATGGGCTTCAATCTTTCTCCGTGTTTATATGTCTTTGTCATTGATCTACATGTCCCCCTAGACTTCCAAACACGTACACTTTTCGAACAGTCTATATATTAATAAAGTCAGGATCCAGTATGGACTGTATACATGTAAAGATGCCCAAGTCAAAATAGAGAAAATTAAAAATAAACTTTTGATCCACCGAGTGGTTTGCATGCCTGTTTTCTCCAAGTTCCCGGATTCGATGCCTGGTATGGATGTAGAAAACGAACCTTTCCATTATGGCTCGGGAATAGTGTTGTGGCTTTAGCTACTTACCTTAGGTTCAGAGTAATGTTATGTTGTCTAATATTTATTTATTACTTTTATTTTACTACACAATTAAAAATTATTTTATTGTAACAAATATATTTTAAACCAGAGCCAGCTCGTTCAACCAGTGAGTGTCCCCACCAGTATGGGTTTTTCCCATCATCCAAAGCCACTCCTCAAGAGTGCGGAGCATACCAAATGTGCGTCGAAGGACATGCGATAGATATGGCTTGCCCAGTTGGACTCGCATTCAACCCGGCAATGTCCCGATGCGACTGGCCTGATCTCGTGCCTTCCTGTAATGCTGAAGGTAAGACATACTTCAGACGTAATCACCTCATCATACTTGTTAATTTTCCTTTATAACTTGATGAAACTCAATGAATTCTGTAGTAATAGTGTAGAAGACTAGCAAAATATCAACATATCACTCGTTTATGCTTTTAGCGCGTGTTTTTTTAATTTTCAGCGTATCTTGGATTCAAGTGTCCTGATGCACCTCTTGACGATAATGGTCAGCCTCTTACCATCAATTACAAGTGAGTGTGACTTATTCAATAGAGGCAATATGCCAAGATACATTTCATTACCTATGTCTTACTGTTAAATATCTATACTTTGTCCAATGTAGGATAACACTTTTGACAGTTGACACCTATATAGGGGGTATAAAGTTGCTATTGCAATGTCAAGCCGAACATAAGGAAACAAACGCAACCCTAATTCGTAGCAATAAGGAAGTGACACCTGTCAAAAGTATCATCCTTCATTGGACAAAGTATAAACGTTTAGAAATATTATTTAGTTTATTTAATTCGAATATATATTTTTTCGGCTTGTATTAGCTAGTCTCAAAATAACTATTGAATTTTACTAGTGCTGTATAAAAATGAAATATTGTTTATGATCCTAACTTTTTTCTAAAGAGTATCTTACGACTTTAGCTATCATCAACTAACTCAATAGAAAAAAAACGCATATTTATTTCCAGGTACGAGGGCAACTGCTTCGCTTTCTTCTCTTGTGAGCAAGGGCATGCGCGTCTCCTCATGTGTGATGCAGGATTCGCCTTCGATCCAGAGTCGGGCCGCTGTATGGACGCTGACAAAGTGAAATGCTGAGTTGACCAGTTTACTGCGCTAAGTAGTTGTATTATATGTAACATTAATAAATAATATAATGAAGAATGGTTTGAAACCCTGATAATGCTCGTGTGTTTTATTCCTTACAGCTACACTATCTCAAACCGAATTATTACCCTTATAATTTTTCATAAATATAAGTCAGGCATAAGTGTAGAATAAAAATTAAACTTTTTCGGAAATGATAGAACATACGAGTCAAACAGCAGACTGCTACAGATTTAGTCAAAGTCACTACTTTGAAAAATGTCTCCTAATTATTATAATTCAACGAAAGATCTCCTTACCGGTGTGAGTACTATTTAAAATCATTTATTCTTGTAACTAGCTTTCCGCCCGCGGCTTCGCCCGCGTGGAATTCGGTTATATTGCGGTATAAAGCACAACTATAAGAAAACTTCTCTATCCCACGGAAAAATCTAAGAAGCGCGATGTAACGCTGGATACAATTAGTTGTTAAACCAAAACTGAATCGTACACTATATTATATGTTTTCCCTTGTGGAGCAAAAACATGCAGATTTTGGGCACTGGAAACCCGGGAACACGCTACATAGAGCTGACCATGCGAAAAACAATGTTTTTCCAAGTGTACTCCAGCAACCCTTAGAGTTTGGCCTTGTGCTTTATAAAGGTCATTGCAAATGAAACCCTTATAGGAAATTGTAGTCTTTTAAATTGAAATGGGAGGTCTGTTGGAATAATCGGAATCCGAGGAATGAGTCATTTAGTGAATCATTTAGCTTCTAAATTAACATGTTCATATTCTATAAGATATAAAATACGCCTCCGAGCCCTCAGATGGGATTCGAACCCACGACCTTTCGTAATCCGGGCGACTGCTCTGACCGCTGAGCTACCGAGACGCTGGCAAACGTGTCGAATTTTACAAACGTATTCCAACTTCTACTATGAGCTAGTATCGTTCCACCAATGTTGAACGCTAACTACCTTCAACATTGAAAGTAATATTTTTACAAATATTAAACAATCAATTAAGATGGAACCAGCTATAATTATGTTTTTATTTAATTTTTTGCATTCACAATGCAATATTTCTATAAGATATAAAATACGTGTGTAAAAAACAACCACGCCTCCGAGCCCTCAGATGGGATTCGAACCCACGACCTTTCGCAATCCGGGCGACTGCTCTGACCGCTGAGCTACCGAGACGCTGGCAAACGTGTCGAATTTTACAAACGTATTCCAACTTCTACTATGAGCTAGTATCGTTCCACCAATGTTGAACGCTAACTACCTTCAACATTGAAAGTAATATTTTTACAAATATTAAACAATCAATTAAGATGGAACCAGCTATAATTATGTTTTTATTTAATTTTTTGCATTCACAATGCAATATTTCTATAAGATATAAAATACGTGTGTAAAAAACAACCACGCCTCCGAGCCCTCAGATGGGATTCGAACCCACGACCTTTCGCAATCCGGGCGGCTGCTCTGACCGCTGAGCTACCGAGACGCTGGCAAACGTGTCGAATTTTACAAACGTATTCCAACTTCTACTATGAGCTAGTATCGTTCCACCAATGTTGAACGCTAACTACCTTCAACATTGAAAGTAATATTTTTACAAATATTAAACAATCAATTAAGATGGAACCAGCTATAATTATGTTTTTATTTAATTTTTTGCATTCACAATGCAATATTTCTATAAGATATAAAATACGTGTGTAAAAAACAACCACGCCTCCGAGCCCTCAGATGGGATTCGAACCCACGACCTTTCGCAATCCGGGCGACTGCTCTGACCGCTGAGCTACCGAGACGCTGGCAAACGTGTCGAATTTTACAAACGTATTCCAACTTCTACTATGAGCTAGTATCGTTCCACCAATGTTGAACGCTAACTACCTTCAACATTGAAAGTAATATTTTTACAAATATTAAACAATCAATTAAGATGGAACCAGCTATAATTATGTTTTTATTTAATTTTTTGCATTCACAATGCAATATTTCTATAAGATATAAAATACGTGTGTAAAAAACAACCACGCCTCCGAGCCCTCAGATGGGATTCGAACCCACGACCTTTCGCAATCCGGGCGGCTGCTCTGACCGCTGAGCTACCGAGACGCTGGCAAACGTGTCGAATTTTACAAACGTATTCCAACTTCTACTATGAGCTAGTATCGTTCCACCAATGTTGAACGCTAACTACCTTCAACATTGAAAGTAATATTTTTACAAATATTAAACAATCAATTAAGATGGAACCAGCTATAATTATGTTTTTATTTAATTTTTTGCATTCACAATGCAATATTTCTATAAGATATAAAATACGTGTGTAAAAAACAACCACGCCTCCGAGCCCTCAGATGGGATTCGAACCCACGACCTTTCGCAATCCGGGCGACTGCTCTGACCGCTGAGCTACCGAGACGCTGGCAAACGTGTCGAATTTTACAAACGTATTCCAACTTCTACTATGAGCTAGTATCGTTCCACCAATGTTGAACGCTAACTACCTTCAACATTGAAAGTAATATTTTTACAAATATTAAACAATCAATTAAGATGGAACCAGCTATAATTATGTTTTTATTTAATTTTTTGCATTCACAATGCAATATTTGTAAAAAACAACCACGCCTCCGAGCTTTTAGCTCCGTTTTTTATATCTTATAGAAATATTACATTGTGAATGCAAAAAAATTAAATAAAAACATAATTATAGCTGGTTCCATCTTAATTGATTGTTTAATATTTGTAAAAATATTACTTTCAATGTTGAAGGTAGTTAGCGTTCAACATTGGTGGAACGATACTAGCTCATAGTAGAAGTTGGAATACGTTTGTAAAATTCGACACGTTTGCCAGCGTCTCGGTAGCTCAGCGGTCAGAGCAGTCGCCCGGATTGCGAAAGGTCGTGGGTTCGAATCCCATCTGAGGGCTCGGAGGCGTGGTTGTTTTTTACACACGTATTTTATATCTTATAGAAATATTGCATTGTGAATGCAAAAAATTAAATAAAAACATGTTCATATTCGTTTGCAACATATAAGTAGATGTAAAAAAAACAGTTTAGACGATAAAACGAGAAAATTAAACATCCCTCGGGAATTCCTCATTTTCGGGGATTCATTATCGTATCATTTAGCTTCTAAATTTACATGTTTATATTCGTTTGCAATATTTTACGTTGTTTTAAAGGACACACAGCGCCATCTACAATCCATCCATCAAGCAAACAATATTTTTGTTTTTCCTCGGGAATATCAATTTATTCCAGGATAAAAAGTACCCTATTATTTAATCCGGACTTTTATCTTTACGTCTGCAAATTTCAAAGCAATCGATTCAGTAGTTACGGCGTGAAAGCGGAACAAACAAACACACAAACAAACACACAAACAAACAAACAAACTCACTTTCCGATTTATAATATTAGTAAGGATAAGGATTTCTATGATTTGAGTCTGCCGTAGCTACAAATTGTAGCTTTTAAGGTTACAAAGGTCAATGTTACCTCAAAAACTTCTACTTCCTTCTACGAAAACTTAAAGAAAAGACTTTAGAACAACAATTTTCTTACATTACAAATACATTACAACAGCAAAACAATTTAAGCAATAATAAATTGTAAATAGGTTGGAGATTTTTTTGATATTTTTTTGAGAATTTTTGAGAGTTATTATTATTTTTGACATTTACGATTTGTCATTTTGCGTGTATGTTAATGTTATCAAAGGATTACAAACTGTATTAAATTTAGCGGCTTTATTCATAATACAAAACTTTCAGTGCTGAAGCAATGCAATTCCAAACATAACTAATATTAGTATAAACCAACTCCGTTAGATAATTCACATCCATGAATGACATCACCTCCATCTCTATTTGAATAAAGTCTGGGGCACCACAGCAGTTCCTGAATCATCTCTGTAAATCATTGACAATATTCAAGGTGTTCAAGTCGATGCTACAAAGAAATGGTAGAGCAAGCCACCCAAGTCGTCATCCTCATTTTATTAACTTCTCCACTGCTGTGGGCATAGATCTCTCTTGTGATCGACAACACTCTATTCCAGTCATAAGCCACCACAGCCCAATGTGTATTAGTGGATGCCAACAACTGCAGAGGCTGAGCATGTCTCCTGTCAAACATGGAAGTGCTTAAGATGAAAAAGTTTGTTCACTCACATCCAATGTCAGGCGAACTGAGACTCTTCAAAGTGTAAAAAGGATAATGCGTTAATTTTCAATGACGAGAATAATTTGAATGAACTCATACTAGACTCCCAGTGGTCGATTTTTTAAAGAATAGCTCGCTAGCGTATATCGTACATAACTTAGAGTTGTTGAATTCTTGACAATAATGGAATTCAGGATGTGATACACTCTTTTACGCTAATGGAACCCTTATCGCTAGGCTACTGAAGCTAGTGCGGAGAGACTCAAAGTCCGGTGGGACTTTGGATGGAACGGTGGTTCCATCCAGTACGAAGTAAACTTTTTCGAAATATTCTTTTAAGTATAGCGTTCTTCGCATTGGAAAATGCAAAAAAAATAATTATAAAGTAACAAACTTGTAACTGAGAATATGAGGGTCTGACTCGCTTGTTACAAATAGCTCGCAATTTTATGCATTAGAAGGTGATTTAAGTGGTGATATTAAATGAAAAGAAAATGAGAATAGTCGTTTATACCATTAGATACAAAAATTTTATCTATGTGTTATTGAATTTGTTAAGTTTGTTTATGCTGCTGCCACAAAACTATTTAGTAACATTTAAAAGATATTATGGCTATCAATTTTAAACGCCAAAATTAAATCCGAGCGATTGTGGAGTGGTGATGATCATTGCTAAACTCCTTGGAAATCGTTAGGCAAGAAACATAACATTATGATATTGGAATAGAAAATAGGAATAATACATCTCATAATTATGTAATTTATGATCTAGAGTTTGATTTCGACAACTATTTATCAATCAGACGCAAAATAGGCGCATAAGAAGTCGAGTTGTAGAAACCATCCGTAAATAATGAAAGACAAATAAAAAGTAAGTAAACAGCAATACATGATATTCATGTGCTTGCGGCTTACCTTCGGTAAGTAGGTACATAAGTGGGTAGTCTCCCGATCACGACGTAAAACCTCCAAATCCATCCAAAAAAAAATTTAAGTTTAAAACAAATTATAAATGTTAATAGATAGGTGTCAAATAAAAAAATATAAGTTTTACTTTTATTATATATTTATTAAACTACGCTGTATATTACTCTTTTTCTTTTTAATCCGCATTAATATTCATAATGCGCCAGCGCACTTGGGGCATTCCCAAGGATAGGTATTTTTCAGCTCCAAAAAAGTTTACCTAATAGATACATACCTAACAATTAAAAATAACAATTTTCTTTACAAAGAAAGTTATTCATTGTCTTTTGTCACAATACAGATAATTGGAATTGTCCGTAATCCATCTGTGATAGTAAGTGATATTTGTATACACAAGTAACCCTGGTAAGCTTAAATCCATGAAGGAAACCACTCCCATTCCGAATTGAAGGAAGTCTGGTGTCACCAAAGCACTTCCTGAATCACCCCTGTAAAAATTACACTAAAATAATTAACACGTAAAAGTAGCAAAACAGATAGCTTCATCTTGCTTCAGTCTCTATCAATTACATGAAGTGGCCCATTTATAGAAGTGATTTGTTCTAAATCTATTCATTTGTTTACTTACAACAAACGGTACTTACGGAGAAGGATGTGGAGTCGTGCGGGCCGTTCCTCCAGCGCAGAACATTCCTATCGAATATCCAGAAATCCGTTTACACATCTGGTCTGGCCTTAGCTGCTGACTTACTGACTTTAATCGCTTAGTTCCCTGTGACCATATATCCTACAAAAATTGAAGCCAGTCTTTAATTTTAACATCATAGAGTTCATATACATATATAGCCTTCAGAAGAGTTATTTATTATGTTGGTTTTTTTAAGGATACAAAAATATCTATAATCGAATCAATAAAAATCAAAGATTTATTTTCATTTTGTCTATAGCTAATTTGAGTTTCAAAAAGTATGCAATTAATGATATCACATTGCTATCTGAAGTTGCAAGGTTCAAAGGTTCAAAAAATCAGCAAGAGATGCTATTTAAAAAATGAATAATACACAGCATTAGAGCGAGGCCACACGATGTGGTGCGGTACCGCACGTGTGGTGTAGCGCCGCACCGCACCGCGGTGAACAGCGTTGCGCTGCGGGTGCATTACCCCTCCCCGCTTCCTTTCTCAGGTCCCAAGTCCGGCGTGCTGCGGTGCTAACCTAACGCGTCGTCTGACATGGTATAGTGATTTGTATGTAGGATGACGCAGCGGCACCGCTCAGGCACCGCACCGCACCGTTAACGCATCGTGTGGCCTCGCACTAAGTCTCTATTATTGTCTTTGATTGCTAGTTTCGTTTATAAAGATCTACAAATTCGATTATGTTCAACACCATTTTAAATTGCAATTTGAGGATGAAAATCTTTTCATATCTAAAAATCAGGTTATGGTAGTTACTCTTATAGAACACCCACCGAGAATGCTATTCCTCAACGTCACTATTCGGTCAATTTAAAAGAGTGGCTTCTGTCTCAAAGTAAGGTAAATACAGGAAGTCATACTCACACTAACAAGTCCCCAACCAGCAATATTTCCGAAATTAACATTTGGGAAAAGACTAGGAACTATTAATCTCTTTATATGATCGCCCAAAGGAAAGGGTTTTTCCAACCGGATTAGACCAATGTCATATGTAAGCGTGTTCTCGTGAAAGTTTCTATGCATGATATAGTGATCGATCTTCCTATAGACAGTCGACTGAAATTAACCACAAAATAACTTTCATAAAGAAAAACGGTAATTAAAAAAAACTAAAAAACCCGACTTCACGTCTTTGTAGTTTGGAAATGAAAAAACCCTATAACAAGAAAATCGTCATACCCAATTGCACTTAACTTAAGAATTGCCAAAGTTTTAGCAGTCAAATTGAGTTTTTATTATAGTAATAAATGCAGGTAATAAAAAAAAATATTTATATTGTCCAAAAATAATACAGTTAAAATGTTATCACGTTATCAACAAAAAATATAGTATTCGTTTTTTGCGTAAAAAAAAAAAACTGGAAGTTGGATTTTACTATAGTAATAAATGCAGGAAATACACAAAATTATCTATATTGACCAAAAATAATATAGTAATAAATGATATCACTACGTAGATAAAACGCTTTAATTTTCTCCCTTTTTAAAATCCAGTCAACACCTACTACCGCAATAATATGTTATGATTATGAGAATTCATACATTTCATCTTATTTCAGAGCTATCAGAAACATCAGCGCCTATATGTATTCTGTTACATTTTTAGTCATACTTTGTCCAATGTAGGATGATACTTTTGACAGGTGTCACTTCCTTATTACTACGTACTAAGGTTGCGTTTGTTTCCTTATGTTTGGCTTGACATTGCAATAGCAACTTTATACCTTCTATATAGGTGTCAGCTGTCAAAAGTATCATCCTACATTGTACAAAGTAAAGGAGACTCTTAGCTCCTAAGGAGCCACTTAGAGTATGCATCTACAGTCTTTATCTTTTCTATACTACACAATATATAAATCAGATAGAATCATAAGTTCATAATAAGGCCCAGTAGACATAAAACGGCATCAGTGCAAATCCAATTCATGGAATTACGATTGAACTATATGTACTTGTTCAAGTGTTTTTATTAAAAAA
The DNA here is from genome assembly GCA_927399485.1 of Calamotropha paludella. Taxonomy (NCBI): domain Eukaryota; kingdom Metazoa; phylum Arthropoda; class Insecta; order Lepidoptera; family Crambidae; genus Calamotropha; species Calamotropha paludella. Next base: position 21,114,924 of record OV656805.1, on the reverse strand, counting down.
GGAACTATACATTGCCCAAATTTCTTATTCCTTCTTATTCATATACCAATGAGGTAAACAAGTAAATATAATCTATAATTGCTTATGATTTACTTCCCGCTCCAATGCTGTTTTATCAATTTCTAATTGCAGAACTAATCTGTAATCTAAGATCACAAATTTGTTGTTTGTCTGTCCGCTCTTTTTCCCGCTGCATATGCGTATTGTATATGCGTTACCATAGCAACGCGTTAACCGCAAGTAGTTCGTCTAGCGGACGCTAGATGACGCTAACGAAAAAATATTTAATAATAGAAAAAAATTAAAGAATATGTCCACCCGTGCAAAGCCGGGACGGGCCGCTAGTTATTCTGAACATTGTTTTTTGCCTTTAGGCAAGAGATGTTATATTTTAGATGTAAGAACCTTTGCACACCACGCGCCGCCGTCCGATCCGTACTTCCGCGCCGTCCGACGCGTACTTGTATCGATACAAAGGATGACACTCACGCGCGTCAAACGCAGCTTGACTATGAATTTATGTAGGCGTTCAAAGTTCTACGTGTGTATCGATGTTGTATCGATAAAAAACGCATAAGACATGCACACAATTGCTCTGTAGAATAAATAGATAGGTGCTGCTAACGCCAGTCGACAGCGCGTTAAAAAAACGCAATGTAAAAGGGCCCTTAGATGTCAAATCTGAAGAAATGAGTTTTGATTTTCGTTCTGGTTCTGGGTGGATACTTATACTATAGTCAAAATAACTGTCGATAAAACAGGAATTATTTCCTTTTTATGTTTTTGCCAAGGAAAGAAAATTTTCATCCTTGAATTATTGCTAAGTAAATAAATAAATTAAGCATTAGATTTTTCTTATGGATATATTATATGGATATGTTATTGGAGCGGAGCGAACGAAGTGAGCGAAGCTCCCATGGATCAGCTTCAATAGCGAAATGTCTGTTACGCCATAACTTCCCGAGTTCTTAACCGATTTTAATATTTTTTGTGCGGAATCGAAACAACAGGTTTAGGACCAGATTGTGACGGAGCCGACTTTTGAAATTCGCAAAAAATCCCATCGATACAAAAAAAAAATTTTTGTAGGTATCACACTCCGCTCCAATATATGGTGCTAGCGTAGCTTTATGCTTAGCGACTGCATCGCCTAGTTTAAATGTTGTATAAATATGTATATACTGATTTAAAATACCGCACTTCGTCTATAAAATTCTCAATGTATCTCTTTTATTTAACATTAATGTAAAGGCTGTATGATTCTTAAAATATACAATATATATTTTTGTTTATTTCAAAGTTACCCTTCATGTTTATGACTTTTACCTACTGCTTCTTTTCTAGTGAAAATATGTATCTTTGGTACCCTATACTAATTAGAACGCATTCCAATATTCATTTAGGCAACAACACATACTGCGAACTATCCTGGTATAACTATTGCTAATTTCTTAGTATATATAAACGAAACATTGTACAAGATAATTAATAAAATATAAAAACAATAAATAATCAGTGTACAGACAAAAGATTTTGATAAAATTTATCCTTAAAGTATTTTTTTCTTGCCATTAATGCGTTTCCCAGAACAATATATGCGATTTGTCTAATATAAATTTATTATAACCCATCACGCACTGCTAATAAATTTACGTGGCTTCCAAAACCGAAGATAGTAAATAATTTGAACACACTTGCTAAAGTTATTGTCCTTCTGAATTTATAGTCCGAGCCACTAACTTACGGCCGCGCCATCGAGATGATTAATTCATTCTCATAGTAATTGTGTATAATGTTGTAACATAACCTAGGTACGATTCAGACCGACCGGCTCGCATCGGCCCGGCCCGGAAGGCATTTCACAATGCGGTAAAGGAAATTGAAACTTCTAACAAGAAATTACAGTTCATATTTCTGCCACATATACATTCCGCGACGGCCCGTCAGCTCCGGTCGGCGCCGGTCGGCTCCTGTCGGCTCCTTTCGACGCCGTTCGGATACGAGCGGTTCCCGACGGATACCGCGACCGCGACAGCTCTATCGGTATGCGTCGGATCAATTCGGAGCCGTGCGGATGTCGAACGCTAAGAACAATAACTAAAGCTATTAGTTAAATTAGTTAAAAACTTATTTTCTTAGTTCAACAATATGATTGTCTTTATAATTTTAATTCACGTAAATACAGTGACAAGGGGTGTAAACAAAACGCATGGGAAAATATAAGCAAAGAAAAGGGAATTACCGGTAGGTATTAACATTTATTAATTTTAATTGGAGTACTCACATATAAATCCACTAATAACGTATCACGTATAGGTAAATGCAAATATGGTATCAACTGAAATAGCATATCTGTAGTTTGTATTTTGTTTGTTTATGTGAGGTCGAAGAAGATTTACTAAATGTTCAAACTTTTCGTAATCCATTCGATAGTAATCATGGAATTTTTTCACATCATATATCAAATCACTATAAAGTGTATGGAACTCGCCGAAATCACATCTTTTTTGCCAAATTTGGTTTTTCTTCTTTTAATTTTTCATTATTTTCTTCTTCCTCTAATGGAAAGGCAAGTAATACTACATCCCATTCCACCATTTTTAAAATAAAATTCTATGGCGTCTACACAGCGTAATGCAAGCAGCACTTCTGGGCGCTCAGGGTGTTTACGCATGCCGCGGGCGCTGTCGGCTGTCGCAACACGCATACGGCAGTCGCGGCAGCCGTACGGCTGCCGCAGGATGCGTCCACATCCGTTCCGGGCCGAGCCGATGCGGGCCGGTCGGTCTGAATCGTACCTTACGGTTACCTTATCTACTTATTCAATGAGTGTCATAGAGTTCCATGGATTGCTTACCTTTGATGTATAGTCTTCATTGCCTCCAAATGCTCCTATGGTGTCTTTCCAAGCTACATTGCAACCGTACACACAATGCGCTGCAGTTAATAAAATTTTTTGATTCAAAACAGATGAGCCACACATCCAGGTAGTTTTTTGACAACGAGCGTCTATAAAAACCGCAAATGGAAACTGCTTTATTGTTGCGTAACTTCCACCAACAATTTTTTTTTCCATTTTACAAAAACATAATTTTAAAATGTTCATAAATATTACAATCATACAGCATTTTGATACTTTCTTGATAAACATTGCAAGAGTTTACGTGCTCGAATGGAGAGCGATTATCGTTATGGTTTTTTATGGTTCCGTAACACAAAAAGAAAAAGGGAATCCTTATAAATCCTTATGATGTTCATTGTTCCTTTGTATTTTATGAGGTGGGTGGACCATGGAAGGCCATGCTCCTTTGAAGGCCGATTATAAAAAACTCATATTTATAGTCACGTGATGACAAATTCCTTCCACTCACACGAAGCTCCATCAAACTCAAGGACACAGACGCGGCGGCGAGTCGCTCGCGTTGCTATTTTGTCAGTGCGGTCTCTCGCTTTGTAGACTTCGGACGTCGACGTCAAAATTGTAATTCGCGCGCTCAGCTAAAGGTGAGTTTTTATGTAAATAACCTATTATTATCGTATTATTTTTACTGTAAGTTGTTATATTAGGATTTTTTGTGGTACTAAAGAAAAAATATAACAATTTTGTTTGATTTTAGTTAAAATATCAATAGTGTTCCTATGAAAGCCGGTGGTTCCTTATAAGGCCAATCAAAAATTTGACGGTTGGCCTTGCTAGGGTACACGGGCCTTACCAGGAACATTTACTAATAAAATTTGAACACTAAGTTTTTACTTATTATAATAATACGTTACGGGGAAGTTGAAGCAATGTTCAATTATTATAATTTTATTATTTATAAGGATTATTCAACTTTATAATTTAGACTGAATAGTTATTTCTTTAAAATTATTCTATTACAGTTATATCTTTAAATTTCCTTTATGAGATGGTCATGTCTGTAAATGTCGCTATAAGAATAAGTCGATAATTGAACAGTTGTTTAAATTTTACACGCATTATTTCAGATTACAAGAATGTCAGGATCAAAACCTAGAAAAAGGGGTAGTACATGGGATGAAGATAGTTTAAGACGTGCCATGGAAGCAGTACAAAACAATGAACTAAATACAAATGCTGCTGCGTTAAAATTCAATATTCCAAGACGCACCCTTAGAAACCATTTACTAAGTGGTAACAGTACTAAAATTATTGGGAAGACAACTATCCTTACAAAACAATTAGAAGAAGACTTATCGCAGCGAATCAAACGTTTTGCTAAACTGGGTATACCACTTACTCCTAAATTTATTCGGAAACAAGCCTTTTTATTTTGTGAGAGGTTCAAAATCAAGCATTCGTTCAATATGTCTATAAGAATGGCTGGACGCAAAAGGCTTCAAATGTTTTTAATTCGAAATCCATCCATATCAAAAAGAAAACCCCAGCTAATGAATCCAGCTAGAGCCCAAAAAATGAATAAGCCCATTGTGAAACATCATTTTGAAGAAGTGAAAAAACTTTATGAAGAGTTAGACATTAATGCACATCCAGAACGCTTGTATAACATGGATGAAAAGGGATGTCGCATTACGGTTCACAAACAAAATGTAGTTTTGGCAGAAAAAGGGAACAACAGAGTACATCTTGTTGCTCCGGAGCACGCTGACAACGTTACTATAGCAATGTGTGTAAATGCTGTCGGTAATGCCATACCTCCAATGATTATTTTTAAAGGAATTAGGTACAGATCAGAATTAGGATCAAATTTGCCACATGGAACAAAGGTGAGCATGGCACTCAAAGGCAGCATGACCAGTAGCTTGTTCGTAGAGTTCATTCAACATTTTGCTCAACATAAAGCACCCGGTAAGTGTCTCCTTATTTTTGATGGTGCAAAGTGTCATTTAACATACGAGGCTCTGGAAGAGGCAGATAAAAATAATATAGTGCTGTATTGCTTACCTTCTAACACTACGCACGAACTCCAACCTCTGGACAAATCAGTTAATCGGTCTTTCGAACATCACTGGGATGAAGAAGTGTTGAACTACCTTAGCAATTCTCTAGAGAGAACTTTAAACAAAGTTGCATTTAATAAAATTTTCTCGCGGACATGGCCGAAATGTATAACTCAACCCAATATAACAAATGGATTCAAAGCCACTGGCTTATACCCTCTTGATCCTGATGTTATACCCGAAGATGCATATGCTCCTTCAATTCTATCTCAAAGACCTTTACCGGAAACATTACAAAACGAGATCGACCAACCGCTTCTACCTGTTCAAGTATCGTCCCCTGTGTCTGAATTGTCATCTCCGTCGCTGATAGACGAAAGCAGGCCAGCTCATGCTTACGTATATTCAGTTTTTCCATCAACTTCAGAAGAGAAAACCGTATCAACATCACCAAAATTTTCAGCTGCGACAGAAAATAGAAAACCAATTCTTGTTCCTTACAGTCCTTCAACTGATGCTTCTGACATGGAATTAGATAATTCGGTCAATGATCAGTGCGGCCACATTCTGCGAACTTCAGTACACCAGTTCAACGACGCAGATACGATTGATGACGCTCTACCATCTCTCTATGATAATCCGGTTCCAAGTACGTCCGGGCTACAAGAAAATTACGATTATTCTAGCCCTGAATCTGATCTTGACTTGAATCTTAGTGAATCATTTATTAAAAATAACTACATGAGTAAACTTCAAGTCTCCGAATTATACACTTCTTCTTCGTCATCTCATGAAGATCCCGATCAGAAAGAACAAATCACTCCAAAAAAACAATTAATCAGACCTAAAACAAAAGCTCAAAAAAAAGTCATGAGATAAGTCCCTCTGGATCTTCGGATGATGACGAGCCGTTAGTTAACCTAATTCAGGAAAAATCTTTTCATACTTTTTTGCCTACTCCAAACTACGCTAAGATAAAATCTACTCGTCCACGACAAAAAGCTATTAATTATAAAGGACAAAGAATAGTTAAAGATTTATTTAAAACTGAAGAAAAAAAAAACGAGTTGAAGCAAACGACAAGTAAGAAAAAAGGAAAATCTACAAGTAAGCGAGAACAAAAAATGAAAAATACCAATGAAAATGATTCCACAAAATTACTGAAAAGAAAAGCACAACAACAAAACAGCAAAAGAGTGAAAAAAGAAAGCAAAAGATTGAAAACAGGAAGCAAAAGATTAATAGATAAGAGAGGTGCAGAAGGTGAAGAAAAGGAATGGTACTGCCACGCATGTGGCGAGTGTAGAATCGAAGTCATGAGGCAATGCAGCGAATGTCAAAAGTGGTATCACGAGGAGTGTGTTGGTCTCACTAAAAAAGATCTCGCATTTTTATGCTCAGATTGTGATTAAAATACCCAAAGTTGTTACTCTTTTTAGTTGATAAGTTTGTTTCCGAATTTTAGTTATTACTTTCTTATATTTTCGTTTTTTAATTTTAGGTATGGTTGAGTTGAAATATTTTGACCACAAGACTGATTATGTGCCATTTATACTTTCTTTATAATTAGAGAACATAGTCTTTACTTACTGTCTATCAGGTATTTCATTAAATACTTATAAAAAAGGATCTCATAGATGATAATTGTTAGTTTGGCCTTCTTAAGAACATTTTGGCCTTACAAAGAACGGACCCATAAGAAGGCCATTACGGGTTTAAAAAAATATTAATTATTTTATTGTAAAACGCATTGGAAACTTATTTGTTATCGATATAATACTCACCACTATAATTTTTATTTAATTTCCATTAATATATTCTTAGTTATACGATGATGTTCAAGGAATGTTTGTTGAGTTTTTTAAAGAACATTATAATATGTTAGGCATTTAATTTTTCATTTAAATTAAAGAGCTTTATCTGTAGTTTTAGTAAAAGCGAATATTTTGATTATTTCAATTCTAGTTTTAAGTTGAACGACTGATTTATAATATTGGCCTTGTATGGAGCCTTGTTCCTTACAAAGCCGTTTAGAAGAGCTTTATAAAAGTTAAGTTTAAGAAAAAGTGATTACATCTAAAATAAAAATAAGTATTTTTTATGATACTCAATAAAACAAAGTGTTAATTAATGATTACTTTCTTTTATTTATCCAGTAAATGAACAAATAAAATCTGTTTATTCGTTAGAGTGGCCTTACATGGTCCACCCACCTTGGTCCTTTTTCGCAGCAGCATGTATGGGCATGTAGTTTAAATTTATATTAAAAACATAGGTCTATAATCTTAAAAAAAAACGAGTTTATGGCAACACTATTAATGTGTTGCCATAAACTATGTCCTACAATATTTATTTAGTTCTTACACTTCCACGCCTATTGCTCATTTAAATAAAATCACTTTTACGGGATATACAATGCCTTATTTTCTTTTATATATTTAATCCTCGATTTTTCTACCCATTACAGGAGTCGTAACCATAGGATAAATAAGGTAATGAATGGTCGTTATACGTGTGCTAACTATCCAATTTTTTAATCAGGTTCCTAAGTACTAATCATATACACGTAAAATTGTTTATTTCGTTTAATAGCCCATGCATGATGCCCATTACCATAATCACCTTGTGATCACGAATCCTATTATGGAGTCGAACAAAACGTAAGGATTAAAAATAAAAAACAAAAAATATACGCGTCGTTTATCCAGTGAAAGTGGTTATATTTATAAGTTTCGGGTTTAAAAAAAGACGTTATGTAAACACAATTTTAATTGTGTTAAAAACAAAGTCTAGTGACCAACTATCATGTGCAAGTATTATAATTTAAGATTATTATGTACTGTGTTTTAAAATGGATAAACAGAAATGATACAAGTCATAATAGTCCAAGAATTTTTGATTGAAAATAAGGGTGATTTTTTGATATTAAGTCAAAATGAGGTGAAACAAGAAATATTTTAAATCAAAAAAGTTACTGTGTATTTGGGATATGAAAAGGAAGGTTGTCACTAAGTTTCGTGGAAAAATATTCTTTTTTGCAAAAGATAAAAATAATAAACCAAAAACTTGGTCATTTGAATTTTTCAGATAAATTTTGAGGTTGTAGATCTTTTTATTACCTACAACTTTGCCATTTAACTCTTTTCATGGGACTTGTAGTTTTGCCGGAAATCGAGATAAACCGTTTTTTCCCCTTATAAGCTCAGCCCCTTCCCCTTCCCGACCTCAGATTGCCCGTAAATTATTTTTCCTTTCATTTTTGTTAAATTCTCTACCTTTTGCAATTGGTTTCATCCTACTATTTTTTCTTTTTTCACTTTTTACCAATTTTAAAGTTATTGACACTGGTTAAAACAATATTCATCAACATTGCAATAATAAAATTATTATAATATATCGTCTTAGATCATTGCAAGCAGTGCAAACAGTAAACTAAACAGTTTCTTTTTTTGGCCTTTAATTAAACAAAAATTATTTGAAAAGCACAAGAAGCCTTTGGTCTTGTCTGCATCTGCAGTCGTTTACACCCATTGAGTCCGCGTAGTCACGAACATGGAAGTTTTTTTTACCCATTCTCCCTCCGTTGTTTTCACTTATATGGATGCCTTGATACCATCGCAGTGCGATGATTTGACATTAGCAACTGTCTGACTGAATGTGTTTACATGGAGTTTTGATTATCGGGCACATAGGAAATATTTTTTCAACCACAAAATTAATCGGCTTGACTTAACAATCCTCGAATTAGGTTTTGGGTTTTCATTATTTATTAACTTATTTATATTTTGTACCTTAATACTACTTTAGTATACAGTCGAGTGCCCGCTCTTGTTGGAGCAGTCTGTAGCGGGGCAGGATGTGAATCGTCGAGCGCTGCCTAGTAAATTTATCTTATCGTCATGTGACAACCCTTCCAAAGTAATTATTAATTTCGCACACTTTAAGGAAGCACGGCGTAAGCGTGAGTTTAATACGAACGCCGCACTTAGTTGGAGTGGAGCGAACAGTCAGGCCGCACTCTTAAGCCTCTTGCTCAGAGCATAAAAATAACGTTGCCATTTTATAAAGTAAGAACTGATTAGACAAAAAATACTCCTTTTTTGATAAGCGAATTATCTACATAGTTACAAACTACAAGTACATTGTTTGTATGTACGCAAAAAATAAGGAATAAGTACGGAACCACGCGTGCGCAAATCCGAGTGACGCTGCTCCATTTTTAATTACACTTCCACGTGTGTGTGACGCAGTATTTATGGTGCTTGACTGATTAGGTAATTTGCTTTAAGCTAAAGTGGCAATAACGTGATTTAGTTAATATTACTATAAAATGTATGATAGGAAAAATTAAGAATTTCCTGCGTCACCGTATTTTCAACGTAAAATCTATATGAACAGAGATAAATAATAGTTTAAGAAAGACAGTTCTGAGTTGTGTAAACGGCTGTTTTCTGGTTTGTATCCATTTTAAATTTGAGCTATTCTTTACAATTTAACTTAACATTATAAATACTAATTGTAAATATTGCTTTAGAATTATAAGACGTTGTATATTTACAATTAATGAGTAACTGACTCATACTTTATAACAACTATAGCTCGCTACCGAGCTTCAAAATTCTTAAAGGCCTTGTCCCGGGGCCGGCTGCCCCGGGACTCAAGAAAAGTCCTCAACGCCGTAAGGCAAACTTTTGGCTCAAGAACTTACACTTAACTCAGCCACTCTCTACCACTAACGTTGCCTGACCACCAGCGGTGCAGGCCATCCATCAGCAGCGTCGCCCAACCTACCTGATACGCCGCCCGTCTACCAGCAGCGCTGGCAGAAAATCGGTGTAGGCCGTCCACCAGCAGCGCCGCCCAACCTACCTGTCACGCCTCCCGACCTACCAGTAGCGCTGCCCGTCTACCAGCAGCTCCGGCCGACGTCTGCCCCGCCACCTATCTACCGGCAGCGCCACCCTTCATCCGACGGTGTCACCGCCTCTGGGCCCTAAAGCCCCGGGCCTCAAGCCGCCTATATAGAAGGTCTCCGACGACCCACAACCACCTACTCACATTTTCACTCGCCCTCACTCTTCTTACCTCCAATTTCTTTTTTCTTTAATTATTTTGTAAATAGATAAACTGTACTTTACCCTGATCTTCCGTCTTTACTTTTTCTAATCAATATATTTTGTCCCTTCACGACATGTTTTAATGGGGCTTATAAGACAAAATATCAAGTGAAAAAAAATTAGTATCTTATTTTGGAAAAAAATAACAGAAGCCAAAATTGGCTTCCCATGCAATAACGTCTGTGTATGAGACTGCCATTTTTGGCTTCGAATGCACAACAAATACCAAAACTTATACAAGGCGAAATTCTCTAAAACAGTTTCCTTTCTCATTCAAGCAAAGAAAAACCTCGCATTTCTCACATTTTATATGAGAACGCAAAGAACAATTATTCTGACATAATTGACGATTCCTTTGGTGTATCGGTAAATGGTCCGTTTTGTCTGTACGTACTGAATTTAGAGGTATGTCTTGCACTTTTGCTGGGGTTTTCCGTGCCCTTTTCCGGGATGCGGGAAGAACATTTATACTGGTAGGAGTACCTGATGTAGTTGACGTAAGGAGTACCAGTTCTAGTTGACGTAGGATTATTTCCTCTTGACAAGGTAGGTGTACCGGGATTACTGATACTAGGACGGCATCTTTTTCTTGAGATGCTTTTGCTAGCCTTGCAATAATGTTCAGAAATAGCGAGCTTGAAGTCAAATAATGACATGTATAGGTCAGTCTTGCGTCGCCACAGTAACCAAGCATTAACTGCACACATATCAACCAAGTGGAAAAATATTTTTTTATACCACTGACGAGACATTATTTTGATCCTATACAGACCTAACAAAGAATCAAGCAAATCAACGCCTCCCATGTGTCGGTTATACACATCAGCGGATTGTGGCGATGTTATGTCCTTGTACTGTTTATCTTTTTTAAAATATCTAGTCTTGGTAGAAATCGGCTGACTACCAACAAACGCAGACAGTAAACTGACCACTTAATTGTCATACCATGATACCAGTCTTAGTTTTACGTCATCGACGATGGCGATTTTCTCAATCATAGTACCACGACCTATTTTCATCAGGTCCTTTTCTGTAGGCATATCAGCTATCAGATAGTGAATCATCGTTACTAAAAGAACCATCACCAGGAATAGGTTTAGCAGTGCCATAAAAGCGTGAAGGAAGTATATGGAAAGATAGAAAAAAGGAACTCTGAATGCATGCGAAGCCATTTTAGGCGCAAGCATACTTTATCGTAAATGCATACGAAGCCAAAATTGGCTCCCGTAGAAAATAGTGAAAATGAAGTATAAGAAACAAATATTTCGAATAAACTGTGAAAGGGTTTAAAAACAAAGCTTTTGCAGAATATTATTTACATTTTTTAACATAAATTTTCTTACTTTTTCTATTTAATTTCCTCCAACAAAGCTGCAATAAATTTCCTAAGAACGACCTCGCGTACGCACCGGTGAAAAGTGAGGTTATAATGACATACGACGAAGGCCATAGACAATAAAAATTAGTTTTCGTTTCAGTTTGAATTGCTTAATATTACTACAGTGAAATTTTATAAATTTTATTTAAAATTAGGGTAAAAATTAATTATTAAAGTTGAGCAGCCTAAAATGGCTTTGTATGCAAAAGAGGGTTAAAAAACTCGCTGCTATGATTACCGTCCCCCAATGCTGTAAGTAATTATGTATAACGAGCTAAGCTTAATCTACCAGTAAACATCGCCACACTTTCATATACAGGGTCGTCGTAATTAGGTCGGTAAAATTTTCGCATAAAAATAACGCATTTCACATAGAAACAGCGGGGTGGGGTTCGCGGGGCGGTGATACCGGGGGCTGAACGGCAACTGGACTTTTCTCATCTGCAGACATGTGGAACTTGAGCAAGAGCACATGAGTAAAGAATGAACAGAGACAAAGCTACATACGAATGCGCTGTGATAGGTACATCACTACAAGTGCAACGCGTGTGCGTGACCACTGGCCGCTTGTCACGTATAAGCCGAAACCGCTTCAAACTAGATCAGCCAGTGGACAATCTCAGGGCGTGCAGGTGACGCGACGCTCGAACGTTGTGCGTGTTTTGTTTTTGTTTTAGAGTTTCTCACATAATACGTAGTAATATTTTAGTTTTAGTATTTAAAAAGTGTTGTGAATATAGTTGTACATTGTACTGTGTGCATGAATAATAATAGAAAGACTAAAAATATTTCTTATTTTAACTATCCCAAGGAGTCTACTAGGTAAGTTTGTACTTGAAACTTAATTTATATTTATAATGTGTTATGTAGATTGAAAGGTATACAACTCTATAATCAAAACTACTCAATACTCATTATTATATATTTACGGAAAATTATACCAGATATTTCGGTAAAATTGTGTGGGTCATTCTGAATAGATACCTACAATAACTTTTTTGGGAAATATATTGAATCGGAGCGCAGGATTACGCAAGTGGGAGAGGGGGCGTCCCTCTGGTATCATTCCCAAAGTGAATATTTTGATCTTCATGTACAAATTGTTAATATTGGTAATGACATATTAGCACGTTTGCAAGATTGTACATTTCATATGACATGTGAGTGTTTCCCATTGGGTTATTTGAAAAAACTTTATATTAGATTTAGAATTTATCATTCGATTAAGAGACACAGCAAATTATTAAAAACCAAAAGTAATAAAAAAAATATTTAGGGTATGTAATTTGTAAAAAAATAACCTATTTTAATAAAAAATGTGATAAAAAATGAACATTTATATTTTTAATTTATTCAATTGTGCCAACCCTACCAAAATAGGTATAAATTTTGCTAGCTCTTTAGAAGCTTTGTCTCTGTACCGTTTCTTTACTCATGTGGCAAGAGCGAGGAAAGTACATTTGTATTGTCGAAGCGATGCGCTGCGCTCGCCGCGACCTTGGCTGCGCGAGCAGGTTGCGCACTCAGTCTGCGCAATGAAATCAGTCACCCGAGAACCTCCCTCGACGCATAACTTGCGCTCCCGCGTATACGTTGCATAAGTACCTACCTAACGAAATGTATGCACGCCGTCAGTATAACGAACTGGTACGGTGCTACATTTTAAGAGGAGAAAGCTTAAACGGCACTTAAACGTATGGAGCGGAAAGACTTCCTAGTCTTCGAAGTGGTGGTTTTAGAAATGCTAGAACACCGAATCATCAAACTATTTTCGCAGCGAATCAACGCTTACTTACGCCATCACACGCTCGAGGAGGTGGTGGAAGCTGGCTTGCAATTTAATTCGAAGATGAAATCTTTGATTTCTTTGATCGAAATCCCAGAGCAAGTATTAATAGCGCAACAAGTCGTTTGGGTGTAAGTTAATCTGATCACCAGACTTTATGTCTTGTGACTTTTTTGTGGAGCGAAATTAAACGGCGGGGTTATCTGAAGGAGCCACGAGAACTTAAAAATAAAAATAATCCGTGCATTTGAAAAAGTGAAAAAAGTAATAAAGTTCGACAACGTCGTAAACGTGTTCGTTAAAGCAGTCTTGCTCTGCTTAGAGAGAAATCGTCTACACTTTGTAGTAAAACGATTGTTTTTAAACTTCTTGTAAATTATTTGGTTGGAATATAGCAATGGGTATGCAGGTAGTCTAGGGCTTAATTTTTTTTAATAATAAAAAAAAAACTAATATTTATATTTATCGTATAAAATTGTCACAAATAAACACTTTACTCTTCTAATTTTTTTTTTGCTGACTTCGGGCTTTTGAATAATTGGCATAGAATAATTCTGCCGAAAAATTTAAATGTTTGAAATTTTAAAAATTACCTTTAATTTATAGATTCTGTTTGATAAAATGGTTATAAATAAACGCTTTTTAATCATGTAATTTTTTCCTGGCGTCGGTTTTATTAGTAAATGAGCGGCGTTACTGTTTTGGACTAGGAAAAATATTTAAAATCGTACCGTTGAATTTATTGCTTTGTTATACCACAGTAAAGAACAGTAAAATATCTTCATACAAACGTGCCGCTCTCGGTTTGAATGTGTGCGTGCGCGCCGCGCGCCGTGTCGGCACGCGATTTCACGCACACGCTAGCATAATATATGGGGGAATAAGGTGGCGGCAGTACGAGCTGTGCCGCGCGACTGTGAGCATGCGCGTACGTCACATGACCGCTCGCGATATTCAATGAGAATTTACTTTACATTAAGAAATAATAATAAAGCGTTCCGGACGTGCAGAAACCGGATCAATCATAATATGCTTTTTATTACATAAATTTAGATCAAGTGCTGCTTGTTTGAAAATATGAACTAAAAGTAAAAGTGACAACCCTGGGGATCAACGCAAGAGTAGGCTAATAACTCGGCGGGCGGCCTTAGATAACCTACTGTTCTGTATTTATTGTGGTTATACCGATTTTCGAATTGCGTATGCGATCCTTGTTTTTTTAGTTTCTGTGGTTAAAAACACCCATTGCTATACCCCAACCAATTATTGTACATAAGTTGATTAAATTTTTTAAATGCGCGTTACTGCAAAAGGTATGGTTTACGTTTAATTTTTTTTATCTGTTATTAAAAGTGTTATCGAAATAACGTTCTAATCAAAGAACAAAACAACTCATACCTTCTGCAATTTGACGGCCTTTAGCCCGTTAAAATATGAAGTGAAAAGTTGCATTTTAATTAATATTTTGTATTTTATTGTCTAAAAGATACCATTTATTGCATTAAGCTTGTATTCTTAGTTTTTAACACAAGATTTTCAGGTATGTTTATATGACCCTGGATTCATTGCTCTCGAGTGTATTTTAAATACTTTTGTATTCAATCTAAAACCAAATTAAAACGACTTTAATACCTACATCTTAGCGAGCAGTAAAGAATTGTAACAAATTCATTTAGAAAAACTGATAGATATCTTAATGTTTTTAATGGGTAAACCACACATTTCGGTAGTAATGTAAATTAAACTATCATTGCCTGATGAATAAAAATATTATTAACAACCGATTTCAACAGATAAGAGAGTCATATATATTCCATTTATAGAAAAAACGTAATCATTCAAGTATTTGAAGTGCATGTTTTAACTTCTTTGTATTGAAAATTAAAACGCCCAAGCATGTTGTGGCATAAACTTGTGTTAATATTGTTGCCACTTCTAGACGGTAAGAGACCATGTCCGAGTTACTGTGTTTTATGTTTTTACTATTAGTTATAATTAATCAATCATCATTATATTGCTATCTTCAATTTATAGTGCACATAGTGGACTCTCACGTAGGAGGTTGGAATGTTAATCGTGCTTCACAACTTACCTTACACCCAAAGCCAGTTTTTACGAAGCTAGAAAACCACGAAAAAGAAAAAAATGACGTAGAACAAGTAATAACAACAACACTACCGGAATCGTTGTTGCAACCTGAACAGCAAGGAAATTTAGAAAAATCTTCTGATACTTCACAGTCCCTGCCAGAAAGACGTGTTTATATGCCACGCCCTCTCCCTGAACCTGCTCGTGTCAGGGTTTTGCCATCTTTGCGGTCGACATCGGATGTAGATCAAACCGGATGGAATACAGAAATTGAATATTCACTAGATCCAAATAATCCTCCAAGAGTCAAACCGGCTATTTTGAGCTTGGCAGAATCTGCACCGATACTAGAAACGGAAAACCGCGAACCAGAATCGATTTTAAATCCTGAATTATTGCCTTCAAGAACGTTAGCTCTGCAACGTTTAAAATCAATTCAAACTGAAATTATGGAACAAAATCCATCCTCTCCTAAAGATGAAACAATTCTGACTACCAATAACAATAGAAATGAGGTTGAAAAGGAAGAAACTGTTAAAGATGTATTTTCCATTGAAAATCAGCCTTCTAATGAACATTCTTTAAAAAAAATTGAAGGGCCTGAAGAATCATTGAGGATAACAAATGAAGAATCTGATCTACCCTCCAAAGCATTACCACCTAGACGCCTCTGGTCATCCAGACCTCTGATAAAACCCACAACAGTCCAACCAGAGCCAAGTATGTCTCCAGTTTTAACAACAAGTCTTTTGAGACAAGCAAACACAGATCAAAGAGAACCAAAAATCAATGTGATTGAGAAACAAGAGTTTGAATTTCCTATTTTGCATGAATCAAAGTTAATAGAACCAAATCCTCAGCAAAAAGTTATTGATAAACAAGAGCCAACATTCATTGAAAGACATAAGCCTGAAATTATTGATAAAATTGAAGCATTTGGAGAATATGAGCCTGTTATCTCTGAAGAAGAAAAGCTAGCAGTTAACGAAGAACAAAATATAAGGATCATTGAAGACCCCGAAAAAAAAGTTATCAAAGATCAGCAACCTGAAATTATTGAAGTACAGGACCCCGAAATTGTTGAAATACTTGAGCCAGAAGTAGAACCAAATCCAAAGGTTGCGGAGTACCTAAGTCTACCTCAAGAATTGAAATACCGCGAAACATTAGAAAGTGACAGACCGGCGATAGTCTCAAAAGATAAACCATTGTCTATGACTAATCCAAGTAATGTCTTCGATGAAACACCATCTTCTGTGGCTGAACGTAGAATTTATAGGCAAAGACTCGAAACAAACCGCCCTCCCCCACCCGTACAGTGGCCACAAATTACAAAAACACCGGGACGCATACCTATACCTATTACTACACCACAAACGAAATTACCATCCCTTATACCAAAAAGTCCATTACAACCAGATGACGAATTGCAACTTATTGACTACGAGTGCAAAGCCACCAATGCTTATTACAGCGTACAGAACGACTGTGATAATTATGTTGAATGCAAGGTATTTATTAACAGTGTTTTTAATAAAACCACTTTAGCCGGAATACAAAGCGTTAATTCTTGTTTTTTTTTATTTAATCTAGCTAACTCAACTTCTTTACAAGAGCCGTGTTCACAGGATGACTAAAGTAATAGTCATCATACATGTGCCCTCGAACTTTGAAATCGGGCATGTTCCGAACTCAATTTATGATAGTATTTTTAAATAGTTATTTTTTGTGTTATTTATCGGTAGAGCAACAGCATCTCATGACGTCCAAGCTGTGAACACAGCTTCTGTAAAGTACTCCAAAGATCAGAATTAAATATGAAAAAACAAGAATAAACGTATCGTAAATCAAGTTAAAATAATTTTATTTAAATATTGCCATAGGCTCCTTTAAATAAAACATTTATACCTTAACCCTATTAACTTTATTATGGGTTTTATAACTTTTTTTGTTTGCAGAAGTACATGGCTTATATGAATACATGCCCTGATGGTCTACACTTCAATCGCAATGCAGTATGGCCAGAATATCCATGTTCTTATCCTTGGGAAGTGGAATGCCAAGCTAATTCTGTAGAACGTATGTTTAAAATCAATGTTCACAAAAATACCTATAAAACATAAAATATTAGTTTAGAACGGCAGGCACTAAACACTTTTTTCATTAGGGACTCACATATATAACTTTGAATTCAAGTTAAGCGGCTAAAGCACTTGAATTATGATATTCAGAAATAACGACGGTACCACAACATCCAGACCAGAGCCAATATAGAAAGTTCATTTCCTACATTAACTCGGCCGGGGATCCGCGACCTCGGAGTGGCGTTACCCTGAAAACCAGTTTGCCAGCCACTCTGATGATTTAAAGACCAAAAAGGTCGTTAAATCAAAATCATTTTCATAGCGATAGTAATACATGAATAGGTACTTCATTATTTTTATCAATAAAGAAGAAAGAGACACACATTCAAGCATGCCTGCTTACTTACACAAAACATATTTGGCACAGATAGTAGGTATAATTCCTCTGAGGAACATCATTCTTTCAGGTGAGCCAGAACCAACTAGCGAATGTCCGCACCAGTTCGGTTTTTTCGCTGTGCCAGATGATGATTGCAGCACATATATCATGTGCCAAGATGGAAAAGCCAACATCATGAACTGTCCTCCTGGACTGGTATTTAACAACAAAGAAAGTGCATGTGACTGGCCCATAAATGTTCCATCATGCCAACCTAAAGGTTAGTAAATCACCTGCGTATGTAATTTCAGACAGTAATTTCAAATTAAAGGAAATTATAGAAAAAGCGTTATCCTCAAACAAAGTACTTTTTAAATAAAATAGAAGTCTGATAAAGTCTCATTCTTTGTAAATTATATATAGTTTTTGTCGCCATAATTTTTTATTGTATAACTTTTTATACAGCAATAACAGATTCTTTAATTTATCAATCAATCATTCTAACTCGTAGTCATGGCTGAGACCTTGGAAGACGTAGGCACAATTCGATGGCCTTAGTAGAGCCTCTCACGTAGTAGGTCTTAAATTGAATATGGACAAGACGAAAATTATGTCAAGTGTCCGTGTTTTACCCAATTCTCTGAACGGTGGAGACTTTACACTCGAAGTTGTTGACAATTATGTGTACCTGGGACAAACAAGTCCAATTATGAAGATCCAACTTCGAGAGGAAGATAAATTGTCGAATCCAACTAGGCTGGGCAGCCTTCGGGAAACCTCACGACATCTTTTCGTCCAAAATACCGTAGTGTCACGACTAAAGATCTTTGACCAGTGTGTGTTGCGTTGAGTGATGACGTATGGAACCGAGACGTGGTCCCTTACTGTGTACCTCATTAGGAGGTTCAAGGTCTCCCAAAGGTCAGTGAAGCGTGCTATGCTCGGAGTTTCACTACGTGATCGTATCAGAAATAAGGAGATCCTTAGAAGAACCAAAGAAGCCCGCAGAATTGCCAAACTTAAGTGGTAATAGGCGAGGCACATAGCTTGTAGAACTGATGGCCATTGGGACAGAAAAGTCCTCGAATGGCGACCACAACTGGAAAACGCAGTGCAGGCAGGCCTTGCACTCGGTAGTCCGACGATCTGGTGAAGGTGGCGGGAAGCAGCTGGATGCGGGCAGCTCAGGACTGACAGTATAATAGAACTGTTGTTTTTGATTTCCATAACGACACTATGTACTTTAGCCTCGTAACTTATATTGGGAATAATTTTATTTATTCTAAACGAAAGGTAGGTTTAACTATGATTCTCATAGACGTTAATAAAATCTGTGTCTTTCAGTGTTCCAAGGTTTCACTTGTCCAGTAGTATCTGCAGGCGAGGATGAGGATATCATTTATAAATTTAGGTATGTACTATGTTTCTTAAACAATTATTATTTAGTTGTCCATGAGATCTTACGGTAAACTAAAAGAATATAGGTACAACAATAAATTAAAACAAATGATAAGATTGTTATAGAAGTTTTTATAAAAAAATCATTTCAAAGAAACATGGCATTTTGAATGCAGAAAATAAAAGAATTACAAACAAAATGATGTTTAAAGCAAGAAGAAAACTTAGTTAATAGCATAAAAGAAGTAAATTGATGTTATCAAAAAGTAAGGAACTATTATTCCTAAACCACAAATTGCCTAAGATACTGACGACATTTCCGTGTTCAATGATAAAATTAATTATTATTAACTTTTGTGTCGCTCCGAGTAATTTAAGTTTACTGCCCTGGATTCAGAAAAAAACAGGTACTTTTTACCTTTATATTTCTGATAGAAAAGTATTTCAATAGTCTACCAAAATGTAAAATACTCAATAAGTAAAAGCGACGTGCATATAATTGTTCTGGAATACAGGATAAACCTGTATTTGGCAGCGCAAAACGAGACTTAATGACTGATGTATGAGTCATTTAGCCAAACGAGCGTGATAATACGATTATGAATCCTGTCATTTTTACTACCAAACGTTATTCTATGGCACAAATAGCCCTTTTAGTTGGCAGTTATTAATCCTCACCAAAGTAACCGTCGCCCTTATTGCCCATCGCATTACTAACACGGTTACAATATTAAATACATTGTACTTTAATGAATACCCTTAATTAGGTATTATGCGATGAGCTAAATTAGATAGTTTCGCCGTGACAATGCGACTGCCGTTTCATATATCATCGTTCGGAAACAGTAGTGAATAATACATTTTATCGGCCCTTATATGTATGATTTCTTTGTTAATAACTAATCAATAACAGGGGTTTGTTATCTTTAAGTTGTATTGGAAATATGAGTTTTTTAATGTTTTTACTACTGTTTCCGACTGATGTTTATGAACGCACAAATGATGGCCCATTAAGGACCAGAGAGCGCTCTCCAATCAGTGTCAAGAGGCTTAGGTAATTTAGACAGTAATTAATTTAAGAATAAGAAGATAATAAGAAACCAATAAAAAACCAATATATGCGCTTTAAAATGAAGCTTTTCCAACAGGCACGGTGACAGTTGCAAAGACTATGTGGCATGTCAACACGGCCGTCCACGACTTCTTAGCTGTGACATCGGTCTTGCTTTTGATGCAGAATCACAAGTCTGCGTCGATGCTGACTATGTGGATAACTGCAGAAATCATTAACATAATCACGCTTTATAAAATGTGAGAGTTGATACGACATCTTAAAATTGTATTTGTTTGTTTATACTTATTAATATTTATTGTAAGATATAACTATATTAAAAACTAAACATATAAAACGAGAACATCATGTATTCCTCCTCCTATTCCTCCTTCAATGTCACCTTCTCCCATACAAGCACTAAAAATCATGCAAAGGTATCATAGGAATAAGCCGAGCACATGTCAGGCATGTTTAATTGTTTAAAAACGCTGAGATTCTCACGTTCAGATCTAGCCTCAAATAAGGTTAAAGACATATTTATTTTAATACAGACTTGACAGTCACGAATAAAAATAAAATGAAACCCATCCAGCGCAATGTGATCACATTCTTTTCATCCTAGCTCTGCAGCATTCAAATAAATTCAAAATTCAAATTAGTTATCTCAACACGAATGTCTTTGACCAGTGTGGGTTGCCAATGACGGCACACGGAAGGGACGTAATCGCTAACTATGGCTCTCATAAAAAAGCTTCAGGTCACTCAGCGAGCAATGGTTGGCTTTTCTCTACGTAATAGAATCAGGAGTTCCGCGGGTAAACACTTCTCCTAAAACACGCGAAGGATTGCTCAACGTAAGTGACAGTATGTGGTGAGACACATAACAAAAGAACCGATGAGGAGGAAAGGCCTTCTAATGTAGTGGACTTAATGTTGTACAATGTGCAGTTTTATTTTTCTAGAAGTTTTTAAAACGACTGTCGGTCGAGCTTATTCAGCTGATCCTCAGTTACGTCCAGATAACAGACGTCGGCGTAGTCGAGAATGGGGAGCGGGATAGATTATTTTAGATTTAAAGGGAAGAAAGTATTGGAGTCGCTTAATTAAGGAGTAATGCAGACGTTTACTCACCTCACCTATGTGAGGAGACCATGACATAGAATTATCCATGAATAGCCGAAGATTTTTTAACCTTGTCGTTATATGCGATTGGAGTTTAGTCATGATCAAGGGGAGGTATAAGATTTCAATCAAGTGGGCTCCTAAGCCTGCAACTGCCAATTATTATAACCTGAGATTTAGAGGGATGCAGACAACGATTTAATTGATGCTAGGTCCCGATTTAATACATCAAACGCATCAGCAGTTTCAGATAGGGGTAAGTGTCTATAGAGTTGAAGGACATCAGCATAAAGGTGAAAAAAGGAACAGATAGCAGAGGAGATGTTATTACCTTGTGGTACAAGGTGCTAGATAACCAACCAAAAACTATTATTTTGCATTAGCGTGAAGTTAGTGGATACAAATTAAGGATTCTATTAGTTTTGTTATAAAGATATTAACACGTTACGACGCGGTACTCCAGTCCACTATGACACTAACAATCTTCATACAAATGTTTCGTACACCTATACCCGTACTGTTTTTCACAGTATTTTAGTGTACACGTGTTTTTGACACTAGGAACACAAGCCTCCTTTACCGAATGACAGTAAGACTGCTCTCTATGACACTCTAATTTAAAATCGACGGTTGTTGCCGTAGTAATTTTTAGATTAATTTTCGTGAAAACGGCGATATCCGTACTGTCATAATATGAATTCCACCTTTACTTTATATGCCGTTACCGCGGCGTAACGTGTTAAGATTTAAAATCACTTTGACGGCTTGCTAATGTAGTACGACATTTAGGTAAATTTATTACATTTTTGGACCTTCGTTGCGAAGAATACTTGGATTTATTAAAAGATGTATGCTGGTGCTGCCAGACATACGCAATATATATAATTGATGCATTGTAAGTACAGAACACTTTTTGTACAATTCTACAGTCGGACACCTGTAAGGACTAAAAGTCATAGTTTTTAGAAGTGATCGTTGGGCCCTTTCAGTTTAGATCATATGAGTCTTGCAGGCACCTCCCCAGATAACCACACAGTAGCTTAAAAAAGATTGCACAAGTGAGATGTACACTTTACGGAGAAGATCCAAATCAGCTACATATCTAAGCTTCTTAAAGATCCAAACTTGTCATCGAGTTCGTGATGTTAATAATTGTATATGCGGTTTTCAATTTAAGTTTTCATCCACCAAAAGACCTAGACACCTTACTAAAGTAGATTGAACTATAGTAGGACAAGAGCAACCTCCATCTTTTTTCGTGTCACATATATGTGCCCTGATTTCTAGATGAGGTAACTGTAACCTACTGGATGTTAATTGCAAAAAAGTTGTTTTTGAGAAATTTAGGGTTAATAAGTTTCGATAAAGCCATTTAGTAATTTTTTGAAACCCCTTCTCAGCTCTGCACTGAACCTCATCCCATGTCACGTCATGAAAAATAAGTGCAGTATCATCTGCATAAGTGAAAATTTTGCCAGAATCAAGGGGCATCTGACACAGGTCATTTATATAGTATATTATTATGAAAAATAAACTAGGGCCAAGGATACTCCCTTGTGGAACTCCAAAGGTTACATGTTCTATGTCACTGATATATTTACCGATCTTGACCTGCTGAACTCGATCGCTCAGGAAACTTGAGATATGAGACAAGGCAGTATCTCTAATTCCAATCCTTCCTAGCTTATTCACGAGAGTAGGAATCGAGACAGTATCAAATGCTTTAGCGAGATCTAGGAAAATACATTTTCTGCCTTGAATCTAAGTTTTGGACAACATAACAATAAAAACGAGAGTCACTTACTATCACTACAAGCTCAGAAACTTTGTGATGTTGTTATTGAATCTGTTGAACAAATAAGGGACCTTGGTGTTGAATTAGACAGGATAATACATTTGGATGTCCGAGTGGAAAATATTATAAGAAAAGCGCACAAAATGTATGAACCTGTCCATGTTTATTTAAGTCGTCGATTAGTTTACAGCACCCCTTCTATAAAAATAAGTTTCTGCACTGTCTTGTCAAAAGCGATTCTAAAAATGATATCTAAATATCTTATAAATGATAAATTATTAACGGTATATAATCTATTAACCCTAAAATCAAGACGTCACAAACTTGGAATAATATTTCTTAATTTATGTTAGTGACTTGTGTGATGATGATGAAAATAGCGTTATTCAAATGCACTTAAAAATAAGTTGTATTAAATCTTCCACCGTTTTTATCTACCACCCATTCAGGACATCTTTTAACTGACAAGAAGAATGAAGAAGGCGCAAGAAACTCGTCAGCTTAAAGAGGAGCAACGACATTCACAATATTATACATCGCCACTATACAAAATTAACAATAAAAAACAGTTAGTCTGTTATGACAATTATATTAGTATTATGGTTTCATTACATGGTTGATTACAATACAACAAAGTCAACAAGTATTTGTTTAAGTAAGTATACTTAAACATTGCAATAATATACAGAGAAAAATGGCAAATTTAAGAAAGCAACAAAGATATAATATGTTAAGTATATGTCAATAGTACTGAAGATTAAAGCAACAACAACAACCAATCTCTCAAAGCAGCAGCCGTTCATGAGCATGACGCATGATGCAGCCATCACTTCGCTCAAGCATATCTTAGGGAAAGTAACAACCCGCATCACATGCCCCTACCCAAAAGATATTTTACGAGAGCATACCATACTCCAACTACCGATAATAAATTAGTGTTAAAAATAATAAATGCTAATAGCTGTATGACACAACCTGTAATAAATAGTTATATTGAAACGATACATATTACTTCCAGCGCTATTACTTCCATGCATCGCGATTTATTAAATAGTCGTTGACCTTGTAATAATCTTTATACATGAGCTTATTTTTCACAGACGTTTTAATTTTTTGCAAAGGTAAATCAACTAGACTTTGCGGAACTTTGTTAGACAGTGCTATACCTTTCCCCAAGAATAAGCCTCCTGCCTTTTGAATTTAACACTTGGTGACGTGTGGGTGTGACAATGACATTATTATTTCTTAATAATATAGTTTAATTTATTACTGTAAACACTGTTATTACCCAAATTAAACGATGTTTACTGGATATTAGAATGTAGGTCCAGTATTATTTGCTGGATTATTGTCAGTACGTGAAACAAAGAAGCGTGTGGAACCTTTTCGCTTTCTCTCAATAACTCGGCGGTAATTTCCACAAATCCCTATAGATGTCTTTACTGATCGCTCATACATCATTCATAAATCACCATCACTAATAATCATTCATCATCATCATCAAATTAAGAAATGACGAGAGACGAGGCGGTATGGGTCTTGTACACTTTGCCTTTTTTTATATAAAGCTTTAAATGTGTGCAAGTATGAACACGGAATGCAGAACTTGACTGTTCAACGCTGACTGTTAAGAAAATTTATAACTTTTTACAGTAGGTAAATAGTGTGTCCTTATTTTGCCAATAGCAAATGAAAAGGTACAATTTACTTTTACATTTAATTTGTCGCCATAAAATCAAGCTTATTTTAAAAAAATAATATCTCTTACATTCACACCAATTAGCCCAGCACAAAGTATGTCATGGATACTAGGGTATCAGATAGACATATGATACATAAATGAGTAATACAGGACCTTAGGTGCGAAAGGCAGGATCGCTACCGTATAACTGCGATCAAAAGAATCAAAAGTTAGCTATCTATTACATAGGAATATATATCAACACAGTTAAACAAAAGGGATACATAAGAAATCATCGTGTTTTTTTACATAAAACCACTATATAGTCAAAATAAGTCCTTATTAAAAAAGTCATTTAATATACTTCATAGCACTGTAAAATCAGAGGCCATAATATTTCTTGTAATATTTTGTACTGGTAACTTTTGTTACTTATAATAAGTATGTTTTCATATCACTATTATTATGAAGAATACTGATTTGCAATTGGTTATTCTTTAAAAATTCCAACGATCGTCCAATCATAAAGATTTATTAGTACAACTTCAAAAAGTCGTAAAGAAAGAAAGAGAACAGTGTTCTTTTTTTCTGCGAAACAAGCGCGCTTTTTGAGCCAATTTTTAATTCAAATTTGAATTTAATCAAACTTTCATACTAAGAAGTTATTGTTTTAACATAAGCTAAAAATCTTACAATTTAGATTTTATTACGGGTGTGAAATAGAAAGACATAGTGTGAATTATACGTACTTATTGACGAGGCAGACAGCAGCGGTGGCACATTCCACTGGCGCAGCCCTGACGGACATCGCCCCAGATCGAACGATTATATCGCACCCTACGACCGTAGCCCCCTAGTTACATATTTAAAAAAGCATGTTCTAAATTCAAATAACACGTACCTATTTGTCAACATCATTATTTGGGAGAAGGAAGATCAATTCTGTATTAGTAAAATGGAGGATTCTTTCATTATTACCAATTTCCATTCCCTCTGTCGTCTGTGTCTCAACAAAAGCACGTTTGCAGTGTCGCTATTTGGGGCTGCACCAGACGATGAAACCAATGTTTCTCTAACCTCCAAAATCGCTGAATGTTTTGAATTGCAGGTAAATATTGAAGGTTTTTCATAATTTACTTTGTAATGTACTAATTTAGATCTTGTTCGTTAACCTACCCTTGATATATTTTCCAGTTTAAAGAGTATTTAGTATTAGGTATTTTCCATATAATAATGTACATTTATTTATTTACAGGTGGATCCTAATGATGGTCTTCCAAGTAGAATATGTTACAAGTGTTTATTCAAATTAGATAAATGCTGCAAATTCAAAATACAGTGCATACAAAATGAGACAAGATTAAGACAAATTACTTCCCGTTCAGGTGAGATGGACAACTCTAATTCATCAGAAGTAAGCAGCTTTAACTATGCTAACAACACTCAAGATTCCCAAAAACCGAAACCTGAAGATTTTATTGTAGAAGACAGTGTTGTAATGGTTGTTGATCCCAGTCTTGATTATGATTCTTCAGAGGAGTCTGAGACTACAGAACAGACTGAAAATGAACCTGCTGAGCGAGTGAATACTCCGGATGGAGAGCCAGTATCAGAATCATTTTTCAGAAATGTATTTCTGTGTCAATATTGTGACCAGGCATTCATCTCCCAAGATAAGTGTAGTGAACATGAAGAAAGTTACCATGATCGCAACTTGCCATACAAGTGTGTAGAGTGCAGTTTAGTATTTGCTGAAAGAACTCAATATGTGCAACATACGAAACAAGTTCACGGTAATGACAAGCCTTACCATTGCACAGAGTGTGATAAATGTTTCGGTCGACGGTCAGACTTAAGAAAACACTCTATTGTACATACTGGAATAAAACCTTATCAGTGTCATTTTTGCTTGAAAAGTTTTTCGCGTAATACCAATTTGAGTAAACATCTTAGAATCCATGCTGGCCATAAGCCACATGTTTGTCCTCTTTGTCCTAGAAGTTTTGTGGCGAAAGGCGATCTTCAGAGGCATGTACTTGTCCATTCGGGCATGAAACCTTACGCTTGTAAAAAGTGTCCACTATCATTTGGTAGAAGAGACAAGTTAATAAAACATGAACTTAGACATGGCCCTGTAAATATAAAAGCTAAAACTGAATTTGAAAGTGATGATACTCATGATATGGTAGTAAATGTTAATCCTTTTAGTAATCTAATGACTTCTCCTATGCAAGTTAATGCTGATACATCTAATGCTGACTATGAACTACCCAGAGTTCCAGATCACATTTCAGGAGAAAGCAGTTTTGTCAATCAAGTTAGAAACCAGAATAAACCGAAAAACCCATCCACTTCAGGTAAGCATATGCAAACCTCTCCTACCAAATCAAAAGTATTAGCTAAAAACAGACCTAAAAATATAAAATGTCACCAGTGTCCCAAGAGGTTTTCTTCTTTAGATGCATATAAAACTCATGTATCCATTGCTCATATTGGGTCAAGAGTATTTCAATGCAAAATTTGTTTTAAAAAATTTTCAAGGAAAAGAGAATTGGATCGACATGCTGCTCTACACACAGGTATGAAACCTTTTTCCTGCAATCAGTGTGATAAAAAGTTTACAAGGAAGGATAAATTAGATAAGCATGAACAAACTCATGAATGCTTAGTTGTGAATATGCCTTGTACAGAATGTGGTGCCACTTTTGAGAAAAAAGCAGATTTAGTAGCGCACATTAAATCACATTTTAGTGATAACTATGATGATAAGAGTTCAGAGACTGAGATTAAAAAAGAAGAAGAACCTGATTTTCCGCTGGATGATAATTTCTATGATTTAGGTACTTGAAATTCGGCCTTTGGCCTATAACAAACATCTTGTGATTTGTTAACACATGATTGACAGCATTGTTCCTCACATTGTACTTAAATTGATATTTAAGTTTTACTAAGGCAAGTTCTGTTACTTTTAATAAATAGATCAAGTAAGACAATAATAGAAATTGTTTTCTCTCAAATATTTAGTTTTGTATGACAATGCCTAATAATTAGCCAAATTATAGTGCAGACAGCAGCACATCAAACTACCAAAAAGTTCTAAATCTTCTCAATTTACTCACATTAACCTGGATCAAGGAAACTCAGTTACTATTGAGATAGTAAGAATTGCGAAAGGTCGTGGGTTCGAATCCCATCTGAGGGCTCGGAGGCCTGGTTGTTTTTTACACACGTATTTTATATCTTATAGTAAGAATATGTTTACGGATCATGTTTACATAACAAAGAATTACTAAGAATGTAACTATATTGTAAATATTTTTAAATTGAAAGCAATAATTAGCAGATCATTCAATATAGTTGATATATATCTTTAATTCATCTCAGAAAATATTTAAAAAACCTATGTATACTTTCCAGCATTTAAAGTGTGCTTGTGTTATCTATAGCACTTGTGGTCTTATCTAATAGTTTCCTGAGTATGTTAATGTTCTATGTTGCTTAAAGCACAAATACCTTGTTTCTAATTGAGTGTTGTATCAAGTCCATTTGGAGATTCTCTTACTACCTATAAAATATCCAAAGCCAAGTAGAATAGTTAGAATTTAAGTATCATTTATTTAAAGAATTCACATGTGAAAAAAAGATTTTGATTGATTATTTATGAAAGATCACAATAATTATTTAATAAGGTATGTAATACCTGTTTTATCACAAATAGTTTTCGTCTATGAGTATAGTGTAAGTTTCTTGCTTTAATTAGCACCTATTTAAAAACAGTTAAATCATTGTTGTTGATATTAATATAGAAAACATATAGAAAAATTTGAACAATATTCTGTATGAGAAATAAATCTTGTCGTATTGACTATGTTTCAATGTATTTTCATATCCAATTTAATAATATAACAAACTTGCTTAAGTACAAAAAGTATTTCTAGTAAAAATAATATTATTGACAATTTAAATGTGCCAAATTAAACCTCCTGTGACGAAGAAACAGGGTTTGAACCTGGTAGGAACATATCTCTGTATGGTGAGCATATGCATTTGTTTGAAAACCTGACTGTCTAATTTCTTTTTTTAAGTACCTATTTTTATGTTATTACCCATCATCATTTATCCTTAGCTTTGCTTAGTTTGGGACTAATTTATTGCGACTTGTCCGAAATCTATTTATACATTAGGTATCAATAGTTTAAATAAAACAAGTGGGTACTTATAAATAAATTTGTAATCTAATTTAAAAATTATCCTGCCAAAGGATTTGCGTGTATAGTAACTGATGTTATTCTGGCTTCTGTGAGTGGTCTGAATGTTTTAGGATTAACTTGCATTTTTTCTAAATCATCAAGGGCTTCGAATCCATCTATTATCCTGAAACACAGATAACAGTTACTAATAAATATTAGTTTAAAACAGGATTATTAATCTCATAATGTTTTGACAGGTGATTAGTGTTGCTAGAAAATCAAGTGTCGATAGTATTGTAGGGCCTCAAATCACTTATACTAGGTACCAAATCCATGCGAATCGGGATTCATATGATGCACTTAACTGGCAATATTATTAGGCAAGAATGTAATAACTATATGTGGGATTAGTGTAAGCAATAGCAAGATTCAGTATCTTAATAATATTTACAGTACCAAATCTAGCTTTGTTAGAGAAAAGAATTAGTTGGCTGATTATATCAGCAGAAACAATTCTGCCTGCCACACTAGCGATTTTGGGGATGGTTCTGGATTCCTGGATTGGTGTTTCCAAGTTATGATTGTTAAAATTATACTCGTTTATATATTATTCATTTTATGTTATTTAAAGTACAAGTCCTGGGTACTTGATACCAAATGGTTTTACCAAAATTAATTTAATTTTGGCAAACAAAACTCATGAGGTTTACTCAAGTATTGCCTTGTCCTGAGACTACAATAACATTTTAATCCAAAAAAACAAAACCCCACTGCCTGTTAAGACTGCAATGAAAACTTATTGAAAAAAAAGTACCACCCTGATGCTAGTTATTTCAATATCTTTATTAGACCCTTATTTATGAAATATTAAAAAGATGAAATAAAAATATTTTTTTAGCTTAAATGTTATTAGGCTTACACAATGAAATCTAACTCAAATTAATAAAATAAATCTTTATATATATAATTCTTCTGTGAGTGTGTATGTCACTGAACTCCTCCTAAACGGCTGGACCGATTTGAATGATTTTTTTTTGTGTGTGTTCAAGGGGATCTGAGAATGGTTAAGATTCACAAATCAGTCCGGCAGATGACGCTGCAGTCGGCACAGCAACGCGTGGCCGGGTCAACTAGTCTTATATAAGTTATTATACAGCGCCAGAACAAAGCTTAGCATACAGACTGGTTGTGTAATGTGAATCCATATGTGGCCCTGTGTATTTAGGACAAATTTGAATGGTATTTACACTTGTCTCTATAACTTTCTCATCCATATATGGCTTGGTTTAGGGTAAGGGTTTAAGATGTCTATTCAATCAATTCAATTTATTTATATTGTTAGTTGTTGACTTCTGTGAGCATCACTAGGCTCATGGAACACAGTCAGTCAATGCAGTCTCAATAAAATCTTATTAAATTTTGGTAATGTAGAATTTAATGCTTACAACTCAATAACAAAAACTAGTAGAAATATTATGTTTCCAGTTGCCAAAAAGAATAATCAAAATCTGATTTAGGATTTTTAGCAACCTTACTATAACATAAACTGTAATGGAATTCCAACATAAGAGATTCTTTTATAGTTCAAGGCTACTGCTTCAGGTTATAAAACGTTTATTATTATACTTGTTAGGTTTTTTTATCATATTTTATACAATATGGAAAATATGATTTATTTGTTTTACTTGACCAATAATGTTGACTCCCTATTAAAATACAAGTGCTATACTACAATATATACCACAAACAAAAAAATACTGGGTTCAGTCTCTTCAATTCACAAACTAATTGATCAAAGCCCATTGCTACCTCAGTATGGCATCATAATTTCACAAAATGACATTAACACCTGTCAAAAACGTAATAGATTAAAATATCCACGTATTTAAATTGTAGTTATTAACTTCACTTTACCTTCCAAATATAGTATATTTGAGATCCAAATGAGGTTGTTCACCATAGGTGAAGAAGAATTGGCTGCCATTAGTATTTGGCCCATTGTTAGCCATACTAACCATTCCCCTTGTGCTATGCTGTGACAAGAAATATATAAAATATAAGATAACAAAATAGTGCATTGATATTATATATTAGATTTATAAAGGTACTCAGCAGTTTTAATATATCATAAGCGGTCAAAACAACAAAGGATATATAACTACATTGTGTAATTTCATATCTAAAGCTATTACCTTTAACTCTTCTTTGAATTCGTCTTCGAATTTCCTTCCCCAAATTGACGTACCTCCTTTACCAGTGCCTGTAGGATCTCCTGTTTGCACTATAAAACCCTGAAAATAACATCTTCACTTGTAACATAACCTCAAATGGAACATACTTTTATATTTAATTTAAAAAACGTAAAGATGTTAATGAATTGTGTTTTTAAAGTACCTTTATATTTCTATGAAATAAACAGCCGTTATAATAATCACTAGCACACAATGCTAAGAAATTTTCACAGGCTTTGGGGCATTGTTCACAGAATAATTCGATTTTTATGTCACCCACATCAGTATGTAATGTAACAGCCATTTTGATATTTAATAAAGCTAAGGAACCTTTATTAAGCTAATACAAAAGTACTTAATACAACTTAAGAAAAATAATAACACGATTGTTTTGATTCATTTAACAGACATTTCAACTGAACCAAAAAACAGCTTTTTTTCTTTGTTTAGTTTTCCCATAAGGGCAGACAAAGAGTACAAAGCCCGTACAGCGTAACCTTCAGTTATTATTTTCTTCGTTAGATGATTATGAGACCCGATCTATGAATGATATATATATATATATATATATATATTCAATGAATGATAAATTTTAACAAGAAAAAACTGGTTGGTTGCCTGTAAAGTCGGTATACGGGCGAAAGTTTTACGTGACAACGACTTTGAGTGGTAAAATAATTTTAATGTGAATATTCATTCGTATAGTAGGAAGAAGGATGAAATAATAGTAACAATTTAAAACATTTATTTATACAAAGAATTATATTTAAAACATTAATTTATAGGCACGCGTCCCTTCCACTTTTTATGTCTGTCTCTCTCGCTCTTAGACGGGCTAACCATGCCCGAGTGGAAGGGACGCGTGCCTCTCACTCGCTCTCATTGTAAGCGCATAACGTGAGCGGAGCGTAACGCAGTTTCTTGAAGTGTCACCCGGCAAACCAATTTATAAGACGTTGTCACGTCAAAACAAAACCACCAAAGAGACTTCTCGCTCCTGCGAAAATATCCGCATTTTTTGATGGGTTATTGGATTCCACAAAACAAGGCAAAGCGAACAAAGCTCATACAGCCTAGTCTTTTGTAATTTATTATCTGAATCCTCAGAGTAAACAGGACTGGAGTAGCCTTTGCCTAACATTACCCCTCTGCCAAATGCACAAGCATCGGAATCCTGTGCGTTATATAAAACTAGTTGAGCCGCCATTTTAAAACCATAATAATCAGAACGTCTTACCGTGCAGAGCTCCCACGAAAATGCCTGCCTGTGCTGTTTTCTACTGTAAAAAAAATCGAAAATATCTAGTATGCAAAAAGATGGCGTCACCTTTCATTTGTAAGTATAATTTTTAGGATTTGATTATTATTTAATTCATAATTTCATGTTTTAGCAGACTACAATTTCAAATTTCGCGCTCAAAGTTCGTTTGATGACGTCACGGCCGCACTCCCCACGAGACTACCTAGGGTTGACCATTATCGCATTTCAATTAATTAAGACAAAAATTAGAAAAAGTTTGTTGGTAATAAATACCTGTAATTTAGTATTTATTAATTACCAATTATAAATTCGTTTTAACAATGTACGTTGCGTGTTTATTTTTAGTTTAGTATTAAGTACATACCTACACTTTTGCGGCTGCTTGAAGCCTATTCTTTGCCACACAACATGGAAATATAAAATAATAAATTAAAATAATAATCAAACTATTTGCCCTTCTATTCATGCTGGGCGGCGCTCCTAAACATTAGGAGTATTTATGCTGTATATACTTACAGTGTCCCTGACTTCATAAAAAAGTACGATTAAAAGGGTACCATCGCCTAACCAGCACACCCGATCATTTCCGAGAAACCAAAATTTTTTTCGAGCCACTGGATAAATTGTTTTTATTTTGTAATCAGCAACCCTTATTAATTTGTACAATATTTATTTGCACAATAGTGATGTCAACTTCATCGATATTGTGATTTTACGAGTGAGTAATGAATGAATGAATGAATGCAAGTAACATACTTAAAGTGAAAATATGCATTTTTAATTTAAATCTATATGTCGCAGGGAAATTGTATAATTCCGCAGTTTACATTCGGCGTCATAAGTTAAAAAAAGACATACCCTATTCTTAGTTCTTTTTCTTAACGATAATAAAACACAGCTTAGATAAATTACAGTTTGTTTCAGTAATTATTACCAGGTATTTTGAACTGATGACGCCGTATGTAAAGTGCGGAATTATACTATTTACCTGCGATATTATACATACGAGAATAAAACTGTAAAGATATAGAATAAAACAGGTCAAGTCCACCTTAAAGCAAATGGCTAGTAATGAGAGTAGAGGAAGCGAAATCACTAATTTTTGAACATTTTGTCTGTCTGTATGTATGTTTGAGCACGCATCACGCAAAAACTACGCGACGGATTTTGATGACATTTTAGTATGGTAATAGCTAAATGTCATCGTCAACATTTAAGTTAAGTTTTTTTATTAATATTGTAGCATTTATAGCTCCTTTTAAACACCGGCTTGTCCAACTGCAATACTTCAAGATAAGAGTAAGGTATGTGGTGCCAAAAGTCCTTTGTACATAAATGAAAGCTATTGGAAGATAGTATTGCAGTATTAAAATTAGAAATGATCGGTATGTGTAGTTCAGGCAAATATACTCTGCCCCTAGGCGGTATACCAATTGTTGGTATTTATACTTTAAGCTTTGACATGCCCGGAAACATCTAATTTTTCATATTCAGTTTTCCTAAAGAAAACAGCATACGAAAAAAATGGATTCATGCTTGTAATAGGTAATAGGGCATCTTGGGCATCTCCAAGAACAAGTACTATATGTTCCATACATTTTGAGCCGTCTCAGTTTCAAAAATTATCTAACAATAGAAGAAGATTAGTTGCCCATGCTGTGCCAACGTTATTCTTGAATGATCCTCTTAGTTTATTATATAACTAGTTATGTTTCAAATAGATATTAACATGTTATATTATAACAGTTTTAGTTTATTACATTTAAATGTATTAATTTTAGGTTAAAGAATAAGTTGAAAAGGAAATACCTGCAAAAGGTGATGTAAGCAAATCGCAAAAAAATACAAATAAAAAATCGGTCAAAGTAAAAATCCGAGAAAACAATATCATCATTAATTTAATTTAATTTTTAATACATAATGTAGGAATACTAACGCTTATAATTAAAGTTAATACATTCATTCATTGAACGAAACTGATTTATCGATATCGATATTCTCGTGCTATGTCATGTCACTTCTCACACAATGACATTCGTGTGTTTGAATAGAACGTTAACACACTATTTTAAGCACGTGTGCGTGTATTTTAAATATGTTTGTCGTATTATGCATGTGTGCGTTTGTAAACACGCAAAGAGTTTTTGTTCCTGTGTGCTGGCATTGAATGTAGTAGTAACCTCACCCCCCGCAAAAAATGGCAGAAAAATATGTACGAGAAATTGACTAATGGCTACTCCAGTCCTGTTTACTCTGAGTCTGAATCCAATCATATTCATGATTAATGGTCATATTTATAATTTTTATATATTTTATGCATTTTCAATGCGATCTTATAAGATAAATTATTATAATAGAAAAATACTAGAAAAAATCGACTCGGGTCACAAGTGAATCTCAGGCGGGAAAGTGAATCTCAATTGGGAGAGCATTGGACCGGATTTCCAAAGGTTGCGGGTTCGTTTCCCGCCTGAGATTCACTTGTGACCCGAGTCGATTTTTTCTAGTATTTTTCTATTATAATAATTAATGGTCATCTTAACACAATGCTTTGCTTTATATTGCTTGATATAGTGATTCTATGCTGTGGCTTATTGGTGGAAATGTTGCAGCGCACCTTGCCTGTCGACGTATTGGGCGTTGAGGTGTTATGCTTTTTATAATCATGATTAGTAATGCGAAATCTGCAACGTTCTAAAATCGGTCTTTAAGAAATATAAGCAGATTATTGATTTTATTTACTTATTTAAGGCACAATTACAAGATACAAACTAAGACAAGAAAACAATTACAGCAAATAAATATGTAACATTAATTTAAATATATCAAGTATCTCTGAATCATTAGATAATCTATTCTTTTTTGAAGTGATGCCACGAATAAATCGCTTCTGTACTGCCACGATCCTATCAATGTGATTCGAATAATACGGTACCCATACAACACGCATAGAACATTATCCCAGTACGAGTTTGTTTGAAAAGCTTTGAAATGCGATATATGAAAACCACACTTCCAGGTCACAAAACGTGATTCAACGAGATTCCGTGTACCGAATAAGATGATTTGATGTGATTTTTTCCTTGTAAAAGTGATGAACTTGCATTTTTCTACATTAAGGGACATACTTTTTCACACCAGCGTGTCAAAGAATCAATATCACACTGCAATGCAACGCAGTCATCCATTTATTTTATTTTAAAATGATTTTGATATTATCTGCAAAAGCTAAACACTTACATTTGAGCCTATCAAGAAGTTCGTTAATGAAAATCAGAAAAAGTAAAGGACCTCGGTTTGAACCCTGTGATACTCCGGAATACGCAATAAATGAAAGTGATTCGTAGCCATTCAGCGCTACAATCTGTGTGCGATTCAACAAATAAGACCTTGATTAACTCAAGAGAGAA
This sequence comes from Calamotropha paludella, assembly GCA_927399485.1. NCBI lineage: Eukaryota > Metazoa > Arthropoda > Insecta > Lepidoptera > Crambidae > Calamotropha > Calamotropha paludella. Next base: position 21,079,030 of record OV656805.1, on the reverse strand, counting down.
CGATATTTACCAGAATGCTCAGCCTTAAAACAAAGAATCGAGTGATCAACGTGATGGAATGCCTCGGTGTATCGATGTATATTGAATCTACTCGACCTCGTATTCAAAAAGGAGGAGGTTCTCAAATCGACTGTATTTTCAATTCGAATGTCCGTCACTTGAGGGCTGATTTTCAATATCCTTATTGTAATCGCAAGAGTATCTATGGTCCCATAGAAAAATTTTCATGAACTAATCACGGACTTCGGATATGTGGAACGAAATTCTCCGTTGGATTATAGCAAAACAGTTGCAATAAGTGGTATTGTTTTGTATATATATGTAGTCGATGGCTAACCACCGATAAGAAAGAGAAAGGGTTAGTTCGACCACCCGTCCTATCACTTTAAAAAAATAAATACTTATTAATTAAAAGAGCTTCTCATAAGGATTTCAAATATTGCGTACCTTGAGTAGTAAAAGAAAACGAAAACCGACTTTAATGCAAAAAACTAAAAAATAGAAAATAATATTTTAATTACTTTAAACAAAGGGTGAAGTTACAGGTATAAAAATACATTTATATTTTGTAATTAGTTAGATATAACTAAAAAATAATTAAAAATAACCCATAAGGGTGCCAGCCAAACAGAACAGTTTAATATTAACCCTGCTTTTGCAACAAATTTTGCCGCCGGCACAGACTCTATTATCTGTTATATCTAAATAACTATTTATAAAATATAACAGAGAATAAGCACCTTCTGGGTTAGCTCGTTCCAACGTGATCCTGGGGTTAAGCCCCAGGACTTGTTTGGGAATTCAAAATAATAATAAAAAAAATCATCCTTTGTTTTTATTGATGATCCTTGTGATTACGACGTATTAATTTTCTGTGAAACTAGGTTTAATTAGTTGCATTTTTAGCTCACAGTTACTTGATAATGAATATATATTTTAAAGGCGCGATAGGGAGAATATTCGAAAATAATAACAAATTATAAAATATAAAAAATTACGAGATTCAATACTCTTCTGATTCAATACTTTTAGAAAATGAAAATGATCAGAGATCGATTTCAGCAAATAATGCCCAAAAAGTACATCTTTTTTTGTAATATTATGAAAGTTTAGGCTGTCGTGCAATTTTTAAAGTTAGTCAGAAGATAAGGAAGATTTTTAAAACACATTTTTGAAGTTGAAAATTTCATTCTGTCCTGCTTGTTCCCAATCTTTTTACTATTGATCATTTTTTTTTTTGCATTTTGTATCACAGTTAGGAAGGAGATTATTTTACTCATTTAACTACAAGCAATAGGCATTGTATTAAAAAAACTACTAAGAAAAGTTGAAGTAAGAACAAAAATGTGGAAAAAGCTCGAAGAAATTTTTTTTCTCATCTTTAAAAATTATGAGCTTTTCAGAGCAAAAAACGTGATCCTTTAATTTTAAGTCGTCAAAGAGATTTCATTCAAGTTCTGAAAACCCATCTTTAACTTTCTGTGCAATCATTGGTGAGATATCGATAATCAAAAACAAAAGGATCCTTTTCCATTTGAAGACCGATATGTCGGCGAGAAGTGGACGTATCAAGGTCTAGAAAAAAAAAAAGCTAAATGAACAAAGTATCCGACCCTTATAGTGGTTAAGCAAAAAAAATATTTCCACGCCCGTAGAACAAAAAATAAAACTGAAATAATTTTTGAAAATTTTTTGTTGCTGGTTTTTCTAAGATTTCTCAAAACCCGCGGAGACTGAAAAACTTTAAAGTTCTAATCCAAAAACTAGACACTTGGAGCTTCAATTTCCTTTTTTTGATTTCCTGTACGACCATTTCTCTCGAAGTTACGGCCTGTTGAAAATTGCCCAAAAAGGCCATAGGACGATAAGAATACCGAATCGGCCCCAGAGAGGTATCTGGCTCATAATTTTAGGAAATGTTGGTACTCATAAGATACGTCGATGCTGAAAGTTTCAGCTTTTTATCTATTACTGTTTCTGAATAAATCTAAAAATACTGAATTTCAGTAAAAAAATTCATTCTCAGCACCATGTGAATCGATTGATCTAAATACAGGATATGTTTTGGGGCATGGTGGTAGCTTCTAAGAAAAAAAATATAAGCAATATCTGTTCATAAGAACCTATAAAAAAACGAGGTTATTTTCTTGATTTTAATTTTTAATCATGTTACGGGAACGCTAAAAATATGAATCTATTTTTTTTTAATTCCTCATTCAATTTTCGATGAAACTGTGATCTTGGGATTTTTTTTAAAACGTTACGCCATATTGAAAAAAAATAAAAACCGATTAGCTGCTCAAAAATTGATTTCTTATTATGATTTAACTCTTGCAATGATAAAATACAGAACGTTTGCAATTATTGTACTAGTGAAAACAACAGAATAAATTATGAACACTCATATAAAAATATTGTTTCTCTTTTCAATAACTTTAATATTAATATTTAATTATAAACTATTCAAATGTATCAATTATATTAATGTGTTAATAATAAAATCTTCTTATGAATTTGTGACTAGTCCTCGTCGCTATCTTCATCAATCACAGTGGGGATATTGTCTTAATTGAATAAAGTATTAAGTATTGCTGCTGGTTTGGGGATTTTAGCCAAATATCGTCCATGCGCCAGGTAAAAAATTATTGCAGCTTAGTGTGAACAACAACCAATTGTCCTTAATCCACAACAGTATTTGTGAGTTGCAACAGTTCTTTTAATTTGAACTTCAATACATTCTTCTGTATCATAATCACATACAACCTCTAAATTAAATGATGAATAATCAGTACTTGATTGAGATTCAACAATTCACTTGTATCTGAAGGTAATTCATTCTCCAACGATGTATCCTGATCCTCGTCGTCAAGTTTCGTTTTCTTATATTTTTTGATCGACAATTATTCCACAAAACATCACCAACTACAATTGGATGATCAAAGATCGTTGAAAAGTCTTCAGCATCTTCATCAGATTATATATATTTTGGAGTACCTCGCGTTTGTTTAATGAATTTTGAACAAATACAGCACTTTGGATTATATGTTTTAGATGACGACATATTTTCACTTATATAATTATATAATTAGATAAAATTAATTATTAAAAACAGAAAAAGTACGACCAATACTTGTTTAGAATATCAACAAATAATTTTAAGGTTATCTACAAATCTGGCGGGTTTTCATGAAAATAGAAAACAGTGTCACCAGTTTTGAATTACAGTGCCATCTTATGGGTGCTGAATTAACTAATAATTGAGCGGGAAAGTTTAAATTCCCTAAAACGTAGTTGAATTATATAAACAATATTGTTTTGTACTGATTTAATAATTATAGTGATAAATAAAGTTTATAATAATGATTAGAGTTCATTATATGAAGAACGATCTGAACGACCTGGTGGTGGATGCTGTCCGTACGGTAGGGTCAAAATATTTCAAAACCCACCGTCCCAAATTGAAGAAACTCTCCGCACATACACTCGAACTCATGGATAAGAGACATGAAATGAGATTGCAAGACTCAGCGGATGCCCTACGTTATAGACAGCTTAATAGACAGATCTCGAAGTCGCTGACGAGCGACCTTCGCCAATTTAATACCGAGCGTGTTAAAGAGGCCATAGAGCGGAACAAAGGCTCCAAAGTGTTCGCTAGCGATCTGTCTATTGGGCAAAGTCAACTGACGAGGCTGAAAACTGAGAAGGGCAGTATCATATCATCGACTCCTGAAATCCTGAGAGAGATTGAGGTTTCTATAGGCAGCTGTATTCCAGTATTACACCAGGCCAAAGCAAAGCTCGAGATCCTAGAGCCAAGCTTACCCGACACTATACCGAAGATATCCCTGACGTCAGCCTGTACGATATTAGAATGGCCCTCAAACAGCTAAAGAACAACGAGGCGGCGGGAGATGACGGAATTACAACAGAGCTTCTGAGAGCGGGCGGCACGTGGTACTTAAAGTCCTCCAGAAGCTCTTCAATTCTGTTATCGTCCAGGGCAAAACGCAGAAGGCAAGGAGCAGAAGCGAGGCGACTTCCAACCTCCCGAACAAGCCGGTTTCCGAAAAGGCTTTAGCACCATAGACCACATTCATACGCTGCGGCAGGTTATACAGAAGACTGAAGAGTATAATCGGCCACTCTGCTTGGCGTTTGTGGACTATGAGAAGGCCTTTGATTCGATCGAGACTTGGGCGGTGCTGCAGTCTCTCCAGAGGTGCCAAGTGGACTGCAGGTTTATCGAAGTGTTAAGGTGCCTATACCAAAACGCCACTATGTCGGTCCGAGTACAGAGCCAGAGCTCTAATCCTATCCAACTACAGCAAGGAGTGAGACAGGGAGACGTTTTCTCTCCGAAACTGTTCACTGCTGCGTTGGAGGATATTTTTAAGCTTCTGGACTGGAATGGACTTGGCATCAACATCAACGGCGAGTACCTGACACATCTTCGGTTTGCCGATGATGTGGTCCTAATGGCTGAGACCTTGGAAGACCTGAGCACCATGCTCGAAGATCTCAGTAACGCATCCCAACGAGTGGGTCTTAAGATGAAGATGGACAAGACGAAAATTATGTTCAACGCCCATGTTACACCCGCTCCAGTAAATGTTGGGAACGTTACACTCGAAGTTGTTGACCACTATGTTTACCTAGGACATACAATACAGTTAGGTAAGTCCAACTTCGAGAAAGAGATCTCTAGTCGAATCCAACTCGGGTGGGCAGCGTTCGGGAAGCTGCGATACATTTTCGCGTCCAAAATACCTCAGTGCCTTAAGACGAAAGTCTTTAACCAGTGTGTGTTGCCAGTGATGACTTATGGCAGTGAAACGTGGTCGTTCACTATGGGTCTTGTAAGAAGGCTCAAGGTCGCCCAGCGGGCAATGGAGAGAGCTATGCTTGGTGTTTCCCTACGCGATCGAATCAGAAATGAGGAGATCCGTAGGAGAACAAAAACAGCCGACATAGCTCAAAGAATTGCGAAGCTGAAATGGCAATGGGCAGGACACATAGGAAGGAGAACTGATGCCGGTTGGGGCGGAAAGGTTCTCGAATGGCGACCGCGTGCCGGACGACGCTCAGTGGGTAGGCCCGCTACGAGGTAGACCGACGATCTGGTTAAGGTCGCGGGAAAACGCTGGATGCGGGCAGCACAGGAGCGATCGTTGTGGAGATCCTTGGGGGAGGCCTATGTCCAGCAGTGGGCGTCGTACGGCTGATATGATGATATGAAGAACAATTATTTTTATATGAGTGTTCATAATTTATTCTGTTGTTTTCACTTGTACAATAATTGCAAACGTTCTGTATTTTATCATTGCAAGAGTTAAATCATAATAAGAAATCAATTTTTGAGCAGCTAATCGGTTTTTATTTTTTTTCAATATGGCGTAACGTTTTAAAAAAAATCCCAGGATCACAATTTCATCGAAAATTGAATGAGGAATTCAAAAAAAATAGATTCATATTTTTAGCGTTCCCGTAACATGATTAAAAATTAAAATCAAGAAAATAACCTCGTTTTTTTATAGGTTCTTATGAACAGATATTGCTTATATTTTTTTTCTTAGAAGCTACCACCATGCCCCAAAACATATCCTGTATTTAGATCAATCGATTCACATGGTGCTGAGAATGAATTTTTTTACTGAAATTCAGTATTTTTAGATTTATTCAGAAACGGTAATAGATAAAAAGCTGAAACTTTCAGCATCGACGTATCTTATGAGTACCAACATTTCCTAAAATTATGAGCCAGATACCTCTCTGGGGCGGATTCGGTATTCTTATCGTCCTATGGCCTTTGGAATATTTTTTTGATCCCTTAATTTTTTCCAGTAGTGTATATAATTGTGGTTTTTGTTACAAACAGCTCGGGAGCTGATGGCAGTAATTTTTACATGTTTAATCGTCTGACAGACTTTGATAACACTAAAATACTGAGTAAAATAAACATTTTTAACAATTTCTGCCATTCGTTTATTACTGGGAGCTTGCGAAAAATGTAAAATCCTAATAAATAGTATTTGATTGAAGCGGAGCGAACAAAGTGAGCGAAGCTCCCATGGAACAGCTTCAATGGCGCAATGTCTGTTACGCCATAACATCCCGAGTTCTTAACCGATTTTAATATTTTTTGTGTGGAATCGAATCAACAGGTTTACAGATTGTGACGGAGCCCGAATTTCGAAATTCGCAAAAATTCCCATCTAAATTTTTTTTTCTTTTTTTAGGTATTACGCTCCGCTCCAATATGCTGCTAGCGAAGCTTTATGCTTAGCGACTGCATCGCCTAGTATTAAAAAAAGTTTAATGCTAATGGCAGACGTTTTTCTGCTGTATTTTAGAGTATTTTTTTTTTATACAGATACTTGTCTCTTCCGAAAACAAAACCAACCTCCAGTCGTCTAAAAGTCCAATTAACATGTTCTCAAGTAAACTCTAATCGGTGTCGACGATGAGCTACCATTAAACTGGGGGCACGGCAGTGCCCCCGCCAAGTCGAGCAAAAAAGCGGCACGGACGTACCATCCTTTTCTCGAAGCAATTCAGGCCATTTTCGACCCCCTGTAACTTCGTTGTGGATAAAACTAGAAGACTGAATAGGGTATTTGACAGATTTTCGTAAAGTACTTCAAAATGTTCTAAAGTCGCTAAAGATACGCTTGACAAATCTTTCTCTTATGTTTAGACCCATTTTAATAACAAAAAGAGTTTTAATAATTACATGTTGTATTTCCCGCTGAAACGCTAGATCACGTGACAAATCAAAGTCGTGACGTCACGATGTAATAGTCTTCATGTAAACAATACGTGAGAGATTAGTTTTTCGTTGATGATTCTTTAAAAAATGGCTTCAAAGTTCTATAGAATATGTGCTGTTCCTTTGTGTGAAAATACAAGTATCAAAAGCCCTTCTAAATTATTTATCCACGAGCTACAATCGCAAAATCTTCGTGTAAAATGGCTGCAGTTAGCACGGCGTGATCCGACCAGTGTATCACCCAAATTTTCAATTTTTTTTTGCGAGGATTATTTTGATGTAAGAAGTATTACTTGAATATATCTATAAATATTGATAATTTACGTTTGATAAAACTGTAGCTACTTAAAGGTACCTACGGTACTCTAGTAAAATTTTGAGGTTAAAGCAAAGTTGTTTATTTATCAATATTATTATTTTGTGTTTAAACGCACTCATTTCCTCTTTAACACTGATTTGTCTCTATTACAGCTGCCCAAAGTCATGGAAAACTACATGGAGTACAATATTATGGGTTCGGATCGGAATGACAATGACATGACGAGACATTTTATTTATTACATCGTGACGTCACGTGCTCTGATTGGTCGTTGAGACGTTTCGTCTAAATGATGCACAGATTCAAAAACTCTAATTTTTATTTAGGAAAATAAAATATTTAATAATTTTTATTTGTAATTTAAGTCAAATATTATTAATTAGGACCTTAAATTCTATAGTGTTCAATACAATATTTATTTATTTGTTAACTATGTCAAATACCCTATTTTCAGTAACCATGCAGGCATTGTAAAGACACGGTATATTTCAAATTTCATTCAATTTGAACTAGTAGTTTAAGAATTATAACGGGTCAAATTTCTTAATTTTGTCACTCACTGACTCACTGACTGACTCACCGATCATCAAAATTCTAAGACACTTCTAGCAGACCTAGAAGCTTTAAATTTGGAATATAAATAGTGTTTGGTGTATGAATCAAGGAAAAACTAAAAAAAATACAAAAAGCAATGAGATCCCATTGAAACAATAGTTGTCAAAAAAACAAGTCTCGCAACTCAGTTGTTCTACGGTAAAAAGTTGTGAGATCCATGTAATACCAAGTCGGTTATTAATTTATTCACTCCCTACTTGGGCGAATTTCTGTCTTAATACGTCCAGTCCCTAAGACCACGATCGTGGTTCATAACAATTGAAAATCAATTGTGTCTGGAAAGGGGGTGACCACGTAGAGAAGTATCTCTACGTGGTCACTTCTTTTAGTACGATTTATTATTAAAACCCGGTGCTCCTATGGCCGGGGGTATGTCCGTCCAAGCATTCATAGAGGGCGCTTTTAATTGAATTATATTTCTTAACTGTGACAAAACTCAGTCGTAATATCTGTTTCCTATCTTTCAATTATACAGCTGATGGGCAGAATTAAAAAATGTATAATAATGTTTTAACAATTATTGATTCCATAATATTACATAAAGTGGATTATTGGTACCATGAGGGGCATTTAGCTTACCATGAGGATATTAATAATGTGCTTAACGGTTTGTTAATATTATTATTAAAGAGTCAAAAATGTGTAATACAACCACTTTAAAATTTTCTTTCAAGTTAAAACGGAGTCAGTTAGTTACTTAGTTGAAAAGTACCTACCTATATTGCCCGGATTATATTTTTTATTCCTTGTTTGCAGCCCGGTAAAGGTTACGGAACTCCGATTATTTCGAATAGCTGTAAATAATCGAATATCATGGTGACAATAAAAAGACGAGTGTTACAAAATTAATATTTATTGAGATCAATTACAGACTATTCACTACCACCAGCTCTTTCGTTTTGACCTGAGTGAGGTTCGTGTGTATTTTCATCCATCCCCCTCTCACCATAGTTTCCAAGTATTCTTTGACCGTTGGGATCAAAAGGAGATTTCAAGTGTAGCGTTGCTTTATATCTCGTGCCCATCACTTCTATTTCATAATTTCCTTCTGTTAAAAAGTTTTTAGTGACCTCTGTCCCATTGTTGGTTACATAACCAATGCCAATGGGTTTATCAAGATAAAATGCATAGTCACCTCTTCTTAAATAGCCAACGGGCTCTCCGTTTCTAAATATCGCTTCTTGTCCAAAAATGGCTACCTGCATCAGAGGAGAAAGTAGTGTTAGAGATTGAGCAATAATTCTAATGCAGAAACTAGAAAAACATACTCTATCTATTTACGATTTGACCTATTCGTAATGTTTTTAAAGCAGCAAAGCAAGTGATAAATTATGGTAGTGGCTATAAATAATTATTTATGTTTACTTAATAACTTATTTAAGTTTTTTATTTTAACATAAGGTTAGATAAAATGAAAGGGGAAATGAGAGTTTTCAACACTTTTCAAGCAAAAAAAAAATTAAATAAAGGAGGCTCACAAATGACACCAATATCATACACGTTCAGTTCCATACTTTTTAGATTTAGTACAGCTTTAACACTTAAAAATGTCTCTCCGAGTCTTAGTTAAAACCAGTGAGGCAGAAGTATTCACGAACAACGATGCTTTTGATTTATCGCGTTTTTACGAAATTATATATTAAAAATATTTTTTCTTTTTGCTTCTTTTTGAGAATAAACTAAGTATGATCATTTAGTTTTAATTATCTTGCGTTATAGATTAACATCAACATACAATATAATATAATATGTATTTGATCACTTATACTGGCATATGAAAGAAGACTGACCAACTTCTATGTATTTTCAGACCTCTATTTAAAGAGCACGTTCATGGAAGAAATCGAATGATACTTGAAGAACTTCTCTTGTCTAACAAAAAAGATAATTGATTTTACTTTTTAAAAAATTAAAATGCTTTACTATAGTAAATTTCACTTTTGCTTTATTGAAACGTATTACTCCTGAAAACAGCACTTTTGGGCAATTATTTGCTATTTGAAAATCAATTATCTTTTTATTCCGGTCTTTTAAAATCATGCGTTTTTAAAAGTAAATTTAATTAATTTTACTTTTTTTTTCATATTTCTGACAGATCGACTTTAAATATAAGGGTGATATTCACCGGTCTTCTTTTGTTATAAATATTATATTACTATACTTCTTGAAAAAAATTTTTATGGGTTCGCTCGTTATCCCAATCAAGCCCGGGGGCCAAGATAGGATCCACGATAGAATGAGCTAGCTATTTCTGCTGAGAGAAAACAGCGCTTTGTATTATTATTATTATTCAAAACTGTTGAAATAATACTAGCCACCTATAAGGTTCTTTTTATAAATAACTGTGTAATCAAATTTAATTTTATATTTTTTGACATGTTTACCCGTCACTTACTTACTTCAATATAAAATCTACACTGAACTACATGTGTTTTGCTCTTACTCGCCAATAATATCCAACATTCGTTATCAGCACGAATTTAAATACGCATAGTCAATAAAAATAGTGTAGTGAAGTCAGCAAAATGGATGGAGAAACTATAAACATGGGTATGTCTGAGAATTTACATTCAAGATCAAACTCATCCTCTATTCCGTCATTCTTTCTTCAAGGTCGGGAAAGTTATCCTTTATGGAAATTTAAAATGAGAAGTTACCTCATTGACGTAGATTTATGGGAAACAATAGAAGGATACCCAGACGGGGATACTACTCCTATACATATTCGTTCGAGGTGTGACAGGAAAGCTCTTGCTAAAATATGCTTAACTCTTGGTAGTTCAGCTATCATACATGCCAGAAATGCAAAGACTGCAGCTGAAGCCTGGCAGTTACTGCAGGAAACCTTTGAAGATAAAGGTATGGGGCGCAGGTTAAGTTTAGAGAGAAGGTTATATAGACTTAATCTTCTTGATTTCCCTAGCATAGAGGCATATATAAATGCTATACTTAGTACTGTACAGCAGTTGGCTGACATCGGGAAAACTATAGAGGATACATCTGTGGCAGCTATAATGCTTGGTGGACTTTCTTCAAAATTTGAGCCCTTAATCATTGCATTAGAAAATTCAAATGTTGAAGTAACCACTAAATTAGTCAAAGCAAAACTTCTTAATGAAATGAATAAGGAGAAAATAGAAGCGGAGACTGCTATTATTGCCCAAGCTAAAAATGATATTCCCGTTCGTAAGTCCAGTAAACCTATAATATGCTACGACTGTAGTGTTACTGGTCATAAGCGTCCAGACTGTCCTTTACGTAAAAAGAAAACAAGGAAGTCAACAAAGAATAAGGAGCCATCTTCTTCTTTGAAAGCCTTTGGAACTATAGTTCAAGAAGACGCAGACAAATGGTATGTTGACTCTGGTGCAACGCGACATATGACATCACGTAGAGACTTGTTTACAAATATGAAACCTATGTCTTTCCCTTGTAAGGTCACAGTTGCAAATGGCACTGAACTTTGTATTAATGGTATTGGTGACATTAATTTATATACCAATTCAGTAAATAGTAGTTGTACTTCTGTTAATACTTTACAAGATGTTTTCTATGTTCCTGGTCTACAATCTAACCTAGTTTCTGTAAAGGAGCTTATAAGGAAAGGGTTTTGTGTCCTTTTTAATAAAAGTGGTTGTAATATTTACAATGCTAACACTTTTCCTTTTACAGGTGATTCTGTCTTACATGGTTCGCTCTGTGATGGACTTTACTCTTTGGACTGTTCTGCTAAATTACCTCAAATTGCGGCTTACGATGTGCACTCTGACTCAATTAGTAGGTACGAGTTATGGCATAAAAGGTTAGGACATCTGTGTCGTATAGGTATGAGTAGTCTTAAGAATTGTAGTATAGGTATAGATTTTAAGGACGTAAATAGAAAACCTTGTGTTTCATGTATAAAAGGGAAACAGTCACGTAAAAGTTTTAAAACTATTGCTTTTGCCAGAGCAACTAGTAAATTGGAGTTAATCCATTCGGATCTCTGTGGACCATTTACTAATGAGTCATTTAATGGCAATAGATATATGTTATTATTTATAGATGATTTTTCTAGAATGATTTTTATTTATTTTATTTCTTCTAAGTCAGAAGTTAAAAGTAAGTTTTGTTCTTTCCAAAAGTATGTTGAAAGACAAACTGGTTTAGTTATTAAAAAGTTCAGAACTGATAATGGTACTGAATTTGTAAATAAAGATTTGTCAAATTATTTGACTTCTTTGGGTATCGAACATCATACGACGACGCCGTATAGTCCTCAACAAAATGGAGTTGCGGAACGGACTAATCGTTCTCTCATTGAGAAAGCCAGATCGATGATGGCCGACGGTAACCACCCTAAGTCATATTGGGAGGATGCAGTACAAACTGCGGCTTACCTTAAAAATAGGTCACCTCATCGTGCTTTAGGTAGGAATACTACACCTTTTGAGAGATGGTACGGCACAAAACCTGATCTATGTAATATTAGGGTATTCGGTTGTAGGGCTCTCATACAGATTCCGGGTTGTCAAAGAAAAAAGCTGGATGATAAAGCAGAGGAAGTAATTTTTGTTGGATATAGTGATGATCCAAATAGTTATTACTTTAGGGATCCTACTTGTCCTCGAAAACTAAAAAGGTCTAGGGATGTACATTTTTTTGAAAGTACTTTTAAACCTTTAAATGTATTGACTGATCCTTTTTCTCCTTTTGCTCCGGTCTTATCTTTTTCTAATGACTCTTTACCTAGTACTAGTATTATTGTTGACCCTGGACTGAACGAGGCAAATGCTGATGTTGCTGATGGTACTGTAGCGACCATCAATGTTGAATCTCGGCCTGAAATTGAGAACTCGGAGACAGCTGAAGAAACTGTGGAGGAACAAACGTCAGGTTCTTCAAATCCTGAACGTCGCTATCATCAGAGAAATAGGAAGCCACCCGATTTCTTCACCTACATAGCTGCAGCAGAGGACTCAAATGAACCAAAGACATATGCAGAAGCCATGAAGTCGGCAGATTGTTCATTGTGGCAGGAAGCTATGAATCAAGAATATAAGTCACTAAAGAAATTGAAAACGTGGCAACTTGTCGATAGACCTAATAAGAAAATTGTACCTTGCAAGTGGGTCTACAAGGTGAAAAGAGACTCCGAGGGCAATATTATTAAATACAAAGCAAGGCTAGTGGCTAAAGGGTTTAGTCAAGTTCTAGGCGTCGATTATGACGAGACATTTGCCCCAGTAGTGCGACATTCTTCATTGCGAGTGTTATTTGCTTTGGCTGCTGAACTGGGTCTTAAAATGAGACATATGGACGTCGACACTGCATTCCTGAATGGAGAACTCGAAGAAGAGGTATTCATGGAGCAACCTCTTGGATTTGTTCAAAAAGAAAATGCACAGAAGGTCTGCCTGCTACAAAAATCCCTGTATGGTTTAAAGCAAGCTCCTAGGGCCTGGAATATAAAGTTAAATGATACTTTAAATAAAATTGGTTTCAAACAAACTCCTTCCGAGCCTTGTGTATATACTAAACTTTTTGAAAATGAGTTAATTATCTTGGCAGTTTTTGTCGATGATTTGATATTATTTTATAAAAATGACAAAGCTTTTGACAGTGTCATGTCAAACTTACAAAAACATTTCTCACTAAAAGATTTGGGTGAATTGAAATGTTATCTAGGATTGAATATAAAGAGAAATAGTAACAATGATGTTATTTGTGATCAAAAACCGTATATTGAAAATTTATTAAAGAAATTCGGCATGGATAATTGTAAGACTTGTTACACACCATTATCAAATACGAAGTTAGAGGTGAGTAAAGTTTTAGGTGACCAGTCTTATCCCTACCAAGAGTTAATCGGTAGCTTAATGTTCCTTGCCGTAAATACACGCCCTGATATAGCATTTACGGTCAGCTACCTGAGTCAATTTAATACATGTCACGATAAAACGCATTGGTTAGCTGCGAAGCGTGTTTTACAATATTTAAAGGGCACTTTGGATCTTGCCATCAAATATTCGCGTACTGGTGCCGTCTTAAAAGGGTGTGCTGACGCTGATTGGGCGAATTGCAAAATTGATCGGCGATCTTATACAAGCTATTGCTTCAAATTGGCAGGAGGTCCAGTGTCGTGGGCGGCTAGGAAGCAACCGACAGTGGCCCTTTCTTCTGCCGAAGCTGAATATATGGCCTTAACAGATGCCGTCAAGGAGGCAATATATCTGAAAAGATTTGTATCCGAAGTATTCGTTAATGTAAGTGAGTGTAAATTAGTTTCTGGTTCTGTAAATATATATAGTGACAGTCAGAGTGCACTCAACTTAGCTCAAAATCCTGTCCATCACAGTAGGACGAAACATATAGACACCAGGTATCATTTTGTAAGAGAAAAGGTGTCAGATAGGGCAGTTACTTTAAAATTCTTAGAATCTAGCCAAATGCCGGCTGATGTCTTAACCAAAGCTCTGGGGCACACAGCGCATGCTCGATGTATAGCTGGGTTAGGCCTTACTTAAGTTTTTTTTTTGCACATTATGTTAAAGTGATAACGGGTAGCATGTGTAGACATTATTATGAGGTCTAAATTATATTTGATTAAGGGGCCGTGTTGAAAAAATACTAGCCACCTATAAGGTTCTTTTTATAAATAACTGTGTAATCAAATTTAATTTTATATTTTTTGACATGTTTACCCGTCACTTACTTACTTCAATATAAAATCTACACTGAACTACATGTGTTTTGCTCTTACTCGCCAATAATATCCAACAAAAACCAACATTGTTGTGGTAGTTAGCACGGGCGTAGCCAGGTTTTAATTTCGGGGGGGGGGTTTAAGAAAATAAAACTACTGAAAGTGAAATAACCTTTATATTATATGAAAAATATGAAATATGTAAAAAAAAGAAACAGAAGGTTCATTTGACTACATATGTCCTACAGAATTAATCTTCTGTTTTTCTTTTTAAATATATCCACTACTTCATTCGCATCAATTTCTATCCCATAGTGAATATTCATGAGAGCCAAGCCGTTCAGTCTGTTTTCACTCGTTGTGTGCCGCAAATAGTTTTTAAGACTTCGTAGGCTTGAAAAAGTCCTTTCTGGTGTAGCAGTGGAAACAGGTACGGTAGACAATATTCGTAACAACGTGTTAATATTTGGACATAATTTTTGATCGCACCCAAAGCAGATTTTGGAGTAGGTGCTTTCCACTCTTCAAGTTCTGCATTGATGACAGATGTACTACTATGTCAAGAAAGTACCGGGAAAAGATCAATAATATACAAAATAATTGTTATTTATCCAAATTTTTTTTTATCACCTTCAAAGTATGCTCCTTCAGTAACGATACACTTACGCCAACGAATAATCCAATCATCAAAACATTTTTTAAACGCTGTTTCCGGAATTGAGTTCACTTCTCGCCGCGAATTCTCCTTTATGTCTTCTACCGATTGAAAACGGATGCCACTAAGTGGTAATTTGAGTTTAGGAAAAGAAAGAAGTCAGCTGGAGCCACATCTGTTGAATATGGTGGTTGCTCGATGGTATTTATTGAGTGTTTGGTCAAAAATTCGTTCACAATGATGGCCTTGTGCGAAGGCGCATTATCGTGGTGCAAATTCCAAGAATTTTCTTTTCACAAATCTGGCCTTTTTCGTGGAATTTGCTCTCTTAAATGCCGCATAACGCTTAAATAATATTCTTTATTTACCATTTGACCTTCCGGCAAGAATTCCGAGTGCACAACACCGCGATTTTCAAAGAAAACAGTCAACATGTCTTTGACATTTGATCGACTTTGGTGTGGTTTTTTCGGTTTCGGTTTAGTTGGAAGGCGCCACTCCGAAGTTTGTCGACTAGTTTGCATGTCAAACTCGTAAACCCACGTCTCGTCAACAGTAACACTGCGTTTCATGAATGTTGGGTTAGAATTGACTCGTTCTAGCATGTCCTCAGCGACACTCATGCGATTGAGTTTTTGGAGAAAATTCAGGTCTTTGGGAGCCGAGCGGTGACATGTTTCATAGCCAAATGATTAGTTAAAATGGTACGGATAGACTTGTGAGATACAAAAAGTTCGGCGGCTATCTCTCTTAAAGTTAAATGAGGATTTTCAGTCATTATTTCCTTCACTTTTGCGATGTTAACTTCAGTTGCAGACGTTGATGGCCTACCAGAGCGAGGCAAATCTTCCATCACATCTCGATCGCTTTTGAACGCTTTGTACCACTCATAAGCACGTGTTTTTGATAAAGTTGATTCACCGTAAGCCTTCTGTAATATTTTCAATAACACCGAATACGAAATTCCATTGGCGATGCAAAATTTAATACAAACTCTTTGTTCGATATTTTTGTCCATTATGAAATTCGCAATACACACTATATGTTATATAACTAAAAACAGCACTGTATTATATATTTATCACAGATGCAACTCAAACTTCACGCCAAAATGGAAAACAGTTGTGCCAGTCTAACAACATCAAAAAAACAAAAATTTGAATTTGGAACCATAAACAAATCATCCATTCCCGATACTTTTTTGACTGAATGTAATTCTTTCGGGTAGGACTGCCGAATACATAAAAATTGCGTCTTCTATTATAGAACTGACCGCAAAATTTAAAGGTAACACACCAGATAATGTCCCAGGTCCGCGTCGGACGCCGGAGGCCCGGAGCAGATGCCTGCTGCGGCGTGTGCCTGCGCAAGGTTTAGCGTACGCCCTAAATGACGACGGGGAGCAGCGGGTGGTAAAGGGCTAACCCAAAATACATTACTAGTGTAAAAATTAGTAATAAAATAAGTTATGCCGCTGGCCTCTCCTTATTTTGATATTATTGATGTTGATATCTTAACATTTCGGGGGGGGGGTTTGAACCCCCAAAACCCTCCCCCTGGCTACGCCCGTGGTAGTTAGTACTCCATTCCATACTCACTACCGTAGCTGTCTTTGCGGGAATTAACGGAGGCAATTTTTCAAGTGAGGGCAGCGATCCTCTTGATTGCTTAGTATTTATTTACTCTGTGCTTATATTATTACTTTACGGTTATTGGTATTTCCCAATTACTATGTGATAGTTATTTTAATACAATGATATTGTTACCTTATCCTCGAGTGTAAAGAACGCATATTTTTTACTGACGCCATTTGCTTTCGCTTTGGTAACTTGTTCATTCCCAATGTAGTCACCGTCTTTGCGGCAAGTAAATCCTAAATTGGCCTCTATTGGATTGTCATCACTCCTCAAGTCAGCATTCCATAAATGGTAACCTTGTATAAAAATTAAAGCCGTTACAGAGATTTTAATTTAACATATTTTAAGCTTATTAGATTATTATACAAAATATGTAACCGTGATGACCAAGCCGCTAACCTTCGCTAGGTTAACGTGCAATATAAAATTCTTTTTACCTTTCTCTGCGCTAAGTGAGGTAAGCGCTCTCCATCCTGCATTTCTTAAGCCCTTAGCGTGGCTTAAAGCTTTATAGATTTGAATAGCGTGTGAAGACGGCACATGCAACTCCCAACCCAATTCGCCTGACCATCCCACTCGTAGTGCTCGGCAAGTATAAGTCTTGGTGTCTGGCGAGTGAGGTTCTTTTGACACGCGAATGCTTCTGTGTGTGTACATCGGGAAGGCGTCGTTCGAGAGACCAGTGTCCGTATAGCGCTGGAGGATACGTTGACTGGAGAAGAAAATAAATATGTATTTGAAAATATTACATTTCTGTAACCCACTGTTTCTTTGCAGGGTTTATAAAACTGAGGATCTTAAGGCAGAATAATTTGTTGCCTTTGTCACTGGCAGAAACGTAAAAAGGTCTGTCATAACTATAATGTCAAAGTGACCTTCCCCTGACTGAGACAAAGGAGAAAGAAAATATGGTGCCTAATGATTTGGAAATGGAAAAAATACACAAAACTTAAAATAAAATTATGGGTCACTTTGTTTTAAATGTATCATTCAATCCGGGAGAAAAAAAAATTGAATGTTAAAAAAAAAACTGTTTTAATTTGGATAATTTTTCGCGTACGAAATATAGTGCCAAACTTGTGACAAAATATGTACTATTAAAATGCTTAACTGTTGTACGGCTCGCGCTATTCCGTTAATAGTTTAAATAAACGTGCCGATGAATTCCACCTCCAATCCTCCTGCTGTGCGCGGATATTAGAGCACCCTCCTCACATTTCCCCTTCCCAGCAGCATCAAGCAGTGGACGTCTTTCAGATGAGATCATGAAGTCTGATATGTTTTTAAGGTTAATAAAATTCTTATTATTATTAATTTTACCTATCAGGTCCTTGAACACTGAGAATGCACAGCTGTTTAGTGACGTCAGTGAGAGTTGCCCGCAACTTATACGTCTGGATGATGCGTCTCAAGTGAGTAAGGGTATGGTTAGCGTTGAACCCACTAGTAACCACATAGTATCCTCGCCCCTACAAGAAAAATCATTCATATTTACCAAATCGTTTCTAGTTTAGAAACTAAACACACTTTTAAAGACAAATCGGTCCAATTTTTTTCTCGGACGACAATGTATAAGGCTAATTTTAGCCTTACCAAAGCTAAACTTACATATTTATCCCATCATTACAAAGCACTTTTCGTTATTTTAAGTTTCCAAATACTTTAAAATATGGAAACTGATTCTCATGAAAGCTTATACACAGAAGGTATATGTCTTAAAAATCAAAAGAAAATTCCAAACGTCTAATCTATAATCTAAGATCACAGTAGTTTGTGTGTTTGTCTGTCCGCTCTTTTTCTATTGTATCAATAACGTTACCATAGCAACGCGTTAACCGCAAGTAGTTCGTCTACCGGACGCTTGTATAACTAGGTCTGCAATGCATGCTGCTGTTTGCAAATACTGAGCGAAGCACTACCTTACCTTCGTTTGTGAGTTTTGGCGCCAAATTTCATCAATGTAGTCTCAGCGGTTTGGCTGTGATCAGTTTTTGAATTTTTCTTTCAGTAATTATTCCTCCATGGTAAAGTCTATATTTTTTTTACATAGCCTATATACGTCAGGTTATAATCATGTATGTTCATGCCAAAATTCGTTCGAATCGGTTGAACCGTTAAGTAGCAGGAGGGAGACAAACGAAATTTGTGAGTTGCCTAAAAGAGAGCTTCGCTCAATGAGTTGCCTAAAAGAGAGCTTCGCTCAATAACAAATAAAATTAATTTTCCGTTGCTATGGAAACTTTAAAATTGCAATTGTATAATCATTTAACAAATGTCTTTTTTACGAACTTTTTAGTCTTATGTATCTTTCTTAACCGATTCGTTGCTACATAAATACAGAAACAAAGGCTACGAGCTTGATTTACGTGAAAAATGAAGATAGTTTTATTCTGGGTTGATTTCCCTAATACTTGATTTGAAGGAGTTATCATCGATTTAAAAATGACACGGTTTCAGTGGCTAACGCCACACGCAAAAAAATGTGATGGCACGACTGGCGTGCCCTCAAAGCTCCTCATCATAATCAGCCCGTGAATATCTCTACCCCTGGGCACAGATTTACCCTATAGATGAAAGCATAGTAGGGAGAACGGGCAATGACAAACCAGGCGACCCAATGCTGATAAGTAGGTGTTAACGACAGCTGATGCATCTGGGACCAGCAGCAGAACGTGCTTTCAAAGCAGAGAAGAGTTCTATATAATCTTTTTTTAACCAACCATCCGCTGAATGACTTTTCGAAAGTTGGTAAATCAAACGAGTAGGCCAACGGAGTTAACTATTCGCATTCAAACTATTTATGGAGGTACCTATTAGAGCAACGCCATTGCTAATCATTCCAATTTATTCATTCTAGCTAACCCGGCCACACATTGCTGGAATAACGCGGCCACGCGTTGCTATGGTAACGTTAATTGATTATAAAAACTGTTATTCTTAGGCTTATGGTAACTATATATGGTAACAAACACACAAAGTATTATCATAATATAATGTACTTATTAAACACGCATGGGTAACTACAATGGTATAAATAAACCATGCCCTAACAGTTATGCAGAGTAGATAGACACAAACCCTTCACAATTCAGGGTGACGTGGTGGATGGTTCACACCAAGCCTGTGTATGGTTTACACTTTAAGGAGACTAATGATACTGAAGAAAATCACCAGCCCCCAATGGGCAGTAGCACTTTACTAATAACTACAAAGCATGGGGACTATGTCACCTCCCTGCCCACAATGTCTTAGGGCCTCTCCGCCTAAGAAGTTGGGCTCCATCTAGCGTTGGATGCCTTTCGGCTGAGTTGATAAATCTACAGCCTTTACTGACCCAATTTTGTCACACTTCTTTAAAGAGTTACCTTGAAAATTGGCTCATGAAGTTGTCCACTACCTCCGTCCAAAATGCTGACTGTTACATCTGCTTCTACACCTCCTTTTTCATTTAGAAGAAGAGAATACATGACCCTGGAATTCCAATATATATGATTTTACATGATTGCTCACTTTTATTTTCAGAGAATCGTTTTATAGTATTGTTCTCTCTGTATTGAATATAATATGGTATTATGTTTTTTATTTTATTTAATTTTTTGCATTCACAATGCAATATTTCTATAACATATAAAATACGTGTGTAAAAAACAACTACGCCTACGTTTAATATTTGTAAAAATATTACTTTCGATGTTGAAGGCACTTAGCGTTCAACATTGGTGCAACGATACTAACTCATAGTAGAAGTTGAAATACGTTTGTAAAATTCGACACGTTTGCCAGCGTCTCGGTAGCTCAGCGGTCAGAGCACTCGCCCGAATAGCGAAAGGTCGTGGGTTCGAATCCCACGTGAGGGCTCGGAGGCGTAGTTGTTTTTTATACACGTATTATTAATATGGTATTATTATTGATTACAGTTTAAGTTATTTTAATGAAATCCTGTAATACAAATTCTTGATAACTTCTTCATTGTGATCGATGATCTTGTGATCAATAATGATATATTGTAATTACTATATCAGTATCAGTAGTCCATTGAAATGTTACAATTTAAAGGCCAAACTGAACATTTTTTAGAGGACGCAATTTTATTTATGGGACATGTAGGGGGGTCAATACAAGCTTAAACCCAAGTTTGTGGGGTTGGCGCCCTTGTCCCCCAGCCGCCATCTTGGAAAAAGGGTTAAAACACGTTTTTTACTATATCTCCAAAACTATCCATTGTACAGAAAATTTGTAAAGACATATTTTGTAGCAAATCGCTTTGCCTACAGTTATTTTTATATGACTTTTTGTCATAAACTTAAAATTTAAAAAGTTATAAGCAAAAAATTCAAAAAATTTCGTCAAAAATTTCCTTTTTTGCTTCATAACTTTTTACTTTTGATTTTATCAAAAAATTAGATCAGATCAATTTTGTAGAGAATCTCTTTCTGAAGATTTTTCTCTATATTTTTTTAAATTTTCGGTCATTTGAAACGCTGTTACAGCGCTCCAAAGTCGACCGGGTTCATCAATGCTCATGTCAACTCGGTTAAAACAACATGTTTACCTTACTTTTATAATTTCTCGTGTTTTGTTAAAATATTTCCGAAAATTTTGTTCAATCCCTACAATTTTAGTTATTCTTTATTGATTCTTTTCCACCTATGAGGTAGAGTCTGTAGGCCTATTACACAGAAAACTTGCTGATGAGGTAATCTTCGACATAATTATATCTATCTATCTAGTTAGCTATCCTATTTTAGTCTTCTTCGATGGTCCAGGTTGTGGCTCAGATTTAACATTGAATGTGAAGGTTCGGGGTGCGGTGTAGAAGTAATTATAAATATGTATATTAACTGCGTAATCCTATATATACTCTAATAAGATTGAATATCGATTATTAAATATCTAATCATTGTACCATCAACATGTGTTTCTTTTAACTCCTCGGCGCCAGACCTTACATGGCGACCCGAGCCAGTTCGCAACGCGAGTGTTTGTTATAGTATCAAATTATAAGACCAGCTTTAATTATGGGGACAGTCCAAAGTACGATTTCGTCGCCTGTGGGTGATCTTTGTAATAATTACATTATTAATTTTTTTTAACAAAATAAAATGGGTGGACAACAAACCAAGGATAAAGATGACAACAACATCGTTTTAGCACAATTCGGGAAAAATGACGCCCACGTTTCTTTCAACGAGTTGAAGTTCCACGCATCCGCGACTACCATACTGCTGGGCGTGATTCTGTTACTGGTGCTGCTAGTGTTGATGTACGGTGTATACAAGCTGTACTACAGGTGTCATAAAAGGACAATACGGCGTGAATTATCTAACCACTTGGCGCGAAACTCCTGGTCATCTTTCGGTCGTGGACGTCGAGGAGGAGACGCTCTCCCTACCAGGGCTATGGATGCAACTAAGGAGTTTAAAGTGTTGTGCACGTGTGGTATGTAGTTTTAATTTTTTTTTTGCAACTTGTATTTTCTAGTGTAGTATGACCAGTATGTTAATCGCATTTATTTTGTACTACTGCAATAGTTATACACTTATATTTATCTAAATATATTAGTAATTTAGTGTAATGTTGCACGATATTAATGAAGTATACGAACAAATAAACAGGTTAAAGGAAAATACATTTAAGTTAAATAAATCGCGAAGAACAAAAAATATCTTAGAAAAAACATTAAATGATGCAACATTACTATATAATAAATATTTGAAATGTGCTGATATCTTAGATAATAAAATACGCGAAGGTGAACTTGAGAGTTGTATAATAGTGAAGGTCAAAGAAATTTGTATACGAATAGAAACCCTGTACGCTCAAATTGTCGATTTTTGTAACAACAGTAGTATTGAAAAGCGAAACACCATGGAAAAGTTTGATTTAAAAACGGCGGTTTCTCTCTTGCCCGTCATGAACGGAGACGAGGATATTACCAAAAAATTAATAGATTCTATTGAGCTCTATAGTTCGATTATTGATAAGGACAGTGAAAATGTTTTGATAAAATTTATAATGAAAACGCGGCTATCGGAAAGTGCAAAACTGCGTCTTTCCCAGTCTTACTCGTCATGTCAGCAACTTCTGTCTGATATGAGGGAACACTTACTGACAAAAAAGTCTAGTAACGCTATTCATTCACAATTAATGAGAGAAAGTCAGGGCACTAATAGTATTGAAGATTATGGTAAAAGGCTTGAACAATTATTTACTGACTTAACAATATCGCAAGCCGAAGGCAATAGCACCGCTTTTAGTGTATTGAAGCCGATCAACGAAAAGTTGACTATAAAAAGTTTTATTGACGGTCTTAGAAACCCTAGTTTAAGAATTATTTTAACAGCGCGTAACTACACGTCTTTGAAAGACGTCATCCGAGCAGCCAAGGACGAGGAATTGTCTACCTCTCGAGCTTCATCGGAAGGGTCTGTCTTCATGGCCCGCCGAGGAAAGTCAGGTAACTATAATCAACAATTTACAGGTCGTGGTCGGGGCTATATGCATTTCAGAGGCAGCCGACCTACTTCGTATAATCATAATACTCAAAATGTTTATCGCGGCAGCGCATCGGCGCGGGGCGGCACGAGCGACGTTCGAGGTCGTTCATCTCACCGTGTTTATCCAGAAAGGGGTAGATACTTTTGGAGACATTACAATCGACATAGTTATAATAAATCTATTAATTATTTAGCTGCAAACTTAGATAACAGGGATGCCGAAACTGAGACGCGTCCTGCCGAAACTGAGACCCGTTCTGCCGAAACTGATTTTTTTCGTTCATAAATGCATTTTTTCGTGTTATAGTAGTAATCATGTAAAATTAAGTTTAGGCAACGTAAATAAAAGGTGGCTCATAGATACTGGCGCATCATTATCTGCAGTAAAATATGAATCCATTATTGAATTACAGATACCGATCATTAACGATAACATTAGCATAAAAGGAATTGGCGGCAGCCTAAACAGCGAAGGCTATGTGTACTTAAAGCTCTCCACAAAAGGAAAAGAATTTGTACACAAGTTTTATGTATTAAGAAATATGTCTTGTTTGCATGATGGCATAATTGGACAAGACTATTTGCAAAGATACAAATGCATTGTAAATTACGAAGTAAATACGGTTTCTATGACTTATGGTAGAAATGATTTTAAAATAACTTTACCCTTAGAATTGGGCTCATTTCACGGAAATAATTATTTGACCGTACCACCACGATGTGAGAAGATTTTTTATATAGATTCCCGTATGAGTGAGGATTGTATTATTCGATCGAAAGAGTTGTGTGAAGGTGTTTATTTAGCAGGCGGTATATGTAAGGCTAAAGAAGGAAAAATACCTATTCAAATTTTAAACTCACGTGAAGAACAAGTCACTTTGAGTTATTTTTCGCATGAGATAGAAGATTTGGATAGCTATTATGTATGTACTTTTAATAAGAATGAATCTATTGACAGCGAACGGGTACGGAAAATGTTTTCATTTTTAGATTTTTCTCATTTAAATACGGAAGAAAGGCGATCTGTGCAAAATATATGTGCTAAATTTTCAGACATATTTTATTTACCAGGGGATAAGTTGTCAGTATGTAATATTTACCAACCAGAGATTAAATTAAAACCTGACGCTGTACCAGCGTACACAAGACCCTATAGATTACCATGCACACAAAAAGGTGAAATTACGAATCAAGTAAATAAATTATTATCCGAAAATATTATTGAACCTTCCTGCAGTGAGTGGTCGAGCCCCGTTTTGTTAGTTCCGAAAAAGTCAGATGGTTCTAAAACTTGGCGTTTGGTTATTGATTTTCGAAAATTAAATGAACGAATTTTAGATGATAAATTTCCACTTCCAAATATCGCAGATATACTTGATTCACTTTCAGGTGCTATGTATTTCAGTCATCTTGATTTGTCACAATCTTACTTTCAATTAAATTTGGATCCTAACAGTAGGAAGTTCACAGCCTTTACAACGTCCACGGGACAGTACCAACTAACTAGATTACCCATGGGGTTGAAGACTTCTCCTAGTATTTTCTCTCGAGCAATGACTATAGCAATGGCAGGCTTAAATTATGAAAAATGCCTAATTTATTTAGATGATATTCTCTGTTTCGGACGAAGTTTAACTAGCCATAATAAAAATCTTATAGACATATTATCTAGGCTCAGAAAAGTAAATTTAAAACTTAACCCTGCCAAGTGCAAGTTTCTCAGAAAAGAAGTTCTATACTTGGGTCATGTTGTGTCAGCGAAAGGTATAGTACCGGATCCAGAAAAAACTAAAGCAATAAACCAATATCCAGTTCCCAAAAACTCAGACGAGGTTAGGAGATTTGTCGCGTTTGCAAACTATTATCGAAAGTTTATTCCCGGGTTTGCGGAGATTACCTTACCACTTAATGCGTTGTGTAGAAAGTATGCGAAGTTTGAATGGACGGATGATTGTCAAAAAGCATTTATAAAATTAAAAAATCAATTAGTTTCACCTAAATTATTGCAGTATCCAAATTTTAGCAGCGACAACAAATTTATTTTGCAAACGGATGCGTCTGGTTTTGCGATCGGCGCGGTACTTAACAACGGAGATCGTAGGCCGGTGGCTTTCGCAAGTAGGACGTTAAATAAAGCAGAGAAAAATTATCCAACAATAGAAAAAGAGTTATTGGCTATAACATGGGCGGTTAAATACTTTAGGCCGTATCTGTACGGAAAAAGATTTACAGTCGAAACCGATCACAAACCTCTTGTTTATTTGTTTAATTTATCAAATCCGTCGAGTAGGTTAATGAAACTAAGGTTACTATTAGAGGAGTATGACTTCGATGTATTGTATGTAAAAGGAAAGGATAATGTAGCTGCAGATGCATTGTCCAGGGTATGCATTAGTAGTGCAGAGTTGAAAGGTATGCATGAAAATATTGTGTCAGTTATGACTAGGGCACAAACAAAGAAAAAAGAAACGCATTTGGGTAAAGTTTCGGAGAATAAGGTCACTAGCGACTGTTGGTCTGATCACCCAAGAGTCGTAGAGATGCTTAAACTACCGAAAAATTACACCGAATTAGTATTTTTAAATGAGACTCAGTTCCAACAACTAAAAAATAGCTTTGATAGTGAAAATTACTTTTTCGCGTATATAAAATCAAAGTCTTTTATTTGTGTTAAACCAACAGCCCAATCACACTGCGCACGAGATGCCTTTGCGAGGGAGTTGAGTTTATTTTGTCATAAAGTAAATATAGACGAGTTATATGTTATCCTTAATGAAGATAGATACACAATTGTAAAAGAATTAATTCATTCTATAAATAGAACTCCTCAATGGACCGGTCCGCGCTTGCATATTATAAAAGGAGTTAAGAGGATAACAGACAGGGACACGATTCGTGTTATATTAAACGACTATCACATATTGCCAACTAGCGCACATGCCGGTATTAGGCGTATGGTGAAAAATATTAACAGACGATTTTTCTGGCCAGGCATAGAGAAGGACGTGACAGATTTTGTTACTAAATGCGATCAATGTCAAAGACAAAAGTACTTTAAGTACACAAAGCAGCCGATGGTAATTACCGATACGGCTACATCGGCTTTCGACCGAGTATTTTTAGATTTAGTAGGGCCCTTAGGTAATGATAGTATTAGTGATTCTAAATATATTTTAAGTCTACAGTGCGATATGACAAAGTATGTCGAAGCGTATCCGATTTCATCTAAAGATACAGTGACCGTCGCCTCTGCCTTTGTAAGTAACTTTGTTTTGCGTTACGGAATACCTCGCGAAATCATAACAGATAGGGGTACCGAATTTATTTCTTCTGTAATGAAGGAAGTTTGCCAGTTATTGAATATAAGCCATAAGACATCCACTGCCTATCATCATCAAACTATAGGTGCACTTGAAAATACTCACAAAAATTTAATATCCTTTTTACGTATTCAATCAAATAATAACGCTCAAAATTGGTCATCATGGTTACCCTATTGGTGTTTCTCATTTAATACTACTGTACATAGCGAAACTAATTATAGCCCTTATGAACTTGTTTTCGGAAAGTGTTGTAACATACCTACCAATTTAACAGAAAGTTTAGATCCTTTGTATAGTTTTAACGATTACGCTAAAGAACTAAAGTACAGAATACAAAAATCTCAACTAGATGCTAGGAACAACTTGTGTGTAAGTAAACAATTAAGAAAAGAACGCTATGACTCATATATAAACATTATTAATTACAAAGCAGGTGATTTGGTTTTGATTAAAAATGAGGCTAGAAGCAGTAAGTTAGATCCCTTGTATGTGGGACCATTTGAGGTATTACAAGACAGTGAACCGAATGTAATAATTTTAGATAAAGGTGTACAGAAAACAGTACATAAAAATAGAACAAAATTATATAAGTCAAAATAACCTTTACAATATAGTAAGAAAAAATGTATAATCATTACTAGAATTAGCTACTTTATTACATTTGTAACGTATACTTTAATAACCTTGATTTATTGTAAACATAGTTTTTTAATTTTTGTACCTAGTTTAAAAAAAAAATATGTACCTCCCAATGTAATTTTTTTTTTGCCTCCGCGGGGCGTGCGGTGTAGAAGTAATTATAAATATGTATATTAACTGCGTAATCCTATATATACTCTAATAAGATTGAATATCGATTATTAAATATCTAATCATTGTACCATCAACATGTGTTTCTTTTAACTCCTCGGCGCCAGACCTTACAGGGGAATGACAGGAGTTAAAATTGGATAGTTTTGGAGATATAGTAAAAAACGTGTTTTAACCTTTTTTTCCAAGATGGCGGCTGGACGACAAGGGCGCCAACCCCACAAACTTGGGTTTAAGCTTGTATTGACCCTACATAACCCAAAAATAAAATTGCGTCCTCTAAAAAATGTTCAGCCAATGTAACATTACAATGGACTACAGTTAATATTTCGTAGTCTGACTTTATACTTAGCTCAATGAGGCATCAATGAGTGTTTATGAGTTAGTGTTCTATGAAATCCAGGCATGCCCCGAGCGGCATGTGGAACGTCTACGGTAAAAAGATAAGGCACGTGGTACCGGAAGAACGTTCCAAGGGGCGGCAAAATTGGTAAACTGCCTCGGGCAGCAATTGATCTATTAACGCCACTGACCCTCCTATTCATTTCATTTCATGTAACTCACCTTAAAGCAGTTTATATATTCATATAGACTTTCAACCTCTTTTCCAATCTTTTAAGGGTTAGAATTGTAAAAACCTCTGAAATACGTGTATCTTACTAGGACAACTGGTATTGAATTCCTTACTACTTACTTCAAAAAGACTGATTCACAAAAATACTTATCATCTATTTCACTCACTTAGGGATGTATTTCCAGAAAGGGAAAAAATGTGTGCACGTTTATTTTTATTAAAAGCCTCCAAACTTTGTTTCATAGTCCTAACTTAAGTGATTATGGAGTTTTCATAAAAAGTTTCAACCCTTGTTAACCCCCTAAAGGGTAGAATTTTTTTGAAACGCTCGTGCTCCTGAGCATTTATTTTTACCATGTATTGTATTTCACGCCTCTCACATTGGAAATAACAAATTTCCATATATCAACTTATCTCCTATTTCACCTCCGCATAAACACACCCTATTCCCGGTATAAAAAGCACAGCAAATCTAAAAAATAATCTTCCCTGTCTCTTTGTTTCGGCTATCTCCGAAATAGGAGAATCGATTTTAATACGATAGGCAAACAACTGATTGTATGATGATAGTATGATGTATAAGGAGTAATTTAGGCTGCTTTTGTATGGCTAGTAGGTAATAAAAGAGCGTTGGAAAACACGCCGGGCACAATACATATAAAATAAGAGAAATAAATTGATATCCAAAAAGGTTTCCTATCTTCGAGAAATATTATAATACCTGTCGTCCTTTTTTGCCAAATCAGCGGTGAACGCCAATTCTGCGGTGCGACACGCGTCCGGTCCGGTTAGGTAGAACTTGCCGTAGTAGGACATGTTGAATAAAGCCGCTGAGTTCCTACACGACAGAGCTTCTTGTCCAATCTGCGAAAAATTTGTTAAAAAGAATGATTGCATATCAATTGATTTCTGTGGCGTTAGTGTAAGTTACAACCATGTAACACCTTTGTATTAATATTTATTTAGAACTGAATGATGCAGTAATGAAGTCTGAATTTAAAATCTCAAAGGCGATAGTTACGGATGCATATTTGTAAACTACACCCAGCCCTCGGCAGCTGTGTTCACAAGGTAACTAAGGATACCCCACATATACACGAGTCGTTCCTAACTTATCCCATAGTTGCCCATCCCTTTCTGTAGGTAGATAAAAACCTAATTTTCTGGAGCTAGAAGGCTGCAATATCGGCACGCAGCCTTACGGCAGTCGCAGTCTCACACGCTCTAGATCACAACGCTTCTGTGTAACAGTAAGGGATGGAGCGATGGAGAAATGTTGAAGGTCACGTAAATGTGGTGACATCCACAAAATAACTAACGCTGTCTTCGAAATATAACTCAGGCTACATAGGAAAATGAAGTCATCCTTTTCAGAAGATGAAGTTGTAAGGTGTGATTAGAACACTGTAATATTAGTTCTACGGAAAAAGGTTATGTGGGCATTGTATTAGAGACACGGTATTTGGAATAGGCTTATTTATATAGATAGCAAAATGTGATTTTTTTTGATAGATCTAATTAGAAAAATGCTTACAAGTTCGTGATGCTTTGAGAAGTCAAATGTGTGGTCCCCTTTAAGTACTTCTTCGTAGCGCTGGTCTAAATTGCGCGGGTAATCGTGAGTGCCGCCCCAATCATACTGCTGAACTCGGATCTGTTATAGCACAAATACAAACTTCATGTATTAGCAATAAGTAAGCTAAGCTTATTTATCTACCAAATCGAAAACCTTCATACTCTGTTATGCGACTTATTACCTGCCATATAAATACTGATTCATCATGATTAAATGGTCGATGCCAATTTATCCGGTATTCATTACCAAAACCTACACAGTTTTCTTACCAGCGAGCAGCTTTTTAGCTTATTTTGATAACGCTTACTTTTGATGTAAAGTATCGAGGCTAACATTTGTCTTATATTCACCTTCTCTCCAGGCATGAAGAACGAGGGTCTCTCCCATCCAGCCCTCGCTTGCATCACAGCGCCATCATCGACTAACTCTTGGTGTAAAGCATCGTGGCTAGCATCCCGACCGGCTAGGGGTTCGTCATGGGGAAACACCACGCAGTAGTTCTTGACATAGGCCTCGTGACTGCTCTCTCGG
This sequence comes from Calamotropha paludella, assembly GCA_927399485.1. Lineage (NCBI taxonomy): Eukaryota > Metazoa > Arthropoda > Insecta > Lepidoptera > Crambidae > Calamotropha > Calamotropha paludella. The sequence continues at coordinate 21,049,039 of OV656805.1, read as the reverse complement.
ATCCAGTGGGGACGAGCCATCTGACCGGGGGTGAAGCGACGAATGTCGAATGTGAACATGTTGTATCGAGGTCTGTCGAAGTTAAAAATAACGATGTGTACCAACTAATTTCCAATTTCTTTTTATAAGTTAAGGCCTTTTAAATATGAATAAAGGTTTTCATAATTAGTCGGTTGGTTGCTTGTTGGTCTGCTGGTTAGTAGGACTAATTGTAGGATTTATTATTTTGCACTGGCAACACTTAAATCGTTGATTTTAATATTGTAAAAACTGAATGTAGGTAGAACAACTTTAAAGTTGGACGGCTGGTTAGTGCAATGGTAGTGATCCTGCTTAAGCGTTAATTATTATGAAAGTTCCAATCCTGGTGGAGGCAAATTTTATTTCTGGTGAGAATAGTTATGTTCTTGTGTATTTATACTTATTTATGTATTCTATCCGTTATTAAGTTTCCATTTACGAGCTATTTACGTATTGTGTCAGAGATATTGTGAGGTGGAGACCCGATGACGCTGTTCTGTAGGTATTACAGGTTTTGAAAAAGTGAACAGGCGCCTGCGATGCACTAACAAATACTTATAGGTGTGTGGCCAAAATGGCCTATGGTGAGAATATTTTCATGATTATTTTTATTATTATGGTAGAAAACTATTTTTTATATTGTTTTGTTTAATTGTACTACTTATTATTGGTATGAGTTCTACGTTATTTAGTTATAGTATTTTGCTGAAATATTAGTATGTACATTAAATTTATAAAAACCTTACACTTCTATGAAGAATCGAATGTGGACGTTATGTGATGAGAAAATAAAAAATGATAAGCAGTTTTAAGTAGTGTTTTGAAGAATTATTCCCATCGGGAAAAATACTTAAATAAGTGACCATCTTTTTTAGAATAAGGTAACTAAGGACATTGAATATTTAAATATCTAAAAATTAACAAAATTAAAATTTTATTTATCTTAGGCCGAGCCTTCGCCACTCGAAATAATTAAAAACTTTAAATATAAATAGTCATATACGGGGGTATCAGTGGGTGTTGTCTGTTTCTTTTATAAATACTATCACAGTTACATTAACGTCATAGATAAAAACATGATAAGAAATGTTTACAATATTTTATTTTAAGACATAACGTACTTATCTGTTTCATTCAAACGTATGCAAATCGCATCCAGGATCTTAAGTATTATGGGTTTATTAAAAGAGTTTTTAGAATGCAACCTCAAATTTTGTTTTCATAATAATGTACTTATTTTGCTGTGGTAATATTGAGCGACTGCGTAAATTCTTAATTTAAACAGCGATCAAAATTATATGGAAGTTTTCTTCGAAGTGATTTAAGAAGCGACGTTAGCGAGTTATTGGACAGCTACAGTTCTGCGACAGTATATATTGCGACAGTATATTCAGCGATAGTATATTCCGCGACAGTATATTCTGCGACAGTATAAGAGTAAATTTCAGGAAACTATAACAAGTTTATTAGACGACTGAGTAAATAAGCGGGCTTGGTCGGGAACTGTGTTTAGAAGATATGTACTGTGTCAACTTATTAGTCATTAGATCAAACGAATTATTGAAATTTTGATCATCGAGCTACTTGCTTAATTGTAATTGCAAAATTTCAATAATTATTAAAACATATTGTTGAAACACATTTTATTTGTTATAGTCTATATGTTTTTCATATAATCTGTACTATTTTCATTCACATAATATTGTCAAAGTATGCAAAGTCTTTTACTATTCATGTAGCCAGTTCTCTGAATTCTGCAATATCATACATTCGGTAATAATTATAAAATGACGTAAAGTTCCTACGACCAATAACATACCGATAACCCTAAGTGTCAAATAAACAAAACATTGACAATATTTTAGTCACGTTTTATCGACACAAATGTAGTTGACTATAAGTTTATTCACCTTCCAGTAATGATCCATTCAGCCATTTGTATACCACAACCAGCTGAGAACATCATGCCTGCTGAGTTGTAGCCGCAGTTATGGTACAGACCTGAAAAAATATGTTTTTTCATAGTTAAGGGAAATAGCTGAGATGCTTTTATCGCTTTTAAAATATCCTAACATAGCAACCGAAGACGGACCTTTGTATTAAGTTTAGTGATTTAGAGAGTTCTTTGCAGCAATGTAAATCATATAAAAAAATATTTAGTTTTATTCTCTAATAGACAACTAAACCAAAAATTTAAGTTCGATCATGACACCTGAACTTTGTATATGGGTCAAATAATGTATGGGGACTGGGAACACTCCATTCAACATCATCATCAGCTAAATAAAGCCACCATTCCTGGGGCACATACGGGCATTCCTTATTCCTTTGACGACCGTTTGGTGGAACGGTAGTGATCCTGCGTTTCACACCGACGGTCCTGGGTTCGAATCCCGGTAGGGGCAGATGTTTTTATGATGAATACGAGCATTTGCACCTGAGTCATGGGTGTTTATATATATTTCTATGAATATTACATATCTTTATATCATATATGTATGTCTATCCGTTACCCTAGTATCCATAACACAAGCCTTATAGTGCTTAATTTGGGCTAGGCTAATTGGTGTGAATGTAGGAAATATTTATTTATTATTTATGAACCTACGACGCAAGTACAACTCGTGAATGAGAACTACTGCAGATACAGTCGAAACTATCACTTTAAAGTGCCTTCCAAAGAATGGAGGAGCTCGAGTACCTATAGCAAATTTTTGGTCACATCCAACGACCGGTCCTTGCCAAAGTTACTTACCCATCACAATCATAGGACTAACACGCTTATTACTGCTCTAGCAAGGTTCTAAAATTTAAACTAAATGGACCTTTTTGGCAAATATAAAAAACAAAAGTGGTAAATATGTTCGTGTAACCGATAACAACAGTGGATGAACACGAAAAACTTCATACGAACATACCAAATACATTAGGATCCTCTCCGAGCAGTGGTTTGTGGTCAGGCGTAAAAGACTCTGGTCCGCATACTGTGCTTTTGATGCCTACTGCCCCAAGCTTTGGGCAAAGTGTGGTCGCACTGGTCATGTGTACTCCGAAAACGTCCCAGTCCAGCTCGTATAGATGAAACTCGAGATTGTCTGGCACCTTGAAACAACACATTTGTTCAAATCAAACATTAATTTGATAATTATAATAGGTAATAAGTGGTAAACAAAGAGCTAAAGTATTTAGTTCTTACACTTCCGCGCACATAACACATTAGAATAAAACACTTTTTACGGATTTTTACACATGTTTTATTTTATATTTAAACGTCAGGATTAAATATAAAATAAAACATGTGTAAAAATCCGTAAAAAAGTGTTTTATTCTAAAAAGCTAAAGTATTCTCTATTTCTGTATTAGCTATTGGTACATAGGTACTATATTGTTTTAACATCCAATAAAAATGACCTAGATTATTCCAATCGAGACATTAAAGCAACTTAGCAATCATTGGTGGTACAAAATACTGTGACGTCGTAAACTATAGAGCAGCGTGGGATGGAATCAATTTAATACCTCAATTTAGAAGTAAATAAGAGATACCATTATATTTACACATATAATAAACAAAATTCTAAATTTTTACCTGGTCTAAAATAATGGGGTTGCCTTCATATCCTCCGATGCTACATGTTTCACCCTGATTCTTGAGGTAAAGGTTGACGTCATGGTCTCTTATGTTAGGGGAACCTCTAATCTCCGGCATAGCTTCTGTTACTACATACGCGTGCTTGAAAGGAATCAAAGGAAGTGATGGTACGCCTGCGAAGCGAGCCACCCTTGGACCCCATGCACCTTTAATCATAAATAGGTAAAGTAAAATAGTTTTTATTTTATATTATTTTATTTAACTTACAGTCATAAAATTTACCTACTTTAATTTTAAATTGAACATTCAAATGATGTCAGTAAATCGTCTCGCGTCGAGCATAGGTTTTCTATCAATTCTCTTTCAAAATAGAAATTTATGTATTTTTTTAATCGCTCACGTAATGGACCATCTTAACCACTTCACATAAAATTATATGGGATCAACAATAATTGATTTAAGAAATTATGTACAAAAAACTTAAAAAAAATAGAAGCGTAATTTAGCGCAATCTAATTCCATTCGTTGCATTTGAAACATTTGAACATATTGTATTCTAACACCATACGCCATGGACAATAACCACAAATGAAATATTACACCTACCACCGCAATTGACGACGCATTTAGTCCGGATGAACCCTTTGTCTGTGTGTACGCCCGTCACTTCCTTATTTCCGAGCACGTTATGTGTGTAATGGACATCTAATACTGGAGTGTCTTCATACACCTAAAGAATTTATTTATTTAGAATAATAGCAATGTAAGTAATAAAATCGCTATTATGTATTCCACTTAGTTAATTCGTTACGAATTTGGATTGTCTATTGATAGATCTTATACCGAACACAGAACTAATGCAAATTTACGAGGTTTTTAAGACAGATATATATATGTAAACTAGATAATTGATTTTTCTCAGTTGTTTGAATATTATCTACACAAAACATGTAAAATCACTAAGTGATTATTAAATTAATTTAAAAAAATAGTTTCTCATGCGGTAAAAATAACGCGCACTTTCTGTTATCGGTACTCCGTAAACGTCAACTTAAGATTTTGAGCAGCAATTGTAAAATTAAAACATCGATAAAAAATAATCTCATTTAATCGAATTCCGTTTAAATCTTTAACGTGTCGATTCTGATACAATCTCACTTCGAGAGTTTAAGTGTTTGACATTAATGAATCTTTATCTTTGGTCACTTGTCGTCCAACTTCTTAAGGGGTATTTGATAAATTTCAAACATGAGAACCATCGAAGCTTGAAAGTGAGAATGTATGTTACAGAATTGACACGCAGAAGCAATTTTTTTTATGACGCGATGTTTCAATAAACGCTTACGTGATGTCACAATGGAATAGTGTACCGCGTAACTGCTCAGATAGGGGAAGCTGAGAATTGCATTCCAGCGTAAGGCAAGTTTATTTTTCACAAAACATGTTCAGCTTTATAAATCCTTAAGTATATTTATTTAATAAAATAAATATCAGTGTTTGGACGTTGAATAAGCAAAAAAGTTAATATTATTATTTCACTTACTTTTGCACCATTCTTAGTAGCCACTTTCAGAAGAGCATTGCAAGCCATCGCTGGGTCTATTGTGCCATCTTCTGGGCAGTACAACGCCATTTTAAAAACAGACGGGTCCAAGAGAGGAAATAATTTCTGTGCCTCTTCCGGGCTCAGAACTTGACTTGGAATACCCATGGCTTTTCCTAATGTGTGAAGTCTCATATACTCTTGTGTTCGTATCTAAATCACGGGGTAAATAGGACAATATTGAGAAGCTTTAGTGCGATAAAAATAATGAGATCTCGAATGTACAGTAGGTAATTGTTGCCACGAATCAAGCGTAAATGAATAATTGACAATCTACGCCGCGTATGCAAAAAAGAAAGCTTTAAATCACTTCAACAAAATTAGAAATCATATAGAAATCAATACAAGATTATTACTATATCTACTTTAAATTAAAGAAATTTATTAAATTTCTATAGTAAGGGAAAACTAACGATTTTTATTTTTTTTAGAATTTCAAAAATGTTTTCAACTAAAGTTAAGCGTATAACTGACTATTTATTTGTATTTATAAATTTCATTAGAAGCAGTTCGCTTTTTTAAATGTCTTTGGATGTTAAAGTTTTCATGAAAAGTCGTGCCCGTTAATGCTCTTAAATATGATTTCAAATGTTTGATCGCAATTCTTTTAGAAAATTAAGACCAAATTAACCTCCCATAATATGACATATAACGTGTTCTCACAATAGTGTTTTAATTAACCGCATTCAGAAATGGAGACATTAATGATAAAAATTGATTAGTTGAAGTAACAAACAGTACAAAATAATTACCTTACTGCGTGATATAAACATGCCTCCATTATTGATCCAACCAGCATAGTCTTCGCATTCCTTTGTCAAATCGTTATACACATTCCTCGAGTCTTGCAGCAATTTTACTTCTAAATCGCATGGCCTTAACGACCACACTAGACCTGCGAGTCAATAGCAAATGTTTTAATTTATTCTATCATATAAAAGATATTTTAAAACATTTTCTTAAAATAATTTATTATATTTTGTATATGTATATATAGTAGAGATGAAACGGATATCCGGTATTCGGCCCATCCGGCGGCCTAAAAACTATCCAATCACCAAAAAATCTCACGTAATGAACTTACAGAGGGTGATGGACAGTGTAATATCCGGCAGAGTAGAATAGCCTTATGATGTCGTAAAAAGAGACTTATGGTACTGAAGGCAATCACCATACATCATCCGGGCAGTAAAGTGGTCTTTCACTGCAATCTCCAACCCACCCACAAGAGATTTGTGAAGATTATGGCACCCTACCCCTATTTTTGGGGAAGAGCTTCTGACCAGCAGTAAACGTTATTTAATTTTAGTTAAAGTGATGATACCCATCCTTAAGGTCAAAGCTGTAGCCAATTAGCAAATACGGATAAGAATTTAGGATGAACAGGAAAGAATTGGCTACTTTGCCATGGGCGTAGAAATCATACGGCATACTTGCCATCTGTCAAAGTAATACAAAACTTTGATTAGTTTTTTAAATGCATAAATAAACGCGTAAGATTATGTTTTCAAGACTGTGAGTTGTATTAATAATAATTGGAGATTGGGGATAATATTAACTTCCAATATTTTACTTACTATTTTAAAACCACTAGTTTATTGAGACCTAATAGTCCAAAAAATCGAGTACCCTATTTTAGCCAAGTTTTATCAATTGAAGAAGCAAACATCTTGGTTTAATAACAAGCGTTCACCGAGTGTTGGTGTAACCTTCGTAATGATAAGTATGCTTAGGGACTTTGGTTGACGTTTTTCTGTCAATCTTTCTAGTTTACTAATTTTTCGCGTTTCGTAAGCGTAATTACGAAGGTATTTTATAATAAAACTACAGAAATTCTGCGGTAAAATTCTTGATCCCATTAAACAAACAGGTTATGAAGTAAAGTTAATCAAAAGAATATTAGTAGCTAGCACTTGCCTAAATTAGGCAAGCCCATGCTTACCCGCATACGTCTGATGTATTGTTTGAATGTTACTTCTGATTTTTCTACTCCGTAAATTATATTTAATAGGATAAAATATGGACTACGTTTTATTGAGACAGAATTTAACCAACAAATGCAATCAAAGAGGAACGAAAGTTGTAGGTAGGAATAGCTTTTAAATAGAGCTTTGAACAAGGCGTACATTTAGGCGCACCCTCCCATACACACAAATTATACAGTAACATTTATACATTAAAAAATATTTTTAGTACAATATATAGAAAGATGAGATCTAAGGTAACTTCGTTTTTAGGTCTGCTCTAGCCCTTACACTAGTACCTATTGATCGGACAATTGACCAATTTATTTCTATTGAGCACATACTCCAATTCACCGCCTGTTTGTGTCATAGCACAACTGCAATAATTGTGTGCCTAGCTTCCGAAACATTTACGAGACATTTACACACAGTGAAAGTATGGAATAATCAACTGTTTGTCTTGTATGTAGCATACCATATATACACATTATTTTTAATAACAAAGGTTTTAACTATGCTCATTAATGAGATCGGTAAACGAATACAATGTCATCTTATTGATATCACTGCGCCGTAACTCCTTAAAAAGAGTTTATGTAGTTCTAAGAAATAATAGATTATTTTTATATTATATTATTATATTAAAAATATGGTTACCTGCAGTATGCCATGTCGTACCACTTGTAATTTTGGACCTTTCCAAAAGGACTGCGTTGACTCCTCTTTTTGTCAGTTGGTATAATGTGTTTGATCCAGCAATGCCACCACCTATATCAAATTTGATTGAAACGAAAGAAGGTACGATTTTGTAAAAATCATTCAACCAACCATGTAGTTTTTAAAGTTTATTGTTAACCCTTACGAACGGAACATTGTTTTTACTATTGTTATATTATGATGTAAATCAAGATATTTTTTTTTATACTAGTCACTCATATTTGTTACTGCAGGAAAATTATGTATAATATGTAATGATAAGTAATATGATACAATTTTCCAAGAATTATCAATTAAACTACTGTTTTTAAAAGCTTGGTGAAAATACTAGTAAAAGTTCAACAATAACTTACCTATTACAACTACATCCGCTGAAGATACTACCTCTTTAGTACTATTCAATCTATTCTGTATATTATTCAAGTAAGTCACTGCTTTCCGCCGCACAGTTACATCTCTGATCAATTTAAACATTTTAACATAAAAACTTAATAACTAAAAGCGATGTGTCCTTAACCGCGACTGACTTAAGAATGATAGGAATTGGTTGCGCTTGCGCATCTGCTATGTTTAGGGCGATGCGGAGATAGCACTAACAATATAAAGTAAACAAAATGATATTTTTCAATTGTTTATAACAATATTAGTGATGTTTATTAATGAATTGGTTTCAGGAAATATCTATTTAATACTCACCAATGCACCAAGTCTAGACTAGTACAATTTATATTTAAGGAAAAGAACCAGGATTGTAATTTACTTAGTTTGTGAAATTTTATCAATAGAAGGATATTATTTAAAATAATAAATATAGAATGGTTAGTTTAATACTCAATTTATTTTAATTGGGATCGTAGCTGTTGTATTATTTGATAGGCAAAGTACAATAATTTTGAAATGGCCACACTAGCCTACGTACAGTTTAAGCAATAGGGATGTAAAAGCTTTTATTTGCCTCTCTGTTGGAAGTAAAGCGGTAAGAATTTATTTTATTTTGTTTGATTTTGATATTTTTTTGCTACCTATTATCTATGTAGGTAAGTAGAAACGCGATCTCTTTTAATAATTTATATAACAACGGATTCAAAGTCCGAACATTTTGGACAACATCTCATGTAAACTTAAGAGTAAAACAAAGTCAAAGTTCAACTTGCTATCGTTGTTCTTAATGTTTATTATTTGAATCCAAAAAAGTGTTTATCATTTTGTTTACCCGTTATTTGATAAATAAATATCTTGTTGCGTATTGTAACAAAATCTGAGGTAACCATTTATTTACAGATGGTAAAAGATTCTTCAACGTTGATCTGGAAAATTTTGTTACATAAAATTTTGTGGTGCATACAGTAGGTATAGAATTCTACTCTCTATTTTGCCTCGATTCATAACTTGCTTAGGGGATTTAGTTCTTAAACCGGTATGATTAAAACACTTATCTCAAAATTACATAATTTATTGAGATCGAAGCCTAGTTTTATAATTTTTCAGTGTTTTCATTTTTGTTTCCATAGTTTCCCAGCATTCTCAGACCATTAGGATCAAAAGGCGATGATAAATGAAGAGTTGCTTTATATTTTCTTCCCATAACTTCTATTTCGTAGTGCCCATCGCTTAAATAGTGTTCAGTAACTTCCGATCCGTTGTTAGTTACGTAAGCGCTGCCAAATGGTTTGTCAAGATAATACGCGTACTCAGCTCTTCTAAGATAGCCTACTGGCTCTCCATTTCTGTAGACTGCTTCTTTTCCAAATATTGCCACCTATTAATTTTAAAGAGAACAAGTGACAACTATTCTTTTATAATTTCAACATGATCATTTATCGCAGGAGTCGTCTACTGCTGGATAAATTAAACTAGGCGCGAAGCATTGGAAAACATAGGCGCGATAATAGGTCTGCAGTGTGTGAGCATGCTTTTGAGGGGCCAAACCACTACATTCGTTTCGATAAACCTCAAATTCTTGCTAGAGAACAAAGACTTGTTCCTAGGATGCTACGCGAGGCTATTGAAATCAGGAAACATCCTTATTTCAATAGAGACGAAGGTTGGAGCGTTCCGCCTGCTTGGGATCCAATAATTAATAAATTAATACTACAAAAACACACATTGCAAGACCTGATGACTCTTTTTGCAAATAATAACAGTAAGATAGATGTCGGTCCCCTGTCCGAGTTTTTCTCGCCAGTTCTTCTCGTAAGGGCCTCCCAATTTCCGAACTAGTAATAGATTCAGTAGTATACAATGTAATTGTAGTGAGAATTTAATAACTAAATAAAACGTAAAAATAAAACAATTGTATTTTTATAAAACAACTAGCTTTCCGCCCGCGGCTTCGCCCGCGTGGAATTCGGTTATATTGCGGTATAAAGCACAACTATAAGAAAACTTCTCACTCCCACGGAAAAATCTAAGAAGCGCGATGTAACGCTGGATACAATTAGTTGTTAAACAAAAACTGAATGGTACACTATATTATATGTTTTCCCTTGTGGAGCAAAAACATGCAGATTTTGGGCACTGGACACCCGGGCACACGCTACATAGAGCTGACCATGCGAAAAACAATGTTTTTCCAGGCTATCATTCCACTTCTTATGTTTTTTTAAAAAACACATCGTTACCATGTTTTAAGAAACACCCAGCGCCATCTATCGCATACCTCAAGAACTAAATAACGTAACTAATACTTATACCAATGAGTAATTCGTTGACTTTAGTGATTTCAGGATAAGTAGATGTAAAAAAACAATTTAGACGATAAAACAAATTGTACGTCATCCCTCGAGAATTCCTCATTTTCGAGGATTCATTTTCGTATCATTTACCTTCAAAATTTACATGTTCATATTCGTTTGCAACATATAAGTAGATGTAAAAAAACAGTTTAGACGATAAAACAAGCAAACAATATTTTTGTTTTTCCTCGGGAATATCTATTTTTTTCCAGGATAAAAAGTACCCTATTATTTAATCCGGACTTTTATCTTTACGTCTGCAAAATTTCAAAGCAATCGGTTCAGTAGTTACGGCGTGAAAGCGGAACAAACAAACAAACTCACTTTCCGATTTATAATATTAGTATAGTAAGGATTTTAACAATTAGGAAGGTGCCCGATTAAAATATTGTGAAGGTAGTAGAAAATACATGACAACCATTATCTCAGTCATCCTGTGATCAAGGCTCTTGTAAAGGACTCGAAACGTCAGGATTAAATATAAAATAAAATAAAATATGCGCAAAATCTGTAAAAAAGTGTTTTATTCAAATATGTTGTGTACGCGGAAGTGTAAGAACTAGGTAAATATGTTTATAAAGTGAAGTGAAAAGTTAATGTGGTTTCTATTGTTTATTAAAAAACAATTGCGGCATAAACGTAATTAATTCTTGTATTTTAAGAATTTGATTACCGATATAATCTCATATATTTGTTCTTCGATTATTTCAAAAAGTAGCATCGGTAGGCGAGTGCAGTAATAATAGGTTATGTTACAATTTTGACTAAAAATTATTATAACTCGTATAAACGATCTTATAAAACGTCAACTGCGGAGGATCTTAAATATCTCACATATATAAAAGTTGTGAATAAATTGTTATTAGCACATTATTACTTGTAATTTAATATGTATAATTTAAGTAAAAAAACATTTGAATTAACGAGTGCAAATAAATGTTAATTTATCGAAAAATCTTTGTATTATACAAAATAATGATAAATCAATTCATAAAAGTATGCAATTTTTCATCAATGTTTTCTTATGACGTTATCACCTAAAATTATCGTCTGTAAAGTCCTTTTTTTACGATCTTATCAAACAATGAGATGTCCTAGAAAATAACATAAACTTTGTAAATGTGAAGGCTTTGTCTATTAAACAAGCAAATTTATTTGCAGAAAGTTTATTATCTTTATCCAAAATTCTAAAGAAAACTAGATTTCAGAATTAAAAGCAACATAAGAAAATTTTAAATGACATTGCTTTGACACGGATTGATTTTTTCGAACTGAGACAAAGTAGATTTCCTCAATGATACATGGCTGACGCAACGATGCTGAAGACACTACTATTAAAATTATTATTTTATAAACCTCGAACTCCAACATACGTATTGGATGAAATCGGTGTAGAAATGGGGCATACTGTTATTTGTTTACCACCATACCACTGCCTGAATAAAATACATTACCAATGCCGTTGAAATAATCTGGGCCCTAGGCAAAGATCTGTGTTTCAACGTGTTTTTAAATTCAAAATCTATCAGACATATTACTTTTTACTTTTTAATATTTTTTCTTTAACCTAAAAATGTGAAACTCGTCCTATTCAACTAATTTCTATATTTTCTACACTATCAAATATATTTTTTTACTGTTTCATTTAAATTTAATTTAGGTGTATAAAAATATATTTTATGTAAATATTTTTTTCAAGATTATATTAAATTATTAACTGACGCATGTGTCTGTAACGCCAGGAAATTAGACGAAAATGGTCAATAGAATCCGAAAAATCATACAAGAAGATTAGAAGCGCGTAGTTCAATTTTGCAATTTAAGCAATTAATTTAATCAATCTACATAATTGCACGAGAGTCACGAATAATGATTATTCCGATGATAAATAACAGCTTTAAACAAAAAAAATGTCTATTTAAAATTAAAATGAAAGGATTAAATATAAAAAACAAATAAAACGCGTCCTGAATCCGGTAAAAGTGGTTTTATTTTAATGTTTATGTTTCATTTAGTTTTTGCATTCAATAAAAATGCCACGTACAATCGATAATTATGATCGATTATATGAACATTGTGCAGAACTCGGCATATCACTAACTTATACCATACATAAATATGACACCTGTGACAACCTTGACAGCTATCTTTTCTGAAGTATAAAACACCTGGGAGAAATTATCTGAATGGTAGTGAAAATAGCATCAAAATCGGTTGCGGAGAAGATCTAAGTTTATAGGGACGGAAAGAGGGAAATGCTATTGTTTTATACTATCGTATAGGTTCATATACGTATAGAACAACGTTGTAGAAATAATCAAGAAAGCAGAAGCTACATAAAAAAATAAGGAGTTTTTGTCTTTGTTTCACAAAAATGTCGGTATTCTTAAACTAATAAAAAGTGCCTCCTTTTAAGCTACATATATTGGCCTGTGACAAGAGTCACTGCTCTTCCTCAAAATATATAACAATTTTAAATTTAATCAATCTTACAATTAAATAACCTATACCTATATATTTTATGTAAATGATAGTTTTAGTGCATAAGTATTTTCTGACAATTTTTTTTTTCTCAAATAATCCATCTAATCTCGCGCCCTAGGTACATATCTACTTTACCTTGGGGATAATCCGCCCCTGGGTCTGTGAATGTCGCGGTAGCTCAATTGCAAAACTACTTTCTGAGAACTGATAACCCGTCCATTTTCAAATCCAGAATGTACCTATTCATTCTGGTAGTGAATAGGTACCTTCTGGGTGAGCTTGTTTTATCGTGAATCCTGTCTTGGCCCCCCCGCTTGATAAGGATCAAGAACGAACCCATTCTTAATTAAAACAAACAAAACGGATAGCGACAGAATGGGTGTGTTTTTGACAACTGAGACAAGTTGATTTTTTTTTGTCATAATTAGGTTAAAATTTAGAAGGTTACGGAGTCTACCACAACATACAAATTATGAGGCTATAATCGTGAAATCGTGTTTTATAAGACAATAGACTTATAAAACACGAAATTATGACAACCATTATCTTAACCATCCCATGAGCGCAGCTCCTGAAGGGCTCGAATTGTAAGTTTTAAATAAAACCAGTAACAAGGCGCCATAGCTATATTGGCGACTCGTTGCTTTCATTGCGCTCTTCTCTAGCCATTTTTCATATTTTCTTTTTCTCTTGGTTTCCGCTTGTAAGTTTACTGTCTGTCTCTTTTTATTTGTTTTGTTCTCGAAGTTCATTCTCACCAGAGTCAGCGCGTAGAGCGGTTGACTCACCGCTAACAATTATTTAAATATATTTATAGTGCTGATCAGTTATAATAAGCTCACAAGTATAATAAGCTCATAAGCATAACTTACAAGATTTCCTGTATTTGTATTCTGTCCCACCAGTTCCTGTTATATAAAAGTCTATAAGTTTCTTTAAGGCACTATTGTAAGTAGCCCTACCTTTAATAATATGTTTTAGTGATAAATGTGAAATTGTTTTTGTATTCAGTGTAATTTACCTTTTTTATATAATTGTTTCAGTTGTGCCCTAATTCCATAATTATTAAAAATATAAGTGACGAAGTCTTTTCATTTCTCCCGGCCCCACGTTGGGCGCCAGTGTGACGGAGTGCGGCCGGGAGAAATGAAAACACTTCTAAATAAACACGTAATACTTACGTTATCAGTATGTTAAAAGTAAATATTGCTTCTTTAGGTAGTCACGAATTAGGTACATTGCTTATACGATGAAGGTTTTGAAAAGCTAATGATTGCAGAGCTACATATAGAAGCAATAGACTACTAGCTGACTGTGATAATAAAATAAAATATTATGTCACCTTGTCGTCAAGTGTGAAACAAGCATATTTTTTTGTAACGCCATGTACTTTCGCTTTGACAACGTGTTCATTCCCGATGTAATCACCACCCTCGCGGCAAGCGAATCCCAAATTAGCTTCAATTGGATTGTCATCACTTCTCAAGTCTGAATTCCATAGATGGTAACCTTTAATAAAACAATATGAAGTTAAAATATAGTTTAAATATGAAGTTAGTTAAATATAAGTTGTCTAATTATTTTACTGAGCTTTATAGGCATAATTATAGTTTAATAGAAGTCATTATAATTTGAAGTTCTTTGCCGAGCAGTAAAACAGATACCTTTTTGAAGCTCGCCACCTGCTGCTATTCAAATAAGTGGTTGTCTAGATCTAGTGGTTTTTTTTTGATATTTCTTTTTATTATACCTACTTATATAATATTTTTTACTTTTGGGATTTTCTTATTTTTTATTGATGACCACACGCAAGCTAAAGTACAATTAAAAGTACTTATAAAGTCTTAGATCTTATAATAAGCGCTCGGTCTACAATTTGTTCCGGAACGATCGCATTGGTCGTGGTGGTATATATACCCACACCAGCGTATATATCGACGTCATCACATTCCTGCTGAAATAATGATTTCAAGCAAGAATGGCTTGCCCCCCATTCCTGTGTACTAAACACAGCCTCACATTTTCATTATAGTTGTTATCCACCATAAGAGTTTCTTTCCTGGGGACACTGTATTTTATAGTCCAAATGACCAGATTGACTATTTACACAATCTCGTGAGCATCCTCAAAACCTCATGGTCATTTGATGGGGTCATATAATACGCATACATTTATATGATACGAATACATATGGGAGATTTGGCTTAAAATGATTCAACTTATTCATTCTTTAAACCTTCACTTAGGTACTATTAATACAGACTCCAACACACTAAGTCCCCAAATGCAAGCCTTCCCTTTTGCATGTAACGATCACATCTAATGCTCAATAAATTATTAGGTCCTCATGAAATTGGCGTTTTGTCGTACTGACCACTTTAATCTGAAATATCTTCGGTTAAGAATCCCAAATTCAAACTTATAAATCCACTAAACTGGTACATTAGAGTTTCGAAACAGTCAATGGCGTCGCTCATATCGCACAATGGAAAATATTTCGCTATACTTACGAGTACGAGTTCTACCATAGAACTAATACTACAAAAGCTGCTCGACAAATTAAAGATGTGTATGGCAGTGGTGTCGCAAAAGAAAATAAGGTACATTTTGAATTGAAACGTTTTTGTTCTGGAAATTTTCACCTTCATAACAAGCCCTGTGGATGGCCGGAAACCAAAATGAATAATGAAGAATTGAAGGCTATTGTGTGAAGCGGATCCATCACAAACCACTTCAGAGTAAGCTGCAGGTTTCGGTGTGAGTGTTAAAATCCATTTAAAGCAAATCGGGAAAGAAAAAAAAGCTTGAATGATGGATACCTCACGAATTGAGTGAATCAAACCAACAAACACGCGTCGACTGCTGCGTTACATTGCTCAACCGACACAATTATAAAGGGATTTTAAAATTGGATCATTACATGTGATGAAAAAAGATCCTGAACGATTGGATGGATGGATGGATGAAATGGATCGGAAGCGCTCGTTGCAATTGCTAAACCCTGGAAAACCAGCCAAATCCTATCCCAAGGTACAACTGACTCAGAAAAAGTTACTTGTGAGTGTTTGGTAGACTAGTGTCGCTGTCGTTCACTCCAACTTTCTATAATCTAGCCAAATGATTACAACAAACTATGATGCAAGAACTAGCTGGTGAGCAACCAAGGCTGGTCAATCGCTCTGGGCCACGCATGCTTCAGCTTCTTCTTCAACTCTTCCTGTGAAATTAAAAAAATGCTTACAAAATCTTTTCTGACCCCCCCTACTGGACTATGCCGATGTTTGTTATTTGGATCTAACCGAACAACAATACGCTAGAACGTCCACACAATTTGGCCAGCGATGCGTTTCTCTGGCAACTGATATGACTCCCTTGTGCCCCAATTACAGATGCAGTTCATTAAAGTAATTGGTTTTTTTTTCGACATTAGAATCTTTACAACTCTGTACTGTTTGTCACCTGCTTTCTTTACTGATCTACACACAATTCTTTGGTTGGCTGGAACAGGAAAAGTTATCTCTTAGAAATAAGCCTACCAGTGACTGGAAATCATCGCTTATTTGAAGTCCAGTATAAAAGGAACTGCTTTATTTTATTTATAATTTTATTTCATTATTACCTTTTTCAGCATTAAGTGAACTAAGTGCCCTCCAGCCCGCATTCTTCAAACCTTCAGCGCCTCTTAAAGATTTGTAGACCTGCACAGCATGTGCTGATGATAAATGCATTTCCCAACCCAACTCGCCTGTCCATCCCACACGTAATGCTCGACAGGAGTAAGTCGTATTATCAGCGGTGTTAGGTGCCGTTGCTAAACGAATGTTTTTGTGCGTGTGTATTGGGAAAGATTCGTTCGAGAGGTTAGAATCTGTGTATTGTTGAAGGATATGCCGACTGAAAGACAATTTATTGTAATTTACAATGATGAACATCTATTTTAATATTATAAGGAGGGAGAGAGCTATTTTACACGACTGCGCAAAAAGGAGGGTTATGTTATAATTGTTTGGCACGCTCTGCGGCCTGAACGGCTCGATGGATTTTAGGTTGCGAAGTGTCGTTAGATTCGTATTTACTATGAGACTGACACAGGGTACATCACAATAAAAAACAAAATGGCGGAATTTTGGCGCCAAATCCAAATGTTTGGCACGCTCTGCAACCAGAACGGCTCGATGGATTGTAGGTTGAGGTGTCGTTAGATTTGTATTTACTGTGAGAGTAACACTGGGTATATCGAAATAAATAAAAACTCAAAGAGTTGGCCTGTAACTGTCCACAAACTCCAGGGTACTTCACTCGTTCGGCCGATTGTGGACGTCGGCTCACATATATTTGCTTAAGGTCAAGCATATGTAGCTCTTAATCGATTTAACAATAGCTATCAGTACGCTTGATCCTAAAAATCTTTTGAATCGGCCACATGATCAGAATTCTTTAATAGAGCTTCAACTTTTACAAGAATAGAACAGAATATCTTTATTTGCATTAAATAGGGTGATATACAATGGTGGTACACAAATCAGTTACAAACTTTGACGCTTTGTAACCTATTTAGCCATGAAAATGTAGCATGCAAACTTAATTTAACGTTTTACATTGTGAATATGATTCTATCAGCTGACATGTTTATAATCTGCGTAATCCTAATGTTTTTGTGTGACATGTATATATAGGTTACTATACAAACTCATTCAATAAAAAACTGGTTGGTTGCCTGTAAAGTCGGTATACGGGCGAAAGCTTTACGTGACAACGACTTTGAGTGGTAAAATAATTTTAATGTGAATATTCATTCGTATAGTAGGAAGAAGGATGAAATAATAGTAACAATTTAAAACATTTATTTATACAAAGAATTATATTTAAAACATTAATTTATAGGCACGCGTCCCTTCCACTTTTTATGTCTGTCTCTCTCGCTCTTAGGCGGGCTAACCATGCCCGAGTGGAAGGGACGCGTGCCTCTCACTCGCTCTCATTGTAAGCGCATAACGTGAGCGGAGCGTAACGCAGTTTCTTGAAGTGTCACCCGGCAAACCAATTTATAATACGTTGTCACGTCAATAAAACGAAAAAAATAATAAAAAACAGTAATTTGAAAATTAAAAAGGCCCTACAACAAAAAAGTCGTCATTCCCGGTTGCACTTAAGAATCGCCAAAGTTGTAGCAGTTGGGACTCATTCTAGAAATGGAGGCTTAGTGAAATCTAGAATGGGTCTAAAATGGACTGCTACAACTTTGGCGATTCTTAAGCTAAGTGCAATCGGGTATGACGACTTTCTTGTTTAGGATTTTTTCATGTTTTTGTTTTTTTTTAATTACCGTTTTTTATTTATTATAAATTCGTTTATAGGTAAGGTAGGGTAGGGTAATCTTCTTAGCCACTGAATCTGTTTGAAAAATTATGTCGCAATTTGAAAAGCACACTATTTCAGATGAGCCTATCTCCATCTCTATATATATTATGTACAGATTATGCCTAATCAGGTCAACAAGGGGCCGATAGTTATATGTTGATGAGCATTGATGTTTATTAATTAGAAAAAATAACGATCGCATTGTAAATATCCACGCACTCAGAGTAAGGAAAATAACATTTTTAGACATAATAACTAATTAATTGGATGCATGAAATTACTAACATATTTTAATATTTGTATTTGTAACTTCAAAAATTACTTACCTGTTTGGCCCCTGCACACTAAGAATGCATAACTGCTTTGAAACATCACACAGCGTTGCCCGCAACTTGTGTGTGTGAATGATGCGTCTCAAGTGAGCAAGTATATGATTGGCGTTAAAACCACTCGTAACCACGTAGTATCCAAGACCCTAAAAATAAATTCTTACAGAAATTTTTATTTATATTCCGCTCGAAGGACCAATTATGCTCGCTGGCAAAATATTTTAGTTTATTAGTAATTAAAACTAAAGCATTTTATCTTCAATGTCGTAATTCTAATTATCAGACTGCGTTACGTTTTTTAATAAACTTTACAAGAGAAAAGAAAGACTGACTATTTATAATCGTAATGTTTTTGTCGTAGTCGATTTGATTAAGCTTTAAGCTGTGAAGAAGGGTTATTTTCGGAAATAATAATTTATATAATCATATGATTTAAATAATAATTTGAATCATAATTTCGACAGCGATTTCACTTTAATTATTTAAGGATTGCTGACCTTGAAAATTGGCTCGTGCAATTGTCCGCTGTCTCCGTCCAAAATAGTGACTGTAACATCCGCCTCTACACCTCCCTTTTCATTTAGAAGAAGTGAATATACTACTCTGAAATAAAAATCGTTTTTAATTTCAGCTAATGCCCCGGTTTTTTCACTTACATAGAAAAAATAATAATATTAACTATTATATACAAAATAAAATATAGTGTTGGTATTATATCACATTAATTCCTTCTTTGTTTTTTCATATTGCTGGATTTGTTCCGACTAAGGACATGAGATAGGTTTCATTTTAATTTATAATACAGCAACTCGTGGCCGGGTCAGTTAGTACTGTTATCTAAATATCTCAAGGTTCTAAGTGTGTATTTATTTTATGGACAAATTTTCGTTTTATGACTCACTGATACTAATTATACTATTTTTTTATTTTTGTCTCTCTGTCTATGTATCTATCTATCTGTATGTCCTTCCATAAGTCAAGAACGGATTGATCGATTTGGATAAAATGAATGATGACCATTATAGTTTTAACTGAAATTATTAATACGAAAGTGAGTTTGTTTAATACACTTTCATGGCATAACTATGCTAACGAATACCACCAAATTTTGCACACACTTTGTCAAGAGTACAGAAAAGAACATAGGGTACCTTTCGTCCAGAAAAAAGTACAGTTCCCGAGAAATAGAAATAGAACTTTTAATCAGAAGTATACATTAACCCGGGAAAAGCTACGGGTAAAAGCTAATTGTTTATAAAATTGCTACTACCTATCATCGCTTTGTGATAAATCAGCAGTAAACGCCAATTCCGCGGTGCGTTGCGAATCTGGTCCAATCAAATAGAACTTTCCACAGGATGATAGATTAAACAACGCAGCTGCGTTTCTACAAGAGAGTGCTTCTTGGCCAATCTGAAAGAACAAACTATTTTAAGACCACTGCATACTAAAAGCTTCGTCACCTACTATAGAATTACTTTTGAAATAAAAAGGGATTTTAATTGACTAATTATAGTATTAAGCTTAGATGCAAGCTCTCAACTTACAAGTTCATGATGTTTTGAAAAGTCGAATGTGTGATCCCCCTCAACGATGCTTTCGTAGCGTCGGTCTTGGTTGCGCGGAAAGTCATTAGTACCACTCCAATCATACTGGTTGATTCGTATCTGTTCATTAATAATTTATCTTGATTTTTTTGTATTTTGTGTTAATGAAATCAGTTCTTAGTTTAAATATGCTATATAATATTGTTTTAAAAAGAAATAAGAGTACTTATTACTACTTTATAATACAACTAGCGGCCCGTCCCGGTTTCGCACGGGTGGACAAAATTCTTTAAATTTTTTCTAGCATTAAATATAGCCTATGTTACTCAGCGTGAATGTAGCTTTCCAATGGTAAAAGAATTTTTAAAATCGGCTTAGCAGATTTTGAGTTTATTCATTGCAAACATACAAAAATAAAAATCTTTCCTCTTTATAATATTAGTGTAGATGTAGATGGAATGCAAACTACATAGTTTCAAATGCTGTTCATGGATTTATCGAGCAAGTTCCAATAGTTCAAAAGCAGGCTGAGTTGTATTTTTATCATTAATTACAGATTTACTATTTATTAAATACTCATAGTACTAACTTGAGCAGCAAAAAGAGAACTGATATAACATGTGTCTTTAATATAAGGCATGAAGTTTACAATACTCTTTTCATATTAAATAATTTGTTATATAGTTTAAGAGTTATGTACTCGTAACAAATTTTATTATTAACTTGAATTTATTTTAGATATTATTAGATCTCACACACTGTAATCAGATGAAATAAACTCAAAAGTTTAGCAACCTATTGAATAAAAAATCACATGGCTACATCCTGTTTATATAAGGGCCATACTTAAAGCATTAGGGTTAATTTTGAATTAGTAAATAATTAACGACAGTGCACTCCTCTGGAATATAAAGACATTAACTTTTAAACATGCTCTTAAAAATATTACAGCAGAACTTTTGCTTCTTTTCTTGGATTCGATTATTTCAGTAAGGTATACTTAACCTTCTCCCCAGGCAAGAAGAACGCGGGTCTCTCCCACCCAGCTCTAGCTTGCATCACGGCACCATCGTTAACTAGTTCTTGATGCAAAACATCATGGCTGACATCTCGACCGGCTAGAGGCTCATCGTGAGGGAAAGTCACGCTGTAGTTATTAACATAAGCTTCGTGGCAGCTTTCCCTAACCCAGTGTGGTTGCGACAACTGATCAGGGGTGAAACGGCGGATGTCATAAGTAAACATATTGTAATGCGGCCTGTTGGTATAAACAAGTTCTGATGGAGATTTACAAGCTTAAAGGATATTTCCAGAAATATAAAAAAAAATAACATCATATAAAAAGCAAAATAAAATTTATTACGTGCTACCTATTTCAAGAATATGAATTTTCCTCCCAAGTGAGTTGCAAATAGTAATTATGTTATCTGTTAGAGCAAAACTCCCATTGACGATGTGGCGTCGACGATAGGGGCCGGTATTATTGTGAACTACTATAACCAGAAAAAGAAAAATCGTACCTACGTATTTTTAAAATATGATCATTTCAACTGTGCGAGTTATTACTCTAAGAATGACTCTGCGGGTGGACAATGTCCACGTTTATTGGGCATTGTATTTGCTTCGCAATATTACGGGGTGAAAATCTATATCTAATTCACCTTCCAGTGACTATCCACTCGGCCATTTGTATCGCGCACCCAGCTGACAACATCATTCCAGCAGAATTGTACCCACAATTATGGTACAAACCTAAAATCAAATGAGTATTTAACATTACTGTCTGTTACAATCATGTTATGAATTTGATAAATACATAAAATGGGTATTAATCTTTTTCTTATTGGATTTTAAATCTATATATAATGGACTTGGAATGAACACTTCTAAAATGGTGCTCCAGTAATCATTGTCAATTGTAATCCTTATCGCCAGGTTGGGATATTAACAAAACACTAACGATATTAGGATGTACTTACAGTAAACCAATTCCAGTGCCACGCTAGAACCATACCACAATAAATCAGTCAATTGTGACATAACTTGCAAACCAATTTAAATATTTTGGTTCTCTGCCAGTTAAAGCGTCACGGTTCCAATGTGGCCTATAGGTATCAAATATCTACGACTGGGAAACAGGCTTTTCTAACCCACCACGAAATCCGATGTCTGGTTCTTGTAAAAGTTATTTACCTCCAACAATGGTATGCAAAACGCGCCCACCACTGTGCCATCGAGCTCCTCAATTTACATACCAGGTACTACCACATACTTAAGATATATTACGATCCAAATCATATTAATAAAATTTTAAAATCGTTCTTTAACGTTTTTAATTTAATTTTTGCATTCACAATGCCATATTTCTATAAGATATAAAATACGCATGTAAAAAGGCACTCGCCCGGATAGCGAAAGGTCGTGGGTTAGAATTCTACCTGAGGGCTCGGAGGCGTGGTCGTATCTTACATACGTATTTTATATCTTATCGTTTTTTAATGACCATAATAGCTAACCGTACCGAAAATATTTGGGTCTTCGCCCAGCAGTGGTTTATGATCTGGCGTAAAAGATTCAGGTCCACAAATGGTACTCTTAATGCCAACCGTCTTCAATTTAGGGCAAAGCATCGCCGCGCTGGCCAAATGCACTCCGAACACATCCCAGTTCAGCTCGTATAGGTGAAATTGGAAATTATCCGGTACCTTGAAATTAAAGTTGAAAAATTTACTCAATTCAACAGTTCAATTTATGGGGCGCATTGCCCACTATCAAGCCATAATCATAAGCCGTACTTGTACTTGTTTGTAAGTCCAAAAGTTTGTATGAGAAAACGCATTCTGATTATGATACAGTGACAATGCGGCTCCAAACGGAAGACCACCAATGTGTTAAACGCAGTCCCGCTCACCTCAACATTATGTGCGTGTCAGTGAGATCCGCCTAATAGAGATTTATTACAGATCTAAGCGTATTTTTGCACTATTTGCTGAAAAGATAGGTCGAAACAAAAAAAATAACATCCTTAAAACAAGATTTCAAATGAAAAGAAGCACATTTACATTTTGCCCTTCCCAACCCTTATAACGATACCATAGTCTATACCTGGTCCAGCATAATTGGATTGTCTTCATATCCCCCGAGGCTGCAGATCTCGCCCTGGTTCTTCATATAAAGGTTAGCGTCAGGATCTTTAATAAGGGGGGAGCCCCTTATTTCTGGCATGGCATCTGCCATTACTACATACGCATGCTTAAATGGAATCAGTGGAAGGGACGGTATACCCGCGAAACGAGCCACTCTTGGGCCCCATGCTCCTAAAAATATATATAAAAAAATAATTCTTGTCCATTACACACGCAAAAACCGGTATTTGTGGTAATCGACAGTGCGCTGATTGGTGCAAGCAACATTATGGTTGCTTGCATATGTAGGAAGGATCGTGTATGCCCATACACGATCCTTCCTATCGTCCAATGGGCATGCCGCTACCGATTGAATCAGTTAGAATTGACCGTGTGTGCGAGTGGATTGGCATGACAGTTAGAATTGATGGCATGATCGAATTTCAATTCTTTTGGCTTGATCATATCGATTGGATACTGCCGATTAGACTGTGTATGGCTGTTGGCGATTGGCAGTTCAGTTCGGGCGGTCAGTCTTGTCAAGTATTTTGTCGATGGTAGATGTCTGTCGTGCTACGCTCGATTTTTTCGTTTTTTTTTGCTTCATTTTCACGAGTATAATGCCCAAAACGGCTATAGCATCGTCGTCTGTCATCCATGACTGCAACTGAACGTCGCTGCCGATCAGTTTAAACTGATGGTGTATGGTGTATGTGGACGAACTGCAGATTGGCTCAAGCCTGCAGTGTCATGCCGATTGGACGATAGGAAGGATCGTGTATGCCCACCTTTAGCGATCTTACTATTTTTAAGCCATTGAATGGGCCATCGACACGGAAGAATTAGCGATATTGTTAGATTTCGAATCCCGGTAAAGGCATACGCTTGTACGCGAGAATAGACAATTACTCCCAGGTGAAGGTTGTTTATATACTCATTATTACGTCCGAGATTTGTTATCCATATTACAAATTTTCGCCTAGATACAAAAGCATAGATACCTCCACAATTGACGACGCATTTAGTGCGGATAAATCCTTTGTTTGTATGTACGCCTATCACTTCCTTATTTCCTAGCATGTTAGGTGCGTATTGGATGTCTCATACAGGAGAATCTTCATAAACCTAGAAATAAAAATAAACACATGGATAAAATCAAGACGCAATCTACACAACTGCCGACAGGTGATCAAAATTTTATTTTAAGCTATTCCATAC
This sequence comes from Calamotropha paludella, assembly GCA_927399485.1. Taxonomy (NCBI): domain Eukaryota; kingdom Metazoa; phylum Arthropoda; class Insecta; order Lepidoptera; family Crambidae; genus Calamotropha; species Calamotropha paludella. The sequence goes on along the minus strand of OV656805.1, from coordinate 21,024,343 downwards.
ATCAAAAGGCATGATCCAGCCCCGGCTATATTAGCACTAGGACCATCATTTTGGCACCAGTGTATTAATCCATTACTCCCATTTTTTTCACCCAAAGACCAACTAAGCCAATAGAACTTAAAAGAAACCAACCAAACCAAGATGTCTAACCATTTACTAGTCTGACAGACATGACGCGAACTTACAGTAAAAAGTTAAACAATTAATTCAAATATATTTATTTAATGTAGTTGTAAAAAGTTGTAGTAGATTTAAAAAGTTAAAATAATATTAACCGTAAGCATTGGGGAAGAATCTTTTGGTGTTGTCGTGTTTCTGCCGATTGATCACCTCTTACCACGATGGATGCGGTCCATAATGCGCTTGTCACTACAATAGGACTAGTACCTATGGTATTCAGCAGTTTATAAATTAGATATTGACTGACAGTATTAGCCTTCCAATCGTGAAAATCTGGCGTGATAAAAAGCTAGTCAATACTTGTATTTTTATGAATGCAATAGTACAAGTATTCAAATATAATATAAGTATTTGTATAAGATTTAAAATAAGCCTGTATAAACATCCACATCTTTCTTTAGGTAGGATCTTATTGATATATGGCATTGTAAATGCAAAAAATATAATATATACAAATATGTTTGCTTGAAAAGATCGAAAGCGCAGTAGCAAGAGCTCGAGAGAGAGAATTATCCGGAGCACCACCGTGCATAGGAAGGCCCGTTAATCAATTGGTTCCGGCTACCATCTACAGTCGTTACCACCAGTCAACCCGATGGGCCCGCATGGTAGATTATAGCCCTACGTTGTTTTTCGGTAATGCTTATGGAAGACTTGCGCCCCAGTAGTGGGAACGTGAATAGGTTGAAAAACAAGTGATTAGAATAGAAAATACTTTTAATATAAGGGACCTTAAATAAGCGACCCTAATAAGAGACCATTTGGTTTTTAACAACTTGTGGATCTCTTACGACCGATATCGACGTCCGATTTGAACGGGTCGACGGTCGAAGTCTGAAAGGGTGTGACCCTTTAACTTTGAAGCCAAACAGTACCGAGTTCAAAACCCGGGAAGGGCAGATGTTTGTACTATGAATACGATTAGTAGCTGATTCATGGTTATTAATAAGTATATTTAATTTAAAATTATTATTTTTTGTCTCGTATGTTTAACTTTTACCCTAATATTTGTAGATCATTGCTTACTTTGGGCTAGGTTAATTGGTGGGAATATAACAAATATTATTATTATTATATGAAGAAAGGATATTGCGATGGTAGTATTGTATTAGAATTGTAATATCTCAACAGATGTTGCACTCACTTTCCCTCCATTTTTAGTAGCCACTTTAAGTAGCGCGTCGCACCCCATAGCAGGGTCAATTATACCGTCTTCTGGGCAGTACAATGCCATTTGGAATACAGAAGGGTCCAGTAAAGGGAATTTCTTCTGAGCTTCTTCAGGAGTGAGCACATGGCTTGGAATACCCATTGCTCTACCAAGCGAATGGAGTCTCATGTATTCTTGTGTTCTGACCTACGTAAAAGCAAATATTTTTACAAAATTACTGTAACAATAGAAGAACTAATAAAAGGTTAGTTTTCATTAGTACCATAATAAATACATTGTAAGCTATTATTATATAACAGCTGATGAGCACCATCTATCCAAATTTATTGAAATACAAATTGAATCTGTTATTCTATATTTTATTGGGTCCAAAAACTATATAAGTGTAAGTGTGATTGACAAATGTGAACATCCTGCTGCTCTTCCTATTTTATACGATAAATATGATGCTTTACATTCAATAGTGAATTATGATAAAGGTTGCTATTTCAGAATAAGCATTTGCACTATCTCAAAAAGTTGTGAAATAGACTTCATATATATACTACCTCACTGCGCGATATAAACATGCCTCCAGTGTTAATCCAACCTGCAAAATCTTCGCATTCTTTATGCAAATTGCTGTATACACTTCTTGAATCTTGCAGCAGTTTTATTTCCATATCGCACGGCCTCAATGACCACACTCCGCCTATTTATAATTATAATTTATAACTCAAAACATGCACAAAAATAAATTTGTTGTAATGGTGTCTGACTCCAGTTTGAAAAAAATTGTTTATTTTTCTAGCAAAAATTGCTTTACAAATTAAAATCTAGCAGTTACATGCTCAAGTAATAAAAAAAAAAATCTCGCGCAATTTGAATTCGATCATGATCAGTGCGCTATACTCGTATGTATATCGTGTTCACTAGCAGCCATTCGTAATTACCTATCGTATACTTTTACAAATATATGTAAGCAACAAAAATGGGAATTGATAACATATTTCAATCCATCGGACTACGTGAACCATTTTCCTGTCAGTTCTATTTTAAAATCGAACTACTCGGATTATGAGATCCCAGTATGACATTGTATACGTTCATAGCCGAACTGATGAAACTAAATAAAGGACATCATTCAGGGTTCATACAAATTTGGGCTAATTTTTTTTTAGCCGGCCAACAAAAAATAATTAAATTTTATCATAGGCATAATTATAATAAACATTTTGTATTATGACAGTAAAGCTCGAAACCTATTGGTTGAGATGATAATCGGTCTCAAAGTATTTATTTTATTACCTACGGCTTGCACCCGGCTTGCGGGGTGAGCTCGTGATTTCCAGGTAATCAGTTATTGTTAATGGTGTGCGAGCGAGAATACGTTACAAGTACATTTACCTGCCGAGAAGTGTGAGCAAGAGGCATAATAGGTATGCGAGCGAGAAGACGTTACAAGTACCTACATTTACCTGCCGAGCTGCAAGTGTGAGCAAGAGGCAAAATACACCTACTCAGTCCTTTTCGTACTTTCGTTCGTTAGTTTTCCATGCAACTCTCGTTACATCGGACGGCTACTTTCACTGTTTTCGTGGTTTTTAACATTGATTTTGTTTTGTTTGTTGTTTTAATTATCGTTGAGTTTTTGTTTTTGTTATACTGTTTTTGTTAATCATGGCACATATGTTGTGTATTAACTGTCGTGAACCATGTGAAGGTCGAAGGACTTACACGTGGATTTCTCGGGAAGAACAGCACATCGACATAGCTCAGATTATTATGGAGGAGCTAATCGCGAGACAGGTATGTAATGCAACCTTTTTTACATTTAAGTCATAACTAGGTACCTACTCTGTGATAATAACAGATCGTCGATATGACATCATGATCAGGACTAGGTGTCGCGTTGAATTATTATGCTGAAGTACCTACCTTCCTTCAATAAAGTAAAATGTATACTTAAGTTCTTTAGTTAGTACTATGAAAGGGTTTTTTTATAAAGTACATAGGCTTACATCAGTGATAGAAATGTAGACAAGAACCTTTGAAGGTATAGGTAAAGATTGTTATTATTATTATTATTTTTAAGTAAGATTTCTACTTACGAGTGTTTATTAGTATTTCATCGACTCTCTGTTACTGCCACGAATTAACTATTTGTTGTTCTTATTTATTTGTTAGTATTTTTATCGGCGCTCTGTACAGATCTTAAGGACCACTTCAATATGGTATAGTGCCCGTCTAAGTTATAGCCGGTTTAAATGTAGGCATTGGCTCTTGCCTACACTCAAAACTATTTCAAAAGTTTTGAAATAGTTTTGTGTGAGTACGGGCACGAACATGTTATTATTTTTGTTAAGAAGTCCTTTGGGAAAGATTCGTTTGTATTTAACTTGTAGAAGGTGGGTTTACAAAAATTGTTTTTTGTTTTTTTCAGAACGAACCTACCGACGTCATTTGCCGACCTTGCTGGCAAAGAGCTGAGAGGACGTTTCATCGGCGTATACGCGAGGCGCGTCAAGATGATGACGTGTTGCCCGATGAGCCAATTCAGCAACAAAGCCGTAATCATCCAACAATGACCTTAGCAGGATTTGTACGTACTCCAAACTCAACAGTGCACTGCATTTTTGAGCATTGTCAAAATATTACCAGGCTTAGAATACCTAACGATATCATAATTCGTATGATTGGGCGGTACAATCTACTAATACCAGAAAATGCTCGCGTTTGCGAAGAACACTTAGCCCAGAACCTTTGGTATACTCTACCTTTACAAGACAATCTCATAGAAGATTTTACTGCATCTGAAATAGTGAATGCTCTGACGATTATGAGAAATCATATTACAACAGACGTGTTAAACTTCGAGACATACGAAGTCATTAATACAAACGAGTTTCACTTGGACGGGACTTACTCACGAACTGTTTTCCGATCTACTCGTAAACACATCCAGCCTAAATAATAATCGTCAAAAGAAGACAATACTGGCCGCTGTATTGGCAAAACTAAGAACAGGAGACTCTAATGCCAGACTTGCTTTAGTGTTTAGAACGAGCGAATCCCGTTTTCAACGAATGTTAGCTCTAGGTCGTGATGCATTGTTGCGTGATTTTGTTCCCTTGCATGTTGGGTTTGACCACATAAACAGGGAACAAGTGGCTCAAAGGAATTTATTAGTACCTGAAACTCTATTTGGCAATCCAGAAAGCCCTTTGCCACAAAGAAATGCTATAATAATAGTCGATGGTACATATATATACAACCAAAAGAGCTCGAACTATTTTTTTCAACGACAAACATATAGTCTTCACAAATATCGAAATCTGACCAAGCCGTTCTTGTTTGTTTGCTGTGACGGTCATATAATTGACGTAACGGGCCCGCACGCCGCTTCAACTTCCGATGCAACAATAATGAATGCAATTATTGAAAATGAGGAGAGCATATTTCATTGGTTTTTCAGGCCGGGTGACGTATTTATCTTAGATCGTGGCTTTAGAGACGCGGCCTATCCTTTACAATCACATGGATATACAGTACATATGCCAGAAACGAAAAATGCAAACGAAACGCAACTTACGACGGAACAAGCGAATAAATCCAGACTTGTGACTATATGCCGCTGGGTAGTAGAAATAATCAATGGACGATTCAAAAGAGATTTTCGCTTGTTAAGAATTGTACACAGCAATCGCGCCTTGCATCATATGATGGAATATTTTAAAATCAGTGCAGCTTTATTAAATGCCTATCATGTGTTGATTGTGGACAATATAAGGGCTCCAATGTATTTAGAAATAATACGGGAAAGGGTTAATGTACCGAATACATTGGCGGATCTGGTGAACAGATACAATTATAACCGAAGACGTGCTCCGTTTCGTTCAATTAACGTTGATGCGCTTGAGGTTCAATTCCCCACATTGACACAAGAAGATCTTATCCTTTTTGCACTTGGTGTATACCAAATAAAGCAAGCTAGGAGTTACTATGCGGAGCATTTGCAGCCAAATGGTATGTTCATCGTTGAACTTGGCGACCAATTACCCACAGAACACATACGAGAGCTAGAAGGAACAGACCTTTACGTATTGCGCGGTAGAATCCAGTCCCGACATGTCCGTTCACGTTCGTATAACGTTTATATTGGCATAGATAGGGCTCTCGAAGGGCGACAGGCTATAAAACACTATTACTGTACATGTAACATTGGCCGAAGAACCATTGGCTGCTGCTCACACGTCATGTGCATTGTGTGGTACATGGGGTTTGCCAGGCACGAGCCAACGATACACATTCCCGCCGAAGATTTAGAAGATATTATTGTAAGGCCAGGAGAGTTGTAAATATTGAATAAAAATAATATGCATTATAATTAATAAAAAACCTGTACATAAACGCCTGCATGGAGAACTAACGAACGAAAGTACCTACGAAAAGGATTAAGTGGGTGTATTTTGCCTCTTGTTAACACTTGTAACTCGGCAGGTAAATGTACTTGCAACGTCCTCTCGCTCGCACACCATTAACAATAACTGTTTACCTGGAAATCACGAGCTCACCCCGCAAACCGTAGGTAATAAAATAAATACTTTGAGACTGATTATCATCTTAACCAATAGGTTTCGAGCTTTACTGTCATAATACAAAACGTTCATTATAATTATGCCTATGATAAAATTTAGTTATTTTTTGTTGGCCGGCTAAAAAAAAAATAGCCCAAAATGGGTGATGTCCCTTGTTTGTGTGGTCTTTGCTAAGAAGTCTTACGAGCACAATAAAGATGCTGAGTTAAAAAAAACCGACTGCCTCCTGTAGTAATTTTTTAAATGCTTTGAGCTTGTGTACGACCGTTTGGTGCAACGGTAGCGATCCTGCCTTCCGTATTGAAGGTCCTGGGTTTGAGTTCGGGAGGGGTAGATGTTTGTGTAATGATTACGAGCATTTGTACCCAAGTCTTGTATATTTATATGTATTTCTATGTATATTAACTTTTTCATTCATCATATATGTATGTCTATCCGTTACCCTTATATCCATAACACAAGCCTTACAGTGCTTACTTTGGGCTAGGCTAATTGGTGTGAATGTAAGAGATATTTATTTATTTATTTAATAACAAAAAATGTGAGGATTAACAAAAGGTGAGGATCTGTTTAAACATTATGCTTTTAACAGGTCCCCTGTGCTTGTAAAGTATATTATATAGGACACAGGCCGTAATAATTCCCAACCATACGGTTGGAAACAGGATTTAGTACAATATCTGTCTCTCAATAATTTTGACAACCTTTTGATTATACAAGTGGCCAAATTGGCAATTGTATTTTGTATTATTCATCATCATCACCAGTCTTTTATTGTCCCAATGCAAGGTCATAGGCCTTCCCAATTCGCGAAAAGACCGTAAAATGGATCATAGTATACCACACGGGCCCAGACAAAATTCCTTTCGAAACGCGTAGATGCTCAACACGTAGTAATGTATTGATCACCTATCCGATAATTAGCCCTTGCCGCGTTTGCTTAACATCCGCAATCATAACTAGAACGCTTGAGCCGTAGCGCCATCGAATTCCTCTAATAGTAAGCATGAAGGCGGGTAAATAAAGGAGATAAGATTTTGTTATCAACTATGCTCTTTTTTATGTCTTAATTCAACTATAATTTGTTTCTTATCCGTTTATCTTGTTTATCTATTCCACGATTCTTTACATTGACAAAAATTAACATACTCATTTATTCATTACTATTAAGAAAATTAGACGATAATAATCATTGTGAGATTCTTTACCAGCAGTGTGCCATGTTGTCCCACTTGTGATTTTCCCCCTTTCCAAAAGGATTGCATTTACACCTCGTTTCGTTAATTGGTATAATGTATTTGAACCAGCAATACCACCACCTATAAAGATTTCATTATTTATAAATAAAAAAGTTCTTAAGACTCGCAAAAACACATTTATATTTATACTGTAAAATTCATAGGTATTGTTACATGAACTTCTTTTCTCCTTTCCCTTCTTTTCTCATAAGCCATTAATTACACAAATATAATAGTTACTTACCGATAATGACAACATCTGCAGAAGCCACAATTTCTTTAGTACATTCGAATCTTTTCTGAGAAACATTACTTAAATAGTTTACAGACTTTTGCCTTATATTTATATATCTGATAGCATTTAACATTCTGAAATTAATAAGTAATCTATACAACCGAGATGTTCTTACACTGACGACAGACCGACATTTGATAAAGTTTGCTCGTAAGTATTACAACATAGATAGACAACAAAGATAAATGATTTCACTTTTAAAATATAGATTATCTTACTATTATGAAAACTATATTTTTCTGTCATCTACTCGAATAATTTCGGAACAATATGATTTTTTCTGAAAACTATCGCAACTCTATTTCTCACAGTAATAAGTATTGTTAGGTACTTATAATTCAAATAATGATTAATTTCGACAAGAAAATATCACTGTAGATTCAGTACCATTATCCTACGGATTAGGAAAGCATTCAGCAAGCAACAGTGTTTTTTAATATATATTTTGTTGTCACCAAAACAATATCGAATTCCATAGGATTTAGGAAAAGAAAACAAACCATAGTTATAATGTTTTTATTTTATTTTTTTTAGAACAATATTTAATGATATTTAAGTATGTAATTCAACTAATATTTACAATATAATTTTATAACTTTTGAAGTTAATCAGTTCCGGTACAGTACAGGGGCCTTACCATGATCTCTTAGCGCGATGCAAGTTCGATTGTCAAAGTGAGACACCGCTATACGCGATCTATAGTGGCATCTCTCTTCAACAGTCGAACTTGAATCGCATTTAGAGGTGATGGTAGGGCCTCGGGTAATAATTATCTCATAGTGACACACTTTAATCAATATATAAATTATAGTGTTGTCTATGTAACACATAATGGAATAAATAGCAATATAATATACTAGTATTTACAAATAATATGCCTCATCTTTTAAAGTAACGGAATAAAAGCAAAGAAGAATAAAAGTAAATATAATGGAAATTGTAGAATTTAAGTCCTTATAATATAATCTTAATTGATGATTTTTGGCAAGGGTGTTTAAAAAAATATCTTACCTACAGGGCGGTCTTTAAGTATGGAAGTGCTGGATTAGATTAGTAGTTAAATGTAACAATGGCTTGAGTCGAACTTGATGTCTTTATTTTAATATCGGTGCGTACTAAAGGCATTCTCCAGTAAAGTATTATAACAGCAACAACCGAGTTAAAAACGACCCTGCCTATTTAAACTTATTTGAAAAACTAAATGTATCTAGTAATTGTAGTCATATAGCCTTACACAATCGACATTCACTATGTATTTTAGTAGGTAAACAGAATATAAATACTGCAATCAAAACTAGAAACAAATTATTGTAAGATAAAAATAACTTTTAAATCTAATTTGTAAATAAAAATTAAACTATAAGTTTATCATTTTACCTTTTCTTTTATTATAGGACACAAATATGAATTCAAAAAATTATGTAATATATAAGCAGTTTCACAAAAAATTTTAAGATAATCTGATCATACCCCTTGTCAGTGTTGTCAATAATTCAATCATTATACTTGTGGGACACTTCCACGTGATCGAAATCCAAAGATTTTTCAATATTTTCATTGTTAATTCCACATTTCAATAAGTCAATGTATAAGATTCCTCAATTTATATTCATTTTTCATTCCATAAGCGTTATCCACTAGTATAATAGTAAACTTTAGTATTACTAAGCACTCGGATAAGTCAATATTGTTTGTGTTCCTTTGTGATTACAGAAAGAAAGATGAAAATGTCATGGAATGTGAGAACTTCAAACTTTTTCGTCAACAATCATTTAATATATATTTACATGAACAAGGCGTCAAACCCAATATTTATATTCCCGTTAACGCCTGGTGGTAACAAAACTGCATTGTTAGATGTGGGGTCCGTGTGCGCAATCAATCGACAAGGATCCATTTCGTAGATCCACAAAGCCGATCACCTCACAATATTTTTAGAATTTATTTGGTAGTTACATGTTTGCTCTGAATTAATTTTATATCAAAAATAGTCTTCATAGAGCTTAATAGAGCAATACATTACTTATTATTAATAAGTAAAATAGTGGATCCAGGAATAATGTTGACTTTTACAATACAGCAGTTGATAAGATGTACTGTCGACATCTCATTATCATACCATACATACATACCACTAAAAATGTAAAATTTCTTTAATCATTCATTCAGAAAGTTTTAACCGTTTGTGGTATAAGCTGCTGAGTATTATATATCTTATAGAAATATGGCATTATGAATGCAAATACTAAAATTAATTACATCTGTGGCATGTTTATATGTAACAGCGCGTACAAAGAGAGGATCATATTTTTCAATAAGTCAACAGAAGTTTTTACATAGTCCTTAATAAAAATTAATAACAGCAAAAAACTATTTATGAATACTTATTATCACTAATCATTAATGGCTTTCCATAACTGAGTCTAATTTTTCCGAGTTTCATAATATGTTTACGCAATCATAGCTGAAACAAATAAAAATAAACTTTTATATTTTGGATGCCTTTGATGTTAACAAGTAGAGGAAAAGATCCAAGCCCCGACTGCCAAAAGAAGCCGAGAATATATAGACGCAGGGGCTAAAGTGTTTTACATAAGCTTATATTTACTATTCTATCATATAGGTGCTTAAAAAATGTTCCTATGTTCACCACTGTGACTACTCTGAGGCCAAAAATGTAGAGACAGTGGCATGATGCAAAAGAACTGATGCCATCACTAAAGAACTCCTTTCGTGTTACCTTCCGTGACGTTGGCGCATAAAACTGCGCTGAAATATAGGGGCTTCAACAAGCATAAAAAACACTGTAATATTCTTCTTTTGAATAATACTTTCACATCAATGTTTACATAGTATAACAGAATATTCAAATTCATTTTCATAATTTTGACGATCGAAATAAAGTGACAACCTGACTTGCTTCAATGACGCAATGTCTGTTACGCCATAAATTCCCGAGTTCTGAACCGATTTGTGTGGAATCGATTTACTTTGTGTGGAATCGAATCAACAGGTTTAGGACTTCTACTGACGGACTGATACGAATTTTGAAATTAGCAAAAATATGAGAAAAAAACACTGGCTCTATGGGATTTCCCATTGAAACAAAAAGCGCGCGATTTTTGAAAGTTTTCATTCTCATGGCTTTTAAAATTTAGTAAACATTATTGAATTTTTTTAAATTATTTACATTGCTCTAATATACAGCATTAAAATCTGTAATATCTTCGAAAATATTATTTTAAATTAGATGCTATAAAGAGCCATATTGAATGCATCTATATTAAATGCACAACGTATTTAAGTTACTTAATTGGATAAGGATTAGAGCATATTGCTAAATTCGCTTCGTAAAAAAGCCATTTATTCTCATAAAAAGTAAGAGATAAAAAATGGTTATTGTGGGTTATCCCTAAGAGACAGACATATACCATCGCGGATTTATTTGTAGACCTCTTTGAAGTGTATAATACTGTAGTACATTATCTTGATCAATCTCGTAGGGTTTAGTTCAGATCAGCGTTTGCAATGTAAGCGCAAAAAAATGAGTTAATTTACGACATCGCATTAGAAACCTCTAAAATTATCAGTGTTTCTCTACTATATTATGCATGTATTATACATATAAACCTTCCTCTTGAATCACTCTATCTATTTGAAAAAAAAACTGGCACTCCGAGAGTGCCGACAGAAGTGATAAAGTCAACCAACAAAATTAACGCAATGATTACTTTTTAAATGAAAAATATGTTAAGAATCGACGCAGAAATAAACAAGCAGCCAATATCTTTAAATTTGGAAATAAAACCTTTTTGAATTTTAAAAAGGTTTAATTTCTAAATTCAAAGTTATTGGCCGCTTATTTTTTCTGCGTCGATCCCTAACCCATTCTACATTTAAAAAGTAAGCCAGACTGGCGCCGTAACGCGTTACGTAACGAAGCGGTTTACCCTCCACTTCACTTCAAAAAACCGCATCAAAATCCAATGCGTGTTTTTAAAGATCTAAGCATACATAGGGACAGCAGGAAGCGACTTTTTATACTATGTAGTTAAGTCACTCACTTGGCGTTAGTCTCAGACGTGGTGTGGGCTGGCAACCCTGGGCGGCGTGAGTCCAAGCCGGTGTTGTCGCGCCGCGTGGTCACCAGCCGCGGCCGCTGCAGCCGCTTCGAGTTGCGCGCGCAACGCCACTAACTCGCGCGTCCGTTGGTATATCGGATCCTAACACATAATATACAAATTCAATTATAAAACTGGCATTTTATATAATTAAACTATAACATTTCTTGCAAAATCTCTAAATATAGCAGTTTAAGTCTAGCAGTTAATGCTTTTTAGACGACTTTTGGTGCAACGGTAGCAATCCTGCCTTTCGCACCGACGGTCCTGAGTTCGAATCCCGTAAGGGGCAGATGTTTGTATAATGAATACGATTATTTGTACCTGAGTCATGGGTGTTTATATATATTTTTATGAATCATATATGTATGTCTATCCGTTGCCCTAGTATCCATAACACAAGCCTTACAGTGCTTACTTTAGGATAGGCTAATTGGTGTGAATGTAAGAAATATTTATTTTATTTATTTAATAACAAGAAATGTAAGGATCAACAAAAGTTGAGGATCTGTTTAAGCAATATGCTTTTCATAGATTCCCTGTGCTTGTAAAGTCTATAATATAGGGCACAGGCCGTAATAGTTCCCAACCATACGGTTGGAAACAGGATTTAGTGACAGTAATAAATAATAATAAATAAATATTTCGTACATTCACGCCAATTAGCCTAGCCCAAAGTAAGCACTGTAAGGCTTGTGTTATGGATACTAGGGTAACGGATATACATACATATATGATACATAGATATGTAATATTCATAGAAATATATATAAACACCCATGACTCAGGTACAAATGCTCGTATTCATCACACAAACATCTGCCCCTTCCGGGATTTGAACCCAGGACCGTCGGTGCGAAAGGCAGGATCTCTACCGTTGCACCAAACGGTCGTCCAATTTTTAATTTCAAATAGGCCGGATTTGTACATGAAAATTGCGCATTTATCCAGTTTAATCAACCGACTTAAATAGTGACTTGAGTTACTGACGCGGTGTATATTGCATGCGATAAAAAGAATTCTCTAATGGCTTTATTTTTAAAAAGAAGCAGACGACGGTACTACACTATATTAAAAAAATAACCCAAAATTCACCTGTTGTCTCATTGTGGGGTTCCATCTGCAATAAAGTGCCTTCCATAGCTTGATGACTCTAAGAGACGCCACCGGTACTAATACTATTTGAGGCCGGGAATATGGAGACGGCGGCGAGTTGGACCCAAACGAAGATGGTCCCCAGTACAATGGGTTCAAGTAGAGATCCTGGCGGCTATTTATATATGACCACAGTGAAACTGTTCTTGTTTTCACTTCTGAAACATAATAAATTATTATGATTACCTACACTTCATGGCTGTTATACTTCCAAAAAAATTGATATGCACATGTTTAAGGTACAGATGAAGTTAGACTCATTTCTATGGTACGCCTGCCGAGAGAATAGATTTTAACAGCTTATATCTTCAAAGCAAAATATAAACAATTTCAAGAACATACAGCTCAACAAAATTTTATCGCTTCGTTGATATTTTTTGATGCCTTATTGCGTTCAGTTTTCAAAATTCCATTTTCTAGACGGCTGTACTTATCTTTGTTTCATTTTAATTTATGATTCGAAGAAAATGTGAAAAAACTACTCCAATACCTCAGTTACAACTAAATTCACGAAATCGAAATAGCTGGCAGTCATCAATTAATTTGCCATGAATTACACAGTAAGTATAAATTGAATAAGCGTCACCTTCAATATCTTTCTCAGATAATAATAAAACCAACATAAAATCTACAGTAAGTTGTTTACCTTCCTTGACCCTCTCCCGTTCAGTGTTAAAGAGGAAAGTGCCGAATCTGCAGGAATATAAGTGATCTACTATAGTGATGAGAAGTCTTTCAGTAAACTCGAAGGCGGTTGGAAACTGCTGTTGCAACTGCCACACGCAGTCAACCCACTGAACGAAAACTGGTGACCGATCTGCGTCTGAGTGACGCTCGTCACCGTGTCCGATGCGCTGAAAAGATAATTTGATAGAATCAGGCATTATTTAAAACGGATTATTATCATGTTTATGTTTATTTTTGAGGTTTCAATATTAAAATATGTTAATTCTATCTTGGCCATAAAAAAAATCTACCCCTCTATCACACTATTCGCATTAGCTCTGAAATTATTCTATAATAGATAGTTTACGACAATATTTAGAATAAAAAGTTTGCTGTTATGTTATGCTGACATATTATTTAGTGCAGGTCTGTCGGTGTTTAGAATTAAAAAAAATCGTAAGGTACTAGTCACAAGATGGATGACTATACACACGTGACCATCGTCTAAAAACAAAATATAAACCCATCAGAATAAAACACTTTTTTACGGATTTTTGCGCATGTTTTATTTTATATTTAATCCTGACGTTTCGACTCCTTTACAGGAGCCGTGATCACAGGATGACTTTTATTCTGATGTGTAATGTGCGCGGAAGTGTACGAACTAAAAATATAAACCCTCTTCCCATTCACAGAGATCAGCACGCTAAGATAACAGAGATTTTTTAAATAAATTCCAAATTTCAATATATTATTCATGTCTAAAAATGTTTATAATACCACTGTTTACAATTATTTTTCTATGGGTAGTAAGGATTGAGTAACATCTGTCAGCACGGGATGGCATTATTTCAAGTTCTATACTTTTGTTGCGCAGGAATGACACTGACATTAGAGGTTAGTGTCAGAAAAATAGCGTGCTATCAAATACATTGTCAATGCTGCCAAATATGGATATACCTTAAAACACCGTAGAAATTTAGTATTTAAATGCAGTGAATTCTGTCTGCTAGACATCTTAAGTACTCACCAACTGGAATTTATGTCCAAATGATAACCACTCCTTCTCGATAAGTACCTCGAAGCCTCTCAGCGTTCGATAGTAGGGATCGAGCATTAACATCGCCAGTACAGTCAACTGGGCAGTGCGATCCCACCCATCCGAACAGTGGACCAACACCGATGTCTTGTGATTTTCCACCTAATTGAAAAACATATCTACTAATTAGCCATTCCAAACCACTCACACTTGTGGCATGATCTATCTAAGTAGATCGGTGATGCCAAGGAATATTATACCTATGATTCCAGTTCATATCTATAATAACATTTAAATATGTTTAGCAGAATATTTGTCAAGCAACGAGCTTGAGTCTGACGACATCAGCTAATATTAAATCTAATTGAAGCATCTTTTGTTTTTCTTTAAAACTAAAACAGACAAAATTGGCAAATCTAAGTTACTATTAAAAAAATATAAACACCGAGATGTTTATCTAAACATACAAAATCGAAAAATTGAAAATTACCTTGTCAACAATGCGGACGGCCCCAGCTAATATACATTTTATGTGTTTTAACCAACAGCTTGCTTCAATTCCACTAAACCATCTGTAATAAATAGGCATGTTTTTTCATCGTTAGATATAAGATAAAAATTATTTACAACTAAATACAGACATAAACTGCACGAGAATTCATGTGCACTTTTAATGATGTACATATGCACGAAATATCGATGAACGATCGTTTCCTTTAACCAAATGGAAATTTTTAATTGCGAGTTGACCGCCGGATTTATGGCAGTCCTTCTGCCATTGAGCACGGAGTGTAGAGATAGTAGTAGAGTGTAGATGTATCCATTATATCGAGGTACCTCGACAACGGTAGTTATAATGGTAGCAAATAGTACCAGCCAGAGTCAACAATCCAGAGTATCGTAACCACCATGCTCCTCCTGTATATACCACAATAAGGGCCAGCAGCGGTTTTCGCTGATATACATTTTCTTAAATACTTTTTTAATATTGTAACTAGCTGACCCGGCCACGCGTTGCTGTGTTATGAAATAATAAATAACTAATAAAAATAAAATTTAATCTATGTATGTCCTAAATCGGAAAGAATCCAACAAAATCGGTTAAGTTAAGCGTTTATTAAGCATCTAAACCAAAATAGACCTACTTTGGCTAGTTACTGACGATAGGGTATTGAGAATGGCCGCTAATATTATATTCTTGCCACAAATTATGTGTGTCGTGGAAGTAGTCACCAGATGCAGAGTCCGCTAGTAAAGCAGACTCTAAGGATTTCTATTGAATACAATTTGTTTAAAAATACTTGAAGAAAACTTTAATATTTATTTTCTTTTACCTGGCTTGATCAATTTGTGGAAAACAAAGCTCTTTTAATTTCCGCAAACTCTCTCGCATCACGTGAATGTTGTGAATATCCAAGAAAACAAGTTCAGCATTCTGGTAGGCATCCTCTGATTCGTATCTATAAAATCAAATATTTTCTATTATTCTTTGAATTATGCCAACTTTAGGCGTCCTTCGTATGGCTAATATGACGATGGGTTACCTATTATTTTTCATAATTTTTTTTATCGTAATTTTGAAAGGCCTCATTTTCAAAGTTATAAATTATAGATTGCTGGCTGGTAATTAATAAAAGAAGATCTAATCTAATCTGAATCAATGTATGCTTTTGATTGAAAGTCTTTTTTAAATTATGCCTATCATTATGGCGATATGTTGTCTCCTATATTGTGTGAGTACTGGGCCGCGCATTAATATGGCGCCACTAACGAGACTCTTATGTGATCTCTCTTAGGTTGAAGTGATCTGTCGACAGTTTTCCAACTGTGTTTTATCACGATTTTAGTTATTAATGTCTAACGCAATTTGTTTGATCAATCGAACCAACATAGATTATTCTACGAAATGCACCAGAATGTTCATGACCTCGCAAAATTAGACATTATTCTATTTAATAAATATTATGCCCACTTACCCACCACCTTTAGCTTTATTCGCAATAGCATTAGCACTGGGTCGGGCGTCCATGATGAACAGTTTGTGCGCTTGAGCGTTCGCGTCCATTATCAGCTGTATGTAACGCTCATCTTCACGGCTTCGTTTGCCACTTAGCTGCATAGAAGAACAACATTTCATATAAGTATCCTGTTTCATTACAAGCTGCCACGACATGCCTTTTGGCAAAGGTAAAATTCATTGGCAATTATCATGTGCGATTCCTGACGTTACATTTTAATTAAATTTGAATATCAGAAGTGATCTAGGGAACCAATAAATTGATTTTAATTTGTTCCACTATTCTTTATTTTTAGAAAAGCAATTTTTAACTGTAGGCGTGCCTTCTAAGTATGTGTTTTTTTTTTTTAAATAACACAGAAACTTCGAGAAATTGGGGCGTCTATATACATTTGTGTCCCTACACAGTTTGTATCCGAGGTAGATCGAAATCATTCCCCGCACAGGTATATTAGAAAATATAGGTAATATTAGAGTGGGGAAGAGTTACTTACATTTCTTTCCAACTGACTCACACTTGGGGGAATCTATGCCTAGCAACTGAATCAGAATCTAACCTAAAACTTGAGAATAACAGGCAATAATCTACCCGAAGATTTTTTTAAAAAATCACATACCGACATGACCGACACATTATGATTGACGGAAATTTTATAGTGATCTCACGAAAAGTCGAACGAAAATATCAAATTACGGAAATTTGATAATTTGCCTAATTGAATTCGACGGTCTAGGTTCCGGTTACGAATTTGAAGGTGCACGACTATCATGCATTAGTAAGTTTCGTAATTTAATTATGAGTTGCTCATTCATTACAAGACTGATGAATGAAAAAGGTGAATTTCTTTTTATATCACAAATCGTACACTTTGGTCATCATTTATAAATAAAAATAAAGTGTAAGTATATATTAAAAAAGCAGTACTTGTAATAAGTAGTACAGTAAAGGTGTAAAATATAAAATACTAGCTTTTGTCCACGGCTTCGCATTAGATATGATTTTGGTGAATGATTTAATCTCAAACTCAATAAATAAAAAATACTCTACAAAACATCTTTATAGACAATATTCTTCACTAATCCAGGTGCCAAAAACACTTAACTCCTGGGCGAGCTTACTCGTGAGCAAACTAGCCATGAGAAAAGCAGTTTTCTCTTTAATCTATACCAGCAAATTTGAGTGTTTGTCCTTCAGACTTGTTTATTGTCATCGCGAAACAGTCTTTGAAGGGAAAGAAGAATCAAAGGAATTCGCGGTATAGATACAGTTTCCCCTTGCCAGTAACCCAATTAAACAGTGGCTTTCACGATATTCCTATGTAAAGTTTCGACTATTATCCTGGTTCCATTGCATAATTTAGGGGGTTTGAAATTTTACAACAATATAACAGGGGTGCCCATGCGTAGAATAAGCCTATGGAACGGCAAGCCCGGTGGTTTCAGTGAATCCAGAAATGCTACAGGAAAATTCGTAACTTCGACTGTGTTGACCACCATTTCTATATTAATGTATATCATTTCTTCCCCTCGAAATACTTTAACAGCATATCAATAAAAGAAAAATGACCAAGTGGCTCGTTCACGCAACCTTTTCATATCATAGGCTTATCGTGAATTTGAGGAATATCCGGATAAATTTTTGACATTAACTCCCGAATCGTAGCTCGTAGCAGTAGTACACAAATTTCTTGGGATAGTTATTTTTCCGTCAACGTTCGTATAATCACCGTAGCCGATTTCAAGTAAGAGATCTGCAAAGCCCGCAGTATCTTGCCCTCTCAGGTGAACCCTTTTATTTTTGAAAGGTTGAGAATGATAACTTGTGGGCACAAAATTGATCTCTTTAAGCAAGATCTAACTTCATCGACTCTGGTTCATTTTGGCACTACTGGTAGAGTCTGCCTAAAGTCGCCAGCCAGTAAAACCGTTACCTCACCTATTAACTTTTTATTTCCCCGTATATCTTGAAGAGATCTAAGCTTCAACGCCACCTTTATGAGCCGTTTTTACCTCGTTCCACACTATCAAGTTGTAACTTTTCTCATCTTTTCATTTCAAGGCGTTCCACCACTGATACTTGTATGTTATAGAACCCAAAGCGACACTGCTATCAGTTCTATAAGCAATATTTGAGTCATACTCCATACCTAAAAGATGCATACTTTTCCATAGACGTAAAGAAACGTGTTTCCCTATACCCAGACTGAATCATTCTATTCACTTGTGGGAGCGCAGTTTAGTATTTGCAAATGCTTGCCTATGTATTTCAAGGTTCTGAGCTTGGTAGATTGTAGAAGCTTGCCTATGTACTTCAAGTTTTTTTTCTGATATTCAGACACAGCTTTACGGTGAAATTCTGGTTTCGCCAGCGTATATTTTTTTCGAGCTTTTTTTGATTTTTTTTGTTATAAGTCAATCTCGCTCTACGTTTAGGAGTCTGAATAAATGACGAAGATGCTGATTATATTCCACTGGGAAGAATTTTTACTTTGAATTTTGAAATTTCACTTTGTACTGACGAAAACTTTACAGACAAATGGTCGAGCTATTTCACTATTATCGCTGCAATCTGATGAAGTGCCTGGTAAAGGATCCCGCTCTTCGACAGGCACCTCTATACGACGCTGCATATTTTTTTAGCAACAATAGGAATATAGGCGTCAAAATGTCTATTCGATAAATCTTGACTAAAACGTAATCGCCTTACGGTATAGTCATCTGATCCGTACTCTATGGATAGAAGACTGTTTCGATAGACTTCAAACCGAAATGGAAATATCAGTCCTGCTGCTATCAATTCACAAAGTCCCCGTAAGACCATTTTCCAACTTATCAGAAAAATAGTTATCTGCTGTTGAGTACTGATGACCATTACCGTCGTGAGACACCATTGAATAATTGGTCAAATTATTGACCATAAATCTAACAATTTTGAACATACTTCCTTCACATTTTCCTGAATCCTGTATATTAAAAAAGTAAGAGCACGGATCAAACACGCACAGTCACTTGCAATGGGGACAACAGTATGTTGTTCAATGTTTCTATTAATATTAAGATTTTTTTAAAACTAAATCCAAGTCATCAAAACCTAAATACGAAGCGAATCAATTTCCGAGTTCGAAAGCCGAGTTTATGAAAGCGAAAATTAAGAATCAAATTATTAGAAAGAATTAAATCAGAATCCATCAATCAGTAAAGTCGATCTGTATCAATCATTAACAATTTGAACGAACAAATGGTGTACCCTGACACAAGTATTTGCTTATTTAGTTAAAGGATTAACCTCGCGATCTTAGTGCTACATAAGAACTTTGAACCCCGTTTTACCCAAAAGTGTTTGTTTTGGAAAATCCTTTATTAGCGTACGCCTACATCATAATAGCTACACATGTATGCTAAATTTCAGCGCAATCCGTTCAGTGATTTGAGCTGTGCGTTGATAGATCAGTCAATCAGTAACGTTTGCTTTTTATATACACAAGAAGAAGAAGAAGACCAGAAGACAACACTAAAAATAAGATTATTTAAAAAGCATTACAACTAATGAAAAGACATCATAAATATCAGTTGTTATAAAACTCAGCTATAGAAACTGGTTATTATTATTAACCCTAGAGTGCTCGCGCTATGAGCATTTTGCCGCTAGCGGCACAATATTCGTATTATTTTGTACACGATGCATTCGTCATGGTCAAGCGTCCTAGTAGCTGCCCCCCCCCCGTTCCTCACCTCCCTGTTTTAGAAATTAGAGTAAATTCAGTGCGTGGGTTACTGCAGGAAAGAAAGGTTGTCGCAGGTGTGTCGTATTTGACGGCAAAATGCTCATAGCGCGAGCACTCTAGGGTTAATATTATGCTTAATTGTAATGTATTTATTTTGGAGCGTTCTAGCGGCCGTGACGTGCATAAACATTACTTACCCCCACCAGAGGCTGACTACACCGCGTAATCGTAGCCTGAGAACTCGGATGTATCCATGCCAATACAGGAATCCTACCGCGTGATCTGAATGCGGCGACCGACCTCAAAAGATCGTCGTTAGCAGCCGCCGGTACCGCCCACACTGCGGGGTAACTGTCGCACACCTCGTATTTGTCATTTATACGGGTTATGCGCCACATGTCGTTGTTCACTCCCTGAAATATGTAAGTATTAATATAGAAAAATCATACCAAAAAATATATGATCATGTGGATTCCAGCTCATTTCTTTTATTGCAAACCAGACGCCATAACCACTTAGAAGTAGCTTAGCCTAGTAGTAGGCTCTCCACACTATTAATTATCGTTGTTTTATTAAAGTGGCTTAGTTAATGCTAATTGAACTACGCCACAGTGGTATAAGTATTAAGAGTTTTCGTTATTTTGTAAAGCTGAAAATATTCAAATAAATGGGATTTTTTTATTAAAAGAAAGAGCATAAGGTTAGTTTTAAGTCGCAAACGTTCAACACCATGCTGATTTTTTTCTCCACAACATCTGTTTCTATTTTTCATTTCGAATGCAAAATAATATCTCCCCTCTTCTACAGGAAAAATGTTGTTAAAATCAATTTATACTGAGAATGAGTTACCCTAAAATGGGTGTTGGCAATTTGTTTACTCAGCAAATAAGCATTAAACAAAGTTATTGTAACTTCTTTGCCTTTACTCTTAGGTACGATTCAGACCGACCGGCCCGCATCGGCTCGGACCGGATCGGATGCGGACAGCGGACGCGGCAGCCGTACGGGTGCCGCGAGCGCCGTATGCGTGCTGCGGCAGCCGACAGCCGACATTATAACGACGATTGTTGTTGAACTAAGAAAATAAGTTTTTCTTCGGTGTCTATTATTTATTTAAGTTATTACGTCCTTATCATTTAGTATACACAACTTCAAATGACTTCGTCTCGCGGCACCGCTAATCTCTGTTCGTGTTCGACAGCCGATGGAGCTGTCGCGGTATCCGTCGGGAGCCGCTCGGATCCGAACGGCGCCGACCGGAGCCGACCGGAACCGTACAGCCATCGCGGAATGTATATGTGGCAGAAATATGAACTTTCATTTCTTGTTACAAGTTTCAATTTCCTTTACCGCATTGTGAAATGCCTTCCGGGCCGGGCCGATGCGAGCCGGTCGGTCTGAATCGTACCTTACTTTACTCACCATTCGACGTAGTTCGGCAATAGGTTCATAAACATGCCAGCCATCTTCAGGAAAATGTTCTGAATAGCTAAATGCAAACAGCGGAAGTTTATGAGAGAGAGGAAATGCTAATTGCTGCAATTTTTCAAAAATTCCACGGCGAGAATGATTTTCCTGTTTATGAGCAAAACGTAAGTTCCGCATGTCCTAAAACAATCAATTGAATGGCCATTAAAATTTGTTTTTTAATCTTATACGGCGTCAGTAAATTAAATTATTTACCTTACAAAACACCTCAATTCCATAGGAATTTTCTCCTTTGGAGGAAGCTCCACCAACTTTTTCAATACGGGAGACCTGTGGAATAGAATCAGAAGTAATAAAAAATTTTGGGTAGATGGAATACAAAACGCATTATTGGTTACAGCACAAAACAAAACAAAACCTATCTTATGTCCTAAGTCGCAACAAATCCAGCAAAATGAATAAAAATCATCAAAATCGGTTGAGTAGTTTCGGAGTTCATCGCGGTCAAACACTGTGACAGTGATTTTGTTATACAAACAACAAACAAGCAACCAGAACAGAAGAGATATGAAAAGTAAGACTTGAGATTAAACTCCATTTAAAGTAATAGGTACGGTATCTGTGAAATGTGGCTGGATGATTCGGTTCTCTCAACCGAGTTGTTTGATGATAGGTACAAAGTTATATGTCTCTGAGTATACTTTCTCTACCGAGACAACAAGTATTTAAAGAGATTTAATAAACAGCACGGTGTGTGTGTTGATACCAATTAAAAAAATATAACCGTTAGGGTCGATTGGCAATCTGATTATGTCGAAGATTTGTGGCTACATATTATTTTAAATAAAAAGAAAATAATGAATTTGTGTACAGTTTATCTACCTGACTATTTACCTGTAGGCGTATTTTCGGGCTTCATTTATAGATAAGAGGTAAATATACTAGATATTTACCTCTTATCTTCATTAAGTTAATTGCATTATTGGGGACTTAATATTAGGTGAATTATTATGGTTGGAAGATACAAGGTATAAGATACAAGGAAGGTCAGTCTTAGTTACATAGTTATTGTGATATTATTAGATATTAATATGATATTAATAGATTATTATGTACATTCTTTGAGACTTATTTTATTTAAACAGCATCTCTCGATTAAATATTGTCACAAATCATAATAACAGCACATAACATCCAGATATCCTGTTTGGTTTTCACAAGTCTAAAGAGGGTTCTTAAGCTCAAGGCTAAGTATCATAACTGATATTAACGCTTTGAAAATCTTAGACTTTGAGGCCTCTTCAATGCTGAGAGTACGTGCCAAGGTTATGCTTGAGCATTGGTTGGAACTTTATATTTTGAATATTGAAAAAGTCTTAGCCATGAATATAAAGTTGCTTTGGCGATATACAAAACTAAAAGAATCACCAACAACATTCCGAATCACACATATCTTAATGGACTCTGGCTACCACAGGGGCTGAAATTGCAAAACCATTTGCAGAAATATTTTTTTAGCTTTATGAAGAAATTCAAGCAACAAAACATACTCCTGGGTACCCCTCCCATAGCTTCTCTTTAGGCGAGGTAAAAATACACACAGTTTCAGTGTTGGCCATGCTGAAAAAAGTAAGACTCATCCAAGGGCACTAGACCTGATTTTGTAAAAACATTGTGCACAGATATTCACTTTTTATTGCATGTATTTCTGTATATGTGTGTGTGTGTTATTGTGCCATTGGAAATGAAATCAAATATATCTAGTTGATAGAAACTAGTCACCCAAAAGATATATCTAGTAATTCTTAATAGACTTTTGTATGGTGTGGGAGCTTTGAAATGAAATGAAATTTTTATTTGCAAAAGACATGGTTTTGCCTGATTGTAAATTATAATTAAGTAATAAAGTATAATAAAATTGATTGACAAGACATGTCATTAGTTTCTGTTTGAAAATTTCTATAGGATGTTGTCTAAATTCATTGGATAGTTAATTATATATCCTAATTGTCATTGGAAAACAGTTATTTGAAAAAAAAGCTCTTCGAATACCAAGGACTAGGTAGTCTTTCTGTGTTCTTTGTGTTAAATCTACAATGTTGAGACCTTTTAGTAAGTTGCAAGTGCCAAACCAAAACAAATCCTTTTAACCTTTAATTCGACGTCATGCAGTTTCCCGTTGAATGAAAAAAAATCTCCGTCGAAAACTAGTCCATATATCTAGAGTTCTCGGTGCTGTAATTGTAACAGGAAATTGAAATAGGTAGATTTTTAATATAATTTTCTAGGGTCCCCTACAAGCTAAGAACCAAAATTAGTAACAATTTTACAAATTTAAGAAAAAAATAATCAGTCGAATTAAGGGTTAAAGCATAATGAGCACCTAAGTAACAAGAGAAGTAGCTTTAGAAAATTTTGTAAGAATAAGTAAGAAAATTAAATAAGACAAATAATCACATCATCATTGTAGGGGTTAGTCCTACACACATTTGATAATAAATATGATCGAATGATAAGAAGGATGCTCAGGGAAAATGATGTAAGAGAGCCAAAATGATACAACCGTGTCGAGTGCTTATATAAATTATAATGATTTACTATATAAATTGTAATCAAAGGTGCAGTCTTGCATTTCATAAATGTGCCGAATGATACTGTGTATCTTGAAATGGATTATGAGATGACTGTTATCAGAACTCATAAGTCGTAATGACTTTTGAGGAAGAATAATTTAAGAATGAGGCTCAATATGCACAAACTTTAATCTAAAATCATATAAATTCATACAAAATAATTATCAAAGTTTTAGCTTACTTTGATATTATAGCAAGATATAAAACAGTGTTACTTACCACACCTAATGGCACACTCAGTGTGCACTGCAGAGCAGCAGCATCTATAGGTCTGAAGTGCAGCTGGTAATTAGTCACCTTCAGAATGCCTCGAATAGGCCCACTAAAAGGGTCGAGATAAGTTACATCACGAGCTACACTCATCACCTTTTCACTGTCCAATAGCTGAATATCCCCCAAAACATGTGGCTGCAAATAATTATGAAAATATCATCAGCATAAGTAAAATTCAGACTAAGGAATGCTACAAAAAATAATTATATTTAACAAAGATTTTTGATAAATTTACAGGATTAATTTTATTTCAGTTATTTACAGAATTAATTTTTTCATAATAAAAAAAAATGTTGAGGTGTTATATTTCTAATAATAAATTATAACTATTTCAAGTTCATAAATAATTAATTATAAAAAATACAAGCCTTAAATAATTCACTATGTCGTCTTTGACTGTGAATACGGTTAACAAATAGACAAATATGAATAGCTCTAGGTTTGCTCATATTGCAATTTGATAACTAAATTTTAAACTATAAATTTTATCCACACCTAACGAACAGAACTCACAACTAAGAACTGAAATAGAGTATAACCCAAAGGAAATACCAAAGTAACTAATAAAGGCTCTATAAGAATAAATTAATCGCTTTAGGAAACTTACGGAGTCTTGTCCGTGTTTAGAATTCAATGAACTTGATTTGGAATCAGAATCTAAAGAGTCAGAACTGGCATTTTTTGATAAAGAATATTCTGAACTTAGTATCTCTGAACTGTTGTGTTTATCCATGTTATAAAAATATTAATTTATATTAACTAATTAAATGAATTGATAACAAAAATTGAAAATACACCAATAAATATATCAACATGAATCTATAGACAAATTTTTACGTCAATTTGTGACATTAATGACAATAGACATTATGGATGTATTGATAAATGACATGACTATGCAGTCCGAATCATTCGCTAGGACTGCTATTATTTATTTCACTTATATATGGGTATCATCCTATAATGACTACATAAATTACACTTACATAAAATATTTAGTTGTGTTTTTAAAAATGATCGGTGACAACATTATTAATTTAGATGAATTCAAAAAGATAAAAATCCGAATTAAATAAAACGGAAAAAGTTCTAAAGATCTTATTGTCTATTTATCTCTCAGTGTTAACCTAATTGTTAATATAATCTACCTTCAAACTATTCCATTTTGTTTATGGTCTTAGATTTATAAATTGGCATTTAGGTTTCTATGGAAATGTACTCTAGGTATCATAAACTCAAACATAACTATGGCACAGTTATATATCCATTAAAGTTGCTAAGGAAACTCCTATGTTAAATCAATTTCTTTACTTTTTGTACATGCAAACCTAATCAGCTTAAATAACGCGCATCTTCTAAAGTGAATAAAACTAAAAGTTTTAAAAATGAAATTGATAGATAACATCCATATCAATACACTTTTAGCATATAAGGCAAATAATAATTTGGAACCTAATCGTTTACTGAAGGCTGAGAACTTTGAGTGGGATGCAAATCATCCAAAATCTTTAGTTACATTGTGCGTCGAAAAACTAAGTGAAAATTGGTCAGGTAAATAGAAAAATCTTCTTATTTTTTTAAATCTTAAAATGAGCAAAAAATTAAGTTTGCATTAGTTCAGAATAGGTCTGTAGTTATGAGAATTATTACTTTCAGGTGAACCTAAATTAGAAACATTAGTAGCAAAAGATCGGGAATACTTTTTGAGGATACTATACACGGATGTACTACTTCAAATATTAGTCGAAAATATCACCAGTGATATATTTTGGAAAAGATGCTACAATTCCAGATGGCCCGATATCCCTACAGTAACTGATAATAAAAGATGGTTAAACTTGTTCATGGAGCGCCACTATGCTGATATTTTGGAAAATATGAATCCGCGCTTATATGACCCAGAAAAAGCATGTGTTACTTGTAATTCTAAAATAATATTTTCACAGTGGTTTCGCGGTGGTAATGCTTTAAATTTTTTCAGATCAAAACTCTTGTAAAATTATGTGGTCCATATATCCAATCACTTTCAATCCGTAGTTTGATTCCATCCGATATTCCTGTACAAAGAACCACTTCACCAGAAATGGCTGATCTTATAACTAGTCATAAAGTAAATGGTAAGAAAATTGAATCTAAACATGACAGTGACATCTTATCTCGAGGTAAGTCTCATCTGGTGTATCTTTTGCTATCCTACTAATTTAAATTACGAATAAAATACATTATACAATAAGTAACTTTTCAATAAGTTTTCAGTTGTACAATTTGAAACATCTGCGAGTATAACTTATAACATATAAACCTATGTTAATATGAGAATGTTTATCAAAGACGGCTTCAGAGCAAACACTAATTTATTCGCTTCATTTGACATCGCTTCATTACAATTATTATTTGTCTACCTTCCATATCCTCCCTCTTTCATTTTATGGAAGAAATAAGTACAAGCAAACACACAAAAAAATTACACGCAATATATGAAAATAATTGCGTGAATGTAGGTACAGAGTTTACAAATTTTTTCCTAGTCATGCTAGGGAAAAATTTGTAAAGTCTGTACCATTTTTTCTATATTCCAGACCACATATCATTAAACGCTGTATTAGGTAGTTTAAATAATCTGGTGGAGCTGCATATTACTTATCAGTTGAGAGAAATTGGAGAAGATTACCGGAGGGATCAGTTTCAATTTACTAATAATGATGCCAAAAATTTATCTCGAGGTTTAGAAAAGTGCTGCCTGTTAAAAATATTTCGGTCTGTCATTTTTATGTATTATAATGATATATATTTAATTCAATAGTTTTTCCAAGGTTGTGTTCGTAAATATAAAATTTTCAGATTAACAAGAAGTGACGTGAATTGTCAAAGGGTGAAATGTATATTGCGTGGATTAAGTGATAACCAAAAACTGGAAATCTTAGATTTTAGTCATTGTAAAATCGGGGACGATGGAGTGACATCTATTGCTAAGTTTATTTTCAGGCATGAAAACTTACGACATCTTCTACTTGTGGACAATATTTTTGGTAAATGAAATATAATAAAAATCATTTTCGTGGACTTGGTTTTAATCTTGACCTTTTCATAGATAGTGATTTGTTATAAAGATGAGATACATAATAATTACAAGTTAAGATATTTTTATCATATATTTTTCAGGTCCGGCTGGAGCTGAAAGTTTGTCTTATGCACTTAATCATCTAGGCTGTGGAATTAGTAATCTCGACTTAAGATTGAACAACAAACTTGGTTCTGATGGTATTGCGCAAATAGCAGTGTCAATCGCAAGGGGATGTAATCTCACCTCGTAATAAATTGAACTAATTTATAAACTTTAATTTAGTATTCCAATATTCTTTAGTCGCTTGCAAGCAGCTGGACACGTTACATGAGTCATAGTCAATTCTTATTACTTTTCACGTTCCCATTGGCTCACCGTTGGGTCCCAAGGGGGAAATTTAATGAACTATTACCGGTATAGATCATACTATTTTATTTTAAATTGTAGGCTTAATATTTCTGGATGTGGCATAACGCCAGGACCCTTATCTAAAGCTCCCGCTGGAGTTTGGTCAGCTACTAGTGCTGATAAACCACCAAGTTGTGGAGAGCTTTTAGCGAGAGCTATTGGGTTAGTTAAGACACCTTTACGGTCCTTAGATATAAGTGTTAATAACATTGGAACAGTAAGTATGATAAGTTCCTTATGACCGTCTTTTCCACCTGTTAAAAACAAAAACAATATGTATATACATATGTATTTACATTTTTCAGCCGAGTGATGGTGTGTTATCAAATGCAATTTGCTTAAGTTATATAGTTGATATTAATCTAAAGAGATCAGGAATGAGTTCTATTGCAATGGCAATAGCCGAATCTGCCGCAGCCTCACAACGACTTCGTAGAGAGGCAGAGAAAGGAATACGATTTAGAAGAAGTGCCGGTAGAGTTGTTCAGGCAAGGAGAGTTGCAAAAGGCATGAATATAGGTAATTGTGCAGTTAAAATGTAGTTAGTACTTAACTCAAAAGATAAGTGTATCTTTGAGTATTCGTGCTTAAGAGTATAGAAATTGCAGTACTTTTCCTATTTGTTAAAACTAAGAAGCCTACAAAAATACTAAAAATCTCAAACGGAAATTCTTTACATTTGTCGTTGTCATTGTCAAACCATAATTGTTTCACCAAAAAATGAATCTTATTTTTTCGTCAGTTTTATGTCTTGGTTTTATTTATATGTGCAAAGTAGCATATTTTGATGCCGTTTTCTATTGCAGATGCTGATCCAATACTATTAGCACAACAATTATCTGCTCGTCCTTCAGTAGTATCTGTGGCTTCAGAAGAAGGATTATACAGTATACAAACTCAACCTCTGCCTTCCGATTTTGGTTTTGTGCCGGCTCTTAAGGTATCTATATGTCTCTCACATTTGAGAAGCTTGTATTGTAACTAACATTTATTGAATTATTACCTAATTAAATTACTATTTACAGAGTCCTTTGCAATCATCACGCAATTCATCTATAACTGGACCTCCAACGTCAAGAAGATCCAGCCACCACATAGTTTTAGAACCCGTTAAGGTTTTTATGAAATATTGCTTATAAAACCTGTGTTTAGAAAGAGGTCGTTTTCTCGATGTCAGCAGTTTTCGGGATGGCATTGGTAACGACGAGGGGAATAGAGTGCACCCAGTATTGTAATATTTTTCGCATCGACGACCGTTTGGTGAAGTGATAGCGATCCTGCCATTTGCACCGACGACGGTCCAGGGTTCGAATTCCGCAAGGGGCAGATGTTTGTGTAATGAATATGAGCACTTGTACCTGAGTCGTTGGTATTTATATATTTTTCTATTAATATTACATATTTTTGTATTGTATGTCTAAACGTTACCCTAGTATCCATTACACAAGCCTTACAGTGCTTACTTTGGGCTAGGTTAATGGAGATTAATGGAGAAAAGAAGATATCGATTACATCGGAGCCTCAAATAGACTAATTTAAAGTATTTGTGTTTTCGTATCATATTCAGTGATTGATTATCCTCCTGTTTTAATGATTAATAATCTTCACGGTTCTATATGATAATATAAAAAATGTTAAAATAATTTCCTCTGCGATTATATTACTTTTTTGGAAAAAAAACTAAAAGTCGTAAAACTAAAAGGCATAACGCTATGTCAATCTCGATACAGAGCCCCCGCTCCACAAAAGCGCATCACTCATACACCGCTGTCGTAGAAAATACTTTCATACAAAACTTTGATTTCATCATTTAAGGCACCGCTCCCACGCCGCTATCGTCGAGAATACGAATTAAGAAGGATCATTGGTATTTGGTAAAATTAAGTTAGAAAGAAAGATATTGAATTTAAATGTACTTTTTATTTTTTTGTTTAAGGAAATCCGTCGCACAGCTTTACTTCGTCGTGGATCAGATGGTTCTTTACTAAAGTCACGAAATAATACGTCTGAACGGCATATTAAAATATTTATATCAAATGAATATGAAAGTTTTGATTAATGTCAATATGTTATTAATATTAAATATATATTCGTGATTATTGATATCTTTGATTACGAAACCTATTTTCCCTCTAATGCTGGTTATTTTTTTGGGATGCCAACATTACCCATAGACAATAATTCGGTTTTTTTCCCTTATGTCAGTCGACGATGAACCTGCCAGTCTTTTGAATGTCACGTCCGTCAGTTAGTCAGCCATGTTTATTTCCTTGGAATGTGTTTGGAAATGGTGGTAGTGATAAAAAATAATAAAGCTGTGGAAATATTTTCATATTTTGGTTATTAAAAACTGTGCTAGTGAAGCATAAATGTGTTTTTTGTGTCAGTGAAGTGATATTTATTCTATGAAAATGAATTGGGGCACTGAGCTTTGGGTAAGTTCTCCATTCTCAACATCTTCAACTCTACCAAGTATGTACTACCAGTACTACGTTTGCTAGTGTCAAATTGCAAATTCTCTATTTTATTTTTTGATAGAAGAAATTTAACTCGTCATGTTTTTTCCACCACACTTAAAACGGAATGAGTGAATTATTCAAAAAATATTATTATCGTTTTATACAAAATTCCATGTAAAATTATTGCGAAATTTATATATAGTGTGTATAAAATTTTAGTGTGATATTGTTAATTGTTGTCTGAAATCTTAAACGTTTAAAACCTAAAATTTTTACAAAGAGTTTATCTGATAATTCATCTCTTACTAACATTGTTATCAAGTTCTAATGGCTCTATAATGACCTAAAATATTCAACAGTAAGGTTGAGTTCATGGACCAATGTGATTAATTTCACATTGGTCCATTCATTTACATAACAGTTGTAGTCATTACTAATTTTGGCTTTTTGTGTGTGTAAATTCATTCCAGGTTTGTTAAGAATAATTCAAATGCAAGGGTTTGAAAACTTTTCCATTAAGAACATGTGCCAATAACAGTTTTTTTGCAACATTTTTTTAAGCAGGCAATAGATAATATAAGTTTTAACTTAATTTAAAATACAAAACCTGCAACTCCTGCCATATCATTCTAGATACCCTACTTGTTAGGCTGCCATGGCTCTAGACAAATACAATTCATACTTCTATTAAATACCACATATCTGGATTGAATAAGAAGAAGAAGCCAAAATTTGATAAGAATTAGAAGTCAAGCATGATTAATGCTTGCTTTTTCAAGTCAAGGGAAGAAATTAAATCTCAGACTACTGCTTTATGAAAGGCTCTAAAACAGTTTAAATGAAACAAAGAGGCATTTTGGTAATTATCTACTAGATATTAGAAATAGTCTTTTTATAGATAGATATTAGAAACTGTTATATTCATTTCCTTTGAACTCGGCAAGATGTCGAATTAAAACATACATAGAGAAAGGACTTCTTGCCAAAATATAAAGAGGTGTTATATTTTATATTTAGAAACTCATTTCTTAGTAATGTAAAATCCATAAAACAAGACTAATTCCCTATCTGGAAAAGAGAGATGGAAACATCAGAAAGGATAATAATCAATACAATCCAGTATTAAAATAAACTCAATATAACCAAATTACAATGCTCAATTGGTTGTGTTATTATTCAATAACATAAAGTTCCATTTTAATTTAAAAGAAATGCTAGTGAAAGAAGTAAGAAACAACTTTATTATATTTAATCAAATATGTAATGGAACATTATACCTGGATGCCGGTGTCATGAAAAATACATATTTAGACAGCTTGAATTTGAGATTGCATATGTGATTATGCATTTTTTGTGTTTGTTTCTTCATAAATTAAAGTAAATCTTCTTAAATATAGAGCGAAGAATTTAAGCCAGCATGAAATATAATCAGAGTATAAGATGAGTTTGTACTCAGAAAAAAATACATAAGCTTTAAAGTCAGGACTAAATGACTTAAATCTTTTACTAGCACAGTGGACAAAGCATCTTTCATAAGGGTCAGTTATCAGATTTTATGATTTTGTTCTCTTCCATGCCTTGGATGGCATGTTAAGCCAGTGCAGTTGTTAGTATCCATTAACCTGTGCTAGGACTGCATGGTGAGTTTTTTATCTGCTCTATTGTGTGGTAAGCCTTTAACCCAGCAGTGGAGTGATTAGTAGTTTGATGAAGATTGCACTTTATGCTCTTATTAATTTTACCAATATTGTTTCTTCTAATACTTTCAAATGTTTTTATTTTTCGTTTAGGTGGTTATCTCAGTTAGGCGGTCACATGAAACTCAGCCATAATTTTAAATTATTATTGGCTGGTCGCCGTTTAAATGCCAAGCCTACCAAATTATTTATAATAGTTATAATACTAGTAAAATATCATTTAAATCAGACTTATTAAATAAATAAAATAAGCTGAATTTAATGTGCTCATCTTAGTACTTCAGCGAATATCTATCTACTGTTTAATTATAGTTTTAATGAGCCATACTAAATGTAGAGACCATTAGAATTTTCTGATTAATTTATTTAAGATTTAACATTATTTCAAGATCTATGAACTTGCAATACAGTTATTGCAGTTAAGCTGTTTGGTCCAGTTTAGGTATATAATCTTGCATTTGCAAAAAGCAAAGCAATTACAAATTTTGGATCTGTATTTGTCTCAGATATACAATCCAACATTGACACAAATCCTTGGTAACTTTAGGATAAAAATAGACCATCTGCACAGTTTCCTTGATGGTCAGCATCTCCTGAATTTTTTATGATACTACCATAATAATATAGTATTATGACATACTGTATGTAAGATGGATGTCGTAACTCGTCTAGAGAAATATTCAGGATGGACAGCCTTGTAGAACGTATATTTTGTGTAATGAGGCCCTTATTGGGGTAACTGGACCATCCTAATCCCTACCTACACATACAATGTACCTAAGTACATGCACAATGTTAATATTATCAGAGAATCGGAGGTGGCAAGATTGCCTGTTGTTCGATATTAGGCCAGGTTGCACTATGAAAATAAAAGAAGTCATTTGTGTCATCTGCATTTGTGAGAAAACTATGTATAATATGATGTGTATCCTTACACTTCTGCGCTTGCCACACATTTAATAAGCAACTTTGACCGAATTAACTGCACATTTAATCTTATTTCTTATATTTAATGCTCACGTTTCTAGCCCTTTTTTTAGGAACCAGGCTCATAGGATGACTAAAGTAGCGGTCAACACAAGTGCACAACTAACAACATTTAACATGTTCCCAACTAATCAATTTATAAAAAAACATTATGTTTTGCAATTTCATTTAGTTATTTTATTATCTTTATGTTACTGAAAACTACTGTGTCTAACACCAGTTCGGGAATTAGTAAAAGAATTGAAAACAGTTTGGCTTACCTCCATTTTACATTTATCATTTGCATCATTACTACCTCATTAGGTGCCTACAGTGTGTTTTTGTATGTGATATTATTAAATGTTATTTTGGGTACTTAAGCCAATGGGACACCTCAATATAACTCTATTAAAATTAGGGATGTTGCCTGACCTCAATAGCTTCACGTAACATTCTAAATGCAAGACTAAGTACACAGTTTATCCTGTTAAAGTCGTTTTATTTAAATATGATGGTAAATATTGCGTTCCTTCATATGTTGGATGCCTTGTCACTAAGCATTATCACAATGTAGACTTACGTATGATCCTACCCATGGAAGAGAAATAGTTCGAAAGGTTGATTTTGGGAAGTATGACTTAATGCTTGACATTTTACATATGTGAAACTATGTATAATGCCAACCTACCTTCAGTTTTGATTTATTCTGACGTCGACTTATCGTGATTTACTATGTGTCACTATAATACTTCAATTGTTATTATGTTATGTTCATATGTTACCTATAGTTTTCATTACGCTCAATGAAAGAAAGAAAAATTATTTGCTCGGAGCATAGTACACTTATTATCTACATATAAAGTTATTAATATGCTACCGAATTGGCCTCCACGCAGCATAATGCCACAGCATGTTACTGCCATGGCGCTGGTGTTATGTGGAACCCGTTAGATGCACAATTAAAAATATTTATTTGTGGATCTTTAAGTTCAATTGCCACTTTAACTACAGTTCCAAGAACCATGAATGAACATAATTTAAATAATATTTTTATTAAGGAATGTAATGTAATATTACACTCCTTATTAAATTTTATGGTGAGGACTATACTTCAAGGTTGCTCTAATATAACGGGTACAGGACATTTGATTATATGGGACATTTTGATGAAACTTAATTTTCAGATCTAAGAAAAGCATTAGTTTAGACATTGACAAAGGCCAATTCCCTTCTTATTAGACTCGCTCTCGCTAAAGACGGGACGGAGAATATATCCTCGCATATTCTCTTTGGAAAGTTTTAATACAATATGGTTATATGTTGCTTAAAGATTAGGGGAGTTCACAAGAATCTTTAAAAGCGTGTAGTTTTGTAAATGTATAAATTAATTAGGCATTTTTAAGAATTTTATTGGCCTCTCAATGTGGTAGTGAAATGTGCAAAGAACTTTATTACATTCGGATTCAAGTCACAAGCGTGTAATGGAAGGTCTCCTCATCCTCACTTGGGAAACAATGACTGTGCTTCAAACAATCAACGTCTGCCATCCGTGCATATTGTATGCTAATCTTCGCGTTTGTCAACAATTAGATCAATACGATCTACTTGTAATACATACACTTCGGTTCATTAACTTTTGAAATTGAATTAAATTTTTTCTTTTTGTTTTAGGAATTCTGCTAAAAAGATATTCTAATTTTTTTATAAAGAATAGTTTTAGCATGTATCGACGTCTGCTTTCAAATCTGTTATAAGTATAAAATGCGGAAGACCTTCCGTACCTATATATAAAAGAAATAGATATCCTTTGTCACATCTTTTGAAATCATTATACCTATTTCACTTTATGAAGGTAATGGTCATCGCCCTCTACATACATTCACGTAATAGTCGTGATGCTATCACAGTTACCATTTTGATTTTGTAGTGTGCGAGAGCCGATTAGGCTTCACTAGTGTGAAACCAGTAAAAGAAAAATCGGGATATTAAATAGAAGTAAATACAAACGTTATGTCATATACATACGTATAGCTTATGATTGTAGGGTATTTAATTAAATCGGAGTATTTGTTAAAACTTTGTTTTATTAATATCATTACGTAATATTTTCATTCTCAATAATATTTAAAAGCCTCTAGACGAAATAACTCCGTATTTGGCGAAAAAATGTGATTTGTTAGGGTAGTAATATAATATAGTTGACCACTTTATCAAGAGGAGTGGTCAACGTCGGCAAGCTGCAAGGCTGGTAGCGGCCCGCATTCCGCTCTCGCCATTTGTGAAATGAGACCATTTGTTACCTACTTCCAATTAATATGCAGATGAAAACATGTTCGCAGTCCACAACTCTAAGCAGTTATCAGCTCTACCATTACTGATATGTTGCTAATCATTATTTGCTGCTCAACTTAGAGCAGGTGTTACACAATTAATAATAGAGCAATGTCCCTGAACCAGTTAAAGTTTTGTAATGCGACCTGCATATCGAATACAATCTGCTAAGTACTAAGGAGTATGAAACTATACAAGTAGCAAATCGGCGACAGAATTGAACGCGAAATCGATTTAAAATTCATTCGTCAGCATCAGGTGTATGACTTCAAGTTTTTTTGAAATTATTTCTTTTAATTTTGACTAGTGGACTAATACAATAACTTTATGCCTGCTGCCTTTTTTCTTATTGATCCTAATATATTTTTTTCTAATACGAGCCAAATTAGGGATGAGAAAATTTTTCCATTACGAGACTATTAAGAGACATAAAGTAAGTCATTCTCACCTAAGTCATGGTTATTTATATACATTTATATGTAGAATTTTTTATAAATTTATTTATGATATCTTTTAACTTAGCGTCTATAATATCAGCCTCACTCACACTTTGGGCTAATCGTTGTTAATTAAAGAAATAAGAATTACTATAATTTATTAATGTAGGAAGTTTTACTATCATTAGGTACATGCAAGGTAAAACAAACAAGATTTATCTACCTTTTTATAACTATTTTGTCATGCTACTTTATGAGAGACTTACATACTAGGTTTGAAGCCTTTCAGAAATCAGAAAAAATCCTTTCCCGCTCTTCTGGTTATGCTTTTCAATTATAATATTGACAGTAATTCAGTTTGCAAACACTAATAAAT
Source organism: Calamotropha paludella (assembly GCA_927399485.1). Taxonomy (NCBI): domain Eukaryota; kingdom Metazoa; phylum Arthropoda; class Insecta; order Lepidoptera; family Crambidae; genus Calamotropha; species Calamotropha paludella. The sequence continues at coordinate 20,988,087 of OV656805.1, read as the reverse complement.
TTAAATAAAGTAGTATTTTTAGATACTAAAATTTATTGCAAAGAATACCACAATGAACTTGTATTTTTTTGCTTGTAATGGTGGTTTACCGTGCAGATGATTTGCACAATTAAAATTTATCTATTAGGTACGTGTTTTCAAAAACGTTGTCATTTTTATTGGTAAGGCTGGTTGAATAAAAAAAAAGTTATTTATTAAATTAATACGTTTATAACTACTAATTTACTCCACATTTCTGAAACATCAAAAATACGAATATTAGGTAGAACTGCTTTCAAGGAATGTTATGAAATGTTATTGGTCTGCTTTGTCACTGTTCTTAGGTGTGATTGTTGATACGCTCGAGTGGAAGTTATTGACAAATAATGTGGCCACTAGGTTGGATTTGTGATAGTTATGAAATTCCATTAAGAGAACAGGCTTAACTAGCGCTAAGTCAATTTGTAGTCATTAATTATTTATTACCTACGTTTCATCATGTAATTAATATAATTATTAATGAGCAATAGTGAAAGTATTTTTAAGCGTAACGGGTAGCTGGTCCAAACTCCCAATCGCTTGTCCTTGTAAAAGTTCTATTCTCTATAGAATAATTTTCAGAATTTACATTTATGATGATAAAAAAAGAACATGTAGGGTGGGTGTACCAGTGCCACACCAGGAACCAGTAGTGCACCATTTCTAATTTCACATCAAAATATTAACCTTCTGTCAAAATTCCCGCTACTTTTTTTACGTTTGGTAGCACTATCGTACTTCTATGAATCATATAATCATAAATAAAAGCGATAAACACGCCATCTACATAAGAAAAAACCGCATGTTTCGAAACGACAATCGTTCACTTCGTTTCGGGCGGCCATATTAATAAGCGACACTTCGACGGTAAGTTTTTTGAATATTTTTAAATCTTTGTTTATATCAATCGCTGTAACTTCTTTTCCAATTAACTGCGTAATATGTTGTGTAAAGCAATAATATAACGTCTTATTTCATCAGAAAATGCGAATTTAAATCAATAGTTTTCATTGGTAAACTAATGGAACACGAATTAAATGATTATCCAGTAATATTCCATTTGGTCTACAACTGGTGATTTAGCTTTTTGATAATTTGTTTATTTTTTCTTTTATATTTATATTGACTTAATATACTGCAATAAAATATTATAAAAAACTATTACAATATCCACTATGTTCCAGTCGTAGACCAGTGGTTTATTACTGGTAATATCTATACTATGAGTTTGTTCCAGTAATTAACCATCTACATTTTTTTATAGAGACAATGCCACAGAAAAGAACGTTTTTAACTATAAGGAGGAAGATGTGTTAAAAGCGATTGACGAAATAAGTAAAGGTGCAAAAATTACAGAAACGTGTTGATAATAAAACATACCCCACACAACGGTCATTAATTTTTATTGACCAAGCAAAAAGAATCCTTGCTGAAAACTTGGATAATAGCGATGGCAAAAAAAAGATTTCCAGTTCATAAAGAAATGGTAGTTGACACTGTTAAGAAAATTATAACTGAAGAGAATCAATCAAATCCATGGTTTTCCAGTTTTTTAAAACGACAACCAGATATAGCTGCACGTCATGCAGAATCTATAAACATTTCTAGAAGTCTGGTAATAGAAACTGTTTTGAGAAAGTGTCATGCAAATTTAAAAGAATACCTAGTCGCTGAAGGCGTAGTTGACATTTTAGAAGAAATGAATTTTAAAGTTATGATGATTGTTACATACAAAACAGTTTTAGTATTTAAAATAAAAAAAATCTTCATTAAAAAAAATCGTTTTATTTATTGGTTCACTATTGGCTCAACGTCTGGTTTATTGCTGGTACAATCTGGTCAACCTTAGGCACATAGCGACTTGCCACATTAATTTTTAAATAAAAGGAAACCTAACAGCTATTAAGAAAATTAAAATAAGCTACAGTAATAATGATATAATATATAATAATGATACAATGGTAGACAAGGAGTACGTAATTATTTTTTTTGCAATGATTGTTGTAATAATTGAGTCACAATATCAAAATTACTTTCAAAATGTTGCTTAATCGGTTTGTTACTGGTACATTCACCCTAAATTATTAATCTAAACGTGATTCCAACTAATTCTTTATAAATACCAAGAAAATGGATGTAGTGCTGATAAAATTCGTCAAACCGTATGGAAAAGAGCTTCATTGACCTGGCGATTTCGGCAACTGGCTCGTTTTCTGCAAGTTTGATGCAAATATTTTCAACACTTAATTTTTTATTTTATTGTTTGAATACATTTTCCTCGTGTGTCAGCCCACGTCTTTAATAAATTACGCATTTGTGGGCAGATCAAGTCGAAAAAAGGATCCAGCTTATTATGGGTACCACGATGTATGGTGATCTCATCGTTTTACTTTGTCTTACGGTAGAACAGCGGCTATTGTATTTATGAAGAGAACATCACAATTATTATAATTGTACAACTAAATATTATTAGATAGATTAATAGGTGTGATTTAATTTCTAATTTGACATCGCGAAAGTTGCGTAATGAACTTCAATTAAATTATAGCTAATTCAGGTGTCGATGCTTCCTTAGGTTTCACTTGTTTGTAAGCTAAATAAATTCCTTAGAAACACGATGAGGGCGCGGTTATTGAGTGCTTCTGCCTAATTGGACTAGTCTCGGATTGCTTTTGGGTGTGACATTTTGGTAAGTAACGTATTGTATTTTGGTAGGTAGTTGCCACTCGCCACTCTTGTTTGGTTTTGTAACACTAGTTTATATTGGTTTATGGAGATTATTTTTTAATTGTTACACTGTAACTTTACGTATATTATGATTTGGCGTTTGGAAGGAATCTTCTAGTTATATATATTCTTTATAGATTTTTATTTTGGCATCTACCCAGCGAGCTGCCATTATTGCAATGCTGGCGTACGCCTCATTTGGCGAGTGGCAGCAGGTCCACTTGCGGGCTCCGGCACTGAACCGGTTCGACCAGAATACACAGGGCCGCGCCAAATAATGGCCCCGCGTGACCGCCCCGTCTACGCGAGATTATATCCTATAAACGCATTCTTAAGGTTTCTAACACCATTTCAAGTTTGGCTAAGCCGTGTTATGTACGTTGAGCTGTTTTAACGTCCCGATGCTGTGTTATTTTTGAGTGACCAAATGTATCGCTGCCTCGAGTTTCGCCACCGACCTACGCCATCTCTATCCGGGCTCGTGGGCTGCGGTTGCTAAACCGGTCACACTTATTGTAGATTTTTTTGTTCACTTGCCTAAACACGTTTGGAATTCTCGTATCCATACATTTTTTGCTCATAAATTTAAACTTGAAGGTCGTATAAGGTCAATTAAAGCAGATTTTAGAAGAGAAATGAGTGTACTAAATCAGAAAATATGATTGAAATACTAGCTTTTATCATACAAGATGCACAAAATAATGTTTTAATGTACCGATCGTCATAGTTTTAGTTTTCGTCGACTATTCAGGTCGTCATCTCTGACAATGAGGTTTATTTTATAATAATTACACTTCTTACATTCACACCGATACACATTTAAGATATTATGTAAAACGTATGCGATTTGCAGAAAGTGACTACAATTTGTATAAAAAATGACCAAAGCCATTGCGTTGCTGGGTCGTAAGATCAGTTTATAGAAACATTATAAGGACTTTTGTATAGTTTACTTGCGTTATGATAAGCAAGTAGTTAACTACAACCACTCTGCAGGTTTTACAAAACAAGCCATGAGGTTTCTTGCAGGAATTCCTCAATATGCCATAGGAGTTAACCAGTCCAAACAAAAAACATCTGCAATAGCTTATTTAGGCTAACATTAAAATGGATATTACGGAAAAACCCTGGCACACATCACAATAAACGATATTATCGCTAATTTTCTTGCTCATCCTTAGTGAACAAAAGTTACATAAGTGATGAGAGCGCAAATGCTAAAGGTTGCAATGTCTTCGACTAACGGCGACTATGGCATAGGTTACAAAAGATTCCCACAGTGAAGTTATTCGGCACAAGTCGAAACTGGCTGTTAGTGAGACTGAGAAACAGATTCACGCATGAGGTCTGATGGATGTGTGGCTTTAGCAATTAGACAGCGTGATTGTATAATTACACTATTGCACACGCTGTTTTGGGTCTCTTTTATGTTGCCTGCTTGTTATACAAGGTGTCTCAAAAGTAAGTTCACATTTGCTTATTTTATTACGCGAAAGCAACTATTCTGAGGGGCGCGGGGGGTATGTCAGTCGGTAGTCTGGCTCTTGGGAATTTAGTCGCTATGGAGCGTTTCTCTGGTGCGGACCGTGCGTTGTGCGTACGTGAGTTTTACAAAAACGGTAATTCGGCGACTGTAGCGCGTAGAAAATTCTGCAGTATTCGACATATTCGTCACTTAAATGATGCGCCTAGCACTCGACTCATTGCAAAATGGGTTAAGAAGTTTGAAGAGACTGGGTCAACTCTGGAGAAACCAAAATCTGGGCGGCCAAGAACATCAAGAACAGCCGAAAACGTGGACAGTGTTACTCAGTTTATTCGAGATGATCCAAACCTCTCGATTCGGAAGCGTGCTGTTGCTTTAAATGTGCACAGATCTTCATTATGCCGCATTTTACACAAAGATTTAAAGCTGCACCCGTACAAAATTCAGTTAGTGCAAGAACTGAAGCCTCAAGATGCTGGTCAGAGGCTTGCCTTTGTAAATCAGATGATTGAGCGCTTTCCAACGTTCACCAACATCTTGTTTTCCGATGAAGCCCATTTTCACCTGAATGGGCATGTAAACAAGCAAAATTGTCGTTACTGGAGTGCAACCAACCCAAAACAAAAACATCAGAAACCGCTACATTCACCCAAAGTCACCGTATGGGCAGCGATGTCGGCGCGAGGAATTATCGGCCCTTACTTTTTTGAAGATGCAAGGGGACGCACACTTACAGTGAATTCAGAGCGTTATGTGGAGATGTTAGACAAGTTTTTCGTACCCCAACTGCAAAACTTTCCTGGTTACAACCAAAGAACATGGTTCCAGCAGGATGGGGCAACTTCACACACGTCCAACAGATCTCTGCCTCGAGTTCGAGAAATTTTTCCGAACAAATTAATCTCCAGGCGAGGTGACATAAATTGGCCTCCACGGAGTCCCGATTTAACGCCTATGGATTTTTTCCTGTGGGGTTATGTCAAATCAAAAGTTTACGCTAATAAACCGACTTCCCTGGCACAATTAAAAGAAAATATCCGTCATGAAATGGCAGCCATCACGGAGACTACCTGCCGAGCTGTCATAGGCAATTTTAGTGCCCGACTAAATGAATGCCGAGAGCGCAACGGTTTACATTTGGACGATGTTATTTTTAAAAAATAAATTCCCAAACAGTGTACTTCAATATAAAATAAAAAATTTTTCAATAAAGCTAAGACTTTTCTTTAAAAAAAAGATTTAAATGTGAACTTTCTTTTGAGACACCTTGTATTATGCGATGATATATTTGTCATTAAAATTTTATTTTAACGTAAGCTTCTTACACAACTTGATAAATAATAATTTGAAGAAGCACGTGAGAAAGTTTCTACGTGTTGACAGTTACATGATACTCATATTAAATAAAACATTTTTGCAAAAAATCATAATTATCACAGCACAGATAATTCTTGAATATAAAGAATTTTTATTGGCGTATCTTCAAACATTATTTTCTATTAAGCAATTCGGCGGAATGTTTATTGAATAAAGATTTGAATACCTGTTAAGTTTGTTATTTCTTATATAAGTAGAATAAGTAATAGCAAGCAAGCAGTGGCATACTCCTTGATAACGTAATCACACAATACAACAAGTATTACTGAATTTTCCACAGTGGTAGGAAAAACTTTCCCACACGATCTCTTTGCAATACTGACTGAAGGTCAATGTCTGTTATGCAATCCAATTCAAATGCCACTAAAAGCGAAACTAATTCTATCAAGTGGTTTCCTTGGGACATGATTTAACGGCTTGTTTCTCGATCCATTTGAATAGTTCGATAAAATGTAAATTAACCTCGAAAGTCGTTAATCGTTTCTGCAGCCGATTTTATAATATGTTGCGAAATTTTGATAATATTATAAAATGTTAATAAAGTTACACCTTATTACTATTTTGCTGCTCTCTAAAGTAAATTAATTCAGCGTGAATTTGTTTTTCTGTCGGAGACTTGCCAGAATAAAATGTAAAAAATGCTGCCCATAGATACAAATCTTTGTCTTTTACCCTTAATTTATCACTTAATTACCTGATAGTTATTGTTACTCCCCTGTTATCGCAGATTTAGCAAATGTGATGAAGAAAAACCGTTCTTGCAAAGCCGCTAGTGACGCATTGCACGCTGAGCTCTGAGCAGGAAGTTTTAAGTGTGACACGTCACCAAACAAGGCGGTTAATCATACTGGTTCATATCTTGGCTTTTATCTTGCGCATAAGTCAGATCTTATTTCTTTCCTGAACCGTAACCGCGCGACGTTCTGGCTCAGGTTCTACACTTTTCTTAGTGTACCACGCCTGGTAGTGGTTGTTTTTTTAAACCTCAGTACATTTGGGGAATATAGTTAGTCGAGAATTGCTTTATTCTAGCATGTTGGCTGTTGTCGTAGCTCCTAAACAGTGTGTGCTCGTTGCCATATGTTTTTTTCAGGTATCGGATTTCCACAGCCGGCACGTGGCTATAACAGATGCGGAAGCGCTTTCGTTGATTGGAATTTTATTTGTTCTTTAGTTTACTCACTGTATTTGAATAAATTATTTATTTATTTAAGGAAAACTTACTAATACGCAACATGAATTTTCACAATCTTAAGAAATTTAAGCCGTCACAGCCGTTGCTAATTAAACAAAAACAAAATATTTGCCATTTTTGATTGTCTGAAGAATCTTTCTTGAATTGATTCGATAAGAGACCTAAAAATCATTCTGAGTGTTCCAAAATTGGCTGGTATACTCTAGGTGTTTTTCTTCTTACATAAGCACAGTGTAAGATTTTTAATGATATAAGATCACAAAAAGTAGAGGAAGTTCTCATTTTAAATGGTTTTTATTAGTTTCAAATAGGTTTCAAATAGTTAGAATTTATCCCTAAATATTTGATCTCATTTACTACCAAGATGTTAATGTTATTTGCGATGCGTAGTATTCATTTGAGTAAGTTAATTAAAGGGCGTTACCGCAGTTTTTTCACTAATGACTTCATGATATGATTAATCACCGCGGAAACTGTTTCCGATATTGCAATTATATGCATACTGTGAATAAACATGCTAGTGTGGGTTTTGTTTTAGTTTCAGGTGAGTAACGGTTACGGAAACCGGTGCACGCAATAGTATTACTTTTAGGTTGCGATCAATTTGTAAAAACTTATAAATAACCAATTATCTTTTGTTATAATCAATGATTTGAATTTTTCAACAAATACATTTTTCTGTTCTTTACAATTATTTAATAACAGTTAACCTGAAGTTACTGTAAGATGTAATAAGCAAAGGATATTGTTATAACGGTGAATAAAGGGATTATTACACAACTGATCGATCTTAGAATCTTGACTATCATTTGATTGCAACTTTATAGATCGTTTGAAGGGTCTTCCCTATACAATGTTTACTCGGTTATTAGCCTCTGGCATAACATCGATTTCCTGTTGCTACATTCTGTATCGTGCATTGCTCAACTATTTTTACTTACTACTTTAGATCGATGTTAAAAGTGTTAAACTCAAGACCAAAGTTAGGATAAGTAAAATAAGTGATAACCTATCAGCTACTAGAAGGCACGTTTGCTTATATATTGATTGTGTTATTTACATTTCTTGTTCTGATAAAACACATTTGACTGATTTGATAAGATAAGCCTTAGTAATGTTTATTTATCTGACAATGAAATCAAAAGCAGATAGAATATTTCAAAATGCAATATCATTGTTTTTATAATATTCTATCTGCCGTAGTTTATTATCAAATCAATCGTGCATCACTAACTAAACCGTGTACCAACATATGGGCATCACTTTGTTACATTACAATAGAGCTGGCTCAACGCACTGACTAACCTAAAAGCATACACTTTCGTAATCGCTTGAAGCATGGCATAAATTGCTGACTTGTTTTGGCAACGTCAGGCGAAACGTCCGATGGTGTTATGAAAAGATAGTGCTAATTTTTAATGCTTTAATCTGTCCGTATTGTAATTGTCTTCCTATTTATTGAAATAATGCTTGAATTTGATGACGATTGCTTGTAAGACGTTAGGGAATTATTTCTGATAAAATCCAAACTGTTAGCAATGGCTTATTGTTTTTATTTTGTAAACAAACTGGGACTGCAAGTAATATTCATTTAAATATAAGCAATTCGCAACGCAAGGTCACGTAAATTATTTGTTTATTATGACTCTTATGTTCTTTTATGTTTGCAACACTGATAGTAAAGATATTATCATTGTAACGAATGCTTCTGAGTACGTTGATCTTATCTAACGCTCATGTTGCGTTGTAGGCTGTGGGCCACATACGCGTTCGCATTTGTGGACGAGCTTTAATTGATTAAAAGAATAATAAACCGTCTTCATTAAAGTCCGTGACTGACAGTTGTATTCTAAGCCACTAACGGCCATTCCCACATATTCTACAAAGTAACTGCTTAGTTGGATTGCATTTTAGGAGCCATTAAAATTTTTACTTTTTTTTTATTAACGGTATAGCTCTATGTAACAATAACTCAAATAGCAAATACCTTTATACACGCACACAGCATTTATAAGCCTCAAACATCACTGCAGTCAGGTGTGAAAAAAAAGTATACTTGCAATGGAAACAACTTTCGCATTATTTGGAGAAAATCATGCGCGCGATAATGTATATTCTCATTAAATTAGTTAGCTACTCTGTTCTGCTGGCTGTCTGTAGAGCTTGTGACCAGTAGCGAAAGTGACGGCTTGAGCTGTTCTTTACCTCACCACGGCCGGACCTCCTCGCAAGTAGGTGATGTGTCTCGCTTGAATCGCTTTGCTTCTGCTTAGGGTTCACACTTTCTAGACATAGAATAACTCAACTTATTGTTAAGCATAAAGTCAGGAATCCATTTCTGAGAGTTGCAAACACCTTTTAAAAAACTAGTGCTTTATATGTAAAGTGTTGATATATTGTAATTTTCGCATGCTAAATATATTATATGTGGGTATATTGGATCTTTGTTGGAATTACTTTTATGCTATCCAAATCTTAGTGCAAAAGAAAATACTTTTGGTCTAGTTATTAAAAATCAATACATCGACGAATTGGTATCTTAACTTTAGCATGTATTTTGTTTTTTAGGGTTTTTTGATAGATACTTCAATTTAAACTATATGGAGCAAGAAAGCAGACAGCTTATATTTTTATATAATATAAGAAAACCATCATATTAATTAAAATTAGCATTACTCACATCAACGCGTGGAGGACACACAAATACACACATGTATAATTTGTTTGAATAACTGTGTAGCCTTGATTATAGATCCTTAGTCAATTTAATATTAACGTTCAAAATTAAAAATTATAATTCATTGAATTGAATTTAGAATCTGGGCGACCATTAGTTATTAGTAACAACCCTAGCTATGTGAAGCGTTGATTTACTTTCGTGGAATTTCTCATGTTTATGATCACTACACGAGCGCCGTAGGTATACTCAACCGTGATAACTGGTCAAGATCCACTTGATACGGTTTGTTAACATGCATCTTTCTCGAAAACTACTGTTGGCGAGTAAATAGAAAAGGCTTTATGTAGCAACACTAACTTACTTATTTACGTCTTACGCGATGCTTCAGTGAAAGGTCTACGGGTCTGCTATTAGTCAGTTCGTGACCATGTACATACAAGGACGTGCAAAACACATGTGATAAAAGTTATCGTCATGCATGATACATTTGCAGATTTCTACTCCTCAAAATACCTAAATGTTCGCTTACATGTTTTCCGTAAACTAAAAAACTATAGTGAAGTTTTATTTTCCTAATTATATTTAATTGTTCGCTTACATATAAACAAACAATGGTCATGTGGTGAACGAAGCGATGTGTACAAGCAGTGGGAATTCTTCGTAAGCTTATGATTGTGAGCATTTGGCGTGAGAATTTTGCACGGTTCTATGTACCTTTTGAGTACAAGTGCAGGGCGTGTCGGCTCGTAAGCAGCTGCGGAACGAGATTCTATTTCAAGGTTCCATTACGAAAGAGGGAATTTTTCTTAAACATACAAAGTATTACATTACTTTAATGTCTAGAATAAAAATATGAGAAATCAGATAAGTGGGTATCAATTTACGTGGAAATGTTGTGCCACAGATTAAGAAATTATTTTGAAATCGATACAAAAAGAAAGAACAGCAGCGATTGAATGCGTCACCTGAGTTTAATTGTATGGTGCCCGCGCCCTTCCGTAAGTCAGTTGTACAAATGAATGGATCGAGAACCAAGCATTCACGTACCATTGTACTAAAATGTTTTCGGTTGCACCCTCTATTTGATAATGTTTACGTAATAATTTGTAGGGTGTGATATATAGTTTTACACAATTGCGGTGGTTAAGGGTATGAAAATTTCAAAATCATGTATCATCATGGTGTAAATATACAGTCTTTCTTGTTAGGGTCATTACGCCGGTTTCGCGGCCACCTTCAGTTAACGACCATACGACGCACTGATTTTCATTAAATCAAGATAATAGAATTTTAAGAGGGAATACAAATAAAAAATAAATGTTACGTATTTTCTAAATGATCACCGATAATGAATTAACACACTTTGAAACAAATGATTTAACCCGCCGCCGCAAAAAAAAATGTCAGTGCGCGTGAGAACTCGGTAGGGTTAGGTTGTGTTGTCATCTAACCAAAAAGTAACTTGGCGCGCGGCGCTCAAAGGTAAGTTTTATTATTTATTTCATGTTGTATGTGCAAAATGAATGTTTAATAAGAGTGATCATTATGTTCCATATATTATTCAGATGATTTAAGCTATTTTTATGCTAAATATTAAAATAAAATCCAGTGGCCGGTAACCGACGTGCATGTTTACCAAAAACGTTGGAGTGCGACCACGTGGTCGCAATCCGATGAACACAGCATTATTTTGTTTTGCTTAGTTAGATCCTTATGGTTCATACAAAACTATTACAATTTAGGAGTTAGCTTGGCTAAAGGGTAAAGATACGATTCTTTGGTAAGCGACCACTAGTTTCTTTGAAGAAATTTTGTTTAATATACCTACAAACATTGAGTGCAAAATAGGTGGTCGTTAACCAACATAGTTGAAATAAAGGTATTAGTTTGCGGCCACCAAAATTTAGTATGAGAGAAATAACGGCCGCAAACCAGAATAAGTATGTAAGTTTATTCAGTATGCGACCATAAGGTAAACTACCCAACTTGTTACCTTTATTACGATGAATTAATCAAACAAAATAAAAATCAATTAACCAGTTTTTTTTTCTTAGATGGAGGTTCAAAAAAAAACAACGATAAAAAAAAAGAAAAAGACTGTTCAATACACCGAAGAAGCCCTAAAAAAAGCTCTGAATGACATCCGTATAGAAGGGAAGGGAATAAGAGAAACGTGTAGACTTTATCAGATTCCGCGAAGCACAATTCAAGATCGGCTTAGCGGGAAAAGACGTGATGCGATCGAAACCAGGGGACCAGATCCTATCCTGGGTACAGAAGGTGAAAAGCAAGTTAAAGAGTGGCTTTTGACTATTGCTAAGTGTGGATTTCCGGTAAAAAAACAAGAGCTGTTGGATACAGTCCAGAAAATCGTTAAAGACCGTAAAACGAAGAATCCCTTTAAGGATGATCGTCCAGGACAAACCTGGTACCGCAACTTCTTAAAGCGACATCCCGACATATCATACCGTGCAGCCGAAGGAATTAACAAAGCTAGAGCGAGAGTAACCGAAGAATCCATAAGAACTTGGTTCAAAGAATTAAAAGAGTTCTTGAATGTCACTAATAACCAAGACATATTAGAATCTCCAGAGCGCATCTTTAATGGAGACGAAAGTGGCTTCTCTATGTGTCCTAAAACCGGAAAAGTTTTAGCGCCGAAGGGATATCGAAATTTGTACCAGATTAAAGCAGGAAATGAAAAGGAGAACTTGACAGTTCTGATCACCTTCAACGCCACTGGCCAAATAAGTCCTCCGCTCGTTGTTTTTCCTTACATACGCCCACCTCGAGCCGTTGTACAAAATATGCCCGAAGAATGGTGTTTGGGCAAATCGGAAAGTGGTTGGATGCGCTCGGACGGATTCTTCGAGTATATAACGAATGATTTTAATGATTGGGTAGATCGCAACTGTATAAAAAAACCCATACTACTGCTGATCGATGGTCATAAATCGCACATGTCTTTGGTCTTGAGTGCCATGTGCGAGAAGCTTGGCATAATTTTGTATGCGCTACCACCAAACACAACCCACATTCTCCAACCAGCAGACGTAAGCGTTTTTGCTCCGCTAAAGTCTTCGTGGAAGGTGGTGGTCAGAAAATTTCTGTCCAAGTCAGAGAACTCGTGGGTGTGCATTAATAAAACTAATTTTTGCGGATTATTTCGTGACACTTTAGAGGACACTAATATGACCACAAATATTAAAAACGGGTTTGCAAAATGTGGTCTGTACCCGTTTAATCCTGATGCTGTGGATTACACAAAATGTGTGCAAAATACTCTCGAAAATGTCCACAAAGCCCCGACACATCCGTCAAAGGACATAAACAATTCCGATCTGGCTAGTACAAGAAAGGTCCTGAAACATCTGAGACCGATATTAAAACAAAAAAAGGTTAATGTGAGTGTAATATTTAAAGAATTGCGTAAATTAAAAACAAAGACTGGAAATGACGAAACAGATTCTGAAGTATCAGATTATTCAGTTGATCGGTCCACATCCTACCAAATGGAATATTCTACAGAGGGTGTCTCAGTAACTGATCCATCATTACATATTTTGACTAACATCAGTGACACTTTGTCCTATACAAATGATAAAAACAGAGTTGGAGAAGTAGTAATACCTGAAATTCAAAATAACACAGCAGAATATCACACAATTAGTGTTACAGCAGAAATTCATCCTGTTTCTCTACCCACTCTTCAAAAGCCGAGTCATCCCGAAGTAGCGAGTGTCACAAATGAGCAGGTACATATCTCAAACCAATCGATACCACAGCCTATTAACCTAGATATGTTTGAAAAGATTTTATCGTTTACTGATGGTGATGACGAAATAATAAATACCAGGAAAGATCCGACAGCTAATGACATTTTACTTGAGTTTAATTTAACTGAAGAAACTGGTGTCTTTAATTACGATAACCCTGCAGAAGATATAACAAAAGAAAAAAATAAAACGGGTGAAAATGTCTCAGTTGGCGAAACTTTATCAACGCTCCACTTAACTGGCACGGGTGTGGATAGCTACCTAGAAGTTGGGTCATTAGTGTCTCTGGATGATGTGATCATCATACCTCCTCCAAAAGATGTAACCATGACAGAAACTGAAGCTTTTAGCAAACATTTGTTTATACCTGACCCTCCACAACGAGCTAAACCGAAACAATTAAAAACACCTGCTGCTATATCATCCAAGGCTTGGAGGAAATTATACGAAGATAAAGAAAATTTAAAGGCAGAGAAAGAGAGAGCTATATTGAAGAGGAAACAAGATCGAGCAGAAATAGCAAAGCAGAAGAAATTAAAGAAAGACGCAAAGCCACAAACTAGGGCCCAATCTGCTAGAAATAAAAAAAGCAATAAAAAAGTTGTAAAAGAATTATGCGCGGAATGTGAAGACGTTTTAATAAGCGACGCTGAAGAGGATGAAGATAAAAATGTTGGTTGCGATTCCTGCCAAAGATGGTACCACTTAAAATGTACCATCTTTGCCGGATCGGCATATATTAATGTTATAAACAAATCATTTAAATGTAATGTATGCATAGCTGACGAAGAGTAATACTTTTGCCAAAGGTTTTTTCAATACCGACAAATTATATGATACATGTTAAAAAAAATAGATGATTAATTAGAAAATACAAGATGTTGATTAATGATTATTTTTAAATGTTATACCAAAAATCAAAACTTGGATATGATTATTTATGTTCATAATTTTATTAGGTATATTAAAAAACACTTTATTAGTCCTACTAAATGTAAGATTGTTATTTCATTTTCATTTAAGTGAATAATTAAATAAAAAATCCATTATTTATAATTGTTTTATTGACATATTCTTAATATTAATATAGTGGCCGCAAACCAACTCACTAATGGTCGTAAACAAACGAAAGTGGTCGTTAACCGACTTTTTGGCTATATTTTCACTTTTTCCGCATTTCATAACAATTTATGTATAGAAGTATTATTTTTTATGTTTTATATCCAAACTTGACTATATTTGGGACCGACTTCTACTAACACATACTAAACTTTGTATTGGAAACATTTTCTTTTGCTCCTCTGAAGTGGGCAACTCAGCTAACTGGTCGCTAACCGGCGTAATGACCCTATATTGGAAGCGAAGAAACAAGAAATTTTAGGATTCTAAAATTTCTTGTTTCTTTACATTAAATTACATACAATAGTTTTAAGTTATATACAATATAAATATAAACTGTTAAATGTTCCTATATTCCAAAAGTATAATTTCTTTAACTTTAAGATAACAAGGTGCTGCAAATTATCTTCTATATTTCTTTTATAATTTTATTTAATATATTTTTAGCATTTTTTCTATGGTATCTTATAAGATACATTATTTTAGGAGAAAAATACTTGAAAATATTGACTGGGCCGACAAGTGAAATATCAATCTCTAGATTTCTGTGATTTTCGTTTAAAGAATATGTTGTATGACACTTTGAAGCCTGAGTGTATTTTTTTCAATGTGCAACTGTCGCCTATTTGTTAATATTTGTATGATCGATTTTTAAACTATGAAAATCCTTATTTTTATAATCTTAATTTGACATCTGAAATCAATCGCGGTAGCACTGTTTGCCTATTTGACAAAAACACTCAGTCCTCAGAGGTCGATATTATTAAGGGTAACGTACCGTCACAAGCCGATCGCGTGCCCATCCGTTCCCAGTCGTGTGCACCGCAATCCCCTTAATATAACCAAATGTTCACGAATCGGTATTATTTCTGGATTAGTAATGGAAACATCGGCTTTCATGTGACTCAACGGACCTGGCAGTGCATCTCGATAGCTTCCAGTAGTTTTCAATGTTGTTCTTACTTCCTATTTTAAAATCTTTTTATCGTAATGTAAAAATAAAACATCGGATAATAACGTTTATCTTTTTGTTATCCGTCGCAACATAAAAGCTTACTTTATTAAACAGTATACATAAAATAATTTTCTCTGCATGCTTTACTTACTGGATAAAGTTATATCTTATAGATTAAAAAAATGCTTTACGTCCTGAGCACTGATAATTGTTCAAAGTAAATATAGTCTGGCGCAAATTATCCTTTTCTCATTACATTCACGAATAAAAATATTTGCTTGACAAAACATCAGTGAGAATTACAGTTAAATTCGTATTTTTATGCGCGTACTTCACACTAAGTATTTGGAAGTCTGCAAGTGTGTTTAACAATCTTTTCAATTCGAAACGATATATACTCTGAGGTTAATAACCTTTGCATATAATAACTTGTACGTTTGAAACTTATTTCTTGTATTACCGACCTTGTCTACTCTTGAGCTCTTAATGTGAGTTCTGGTTAAGTTCCATAATGAGTTCTATATAAGCGATAGCTACGACTATTAACAAAAGTGTTATCATTGCAAAGGTGACCGTATACGAACTGTTCTTTGATCCGACGACATTCATTGTGCCAGCCAATTAGCCATTATATGTATACGTACCTTATGTTTCTATTGATCCATCTAGCCGCTAAGAGTAGTGCCTAGCATACACAACTGTTGATGAGGACGACTAAGACGGCATACCTAAGCACTTTAATAAAACTTCAACATGGACTTAATGTGTTTGCTTTTAGTCTAAAACGACTAATTATGTTTATGTTTACGCGTGGGAACAGCTCTGCACTTCAAACTCCGATACACGCTTAATTGAATATGATATCGGCATGAATACAATAAATTATGTTATACAAGTTTCTTTGCATTAGAGTTATGATCTTCAGGATAAATATAACTTGTTGGTCGTATATTATGTTCCTGTCTTTAATCTGTATTGGAATACCAATCGTTTTTGGGGGTTCAGTCATCATAATACGGGCGCTTATGAAACCAGAAATAGCCACCAGAGTGTGTTTTCGGCAAGTGTTTACGTCAGGCGTGGGCCATTTGGGAAATGTATCGTTCTGTTTTGTACTACACATACCTATTCGATATATTAACGGACGTTATTGTGTTCTGTTAAATCTTTATTCTAATTGGCATAAACTTTTATCGAAAGGAAAAGAAAGAAAGCTATTCGTGGTAACAATAACACAACATTTACATAATATATAATAAACAAATTATAAAATAAATACAAAAATATATGTACAAAAAATATCATAAAAAAAGGTTAACTAGGTCCTTGTCTTACATAAAAAATGCCGCAGCGATTTTAAAGATGCTACAGCGCTGGTATTCTGGAAGGACTTCCAGAAAGGAAGAAGACTCCAAACTGTGATTTGATAACGCGATGCAACGATTTAAATAGGGGTAAGCAACGCAGAATTGGCCCTTCAGCAATTGCACCGTGTAAATAAACACACAGAGAAGCCTCGGAGCTTCTAGATTTAAACAGAGATGCATTTCAATGTTACGTATCAAAAGACGCCAAAAAATAAAAGGTTATAAAAGAAATAACAGAAAACAATTATAAGTTTCCACAGATAAATAGTTTTATTATTGTTCACAAAACAGTATGAAGTGACGACGAGATTTAAAAGAGATATAGGTAGGTAGATATGTATCAAATAATGAACAAAATCAAGTTAATGCTATATTTTTGCATTTAGGTAAGTCATTTGAGAAGTAGATAAATAAAAATCAACAGACAATCAGAAAGTGAATTATTCGACATTCAAAAAGAATTTTTCATTGAGCAGACGTTTCAATTTAGAAACTGAGATGTTGAATAATTCTATATCAGAACTTGCTTTTACCACATCATTAAATGAAGCACATGCACTTACACTAAATGCGTTTTGCCTGTAGGTGGGTGCACCAGTGCCACACCAGGAACCAGTAGTGCACCATTTCTAAATTCACATCAAAATATTAACCTTCTGTCGAATTTCCCGCCACTTTTTTTACGTTTAGTAGCACTGCCGTACTTCTGTTAATCATATAATCATAAATAAAAGTAATAAACACGCCATCTACATCAGTAAAAAATGCATGATTCGAAACGACAATCGTTCACTTCGTTTCGGGCGGCCATATTAGTAAGCGACAGGTTGACGGTAAGTTTTGTTGAATCTTTTAAATCTTTTTTTATATTAATCGCTGTCCCTTTTTTTCCAATCAACTATGTAATATATTGTGTAAAGCAATAATATTGCGTCTTATTTCATCAGAAAATGCTAATTAAAATCAATAGTTGTCATTGGTAAACTAATGGAACACGAATTAAATGATTTTCCAGTAATATTCCATTTGGTCTACAACTGGTGATATAGCTTTTTGATAATTTGTTTATTTTTTCTTTTACATTTATACTTACTTAATATACTGCAATAAAATATTATAAAAAACTATTACAATATCCACATTGTTCCAGTTGCAGACCAGTGGTTTATTACTGGTTATATCTATACTACGAGTTTGTTCCAGTTATTGACCACCTACATTTTTTTAAAGACACAATGCCGCCGAAAAGGACTTTTTTTAATTATAAGGAGGAAAGCCTTTTAAAGCGATTGAAGAAATAGGTAAAGGTGCAAAAATTAGAGAAACGTGTCGAAAATACAACATACTCCACACTATGGTTATATATAAAATAAAGTTAAAATATCCAGTTCAACGAAAAAAGGGGTCTCCCATATTGACCAAGCAAGAAGAATCCTTGCTGAAAACTTGGATAATAGCGATGGCAAAAAAAGGATTTCCAGTTAATAAAGAAATGGTAGTTGACACTGTTAAGAAAATTATAACTGAAGAGAATCGACCAAATTTTTAAAACGACATCCAGATATAGCTGCATGTTATGCGGAATCTATAAATATTTCTAGAAGTCTGGTAACAGAAACTGCTTTGAAAAAGTGGCATAAAAATTTAAAAGAATACCTAGTTGCTGAAGGCGTAGCTGACATCTGAAAAAATCCCGAAAGGATTATTAATGCAGATGAATCCGGATTTCAAACAAGCCCGTCCTCTGGTTAAGTGTTAGGCCCGTGAGGCTTTAAATTTTTTTATAAAATAAAACGATAAGGAGAACATAACCGTATTAGAAACTTTTGCAGCATCTGGTACCATATTACCACCCTTGATTTTATATTCCCATATGCACGAATACCATCTGAAATCGTTAGACAAATTAATAAAGATTGTAAGTAAGTCAGACAAGGGATGGATGACATCATAAATTTTTGACGGCTTCATAGCAAATACTCTGGTCCTGATAAAAAGTTGTGATGATTGTTACATATAAAAAATTTTAGTATTTGAAATAAAAATATTCTTCATTAAAAGAAATCGTTTTATTTATTGGTTCACTATTGGCTCAACGTCTGGTCTATTGCTGGTACAATCTGGTCAACCTTAGGCACATTGCGACTTTCCACATTCATTTTTAAATAAAAAGAAACCTAACAGCTATTAAGAAAAATGGAATAAGCTACATGATTCTATGGTAGACAAGGAGTACGTAAATCTTTTTTTGCAATGATTGTTGTAATAATTGAGTCACAATATCAAAATTACTTTTAAAATGTCGCTTAATCGGTTTGTTACTGGTACAACCACCCAATTATTTTTTACATATGGTAAATAAACTGGGATTTCTGCTATCGAGTTAGTGCGCAATCCCAAGAGTTTAAGCAGATCTGAGCAGTCCACCGTGTCATTTACCATACCTAAAAGATATCAGATATCGGAAATATTCCTTCTTTCGTAAAGAGGTAGGAAAGTAAATCTTTGAAATCTTACCATGCAATCTGGGAGATAAATCCCAGCACAGTACTTAAAATATATTAGGAATCTCTTTTGAATGCTTTCGAACCTTTTCACATAGACGTCATGGCTAGGGTTCCAAACTTGCGAGGCGTATTCAAGGTGACTGCCAACCTATGCACACTGCATACCTGAAAATCTTATACTGTGCATTGCACAGTATAAGATTTTCAGGGTTTTCGTATTAGAAAATTGTAAAACATTCGTAAAACAAAACCAAGAGCACGAAAGAAAGAAAGAAAAAAAGAATTTGTTGATCGAAGGTAAATTAAAAAAATAATAATTAGAACCAACAACTAACCTCACTGACCCGACCCAATGACGAGAAATTTAATTATCTAACGCAATATTTAAAACATGTATTAAATTTCAAAGGACAGAGCTAGACCATCGCGTACTTCGCTGTACACCTGCCATGGTTGCCTCGCTATCGACCCTTCCGACCGGTTCCACAACCGCACCGCGCCGCGACTGCTCGACTGGAAAATTATGCGCATCTGCTGTTTCCAGCTCAACTTAGGCTACAGAATGATTTCACTCGCATTTGATAACATTGATCTGAAACTAGTATTGTAAATATCTTATTGTCTGCGGCTAAACTCCCTCTTACAGCACTTGGATTCTATTATTTCTCTTATTTCCACGGATTTTCAGGAGAAAGGTCGTTTGTTGAATGCTTTCATTTGGATGAAACATATAATCTTTGCGTAATTCAACTGGTAAAATTGGACTGGTTATTATGATATCTTTAACTACGCTCTCAGGCCCCTTACACAACTAAAAATGAGTTTTAGTTGTTTAAACTGATTAACTGTTTGTTATTTGTGTTGATAGGACTAGTTTTAATCTTAGTTTTTTATCTGAATATGGAGTTTGATTTTAACTAGAATCATTTGTATGCAGCATATTGTTCTAAGCAATGTGTGTATCATATATTATATTAGTAAGAAAATATAAACTATGGGAACAAAAGAAACCAAGGTACATAGAAGATGAATTAGAAGCGTGTAAAGTATGAAATAGTAGTCAATGTCAGGAAAGAACCTCTGGATAGAAGTGTAGTATTAAAAACAAAATTAATCGTAAAATTATTTAATTTTATCATAAGCAAGTCTGAGTATAAAATAGACGTAGATTTAAGAAAAATATCTAAAAATTCAAGGTTATCGACCTTAGTTTTGCTAATAAGCGTACAAAACCCAAGGGAAAACTCTGTTAGTTATTAGATCGTGACTACGAATTATAGGTTTTTGAGTTCAATACATTTAAACATTATTAATAATGTTTACCGTTAATTTATATATAAATACTGTATTTGCCAAAGCTTGCCATCTGGATCGTTATAATAAAGTCGTACTAGTTTGAAGGTCTCGACATAGGTGACTGCGCTCGCTTGAATGTAACGACTACATCTAGTAATAACCATTATGCTGCACACACTGAGACGCCAATAACAGTGAGCCCTTGTGGATTGTGCAGTCATGGCGCCGTCCTGCCGCGCCGACCGTCAACACCAAGTATCCAGTAATCCTATTTCAAGTTTCAATACTTCCCCGTTGTTCAGTATTTAACCGCTTTGGCAGCTCATATTAAATAACACCCACTCCAATTATGGTCTGAATAAAATGGATTTTTAAAATCCGCTTGTTCAGAGGTGACTCATAAGCGCATTTTTTCTAAATTCTAATGCCCGAGGTATGTTTTAAGAATTCTTAGAATAAGAACTAAATATTCTGCAAAGTGTGTTCTCGAAATAATCTTTTTGTCGTTTGCTTTCCAGCTATATATGCAGGCATTTTTTCACGAGAAAGCGGAAACGCGTGTTCTCGACAATAGCTTGAGGCTCGCGCGGTGCTACATACTGCACTTGTATTGTAAATCATTCTGAGAATTTGTCCGTACGTTTAGTAATTATGTGGAACTATAAAATAGCAGTCTGTGATGCATTACTCGGTTTAACCGCTGTTCTCTATATTCAGCTGTTGAACAGAGCCAGTGAAATGGAGAAAACGGTTTTTAAAGGGATTAACTATTGATTATTTTAAAATGAACAATTATATCTTTTATCTACTCTAATACTATAATACAAAGATTCTAAAACTGAAAACAAAATGCTTATGACAAACATTACGTACAGGCCAAAAATAATAAAAAAAAAGTTTCATTACGATACAGGTCTTGTATGGACACCTGTAACATAATATAACTTTTTTATTATAACGATACACCTATACAACCTCCATCTGGACCAAGGAGGTTGAACCTCTACTTTAAAAAGGTTTCAATGAACGAGTCCGTGACGACGCAACACGCATGCGCAATCGATATTTGCACCTTGGCGCCAACATTTGACATTTAAAAATTTGTTGTTATATTCAGCGTTTTATTTGCAATATTGTTTTACGTATTATAGTATGAAAGTAGATAAAGTAGTGTATGACACTATACATAACTTGGTCTTATAACACTCGTGTGATACTATAAAAAAACTCGCCTACGGCTCGTTTTTTTAAAACACACTCGTGTTATAAGAACCCTTATTATGCAACAGTATCATAAACTACTATTTATCTACTCTGATACTATAATACAAAGATTCTAAAACTGAAAACAAAATGCTTATGACAAACATTACGTACAGGCCAAAAATAATAAAAAAAAAAGTTTAATTACGATACAGGTCTTGTATGGACACCTGTATCATAATATAACTTTTTAATCATAACGATACACCTATACAACCTCCAGCTGGACCAAGGAGGTTGAACCTCTACTTTAAAAAGGTTTCAATGAACGAGTCCGCGACGACGCAACACGCATTCACAATCGATGTTTGCACCTTGGCGCCAACATTTGACATTTAAAAAATCTTTTCAATATTAAACAAAGTTTGGTTTTGTTTGCAACATTGTTTTACGTAATATAGTATGAGAGTAGATAAAGTAGTGTATGACACTGTACATAACTTGGTCTTATAACACTCGTGTGATACTATAAAAAAACTCGCCTACGGCTCGTTTTTTTAAAACACACTCATGTTATAAGAACCCTTATTATGCAACAGTATCATAAACTACTATTATTTAATATGTGAATGATTGCAAACTTTGGTTTGAAATTACCTACTTTGGCGAGCATCAATAAAGTCGACTTGTTTCCTTGCACCCTTGCAGTAAGGCAGCTGTAGCGCTATTTTGGGGTTGGCAATCTAATCACATCCCTCTGAGGGGCGTCTTTTCGAGATATATATAGTAGTTATAACTTCTTCGAAATATTAACGCTACTTAGGGGTCTTTTACCAGTAAATGATAGGAACAATTGCGTTTTGGTTTATACGCACGCACAGTTTATAGTTACAATATTTTAATATAATTTTTATAACAGGAAACAAGCCCTTTGTGCGTAACAATGAGCAATGGGGTGAATGGGTTTTTTTAGTTAGAACGGACACAATGCGCCCGCGGCTGTCTTCGTCCGCCTTCCCACGTAAGGTTCCACAATACTCATCATTGTGGAGCGTAATGTTGATTATATGCTTCACGAAAGTTACGACCATTCTATGACATTTCTTATTGTTTTCACCACGCCTTGCTAACATTCGTGTTCTTATTGTTTTATACTTGTGCGTTAGATATGTCACATTTAGTAACATCTATTTCTTATTAAAAGGGAGAGTGATGACAAAATTTTTAAAAAATAAATTATAAATATTAATAGTTCTAGACGCTAGATTAACAGAGTATCTAACGTTTCATGAGTTTTTCAACTTCTTAATTGCACATGAGAGGTCTTGTTGCCGATGATACAAAACTGATGTACATTGCAAATAATGAAACATAGAAAAGATTGTAACTATTCCGCGTTTAGATAAAAACAGCTTTTTCACTACAAATTAGAACGTGGAGTGGGCAGTGGTTTGTTTCTCCGTTTCGCGACTAAGAGGCCATTGACCAAGGGCGAAGTCGACAAAAATAACGTTTCCAGTATAAAAGTAACATGAAAGTTCGCGTTTCCCGTGCGACGCAGTCTTTCTGCACATTGCTGTTGTGGTGCCATCGTTAAGCGAGCATTGCGTTAGAAATTAAAGACCTGTTCTACAACTGGCCACAGTTGATAGTTACGTACTTTATTGCAACATTAGCTTGTGCGATTGCTAGATACTCATTAGAATTTATGATATTTGACAACTGTTGAAAAATGTTTTCGTAACATTTGTAATGAATGCAGACTACTTTATTTTCTCCTGAGGATCTGTCAAAATTCCTTTGAAAATTCTGTCAGAAAGAGGTGAATAACGAGGAAATAAATGAAATGTGTACAATACAACCTCCACGCTTAAATTATCTTCATTCTTCTCAGTCTTTTTTAGTCAGTCAGTCTTATTTTATACTCGAAACTTATCTAATACACCAAAAAATATTAAAGTAGATTATCACGTATGTACAAAGAAACTTTGTTGAAACAACTAGCCTTGCAACTTCGACCATAGGTAGCATTTATAGAGCTTTTACAAATATACGTATTTTAAATCTTTAATTTTTTTTTATCTAGTTTTACTCTTATCTTTATTTCCTGCGTCCTGCTGTAAAAGCTAAATTACATTACCATGACAATAATTTGTAATGTTTCCGACGGAGAAAAACATATTTTTGGAGTTTCTTATTATGGACGAAAGATGTCCTGTCCACTGCTAGTCCAAAGCCAACCCCTAATAAATTATAGATTTGCTATAATCTCTACGTTTTGTAGGCGGTTTAGAGATCGCAGTAAAATACCATAAATCAGAAATTGATGCTGCCCGTTTTGTGGTCTTCGGCAGCTATTTGGTGATTACTTCTAGTACCATTAGTCGTCTTTTACATCAGCCGTAAGAGGTGGTGTTGTTCTTCTCTGTCGGATACTTAACGGCTACATCATATGGTTGCAACGTCGTGGTCAGACCACTGGCTGGCAATTCGATCGTTTGCTGCATTCGAAAAAAGATCTGATTTCAACATTTTATTTTATTATATTTTAAAACGGGTCAGTTGTTATCCGAACTTTATTGCAGTAATTTAAAAGTTGCTGAGTAACGGGACCGCTTCAACGTCAGCCTCCGGGAACTGAGTGCATTGTTTGAGTTCCATAGGCTCGAGCGTGGTATTAAAACTTTACAGACATCGCTTTTGCACTTTCTGAAGTTCTATTGACACAATGCATTGAAATTTGAGCTCTAGTAAGTGCTTAATAGTACTCGTTACTTTTGGCAGTCTGTTTTAAATTTCATTTTCTTTATATGACTATTTCTGGATTTGACCAAGTCTTTCCGATTATATTGGTTACAAACCATTTTCATATAAATATGACTGAAAACATTATTTTTATGTTATTTTAATTAACCTATAAATGTCTCCATTGCACGGATACACACCTTCCTTTAAAAACACCGTCACGCAGACTTAGTGCGGATTATTGGTGTTAATAATAGCAGATGCAGTGTTTTCAAATGCACGGTGTAGTTCGAGATAGTAAACCATCCTATGACCGATCCATGCCAATGTTTCTTAACGTCCATAATTATAGGCCAATGAGCCCTTATATTATAATATTCACGCTAGATTTCAAATGAAACTTGTGTTAGTTTTAAAATTTAAGCAATTTGTTAAAAAAACATCTTATCACAGATACCAAAAAATAAAACAATAACTTGCTGATTTTACCTCTTTGACTCAACTCTGTATCACCACCATTGTGACGTGTGAATCAACAATTCACTCGGTAATTTCCATTGACTGTTACGTTATTCAATTACACGACAAGTTTTTGAGAAATTAATGGTCTCAGTTACTAAATTCACTATCGAGTCCGTCTAATGTTCATGAATATTCGGTTTACTAAATCGCTCATTTGGTGCAACAATGACGCAATTGCACTTTTTGTCAAAATTACATTTCTGAAAAACATCGACAGAATTGTAGTTCTTATAGATCGCTATAAGCTATATGACCCTAAAAGAAAAGAATACGTTTGTAGTCATATTTTAAGGTAAGGCTAATTTAAAAAAGATAATGTATTTAAAATTTCTTTCCCTCTTCTTCAAAAACACAAAATTTACAATGAAAGTCTGTTCATTCTAACTTGTCATATTTTGTAAACCATCTTGGCATAACTTTTTTACAAAATCACCCATTTAAAAATAAAATAATAACAAAGTCAATAATCTATTACAATAAATTGTTATTATAGACTGAAACCTATTGCATCTAGTTATCTGTTGATTTTTAATGCTGCATTTTCAATAAAAAGCAGTGCCAAGATTGTTTACCAAATAGGACAAGTAAGGATGAATAGACTGTACGTCAATGTAGCACCAAATGAACGAAATGTCTTGAGAATTAAACTTGTGCAACAAAACTAATCGATAATATCTTATGTAACAAGGCATAGCATAGCGTGTATAGTCAAAATAAAATTTCAAGTGACGTTCATTCAACATGAAAATACCGTTTAATAAGTCAAAAAGCTTGAAATGTGGAACGTTATCATTAATGTTTGCGTAAGCTATTCCCATATTTTATCTACTTTGATTGTACTTAATTGTTTGGTTTCAATTATTTGATGCTGGCTTTATTGTACACACTACACATTCTGTGCATGAAAGTACTTTTAACACATACACTTTCGCACAAAAATTAAAGCCCGATGACGTGTCGAAAGATTATAGTCGTGAAGCCGCGATGCTACCTTATAAAATTACGCGATATTAAGCTGATCATCATTATTAATGAGCTAGATTTTTGCTTTCTAATATAAACGAGAGTCGCTTTCCCAGACTCTTTATATTTATAGCTCAGTATGAGTCAAGGAACTTCTGCAATATTCTTTATCTACTACAGAAAATAAATCTGATCTGATATCAGATATCAGGATTGAATTATCATCTATTTAAATAACTGTAACCATAATGAGTAAATAAAAACAAAGAGGTAAATTATATACAAACCAATTTCGAGCTTTGAAACAATAACATGACACTTATATAAATTTTGTATCATAAAATCATAAGAGACATTTCGATAACGTAATCTTATTTTGTATTGCATAAACGTGCTAAAGAACAAAAATGGAGAGTTGAAAGTACCAAAAGCGGCAGTAAAAATCCGTACGTGCTCTCTGGACTTATTTAAATCGAGAGACGGAAGTCGTAGCACGTTTTGTTTAGCTGATTGTTCGGTATAGAGTTATATCACAGATTTAAAATAAAGGCACTCGTTTAAGGGAAAAAGGTAAGTTTTAGTAGTTTAAAGGGAAATTAGAAAAAAATATGCATAGAAAACAATGCGAAACGAATTTGATGGTTTTGTCATAAAGTACGCAAAAAGTGTAGTTAAACTTTTACAAGAAATTGAGCGTACAAAGTATGTTTTTTTTTTAAATTGATTATAAAACAGATTTTCTTTTAAATATTGTGTAATTGAGTACAGAACCATATGCAAAGTGCATTAAACTGGGTCAATAATTTATGACGTTTGACGCATTTTCTTAAGACTTTATGTAACCATATAGTTAAAACACCACCAAAAGACAAAGGTTAAGTTCATGGACGTGTCAAGTTACTATTGTCTTGCCCAGACATTTTATTTGTATATGTGAAGATGAAAGTGGAATTGTTGGACATGTCGTATAGGCGTGCCGTGCATTGATTATTTCGAAATTACTATCAAAAAGAAAGTGAATAAATTCTACCTTAGCAAAGACTGAATTATCAAACAGTATGATAGTGGACAATATTATTACGAAACGTTTCGTTATTATGTCGTAAATTGTCATGTACAGAATAAAATGAAAAACCGATTACTAAATGAAGATTCATTCGCAATTGCAGGTAATGTATCTAAATCTTCTTCGGTATCAATAAATATTTATTTTAAATGACAATGCCAATTTAGTTTTTCAGCCAAAAATAAAAATAGTAGCGAAATTAGACTTTATTGCTTAGGTGTTCAGATGTATAACTTTGTTGTTAACGGTAAATTTCCTAGCTGACTCATGCAGGCAGGGGTAAGCGCCCCGACGACGCGACTTGCGCCACCCTGTGACGTCACAGAACGTGACTCACGCCACCGATTTAGTTGGACTTGGGGCGGTCTGAACTCATTAGAACTTAACACATGTGTCCCTAAAGGATATCACAAATATTACCGATATTTATTTTAAAAATATTTCTGCCGGGAGTACTTTGCAACGCCTTTTTTGCTGATCAGTCATAAACCTTCTCTGGTATGCGTAGAATAACTTATCAAAGTTACGTCGAATTTCATCGATTAAATTTCGATTTTTCGGAGACTAACGTTTTTTATACTGACTGCATGAGATAACAACACAGGAGGGGAGCCCTAATAGTTATCGGTCACCGTAACCTATGGACACTTTGTTATCTACAGGCATCCTGACACCCAACTCACCTCACTAACAGAAACACAATTCTGCAAAAGTGTCTGCGGTTTTTATACGGTAGAGGTTAGCTTAATCGTATCTGAATCGAGCGGATCTGTCTTGATCTCAAGATCATAGAAAACGATCTATTTACTTGATTTTATTAAGTTAAAATTACTTTTTAAATTGAAAACAATGTACTCATTAATTCTAGTAATAAAGTAAGTCAGAAAACATACCTAAAATATAAATGAAAATAAGGGCATTAGTGCACATCGCTCCGAGAAATTATACGAAAACCACAAAACGTCATTATTACTAATGTAATGACTGCATTGTTTTGTTGTAAGTTAAGGACTGTTTTGAATTATTTTCCTAAATATATTTCATAGAATAAAACTGTTATATTACCCACATATTCAAAATCTCTTTTTTATGTATGGAGCATGTCGCTTCCTTAATTGATATTGAACTCTTATAATTTGAGTTTTAAGTGACATCAACAGTGAAAGAGGTGTCTGAAACATAAACGCTATTTAATTATAACAAGGCATACCAACAACTAGGCATATTACACAAACAAAACGTAAATTAAAGCTACCATTTACTAAATAAGCGATTAAAACAAGAATGAAAAAAAATAAAAGGAAAAAAATTAAAATAAAGTATTAATAAATTTTTAGAGTATGTGCTGACCGATTGGAGGTATATTTTTTGAATTAGCTGAATCTTAAAAATCGTTACTATTAGTTATTTCGTTTTTATCTTGTAATATGCTTTACATATCCGGTATGTAAATATACTTGCATTTTAAAGCGGGCATATTATATGGGGAAGAAGGGTATAAATCGATGTGTAAAAACTACGTACTGTCGTAAACATGTCGCTGTTAGGTAAATACTGTTTCATAAAATGTTCTAATAAGATTGTTTGAACTTTTTATGTCATGTGGTGTCGGCGGGTATAAGTCCGACCCTACGCACTTATGGGTGTCGTAAAAGGACGATAATAAAACTGCAGTTAATCACCACTACACATCTTTAGACTACAAATTAGGCAGTAGCATTTTCCGAGTTATGAATTTTTACTGCGTTCTCTAACTCGCCTGCCATGCGTAGAGATAATGGTAATAACCACTTTGGATGAGGCTTCTGTATAGCAGTCGACGTTTCGGTTGATATGTTAATTCACAAGCTTTGTCGACCTAACACAGGAATTAACAATAAATAGTTCCAATTCTTCTGCAAGTAGGTACGGGCAAAAAGGCGGGGATGCTTGCAAACACGTACCATTTAGATAGTTTACTTATAAAGTAGCATTATGTATTTTGTTACTCTGTGGTTTGTCTGTACATGAACCTTCATGTAATAAGTGCCTTCTAAGACACGAACAGTCAGTCATAAATAGTAACACAAAGTTGTAAAGCTGTCGTTATTTTTTAAAAGTGAGCTCGGCTTTGTTGTGTTTTACGATAAGTGAATTCAACATCGTTGAATTTACGTTAATTTTTTAAAATTACCATAATGGTGAAATTTTAATTAATGGAAAGTATGCAACATAATCGGGGCAGCGATAATCTCGCTATCGACATTTAAACCATGTCACCTGTGGTCGGGGTTACGTAATGGTGCAATTACATAAAGTGAGAGCAAACTTGCACGGCATGCCCAGCCCTCTTTAAGGCTCGCATACGTTGAGCAAGGATACCTCTTTTCGTAGTATCGTTGCTGCATTCATAAGATTTATTATCACTAGAGAATTTGTAAGAGAATCCCACGTGTGATGGGGTCACTTTCTAACTGTCGAGTGACTTTACAATTTTGTCTTTTTCATTACAGTGCCATGTCAGCGTGAAGCGTCATTTCTTAAAACCTTTTACTGTCCGACATAGTTGTCTTATATGTTTAGATACTTGCCGTTATATTAAATGCTAAAGCACATTAAGGTTTTATTAGTATGACAAATTAAATTTATTAGTAAGCAACTAATCAAACATCATATTTTTTATTTAAAAATACCACACAAAAGTACTAACTAACATTATCGTTGAACGTCAAAAACTCTAGCTAAGAAAGTCAAAGGAGTTTTTGAGTATTATTCATGGCAACAGGTAATTTAATTGTTAATGGTTTAAACAATTAGCGACAAGCGGCTTACGATGTAGATCCATATTTTAGCAGTGCTTATTTTATATTTAGTGCCAAAAGATTAGTCCGTTTCTTATATTGTTGATTAGACGTTATGTTTTTACACAATAATGTGATCATCACATCCATTGTCCTCTATTTATGTGTTCAACAGTGTAATATGTGACACAAGTTTGTTATGATAATGAAACTGTTATTTAACGTTGGCGTCTACTGTTGTTCCATTTCTTATTCACCGAATTTAAAGGATGAAACTTAACTGCAAAATCTTATTTCAGTCCAATTTTCTGCGGGGTTCTGTAATATTTTTCTTCGCTTCTACTGATGGTTAGCTGGAATAATGTCGATATCATATTGGATTTGATCGATTTAAAGATGTCTAGTTGGCTGGACTCCAGTTGACAGAATATGACATGTGGTTCGTAAAGCAAAAAGTCATTATCTTTGTGTTATTATAAAATTCGACCGCATCCTTCAAATAATTTCATGTAATGTAGGATTAGTTTAATTATCGATAGCTTCTAATGATTTGTTATCGTGTTGTAATATAATGTCGTAATAAAAATATTTTTTACGGATTAAGTCTACATAACTTATGTTATTGATTTTATCAATGTCAAACTTATCAGGGCGTGTTTGTGAACATTGTTGTCTCATTAACTAGGGATGAGTAATGAGTTCTAAACAGCTATTAGAAGCCAGTGATAAGGCGTTCCTTCTCTATGTGTCATCGATGACGAACAGTTCGAACTTATTGGTGCGTCCGTCGCATCTGATTCCGGTATGAATCTGCAATCCCCGGTGATGTACCAGACAGAGGAAATGATGTGCGTGCGAATGGACATGCAAATCTGTCGTTGCAAGCTAGTAATACAGCTGAACATAAATTACAGAAAACATTATTCTGGTTCAATAACGTTCATACAGTGCGTTGATCATCCGGTCACATGGCTATTGATCGAAATCAGAATCGAGTATAAAATGAGTTTTCATTCAATTTGGGCTCGTTGCTTTGGCGTTTACAGGCAGTTGACGAAAATATATCAGCTTGACGTACCTTTTTAGTTACAGAAAAATTAAAACACACTTGCAAGATTTTTTTCTTATCTATTCTTATTTGGGGCACATACGTTTTTTATTGCTGGAGATTGTCGTCTGATGGGGCTTTTTGAGAAAGTTGGTTCTTATCTTCATGTCAATTTCACTGTATGCGAATAAGCTTGCATTTATAAGGAAAATGTAATAACATCTAATGAAACCTGAGGCTAGTACCTTCGTATTATATAAATCCACAAGTGTTGCGAGATTGGCATTCATGTGAGACACTAGGTGCCCTAGTACCTCCAAGGTCGTTTGCTATACATACTAGTTCGCAATTTAATGATTTGCCTTGCGAGTTGCCGGTCGGAAGTCGATATGATTTCATATAAAAGGAGTTTTAGTATTTTATATTTCGGGCTTTTCCGTCATTTTTTTAAACAAATCTTGATTTTTATTGTAACTATTACTTGATTACATAATACCATAATACTTTAATTTTAATTTTCTTTTTCTAATTTAGTTTTTCTTTTGATATTTAAAAGTATGTATTAATATTAAGTATTTACGTAAATGTCATAAACTAGATCAGAACAGTATTAGTACCTAATGACGCATCTATTCTCACACAACACCATGATCCGTCCTACATTCTTGCAATATTTTCATTCTTCGTAGGCGTGTCGAAACGCAACTAAGAAATGTGAGAGCACATGACCACAGTAATAACTTGTTCGATGCATAGTTGCGATTACACTAATGTTTGGTTATCGCGCGGTACGAGTCCGACGTGTGGTATTACCGACGATTGACGGCGCGACAGTTATGCATCAACACCATGACAGGTTCAACGACATACCTGGTGCGTGTGCCAAATATGACGCCTGTTAGCCGCTTTACTGGAGATAGCGAAGCTAATGGTCGGCTATTTGGTATAGAACAGTGTAAACAAAGCGGTCGACTTTTGTTTAGGATTTAAAAATTCTTGTAATTAAGTTGTTTACAATTTTTTAAAAGGTTTAGGTTTCCAAAGGTCCATACTGCAACTCATCCAAGTAAGACTTATTCACAAACGAGTTTACCATGCTTCAAAATAGTAGCGTACTAACGTACGTCATGTTTCTAAATTAGCCTAATGTATTTCAATTATTTAGCACGTTGTCACGTATTCAGAGTCAAATAGTATTGTAATATGTAATTATATGTTGAAGTAGCCGGGTGGGGTACACATGTAAAAACCGCTGGGACGGGCGCGTGTCGAGCATACAGATGATGGTTTCCAACGTAAGCATTGCGCGTGCGCATTCCGTTCAACACAGTTGGCCGGTCGTCGGGCGCCGCCTGTTAACGTCTTTTTAACCGTCTTTATTCCAGCCAAATTAACGCACAAGAATTATATTCCATGACATAGCCAATTACAGCAAACCCTGGCGCTCGCACAATTATTAGTATCTATTAAGTAACGTCAAAATAGCCAGCCTTGTGGGTAACCTGAACATTTAGTAAAGTTAAATTGAAACCTTTGATGATATTAATGGTGGTATAATATACGTATTTGTAACAGGTGTTACAATAGAACATGTTTTTTTTTTTTTTATAGAAAATAGGCATGCACTTGACCACCATCTCGCCTGATGGTAAGCGTCGATGTGATCTAGGATGTGACGCGCTTGCCTAGAAGGTACCTATTTACTCGTGACTTGAAGACCCCTAAATTGTATTTGTCAGGAAACACAGACTCAGGCAAAGAGTTCCACTCCTTAGCGGTACGTATCACAAAATTGGAACCAAAACGCTTAGTGCGACTCTTTGGTATAATCACCATATAACGGTGTCGCCAGTTTGTAAGTCTGGTTGTCCGATGATAAAATGGGGACGGCGGAAGAAGATTGCACAATTCAGCTGCACACTCTCCGAAATGTATCCTATAAAATACGGATAGGCTTGCTACCTTCCGTCTATGCTCAAGGCTTTTGAGCTTTTTACATGTACATGTTACAAAATTATATT
Organism: Calamotropha paludella; assembly: GCA_927399485.1. Classification (NCBI taxonomy): domain Eukaryota; kingdom Metazoa; phylum Arthropoda; class Insecta; order Lepidoptera; family Crambidae; genus Calamotropha; species Calamotropha paludella. The sequence goes on along the minus strand of OV656805.1, from coordinate 20,955,236 downwards.
ATCAACATAGACAACGTAGTAAAGGTAAATGATTTGGATAGTAGTAGCACATTTTTTACGTGTAAGCATTCTTTAAAACAATATCCGTGGCGAAATATTGTCTTAATGAAGAGATACAGCACTTTAAATAATCCACCAACTAATTGCACACTTGCGTATACACGTTTTATTTTACGACTACATAAACTATAGTGTTGTTACCGATCCCTGTTCTCTCCCACGTCCAACTACTGTTTATATTTGCAATATACCTACCGTCTAGATTCCGTAGGCTGGGTTAATGAACTGGCCTGTGTACATATGGGCGGTTTTTTTTTCCTGTCGTCACAATAACATCGTAAATAATAGAACTATTTGGTAAGAAATTCAACATCATCTCAGTGGTTAGCTGATTAGCCAAGTGAGTAAGTCGTTAAAATACAATTAAGTGACTACATATTATCTGTTATTTTTACTGAATGTTTTCAGAAGCGTACGTTAAAACTATTTTAAGTCTATGTGATATGTACAATTGAACAGTTATGTATTCTATTTTATTTATGTATTACGTGATTAGTAAAAATAATGGATGTAAACATGTAATCCCAGTAATTGTTCTCTTTATCTCTAGCACTAGCATTCCCCGAAGTAGGTCCGAAATAGGTGTAACGAATTCTATTTTTTCGTCCGGGTTGCGCTGGTCTGTATCACTCGAATACATATTTTCATAATAATTACCACAAGCGATATTTTTCCTATCGGATACCTCTCGTGATAGTCATTGATGTCATTGGGCCATATGACAAGGCTTCTTTATAGTTGCCCCCTCCAACCGATGATGAAGTATAACTCTTAAAATGTTGTAAATAAAAAGAGTGGTATGCTATAATATAAAAATAATATATTTATAGTTTCCGAAAATCTATTACAATTTATTTCTAATGGATATATTTAGTAAGCAGAAAATCAAGATAATGGTCAATAAATATCGACTAAAATATAAATAAAAATATAAAATCGTTAAAGAGATATCATATGTTACACTTCCTTTAAGAATAATTAATATGAAGTTCGACCAATAATTTTTAAGTTTTAATTAACTACTTAAATCCAAAAATCATTTTGAACTTACATTTTTGGTGTCTCAGTGTTTACACGAAAGAAATTTGATTTTAAAAACGGCCCAAGGGGTAAAATGTAGAAACCAGCAGAATTACTTATCGTATATTTATTTATTGGAATTTAGTACTTAATAATATGGTATTAATTTGATTATCCACATAATATTTTCCATTTTATTTCAATAGTGCACGATGAAATATAAGAATTAGATATTTAGACCACGGTTTACAGATGCGCACCGCAACACCAGATACTGCTTCTACCGGTTAGCAGTTTCACCTGAAATTCCAGTGTCCGTTTCAAAGTGACACAAGTCAGTCACCTCACAATGAAAGCAGCAATATCGCAGCGTTATTACATCCATTGACCCCCATTCTCCAGCCAGCGTGCTCGCTTCCCATCTATTATTCCTTTATTGTCCCAATTTACTCATTCACCAGTCATTCAAAACTACTTGTTATCTATGTACGTGATGATAATGCTTAAAAGCTTAATTTCATATTAATATTTCTTCAAGGGTTTGACGACATCAATGTTATACGAACGCTTTCGCTAAAGCTAATAATTAATGCAATATCAGTTTAGTAAACATTAAAATTAATTTTAGTGTTTATTAAACAATAAGATAAGTTTATCAAATTTGTCATCTTACTCCCTTGTTAACTTTTGATGGTAAAAATAATGATAAAATTTATAATATTTTTATATAAGTACAGCTATCATTAAATAATGACCAGTGATTACCAGATAGGCTTAATTGCTTGATAACATTAATAAAATACTACTGTAATGCAACGTATTAATGATAATGATAGATATTTTTATTTAAAATAGAGTAGTTATGTATATAGAAAAATTTTTCACGTAACTGTTACTGCAAAATACATTATTATAATTAAAAGTAGTTTTGTGAAGGTCTTTCCTTATATAAAAAATATGCCTGCTCATTCACTTCACGTATAAACAACAAAGCGATTGTTTTTAGAGAAACGCTAATAGGTAAATAAATGTAGTTAAACAGATTTGTCATTATGATTTACGGCACATTTTTTTTTTTGAACTTGCCTTTCCATGGTGTATTTAATGGATTACTAATACCTACTAGACTTTTCCGTACTAGCGAGACGTCTAGTCGGATAGATATGAGCTGCTTGTTTATCTGCAATACCAAATAATTAATATCATCATCATTGTTATACGTGCCGGAGCCTACTGCTGTTTATACCTGTAATTTATTGCCTATAATTTATTACTTATCCGGTCTGTTATAGCTGTTTGTGTTCTATCTAAATAAGTAAATATATATGCAACAGAGATTTAACAATACCTATAGAAGCAACTGGTACCGCGCCAATACCATGTGTTACTTTTATATCTCTTTATTGGTTGTATGGGGCATTTAAAAAAAACAGGATTTCTAATATAAATATCAAATATTCGTTTCTTAAAGCTATCTAAAGTTATTAATTTAGTTACTTTAATTAAATCGGAATCTACTAATCTACCGATTAAAATAACGATTAAAATACTATTTCTGCAATCTATTTATAAACAGTTCGGCTTTATTCGTGTGAGGGGACCTTGAAATATATGTATTAATAGTAAAAGTAGGTGTTCATTCGGTACCTGCGAAGGAGTCGTTGCACTGTAATTCCTGTAGAGTCAAGGGCAGATTGCGGACTGGTAGCGGCACTGCATGAGCGTCAGTACGCAAGTGCAATTGCAGTGTTACCCTTGACATGGCAATTTCTGTAATGTATGGCTATAACCTTTTACCTATGAAATAATTTAATATCACAAAATTGCGCGGTAATCATTTCAAATTACAATTGGCAGACCTTAATCTTTTCTTTATCTTTATCGATAGTTTTAATTTATACTTAAACTTTTTCTATCAAATCTCTCGGGATGTATTTCGGTGGATCAACATTTTTTTGGGTCACACTAATGACGTGCCCTTTTGTATTTTTATAACGTCTTCTTTAACGAATATTACCTAAGTTTCATTTACACAGTCCATGGAATACAGAGTTCTAAATTAGGACAAGGAAATACGTTGTCAATGAGCCCGAGTTATAGCAGTTAGATACTCAGCAGATTTGCTAGGCTGTTAGCGACCCGATGAAAAGTTTTAATAATTCCGAAGATTCTAAAGTCTGATCTCTCAGATATATTTTGATAAATATTAATAGTCGATCCTTGCTGCTTAACTATGTGAAATGAACCTAACTGAATTCAATCCGACGGTATCGCCTCGCTGAGCACGGTTTGTCGGCGCCGCCGGCCGCCGGTGGGATTGGAAAAGCGGTGCCGGTTTGATGGCCATGGAAACAACCACGCACTATTTGGCCCATTCCAAATATTATTGAACACTGCTTTTACTTTTTTAATGTACACAGTAATACGATAACTATTATAATAATGTCCAGGTTTCGCAACGCACGTATTGGAAACTGGACATTGGAGTACTTTTGCGTAATGCTCTATAGAAAAGAATATTACTGTTTAAATAATTTTAATAAAGAAGGTATCCGTGAATGCCACGATTTCCAAACCATTTTTTCCACAAATCCGAAAAATAAAAATATTGAAAGTAGACACCAGATTAGTGTCATCAAACCGTCACTCGACAAAAAAACAATTTGTTTCTTTTATAAAAAAAAACTGCTTAGTGGCAACCCTAGATTGAGATCGTATATTGTTATTAGCTATAGAATGAGTTTAAGAAACAATAATGCATCTACGTCTAGGGTTTTCACTTTGTCGTTTTCCAATCAATTGAAAAAAATTCATCTATATGGTGGTTTTCAAGCAGTAATAAGTTTCCGGGGTTGTATGAGTTTGTTTTTCTTTTTTTAAATAGTCGATACAAGTAAAATGGACGTCAAATACTATAAATATGAAATGGAAATCAAAGAACTTACTTATGGCCTAAATGGCTTTCGCTTAGTTTTATTTTTAAAATATTATGTAAGTACTGATCAGATTTGACTTCATACATGTGTGCATTTATGATGAGTAATTATTGTTGTCCAAAGATAATGTTAATACATGTATAATAATTAGATAGTAATTATTTTTTCATTACATGTAATGTTGTTTATAAACGGTACGAGTTATCGAGAGTTACGCATCGGTCCGCTTCCCGGCGAGCTGACCTCGTATCGTTGCTAGTTTCCTCTTTATTTTAATAATAACGAACACACATTATTACGTATCATATAATGACCATTTGTTTTCTTTTGTTCGCAGGATCAATATGATAACTTAGCCGCCCACACACACAAAGGAATTGAATTTTTAGACAAATATGGAACTTTCGTAAAGGAGCGGTGCGCCATAGAATTAGAATATGCAGCAAAACTTAGGTATGTACTTAGGCCGATAACTAATCAGTTTTAATTGCCGATGACATAAATTAGGCGTTTATCTTTGAATATGGTCCTGTTTCTACTAACTTTTTAAAAGTATTCTTAGTATTAATTCATATTTGATTTCGAAATTTCTTGTGAACGAATAGCAGAAGGAAATAACGAGAAAAACAAATTTTTAAGTACATAGTACTTAAAAATTTGTAAAAATATCAAAGCAAACCCCAAAAAAAGGCATTACAAATGCATTTTTCAATATTAATCAATTTCAAATAATTTTGATTGTAGATATACTTTAAAATTATCTCAAATTACTTTCATGAACTTAAGTTATAATAGGAGTTATGCGCATTATTTCATGTATAATTTGATATTGTAATGTCTAATAAATTTCAATAAAAGTGTTCGTAAGACAATATTTTCATCTCTTTTTGCCGAACAAATATTTTACAATCAAAACTATTCACTTGGTAATTCATGTTTTCTAACTAGATTTTTATTAGAGAAATTAACAGTCATATAACATACTTAAAATATATTACTGCTAACAATCAACGGTATGAATAATTTTATCATAACGATTGAAAAAATTATCATCAGATTTTTGAATGAAATAGTATGTATTACTAATTTGTATGTCTTGAATTCGTCAGAGAAATGTTGTATGTAGAAATCCGGTGTCACAAGTTTTTTCTTATTAACATATCACTTTTACTAATTTCTCGCAGATTATGGAATACATTATGTTATATATTATAAAATAGAAACACTTAAAAATAACACAGACGCATTTGTATTCATATTTTTTGTATTTTAATGATTCACTCTAAAGTACAGTCTTATAATTATATTGTTTGCAATAAATAAGGTTATTCTTTAGATGATTGTAATTTGCTAAAAAGGAAGCCATAGATATGTATTATTACACTAATTCCTTAAGTATATCCTCAACACGAGATTATATAAAAAATATAATAAAACAGTTTTTATACAATATGTAAATAACAAATCAAATATGAGAAAAACGACTGTTTAGTTACTTTTAAAGTGGAGATGGGCTAGTTACTGTCAGTACATCAAGAATGACACCAGCGATACTATTTCGATCGCGACGACTCAAGTTGCTTACTTACATAGTCGAGTGAAAGAATGAATACAATATTTAAAAATATATAACAAGGCAAATTAAATAAAATAGATAAATAATTGGGAACAAACCTGGAATACCCACCCTCAACGGGCACATAAAGCTAATTAGTCGGGCGTCGATGCTTAGAAGTGACGATTTTTGAAGAAAAAGAAAATATCACTGGGTGAATTAAGAAAAGAAAGTTCGTATCGGAAAGGAAAAGAAAGAACATTTATCTCGCTTTATTACTTTCGTTAAATAGTTGCCTAGTAATGTGGAATTAAAAAAATCCTTTCATGTGTAGTTAACATTATGTGCACTTCTCCATCTCCCGAAAGAAAAAATTTTAACGAAGGATGCTTTTTACCTCGGTAAAGTGCAATGACAAATTATTATATTATCGATAGGTATCAAAATAGTCTTTCATTGGTATTAGTTTCGTGCAGACGAACAATGGCTAGGCTTGAACCACTATTAACTAAAGCACATATTAATTCTGTTATATTGTTTCAGGAGGCTCGTCAAAAACTATCAACCAAAAAGAAAAGAAGAAGACGAATATCAGTAAGTTTTATCATTTCATTTAGAAGTGAAGCTTTTTCGACCTTGTGGTATGGTTTTTCCAAGGTTCACTTTAGGTGTTTATGCGTTGTATTAAGTTGAAAGTCCATATTTTGTGAGGAAATAAGTCACAACTATTTGTTTTTTTTATATGACAAGGGCGCTTGAGAGGCATACAGCTTGCTTGATACATAATGACTTTCCTAGCTGTATGCAATCTTGCATGCCTCTTCCCTTAGTACGAGTTTAATGCACGGAAACTTGTTAATTTCTATGTAAAATACTAGGCTAATAACTACCAGTCATAGCGGTAGTTATTAGGATTACGATTTTTATAGAAAATATTTTTTGTACCATAGTTTTAATAAGTAATACTGTGTATTAGATATTGCCTCTTGTTAGTAGTCACTTGCTAACGTCCTCTGGAATGGAATCTTGTATATAGCGCACCATATTTATAAAGGTAGATTTCTTTTAAAGATTGTAATGTCATCCTGAAGTTTAATTCCACTAGTGTCCTTAGCAGAAAACCATATAAAAAAAAAGGATTTAAATTCTTCGTAATCTTATAACGTGATAGTCTTTTGAGACTACATTTAAACTTCTTATATAAATAACAAACAATAAATTGGCTAATACACATTTTTGTCCATCATTGAACTTAAATACGTATTACATATACCTAAAAATGCGCTCATTCTCACATCGCAGGATTTAATAAAAATATAAAAATATTACTGTTCTTGTTTTTGGCCCTCTGCCACAAATGGCTTTAGTCCTAAAAGAAAAGTTTATTTCACTACAAATTAAACTAAACTCAAATTCAAATCAAATAAAACAAACATCAAATTACCTTTGTAAATTTTTCTACCTGAATATATAATTTTGTGACTTAATAGAAAATTAATATTTGGCAGCTTAAGTTAGGTTGAAGTGTTTTTGACTTTACTACTGACGTTAACAACTCGTAACGAGCTTGCTTAGCTTACCACAAGGTGTTACCAGAAATAATAATAACTAGTTTCTGCCCACGGTTTTACCCGCGTGGTTTTCGTAATGTCAGTCTTTTTGCGTTGCGGAACACTGGAGTTTTAGCCAGTTTACACTGTTATCGTCTTCACCGTGTGGAGGTACTCCAAGATTATTTTATTGATATACATGAGGGTATAATCGAGATAAAGATAACCTTTGTCCTCACTAAACGTTTTAAATGACCTCCTCATATATGTATGAAGATTAGTACTACAGAGAAGTCAAGCTGTTTCTCTAACACTACCCAACTAAATGAAACAAAATATAGCTTAAATTTTATAACTAAACCGAATCAAAATTTGTTTCGTAGCTTTTGTGTCATAGCGAACATAGAGATGGACTGACAAATAGACAAATAATTTAAAAAAATCGTTTAAGCATGTTTAAGTAATCCTGTAGAAATGTTTTTTTTTATATATGTTCAATGTACAGACACGGTTTTTCTACAGTTTTAAAATAGTATATCTTTGTTTAAAAAATTAATGATCTTTTGATACGATTTAATTGCTTGCGTACTTGGTTGATAGAATTAACCGTGACATTCAATTTTTTTCCCATTAGCATTATAAGCTTAAATTGATTAAATCTTCCATGCTTGGTTTAGAATAATCGAACGGTGATTGCAATATAACTGATTAGCATCAGTGATGCCACATTTCCCTGAAATCATGTTGCATTGGTTTTATAGTATATAATTACTAATTATTTTTGATTTTAAGAAATGGTTTTGCTCTAATTATTCCACACAACATTGCTACGATCAAACTGAGGTAATTATTTGTAATAACAGTTTAAAAAAAATATAGTTCAATCAATGGTCAATGTCAAGGCAGGTCAAGGTAAAATTCAACGATGTAATTTTAAACAGTGTTGTTTTGGATCAACTGTAAAATGAATTAGATTATTGGAAATTGAACCTTATCCATCTAATTAGCAATTACTTTATTTATTATATTTAAACTACAGCATATATGAATTATAATCACATGACAGTGCGTATAAGTTAATATGTTACTACTTTTAGAGACTTGAGTTGATATATGATGTGAGTCCCGTTCACCTATTGTCATCAGATACTCGGCGTGCAAAGCCTTCAGACAGCTATTACAAGAGCTGGGCGACTTTGCGGGTCAGCGCGAGGTGGTCGCGGAGAACCTCCAGTCCAATGTAGTTAGGGAGCTGCACTTACTCGCGAAAGAACTGCGAGAAGAGAGGAAGGTAATTATTAACCGTAAAATCTACAACAGGCAACACAATTACAATTTCTTTGTCTATCTAGTACTCCAGTCCGACATCCGTCCCTAAATTGATCAGTTTAAATTTTTGTTAAATTTTGAGTTTTAGCACGTAATATAGTATAAAAAACGCTTAATTTTATGAATTACCAATGAAAGTCCACACTGGTCGCACACAATACAGTGGTACTAGATTATTTTAGTTTATAAGGTAGGTTTTTCTTTAAAGTTAATCGAAAATGCGAAAACATCACTATATGAGTGATTTTATATTATTATATTTTATAATTATTGTTATAATATTGCAGTCTTAGCACTTAAAAATACTCTGGCTATTGCCAGAGTATTTTTAAGTTTTTTTAAAAGATTGTCAATATTTTGAGAATATTTCAAGTCGCGATTAATTTTAGATTTGAAGATTGTTTTGAAATTGACTGAGACATAAAATATTGTTTATTTCGCGTGATGGGATCATTAAAAAATTTTATGTAATGAAGATATAGTTATCTTTTGAGTATAACAAAACTTAGTTTGAGAAGCGTTCTTTTACACACTTACATATATTTTTTCTAATAATGTGCGGGCCTACTTAAAATGTGTATATTAATACACTTTGCATATAACATGAATTTATTCCATTAATAAACATTACGGCTTTTCTCATATAATCATCTAAGAGTACTGTTTATACCAACAATACGAGTTCAAATTTGTTGTCTGGTATGCTGTGAAAAATGACAGTCTCTTGTTTCGGGTGATAAGGACATGTTGGAATTATTTGGACTTCAGTTGAATTTTATTATTAAGTTCATCTACACAGCTCAGCACGTATATTTTGGCATGTCATTTACAATCTGACACAGTTATAAAGTGGGAATCCACCCTGGAAAATTACGGTGGTATACACTCTGCTGCACGCTGACCTACCGCTTATTGTGGGAAAGCTCGTTGAAGTACCGCGCTACCGAGCTTACATAATGTTGTGTATACCAATATGTAACGGTTGGCTCACTTACTACGTCGTTGGTACGGTAGGAAGGATTTTCAACTATTTATTTATTAAAAAGATGTGCTTTAAGACCCTTTCGGGATAAATATATTCGTTCAGTATAGTGCTAACATTTAAAATAACTTGACGAATAAGGTTTAGTATCATTGCATCACAGTTCTCAGGTCCTATTAATTGGTACACAGAAAAAACAACACAGGTAACTAGAATCTTATGATACTTTTAATACAATCTTGATCTTGATCTTATATGTGACGACAAAACACTTTGTGCACATAAATTAATAGTTCTAGTGAAATCTAACTTGTAACTTTAAAAGTTCGTATTGTAATTACTACAATATGTATTTATTATAATCTATAGTCTTGTATGCTATTCAAGACTATATATTATAATTATAAGTATTGTCCCCGGCAAATAAGTTGAACATGTTTTTTGTGTTTGTGATGTTTTGAAATCACGTGACATGCGCAGTATACTATTATTTGAGACTATACTATTTGCAACTTAGTGGTAGTTTTAGTTAACAACATTTTAGTTACACTAATATTTTATTCTGTTTATATAACTGACTAATATTGTTCACAGAATAATAATGATTTATAATGAATGCAAATTTTTTTGTAATAGGGATTAGTGGTATTGTGGAGGAAGATGGTAGTAGGTACCTTTAGTCACTTAGGTAATTAGTTAATATTGCATTTACATGTGCACCTGTGCATTAAGTATGTCACGTTCACGACCAATTTAATAAGATTGTTCGAATACTTTAAGAGTTTGGAATACATAATTTTAAACACACTACACTGTGACATTCATACGTGCAAATATTTTGTATCTTATAGGTAATATATCAAAAACAGACAAAGGCACTGTCAATAATGGCTAGGTAATCACAATTTGTTCACAATTAAATATTATAATTCTAGACTGACTAACTGTACAAATGCAATATAAGCTATTAATAATAGAAAAAAAAAATGAAAAACACGTTTATTAATATCAAAATCAATGCAATACATCATAGAAAATATGCAAAACTTGCCATAATCTATGAATCTAACCAAACGATCTGAAACTGACGAGCAAGCCAGCAGCCAAATGGGATTTTGGGGTCTTACCAGTTTCATGTGCATTTCTACCGACTGCAGACTTGACTTAAGACTATGTACAACACTTTTCAGTCTTATTGAACTTAAATTGGTGACGCTGCTTTTGAGATGAAATAAAATGGCGAACAGGCAATGATAGCCGACTGTGACACGCGGTTAACTAAAGTTTGCCCCCTCTTCTCATTCCCCTTTGTTGTCCGATACAACTAAAAAAACGCTCGGAACACAACTCGCCTTCTAAAGAAAACTAAATGAATTGTAAACATTATTACCATTTCGTATTAAGCGCAACTGCATAGTTAATAAAACTATAAGTATAAGTAAACAATACAAAATCTTGTATAACTAGAATCAGATAGTAATTATTTCTGATCTGATAAATGATATATTTTTGTTATTCACTACTCATTTTTTGTAGAAAGAACAAATAATTGCACAAAAATACGTTCTTGCTGTATTGCAGAATTTTTGCTTTTTCCGTGTTTTAGAGTTCACGTTGAAATTGAAATAAGACGAAATAGTGGTACAGATTGTTTTTTTGAAATAAAACGTTAAACATTCTTTTCAGCAACATTTAAATGAAGGAGCAAAACAAATGGCAGTATTAAATTCAGCGATAGGCGCGCTCGATCGAGCGAGAAGAGCATATGAGCGAGCCGCTCGGGAGTCGGAGCGAGCGCTTGAAGCGTTTCAAAAAGCAGACGCTGATCTCAACTTAAGGTAAAAGAGGTTAATTGCTTTATTTGCATATACATAAAGAAGAACTATTTTATTTATATAATTAGTAAACATGCGCAAAGTGTGTCCCGACTAAGATAGCGGTTACTCTATATTTTTCCGAAAAAGTTATATATTCATTGAGTATATACATATCCACTTAATATATTCAGACTAGTCTTATTCATTTGAATAAAACACTTTTTTACGGATTTTACTTGTGATCACTGTGATCACGACTCCTGTAAAAAAGTTGAAACGTCAGGATTAAATATAAAATAAAATATGCACAAAATCCATAAAAAAGTGTTTTATTCAAATGTGCAATGTGCGCGGAAGTGTAAGAACTAAATAGTCTTATTCATTCAATCCGTATTAAATCACGAGATAAATCCGCCTAACATTTAATTATATTTATCTTCATCCAATTTGTATGTCTAAGTTAGTAATAAATATCTGCTTAATTTATCCGGACTACTAGTCTATCGTTTTTGTATACTTATCGTCTTCACAAAATAAACACATATTGCTTAGAAAAATCGCAAAAAGAAACCACTAAGGTTTATCCCTGTGCTATCTGAAGTCGACTACAATAAAATTTATTAAGAGATTACAAAACTGTCGTTTACCATATCAAATCACGAGGTACATCCAGCTAACATTTAATTATATTTATCCATATCCACATATGTGTCAAATGATTTGGAGTTGATTCATGTGATTGGATATACTGGATATCCTGGATATTACTGCGTTCGGAGTTACATACGTCTAATAATTAGTCAGGACATTGGCTCAGTTGTTCTGTTTTCTTTCAGAACTATTAGCTAATAACATAAAATGTGTAGTATTTATGGTTCCAAATTATTTAGTATAAAATTTATAATCTAATGATACCGGACTGCAATTATATACAGTCTGCTCTATATTGTTTTTCTTGAGTGAGGATTTCGGTTATTATTTTGTTTTCCGAATTGAAATGTATAAAACTCATTAAAATAACTAACATATTGGTAAAAGATAAATCTGTACTTTGCAATTGAAAACGTTGAAACACGAAGTTGTATTTAATTGGCGAGTAATTGCAGTGAGCAATTATTTGGTTAAAATAGTAACATTTCATAGCATTTGAGCCGGCTTCAAAATGTTCAAGTACGTATTGATTTTTATCTTTATTGCCCTGGTAATTGTTGGCTGGCCAAGTTTGCCCAAAGTTTACGGTGACTAAATCGTAAAGATTAGCTTTATAGTATTAGATGTAGTTAGGGTTGTCATTCAAATACCAGTACGTTTCGGTTTCAAAAGAACCAGAACACTGTTGTTACTACAAACACAAAATGAAATCAGAGATAATGAAACTTAATTATGTATTTACTATTTGATTTTTTTATGAAAGTATCTTCTATTTTAATTATGCTATAAGAAATGTATCGATAGGAATCAATAATTTTAAATACCTGACCAGCTTTTAGTGGGTAACTATAGTATTTATTGTACAACCGTTTATTTATTCTTATAGAATTTAACTTTATTATTCTACTCCGCCAATTTATTAACTTAAAATCCCAGGACACTACTTAAATACCAGTCTCTTGGATAGTTTTCATGGAGCGTTCCAGGTTTTTAAATGCAATCTGGTAACCAAAAATGTTGAACGATATTGGTGGAGGACATCCCAAAAACTAAGATATGTCCTGAAAAAACAGGGTGGCTGGTGGTAACTCAAGGTTACCACCAGCCACCCTAAGTCAATAAGTTCAACAAAAATCATTTGTCACACATTACAACAGAAATCATTAATATTTGGTAACCACCCGTTTACCGTTTATTGTTGAGGGTGAAATAAGGCCGGATAGCGATTTTAACTGTGAAACGATCATTTTAAATCTGGAACAACCTAAGCGACGTTAAGGTCATCATAAGCTTATGTAAGATAGATAAAACGTTCCATACACTTCATAATTAAGAGCATCTTTGAACAATGTCCAGTGAAAACAAGTTTAATTATGAAAATATTTTGCTCGGGGGTCGTTCGTTGTTCAGCTCGTGGTCACCACTCGAGAACTCTTCCTTAACAGTTATCAGTTCTGAAAGCGATGAGGCCTGCCATTGCAGATTAACGACTCGAAGTGCTATGTCGGTATCTTCGGTTCTACCAAGAATAGCTCTCCCCGTAGCTCGCCGGGTGGCTTTGAGCTTGTTTAAGATGCCAAGAGTAGAGGACAACGTCTCATTGGCATTTGTCATCACTAGCAACACACACTGTTAGAAGACCTTAGTCTTCAAACTCTAAGCATTTGTCATGAGAGAATATCGCGTAACTTCTCGAAGCTGCCTAGCTGAGTTGGATTAGTCGTGCCACATCTTTATCCAAATTTGACTTACCTAAACGTACTATCTGGGAATATATACGTCCACAAATTTAAGTATATAATTCCCAACAGTTACCGATATGGATGGGACATTAACATTTGACATTAATTTGGCTTGTCCAGTTGTTCTTCTAGTTTTGCTGTTGCATCATAAATTTAAAGATTGATTTTATAATATCAGAATTTGTTCAAATAATCCTAGGTGTTTAAAAAAAATAAAAATAGATACTAACAATGCGTCTCCCTCATTTTTAATATTCCCGTTTGCCCTTACATCAGAGCGGCACGAACTTGGTCCCCTTGGTCCATAGCTGACATAAGCTACGGTCATCTTAAATTTAAATCGGCTATTTTGATAATTACTACTAGTAATTTGACAAAATTTTATCGAGTCGAGGTTCTGGAATAGTTGGATAAAATTTAATATTGACTGTAGAGCGTTGTTTCCATTCACCACTTTCAACTGCACGTAACTAGGTAATGCGTGTAGGCGCAAGAAACACAAATGGTCACGAATAAACGAGATAGATATGCAAGCGGTTTACCGATGTGAGGTAACTGACTGATTTAAACATTGGCGGAAGAATCGCCCGATTTGAAGGTACACTCACGTGATTACGCGATTATTAGTGAATGTTTCATGTTGAAATACGATTTGTAATAAGATGGCACGTAGTAAGCTGTGTCTCAACGTATTTGTCGTTTTATCGACTGTATTTCTAACTACTACACTTACAAAACTGACCGGTTTATGTAAATTTCATAATAAAATTAGGTCCTGTGTATGTAACATGTCGATTTTTTGATAATTATTTGCCTTGAATCAAGACTTACTTTCAATATTTTTGTAAAAAAAGAAATGGAATATTTAAAATATATTAATTCTATTATAAAAAGAAAACAATAATTAAAATGGCTCCGTCTTTTGTTAGTGGAATTAACGCCTTTTTTGATTTGCCCAACATGTAGAAAAATATATCATGGCGTTTAGTAGTTATATAATTTAATACTAATTTAAGAGCCAGTCGTGACTGTATGGTAAGATATCTTCCGTGTTTCGAAACTCCAATTTGTTTTCGTTGCCCATTCATATTTTTAATTGGTAGTTGTGTGTTTGATTACAACCCATTAAACTTAGCACATTTAATTAGCACCTACGTTTAATCCTCGTTTTCTTTATCATAATGCATGTTTGTGCTATAGTTTGTATAACGTTAATATGTACAAATATAATTACAAGTTGTAACAATTTTGCCTCTGAATCTTTTGTCTGGATGACAGGTGTTTTATGTGTCAAATTAATATGTTTCTTCCTGAGTGCTAGATTTTATTGAAATCCGTCGAATGGAGTTGTTTCAACGTGAATGAGTGTTGCTCATTATCATAGAAATATCAATATTTTCCCATTGATAATAATAGAATTGTTTGTTTTTAAATACTATATTGTGGATTACGTTTTCAGTCGCGCGGAAGTAGAGAAACAGAAAGCAAACATGAAACTCCGAAGCCAAGCGTGTGAAGACGCCAAGCAGGAGTATTCGGATCAACTTCGAAAGACCAACGAGGCCCAGCGGCAACACTACGAGCAGAGGCTTCCCCACGTGTTCAAACAATTACAGGTAACACATTTATACGATTTTTATACATATTAAACATTTCTTTGCCGCGCCACCTTAAATTGAATTGCCCGTCAGCGCTAGTATCGTAGTCTTTCTGCTAGTCAAGCGATAGCAAAGGGGTTTGCTGTTTAGGAAAAATTGTATGTTCCCAAAGAATTATACTAGCGCCGTGGCTAAGCACGCAAACAGTATAAGCACATTTTCTATAGTTTCACAGCAAAGTGACCGGGCTGACGCGGCCGCGCTGCTTGCTATAATTATACCTTTAGTGTTGCAAGCTGCCTAGTAATATACAAAACTACGAAGCTAGGGACACGAATAGAAATTAATGTCCCTAGCTGTCTATCAGTGTCCCTAGCTACCTAATTATATTGGGGCTCAGGCCTTCCCTATGTATCACCGATAGTATTGACTTACGGTTGGATACAAAGGTTAAAATTGTTTGTTCTAATTTTAACTTTTATAACTTAACAGGTCGACAAGGGCAAGTGGCATGCATACCTATATTTCATAATTAGCATTTATATTTTAATAAAGGTGATGCCACTCGCCTGATTTATATAGATATTAAATTTAAAAAAAATCTGCAACTTACAACTTTAGATAGCGCGATAAAAATAAGACAAGGGCGCGTGCTGACTATAATTAATTTTGTGTGTATCAATACATAATACATAATCGTTACAGTTTCTTATATTTAATTCGTGGGTTTTAAAATCTCTGGTACCTACATAATTTGTTGTATAAAAATAATTACACACTTTTATCTTGCATTATAGATGTTGTTTTGTTGTGTGACATTAATAATTGTTTAACGTATAAACTGAAACAGTGCAAGAGTTACAAAGACTGTAGTAAGCGACAGTATCGCAGTTGAGTTACCGAGACCTTAGCGAACACGTTCAATTTTTTTCTAGTCTTTGTTAAGTTGAACAGTGTTTAAAGTTACTACCTACAAATATCGAATGAAGTAGTTTTACAAGTATTGAACAATCGTTATAGAAAAGAGTGCTGTGAACTATATGTTATTTATTAACTCGTTCTTTAACTCTTTCATTCACTGCTATCAATAATTTATTGATTTTGCTGCTTTTCTGCAAATACTCTTGAGTTTGGTTCATTCACGCCAATGAAATTTTGAAACTATATAATAACAGCAACTTTGTAATTATAAGGAAAATGACAGGATTATGATAAAACCACATTATTATTAAAAAATTGGGCATATGCAATATGCACATGCAACTACTATAATCTTAAACTAAATACTGTATAATTCTCATTAATTTAATGCAATGGGCGAAGACGAATTGCGAAATAGTAACGTTATAAGGAAAATATTAACTGGTATAAGTATTTTCCCAAGGGTGGTTAAACAGTTAAGACTCATTAAATAATGTATATTGTAAGTCATTTAACCGCACAATAGCATCAATTTGTCAATTATCACTTTTGTAAATGAAATATTTATTTATAATTTAGTTTGCTTTTCGTCACCGATCGCATTACTCATTACCTCATTAGTATCAGCATTTTAATTAATAGCCGCTTTATAATTATGGAAACACGTAATAAAAACATCATAGTTATCTTCATCTCGTATTATTGATGATATAACCACCCTTATCATTGGCAGTTCCTTGACCGCTACATCACCTAGCTTCTTAACTCACCTTAACAAATTTAATCAGGACTGTATGGTACTTTCTTTATCTAGTATACTTCTAATGAACTAAGTCGCAGAAATCGATTTTAACTTGATATTATTTTATTACACAAAGTTTTCAATAGGAAATGACGTGTGTACAATATTAGATTAATGAATCAAGTTCAGTTTTATATTTGGGTAATGCACTTTGATAAAACAAAGCAAGTATATTGTGTTACAGAATATCGGCAATGTAGTTAAGTTAGTCTGGCTCTTACGGTGAATGACCCGGTTACCCAAAAATACATGGGTTATAATTCTACCTATTTTAAGAGTTTCGCATAATAGAAACTTAAAATAGAAAGAAATCATTAAATTAATGTTGTAAGATTAAATTGTTGTGTTTTTCCCAGCACAAATAAATTGATTTAACATAAGTTAAGTACGTGACACATCGGTCGGAATTCACTAGGTAAACTTTACCGATCGTATATAATTGAATCTCTAATAAAACGATAGGATGTCACCGTTAAATGCTAGCAAGTGAATTCTCCACAGTAGTCTACACATGTATAATCGATGATTAATTCTCTGATTCTTTTTTAAGATTAAGAGCGCAATAATGTATTTGTTTATGATTATTGATTAGTCACGAAGAGTAAACTTTCCCAGTCGGAATGTACACGATGACTCACGCAGTGCATTGGAACTATTTGGTGAAATATTGTTGCCTGCATCCAAATGCATGTGGCCATAAGCTTGCATTCTGGCTTAGTGCCAACTAGGTCGAACGGAACACCAGAAATTGTAAATATCTCTATTTTTTTAAGCAAATAACATTCATATGTTAACGCACTCTTGAGTTTATTTATAGTAGGAGTATCATCACATTAAGGTTGAGTATTATCGTCCGTTGGAAAATGAAATCTGTCTTCAGTTTGCTTACACTAATTCCCTGGGAAAACTGATTACTCTAGAGACAGTTGAACCTAGTATATTTAAAGTTTGTTTTTTGTCTTTCTTTCCAGGATTTAGACGAAAAAAGAATAAAGAATATAAAGAATTTCATGCTAAGTTCTGTAGATGTCGAGAGAAAAGTTTTTCCAATCATAATGCAGTGCCTGGACGGGATGGAGCAAGCGGCTAATAGTATAAATGAAAAAGAGGTAAACATTTAATTTCAACATTTGTTCGTGTTATATTTGGCACACTTAAGAATAGTGGTTGTAATTTATTTTTAAGTAATATTGGCGAAATCATTTATTCAATCATGTCATTCACGATTTAAACATGACTCGTGAATATATTGATAATTTAATATTTTACTAGCATTTGTTTGCTTTAAATGGTAATAATGTTACCACTGTAGTAGTTTGTCGACCGCAAACAAAATACTTTAAAATGAAGTCTATATTTAAATACAGCAGAAATAACAAAGGCGAGATCACACTACCTTGCGGCCCGCCATTTTTAATTTCCTTAAGGCATGTCGTTGACTTTGCGGTATTTTTGGGGGCAGACATAATTAATTGTTTACTTTACATTGAGTTCATTTGACAATGTTGTGTTGGAAATTTTGGCAATGGTTTAATGCAAGACTGAATGCTAACGGGCACGTGATACTTGTGAAATGGGTTGTCAACCCCTAGTAAGAGTATTTCTCTTTTAGATTAATTGCCGCTGTTTTTGCCAAAAAGTAATTATATTACACATGGCTAATGTGTAGTATATGCACTACAAATAACAGTCCGAGAGGTTTAAGCCTGGCTGTGTGTTTACAAAAGTGACTGCCAAGATTAATAATCAGCGATCTTGTTTAGTGCGCAAAAGATCAACAATGATCTAATATCTGACTTATCGCAAGATAACGTCGCTCTATTACGTTATCATTGAGTTGCAACTGTCAGCCACGACGTAAGTCGTGTTCGTATATTTATTGACTTACGCAAGTTGATGAAAATCTGAAATTGTCTCGCCAGGCGGGATACGAACCCAGATCCTATCCTCCATTCATATCCTCTTTCTCTCCAAATCCACATCCGGGAGAGTGCTCTTCCAATTAAGCTACCGATACCTTGAAAGACCCGTTGAATTTTTTCAAGTGTTTCTTAAGTTGAATACCGGCGCCATCTCTTCATGTCACAATGACTTACAACATCGAATGTATTACAAACTATCAAACAATCGATAGAGTTTTGTTATTTAAGCAATTAACTGCTGAGATAAGTTATTTTTTTTTCTAGTAAACATCTTTTAATTTAAAAAAATGTAGCAATTTAATGTTTAAATATCAAAAAATAAAAAACTTATGCAATTCGCTTTTTTCAAACTTTCTAGGACACACAATTAGTAATAGAGAGGTACAAATCTGGATTTGTGCCGCCCGAAGACTTTGCATTCGAGGCAATGGCGGGCGCCGACACGACGGATGCGGCAGTTGCACCGCACCACCATCTCAATCACCTGACGGCTGCGCGCGGCACAGTGTCTGGAAATCGAATCAAGAAACGCGGCGGTCTACTCTCAATATTTAGCTCCAATAAGGTGAGGCGATATTATCATCTTAGCGGTTTCTTTTTGCCGATCATGAGTAATAAATGAGTATGTAAACGCTGGTTACATTTTGATTGACGGAGAGATAAAATATAACTTCTTACTTATTTGGCCAATATATCTTCAAACTTTACGTATTACATTTATCACTTTCGATATTCGGTTTTTCCTACTTACCTGTTCTGCTAAGATCAAAACGGCTTAGGTAAGGTACCCCGAAAACGTTTTTCTTTGTATATTTTTATTGAAACCTGACGTTTAGACTCCTTTTCAGGACCTATATTTAGAGGCTTATAGTATTGTCAGGATAAAACAAGTGAAATAAATGGAATGAAGGATCTAAATAGAATGAGTAAATGTTTCGATGAGCTCTATATATCAGATTTTGAATCTTAACGTTAACTTAACGTTAGAAAAAAACAATTTGAGTAACTTGACCTGTTGTTAACGACTATAAAATTGTCTGAAGCGATTAACATTCAATTCATAATAAACTAGACTGAACCTCTCCATGGTAACCAATTATTTGTTGTTAACCACAATTGATATGAATAGATATATTTTTTAAATTATTTTATTGACTTAGAATTAGTCTCTTTTTATTTATATTTTAATTAAAGATTGATATTGATATATAATTAGGCCACTGACCACAATAGTAGAAATATTTCATTTATAAAATATTTTTCTCTGTAAAAAGTAGAGAGCTCCCTTAAAATTAAAAAGGTTTAGGCAGGTAGCTTTCCGTCACTTAAAAATGTTACAGTAATATGAAAATCATTTAATTTAATTATTTTTTAAATATTATATTTTTTATCAAATAATTAAGTTTTGTTTCGCTTCTTGCATTGGGCATAGAGCTTTATACTATTATCAAATATTTAAATATTATTGCATGTTTTAAGATTTTTTTAATATTCCAGCTATCTACAAGTTTTATGGTTACATCCCTATTTTATGTGTACTACCTCGTATTTATATTATTATTACATTTATATTACAAGTGTTGACGCAGCTGGTTTGTTTTCAATGTCACGAGTTGTAGGAATGAATCACTTTCTACATATAAAACAATAAAGACTTAATTTACACACCAGTTCCGTTCACTCATTCAATTATTTATTTTCATCAATGGAGGTACTAATTTATTTTTGTTTGTTACCCATCGATCCCTACCTAACATGGGTCATAACAACCAATTGATATTTTGGCGAATAATTGGTGATGTGCGGTGGGTGCCTTGTCACGTGGAAAAAGTAAGTTTATGTTGTGGGGTGTAAAGTCATCAGCATGACTCGGCTTTGATCATCAATAACTTTTAGACTTGGGTTTTTCATTTACTACCTTCCTATCACACTCAAATGTTTCTTATACCATCAACTTCTGAACCTCTAAAATAAGTAACAACGCGTTATTTATTCCTTTTAATCATTTGAAACAACATTTCATCTACTGTCACATATCCAACACCTGAACATACAGTGTATAGGCATGTTAACAACTGGTCGTAGATGTGCATTATAGCAGTAAATTCTCACAGTTACTTTTTGTAACTATGTCATAGTTACACTTGTGTTAATAAATAATAGCGATTTCTCTTTGTCTTGCGTTATGTAACTTCATCAATTTAATACCATACATACATGCATTGGTATTTTAAAAAAACAGTCATCTTATCAAATAAAAGCATTGTATTTGTACTGTTGTATTTGACATATAACAGTATATATATAAGTATGTTGACATGATATTGTAAATATAACTTCTATATAGTAGATGTCCACCTTGTGCAAATATAATTATCCCACTTTTTTACTTTGCGCTTGGATTCGTCCTCGCAGCGGCATCGGTCCCTATCCATACACCGTAGATAGAGAAGCATAGTAGTGTGAAAAAATTTTTAATTTATAAATTTTCTATTAGGGTTGAAGGCAAAAGTAAATAAATTGTATGAGACTTCTCTTACTTAATCTAAAAAACCCAGCTTAAATATGCATAGAAATTTTACTAATTCTGAACAGTTTTATATTTCAAATTTATTGAATAAATAATCTAAGTAAGTCAGTTATTGAAGATCTGTCCACATGCTATGTTTGTCTGTTTGCGTTTAAATTCTGCACATTATACCTCCTTGTTTAATGTTATTTGTTTGTCCGCGCCCGCTGCTGTTAACGCTTGACCGCAGAAGATTGTCGAGGCGTGCAACTCGATCAAGGTTAGTTCTAACGCGGTTTGGTCAGTCGACACTTTTTATTGGTCTATGTTTTCGATGGTAATGTTGTTCAGATTGGTAGATAAATGCATGCCCATTTGTTATGATCGGCGTACAACTAAGTCACAATATTGTAGTTAAAATTTAATTTATTGCATACATTATCTCCTATCGATCAGCTCTGCAATGAATTTCTCTAGAATTGACTAATTAAAATAAAGTCGTGGAGAGATTTGTTATATTAAAAATGAATTTGTTATTGGTTTACTAAGACAATTTACTCTTAAAATGATGTAAAATGATAAATAAGTAAATGTTAAAAAAGATATTACTCAATTCATTATCCTATTGGCATATGCGTGGCATATGCCACGCATACTTTTGAATGTAATACAGACCAGTAAAAGTGTTCGAGATGGTAATCTGTGCAACCCGACTCGTTCTATGTGGCTTGAATAACCCATTATGCTTGCACGGCTTTTTAAATTATTTCGCGCACTCACTATTTTTGTATCTATATATACATAATTTTAATGTAATATTTAGAAAGTTTTTATCGTGTTTTATTATATGTATATGTATTTTAATATTTGTGTTTCGAATATTTAGGGAATCAGGGAATGAGTATGAAGGATTAAAACACTTCACGCTTACTAATACGAGTATAGGGATTATAGAATGGATTTGAGCTTAATTTGATCAGAGGTTAGACATAGGGCTAAGGTTTTTCGTTTGTTAGTTAGATTTGTGTTTCCCTACATGTCTTGTCAGGTTTTAAAAATTTCGTGATTTCCAGAACAACATGTCTGTGGACGGAAAGGAGGATTATTCAGATTTGCCACCAAACCAAAAGAAAAAGAAACTGCAGGCTAAAGTTCACGAGTTAAGTAAACAGGTAAGCAATCGTGTTTTTGTTCCTTTTTTATATTATAATCACTTTGTATATTTGTATTGTTTAATACATAATTTTTTTTCAAGCAATAATATGTACTTTAAAAATATAGGTAGCGCAAGAACAGGCAGCAATGGAAGGATTAATGAAAATGAAAGGTGTATATGAAACAAATCCTACATTAGGAGACCCTATGACTGTAGAAGGTAAATTTCTTTTTTAGAGATTGTTTTAGTATATCACATTTACATTCTAGTTTTTGATACCACTCATAAAACACACACTCTAGTTACACACTTAAAATGTTATGAAAATAAGAAAAAAGAGACCTCTTTCATTAAGGCCTATTTTTAATTTTCACATTATTTATTCAATATAATTAATGTCAGTATAAAATGCAAACATATGATTATAAAATCATATAGATACCCAATGAAAGCAGACCGCTTAAACGATGGTTGACGACATTCATGAAATTATATAACCTTTTGATAGATTATTATTATAAAAAGCTACATATCGTGTTTAATTTCAATTTATTATTTTCAACTAATTCTAAAGTAAAAACTCTAAACTTTAAAATTCTTGCTAGTTTAGAATTATATAATCTAAATATGGTCTCGTAATTTTGCTTACTTAGCAGAACTTCATTTTCTGCACTTTAGCGACGTCTTTAGTGTCGCACAAATACAAAATGTTATGTTATCTTTCAGCATCAAAAACACAAGGGATATTCTTTCCTTGTGTTGGACGCAATTAACTACAATCATAAGCAAATTCTTTGACGGAAGCGTAGTCGACATCATTTTTTTATACCAAACATTTTCAAATATCGTAACTGACTATATTCAACTTAAAATCCTAGGCACAGAGATCAAAATTTTGCATTCGTGGTTAGAAATTATTTAAATTTATTTAAGGATATTTATATTTTGATACAGGACAATTGAATGAATGTTGCGACAAGTTAAAGAAGTTACGGGCGCAGCTAAGAAAATTCGAAGAACTACTAGCGGAGGCGAATAACCAGACGACGGCGCCCACGCTGCACCCCACTGTGCGCACCAACGGTGCCCCGCCCGCACACCCCACCAGGTCAGTTCCTTTATTCTTTTAGTGCCTTTCCATTGAACTATAACAATAAGATTCAAGAACTGCAATACATCTGGGGAAAGACGAGAAGAAATTAGCGATGAAAATTTCACATTTTACCATTTTATGCCAGAGGGTCTAAAGCTAACTTTATTTTGTAATGCACTTATAACAGCATATGGTATCGTCTATCAATAAAGACAAGTCCAATTTAATCTTTAATCTTTCTTTTTCAAGTGGTTTTTAATGCTGACTATCAGAGCCATTTCCTTATATTCTAGCTTAATAACCTACAATGTAGTATGTTTGTCAAATATTATTTTATTGCAAAGCGACCTCGTATCTGGTGAAGAAACTAATCTGGGACCTGATTGTTTTAGTTATTGCTATAGTTAGTGCCGTTCCAGCGACATTTCGTACCATCTATGAAAGCTGTATGTTTGCCCTATAAATAATAAGAACTCATAGGAGTCTATGAAGTCATAGCAATCTATTCAATTTTCAATGTAGTTTAACACAAGTTTTTCCATTAAGTGGAAAATTGACACAAACAAAACTTGCCAATAACTTCAATTTCTATTTCTATTTCAATAACAATGCAAGAAAAACAAAATTAAAGGAACTGTGAAAAATCTTAATTGTGGGAGAGTTTCATTTGAAACACTGATCACATATGTTTGTATTGAAAATTTCAGCATTGGTTCAAACAGCGAATCTCTATCACGTTCGGCGTCCGAGTCGTCGGTGTCGACAGGCGCCGGCGCGGGCGGCGGCTCGACGTGTGGCGCGAACGGCCGCGCTGCGGGCGGCTCACCGGAGTCCGGCCTCGGCGGGGACATCGCCGCCGCCCACGCCGACCACACCAACGGCGAGCATGACCACGACCACGACCACGAATCCGACTTCGATTACTACTACGAACCAGACCTCCAGCCGCTTGGCTACTGCAAGGCACTGTATGCGTTTGAAGGTGAGTCATACAAAATGGCCTCCTCGAGTACGGGATTGGTTTATTCATTACCTCCGATTATCACTACATAGACTGTACTACAAACCAGACTGCCAGCGGTACGGTCACTGAACAGCGCCTTTCAGTGACCGTATGGCTGGCAGTCAGATATTGCAACTTATCATTGCGGCATTGTGTGTGCTTGTACTTATTATAAGTATAGTTTTTATATATTAGACAAACAGTTTTAATATTGCTTCACAGTCATATAAACAAAAGTTACATGTTAAAGGTACCCGCTCACATGCCGATTGATCACCAGGATGAGTTGTATTATCTTATCGTTAAGATATCGAACATATCGATGTTTGAAGAATTTCACAAGATACCTCGCCGTGAATGTCTTATCCACCCACGATCATTATACATCAAGGATAGACCATAACCATGCTAGGAGTTCTAATTCAGCTACTTGAAGTAGTAAAACAAATTCAAACCAAAATTTTGATTGCTATGTACTATCGAGGCCTCTGGCGCCTTATCAGTCCTAAGTCGAAAGTCGCTAGCACACTTCACGATGCCTATCGCTTCAGGCCACGCCCCACTCCATCGCGTGCGCAAACAAGCAAGTGAGAGCAGATTGACAGTTGACAGTACTGACATCAAGGGCGATTTTAAAACTAGTTGTTTATGATTGGCCGTTGTATAAATCGTAGTAAAATACGAAGCCAACTAGGAGTCGTGTGGGCGTGTCCGATGCGATCAGTTCAAACGAATATTTCTACAAAGTGGTAAGGCGCGAGAGACCTCGATAGTACTTTGCCATGATTAAAAAAATAAAATTATGAAAATAATGTAATGATTTTTTCTTGATTGTACTTTGGCTATATTGAGAATCTGCTATTTTGATAATCTTATATTTTAAGAATGTCATATTTTTAGAATCTAATACTGTGCGAATAAAGGATTTAAACCTCCAGTCGCTCGGCTGCTGCAGTGTTGTTCATGTTGAAAGTTTAGTCACGTTTAATGCCTATCCGGTGCCCGCCTTGGTCGCTGTTCAAACAGTCCACGATAACCCATTAGACTTCTCCCATTAAAAGATAACGGTAAAATGTTTTTATTTAATATAAACAGTTACAATGCGTGTATTGAAAATCAAAGCTACGTCATGGCCGCAATAAACTTGGCAAGGGGTGTTTTATTTCACGAACCAAAACTTACTGTCGTTCTATTTACAGTTGTATACTTTTGAAGCAGTTAACGTGACCTTCTTGTGAGTCATTCGACCTGGATAGACCTCTTTCGAATCATACATTTTTTGACCACTTTTGACAAATCAATTGACCGGTAAAGTACTCTTATGAAATAAAAAGATGAGGCATTATTTTACTATGGTTAGGGCAACACTAGATAAGAAATATCTTGTATACTCTTTATGCGTATTGGAATAACAAGTATTTCATAAATTACAACTATTCACGACAAACGAAATTAACGAAAATTACAGTACAGTACAAAAAACACCATTTATGATTATTTTTTGCCTTTGCAGCAAATGGGACGGGGTCAACAATGCGTATGGAGTGCGGAGAGAAGTTACTTGTATTGGAGACGGACGCTGGCGACGGGTGGACGCGAGTGCGACGCAATCACACACGCGAGGAGGGCTTCGTGCCCACCACGTACATTGCAACCACACTATACAGCGACGCGCACGGGCACTAGCTGGTATGTGTTTGTGTCTCAAATTATACAAGGAAATGTTGAATTGGTCATTTCATGAGCTAACAGCGGATGCGAGCAGCGGTGTCGGGAGTAGGCGCACTATCACATTCTCTTTAATGAAGAGGGGCTGGCTAATCATTGCCAACAAAATATGTCATTGACTAAATGTCTCTTTACAAATTATTATTATTGTAAATGTCTCTGTCTGTTACATTTTCGCGGTGAACCAGCTGAATCGATTTTGATGAACTTTAGTATGAAGATTGGTTGAACCCTGGGGGCTTCTTTACTTGCGTACGAAGTTTTCTTAGAACCTATAACTACTAGTTATAGGTTATGAAATTAAAGTAAATACAAAAGATAAAACTAAGCAGCTCTTTATTATTATTGTATATGAATCACGCGAGTCAAAGAGATTAGTTAAGTCAAAGTAAATTAAACCAGCTTTCTTTGGATCATTGCAATATAGAAAAGATATTTACGAAAAACTTCACTTGATAAGGAAATAAATTGTCCATTTCCCTACCGCTCTCTTATCTGCTGTTTCTTCAGTTAGAACACGTCTGGCTACTCTTTTCCAAATCGTTACAAGCTTCAAAGTTTCTTCTATATGGCGACTGTCAACCTTTCTCAGTTATAAGATGGATGATTAATACATTATTGTATTGAAATATTGCATTGTGAATGCAAAAAAAATTAAATTAAAAACAGATTTATATTGGTTGATGTGCTTCTCACTATAAATATTGCAAGGTGTGACGGACCAAAAAAAGCTGGGACTTGAATGATACAATGAATGTATGTGTTTTTATTTCAGATGCGGCAGGGGCCGGGCGTCGCGCGTTTAGTGATAGTGCAGTGAATCTCGCCCGTGTCGTATCGCGACCGTGAACTCTCCACGAGTCACCGTTCAGTGCAATTATCGCCATTATGTTACTGCGTATACACTCTGTGGCCTATATAGTAACATATATTTTTGCTATAATTTATCTTAAAGGAAATGTAAACATTATTTTTTTATTGTCTCCTTATCTTTCCTTGTTCCGGCCCACGCCACTGAACGAGATGAAATCATAATAACATTCCATGATCTTATTTATTGTGTATATTTTTGGCTACGTGGCATACATGTTTTCTTGTATGGCGTAGCGACATAGTGTAATTTTAATTGTAACATTATGTAATTCATCTAGATCTTCATTGTGCCAGCTGTTTATGGATTAAGGTTCTTTCGTACTTATTATAGTTATACTATTGCTTTTATGTGATTCTGCCATTGAATAATTGAAATTATAGCAAAAATAGGTTATGAAGTTAAACTTAGTAACTGTGAAGTGTAAAATATGTAAACTTTAATTATCTGAAATTTAAATGATGAAAGTCGTACTCTGAATTATATTTGTAACAATAATTGTATCCAATATACAATGTATTATAATGTGCTTACGTTAATTTCGATTTATATAGTTAATACTGCTAGCTGAATGTCGTAATTAGCCAATGCTATTTTCTGAATACTTGCTGTAGGCGAGGACGTATAGTAATGTATTTATATATAGCGAGAAGACGAATGGATGGGCGCATTTGAATTTTATATAAAAATAAAACTATATGAAGACATTATGACCGACTTTTATTTTCATATCTAATTTCAAAGTTTATGTACTAAATGGAAGGATTATTCTTATCTCCTTACTTGCTCCTCAATGAACACGGCCACCCTTAGAGTAGAGGCTAATACAGGACCCCACAGAAATAATTATAAAAAAAATAATCAACTGTAATTAATACAGTTCAATACCGTTAATAATAATAGTCATTCCTTGGTTTAGACCCGTAGTGACTATCAGTGCCAGCATTAAAAGCCGAATAAAAAAACTAGCCGAATAATAATATTTCTTACATTTACACCAATTAGCCTTGATGCTTGAGTTACGGATACTAGGGTAACAGATAGACATACATATATGATATATAACTAAGTAATATTCATAGAGACATATAAAATAACCCATGATTCAGGTACAAATGCTCGTATTCATCACTAACATCTGCCCCTTCCGGGACTTGAATTCACCCAGGACCGTCAATGCGAAAGGCAGGATCGCCACGGTTACACCAAACGGTCGTCAGTTAATACCTAGGTATAACATCTTTTTATCATGAGTCTTATTTAACACAAAAATAGGAGTAACAAGTTTGTCTTTCTATAGCATCGTAGCGTCTAAGCTTAGAATTTACGATTAAAACGTGTTGATCGATTTTGCGTTTTGTTTGGAAGCTGACGTGTTAGATAGATTGTTCTCAGGGCCGGACCGTGAGTTTAGGGGACCCTGGGCTAAATACTACTAATTACTTAAAGTCTGGAAAAAAATGAGACAAATGCATGAAATATTTGATTTAAATATATTATAATATATTATGCCTTAGTGTTATACAACCGTAAACAAATTGAAAAAACTATAAAGCAACCTTTCTGCACTTACCTTTGGCAAATTCTTTAATTTGCTCCTCACATTCTAGGTTCTTAGTTAAATCAACATTAGTGGACAAAACGGATAAATGGTTAAGTCGTGAGTTTGACATCGTCGTTCTGTATTTATTCTCTACTAGCGGCCCGTCCCGGCTTCGTACGGGTGGACAAAATTCTTTAAATGTTTTCTAGCATTAAATATAGCCTATGTTACTCAGCGTGAATGTAGCTTTCCAATGGTGAAAGAATTTTTGAAGTCGGCTTAGTAGTTTTTGAGTTTATTCATTGCAAACATACAAAAATACAAATCTTTCCTCTTTATAATATTAGTGTAGATATATGCCATCCTGGAAAAGAAGCGCTCGGCTTCACAGCTTGTGATTGGTAAGGTTAAATATATTTTTAAAATCCCGTTCCGTTTGATAGAGATGCATACCGGGAGTTCAGGGTTGCCAGCTCGTAGGCGGCCATTACACATTCAATTTGGATCACGATCCGCTACATTCCTCCAAAAATCTCTTTCTTTCTATCTTACTTACTAGTTATAAATATGTATATTAAAATACTAAATAAAAATGATAAATAATGGTACTTATAAATAATTCTAGCAAGATAGAAAGAGGCAGAGTCTGAGAGGGAAACAGCGGAGCACGATTGAGATGAATGTGTAATGGCAGCCGCACATTTTAACTGTCAGTTCGAAGTACCAACATCTGAATGTAGACTTGAATTAAGTTAATTGAATGGGGTTGAAGCCCCAAAAGCCATATGGTAGATCCGGCCCTGATTGTTCTTAGCTAAAATTTGTGAAAATTTATTAAGCCGATTGAATATCACCACCTCATTTCGTACTTGATACAGGGATCCCACCAAAAAGGGCCGCAACGAGTTGTTGTTAGACAGAATCTTGTGGTTGATATAATCAATACAATAGGTACAGACTTGTAGTCCGGTCATTTAATTTCTATAGTGTATTTAGAATAGAGTAAACGATTTGAGTGATATAGTGTAGTAATGTGTCTCAATGCTTATCCCATCAAAAGAATGTGAAATGGGAGCCAAGTTGAATATTAGAATATGCTTCGTAGTAGACTTCGCCGGCAAAAGTATTATTGTAGGTGCCGAAGTTTTTTGATTATCCTGAAATTAAAATAACATACAACTTTCTTAAACAAAATTTAAACATATTTTAATCTTGTTTTCTTATTATATATTTTTTAAAGATTATTGACTATGCGTGATTAATTTCTTCTTTGCTTCTAGGTAAGCAAAATTTCTGTGTTCAGAGCAGTAACTTTGTAACCAAAGGCCCTGGTGCAAAAGAAAATGGGCCCTTACTAAACTACTCCACAAGTTTATTTCTCCTGAATTCTTGCAAACAAGTTGTCATGATGAAAGTAGTACTGTCGATATGGAAAAAAACACCGTCTTATTTGACTAGTGTAGTAGGTACTTAGTTTAGGCGAAATCGGCAAAGGTGGAGGGAGAACACAGAGCATTTTTTACAATTATTCATCAATCATATGTCTAAAATGTTTAAAATTTACTTTCGCTTTCTCAATTTTGAATAGAATATTAAAGGTTTATATTTTTAAAGGTTAAAGTAATGTAAATAAGTTTATTATAAATTTTAAATAAAATAAAACTGTCTTTTGTCATAAGCCTTAATATAATTTCAATAAAATTAATTAAATAAAATAAAGTTCATAATCTTTTTACCTGGATTCTAAGTAAATCACAATTTTAACCTTTTAACCGCCCGACTTCAAATCAGTTGTCGAGCCCCTAGCGCCCGGTACAATGAATCAAAGAATAAATAGCCTACAACGAAGAGTGTAGTGTAGTGTGTAAACAGTGTAGTTAACCTTTTCAAGGTCGATATTTTGTTATAATAACTATATATGCACTTTTTACCCTACGAAATTAACATTTTCGTAAGCCAGAAACAAACTAAAGATTTTTATGTCACTATAAAATCAGTCCAGAGGTAAATCTCGCCATTTTTATTTCTCGATATTACAGTAACAGTACGCGCAAATCTTCATGAGTCCCTTGAACGTAGGTACAAGTACGAAAACGAGAGTTCAAAATATTTGCACTTGCTGTAAATACAGTTAGATAATAAGTTCTTATGCGTATTCATTTATATATGTAGTTGTACTTGCAACAGTTAACAACAAACATTATCAAAAAATATACTTATAAAATATCAATAACAGTTAGTCCTATACTTCAAGACCGTAACGAAGAACTGACTGAACGTAAGCGTAGTAGGCTGTGAATGCAGTACTTTTGAATAGAGCATAATAAAATCTATTAACTCTATTACACACATTTTCTAAGTGCTGTCTCCAGTCCAATTTTTGATCAATCTCTATACCTAAGAATTTTACATTGTTCTCTTCACTTAATTTGTCTTCGATCTCGGGCAAGAAGTGTTTGCTAGTTGAAATGCTAAGTAGGTATGACAATGCCACACCAATAAACTATATCCTATGTGCTAATTAATTTGAAATTGTTTATGAATATTATTTTCTGTTTTAATTTGATAGAATTTTAAGTCCTTTGTAAGTCAATTTTGCGTGTTTTATTGATTATTACATAAGCACTTATAATAAAAGGATTTTATAGTATAGTATAGTATATAAAATATTACAAGTGTCCAAGTATAAATTCATTTTTCAATACCAATACATTTTGAGTAAATAGATTTTGTTTGTAGAATTTATAAATATTTTCTGAAAATAAAGAAACTTAGGTCCAAAAGAATATTAATTTATATTATTATTTATATTTATTTTTAAGCCGACAAGTCAAAAAACCGTTATTCTCATTGGAAAAGAACTAATACTTGCTGATAACAAAAAAAATTAACCCATTCACAATAAAGTAAATTATAAATATAGGATTTTTTTAATATTTTGACGAAAACTTCGTTTTAAAAATAACCCGTTTGCACTATTAGAAGTTACTTTTACACCTCCACGTAGTTTTTACAAACACTTTTCATTGGCTCGTTGTATGCAATTTTCCTTAAATTCAGCAGAGAAATTGAATTACGTATCTAAATTATGTTCATTACCTGAAATAGATGATTCTAGTGCATCATATATTAGATAATTTTCTGTAATAAAGTACCAAACTCACCGCATAATTGCGCTTGCATGAAGTGTTGGCTGCTCCATTGGCCGAGTGCACGCCTTCCGTGTCTCGCCACGCAATGATTGCATAATACATAAGCAAATAAAACGACTTAATAAGTATCCATTGCCGCGTTAATAAGATTGGCGCATGTGTTGCCTGTTTCAACTGTGTGATGTATGTGAAATAAAACGGCAAACAGAAACGATAGTTAAGTAAATTGGATTTACAGGTACATGGTAGCATTTGTAACAACTCCCAGGCTTAAAACTAGTTTTGCGGGAACTGTGGATTCACCATCCCGAGGTCGGGGATTGTGTAAATATTTTAATATTTTCGTGCTCCAGCAGTGCAATTCTTATTTGGTGGTTTTGTAATAATAACATTAATTTGTAACATAATGTACCATAAATAGGAAATGTTAACTAATTTAAAAATAATATTCTATGTACACTAAAACTAAACTAAATAAAAATATCCCTTAATTGTTTGCTCGTAGGTAATGTGCTTAGATGACTGATAGAGTTACCGCGTTGTATTACCAAACTTATTCTCTAGGCAAGGTACAAACTTGCCTTCTTCTGTGTTTTTTTTCTATCTTCTCCAGAAGTGGTTTAAAACAAAAAAAAAACTGTTAACTAGACTAATATTATATAGAGGAAAGATTTATATTTTTGTATGTTTGCAATGAATAAATTCAAAAACTACTAAGCCGATTTCAAACATTCTGTCACCATTGGAAAGCTATATTCACGCTGAGTAGAAAAATTCAAAGAATTTTGAATTTTTCTACTCAGCGTGAGAAGCCGGAACGGGCCGCTAGTTTTTTATTTAATAATTGCATAATAGGTGGGTATAGAAAACATTATAAGTAAGTATAGTAAGGGTTATTGCCGCCCCCTAGATCCGCCTGGGTAGGCCCCAGGACCCCATGAGCTCATTGTTTCAACTCTACACGGTACAAATATGTCATCATCATCATCATCATATCAGCCGTACGACGCCCACTGCTGGACATAGGCCTCCCCCAAGGATCTCCACAACGATCGGTCCTGTGCTGCCCGCATCCAGCGTTTTCCCGCGACCTTGCCCAGATCGTCGGTCCACCTCGTAGCGGGCCTACCCACTGAGCGTCGTCCGGCACGCGGTCGCCATTCGAGAACCTTTCCGCCCCAACGGCCATCAGTTCTCCTTGCTATGTGTCCTCTGCCCATTGCCACTTCAGCTTCGCAATTCTTTGAGCTATGTCGGCGGTTTTTGTTCTCCTACGGATCTCCTCATTTCTGATTCGATCGCGTAGGGAAACACCAAGCATAGCTCTCTCCATTGCCCGCTGGGCGACCTTGAGCCTTCTTACAAGACCCATAGTGAACGACCACGTTTCACTGCCATAAGTCATCACTGGCAACACACACTGGTTAAAGACTTTCGTCTTAAGGCACTGAGGTATTTTGGACGCGAAAATGTATCGCAGCTTCCCGAACGCTGCCCACCCGAGTTGGATTCGACGAGAGATCTCTTTCTCGAAGTTGGACTTACCTAACTGTATTATATGTCCTAGGTAAACATAGTGGTCAACAACTTCGAGTGTAACGTTCCCAACATTTACTGGAGCGGGTGTAACATGGGCGTTGGACATAATTTTCGTCTTGTCCATGTTCATCTTAAGACCCACTCGTTGGGAGGCGTTACTGAGATCTTCGAGCATGGTGCTCAGGT
This sequence comes from Calamotropha paludella, assembly GCA_927399485.1. Classification (NCBI taxonomy): domain Eukaryota; kingdom Metazoa; phylum Arthropoda; class Insecta; order Lepidoptera; family Crambidae; genus Calamotropha; species Calamotropha paludella. Next base: position 20,921,571 of record OV656805.1, on the reverse strand, counting down.
CTTCCAAGGTCTCAGCCATTAGGACCACATCATCGGCAAACCGAAGATGCGTCAGGTACTCGCCGTTGATGTTGATGCCAAGTCCATTCCAGTCCAGAAGCTTAAAAATATCCTCCAACGCAGCAGTGAACAGTTTCGAAGAGATAACGTCTCCCTGTCTCACTCCTCGCTGAAGTTGGATAGGATTAGAGCTCTGGCTCTGTACTCGGACCGACATAGTGGCGTTTTGGTACAGGCACCTTAACACTTCGATATACCTGTAGTCCACTTGGCACCTCTGGAGAGACTGCAACACCGCCCAAGTCTCAATCGAATCAAAGGCCTTCTCATAGTCCACAAACGCCAAGCAAAGTGGCCGATTATACTCTTCGGTCTTCTGTATAACCTGCCGCAGCGTATGGATGTGGTCTATGGTGCTAAAGCCTTTTCGGGAACCGGCTTGTTCGGGAGGTTGGAAGTCGTCAAACCTGCGAGCAAGACGATTCGTAATGACCCTCGAAAACAGCTTGTAGACATGGCTCAGAAGCGAGATGGGTCTGTAGTTCTTCAGTAGGGTTTTGTCGCCCTTTTTGAAGAACAAAATCACCTCGCTTCTGCTCCATGCCTTCGGCGTTTTGCCCTGGACGATGACAGAATTGAAGAGCTTCTGGAGGACTTTAAGTACCGGCGTGCCGCCCGCTCTCAGAAGCTCTGTTGTAATTCCGTCATCTCCTGCCGCCTTGTTGTTCTTTAGCTGTTTGAGGGCCATTCTAATCTCATACAGGCTGACGTCCGGGATATCTTCGGTATAGTGTCGGGTAAGCTTGGCTCTAGGATCTCGAGCTCTGCTTTGGCCTGGTGTGATACTGGAATACAGCTGCCTATAGAAACTCTCAATCTCTCTCAAGATTTCAGGAGTCGATGAAATGATACTGCCCTTCTCAGTTTTCAGCCTCGTCAGTTGACTTTGCCCAATAGACAGATCTCTAGCCAATACTTTGGAGCCTTTGTTCCGCTCTATGGCCTCTTTAATACGCTCGGTATTAAATTGGCGAAGGTCGCTCGTCAGTGACTTCGAGATCCGTCTATTAAGCTGTCTATAACGTAAGGCATCCGCTGAGTCTTGCAGTCTCATTTCATGTCTCTTATCCATGAGTTCGAGTGTATGTGCGGAGAGTTTCTTCAATTTGGGACGGTGGGTTTTGAAGTATTTTGACCCTACCGTACGGACAGCATCCACCACCAGGTCGTTCAGATCGTCCACATCTATGCTGTTTTCAAGGGTCTCAAAGCGGTTCTGGAGCTCGAGCTGAAAGCGTTCGGGGTTTTGAATCTGGGTCGGCACTGGTCGGAGCGTAGATTTTATCAGTCGCGATCTTTCAAGCTTCACGTTGATATTCAATGTGCCTCTTACCAGTCGGTGATCGCTTCCTGTCTTAACAGCGTTGATCACAGAGACGTCATTGAATATTTGCTTCCTCGTTGACAAGATAAAATCGATCTCATTTTTGACCTTGCCGTCGGGACTTATCCAGGTCCATTTGCGAGTTACGGGCTTTCTGAAGAAGGAGTTCATCATATAGAGGTTCTCCCTCTCCATAAAGTCCGCCAGCATCTGGCCTCTGTCGTTCCGTTCTCCAAATCCAAATTGCCCCACTCTCAACTCGTCACCGCAGCGCTTCCCCAACTTTGCATTGAAGTCCCCCATCACAACCGTGTAGTGGGATTTGTGACTATGTATGGCCCTAGAAATCTCCTCATACATAGCCTCCACTTCGTCATCGTCGTGTTTCGAGGTTGGGGCGTATACTTGGATGACCGTCAACGAATATCGTGATGATATTCTGAGTACCAAGTATGCCACTCTGCTGGAAACACTACCGATGGATAGCACGTTGTTGACGAGGGACTTGTGGACGATAAACCCGACACCACCCATGGACAGTTGGTCGCCCTCCCGGAAGTACAGCAAGTTACCGGAGTCCAGAATTATCGTGTCCTCTCCCTCTCTTCGGACTTCAGACAACCCGATGACGTCCCAGTGTAACTTGCCGATAACTTCTTCCAACTCTGTAATTTTCGCGTCGGTCCTCAATGTGCGCGTGTTATATGTTGCCAGGTCCAGTCGTCGGTGTTGGTAGCCGCAACCTACCCGGAGATTCTTCGCACCCCCTGCCGCACCGTTACCGTAGCCGCTACCGTAGCTAGGAATGGTTTGGCTGCCGGGTACTAGGGGCCGTTTCTTGTTGTGCCTATCCATATGAGGGGTTTTGTCATAATCGCCACGCTTGGCAGGCGGGTTGGCGATCGCAGTATGACCCGTACGCATACAGAGATGCTGCTGCCCATCTCCTAAGGTGAGGTTTCCCTTAGTCGGCTCTTACGACACCCACGGGATGAGAGGGGAGAAGTGCTATTCTAGGCCGGCACTACACGGCACAAATATGTAGTACAATTGAATACAAATGTTGTTTAAGGTCTTCTGCAGAAGTTGCAGCAGCACCAGCACATGTCCGAGAAAAATAAGTCGGGACTAGAGTGTCCACGCAAGTTGCGGCCCACACGTAAAGGCCATCCTATCTTCCACAGTACTAAAATCAAATAATCAGGGTCTCTTGCCATCGTCTCGCATTAAACAATTCGATTCCATAATGACTCATGCAAACTTGGTGACAAGAGCTCTGCGGATGATGTCATTGAGACTGCTGTGTCATGGTATATGACCCAACCTTCTGCCGTATGATAGGCCGTGATGACCAAATCGATCCACCATGTCGCCGCACGGGCAAAGATGTGGGGAAGTTCAGATTGCCCCTAACTTAGAAGGGCTTTAAGATGGAAAGTAGTGTTATCAAAGAGAGTACCAATGCTATGTAAGGGTATAGCTTGCTGCCAAAGTTTCGATTCCCATCTGGCTACAGCATGAAGGCGAGCACGCTCTGCAGTGTTGGTAACGGTATCTAACAAATTATTCAGCACCAATCTGCATAGCGGCTAGTCCCATTGATTTTAATATGAGAGTGAAGAGGGCAAGTCACTTTAGCTTGTAGCCTCCAAAGAATTTTAGGTTCATTTAAATGGAAAACAGTACAGTTTGAAATACACAACAAGGAACAAGGACAACAAGGGAGGGCAACACTGGAATTGCGTATTTTTTTTTTATTCGTCCACCGAAACGAATAGCTAGAGAAGCCTATGTCCAATTTCTTTCAGATAAATTAATATTAAGAACACTAAGAAACATTTTTTCTACCTCATCATCTAATTTTAAAGTTTGGTGGGGATGTTTTCATAAAGCCATAAAATGAAGTAAAGGTACTTGAATTGAGGCATAAAGAGACAAAACGCCATGTGAGAGTTATTTTTAAGTAGGCGGTACGAAAGTAAGTTAAATGCATCTCGGTTTTCCTTTACAAAATTAACAATGGATTACTTTTACTTGTTTACGATTCTGTTTCCTGGAGCTAGAATATTAATATCGTATAACTGATTTTTTGTCAATTATTGTATCAGGAATATAAAGTTCACATTGGCCAAAATTAAAATCTAGACCCAATCTTGAAATAGTTCTTTTAAAACTCCTGTGGTTAATTATTCTGTTCGATAATATAACTTGTCAAAGTAATAAAGTATAAAGGAAAGTTATGTGCTTTCCCAGATACTTTTTAAGGGTTGTTATTTAAGGTTTTGACAGCAGAGGTAATATTATCTAATGGAAACTTTAATTAAAATACTTAATATAGAAGTAATCCCCGTTACTAGATGTGGGGAAAATTTTCTTAAAAAGTAAACGCCTCTTCTCTCTGTGTAATTATAAATAAAATAATATGTAAGAGATCATACAGACCCTATATTACACATTGGGTCATGCGCCGGCGATAGTATTATTTTACTTAACTGTTCAAACGACACATCTTAGCCGTTTTCTAACTCGGTTTCCGTGTTTTTAGAGTTTCTTGAAGTCCCCGTGTTGGATTCCTCAGCGCAGCTAAGTCCAAAGCCAATTATATAGCACACCAATTATCCTAGCCTAAAGTCAGCACCGTAAATATTGTGTTATGGATATTAGGTTAAGGATAGACATACATATACTATGTGATACAAAACACACAAACGTGTGGCCTTTCTTTTTCGGGACCAGGACCGAGTGACTTTTAAGGTAGGGTCAATGACACTCAGCCAAGGCGGGGACCAATTATTCCTTACATGCAAGCCTGGCTTAGTAATTGCTTATTGTTTGTTCACTCATTACGGTCACTGTACATGGCATCCTTCTTTCTAGACTGAGTTCATAAAGTTCGGGTGTGTTCGGAAGTGAATCTTAGTGGTTTGAAGACTGTTTGGAATGATATCATCTGTCTAGATAATCAATGCGCGATCTAAGGTGGATTTAGGACTCAAAGTCACCCCCTCTAGCCTTTAACACAAACCCTTGATCTCCTGGAGATAGTGCGAGTCACATAAGCATTGTGCACTGATTCGTATGTAAATTATTTGAACTTCAAATCAGGAAATTGGTTTTCGCACTCTGCGTGAATGGTGTACTTTTATTTTTATTTCATAATATATGAAGTAACGCTAGGTTAAGCCTCTGTCCTTGATTCCTTGACTCGAAAATAATTAACAAATATAGTAAATGTGGATCTTACTAGCGATGGACGGTGAATCAACGAACGGTTTAAATAGACGGTCTACGTTCAATCGACGCTTCGACGGTCTACAGTTCATTCGTGAACTAGTCGAATTCATAGACAGCTAAACTGAGACTCCGCAGCGTTCTTATTTAACAACAACGCGATGACTACGCGTAAACGTACCCGTTTAATACAAGTTCTTGCGTCCGTTAAAATAGTATAATCGAGCAAACCAATTTGAATCTTAAGTATATCGCGTAGGAGTTGATATTTGTTATTTTTGTAAACAGACACGCTAGAATGAAAAGGCAAGAGCATTCTGATAAAAATTGAACAAAAAATCCAAAGCAATTAAAAATATTAAAAAATGTACATGGTCGGGAAAAAAGTCTTTTCGCATATAGTATGTATAAACTTGTAATAAAATATGTTTGGCTGTACAAATTGTATCTGTCTGGTTTTCATGACATTAAAAAAGTGAAATTTCAAAAAAAAAAAAATAAGAAAATTCTGTTTCCCATTATTTTAATTTGTTTTTCTTTCTGTCAAAATGAGCGAATCGAATGAAGAGATTAGATACATTTTAAAATTTTATTACAAAAAAGGAAAAAATGCAACGCAAGCCGCGAAAACTGACGTTTATGGATGGACCTAATGCAGTGTCAGTAAGAGTAGCACAAAGTTGGTTTAAGCGTTTTAAATCCGGGAATTTCGATGTCAAAGATGCACCTCGCTCTGGTTGGCCTGTTACAAATAAAATAGACGCAATTTTTGAAAAAGATGAGCAAGATCGGCATATCAGCAGTTATGACATAGGTTAAGAACTATAAATATACCACAAAACAGTTTTGATCCATTTAAAAAAGCTGGGTACACAAAAAAGCTAACTTTATATTATAGCTAACGTTATATTTGGGTGCCACACGAGCTCACTGAAAGAAACCTTATGAACCGTGTACTCATTTGCGATTCTTTATTGAGGCGTAATGAAACCGAACCGTTTTTTAAGAGATAGATAACTAGTGATAAAAAATTGATCACGTATGACAAGAAAGTACGAAAAAGGCCGTGGTCAAAGGTCAGCCAGGCTTCACAGACTGTGGCAAAACCTGGGTTAACTCGCAATAAGGTGATGCTGTGTCTATAGTGGGATTGGAAGGGCATTGTCTATTATGAGCTTTTACTGCCGGGCAGAACCATCGATTCAGATTTCTACTGCCAACAATTGATGAGATTAAAGCAAGAAGTTGAGAGAGAGGAAGCAACCAGAATTGATTAATAGAATACATACATATTTCGCCACTCAGCAAAAATTAAGAGAGTTTGGCTTATTATGGCGGTGTTTATGCATCCGCCATATAATCCAGATTTCCACCTGTTTCGGTCTCTTACGAATTCTTTAAGCAGTGTCAGTTTAACACCAAGAGAGGACTGCCAAAACTACTTGTTACGTTTTTTTGATCAGAAGTCCCAAAATTTCTACAGCAACGGGATCATGTCTCTACCTACAAGATGGCAGAAAGTCTACGGACAAAATGGTACATATATGTACACTGTAATTAAAAGTAAATTAACTTTGAATAAAAATGTCTTGAAAATGCGAAGAAACTTTTTTACCCAATATATTATACAAATCAGTTGATCGTCTTAATAAGCTTGAAATACTTTATATAATATATATCAAAATCTTTTTAAAACGTATTCAGCTAGTTCTTAGCCTTGAAAAGTTTTAAGGGAAGTTCAAATTGATTGATTATCCTCTGACTGGTGTACGAATTCCATCGAATTTCTTTGAAATTTGAAGTTACTTTGCAGCTTATTAAACTGTCGAATTGTAGGTAGATCTAGACTTAGACACCGTCGTTGCGTCGCGTCCGTAGACACCACGCTTAGTCGGTTGAACGTCTGCCGTTATCGCGTTAACTACACTCGAGAGCAATGAATCCGGGTCACTTAAAGAATGTTAAAAATCTCGGTAACTAAAAATGATAGGTTAATGCAATAAATTGTATTTAATAGACAATGTAATACTCCTTAAATGAAAGTAAAAAAAATATGAGTCACCATACATTTTATTAACACAAAATTACATAAAGAAAAAAACTGCTGATCTCTCCTTAAAACAAAAATAGGAAACATGAAATGTTTGAACTTTATTACGATTTTCTTGAATTTTAATACTTCGTATTGCCTCCTCGTGCTTCCATTACTGCGTTTACGCGGTTTGGCATGCTGTACACCAAGTTCCTTATACGATTTTGGGGAATATTCTCCCATTCCTCTGTGAGAGCAAATTTGAGCTCACGAAGCGTGATTGGGGGAGGGTTTCGTTGTTTTACGCATCTGCCTAGCTCGTCCCAAGCATGCTCGATCGGGTTGATATCCGGGCTGCGCGCTGGCCACTCCATACGAGTAATGTTCATCTCTTGAAGGTAGTCATTCACAATCCTACCTGTATGAGGTCGGGCATTGTCATGCATAAATATAGCATCCTCACCTAAATTGACCATAAATGGACCGACGTGATCCATTCTGGTACACCTGGTTCTGCCCGTTCCTGGTCTGCGTAGGTTAGAACCAGTTTCTTCGTAACGTCGGAGAACTCTTTGTACTGTTGACAGCGACACACCGACAGTCCTGGCTGTATCGCGCTGACTCCGGCCGGTTTCCAGCATTGTAAGTATTCTGGTGCATTCTTCAGGCGTAAGCGACATAATTTCAGCTTGAATAATGAACACTAATGTTGAGCACTATCAACATGGTTTATGTACCCACATAAATGACAGATTACAAACAAAAGCAAAACCAAATGCTGTAATTTCGTAGTTCCATCTTCGAAAGTGGCCCTTTTTCAAATTTGATTCTTTTATGATATAACTTTACAACAACTAAGAAGTTTTAATACCTTCATTTAAGGAGTATTACATTGTCTATTAAATACAATTTATTGCATTAACCTAGCATTTTTAGTTTCCGAGATTTTTAGGATTCTTTAAGTGACCCGGATTCATTGCTCTCGAGTGTAGTTGATAAATTTAACTAGTTGATCGACTGGTCGATGGACGGCAATAGACGATCTAGTTTCCTTGACGAAAAATACGGAGACGACTCATCTAACTCTTACTATAGTGGCTGCTAATCTGGGCTTGAGACCAAGGGCGGATCCAGCTTTGGCGCCAGGGGGGGTCAAATAGTCGTGGTCAAGTCACAAGAAGTAATAATTAAATTTTGATATGATTGATACAGGTAAAAAGTAGGTATGTTATTAATGTATGTAAGTACTGTACCTACCTACCTAAATTTTTAAGAACACTATTCCTTATATTAGAATTTTAAACCTGTGTGCACTTGGCACCCGACTTTGGAAAATTTGCCCTTTTTTATTTTTTCGAAAGTTTTGATTAGTAGTGGATAGTAGTGAAGTTATTTTTGTTAGTAGTAATGCCAAAAAAAAAAAAAAATAGTAAAAAAATGTCATCCCCGAAATTAGAAAAATCTGTTTTTTCCGGTTGTTTCTCATAGATAAACGTTAGTAGTGGATTGTAATGCAATTTTATTCGTTAGTAGTAAAATAGAAACAATAAAATAAATAAAAATGTTTCGGAGTATTTAAAAAAAAAAATTATGACGTTAATACTGTTTCAAGGCTTATACGATTACTACTAACGGTAAACATGACAGGAGAAGTTCATAGACGTTAATAGTTAAAGATTTTTTTATAGAAGTAAAGAAAAAAAATACTAGAAATACTTTAGTTGAGTACAACTCGTTTAGGAGCAAAATTTTCTGGATAAAGTCTGTTTGGAGATTAAAAAAATACTAGGAGAACTTGAGTTGAGTTAAATTCTTCCACTACTAACCTCCACGAACCCATCTTAGTCAATTCTAATGTTTGTAGTAATCGTATTCATCTTCAAACAGATTTAATTCAGTAAATATCGCTCCAAAATAAGTTCGATGCTACTAAAGTGCTCCAAGTAAATTTTTTTTCTTTACTACTACCAAAAATACTTCCACTACTAACCTCTACGAACCCCTCTTAGTCAATTCCAACTTTTGTAGTAATCGAAATCATCTTTAAACAGACTTTATCCAGAAAATATCACTCCAAAACAAGTTCTATTCAACTAATGTGCTCCTGGTAAATTTTTTTCTTTACTACTACCAAAAATTCTTCTACTACTAACCTCCACGAACCCCTCTTAGTCAATTCTAACGTTTGTAGTGATCGTATTCATCTTACAACAGACTTTATCCAGTAAATATCGCTCCAAAACGAGTTTGATTCAACTAAAGTGCTCCTAGTAATTTTTTTTTCTTTACTACAATAGAAAATTCTTCCACTACTAACCTCTACGAACCCCTCTCAGTCAATTGTAACGTTTGTAGTAATCGTATTCATCTTCAAACAGACTTTATCCAGAAGATATCGCTCCAAAACAAGTTTGATTCAACTATCGTGCTCCTAGTAATTGTTTTTCTTTACTACAATCGAAAATTCTTCCACTACTAACCTCTACGAACCCCCATTACTCAATTCTAACGTTTGTAGTAATCGTATTCATCTTCAAACAGACTTTATCCAGTAAATATCGCTCCAAAACAAGTTTGATTCAACTAAAGTGCTCGTAGTAATTTTTTTTCTTTACTACTATCAAAAAATCTTTCATTACTAACGTCTACGAACCTCCCCCTCTCATGTTTACCGTTAGTAGTAATCGTATAAGCCTTGAAACAGTATTAACGTCATAAAATCGTTTTTAAAAAATACTCGGAAACATTTTTATTGCTATTATTTTACTACTAACGAATAAAATTGCACTACAATCCACTTCTAACGTTTATCTGTGAGAAACAACCGGAAAAAACAGATTTTTAACAGCATTATTTGTGAATACATTTTTTACAGTTTTATGTTTTTCATTGAATTTTTTAATGAATTGTATAAAAAAACATAGTAAGTGTGGAATCTTGGATGCAGTGTCCCTAGTTTCTGCCGCTATCTTAGAGCACCAACACAAAATGTTCGCATTATTTCATGTCCTTTGCTATCCATAGTCTAAGGTCGAATCACAGCGCGCGCAAGTGACACACGAAGATGTAAGGTGGGGCGGTAAAATTAAAATTTTAAATTCGTTCGTTTCCGAATAATATAATATAATGATTTGAATGAACTTTTTTAAATTAGTTAAATATATCTTGTGACAAAAAATATATAAAACATTGTTTAACAATTTTAATTAGTGGTCTACCTAGGTCCTGGACCTAGCCCAGGGGGGGGGGGGGGTCATGACCCCCATGAACCTCCCCCTGGATCCGCCCTTGCTTGAGACCCATTTAAGGATTTTGTCGTCCCAAACTCCGGTTGTATTATAGTAAGATTATCTTGCTATAGTAAGCCTACGACTCACGGTCAGTACAATAAATAACAAAATCGTCATTACCAACCTTCTTGTAATTTCCAATGGTTTGTTGTTAGCAGTGGCTCAAATTTTACGATGTTTGTGTATTTCAAATCAGCTTAGCAAGTAGGGCGGTCTAAAACAATGCTTATAATTTTATATGATTTCATAAAATAATAGTGCATTTTATTCACCTATTAAACCTATTACTGCATTAAAGACAATAAAACCCATAAGCTACTAACTAAAAAGACATGAATCAGTTGTAGTAGCTAAGCAGGGAAATCCAACTGTAAGACTTTTTATTATTCTCATCCTTCGGCTTTATTTCATCTATAATAATAGAAAGCAAGAAACCATTTATTAGCGCACGTTTTGAGTAACATGTCGCTGGATGTGAGGGATTTGCGCCCCTCCCACGGTGAAAATGCCACCTGAGTTTACTTTTATATGTATTACAAACATCACGTCAGTTTGTTATGTATTGGTGAATAAAGCCGGCTTCTATATACAGTTTTTTTAATAAGCCAGCTAAAATATTTAAATGATATATTCTCTTCTAATTCTGATTCAACGCAAGTAATTTATTCCACTCGAAGATTAATTCAGATTTCTTAAGTAGCATTTTATATTCCGTTTCTGGATTATTTCGCCCCACACAGAATAAGTTTTATTAAAGGTACGTAAGTATGTCAGTCTGGTCTCAAATCATACTGTAATCTTAATCCAGGCTCTCAACTTGAATATTTCCACTACCTTTGTTATGAAATAATATCTAGATTTTAGAAAGGTACGAGTTCTAATAATATACTTATCTATGTGTACCAAAAATATGTTTAATTATGCAAATATATTTCACTATCTCTGCAGTTATCCATATTTTTTAAATAAATCCTTATAGAAACTGGTACGTTTCCGGATGCATGGGAACAATCAAAGGTTGTGCCCATTTATAAAAGTGGAATAAAAGAATATGTCTCAAATTACCGACCCATAACCATCCTCTCCACAATGGCAAAAATCTTTGCATCCATGGTGTATGCTATTATGTATAGGCATATAGAAAAATACATTATCACTGAGCAGTACGGTTTTATGGCTAAGAGAACCACGATGACAAATTTGGTGCTTTGCATGTCAGAGCCGATGTGAGCCAAGGGTCACAAGTGGATGCAGTCTACACGGACTTCTTTAAAGCGTTTGACAAAGTAAACCACAGAATTCTTTTGGACAAGTTTTGCTCGCTGTAACAGGTAACATGCTGAATTGGTAATGCAACGTAACATGCTTGTAAAGCGTCCGCTTAGAGTGGTTTTCTACAATAAAGAGTCTGAACATTTTCTGGTGCATTCCGGTATACCGCAGGGCTCTGTTCTGGGGCCGCTATTTTCTAACGTAATTATAAACGATATTACCAAAGTTATCATAATTTATCATCATACATCATTACTAATAAAATTATTTGCGTCGACGTTGTCTGGGTATGTCTTACCTATACAAACTAGTGAACAACCACCTTTACAGTCCTATGTTGCTTAATAAGTTCGTATATAACGTTCACTCAAGAATACCGAGATATCTTTGCAGACTATTTAAAAATAATTTGTGCAGATTGATAATTTCCACGTCTATTAAATCATAAAATTGAGATAGTGCCTAAGATTTGTAAATTGTATTTTTTTACGTTTTTATTTATTTTCCTCAATACTGTTCCTAAGGTTTTTTAATGACTTTAGTTAATATGTAAATTTTAATGAACTAAATTTTTAATTGTCGAATTTCGTGCTGTGGTAACTTATAATTGTCACTGTTACTTGTAAATTATGTTAAGTAGCTGTTTGTTTCCTTTAATAATAAATAAATAAAAATAAATATTCCTCCTCTGAAAACTCCTTTTATAACATTGAATTATTCATGGGTGTGTATCCTATTGCTTCTAGCATAGGTTCTAAGGCACACCTGGTGGCGAGTGATAACACGGTCCCACCAGGCCCTGATGGAACAGTGAAGGTTTGTCGCAGTGTTTTTTATATAGAGTATGCCTATTTTCTCTGCATTAGCCCGCGGTGGGTCGAATCCTAGAGGATTTTCACTGCGTGAAAAAAGATGTCCTCACAGCTGGGAAACGGTATTTTATAAAAAGAAAATATTCTCAGCGTTCTATAAAAGACAGTAGCCACATTTGAATAATGGAAATATAGTGCTTAAATCAGTCATACACAGTCCAGTACCTAACTATAATAAATGCGTACATAATAAAGTTATAAGCAAGTAGGTTAGACTTTGTTAGAACTGTCGTAACAGCTTAAAGAAACGACTATCTCTAAAATTTTGCAATTCCCCATTTGTTATAGGAATTTTTATAAACGAAAAGCGTAGACGAGTGGAGTAGATCGGACATCCCTCGATATTTGTTTTGGATTTATATTTTCATAAAAATGAACATTTATACACAAAAGAAGATATCTACTGGCATGCGATATTTATGAGCGCAAGAAATAAAAAAAGCCGACAAAGGTCGCACTGAGGGTTCCGTACAATTTGGGAGTAAGAAAGGTTTTTTGTGATGTAGCTACTACACATTTAAGGTTTTCGGATTTTTCCCTATACTTGCGCTACGTGACATCTTGACAGACAGACGACCAAAAAAGTGATCCTATAAGGGTCCTGTTTTTCCTTTTGAGATACGGAACCCTAAAAACATAAAGAAGGAGATCCTAATCAGACACGGGTTTTGATATATTTCCGAATTCATAATCTGCTTTTAAAAACGTAAATTAGTGATATTTACATTTTTACTCAGTATCTGTTAAAATCGGCAGTGTCCAAAACGGATTGCGGTTTCCTTATACTTGTGCTATAAGACTTTGCTTCTTGGCAAATTGTATGTTTCTGGGTCAACGGGAAGTAAGTTCCTCATAAGTTTTGATTCCCTTGCGAGTATCAGAATTAATTACGTTAATTTAGAAGAGTTAATTACGTTGATTTGGAAGTTTAATTTTTTCACTGCTCCAACTTCAACTTGATAAGGAAATGCTTTCCGAAGAAACAGACGGGCCACGAAGCGATCCTACAAGGCTGGCTTTATTCCTTTTTAGATACGGATACCCTTAAAAGTTCAAAAACAATTGAATTTACGAAAATAGACTGAAAATAGATTTAAGACACCCAACACAGAATTATACCGTTTAGCTGTTGTGAATATGTATAATGTTATGGAAAATATAAAAAAAAAACATTATAATTTTTATATTTTTTTTTGCATTTTTCAATGCTATTTGATAAATTATGCTCACAAGGCTTGGTAGCTCTTAGGCTTTCATAATAGCGTGTCATAATAAATGGAACCTTGTTCAGCGAAGGTAGAAAGTGGTCGATTTATAACAAGGATGTTGTTCGAAATCCGAGCGGGAGCGGAAAGCACACGTGATCGGCTGCACACTTTTTCCCGAGTAAGACATAGTATTTAATATTATAGTACACCTACGAGGAAAATAAAAGAAATAATACTTTAATTTTAGTTTATGTGAAAATAATATTTCCTCACTTTTTCATGAGGTGAAATCATGATAATTACTTTACCGTATTTGCTTCAAGACTTCTAAGCGACGGCTTGGGAGGCATCGGTTAGTTCTTGCGGCGGTGATTTTTATTTTTCATATTAAGCATTCAATGACAACTACTTTTTTTACTTCTTCTATTCTAAAATTCTCATTTTCTGCTTAATTATAATTTTCATTTACTTGAATAATTTGTTCTTATATAAAATTCTCAAAATAGTGTTATCTTAATTATGTAGGTAATGTGTAGATAATAATTTAATTGGCTAAAGTAATAATGAAGAAACGAATATTGTCCACACTTATATTTGTTGTATTTATAGGATTAAAAGTTAAGTTTAGGATCTTTTATGTATTATTGGAAAAACAATGTTAGTGTTGCTTGAATAAATAAATAAATCTATGTCATTAAAAGCAACCAGCTAATATAATTTCATTAATTTCAAAATAAGAACTTTAGTTATTGGTATATATAAGTTTTATTTTTATACTATTAAAAATACCAGTAAAGCACTGACGGTTTTTAATGCAACTTTATCTCCCACAATATTTTTATTTGTATCACAATAAAGACGTATTTTTGACTCCTTCTTGCACAAGTATAAACCTATTCTTTTCTAACAGTACTATTATACTACATATATTAGTATATTGCTAACCGAAAGAAGTTTGTAGATCGAGCTGTAGGCAAGGGGTTTAATAATAACCGAGATCGGGAATTGTAATTTCTCTCGAGTAATTCATTTTAAATATACTTTATCGTATTTATTTACTTTAAGACTTATGAAGGTAAGTTCTTAATTACCGTTTGGGCGGCATCTTTTCAATATAATTCTGGTAGGGCGAGAATATATCTAAAGTCGTTACAACATAGTGATTTGCCAGTAAATTTTACTTTTTGATACTTATATAAGTATGTATTGTAGTTAAATAGACGAAATGAAATAAAAAACATCAACCAACTAAATATCATGCAATTCTCTCTTTTTAAAGGAGTTTTGTCGAACTAAGTGTCTTTTGAATTTGATACCGTACTAAAAGCGGGAAAATATGTAGAAAGACATAGAGATAGACAGACAGACAAAAATTTTAAAAATAGTCAGTAATCATTGAGTCATAAAACGAATTTTTATCATAAAATTTGGCCATACAATAAATGTACAGACAACACCTAAAGATTTATATAGTAGTATAGCCTTTCATTTGCGCAATCGTATGTTTTTATCATATACAACATTTTATAAAAATCTTTCAACCCGTTCTTGAATTATAGAAAGATAGACAGAAACTAAAAAAATAGTTGAATGGGTATTAGTGAATCATAAAACGAATTTTAATCATAAAATTTGTTCAAAAAATAAATGCACAGATAGAGGCTACAGATTTATATAGTAGAATAGATTTAATAACAGCAATTCACTTTTAAAAAAGTCAAAACTAAAATAATTTTCTTAGTGCGCTTACATGTATTTCGCTGGTCTACAGGTTCGGTTGGATATTTTCTTAATTTTAAATTTTTACATTTGCATTTCACTGTTACAGCTAAATAATAATTTTTATAAAGAGCCTCTATCTGTAAGAAGGCGAATTTTACACTAATAATTTTGTATTAAAATATTATAATAAGAACTAGCTACTACCCACGGCTTTGCTTGCGTTAATGTAGACTAGCTATTAAAAGTTCAATTTGTATTTCTCGGGAACAGTACTTTTTTCTGAATAAAAGATACTGTATGTACTTTTCTGTACCCCCGGCAAAGTGAATGCAAAATTACATGATGATCGATTGAGTAGTAAGCCTTGAAAGTGTAACAACCATTCTTACTTTCGTATTAATAACATTAGTTAAGATTATTAGGTTTTTGTCGACTTGATAAATAGCCGTTTGCGCAATTACATGTTCTTACCATATCGACGGCAAAGTGCCAAGACCTCCTAATTGAAATTCGTCGAGAAATTAACTTTTTTGACATTTCGAATTAAAATTCGTTATTTGCAAGTTTTAATGAAATTTTCCAAGTGTTCGGTTGCAACTGCATCATGTTAAAAAATAATTTAACTTTTTTTTTTTACTAATTATTAATTTGTCAAGAAATTACACGTTTTATTCAGCTTGTGTATTATTTTGAAATTAGCAGTTAGGTGTTATTGGCACTTCACGATATATCAAATATAGAAAACAGACAAATATTTTTTAGTTCTTACACTTCCGCGCACAATACACATCAGAATAAAACACTTTTTTACGGATTTTTGCGCATGTTTTATTTTATTTTATATTTAATCCTGACGTTTCGACTCCTTTACAGGAGTCGTGATCACAGGATGACTAAGATGATGGTTGTCATGTATTTTCTACTACCTTCACAATATTTTAATCGGGCACGGTCCCAACTATTAAATTATTTTATATAAATCAAGTTGTTTTATTTTATTTTATTTTAAAACATTATTTAGTTATTTAATTAATTAATTTAATTAATTCTCACTACGTTTTACATTGTATACTACTGAGTCTACTACCAGTTCGGAAATTGGGAGGGCCTTCCGAGAAGAACTGGCGAAAGAAACTCGGGCAGGGGGACCGACCTCCATCTTACTGTTTAATTATTTGCAAAAAGAGCTAACTACATCATCAGGTCTTGCAGTGTGTGTTTTTGTAGGTATTAATTTATTAATTATGGGGTCCCAAGCAGGTGGAACGCTCCAACCTTCGTCTCTATTGAAATTAGGATGTTTCCTAATTTCAATAGCCTCGCGTAGCATCCTAGGAACAAATCTTTGTTCTCTAGCGAGAATTTGTGGTTTATCGAAACGAATATAGTGGTTTGGCCCCTCAAAAGCATGCTCACACACTGCAGACCTATTATCGCGCCTATGTTTCATGTCAGCTACGTGTTCTTTAATGCGCGTCCCTATACTTCTCTTTGTTTGCCCGATGTATGAGAGCCCACAGTCACAATCGATTTTGTAGACACCCGCTGCCTGAAGGGGTATATTACACTTGACCGATCGTAAGAATTGGTCAATCTTCCTGGCTGGTTTAAAGTAAGTTTTAATAGAAACCCGCTTCAGAATATTCCCAATCTTGTCAGTGACCCCCTTCATGTAGGGAAGGACAGCAGGTTGGCGCTCTACTGTGGCTGGTTTGGCGCGGCTTCTGTGACGCAGTCTTGGTACTCGCAACTTGTTATCTTGTAGTACTTGCTTGACATGCTGAAGCTCAGCAGTCAGATGTTGTTGGTCACAGATGCCGCGAGCTCTCTGAAACAAAGATTTCCCTACGGTAGCTAACTGTATAGGATGGTGGTGAGAGTCACCATTTAAATATCTATCTGTATGAGTTGCCTTTCTGTACACTGTATGACTAAGGGTTTGATTTGGATTCCTGCTGATTTGAATATCTAGGAAGGCTATTTTATTGTCTGTCTCTAATTCCATAGTAAATTGTATGTTGGGATGAACGGAATTAAGGTGACTTAAAAAGACAGAAACCATATCTCTTGGTAATATAGCAAATGTGTCATCTACATACCTTTTGTAAAAGCGTGGACACACCGGTGCCGTCGCTAGGGCCCTTTCCTCAAAGTCCTCCATGAATATGTCGGCGACTATGGGTGATACAGGAGAGCCCATTGCTACACCATCCACTTGTAGGTAGAATTCATCATTCCACAAGAGATAGCCCGATGTTAGGCAGTGTTCCAGTAATTTTGAATATTCACTTGGTATATTGTGTTTCTCTAGTCTCTTCCTAGTGACATCAATGCAATCTTGAACAGGTAAGCTTGTGAATAAAGATTGGACATCGAAGCTAAATTAAAAATTATCAAAAATTTATCAAAACAAACATTGGATGAACCTACTTTAAAAGTTTTAGAAAAAGGATTAAACTTCGCGGTTGCCCCTCGCAGGATACCGTATGAGGACATTATATGTAACGTTGAGGATTGTTTGGTTAAAAATAACTTCAAAAAGGAGGATATGGAGGCAATCCGTCAAGACATTTCATCTGTTCTACGACGTAGTAAACCGCCGAAACCTAACCTCTCTTATAATGAATATAACGCATTAAAAAACCTGCGAAATAAATTAGATCTTACAATCCTCCGAGCAGACAAAGGCAATGCCACGGTAGTAATGGATACGTCAGATTATAATGATAAAATGCTCCAGCTCTTGTCGGATGAGAACACATACAAAAAAGTTAAAAACGACCAAACTTCTAAGGTACTGAAGAAAACCAGTGAACTCATCAAGACGCATTCCGAGGTATTAGATCTTGACGTCAACTATCTTATTCCTTCCTGCCCTAAACCGCCGAAGTTGTATGGGTTGCCGAAAATACACAAACAAGATGTTCCGCTACGTCCCATCGTTAGCCAAATTGACTCACCAACCTACCGTTTGGCTAAACACGTAGCTAAAATACTATCACCACTAAGGGGTAAAACAACTGCCTATGTAAAGGATTCCTACCATTTTGTTAGTGGGATACAACACCTACGTCTCACTGATGATGAAACTATGGTTAGCTTCGATGTCCAATCTTTATTCACAAGCTTACCTGTTCAAGATTGCATTGATGTCACTAGGAAGAGACTAGAGAAACACAATATACCAAGTGAATATTCAAAATTACTGGAACACTGCCTAACATCGGGCTATCTCTTGTGGAATGATGAATTCTACCTACAAGTGGATGGTGTAGCAATGGGCTCTCCTGTATCACCCATAGTCGCCGACATATTCATGGAGGACTTTGAGGAAAGGGCCCTAGCGACGGCACCGGTGTGTCCACGCTTTTACAAAAGGTATGTAGATGACACATTTGCTATATTACCAAGAGATATGGTTTCTGTCTTTTTAAGTCACCTTAATTCCGTTCATCCCAACATACAATTTACTATGGAATTAGAGACAGACAATAAAATAGCCTTCCTAGATATTCAAATCAGCAGGAATCCAAATCAAACCCTTAGTCATACAGTGTACAGAAAGGCAACTCATACAGATAGATATTTAAATGGTGACTCTCACCACCATCCTATACAGTTAGCTACCGTAGGGAAATCTTTGTTTCAGAGAGCTCGCGGCATCTGTGACCAACAACATCTGACTGCTGAGCTTCAGCATGTCAAGCAAGTACTACAAGATAACAAGTTGCGAGTACCAAGACTGCGTCACAGAAGCCGCGCCAAACCAGCCACAGTAGAGCGCCAACCTGCTGTCCTTCCCTACATGAAGGGGGTCACTGACAAGATTGGGAATATTCTGAAGCGGGTTTCTATTAAAACTTACTTTAAACCAGCCAGGAAGATTGACCAATTCTTACGATCGGTCAAGTGTAATATACCCCTTCAGGCAGCGGGTGTCTACAAAATCGATTGTGACTGTGGGCTCTCATACATCGGGCAAACAAAGAGAAGTATAGGGACGCGCATTAAAGAACACGTAGCTGACATGAAACATAGGCGCGATAATAGGTCTGCAGTGTGTGAGCATGCTTTTGAGGGGCCAAACCACTATATTCGTTTCGATAAACCACAAATTCTCGCTAGAGAACAAAGATTTGTTCCTAGGATGCTACGCGAGGCTATTGAAATTAGGAAACATCCTAATTTCAATAGAGACGAAGGTTGGAGCGTTCCACCTGCTTGGGACCCCATAATTAATAAATTAATACCTACAAAAACACACACTGCAAGACCTGATGATGTAGTTAGCTCTTTTTGCAAATAATTAAACAGTAAGATGGAGGTCGGTCCCCCTGCCCGAGTTTCTTTCGCCAGTTCTTCTCGGAAGGCCCTCCCAATTTCCGAACTGGTAGTAGACTCAGTAGTATACAATGTAAAACGTAGTGAGAATTAATTAAATTAATTAATTAAATAACTAAATAATGTTTTAAAATAAAATAAAATAAAACAACTTGATTTATATAAAATAATTTAATAGTTGGGAACGTGCCCGATTAAAATATTGTGAAGGTAGTAGAAAATACATGACAACCATCATCTTAGTCATCCTGTGATCACGACTCCTGTAAAGGAGTCGAAACGTCAGGATTAAATATAAAATAAAATAAAACATGCGCAAAAATCCGTAAAAAAGTGTTTTATTCTGAGACAAATATTTAAAAAATATAGCACGATATCAGTGAGTCATAAAACGAATTATTGTCATAAAATTTGGTCACAACAATAAATTTACAGACAGAACCTACATATTTATATATTAGTATAGATATGACATATATACCAGATTTCACCGAAATCGGTCAACCCGTTTTTAGAATTTTTGAAAGAAAACTTTTAGAATTACTTTTTTTAAATATTTTTTATATATTTTATGCCTTTTTCAATACTTTCTTATAAGATAAATAATTATAATACAAAAGAACTATAAAAATTGACTCTGGTCACAAGTGAATTCTCAGGCGGGAATAGAAGCACTTTTAGATACATAGACAAACAGACAAAAATGTTTAAATAGTAAAATTGGTATCAGTCATAATTCGAATATTTGTTCAAATAAATAAATGTACAGACAGAACCTACAGATTTATATAGTAGTAATAGATTAGCTGATTTTTATCCTGTATTTTCCGACGACAATTCGCTTTAAAAAAAACATAACTAAAATAATTTTCTCGGTGCGCTTAATATTGTATTCCCTTACTCTTGCTTACAGCTTCAGTTTCAGTGTTACAGCTAAATAATATTTTTTATAAAGAGTCTACTCTTATACTATATCTGGAAGTCGCTCTTTTTCCATTGTATACGCGTTACCATAGCAACGCGTTACCGGGTCAGCTAGTAATTATTTAATAAAATATTATAATAATAACCATGATGTGTAGGTTACCTTCTATATCCGTGAACGATTTTTTTCTCTATTGGAAACTACAGCATTAATGTATTCCGATGAGATGAGAGATGCCTACCTTTTTTCTCGGGTTATCCTACAAGAGAAAGTACAAAACCATGAAACCAGATCTGTAGTGTTTTTTATCTTTATTAGGTGATGATGAATGAGGATGAGAGCTGATTTATGAATAATAGATGATTAAAGGGTAACGAATGACCGAACCGAATGACGAATGACACCTTTGCCGAAAACGCACCTGTTAACACGCACTTTCTGACCCGTTCATGTAGTGTAGATACCTCTACACGTGTACTTTTCAAGCAAGAGTAGTATGAAATAGTTCTTTCACATAGAGAATATTAAACTCATTCCCGGATTAGTCCATTTCATTCAATGACATTGAGAACATTATTTTTTTCGAACTGTTTTTTATTATTATTTATTAAATAGAAAGGACCCCTCCCTTTCCTTATGGAAATCCGGTTTTGGTTAAATTGGACCAAACCATAATGGTTGGATAGAGGAAGCCTCCCTGAACAAAAGTCTCAATGGGCGCGAAGCTCTAAAGCAAAGGGTTTTGGTAGTTTTGGCCATCCAAAGTTTTTTATTTTTCTATATCTGGAAAATCAATGAATCTCATGTTGGAAGGTTTTTGGTGATAGTTGGCCGATAAAAAAAAATCATATCAAATATTTTTCGAAGACCTTTCAAATGACACCCCATTTGACCTCCCCCGCCTCACCCCCACCCCAGGGGGTAATTATAATTGTGGTTTTTATGCCAAAAATCGTATATCTGTTAGAACTCAATGATCTTATAAGTGACCAAACACACGAGCATTGCCGCACACCCCTACTTCACCTCAACCCCCACCCTCCACCCCCAACAATGATAAGCTCTTTGAAAATATGCGATTTTTGGCCTTGAAAAGGGCCGTTTTTTGTCTTTTAGACTACTGTACTCTTTTGACTCTTCTTCAGTCACTATTGATTCGCGGCATCTAAAGTATGATTTAGCAAATATGAAGTTGGATATTTGATGTTTTGGTGATGTCGAGCGTATCCTAAAAACCAAAAAATACTAACAACGTGCGCGCTAACACCTAGTGTTCTACTGCCAGCTGGACACTGGCAGTAATAACCTTCAATAAGGTTCAGACCATCCTCATCATCGTCACTGTCATTGCCATCTGGGATCTTGAATGCAATAAAGAGTTGATATCGAGTTGCGTTGCGAAATCTTAAATACACCCTTATACGCAAGAAACCTGGTTCTCTTGTATGCTCATCTATATGAAGTTCTCTTCGTTTTATCGCAAAAGTTTATCTTGGATGTACGCTGGAGCCAGATTGATTTGACTTTAGATGCCGCTAATCGATAGTGACTGAAGAAGAGTCAAAAAAGTACAGTAGTCTAAAAGACAAAAAACGGCCCTTTTCAGGGCCAACAAACGCATATTTTCAAAGAGCTTATTATTGTTGGGGTTGGGGGGTGGGGGTGGAGGTGAAGTAGGGGTGTGCGGCAATGCTCATGTGTTTGGTCACTTATAAGATCATTGAGTTCTAACAGATATACGATTTTTGGCATAAAAACCACAATTATAATTACCCCCTGGGGTGGGGGTGAGGCGGGGGAGGTCAAATGGGGTGTCATTTGAAAGGTCTTCGAAAAATATTTGATATGATTTTTTCTTATCGGCCAACTATCACCAAAAACCTTCCAACATGAGATTCATTGATTTTCCAGATATAGAAAAATAAAAAACTTTGGATGGCCAAAACTACTAAAACCCTTTGACTTAGAGCTTCGCGCCCATTGAGACTTTTGTTCAGGGAGGCTTCCCCTATCCAACCATCATTGTTTGGTCCAATTTAACCGAAACTGGATTTCCATAAGGAAAGGGCGGGGTCCTTTATATCCAATAAAGTTGTATAATTTGTCACCGAATTTTTCACATCATCAGCAGCCATTGAAAACACCACAAGGCGAACGGGTATAGCCCACCACGCGGGCCCAGTACGGATTGGTGTGTGCTAAGTACGTGGTGGATGGCAGGTATGTCTCGTAAACGGGATCTTTTAGTAACCACTTGGAATGAAGGTGCTCGTGAGAATCAATATGTGGTCAGCCATCGAGCTAATCACTACTGATTTTATTATTTCGTTGATTTTATTACCTAAGTAAAAATTTTGAGGATAGGATTTGGTAAGAAGTTGTCAACGAAATATTAATTTGCTAAACATACCTAGAAGATAGCGGAAAGTTTAGTGATCGTTATCGATGTGAAATCGATGGAGAAGGCGATTGCGGATTATTTATGCAATCAGAATGTTTCATTACCAGGATACAGTTGGTTATTTCGACACAAATTCACAGAGGCAAGTTTAAAGTAGCACCGATTTCATGTTAATTCAGTCAAGGATTTGAATTGGCTCGTAAAGTAGAAACTGTTTATAAAAACAAAAACTTTATTTATAATGAGAGAGATTGCCAGCATTTGTCAAATGTAATTTGGGTTAAAAATGTTAAATATAACTTCGAATAAACAGATTCGTTCGATAGGTATATAAATAATATGTTTTTATCTATCAACCTTGTACACACAATAAGCAATAAAAACTGTGCGGCTGCCAAGATACCCTTCTAAGCAAAGACGCTAGTGAGCAGACTATAGCAATGGCCTCCTTTCGGAGGCGAACTAAAGGGCGTAATTTGTCAGAGCTGTAATATTGGGATGCTACGTCATCTCAATTCTTTGTTATTCTTAACCCACTCGCTTCCTAATGGATCTCCTGAGACGTTCAATTAATTTAATTGCTAATAAAGGACGATGGGCGTAGAATATTTAATGTAACCGTTTTTGGTGTATGAATGAATGTAAAATATACAAATGAATATACTATACATACTAATTATTGAGTCCTAAAATGGGAAATGAAATGACTGTGATGATTGACTCACCGAGTAAATAATAAATAAAAAAATATTAGGTATAAATAAAAATATATAAATACCTACACGTAGGAAATGATACTTATTTATTTTATGATTGTTGTAAAATTTCAATAGAAAATACCAGAAAAAAGCATGTGTGCAATTCACACGTGGTAGAAGTGAAACCTTCAAAAATAGCACACGTATACAAAATACCACAATTGTTGTGATGCCTTCTCTCAAGCTTTGTACTACGTATGCGCACACAAACACGTATTAACACACGTACATAATGCTTCCTATCTCATTGTCTTCTACGTTTAATCTTATGAATTTATGTGTGTCTCTTTTTATTGTTCCTTTTTCGTTTCATCGACTTTCAAATCATAACGATGCTAAAGTTTTCACTTCAAACTTTTGGTCTTTTTGAATTCATATATTTTTTTATACATCACTCCGATCCCTTACTAAGTTATGTTATTAATCTAATTATGTTATGGATATCGAGAACAATGAGACGGTACAATAGTCACCAAAATCCGCTACACTGATCTGGCTAGGAATATTATTTTTATTAATACCAAGTTTGTCATAAATTTGTATTATATATTATTTCTGTGTCATTTAACAAGGAAAGAAGTTTTGTGGTAAGTACTAATAAAACATATAGTGCTAGACTTTATGTTTGTAGACAAAAAAAATTACGCAGAAAATCGCCACTGTATTCACGCTAAGTTATGCGCGTGTTATTTTTCTTTACCGTTTCAAGAAGTATATGATACACGCTAAATCTGGACTAAAAAAACTTTTTATCATCGTAAATACGACAGTATTGACACACATGTTGCATCGAATGGTGACATCTTAACGCCGAGCTACGCGTGCTAAAGATTGAAATAATTATAAAATAGAAAATACTTAATTTTTTTTACTTCAAGATTATAATTATATCTATTAAGAAATGTATGAATTTAATATTAATGCATTTAAAACTTATGCCATTTAATTAGACGTCCGACTCGTGTAATTTAATATCATCTTAAAGTATATGGAGTTGAAGTCTGTTTAACAGTTCATCAAGAAAATCTTTTTTTATATTTGTTAGATTAGATTAAGGATATAGTGATTTTTATTCGAATTTTATTCGAATTAACAATGCGTTTTTTGAATGTCGACAGCTATGCTTTGCCTTTTTAAGTCCTACGTTGGGGGATATTTTTACCGGTTAGTTGGTAAACCGAAAAGAAGCCACAAGAAACACGGTAAAGTTTTTTTTATTTAACGTTAAACATTTAAAGAAAACTTTCCTTCTAATACTGAATGGATATAATAGGTTTTTTTTTAACTTTCATAGCAATAAATAGAACTAAGGCTATTAACTTTATTAGAGTCTTTGCTCACAATTATTTTTAAAAATATCTTTAAATTATTTTTGAACTGGCCTGTGCTCCAACGTTCTTTTCTTTACGTTTTTATTACAGTCTAGACTCCAAATTTTGCTATGCCAAATAGGTCAAATGGTATGCTATGCCAAATAGGTAATATAGGTCACACCTATTCATTACCCATTTCTTGAACAGCGGAACAGTGTTTGAGACTCCCGTGAGTTTACCGCCAAATTTATCCCTTCCTAAAATAATTGAACTGTTAAGATATTTTATTTTCAATGTTGTTTGCACTCATAGTCGCGAAAATTTACAATAATGAAAATAGGTTATCCTTTCAATCATTTTATGGCGCTTAAGCCCTCTTTAGTTTCATTAATTAGGATTAAATAAGTATTTCGGGTATTTAAGACGTCTTTTTACATATATTAATGAACTTTTAAATTACTTAAAATCATACACTTTTAATATTGTTAAAAATATGTAGTTCTAATACGAGTATATAGAAATGAATTAAGGCGGTTATACCCCATCGGTTGAGATGTCAGCTTCGCCGGAACAATTTTGATCTTAATAAAGTGTCCAATGCATTAATACAATTCTTTAAGAAATATGTTTGTTCGTATTTACTGCGCTCATGTACCATTCATCTAATTAAAAACTTTACCAACTAATTGCGTCTACTGCGGGCATAGGCCTCCTCTATAAGGGACGGCTGTTATCAATTTGCAGTTATCGGCTACCTAACCTTCACTAGGTCAACGTTAAACCTACCTCCCCACACTGTGTCGTTCACTCGAGGGCCTTTCTTTCCCAACGGTTATAGGTTTTGCGAGCAATGTGACTTTTGTTTGATGTATGTGATTTGAGTTTAGCGACTCAAAGAGCTATGTCGATAACTTTGGCTCTTCTGCGAAAGTCCTTATTACGTTTTTTATCACACAAGGAAACACCGAGCATAGTTTTCTTCATATTACGCTGGATGACTGTAAGCTTATTTAGGAAGCCTAGCCACATATACTGTTTGAAAACCTTAGTCTTTAGAAAGGGGGGACTTGGTACAACAAAATATCGCGCAAACTCTCGAAAGCTGCCCAGCCGAATTGGGTTAATCGTCCCATTTCTTTTTCGAAGTTGGACATGGATATTTATGACATAATTTTTGTCTAGTTTAAGTTCATTTTTAGTCTCATCCTTTGGGAAACTACAGAGGAGCTGAGCATGATACCCAGCTCCTTTATCGAATCTTCCAGAATATAACGGCAAAACGAAGGTATAGTTCCCGGCATATAAGTTGAACCTGGTTTCGAAATCACGTGACATGCGCAGTAGTGAATAATGTACCTAAATTTGCTACTAGGTATGTCACGTGATTTCAAAACCAGGTTGAACTTATATGCCGGGGACTATAAATGATGTATTAGCCATTGTTATTAATGTCAAGTACGTTCTAATTCCAGAGCGAGAAGACATTTTCCAGAGCATTTATGAACAGTTTCGGAAATATTACGTATTTCGGTCTCAAGCCATGCTGCAAACAAACTGGTTTTGTAATCTGGTCCTGTTTACGTTTTGAAATAGTGGCTTTTATTACAAACATGTCACAACGTCGATATATCTATAGTCAATCTGGCAACCTTCAGAAATTGTTATTCTCTCACTTGATGCCTTGTTGCTCTTAAGTTGTTTTAGAGCCCCTATTATGTCTTACAATCTGATGTTGGGGAGGTCTTCGATGTAATGTCGATTCGATACGTGTCTTGAGCCGCTCGACTAAAGGAGCTTAATTTTTAAGCTTTTAATCTCGTTCAAAATCTCAGATATGGAAGAGACCGTGTTGCCATTGTCGGTCTTCAGTTTTGGTAGCTCACTTCATACGTCATACGTATCTTTACCGAATCTTTTGAGTTAGGAGAAAGCTGTTTTGAAAGACACAAATTGTATCTCATCGAACTAGAGATTCACCTATTCATTCAAGCGATTTTCAAGATCGAGTTGAAAATATTCTGGGTACCCAATTTTGATGGGACTTGTTTAACCAGGCTGAAGTCTGGGCGGGAAAAAATGCTGCCAAATTTTCCGCATCGGAAATCTATTTTACTAATATCAAGTAAAATTTATATTTTTTATTTTATTATTTATATATTTCCCTTTGTTGCTTACTCTAAGGTGCTTTACAATCTTTTATGGGCATTCAGCCAAGTAAACAAACTGATTTTTAAAGCACACGGCGATTCAATATTTGGTAATGACTACCCCTTCCCATAATGATATAAATACCTAATATTGGTGTCGACGAGAGAGTACTATGGAGAACTGTAATCGATTGAATTTTGTTAATTTATCTTCTCATACTTAAAACTCTTTATTGCAAGTGAATAATTTATCGTAGTATATAAACGATATAAACTTATGCATTAACACGATACTTTGACACTATGAAATAATAAACACAGTGATGTTATCTATAAATACGTTTTGTTGTTTTTGGTATTTGAAGAAGCAATATTATTTTTACATAATAACAGAATTATTTTAATAACATAAGCAAAAGTTTAACCTCAAGTTATATTTTTTATGACGTAAACTAGAAAATAGTATAGGAATATTTTTTAGAAGAATCTACTTTGTGTCGAAAGTGCGCAACCCGATAATTAAACTCCCGTACAATATTCTTTTTGTACGTATATAAATAAATATGTGGAAAAAAATCACTTCACTAGAACAAACGTATTTTGCCGCTAGGATGAGATAGGCCATAAAGGTCTTAGCTTCCACGGTGGTTATAACACTAGACTTTCTAATTTTTTTATATCTACTATAAACTTTATTGTGAACTACTCAGTCGTTTTAGGTTAAGCGGTTTGTTATGAGTTATGAACAACTTAATCACAAAAATTATCACCAAATATAAAGAAACATAATCATTAGACAATACTAAAGTGTTAGACTAAAAAGTGCATACAAAGCGTCTTATGGATTTTTTAAACTAAAAATTTGTAGAAACGTAGCGGCATTTTAACATTATCAATGCGATGATAAAACCAGCGAAGATGTTATATTTGTTAGGAAATTTAAGCTGGCTGTGAGTGTGTGTTTGCGCAATTCGTTGTTGACATAATAATTGGCAAATGTTGGGAAAATTCGAATAAGTGATATTAATTAGATGTAGCATACTTTCATACCGGTTGGTGGGTGGTGGTTCGCAGTATCCGCACAACCGCCGAGCCTGGCATGCGCTCGCGTCACGGCTTTAGATCGCTTAATACTTATCGCGATTAACTCTTTTTTCTCTTTTAGATCCTTGTTTTCTTTTTGTCGAAATACAGTGGCCTTACTGAGGTGGTGATAACGTTTTAATTGTTTTCCTGGGATTTCTTATACTGAACGTGTGGTATGTTTGTTTTTTTATTATTTACATTTTTTTACTTTTTAGATGAGATCTTAGAAAGTAAACATTTTCGTACAAAATAGATAGTCTAAAGTATATTACGAACAACAAACAAAATAAAATAAAACAAAATCTAACAAACTTAAAAACCATTTTTTTTTACTATCAAATTGCAAGAGCTAAATTATTCTAACAATGATATTAATATCTGTTATTTGTATCAATAATATTGAATTAAATTATTTTTTTTAAATTGAATTTTGCACGAGTAAAGTCATTTAATTAAACCTGATATTTACAAAACACGGCGCAACAGTTAAAACGTATATTTTATAGTTATGGCATAACAAGAGTAATCGCAACCTGAGCGTGAAACACGCACCATTTTACACTTTAATCTTTAGCCACTTACTCAATACGGAAAGGTATTCTGATGTTTATGATAAATCTTCATTTTAATCAGTTTTGAAATAATATTGACTTTTGATATTACTGCACGCTTTTTCGTTTGTATGTAGGTATCCCGTAATAAGGGTCTTATTTTCAATGAAAAATGTCTCCTTTAGACCTGCGATCACCGCTTAAAAATGGTGTTGAATCATCCAAATCATATAAGCCTATCTTATATAAACATTTAAATTTATCAGATAAGCAATATTTTGTTTCGTTTTTTACAATAAAATGGCTGTGAGTTCAAAACATTAAATATTTTTATATAGGTACTTTAGGTGAGTTTGAATGAATAAATTCATGAAGGTCGAAAGCGGCATTAATTAAGGCAATTTAAGGGATAGATTGCTGGAATAGTTTTGTAGATTTTTTAAGAGATCTAAACTAAGATATTAAATAACGTTCCTGTAGAATTAATGCCTGTATAGGTAATATTCCCCTTGATCACAAATTAATACTTATATTATAAATAGATTGAGTTTAAGTAGATAATAAGAATTTTAAGATATCCATTTCAGCCACAAAATACTTAATGTGTAATAACTCTACTCATATATAGAAAGTGACCAAAGCTTAACGCAAGGTCATGGCTGTTGTGGCAGCTTTCACCGATGCCTTCTGCAACATTTCATACGTCGTATAGGATGCCGTCATACAACGAACCTTGCCCTTTAGAAAGTCTTTTTGCTATGTTGTTCGTTAGTTACAAAGCAATCATTTACGAATAAGCTTAAATTGGTCGGCAGTCGGCATTATATCTCAGAGTCGCAAAGGAACGTAGTCTACTAATTAAATCACAGATTTCTACAAATAGACGTAAGATGTAAGAAAATATGTACAAGCTCTAGCAAAATTTATTTGTTTATTTGAGAAATCGTTATAAGTAACCTTTGTCATTCGGAAACAATGTAAGTAACTTTCTGTAAGTGAAAACACTACTATATTAATTATTATTATTAATTTATTTGTTGAGAAAGTTATATTATTGAATAATGAACTGATACATACAATATTTACTATGTAATACTATGTCAGAAGGAGATACGGCCATCAGCATATAAATACAAATTTCATTATTTTTTATTTAACCCTATGAATTTAATTTTATGTTGAAATTTAATGAGGAAATTTGAAATTCATGCATAGGTTGATATGCACCTATTTACATAGTTTGGTTGACTAAAACTTCCCATTTACTCTCTCGGTTTAAATATATCGGTGCATTTCAATATAAATTGACAACAATGAAAGATAATTTTTCATTCTGAGTATATTGCGGAATACTTCGTCAAACTTTGAGAACAAAATTAAACAAAAGCAAAATTAAGGAAAGGTAGATAATAACAACAAAATACCTGATTTGATTTGAAAAAGTGTAAATTCAAAACTTTACGATATCATAACTTGTTTAAAAATAAATAGAGTTAAGGCTTGAATAATACCATGAGTAAGTAGCGTGTCGTTTTAATTATGGTCGTTTTCATATAAATTATAGTTAACCTATTGACGTAACGTACAAAAATATATGTTAATGGGTAACACATCCTTTAGTCATTGACTTTCTCGTGTGTTACGAAATGAAGCAGGATGATGGGTCCGTCAAAGTAGTAGGTAGGATTGACCTAGTATCGGTGTGGCTTCACAAGCTGTTGACAATTTGATATTATGCAATAATGAGAGATGGCTCAAATGTGCAACCTTGGAAGAAGTACTGGCTTTTTGTTACACGTCTTAAGATCATCGTTAAATGCCATACTGTTAAAGTGGGAGAGTAAAAGCAATTTGATAGAACGCCGTAATTTGGCAATTATTACAAATAAGATAGTACCTTATTTGTATGTTACTAATGATACTAACAGATTGATAGCGCATATATGGTAAAGATAAAATTGATGAAATAAATATATAAAAATTGGATTATTGAACACAAATCTTTTGGGAATGTGTAATTACAATTTAATTTCACGCCGAAGTAAAAGTTTATCATCTTCATAAGCCTACTGAGGTAAGCACATACCTCCTCTCATGACAATATCGCAGGGAGATAAGGCCATAACTCATTACGCGGGCCCAATGCGGATTGGAAGGTGTTAACGACTGCAAACGCAGCGGAGACCAAAGGCTTAACAAGTCTTCCGATTGTTGGAGATACTGAAGCTGTTTCATCTTATATTTTATTTTTACTATGTTATTGCTGACGGTGGTAGATAACCGCCACAACGCCACTGGGTTTTGGTGCGGTAAAATCGAACCTCAAGTTAAGAGTAATTAGCCACCGCAGTGGTTTTCTAGACGAAAGGCATCTTTACTGTCCCTCAGGGATTCTGAATAGGTATCCAAACCGAAATAGATTAATTACGGCTCTCTAGCCGGAAAGTTCCTAAACCTCCGCGATCTCCTCATTTGTAATTTATATAGTTTTATATTGAGGGTCGGTTGGTGTAAAGATATTTTATATACGCCAAAAGGTCCTTAAGACGGATTTTGTTCGGCGACATTAAGCAAATGCATTTGTGCAGAGTCATGTCATCCGTTATTAAGTATTCAATAGTAGCTCTGTTTTATTTGGAAATAAGTAATTGGTGTTAGTTACTCGAAGTTTATTATTATTGCGGTATACCTATAAAGTCAAAGATCACCAAGCCACTTATGCTGTAAAGTACTACTATCTCAAAATTCTAGATGCTTATCGAAACATTTTATGGTTCAGTTATTATTTTGATGTTTTTATTTAATTTTTTGCATTCACAATGCAATATTTCTATAAGATATAAAATACGTGTGTAAAAAACAACCACGCCTCCGAGCCCTCAGATCCCATCTGAGGGCTCGGAGGCGTGGTTGTTTTTTACACACGTATTTTATATCTTATTATTTTGATGTTGTTAGTTGCGTTACCTACTTGTTTATGTTAGGTAATAAATTATTATGGTTCTTGATAATGTCAAAGGACGCTTGTTATGGGACGGATTGTGCAAAGTTATGCACGAGAAGAAATTGTTATGCTGATTTTGTACGCAGGATAAGACATTTGAATTTAATTGTTAATATACCTACCGATTGCGGATAAGCAAATTTCATAAAAGATCGTAATAGAATGGGTGAGTAATAATGTATTATCTAGAGTTACTTATTGCTTCAGAAGAAATGTTTAGTCATTTAGCCATTTTCCTATGTTTAGCAAGTATGTAATACTTGATAATAATAAGATATTTGATGGCGTCGACGTAAATCTCTCTTCCACTCATAATAAAAAACGGGCTAAAGTTAAACCCGGTCTAAAACTGATACTGTCTCATTTATTTGCAAAAATGAAGACAGATTGTAAACCACATTTAGTTCATAATTTATATCAAGAGGATCATGTATGGCGTTGTTTCAGCTATTTATATATTTCACCAAATAACATACAATACAAATTCATTTATGGCTTACTCCTAATTTTTTTGTACAACAGCACGTTACCTCATACAAAACTGTTTAATTTTTGTATTCGATTTTCAATTTCAAATTTCAAGAGTTCAAGTTCAAATTCATACTTGGATACGTAAAAAGATAGGCGACAGGATTTGTTTGTCAGTCAAGTTAAAATTGTCTCATACCACTACATCGATGCTGACCGTTTTAACTTTGCCCCGTCAAATTGTTTAGAATTTAAAGTACTTCTTAAGGAAGTTAGACCTTAGACTTGACATTTATCTAATTGGAACTACTACACTTACTACACTTATTTGGAAAACACAAATCTGTCTCTAAACTATTTTTTTTTCGTATATTAAATAACCATACTCAAAACAAAGTCGTTCAAAGCTTAATATTAAAGCGTAATCACACCATAAACAGTAAGTGAAATTTGGTTATCATTATTGAATATCGTTATTATTACAAGCCCATTAATAACCCTAGTGCTTATCAAACTCTCCTTATGGGTGGAATTACCATACGAAGAATGGGTCATAACCTTTCACGGAAGCACAATACGAATTGGGGGTACAATTGACTAGTAACGAAACCAGAGCACGGAGAAGCTCGAAATAATTTATGTTTCATCATCCATCTGATGACCGAACTTCAAGAAAGGAGGAGGGTCAATAAGGCGGGCTTTCGGCCCCTTTCATTTTGAACTAAAAATTAAAAAAATAATTCTATCTACTATATGAACTAACAAATCGATTCCACCCCAAATGGAACCACCCCCAACCCCTCTCCCCCTTCCGACCTCCCCAAGAAGCAGAATATATGACTAAATACATTTTTTTTTTGCGGAGCTACTTAGAGTACAGAGTTTTGAAAGTTTATATTATTTTTGATCTAAAATATATTTTTTTATGTATTAAGTCATATATGATTATTCTGCTTCTTAGGGGGCTGGGAGGGGGGAGGGGGATTGGGGGTGGTTCCGTTTGGGGTGGTCCATATAGTAGTTTTATGGTCCATATAGTAGATAATTTTTTTAAATTTTTTAGGTCAAAAATGAAAGGGGCCGAAAACCCTTTCCTTATTGACCTTATTGACCCTCCTCTTTTCTTACGAACGAAATCTTAATATCCGCCATTCAGAAGGAGAAAAATTAGAGAGGCGAAATAGCATTGATCATATCTGACAAAGATATGGTACGAAACGAAATGTTTTAAATCAATTTTATACCCATGACGACCGCTGCATAATCGTGGAACGCTAAATGATGAGAAAACTAAACACAGTGTAATGGTCAATTGTGATTTCGCAACTTGATTAACATTCTGCTTACCATTATTTCGGCATCCATTGCTCGCGTTCGGTAAAAAGTAGGGAATGTTTATCATAACCGAGTTAATCATCACCACGAAATTGCGTATGCGTTGCGTAAATGAGAGTATTGCCAGCCGGTCCTGCGCCGCTCCATTTCAGCTGTTCTTGTACCACTATATTGCTTACAATTGACAACATTACATTTTTTTCTTGTAATATTGTCTTTCAATGCTTGAATAACAAAGAATATAGTAATTACGTAGCCATATCTACTTTATTGGTTGTTTGATACTTGTAAAAGTATTACATTCGATGTTGTATGTAGTAAGTTGTACCTACAACATGAAGAGAATTATTTGTCTGCTGTCAATGTAATGTTGAAAATATTTCATTTTCTTTCGCTGCTTAAGCTTTTAAAATACAAAAAATGTGTGTACGGGCTATATGTAATGCATGGTATTTGGATAGTTGTTTGCCCTTATTTAACAAACTCTACATACTCCCATTGCCATGTATGAATATTAAATCAGCGTGTTGTTTTGTCAAGGACCATCCAGAACATTTCAAACTTTATGCTAATGTTTCTAGGCGACATGTTAGAGCTAACTATGCTAATCCATTATATCAACCACGGTGTCATAAAGTTATTTATATAAGAAATATTCTAAACATGTGCTTACAATTTATAACAAGCTTTCCCATTGTTTTGAAATGTTAAACGGGAGTTTGTTTAAAAGAATCTTTAAGAAATGGCTGAATGAGAAATGTTTTATGGTGTAAAAGAATACTTGAATTTTGAAAAAGGCGCGCATTCAACAGGAGCGGACCTAACACATCTGTTAAAGCTCGTGGTCGACTGCATGTAGAGACTTTTCTCTAAGTCTTCTTAACGCTCGCTGACGCGGTTAACGGGCGTTCATGTGATTGCTTGTAAGTAAATATTCACCAGGATGTCTAGACGCGCGATTTGAAAACGTTCGTTAGTTTTGCCATATGCTGTAGACTAATTAAGCTTACCTGACGTTGCTTTGAGAAGCGGTTATATAATCGTTAGACCAAAATATATAATGCTAGAAAAATTACGTATGCGGAAAAATATAAAAAATGTACCGAAAATGAGTGTTTGTACTTTTTAATGTCACGAATTATCGTTAGCTCGCCACTCATTATAAATATTATCATAAAATATTCTTTGTAAAATTTTCATCGATAAAGAACTTTTGTACAAAGGGCAATATTGTACAATTTATAAACCACGCGGTGACCTTTGTAGCTTACTGCCCTGGGCATTGCGGAATAGTCGGCTGCATTAGTAGTCAGAGCAAGCGAATATAGGGTTTTCCGAAACACGGACTATGTTATGACCAAAAGGGAGGTGATCATAAAAAAAAATTTAGATGACCCATTCATTGTTGATTAAAATCAATTGATGATTGAACACGCTAAGTTTAAATTAATACTGATAAAGTTTATTGGCTGCAAACTTATATCAAAGTATAAAATACCTTATTACTTGATTAAAATAAAACTTGTTAGCTCGTTCTACCAGGATCTCCTGGTGACTTTAAAATAAAAATGAATGAATTGTTTTATAGATATACAGTGTTTGGTAATACCTGCATAATCTCGAGTATTGATAGGGTACCATGCATACAACACCGGAAAATTATTTAAAAGCCTGTAAACCAATACATGGCTAAAAATTAAGAATTCCCATTCGTATAATTAACGTGACAACCCTAGACATAGATGGCCTATTGTTTTGGTAATCCATTAGGTCAATCACAATACAACATATCCGTCTATGGTTGCCACTTCGCAATTTTTCATAATAAGAAACATTTAATTTTTAAGACGAGTTATGGTTTCCTAGGCTTTATAATAATTTTACCAAACAGCCTGTAGTTATGAATTAAAGGCTCCCCGGGAATGAAATGTTTCATTTTTTATTTATGAATTATGTTCTGAAAGTGGAAAAATATAATGTTAAATAGGGCAAGAAAATTAAAAACTGCTGTCATTGGTTTTAAAAAGATGGGTCTAGGTTCTTCTATCAAAACTGAATTCTTTATACTTGGTGTGCTTAGTTGCAAGTTTTGTCAAAAAATCTTACCTACAAGGTATCAACTACGTCTTTTGCTAAAGGAATGAAAAATTCTCGCCAAATATATGCAGCCCTAAGAATAACCGTATTGACATTTAGACAATCGATAACACATCGGCGATCGGTTGCGAGATGAGGCGGCGGCCGCTGAACTTTCACCATTTGTTAGTTTTGCCGACAAAGATGTCACGTTGCGTCATGTTTATGTCACTAACAAGGTGTGTGGGTACCTTTATATAATATTGTTTGTTTTCTACAACTTTTTTCAACTTAATCTGTTTAACACACATTGCCACAATCTAAGTTTCATAGCTTATCGATGTGCGTTTCGGTTGTGCGCGCGATTCAAAATTAGTGGACTGTATTACGGTATAAGAAAATTAATGTCGACAACAAATAAGAGAGAAAGATGAAGGGGGCACAGCAAATTTGAATTTAATACTGGCGTAACTATGTTTATTTATAGGAATGTGTAATAATGACATAATGAACGAAATTTCTGAGACAATGATAATTTACTTGTAGATTCGATCTTCAATAACACCATATCTACTTATTTCCTAGTTAAAAAGTTCGTAGCTTTAGCTTTCCTTAAGGAAAAAAAAAATACATTTCCTTAATGATGTTTTACAATTATATTCTTTAGTATACAAATATTTTTAGTAATTTACCTATTTATACGAATAGAAGGTTGTACATAGTTGTGATTGCCAGATTAGGGGATTATTTTAATTACTATTATAAAAGAAAGATAACATAATAAAGATAAGGTAAATTGTACAGTTGATACTGTACCTTGAGCTACTAACATATTTGTAAACGGAAATTTCTCATGTCCTACATGTTTGTAAACGGGAAACAAGCTTTAACGACAAACAATTATGTTGAATAAGACGAAATGATTTTACAATCAACATAAACCAATAATATAATTCCTTGTGTTTTAGTTATTAATTAACCCATCTTTCAAATGAAATACACCTACATAACGTCTTAACAGTTGAATTTCATAACTCTGATCAAATTATATAAAAGGTTTAACCTAATTTCATTAACCTAAAAGCGGTTTTAATATAACTCCACTGATTAATGTGATCCATTATTAGAGGGATTGCATTACAATAACGTAAATTGGGAGAAAGTTAAGAAGAGACAATGGGACCGGATCACGGGCCGCAGGATTGTCTTCTTAGTAAGCAATAGGCGTCGTTCATTACCGAAATTGTTCCGTAAACCAGCAACGAATATCGGGGCTTTCCAATTATAACTAAATTAGCAATATTCGACTGTACTAAACTCTATCTTGATTAATCAGAAATGGATGGAACAACTAATAAGCATTTTTTCCAAGGTCTGGTCATCTACAGGAAAGGAAATGAACAGTTGATAATGATTTGCTAAATATATTAATTACTAGAACACGATTTTCTAGTAGTTAGCTTTCGCTCCAAATAATTGGCTTGCTTTGGCCATTAATTGGACTCTAAGTTTTCCAATTATTCGTTTACTTTGCAGTAGAAATAAAAAATGGCCAAAGTAATCATTTAAAACATTATAATATTATACCTACATACTTGATATTTCACATTAATATAGAAATTAATACGATAAAACCCTAGTAAATTTCTTTACATAATTTGCTTGTATGAAAACTCACGTAAAGTGTATATAATACGTTTGTGAATCTTGTAACCAGTTGTTATAGTAAACATTTGTCTTGGCAAATTATCGTTAAGTTAATAGCCCGTGTCCATTAATACCTGGAGCTAAGTGATACTTTGAAAATATACCTGTAAATTGATATTTCTTGTTGATCAACTTAAAATACATAAGGTATAACTGCCTATTTACATGACTTATAATAAAAAAAGAATTAAAATACGAAATATTCAAGCCTTTGCTTACTCTCTTTTTTACCAGTCGAAAGTTGATAAAATTGATGAAAAGGAAATACAAAATACACGGTTTATTTCACAAGTTCAATCGTTTTCTTTTATTATTTTTATGTCCTTGATCCGTTTTATAACAAATTTCCAAGATATTCTTAATTATTTTGACAAATTCGAGTATGTATTCTTACTTCTACACAAAGGTTTAGTATTTTCAAATCGATTAGGTATAAGTCCAAAGAAAATGAGTAACAAGGTTAAAGAAAAGTATAATTTTAAGGTGATTTTTTATAACCTCTTACAAATATAAAATCCGCAAGACTCGTAAGTCGTAACGATTTGAAATCATATCTTTTTGTAACATACAGGTTACTTCTATAATATTTTAAGCGTATAACGTGGTATTTCTTTTAGGGGGTATTCGTTTGGGACAGATGATAAATTCATACTTACCTGGGGAAATCTCTGCCCGTATCATATTTTTTACAGCTACACGCAAAGGGATGAAAAGTCATGCCTTAGTTATGTATTATGACGGGATTTTATATGCCTTTTATTTTATTTATGGCTGTTTTATAATGTCAATATAACCTTATCGCGTAGACCTGTGTTAATATTAAAGTTAATGTTTATATTGAAAAAGGAAACTAACACATCTTTTTCACTTTTGCTAGACAGACTACAGATTTATACAAACCTTTTTGGAGAATGAGGATTACGAGATGTAATTTTGTCATTTTGTGCGACAGATAATAGTTTGAACTCTGTGATTGTATTATTCTCAACGTAGAATGACGTCATAATGAGCTTTTTTTGAAGACATTTACTTGACGTCAACCTTCGTTCAGTAAAGAGGGGTTATGTTATTATGGTTCAGTTTAGGGTGAAAACATGTAAGGGTCAGTATGTAAATTCTGCTCTGCACTGCAGATTAACACAGATGATAAAATTTTGCGTCACGATGAATTTGATAGATAAATTTTTAATGTTTTAAGAGTTGAAATAAACTCACGTCAATATTAATAAAATCATTTTAAACAAAATTAAAAAAACCACTGAGTGTTTATTAATATTATATCATGGGAAGACTAAAGTAACGGGTATCGCAAGTGTGATACTAGCTTCCAACATTTTATTCGGGTACGCCCCTTACTAAACGCACTTATTCAATATTTTAATTTAATAATTAAAATATTGAATAAAATGTTGGAAAAATGTATTTTTTTTATAGAGAATAATTTCTCTATAAAAATACATTTTTGTTAAATTTTTTTCGGAAGTTGAAAGGCCTTTATGGGAAGAACTAGTTAATTCGGTTAAAAGTGGTTTTATTAAAATGCATGAGAAGAATGGAAGAACGAAATATATTTTATGAATTCCAATAAATTAAATAATGAAAAAATAAATATTCAACAACAAAAATTCTGTTCTTTTCGTGGCCGAAGCTTTTTGCGACAACGTCTCTCACCCAGTGTAACTTATTTTAATCAAAATTCACCAATTTCATATGTCTCTAAAATTTATTTTTAACTGCATACTTACGTCGTATTGCAGTCATATTTTATTTGTATATTTTTTATTTGATTTTTTTTTTTGGAATATTGAGTATGTTAGAATAATTAGTTTTAAAACAAAATAATAAGATAGGTAAAAATGAAGTATCAAATTAAAAAATAAACATTGTTCTGTAAGAGGCCATAAAATTGTTTTGATTTATTTTGAAAAGTAAGAATTTATTTGCACAATCACAAACAATTTAACAAAAGAATGATAATAATTACTTCGATCCAAACCTAGGCAGTACTTAACACGATGACTTAACGTAATAACGAAGGTAAATCTCCGAAAACGACTTAAAAAAACATTGAAAAGATTTTTTTTTATATAATATATATCATCTGCCAAAATTACACAGGGATGGCAACACAATTAAATCAATGTGACAACACTTGATTACAATTGAATGAAATATAGGTAATTTATACATTGCGTGGTGCGATGGTAGCTTAACCACTCAAGACGCAGGTTGCAATTTTGTCATGACTAGTTATAGACATCAATAAGTTCTCGGTTTCTTAAATGTACCTTATTAATTGTTACGAAAACTGGCTTTGACGTGGATGGAAAACTTGTTTGGGAAGCCCCGACTCACACTTGGCACATTTTTTGCAGCACCACTGTGTGGACGTGAAATATGGGAATAGCCGGGGCCCTGAACAGAAATTACTTGTACGATATTCATCTTACTCTAGTCCCGTGATGTTTTAGATCAGAATATTCCTTATTGTCTCACTGAAATCTAAGGCGTTTTGTTGTTTACGATAAAAAAATACAGTATCACGATTCATATACCATGAAGGTTTTTACATTTTTATTCATACAGGACAGTAGATGTAGTCTAAATCCGAAATGAATGACACAGGTCAGAAGCCAGTTAATCATAGTGGTTAGAGTTTTCGGTCTATGATTTTTATCTCATACTCGTTCGTGATTCTGAAGGTGTATTTTAGTGTCGGTTGTATCTGCAGTCATTAGCAACCCCCAATCCTCACTGGGATTAACGAATACTCATGATGAAACGATTTTTTTTATATTTATATACGTTACGACCTTGCTTCCATAGTAGAGAAGTCCCCACCAAATTTTATAACTGGGGTTTGTACCGTTAAGTCCAATAAGCCCAAAAAACGCACAAAACAAATTATAAAGTCTATTTTA
This sequence comes from Calamotropha paludella, assembly GCA_927399485.1. Taxonomy (NCBI): domain Eukaryota; kingdom Metazoa; phylum Arthropoda; class Insecta; order Lepidoptera; family Crambidae; genus Calamotropha; species Calamotropha paludella. Next base: position 20,881,527 of record OV656805.1, on the reverse strand, counting down.
CAGAGGAGAATAATAGCAGTTTGTTGTGTTTGTTATTTTAGTAGGTATGTGAATTATAAAATTCTTATTTCTACAGAAAGAATTACCTCTTAATTTTATATAATACTGTATTAAAACTTTTCAGTTTTGTATAATATGTACACAAATCGTTTGTGCATAAAATATGACGATCTTTACACTTTGCAAAATCATAGGAGTTTTTTATTTAAGAAAGAAAACTTAACTGATGGTTTAAATATCAGCCAGTACGGTAGCTTCGTACATTAAATAAAAATTCTAGCAAAGAGATTATCTTTACCAGATAAGCCAAACAAAAACGAATGTCATTAAATAAACCTCATACCTTGCGTACATTTAACGTTTTTCAAAAAAGTATACTGTTTACTAGTGGACGCGACACTGTCAAAGGATCCCCTATATGATTATAATAAATGAATGTTTCATGAGGGCTGTGTCCGACGCAGTAATCCCTTTGAATCGTTTTTTATGTATTCACAAATAGCCATACCTCTTTTGAACGCCGGCCGCGGTGAATCGACGACTGTTTGAAAACTCCTTTGGACATGATATCCCTCTCGACAATAACTACGTAGGAACGCTAACGGATGTCTTAAAGTTTTTTCGAATCTACGTAATATACGAACTCGAGTTAATAATTTTTAGTTTCAACACAAATCTAGCAGGAATATTGCAAATAAATATTTGGAGGTGAACACGTAATTGTTTGTTTACCGAGGAGCTTTTCCTTTTATGTTCAAAGTTATATGAAGCAATTACGTTAACGTGTTGGCAGCTGCTTATAGCTACAATCCTGATATAAAGAGGGATCAGCGGCTTAATTGTCTCTACTAGCTTTAGATTGTATGGGATTACTGTGAACACAACTAAGCTTTAAGTTCCTACTATGAACCAAATAAGACCCAAAATGAGATAAATAATTATTATTATTATTATAAACTCGAAGCTAAAAGCGGCAGGAAGTTATCGAGTACTCGAAGTAAAGGGGTAAAAAATTTCGTGAGACCTAACAGATGTGAAAGGTTACCAAGCATCAGGTACTGGACAAGACAGAGAAAATAGAGGACGATTTTTTTTAAATAAATAGATTTATTCGACTATTTTTGGTTAAACGGCTACGATCCAGCTTTTTGCACCAGCGTCTGTTGGTGCAAAAAGCGAGAAAAGAGGTTCGATTTCTTGTATATTGATCAGAAGCATTTGCTCCCAAGTCATGTTTGTTTATATATTTCATTATCTGTTTTTTAGTGTCAAAAAAAGTTTTGTTTGCCCAATAAAATGTTTTTATTGGTGAAACTAAAGCTCGTTCAATACGAACCAGATAAGACTACATACGCAATTGGATCTGGTTCTAGCAGGTAGCGCTATAATCAGGCAGGATAATATGTGTTGTCTCTTAGTCTTTATATATAATTCTGTACGTGTATATGTTGCTGAATTCCTCCAAAACGGCTGGACTGATTTTGATGAAATTTTCGTGTGTTTTTAAGTGGATCCTTTGATGATTTAGATTCGGAATTGGACCCGGTAAGCTGGGATGGAAATCGTAGTTAAGTGCAATAATTCAGAAAATACTACTTCCCTATTTTTGGGGTAAAAATATGTATGGCGGTTTCCTTCAGTATAATTAGTCGCTTTAACGACATTCTTTAGTGTGAAGAGTTGGTGTGGTGTACTTCGCCGAACACTAAACGAATAATGAGGTGAAGGTGACTATTAATATTTTTTTGCAAGTATTTCTAGTTGTTAAGTAAGCCTTCAGAGTTCAATGCGTATTTTCGACCCGGTGACACACTTAGTAGTTTTAACATAACGTGAAATAAAATAAGGCAATAACAAATAGATAGACAATACTCAAATTATATCAGAAATTAATTGAGATAAATTGAGCAATTAGGAACATGCCCGCTGTAAATATATTAGGTGGTAGTCACTACATTACTTGTCCTATGAATGCTGCTTTTAAAAAGGACACGCAACGTTGGGATAAAAATGAAAATATTAATATAAACGCGTTTTTGATATCCCTGTTTCATTTCAGTTTGTGAATTTTAATAACAAGCTTTATTTACATTTAGGTTCCATAAATCATTGTATAAAATTGAGTAACGTAATTAAATTAAGGAGGACGCAATTAATAATTCGCTCCTTTGCGTACTTTTATATCCAGAAAACTGCCCTCATTCTTTGGTTATTTGATACTTTATTTAAGCTGCCTCGAAAAATATCTTTGGTCAGTTTGAAAAGATTTAAGACGTTAATGGGAAGGTCTATCGCATAATATTTTTAACTTAATAGAATCTTATTACCAAATACCAAATTTAGCATTATATGCAATATTAATTTGAAATAAAATAAGGCAATAACAATCAAATAATGGGGAATATGCATGATTTTTTTTTTATTTTTTATATGTTTCTACTAGTTATTACATTACCAAACATACAAATATCACGTCCAAAATATAAACTATTATGCAAAAAATTAAATATTAAAATCGCGATCAATTTTAACGCGGCCATTTTGGCGCGCTTGTTCGTGACGTCACCATTACACGAGTTCGATGTCAACAGCAAAGTGTTTGGTTTACAAAATTACCAAAAAATAAATAAAGTGAAGAGACAATGTATCGTGTTTGAGCTGTTTATACTGTTGTGAAGATCATTTCAATGTAAGTAAGGATATTAAAAAAGTAAAATACATATACAAATCATTCTTACATTTACCTACCTACTTGTTTTGTTTACAAACCTCTACAAAAACATAACCTAGTTTACAAGTAAGATTATCAGACTGCGCTTTTACGAAACCGGTTTTAGTCATTCTCTAAGTCCTTCTTCACAATTAATTAATACTTTTAACACATAAAACTATTAACTTAAGATAAAAAACAGCGACACAATACAATAACAATTATTCCTCAAAAAAGAAACCATACAAATAGCTTGTTGACAGCAGACGTCTCGTGTAAAACTGACGTCACGTTTTGTTCCACCAATAGTGTTGCGTTTCGAAAATTTGTGCGGTAATTTCAAAACAACCACTTTTTGATGATTAAATTTCATTATTAAATTAAAATAAATTCTAAAAATAATTGTATAGTGTGTTTTCAGTAGCAATAAATGTTACAAAAAAAAATATTTTGTCCATATTTAAGTCACGTGCATATTCCCCATGAACGCTGCTTTTAAAAAGGACACGCAACGTTGGGATAAAAATGAAAATATTAATATAAACGCGCTTTGAATATCCCTGTTTCATTTCAGTTTGTAAATTTTAATTACAAGCTTTATTTACATTTAGGTTCCATAAATCATTGTATGAAATTGAGTAACAATTAAATTTAGGAGGACGCAATTAATATTTCGCTCCTTTGCGTACTTTTATATTCAGAAAACTGCCCTCATTCTTTGGTGATTTGATACTTTATTTAAGCTGCCTCGAAAAATGTCTTTGGCCAGTTTGAAAAGATTTAAGACGTTAATGAGGTCTATCGCATAATATTTTGAATTAAATAGAATCTTATTACCAAATGCCAAATTTAGCATTATATGCAATATTAATTTGAAATAATGTTATTGTTAGCTAAAAGACGAGTATAAAATACAGGATGAGTTTATAATAAATTGTATTTTCGATTTAAATTTCTAAGAAAAATCGAGCAACCTAATACTTTCTTTGTTTATTTATGTATTTAAGGCACAGTATATAGATTGATTTATATTACATTTGCAATATTAGTAATAATTTTATAAGCAAGTTACAGCTATCCTACTTTTACATTAATGCTCGGTACAAGGTCGATTCAGTCGTAAAGCATAAAGCTTCGCTAGCACCATATATTGGAGCGTAGCGTAATACAAAAAAAAATAAAAACAATAATGTTTAGTAAATTTTAAAATTCCATAACAATGAAAACTTTCAAAAAGTGCGCGGTTTTTGTTTAAATGGGAAATCCCATAGAGCTAACGTTTTTGGTCCTAACTTTTCTTATTTTTGCGAATTTCAACATTTAGTCCGTCACGATCTAGTCCTAAACCTGTGGATTCGATTCCACACAAAGTTATTAAAATCGGTTAAAAACTCGGGAAGTTTGGCGTGACAGACATTGTGTCATTGAAGCTGATCCATATCGGAGCTCCGTTCCAATAAACAAATACCATTTATCATTAAGTTCCCTTTTAAACAATTTTCTATTTCGTACATACTCAAATTCAAGGGATAATATATGTAAATGCTTTTGTCTTATTTTGAAAAAAAAAGACAAAGAATATAAAGGGATAATAAATAAATAATAAATAAATATTTCTAACATTCACACCAATTAGCCTAACCCAAAGTAAGCTCTGTAAGGCTTGTGTTATGGATACTAGGGTAACGGATAGAGATACATATATGATACATAGATATGTAATACTCATAGAAATATATATAAACATCCATGACTCAGGTACAAATGCTCGAATTCATCATAAAAACATCTGCCCCTTCCGGGATTCGAACCCAGGACCATCGGTGCGAAAGGCAGGATCGCTACCGTTGCACCAAACGGTCTTCAAAATTATCATTATCTCTTTAGGAAATTTTTACCACACAAGCTATTTCTAGCATTAGTGATTATTTAATTGCATTCCGGCAGCTATATGCCGCGATCTAATACGTTACGCTGGACATATAAAAAGGCCGGTAGCGCCTATAGATTTGCCTAAAGACGCCTTTCACGTGGCGATTTCCCAAGAAGCGACGCATCATAGATGCAGTCCTGCTTTGCTTATAGTTTGCTGTGTCCATAATTTTGCGGAAAAGTTTTCTGAAGAGCAACGTTAGATGGCGGTGTCTGTGTGATTCTCGTAATTCACTCATACAGCATCGCTTCCGCAAAGCACCTGTACCGTTCTGCCTTAAATCCACATGACTTCATGCGGTGACAGCTAAAAGACGGCCTACTGACCGCATGTAGCCCGCCAAGATAGACACTCCTTAATCACACGCATACGGTTGTGCTTCAAGCGAGCAGTCCCCGTAGAGCAGTAAGCAAGACGTTTATCATCCATAGCATGTTGGCTATATTACGCTATCACCGTAAAATTTATCATGAGGATTTATCATTTATAAGGATTTATATAATGGTATTGTTACGTTGTGGGGTTGCTGTGCGGTATAAATTAGCTGAGACTTTAATGGTGTGAAAAAGCAAAATCGTAATGAAAAAATAAATATTATTAAGCATTCGTTTTCCTCACTCTTTATCCTTAAGGAAAGGCAATAATCAATAAAATGAAAGCTCTCAAAAACAACAGACTCTTAATAATTGCCAACTTAAGTCTTGTAAAAAATTGCAATTATATACTTCAATATCAGTTTCAGAAATATAAGGTTCGCATCTTGACAATGTTGATTTGAAATAGGTAATCGTATCAGAAGTGTTTCGGGCACGTTATAAGTAGCTGCTAATTTGCTAAGAGTTAAGATTCTCTTGTTCAGCAATTTGATGAGTGAATTTTTCGCACCACCTAATGTTGAACTGAAAATTACTGGTCATGATGACAGAGCGGGAAATTGTGACGTCTATTACAACTTGAACTTTCATCAAACAGGAAAGTCATAAATATAGCTCTATAACTGTGCTATAGATATGCTAATCCACTTCGTCCACTTGACTCTACCATACGGCTTGGTATTTATTATGTTTGGCTTGGCTTTTTTATGTATGAAAAGGCCGACAAACACAACGACAAACCGTGGTAGGTTTGGAAGATCTCTATTGAAGTATGAATGGCAGGCAGAATACCAGCCATCTTAACGTTAGCAGAGTCGAGACCCATGAAGCTCGTTAAACCATTAATGTTTAGTGTTCCAAAACAATAATATCTATGTACCAAATACTATAAATGATAATAATAATATTTCTTACATTCACATTTAACCTAGCCCAAAGTAAGGCTTGTTTTATGGATACTAGGGTAATGGATAGATAAATAGATTATAGAAATACTAGGTGACCCGGCCACGCGTTGCTGTGCTATAAATTTAAATGAAACCTATCCTATATCTTTAGTCGGAACAAATTCAGAAAATAGAAAAAGAATCATTGAGATCGTTTGAATAGTTTCAGAGTTCATCGCGTTCAAACACTGTGACAGGAAATTTATATATATATATATATATATATATATATATATATATATATATATTAGATTTATAAATACCCATGACTCAGGTACCAATGCTCGTATTCATCACACAAACATTAGCCCCTTCCGGGACTCGAACCCAGGACCATCGGTGCGAAAGGCAGGATCGCTACCGTTCCCAAACGGCCGTTTGTGTAAATATAATATTAATATTATTATCAATGATCTCTAGTAATGGGTAGTACAGCGTTTTGTCAAGAGCTTTTTTAATGTTTAGTGTTAAGTCTATCAAGTATGAAAGAAAATCGCAGTCAAGTCAATGGATCAAGTGGTTAATATAATTTTTGAACATTACTTCTAAGAAGAATTCAAAGTTTATAAGTAACTGCGCCCGTAATAACTTTATATATACTATTGCTAGAATAGTACTATAGCTCTTGATATGCTCACAGCTATAAAGCTTTTATGTTTTTGAAGGGTTGCTTTTTTCATGGCTAACATACTTTTTGACCTCATTGATTTTAAATAAATATTATTAATAAAGTTATCAAAATCAAGAATAAATAACAATAATAATATTTCTTGCAATCAAACCAATTAGTCTAGCCCAAAGTAAGCACTGTAAGCCTTGTGTTATGGATACTAGGGTACCGAATAGACATACATATATGATAAATAGATATGTTATATTTATAGAAGCATAAATAAATACCCATGACTCAAGTACAAATGCTCGTATTCATCACACAAAAATTTGCCCCTTCCGGGTCTCGACCCAGGACCATCGGTGCGAAAGGCAGGATCTCTACCGTTGCACCAAACGGTCGTCCAAAATATACAATATATATTACTTTTAAAGTGTCTCTTACTTGCTGGGATATTGCAAAGTAATTCGTTAATTGTCAGTAGAATTTTTAAAGTGAAATAATTATTTGGCACTTTTATCTACAGATACTTTTACAGATTGGTTTAGATATAATTTCTAGACTGAACAAATTATGCAATATTTCATTTGTAATTGACTTTTATATACAACTTATGACTAAAAATTCATTTTATTCTTCGAAATGCCTACAACAAGTGGTCATTGTTTACAAGTTGTTAATTTACAGAGGCCCTTTGAAATCTCTTGTGAGTAATAAAGAAATTTCATGTTAAGACTTTAAGGCCTTATTATAATTTATTGCTGAAGGGAAGGTAATTTATGAATACAGACAATGGAACTTTACTTTGGGACACAAAGGCACCTAAAGTTAATTTATAAATTGAAAACGTAAAGTGGTTTCTGCTTTATATTATACTAGCTGACCCGGCAAACTTCGTACCGCCTAACAGTCAATGAATGACGTGATACAGATAAGCTGAAATGAATTTATGATTTTATGAAAGTAATACAATGAATACAAAATAAATATTAAGTTTAGTACTTTATTAAGATAATAACACAAAAAGAAATAAAAGAGTACAAAGGTTAATTATATGAATCGCGTATCAGCAAAATATGACTGAATTAAATTACGTGCATATTGTGCGGCATGGGATGCACTCGGTTTAAGTCTCTTCATTGAAGCGCCGTGTGATATTCGACATTTTTTGTTTTTTAATAGGCGCAAGAATAAAGCCGATGATTTGCCGACACGTGAACATGTCACGCCAACAGAAAAACATAGATTTTTTTAAGTTGAGACCCCATACAGTCAAGGATTAGCCTTGTGATTTGTTAATGGTCATGGCGAAGGCAAGAGGAATCGGGAACTGAATACGTATAAACTAAAAGGGCATATCCGTTGGGATCATTGGAATCCTCGGAATGAGAACTAACTGTACTTTAAATTTTCCTTAGATTATTATTTATCACCAAGCACGTTCCATTGCATAGTTTTGGTTGGTTTAGATTTCGAAGCATGATGACTACCGAGCATGCCTTCAGTTTTAAATTTTGCGGTGGTAAACCAGGCACATGCAGAGCAGCATACAAAATGCAGAGTACCAATGATTTGATTCTGAATTATAAAGTTTAAGTCATTCGCATTTTTATTCATAGCCGCCAAAATTGCTCGCTCTCTTAACCATTTGTTATTTTTGTGGTTATCAATGATATTCGGGAATACTCTGCTGATGAGCTCATCTTTCGATTCGTCGACCGGAAGACAGCCATTACAAATATTCAGCAATTGCTTGAAGATATCTTCAGCACATGGGTTGTTCAAAAATGCAACTCTAATGCTTGCTGCCAGTTGAAGTTTCTTCACTTAGCACCACAGATTTGATGATTTGAGGCAAACGTTTATTTCATCGGCGGCAGTCGATCTTGGAATGATTGGTAGTGTTTGGCGGAAATCGCCAGATAGTAAAATCATTGCACCATCAAACATTCTCGAGATGCAGATCTTTTAAAGTTCGTATTCGACGCTGTGAAATATACTCTTTGACCGTTCTCCAGATGCACCGCCAAATGTACAACAGTGGGATGACGTTCGTGAATAGGGAATTGTCATTATTTGACGTTCGTGAATAGTGATCGTCATCGTTTGGCATGCGTTCTAATGCAGTTTTGAACAGACTGATCAATGTCGAAGGATCAATGCATAATGTTCATAAAGCAGTTGCTGTAGATCTTGAAGAAATGCTCTTTTCATTGCTGTGTTGATCTTTTGATGCCGATCAAGTTGTCCATGAAATATATTTGTAAGAATTTATGTTGTGTATCTTCAAGAGGTTGTATTGATCCAATTCGATTGTGAATCTGGCCTTAAATCTGTTAGTCGAGAGCAAAGTCAGTATTACTGATTTAAAATCATATGTTTCTAATGATACTATTCCTTTTTTTATAAATAAAACGTTAAGTTTCGTTTTATACTGACTAATAATTCCGGATTACGTATTTAATAGAGTTCATTCACGTATGTGCAATTTGTAATAATATTTCAGCATCACAACTCGTCATGGTCGCTCATAACGTTCGCAGCCGACCGCAATGTTAACCAAAATTTCATGAATTCCTCAAATCGTAAAATCACTCCGACATTTAACAATCGACACTTCAAACAAATGTGCGTCCCACATAGCGGCGCAATAGATAAAATGGTCTATTTGAAAATTGAAGGCCACACGAATTATACTTTAGTCTCGTAATTTATATTTTTTTATAATCATCTTCAGAAGCCCGTTTCTTTTTTCTATTGTGCCTATGATATATGCATATGATAAGTGAATTTTAATTTATTGTTGGTTATGACATTTGAATGTGACTTGAAAAGAGTTTTATCAATAGATATTATTAAGGTTAAGTTTTCTTTCAATGTCAAACTTTTAATAATGTTGAAAGCGCTCACATATAGCTTGATTACATCTTAATTAACAATCAAACAATTATAAAAGCTTCATCTTCCTTTCACATAGGATTTTTATTTAAGAAATGTTATTGTAGCCAAGTTAATTTTAGCCAAATTTGAGCTCTGACAAAATAAGTAATGCATGACTTTTTGCAAAGTTAAATCCTGTTTAAAAAGTGAAATCCATGCTGTGCAACAAGGCAGAAGTAGATTATACTACTACTGCCATATTTTAAAATAAATATAATTTTATCCCTACCGATTACGATTACCGTAAACTAATATGGTCAGTGTTACGAATATATTAAAAGGTCAACACTGCGTCATTAGTAAAAAATCTTAGTTTGCAATTTTGTGATTATTTGGAAAATACCGCTTAGTTCGATACCTCCTCATAATTGCAATTTCATGGAAATTATTTTTTAAATTTTAACATTCACTGATGGTTTTTATGAAAGTTGAAAAAGTGAGAGATGTATGTCAGGTTCGTGGAAAGTGAAAATCTGTGATCTCTGCTTACCCCTGCGGGAAAATGGCGTGATTACATGTGAAAATAATTTAATAAAGGTTTTTTATTTATTTATTAAGACTAGCTAACCCGGTAACGCGTTGCTATGGTAACGCATATACAATGGAAAAAGAGCGGGAATAAGAGCGGACAGACAAACACACAAACAACAAATTTGTGTTCTTAGATTATAGACTAGCGGCCCGTCCCGGCTTCGCACGGGTGGACAAAATTCTTTTAATTTTTTCTATTATTAAATATTTTCCGTTAGCGCCATCTACCGTCCGGTAGACGAACTACTTGCGGTTAACGCGTATACAATGGAAGAAGAGCGGGGAAAAAGAGCGGACAGACAAACACAGAAACAACTGTGATCTTGCACACATGTGTGAACTGTACATGGATAGCAAATGCCAGTTTTTGTTGTAGTAATATTCTTTAGCAATATTTATTAATATTCATGCAGTGTTGAAACGCGTATATGATAATTTCTCATTAGCTAACTGTTAAATTGTTACGTTTCGAAATAACTACCTGCGCCATTCTTATAACTCTTTATTGCGGTTGGTTTATTTGATTAACCTGTTGTGGATCTGCTTAAGATAATTATTTATACAATCTTCACTGTTAACATTTTAATGTTATTTTTAGATTATGTTATATTAACATTACGCATAGGTAGACTTGAGTAACTCAGCTCTGAACCGGCTCAAATATTCAGATCAAATAGACTTGAACCGTTGATCTGCAGCTCAACGACAAAACCAACAGCTCACGGCTCACTAGGTTAGGTATATTTACCCACAGACACGTAAGAATTATTATCGGCAAATGAACCGCGAACGGCGAAATGGCTCCTCCTGCGCGCAAAGCAGATCTACAAACGTTTAGATTTAGGTACTGAGTGAGCTGATCTGTGAACCAGTTCGCAGGTCCAGCTCACATATGTGAACCGTGATCTGATCTGCGGCTCACAATTGTTTGTTGAGTTACCCATGTCGACGCGTAGGTAACGCAAAAGCGTAACAAGACAAATGTCTGGTACGTACGCGACGCGAGCGGACGGTTTTAATAAATACATTTAATTAAGCCTTGCGGCATGATTACCACTATGGACGATAATTGTTTGCATTAACGTACCATAAAAATTTAATCACGATGCAACAAAAAATTCAACAGTTCTTCGGCTATAAAAATACAACATATGAAAAAAAAACATCAGATCTAAAGATAGAAATGCGCTTAAGTAGATAAACTTTAAAATTATTTTTCAAATCATATTTTATGTAACTGTTTACTTTACTCTGTTGTAGCAAACTTCTCTGTTGTGATAAAGGGATAGATTAATTTAGACTTCTCTCTTATTTCATTAAGAGTTAAGTCTAATCTGTCAAGATTTGTATTAACTCTAAATTATGAGTTCCTATTAGTTCTCAGTACATGTATAGCTTTGAGCATGTCTTATTACAATTATTGTCTTAGGCAGAGTTACATGGACTTCTGTAAATTAATTAAGAATATAAATCTAAAAGATCTTGTTCCATTACTGATGAGGTGTAGCCATTGTAGTTTAATTTATCTATAGCAAATTGTTTTATAGTCTAGAAAACTTATTTTGTTCACAATTGACATAAAGATAAAACTGTTTGCATATTAACACTGGACATGAGTTATCACGATATTAAGAATGGCCGCGTGTGCGTAATTATTTTAAAGCTTCACGCAGAATGCAAAAAACAACATTTTTAATGTCATCAAAAATATCCTTGGAACGGTCTAGAGTCTTGAGCATTAAAAAATCGAATTTAAAAGAAGGGAATAAAGACTATATTTAGTAAAAAAATTACTTTTCTTAAAAGCTCATAACAACCTTTGTACATATACTAGACTGTGATTCCAAATTTTAATATAAACCTTATTTAAATATTTGTCTAGTTCAGACCTTTCACTATTTCTTAATCTAAGCTGCACAGTAATTAGAATAGCAATATAAGTTAAAAGTAAAAACCTAGTCTTTCTTCTAACTTGCATCATCCTACACTTGTTTGCGGACGATTTACAAATCCACACGCACCATTAGTCCACTCGAGGTCATTGAAAGTAGCACCTAATTACGACTTAGTTTCAAAATGTAGTGTGATCTAAATGACACTTAACACAATAAATGCCTATAAGAATTATGTAATTTAGATCTTTCTGAAGTTGACATACTATGTAAAATATGCATATGCGTTCAGTAGAAAAATATGGAAATAATAATGTTGGACAGAATTAATCATTGCAGTTGTAAGAACAATATATTTCCGCTGTCAATTCAGCTGAAAGGTTATTTTCGCCGAACTCAGGCGTCCGTGCTTCGAGACACAGTCCATTTTAGGAGATTTATTTGACTAAGTGGGCGTAATTACTTTCCTAGCGAATTTTAAGTTTTTCTTTGGATTGCCTTCAAGTCACACAGCTATTCACATTTACGTTTACATTAGCACTTTTCGCTGATCCTATATTTTTTCATTCTCAACTACTTTTGTACTGCTATGAGTTATCCGTTGCACTTGAGGGTCGCTTGCTAACGGCAACGGACACCGGTTAATATTTCACAACAATCTCTTATAAGTTTCAAATAAGACGTAAGGAGCACGAGACGTTTTGTAATATTGTGTAAAATATAGAACTCATTAACATAGCGTACTATTTATATACTTTTTTTTTTTTTTTATTTAGGATGGGTTTGCTCTTGATCCCAATCAAGCCCGGGGGCCATGACAGAATCCACGATGGAACGAGCTAACCCAGAAGGTGCCTATTCACCCTGGCCTTGAAAATAGACGGGTTATAAGTTCTCGGAAATACAGACGCAGGGAGGGAATTCCACTCCTTTGCTGTGCGCGTTATGAAGGATGTTGAAAAGCGCTTGGTACGACAGGTAGGAATATCAACCAAGAAAGGGTGGTAGCCTGCAGTGCGTCTGGATGTCCGATGGAAAAAAGGAGATGGCGGTATGATCAGATGCAGCTCTTGAGCACACTCTCCAAAGTACAGTCTGTAGAAGACCGCCAGACAGGCAACTTTGCGGCGATGAGCTAAGGTGTGAAGCTTGCTCTTCACCAATTTGTTGTCCCCGATGAGCCTCTCAGCTCTGCGCTGAATCGTGTCCAGTGCAGCAAGTTGGTATTTTGCTGAGCCATCCCAAAGGTGGCAGCAATATTCCATGCAAGATCGGACTTGAGCTTTATAGAGTGTTAAAAGCTGTCCTGGCGTGAAATATCGCTTGACCTTATTTAGGACGCCCAGCATTCTGGCTGCAATTTGAGCTTTGGATTCGATGTTGGCGCCGAAGTTAAGGTCTGAAGACAACTCCATGCCAAGAAGCTCGAGGCTGTCGGTCACAGGTACAGATGTACCTCGGAAAGTAGGAGTGAGGTGGAAGGAACTCCTTTTTGCCGTGAAAAGACACGCTTGTGTTTTGGAGGCGTTGAAATTTACGAGGTTACTATCGCCCCACTGGGAAACGTAGTTTAGCCTCTGGTTTATTCGCTCAACCATGGCCTCTCTCATGAACATCACGTCGTCGCCGCTGGCTTTTGCGCCAGACAGGTATCTCTCTACAACAGTACTGTCGTCTGCATACCCAACAATTCCAGGTATTAACAGGTCATTGATGTGCAGCAGGAAAAGCGTCGCAGAAAGAACAGACCCCTGAGGAACTCCGGCATCAATAGGCACTGAGTCAGAGGAGCAGCCATCGACAACAACTCTGATCGATCGTTCAGTCAGGAAGTCGGCTATCCAACTGCAAAAGTCAGCGGGGATACCGTACGCAGGAAGCTTGCGCAGCAGACTTGCGTGCCAGACCCTGTCATAAGCCTTCGAGATGTCAAGTGACACGGCAAGTGCTTCGCCGTGCATCTCGAGGGCCTCGCCCCAGCAATGCGTGACATAGACTAGAAGATCCCCAGTTGAGCGTCCTCGGCGAAAGCCATATTGACGGTCACTGAGGAGATCGTTGTCTTCTAGGTATGAAAGCAACTTGCTGTTCAGCACTCTTTCCATAACCTTACAGAGTATGGAAGTGATGGCGATCGGTCGGTAATTGCATGGGTCGGCACGACTACCCTTTTTGGGTATTGGTTGCACATTGGCAAGCTTCCAGGATTTTGGGACGGTTTTTGTGTTGAGAGAGAGGCGATACAAGCGTGTTAGCACAGGAGACAACTCACGCGCACAGTACCTCAGCACTCTTGCTGGTATGCCATCAGGACCACTGGCCTTATTCACGTCCAGACTAAGTAAGACTCTACGGACCTGCTTATTGTGTATTGTGATCTCCGACATCGAAGAATCACATCGAGGTATGTTTGGTGGTTGTTGAGAGCCGGTGTCAAGACGGGAATTGCTCGCAAACAGAGAGGCAAATAAACTTGCTTTCTCAGCTGCAGAATGGGCCAGTGACCCGTCAGATTTCAGCAATGGCGGTAGCATAGGACGGCAGAAATTCGTTTCGACTGACTTCGAGAGGGACCAGAACTGTTTACTTCCATTTGGATAGGAAGACAGTTTCATCCCTATTCTGCTGATGTGGTCGAATCTCGCCTTTAGTAACACCCTTTTGCATGACTTGGCGGCCGAATTATAGGATCTCTTCTTCGCTCGAATTCTCCGTGCACGAACCCCGCGATCGCGGATTTGCACCCAGGCTTGGTAAGTTAAGGTAAGGTAAGATTGTTTTCGGGCCTCAGCACGAGCACAGGCCGCATTATACCAAGGTCGGGACTTGTAACCGAGCGGGATGTCGGAGAATGGAATGAAATACTCCATTCCCTGCCGAATTACATCCGCGATCGCATCAGCGGTGCACGAAGGGTCGCCTGAAGAGAAGCAAGTTTGCCGCCAGGGGTAAGAAGCAAAGAAAATACGCATCTCGTCCCAATCTGCTGACTCGTAACGCCATACTCGCCTCATGCCCTTAGGGCTATCATCTGGAGGAGAGCAGATTGATACGGATTTCACCACACAGTGGTCGGACGATCCCAGTGGAGCTGAGACCGATACCGAATGTTTGTGTGGATCAGTTGTCAGCAGTAAGTCAAGACAATTGGGTGTGTGGCCAGCAATATCTGGAATTCGCGTCGCTTGATCCACCAGCTGGGTAAGGTTTAGCGCTAGGGCAAATCGTCGCGCTTCTCTCCCAGCATGGTCAGTTTTCTGGTATGGGAACAGCCACTCTTTGTGGTGAGCGTTGAAGTCCCCCAGAAAAACAAGCTCCGCCGCTGGATATCGTTGAGCTGCCAAGTCTGCCGTCTCTGTGAGGTAATCTACGAGCCGAGTCGTCTCCCGGTCACCGCTGTGCGATCGGTAGACACAGATGTAGAGCATCTTCTCTACCCCTGTGTCCACCAGAAGCCAGATAACAGAAAACCCGGATTTTTCAAAGCATCGGAGACGCCTATAGCATATGTCATTGCGGACGAACACACAAACCCCTGCACACATCTTAAACTTATGCTCAAGTGTGTAAGCAGGGTAGTTGAGGTACGCCACGTCCGACGGGGTTGCTATCTGAGTCTCCGTCAAGAAGAATAGGTGCGGCTTCTCGGTCTCCAGATGGTGATGGACCGGATGGAGATTTGAGTGCAGTCCTCTAATGTTCGCAAGATGCACTTTAAATGGGAGGAAGTGCAGCCGCTGTTTGAGATTCTTCCTATTCTTTTTTTTCATAATGGTGAATGTTGGGGGGTAGGATTTTAGTCGAGACGCTACTTAATCGACCAAAGGAAGTTTTCTTGGGCTAAGCTGACCAAAAAAGGGAACTCATCTGGAGACTGCGGGGACGCCCGAACCCCCCCGAAATGGCCACCGGGTCCTCCCGTCCAGTCGCCAACTGGCACGGTGGAGCATTTCGGGATTTTTCGCGAGTTGGCGGGGCAGCCTTTCACGCGTAGCTAGCGCGCTAGTTGGGCCCCCTACTAACTGCGGTCGGCCAGCGGCTTAAACCGTGCTTCGGATCCCGCTACCCTCCAGAATGAGTTACCAGGTACAGCATAGCCAAGATACCAAGACCGGTCCTAAGCTGCGCAACTGACTTATTACCAACTCCCATTGGCACTGGTATTCCCGCCCTCCGACGGAACGCAGCAGAACTGCTTGGCGGCGGACTTCGGCAGGATGGTGGTCGCGAGCCAGGCGGCCCCTTGCGGAGCCTACCACCGCCGTTGGGATCATCAGCCGTCACCACGGGCCGAGTTGGTCCATGATGCCGTTGCCCGGGGTGGACCGCTAGGAGGTAGATCCCAACCACCCCATTACAAGCGACAGCTACAAATATAATGAAAGAAGAACATGTAGGTTCATCCTATTTTATTAGAAAGAGAATGTTACGCTGTATTTAATACTCTCATTAAAAAAATACGAAGCATTTTTTTTACTTTCATGTTGTATGATTTAGTGTATATCGCGCGTCCGTTGTCGTGAACAAGCTCGATTGAACTGGCGACGCGACGGATGTATATTGCACTAAATACTAACTCATCAATTGTAATATAGTTCAACATACTAACAACATATCATAAAAAAGTCATGAACCTAGATATCGCAATGGGAGTTTAATTACTACTTAAAAACAGTGAGATATGGCAGTTCTACTCCTCCTTCGATGTACGCGTGATCAGTCATCCACGTCAAATCAGTCTGTACCGCAACGAGACGTACGACAGCGTGAGATTTGCAATAATAAGAGGCTAAAAGTAATAATAAGAGGAAAAAAGCGAGTTATATTAAAATATTATAAAATGGGTTATATTACGAGTTATACAAAAAAATATAAATAATTATAAAATTTATTATTAACTTGGGATAAATTTTAATCTATTGAGTTACATATCGATTTGGAAAGAAAACAGCCTATATATATCTTAACACATCGTCACAAAATATAACAAAGAACAAACAAACACACATTCCTCTCAAAAATGTAACCTTGTATTTAACTTTTATTGAATTCAAATACTGTCGGCTGTTTGTTGGGCTAATGTTATTAAATAATGCAGATTTGTATTTGTGAAAACAAGTGAATGTTAATTTTAACAATCACATAATTTAATTTTTATTTTTCTCATTCAAATTCATAAAAAAATGAAATTATAATTTTCCCATTTCGAGGCTGCATCTGCAGTTGTCAGCACCCACCAATCCTCATTGGGCAAGAAATTCAGAAAGGTATTGACAAATTTTCTTTCGAGAAAATTATGCTAACATAACTGTTTGATTTGTATACATAAACTACACTTAAAAAACGAAAAAACTTGTAAAAAATGAAAGAATTTAGACTTTAACTCATTATGTAAAGTACGAGAGTTATAATAATTGTATGAAATGTTATCTGTATTAAATAAACCGTGAAAAATACGCTTCTTTTAATAAGTTATAGTGAATACGATAAAATCCACTTAATATCTTGTGACACCAGTGACATATTCATTATAATATAAATATGTAACAATAACGTTATTTGTAAAATCCAGAAAATTACCCCTATAGCAATAAATAAGAAGAACAAACGGACAGCGTAATTATAAAATACACCCTTTTGTTTCATTATATACTATGACAAATATACTGGTAACGAGGGTTGACACACAATCTAAATATGTAAATACTCATACGTGTTCAAATATGGAACTATTACACAATTTATCTAATATAGGTAGTTTAAGATTTAATTTGAGCTGTACTACGTTTACTCTTACTAATGTTTTTTTTTCGTAAATACTTTTTTGCGCTTGACCGCTATCTTGACCGTACTCGTGACTTAGGCAAAGAGTTCTACTTTCAAGCGGTACGATTACGATATTGGAACCAAAACGCTAGGTGCGACCCTTTGGTATATCAACCATATATTGTTGACTCTTTTTTGTAAGTCTGGTTGTTGTATGACAAAATGGGGATGGCGGATCAAGGCTGTGCATTTCTGCTGCATACTCTCAGAAATGTGTCATTAAAGTGGATAGGCTAGCTACCTTTCGCTTATGTTCAAGGCTTTTCATCTTATTATTACAAAGATCGTCATTGCCGATGAGTTTCTTGGCCCTCCTTGGATTCAAGCGTCTGGAGTTGGTATTGGGCGGAACCATCCCAAAGATGAAAACAGTACTCCATACATGATAGTGTTCCGGCGTGAAGTACTTTCTCACCTTCGTCAGTGACATGCCGAGATGCTCAAGATGATCTGTGATCGGCACGGATACATCTCGGAAAGTAGGAGTCGAGTCGAAAGGTCACTTTTAGCGGAGAAAAAACACGCCTGGGTCTTTGGTGGATTTATATTTGCTTTTTAAACTTCAGCATGATATAGATCGAGTTTTTAACTCCATTTGATCATTCCAAGTAATGTTACGAAATATATAGCACTTTGTATCTTTCGCACTTAAATAAAAACGACCATAAAACTGTGGTAAACCTTTTATAATTGGCACATGTACAGATTTAAATATTTGTTGAATATCCACCAGGTTGTATTTTCAATGCCTAATTCGAGTATAGTAAAATCGTCTTAATACCATTATGATCGAAAGGCTGGTTTTGAGTTAGTAGTACGCACTATTCATTTCTTCAAATGAACTCTATGGCAACCCTACAGAGTTACGATGACTCGCGAACAATCGAGCTTTTTGATTAAACAACACAAAGCACTCCACAGCCAAAAACCAATTAGACGCCACAAACCGCTTTTCACCGGAACTTCGCGGATCGAAAAGCAGAAAAACACAAAAGGAATGATGAATTAATGTTGACGTTACAATAATATTCTTTAGCGACGATGACGATTTTTGATTTTTTTAAATTTAAGTTGCCTTTTTACGTATTAACAATGACATTGAATTAAATAATATACATATCTCAAGTAATTTTTAAAAGAAACTATTTGATACCAGATAAAAGTTGTTTTTTTTTCATAGTAAACATTCTGTAATCAGCTTTAAGTGATTTTGTTTCAATTCTATATAGGCCATGTGGTGTCCATCAGAGTAGAAAAGTACCGACCCTATATACTAAAAGGTATAGCAAAAGGAGAGAGGCAATCATCATACAAAACATGGGCAGCAGAGTATTCCAAATTATGGTATTTTACTACAAGCCAATCCAATCCACTTGTGGGAAGAAGGGTGCTCGAGTAACGAGTACGTACTGAAAGATCAAACAAGATCCTAAATCGAGTAAGTTTTCTTTAGCCCGACGAAGCTGAACTGCCATGTTTTTAAGACAACAATAGTCTAATAATACGCAAATAGTCAAACAGTTGTGTTAGTCTCGGAAAAAATATCTCGATTTTGTAAAATTATAGGAAACCGATGAAAGTAAAAAAAGGTCATTGGTTCTTAGTTAGAGGAATGTGTCGAGCAGTGTACTCCTGCAGGCGTTCCAAGTCTTCAGGCATAATAAGCATTATAACATTCAACCTATACTTTGATAATTTGTATGAGATTTTAGAGCAAACCGTACTGGGTCTGCGTGATGGATAATGGCCTATTCTCACTATGCCCTGTTTTGTGACAAAATGTTGTGTTTGGGACGAAGCGATTTTAAAAGGTCCGTAAGATGTGAAAGGACAATGCCCATTCGTGGTATCGTCTTTGATCGTCGTTGTACTTAAATTTAATTTATGTCAAAAACTAAGTTTTAATTTTTCACGAAATGCTGTAAAATGCTTTGCCATAACATCGACGGACAATAATCCACATAATAATTAGCAATGAATTCACTTCCATATTACCGTGTATTTCTATTGGCACTTGTCTCCTCGGTATTGCCATTTTCTTTTCGACCGTATCGATTTGCCAAATATAATACAATCGATAGGCTATTTATTTAATTAAAATATCGAATTGGCAGTTCGCATTCTAGCATATAAAGCAATTAAAAGACATGATGTGAAACTAATTTGTTACTAGAAGACGATTTCATCTTTCTATGGTTTTATCGGCGCTCTTTTTTCCAATAATCTTGTTGCGTCGTGCTTTCAACTTTTCATACAGTTTTTGTATTGTGAACCCTTATAATTAAATTGATTAAACCACCGACAGTGACTTATACAATTTAATATGCTTTATTATGGAATATATCACATTAAAAAACAAGTAGACAATGTATATTATAGCCCATATTAGGCCCTCCGAGTCCGTCTGGATTCGAAGGAACTCGAAGTTAAGGAATACTATGATTGATGTCTATCAATCATAGTACGGCCCTAAACGGTGATGCCGCTGACATGCAGTACCTAAACGTGCATGACTCGTAGATGTGTAGACAATACATACATACGCATGCATACACGTCATTTATAGTCAGCATGTTGAAAAATAAAGGTAACCGTCAATCCATTGCCAGCATATTGTTTGCATGTCATTCGTATCTATCAATAAAATAAATGATCTTGCATGCATAACAGCACGTAAAGCATGACTATGAGTGCTGCATTGCCGTCTAGAGATCACAGATTCATCCAACAGTATGATGACAGATTTTATTCGATATACGTGCAATGTGATTCTTCTATGATCATAGATATATGTTAGTGTATTAGGGGTCTTATAAAGAAGTTAGTAGGTATATCTGCTATTTTAATGCTCTGAAAAGGAATATATTTAATAAAACATAATATCAACGCACAGATATTTAAGTTATTCATGTAAACTTGCATTTGGCAATCATAATCGATACATAATTGTAAATAATTTAGAAGACTGGCAACAATGGGACAATCGGGTAGGATGAACTGTCAAATTGGTATAGTCAATTGAGTGTTGTGAAGAAAACCTTAATAGTCTGAAATATTATATCTAAATTAGTATTATTCAAACTAAAGCATTAAAATACTCGCACCCAGCTCACATCCAACCATTGTGTTGATAGATAAAACTTCAAATGTAAATAAAAACACAAATGAAGACCGGGAAAAGTGTTAATTTGATGAGTTTTGTTATATATTTTTTTCATTTTATCCGTCGAACTACAGAAAAACTGTTTTTAATAATTTAATCTACACTTAGCAACCTAAAAATATAGTTAAAATCATCATGGCACAAAATTATTCAAAGCGATACCAAAGTCCATACTACGATGGGCATTGTCCTTTTCTTGTAAAGCATAAAATAATAATACATTGATTACTGAGGAGAGAAAGTGACCGATTACAGACGAGGACGCCATTTCAAGCCCGGGCCCTGGGCGAGGGCTTTTAAAAGCACCCGAGATTAGGAACAACGCTTTTCTCGAGTGATACACAGTCGTATACATTTGTATTACACCTACAAGGAAATAAAAAAGAAATAATTAATTTAGGTTTATATGAAAATGAAGGCGCATTTCTTTCACTCTCTCTCTCTCTCATGTTAATTACGTTTTCGTATATTGCATGTACATTTCTCAGAAAACTCAATAAGTAAATAATTTAGTTTCGGCGGCGACATTATAATATCGTCACTACCTAGTGATGTAGTCTACCTAGACTTATATTCAATAAAATTATATTAAATAAAAATATCAACTAAAAAATTATCAAGCAATTCTTATTTTTTAATTAAGATTAGAATCTATGCAGAAAAAATAAAGAGGACAATATCTTTTCATTGAAATTTGAAACCTAAGAAAGGATTTTTATATAAATTTACCTCCGCATAAATGTATGACGATAAAGATATACTTTACTGACCCGTTCTTGCACAAGTTTAAACTTTCTTTCCGAAAAGGGTAAAATATAATATATATTTTTGTTTTTAACCTCAGAGTGATCGGACAGTTGATTACAAAATACTTGCTCAGTACCGATAATAGTAAGTCAACCTACCACAATCTGTAGTTTTTTTTTTACTTTATATTTTAGACTTTAATTTGACAAAAGAATGAAGAAATTCGGCAGTTGTGTATAGGTTGACTTGATATAAGATGTTAACTCAATTGAGTTGAATTCAATTTAGTGTTGCTGTCGACAATTCAGTTTTGTAAGATAATGTCTCGATTCTTACATTTGACTTACGAATAGCATGCTGTGATCTTTGTGATACCATATTTACACAATACTACACTGTGTTTGAAAAAACAGCGATGAGAATTATGTAGATTAATTTACTACAAGCGTCGTACGCATTTATCATTCCTTCAATAGGATAAATTCTGTTGGGGAAGCGATTTGGAAGCGAGGGTGGTGGCGGTTATAGATAGTAACAACGTGATTCGATATTTTAGTTACACGTGGTTTCAGTCGTATTGGTTACAAGATATGAGACAAGATTTCGCTCAATCGTTGCGAGAGAACAAAATAAAGCTGATAAATTAACTGTGACATACCGTAGTTTAAAATGTTTTTAAATATATATAAACTTGTATGAAATTATGCAATATTATTAACAAAAATAATGATAATTTAAAATACAGACAGGAATACATGAACCTACATATTAAATGTACGTATAAAACGAAACATTTGGATTTTTAGATATATAAATAAAAAAGAAAAAAATACATTATGTGCCACTTGACAAGCTGATACATTCGATTCGATCTTAGAGAGAACCAGAGTCAAATTGCATTGACTGTATAAAATTTTAAAAAAATTCGTATTTTACAGACAGAACAAAATGTTTTACACATTTATTGTAATTTATATTAAACCTCTTTTATATTCAAAATAAGTCGGTGAAATATTTTCTGAAGACAGAAAATTCTGTGTTAATCTAGAGAGTAAATAAGTATTTTTATCATTTAAATAGTTATAACTAGCTTAAATCTGTGACTTATTTTATTGAAATTCATAAAGCAAAAACCACTATCATCGTGTATTGAATAAAACAGTCATTATGAATTGTTCTGCAAATTTGAATAATGCCTTTACTGAATAAGCCAGAGAAAATCTCAGCATATTTTGCTGCAGCATGCTGGAATTTAATTCAGCACTATACAAAATTATCTCGGATTTATGGTACGTTAAAGTAAGCTACTCGTATCTGTTTTAACCTCCGAACAATTTTTACGAGCATATTTGCTTAAAAGTAGAACAAAGATTAATAATATTGGGATATTTATTTAAATCAAAAGCACTCCATTAACCTAAAATGCTCTTGAAAATCTTACAATACTAAGATATGATTCAATGCAAACTTTAATTAATGTAATTCATGGTTTTTAATTATTCGGTAGTGTAGGTTACTTACGCGAACAAAAAGGTACAAAAAATCTTTAACAAAAAGTTAACACTTTGTGGATTTTTTAATGTAAACACGAACGTAATTATCGTGTGCATTGATTTATATAATACTCTAGTAAGGTGTAAGCTAATGATCGTGGGTTCATTTTAGAACTTATTTGTATTAAGTTAGGGTACAATTACTACGCTGGCAAATGTAAACTAGCTTCGCTTTGTTATCTTCAGTTGAGTATTTGTGAATCATTTCAGCTCTTTTAGACTGTTTAAAAAATATTCCGTCGGCAAAAAATTGAACTTTGCATTTATAATCAAATTGCGCTGCCCATAAAAATCTTTTACACCATCTTACGAAAACATTTTCATTAAGTCCGGGGCGCATCCAGAACGCTGATTGCGTGATAATACAACCTTGGCTTCTGATTTTCCTCAAGCAACCTATTTTTTCTAGGGTACAGAGCAATTTTCTCGGAGAGCTATAATAGCCGAGCTGGGAGCGGCTGAAGATTTTCCGAGGGTCGTAAATTCGATCTTTGGTATCAAACGGCAGCAATTTTGCGATGTCTATTGTTATCAATAAAGTAACGAATATAAAGACTGCTTGGTAAAATGCTTGTTTAAATTTTAAATACGTAGGGAGATTTCTAAAGTTAATTGTCAATTTTAGATAGACCCAGAAGATTAATCTTCTTGATCAAGTTATAGTATACTAGATTGACCGCGACTTCAACTGACATTCAGCAGCATTTTTATTTTTTTAGGCTAATTATGTTGCAAATTAAACACATAAATACATTAAAATAAGCTATTTACAGTATTTTACACCAAATAGCATCAAGATTTTAGTTTTTCCATCTTTTGCCAAAACAAAGATACACGTGATCATGCCACATAGAGTTGCCTATCGGATTTTTTTTATAAATGAACACCTGCCACTTTAAGTGTCTTTCCTTGAGCTTTATTTATTGTAATTGCAAAGACTGCAGTCTTTTAAACTGAAATGGAAAATCAGTCAGAATTATTGGAATACGGGGAAACATTTTATCCTTTTGCCATTCCAGTCATGTCAGTCAGTCATAATAGCTTTTTAATGTTGTGTCCCAGATGTGTAATTTGTAACCGTGCACCATTACATGGCCTTGACTCGACTAGATTTCTCATTAATAGGACTGGAACACTAACTTTCAGCCTCAAACCAATGGGAAGGTACTCCTAATAATTCTTAATAGTTGAGAAACGCTATAGGGTATTATGTGGCTTGTTCAGTGTTCATCACATTGTCTACTGACAGGTATTCGACAACACCACCCTCCACGTCTGACATGATTTGTTCGTTTATATGGTTAACTATCATTGATTAGTCGGCGCCATAATTGCTCTTTCACACAGCAATTACTGATTGCCTATATTTATTTGAAGATCAGGATAGACATTATATATCATTTGTATTATCGACAATTTGACAGAACTCACGTTTCAGTGTAATCATTGGTCAATCAGGGTTACTGTAGTCGTAGTAGTAGTAGTACTGGGCTAGTGTAGCGAATAGTCGTATACAATATTTAAATATAAGATTTAAAAAAAAACAGCTGCATAATGCCATGCTTGAGAATCATTGTGAAATTGTACTCGCATATTTGTAGTAAGACAATTTTTTTTTTACGTGTACCCATAATACAGATGCTTTCAAACAGGCATTTATTTCATCTGCCGTTGCCCTAGTAATAACTGGGTCTTTCTAAAGTCATCCACTAAAAGTACCACCATCCCTCCCATGATACCGTGGTTGCCTTTGATATCTTGCATTGTGCAATCTAGTGCATCGATTGCTCTTTTGTGGGACATCGTTCGTTCATCCCAAACTAGCAGTTTACACTGCTGTAACATTCTTCCGCACTAACTACTTTTGCTAATGTTACATATTGGCATTTCCTCATGCTGAGTTCAATGTTAGATTTAGAACTCAATGTGCTGTTCTTCCCCTACTAAGTAGCGTAGCAGCTAGTCCAGAGGAAGCTACTGCTACAGAAACTTCTTTATATTTCCAGATTTAGGCTAATAGTTAATTTAAAAGATAAGTCTTGCCAGTGCCTCCTGGAACATCCAACAAATCCACACAATCCATGCCATGATAAAAAATTTACAATCTTTGAATGTAATTTATTTATTCACATTATAAAATAGTCTGTGTCCTTTTTCAGGCTCCAGACTATTTCTGTACCATATTTCATTTAGGCGTGATTGCGTAGCACACAGACAGACAGAGTTACTTTCTCAATCATAATAATTAATATTAGTGTGCGTTAATTTCAGCATCACATTTTATAATGACTCCATTATTCTCTGTATTTCTTCTATATATTTATTTTCTGGGTCGTTAGCTTTTTGCCGACGTCATCACACAAAAAATTATAGCCTCTATTTTTACTACCTTTAGGGTAATTTTCTTACAAACTTTGAATATCGTCTCATCAAAAGCCTAAAAAATAAGTTTCAAGCTACTAGCGTTAAAAATTACGTAATTTCCATACAAACTTTTGTTCCCTATTTCAACCGGACTGTAAGCCTTTATTTCGCATTAAATAGTAGCCTGTATATGTCCTTTCTCAGGCTTTAGACTATCTCTGTACCATATTTCATTTATATCGGTTCAGTAGTTTAGGCGTGATTGTGTAGCACACAGAGAGAGTTACTTTCGCATTTATAATATTAGCAAGGATAATATAACGATAGCAATGCCTTGTAATATTTTTGGCAAATCGCTTTTTAATGTTTTAGTTAATAAAGTAAAAATCTGAAAAAATCCTTTAAATTAGGTTGTTAATTGCATCCAATCAAAATAAAGAAATATTATCTAGCTCAACGATTGAATTTATTTAAGAAAAGCTTTCCTATTTATTAATGTAGTATTATAAGTGAAATAAAAATATACTAATAAAAATTGTAATCGCAATAGCATATTATTTTCAAATGTATTTTATTTTCCACGTTTTGAAATAGTTGATCTCGATGACGTAGTGGTGAGTGGTTCGACCTATGATCACAGAAGTAATTCGGAAGAGCTTATCATAGGAAAGGTAACAAAAAAAAAATCTTATCTCGAGCTTCTCGTACTTCGAAATACACGTTAAAGGTGGGGTTCCCGGCATCTTGGCTCTGACCTTAATGACGTGTGGGAAAAGAATTTTTACACATCCTTAATTAATTTCATTAATGCCCTTTTTATAAGGTTCCTGGAACGATACCGCTGCTAGAGGCGACATATATATATATATAATATATATGTATATAATATATATATATATATATATATATATATATATATATATATATATATATATATATATATATATATATATATATATATATTTTTCAATTTAATCCTAATTTTTCGCCTTCAGTATTCACAGGGTGATTAAGACTGGTAGCCCTCAACTTTGTTACTTCAGTTAGCGGAGATGAAAGTGTAAAAGCTGAATATTTTAGGAACGTCCTTTATTTTAAATAACTTTCAAGTTTGATTACATACTCAGTGCTCAGCAAATCCTTTATGCAAACTTCGGTACAATAATATTCGTTGGCTTACTGCTATATGACACGAACAAGCTAAGAATGCTAAGAAATCTATCGTTCCCCTAAAATAAAATCTCTTAATGTCGTTAAGGTATATATTTCCCGCTAGGAAAAAAGATGTTTTCCTCAAGCGTACAACGCACGCCGATAGCTATGCACAACCGTCAGGGGTTGGTGCTACCGAAGAAAGCTCTTACAGTGACAATGCTGATTTCGATTTCATTTACTGTTCCCTGCACGTTCCTTGCGTAATCCCGCACCGATTCAGTTTAGAATTGTGAATAAATTACTTTAGCTGATCTTAAAACACGACGGAGTCCTGACTACTCTCATTATATATATTATTTAAGAGTTATTAAATTACCAATGTTATTTTACAGTAATCAGTAAATATACACCTCACTAAATTGTTTAAAAAAACAACTCAGCCGTAAAAAAATATACAGCCCATTAGAGCTCGTTTCCATCTGTCGAATTATTGCTTTATAAATAGTTTATTTCAGATTTGAGAAATTCTAAACATATTTCGACACCTGTTATTTATATTCACAGATCCTACTTTACCAAAAAAATTTAGAAAACACTAAATACGTTTTATATTGTTCTTAGTAACTAAGGAAAATTTAAATGAGTTTAAATTAAATTATCAAAAGAACTTTCAACGTACTAAATAGACAATATGCGAATGTGGAATTACATACTCTATCGCTTGTTGAATACTTATGTATTACATTCGTCATTGCAGGTAGTAATACCTAGAATATGACGAGATGGCGCTGGCGTCATTTTATGTAATATTCGAGGGGAGGTGGGTTTGAATCCTGACACCTGAGATGAGTTGGATTTTTAAGTCATAATTTCTTTAAGTATAAAAATCTAGCAAGTCGATGCTAAAATTATATAATAATTACAAGTTGTTTTTTATTTACTGATAATTGGATAGTTGTAAACGTATTACTTTCGATGTTGTAAGTAGTAATATCAAAAATACGTTAACATTTTTAATATTCTACAGTTTAAACCTCGCGATAAACTAAATGCTTGTTTTACGAGTGGTTTCACGTCCGTAAAGTATTTTTCATTTACGTTACTTTCGAATTAACAGTTATTTACCCTATTATAAATAATTAATAATAAATATTAAATAATTAATAATATAAACAATGTTTAATATTTTTTTCATTTTTTAACTTACAGTGAGTTACTTGGTGCTCTTAGATTAAAACTTAATATGGTTATCCGAAGATTATACTTTCTATAGAATATAGATGTGATAGATGTGGCAGTTAATCATTAAATATTTTTTTTAAAATAATTTCCCTTTTAGCTCATGAGAAAAATGTTACACATTTCTGTGAAATTCATCTGACGTAATTATGAAAGTTTGTGCAAAACAAAAATAAAAAGCAGTTCACCATTTTGGGCTTGTAAAAGCGGCAACTCACGTCATCGTGTCATAACAACTTTCTGTTTATAAATTGTCTGTCAGAAAACCGCAAGCAATCAATATTTTCACGTATAGTGAAAATCTATGAAAATTTAAGTATATTACTTTTTTATGAAAATCTGTATTTTTTTACTCTCTCAGTCGAAATTTAGAATTTGAGATACTTACGTCAACATAACTCTGTATTGTAAGTTAATTAAGCATGCGGAACATGAACTGAAATCAAAAAAGTATCTGAAATACTGTGTTACAATACTGTGTTAATTCAGTGTTTTTCGTGTTCAATTAGATCATTTGTTCACACGCAAAGAAAGTATTTAAATTGTATGAGCTACTGCAGCAAGGCGATAGAAAAAATTAAGACTTACCTTACGTACCTTGAACACTTGTAATAGTCGCATTAAACAAATAATTGATAGGTTCACATAGTAAGTTGTTTATACATGAGGAATTACATTTACTAAACTTAAAGCGAAAAATAAGTTTTATTCTTTTATAATTGATTTTTTTTTATTCGTGTTTAACTTTAAACGGCATATAAAAATTCAGCGTTGTTGCTTTTTTGGTTGGTTTTGATAGGCACAACGGATTAACTTTTATTTAGTATGTTATCCGGTGTCATCGAATGGCATGAGGTCATCAATTCATCTAATAATTATTTGATATTAATATCGTTGGACATATCGTTATATGGTTTGTGTAATATAGCTTACTTGGAATTTGTGTTTGGATTTAATGAAATAGTTTTGCTCAGATTCATAAAACATTATTTGGTGTAACAAATCGAGTAACTAACACTTTGCTTAAACTTATACGATAAACAAACATTTATTGAATCTTAATTGAGTAAAATAAAGATAAGTAGGTACTTTGCGATTAACAAGTTGTGTTGAGTAAATTTAAAATAAAAAACGGTGCATTCGGTACATAATAAATATGTGATCGATTGTAAATTTAGAATAGGTAAATGAAAAACGATAGTTGGTTAAACTGACTTCTACATTACTCAGATTTGATACAACCAAGACCCAAGAGAAGATTCAAATGCTAAATTTATGTAATCAACAATTTCAACTGAATCTTCAAAATTTTTTATCGTTTCACATAGATCACGTGTAAAGAAAACGGAAATTTTCTTCCATGGAAAGTTGATGTATTTCAAATTTATTGGTCCAAATTTCCAAAATTTCAGGATGGAACAATGAGCAGCATTGGATATAGTCTGATTCAACATTTTCCGTTAAATGGCGTCTATTTCGTTGCTCATAAATTGATCTCTGCTTCGCTCGATTGGTCTTTAAAAGCCCGGAAAATCTGAAAAAAAATAACACCGCATTATGGCGTTTGCGGATATTAAATCATTTAGAGTTGTCGAAAGTTGTTTTAAATTCACGCCTTGCTACCAGATTCAATTAACTTTTAGTTAAAAGAAGCAAGGCCCATGGGGCTTAATAAGAAACAAAAAATAGGCTACTGAAATTTACTGTTATGTATTCAACCGTCATTAAAAAAGGGCGACACGGACAATTTTCCGGAATATGAATTAATTATACCATTGGCCTTAAAAAGAATGGGCTCATCTGCTATATCGTTTTATTTTATTTTGTATTTATGGCATTACAGTTTTTTTAAGCATTTTAGGCGCATTTTAAGATCTATAATTTTACGTTATAATTGGAAAGGCGTATTTCAGATATTCAAGTTCATTTATTATTTAAGACTAAAGTTTTTGGTCTCCCACCTCATGACTGGCACTTACGACAATTTTTAACTATGCAGTGTTACAATTGATCATTGTAACTTGTAATTAAATGTAATTTTACGTGGCAATATTGAAAATAAAGGTAAAAGATAAAGTTACATAAAATGCTTTATTTAAACTAGTATGATTATCTAGACCTCTACAACAATAATACTGATAAAAACCTTTCTTAAGGTTATAAAAAAATACTAAACCTCACATTTCATAGTTTGGTGGCTTGTCCACAAAATTACTTACTGTGTGTTTTCATAGCTCAAAAAATACATCAGTAGCTTATGAGAAATTAAATATTATAATTGTAAACTGTATCAATTTAAATACTCGACAAAAGTTTTATAGTTAGTGCTACAAGTAATACAACACATTAGGGAATAGGTCTTTCCGTGCAAAGTAGTAAATTTTGGTGAACAAAATATAAAGCAATCCTGTGTCGTAAATAACGAACCCACAATGTCAACGAAAACATTTATTGCATCCTTTAGTTAGCTGCTCCACGTTAAATAAGTGCGTTTTTCTGCAAAAAATACGAGTATAAAAAATTCTGGTACTCCGACAAAATAATTACTATTTCGGTGTTTCCATTATAAATATATATTATTTTAGAAATGTTAGCATATTTATGGCGTGAAGGTTTGATATATATTTAGGTATCTCAATGAGTTTTTAATGTAACCCTAATAGATTCTCTTTTATTTAATACTTTTAGTTCGTTTCTAATTTCGGTAATGCAATTTTGGTGGTTTTGATGACATACGCGTATTGCTACCCACCGAAATTGCCTTATTACACCAAAATTATAATTTTCATGTCTTGTAGGCTATTTTAATTTATTTATTTGTAATACCTATTATACAATATACATTATATTAATATTCCAACATTTAAAAAAACATACAGAGTAAGCTAGATTCTCTCTAAGCAACATAGAATATACGTATTTTATTTAACTAGTTATTAAGGAAATTTACCTATCAGAGGGCACCCTTCTGCTCTGCACAGGCCGAAGCTAATATTCAAGTTTGTAGAGAGAAATAAGAAGAAGAAATTTCGAAGTGTTCCTATAAAATTAGAGGAAATGCGAAGAAAATAAAGAGAAAGATACCATAATAAAAGTCCATGAAAAATTCTAGCCTCTAGTAAAAATCGTATGCGTCGATTGTTACAAAAACCGAATTAAGAAGAAAGATAATTTACAAAGACAACATAGACCAAGAAACAAAACAAATGTAGAACTCTGAAACATAAAAGATTCATCTAATATTGTCTTTTTCGGCTAGCCCTTTTCCAGGTACATAAACAGCCTTAGAGTCAGCAGGTGCATATATAATGAATTCTACGGTCCCAAAAACATATTCCAGAAATAATGCAACAGATTTCTCTGTCCAACGTACAGCAGAAGGGGACTTTGATGACGACGCACTTTTGAAATTGGCTTACTACATCAATGATACCAGTACACCAGTGTATTAGCCTTGTTCATTACTAAATTCATCTGACATAAGTACCATACAATCACCGCTTCCTAATACAGCGCATACTAGTCCAAAATCAGAAATTTCTTTTAATTCAACTTTAAAGACAAGAATTAAGTAATAAATTAAGAAATTATCAAAAGAAATAATCCGTGCAAACTATTTATTCTTACCTCGAAATTCATACCTCGAAACCCACAATTCTTACCTCGAAATACAGCCACTAAACCGATTGCAAGTGCATCATACAATAATTGAGACATTCTAGATTGGGAAGGTGTGATTCCAAGTCCATCACTATTTAAAAATACTCAAAACAAAATTATGGAAAAATATGAATGAACGAGAGATTAATGAAGATAATTATTATGAAGATTCTGATGAGAGTTTAATAATATAATAGAATTTATTTAATTACAATGGGGTCTATTTAGAGATGGTAGACGATAGTAATATAATACAAAGTGCATTACGCATTGAGGGCATGCAATTGTAAAAAAAACAAATTTTTCGTTGTATTGTTCTAAGTTGTAAATTATGGTGTGGTATATTTGTAAATTTTTATCAGTTAGTACAATGAAAAAGAAATTAAGTTTGTCACTCAGAAGATCATGTTATTTTAAATATAAAATAATAATATTTAAGATTACTGTAATTAAGATTGTGAGCTTTTGTTGTACTAATAATAATATAGAATCTTTGAAAAGAAAAGCATTTGTACCAACTTGTTTTTAACAGAACTATTTTAACAGAACTATTTATTTTAACTTCCAATACAAACATAGGCATATTAGCTTTGAATCATGAAAAACTGGTCAACAGTTTGAAGATTATCAGCTCCCTTATAGTCGAAGTCGGAATTTGAGCAACTTCCACAAGTCTAGTCCACCTGTAGGATACCCAACTCCTCGCCGACTTACACCGGTACTTGTATAAAACAGTGGCTAATTGGGTGAAATAGTCTGAATAAATAATTGATTGTGATTTTGTTGCGGATACGAAGTTTCACGTAAAACAGTTAAAATTTAAAACTGCATAAAAATAAAATTAAAAATATAAAACTGCTTACTTTGCAAATACTCTATAGTTTAATATGAACCTATTTTAAATTGAATATAAGTTACGGTATATAGTTTAATAAATGTATCAGTATAAAGTTTAATCAAAGTGTCGTCGAATAAATTCATATTATTTCTCACTTTTTAGTAGGTATTTTGACGATAAGATTTTTTTATTCCCATTTGGACACATAATCCAGGATTGATCATTTTGTTGGCTTTTATCAATTTTGGTGGTTCATTAATTTGGATGTCGCCAATTAATAAAAAAACTAAAAGGCTTGAACAATTTCTTGATACTTATTATAAAATTTTAAGAGTTTCCCTAAAGTTCCAAACTATAAAATTACTTAAAATGTAAAAGTCAAAAATCTACGAAAATTAGGCAAAAATATGCTCTTGTTGAAAATTACCCAAATATAGTTTCCATACACTCAAGAAATTTGGATTTTACTGTTAATTATGTTAAAGTACATATGTAACTTTAATTTAAGTTTTATAAATCTGGTATTAAATTATCAGAAATTTATGAAAAAACAATTCTTTTTGTTGCAGGTACCGGCCGAATCGATCATGATCTGCACATGATCTCAGTTACCTTTAACTGTCTCCACAAGAAAAATGCGTTCCAAAATGTTTGCCACAAGAACGATGTTGTGCCTCACCGTCTTAGTGTTAGTGAGTGTCGTTGGTGCTAACGTGAACACTACGAGTGACGTGAAACGGTCTAGGATGGCTTGGATGAAGAGTTTGCTCGACCACCATGATTGGTTGGAGCTGCTCAACAAGAAGAATATAGAGATGCCGAAGCAATGCGAAGAAGATATGAAGCGGTATCTAAATGCGCTTAACGATGGACAACTCTGGGCTTCTAAAAGTAAGTACTATCATTATGGAATAATAGAAAATAAAGAAATAAGTACGCCCTTTGTATTATACTCATTCTTTTATCATATTCTGTGAACAAACAACTTAATAACATATTTTTATATATCACACATGAATTTAATCGCAAGAAGTTACTTAGAAAAAATAAATCGGTAAATTGTATGTTTAGTCATTTGCCTATACCATTACTAAACCTTGACCGTTCTGCATAGTAGATTGTAGATAGACACAAATCATTGTATTTTATTCCCACGATAGGAAATAATGAATTAATATGCAATATTCACTCTTTAGTACTTAGCATTTGTGATATAAGTAAAATAAAATACTACCTAGCTATTTTTGTAAATAAATTTTATACAAAAATTATTTTAAGATTTATTATATCAGACGTAGAAAAAAGTTAGTTATGCAGTTATTGATGATCGGATATGTCACCTTTCTATGTTTAAATATGCATTTTAAATTTAATTTTTGAACATTCCAAATAATAAATAGCCTTACGGTACACTTCGATGATACGCGTAATCTATTTCTACTTGCGTTATATATGTATTGTTTTCTATGTGCATATAGCAGGGATGGCGAACCAATGGCACGCGACACAATATTTTGGGCACGTCATTGATAACAAAATTCATTAGGAAAAAAAGTGTGAAGTAGGTTTTATATGACATGCGATCACGTTCTACGCTACGGAAGGAAAATAGTACGGCGTTCTACGCTACGTACGTACTTCAAAGATTTGTTGATAGCCTGGAAGAAATCAGAATATTTCTGCAAAATGTCTGTGGCTTTCAAAATTGATGTTCTTTACAGACATATGCCAACATTTAAATGAGTTAAACATGAAGCTTCAATGCACAAATAAAACAATTATCGTCATGATAGATGTGATTCGCGCTTTTGAGGCTAAACTGCAAGTTTTCAGGAACGATATTATCAAAAGATACTACAAGTATTTTCCAAACTTGAAAAAATATATCAATGATACAGTAATACATGAGAAACCAGACGAGGAAAAAGTTACTGCAGAATTTATTTCTGTGATTGATTTTTCAATTATGGAATTTTCAGTGAGATTTTTTTCAGTTCAAAGGATTA
The DNA here is from genome assembly GCA_927399485.1 of Calamotropha paludella. Classification (NCBI taxonomy): domain Eukaryota; kingdom Metazoa; phylum Arthropoda; class Insecta; order Lepidoptera; family Crambidae; genus Calamotropha; species Calamotropha paludella. Next base: position 20,847,036 of record OV656805.1, on the reverse strand, counting down.
TCGGAAATAATCAAGTATATTATGTACCCTAATGTAACGTCATTCGATAAACTGAACTTGTCTTAATTCGATTGGTTGGAAAAACAAGGAAAGAGAGTTAATTCAAACAAAAAGGTTGACAAGTAATTTGAGTGAAAATGCCAATAAAAAAAATTTAAATTTAAACATGGAATGCGTTACCAGACACATTGAACTGTTTGAGGAAAGCTACCTCATGCTATTTTAACAATATTTGCGTCTACCTATGCCAGCGAGTCATTATTTTCAGATAACATTAAAGATTCAGTTAGAAACCGTTTGGCAGATGACTCCAGTTCTAAAAGTAACATCTTACAACCCTAACATATGTTATTTATCATCTAATCTGCAACAAATAAGTCACACTAATTTTATTATAATTACTATGTAATTACATTGCAAAACGTATCTATTTCTTATAGGAAATAAAATTTTTGAGTTGATTGTATTTATTATTATTATTTTCCCAATTTATTTTATAATCACAAAGTCAAAATAATTTGACGGCACGTCTATGACCTCATTAAACATTTCTTTAGAAAAATGGCACGTTGATACGTAAAGGTTCGCCATCCCTGGCATATAGGAATACCCTTTTGATGATTATAAAGGCTAATCGATTACCGTTGAATATTTTGGTAACCTTTTTTAGTTTTATGTACAGTATGCATAATTATATTTTGATTTCCTAAACAGTGTCTTTGTAATGTTAAGGCCGAAAAAATCTTTCTTTGGTCATCTGTTCTCTACTAAGAAGTGTATGGGTAATAACTATTATTATCACGGGCCGTTAGTAGGTTAATAAACCCGATAATCGAAATGGTTTAATGGGGCTTACTGATTGCTGGAGTTAAACCACTATAATAATGTCGATTTATCGTTAGCCAGTTCTTATTTCACGAGCACAAAGAATCACATCATTGAAAAATAATCGTATATTAAGTAACTTAAAAGAAATAAAAACAATATAATCATATTCAATTTTTTTAATGCGATAACAGGAATGTTTGTTTTAATAACTCAATGGACAGGTTATGCTTAAATTCAACAGAATAAAAAGTATCCCAGATTAAAGTACAAACAATTCTGCTGGCCTTTCATGTAATTTTACTTGCTGTTTTTTACTAAATAATGCTGTGATATATTTTGAAAATCAATAACCACTTTATTTATATCTTGATTAATATTATATTGCTGATTTTGTTTAAAAAATAATAAATAATAATAAATAAATAAATATAAAGTAAGCACTGTAAGGCTTGTGTTATGGATACTAGGGTAACGGATTGACATACATATATTATACATAAATATGTGATATTCATAGAAATATATAAAAACACCCATGACTTAGGTACAAATGCTCGTATTCATCATACAAACATTTGCCCCTTCCGGGATTTGAACCCGGGACCGTCGGTGCGAAAGGCAGGATCACTACCGTTGCACCAAACGGTCGTCGATAATGAATTTAAACTTTTCATTCTTTTTTTATTGATCGATTTATATGAACCTTAGACCTTTTGATGCGTAATTTCCATGGGAAAGCCGTGAATTCTCGATTAAGTCGCGACGGTCGTGCTATTACGAGACACATGGGCGTCGCTTGCGCAACCCTAAATGCCATCGGACAAATCTCTCTTTCATCGCTTTTGCATAATTTATCTTTATTTATTTAACGTTGAACGCAATTAACTTTACAGATTATCACAATAATGTCTATACATCGTTTGTATTTATTTTAAAACTGGGTCAGCTATTACAAAAGAGTAATGGAAAACTTGACTACTTCATAATAATCAAGTATATTAATTTTGTGAAAGAGGCCCTAAGAATGAATACATGAATGTTAAAACCCACTTTCAAAATTTAGGTTTTTAATTATTTTAAAGCGCAAAGCAAGCCATACATATTTAATTAAAAATAGTCTAAAAGTGTACATGTAATATCAAATAAACATTCAGAATCTAACATCCAACACGATAGGGAAGGGGAAAAATAGACATTCAATAGTGCTAAGTTATTCAAGTTGTGAAGCCTGATATAACAGATCTGTGTTAATACAGACCGGTTTGAAATGAAGCCGAGTTAATATTTTACCGGGCCGTTGTTTAAATTAAAATATTGGGCGTATTATTTCTCATAGTCATTGTAACTTCTTATTTTTAATTTGTTTTGCGTCTGTAGCCACCTAATGATAAATTAAATATCTAGGCACAATTATTATTGTAATTCTATACAGTTGGGTAAAAATTTATCGGCAGGCGTATTATGTAAAATTAGTTCAAATCGCATTTGATACCTTTATTTTACGGTGTTACGTAACGTAATCTAATCTGTGAGTAATGCGCTGTGCAGATTGGCGTTCTTCATGGAGGTGTGTCGAAAGAATAATATTATCATTTTCCTGGTAATCTACGGTGTAATCTCATAATACTGACTGATCTTTAAACTTGTTTGCGAGACCGAGATGTTATGCATTAAATTATGACAGTTAAATAACGTTTACAAAGAATGCATTTTTATTCAATGTCCACAAAAATTACCTTGACAGTATTATATAATTTATTTTTATTAAACAAAAATTTCAAATACTGAAATGAATTACTTGCGGTGGTAAAAGTAAGACAAATTTTGAAATAAAACAACGTAAGAGGAATCGAATTTCATGGTTTTAGGTTAAACTTCCTATGTTAAGAACTCTTTATTTATCGATTTGGTGTAATTGATACCAGCATTAAACGATCGAGGCAGCAGGTTCATCGCGCGGTCTGAGAATATCGACCTCTTTTATAATTGTGGTATGCGTACAGTTTACGTCACATTATATAAGTGGCGAGTAGTGCGGTCGTTGGAAAGAAAGTCGTTGGCCGGTGCGAAGTTCCTCGCAAGTGGGTCGCAGGGCTGTCTAATCCGCTCTGCCTAGTCATCCCGTCTCGATCTTGTTGTCAATGGTATAATTAATCTTCAAGAACAGAATCAGTTTGACAGCAGAAATCTGGTTTCTTTAAAAAGGTGGAACCATTTTTTACATGTGCAATTAAACAGAATTGGTTAAGAATCCTAGTTGTAGTATAAAGAAGGTTCAATTATATACGAATTTTCTCAAAAATATGAGTGTTAAACAAAAATAGATCCTGTCTCATGACATGCGAACACGACAACTTGTCTTACGGAGGGTATTATTTGGGTTTGCCAACCCTGACCCTATTTTCATAAGCTATTTACAACAAAACAGCTTAGGTACATCTGTTTTTTGAATTATATTTATTTTAATTTAATACTGGCTTCAAATCTTTATCCGAGTAAAGGTTACATAAGTCTTACTTGTCGTTATAAAAAGAAGCAAATTAAGATTAAATAAATTTCAAAGTGATTCCATTAAGATAAAGAGTGAAATTACAGCTCTCCCCGTGCGTCACCCCTGTAGGAACCTGTTTTGCCAGCTGGCCTTTCTTCGGTTCCACTGTTCAAATATTCGCCGGTGGATTGGCAGGAGCCTTTTTACGATTCTTATGAAAAACATCAATAAAAACGATATAGTATCGTGTTTGCTTTACAATGGTATGCATTTTATTTTACGTGGCCTCGTTATATTGAGCTCACGAAGATCTTCACGACAACTGGAATTCGTAACATTTTTGTAACGATTTCTTGAGGAAAGATCATTACTATCAATTTACTTAAAGCCTCTCTCATAAATATCGATAAAGGTGATCAAAAAACGTACAGAGCAAGCTTAAAAAGTTTTACTGAGATTTCATTTTAGTTATTGCAGCTATATAAAAGGTAAAGAAAGAATGGTTGCATTCATAACATTACAACATAACAAACATAACATTTTTTTTCATAAGGATACGATTTTTATTTTGTCGTTTGTATCATTTTAATAAAATATTGAGTTCTGTCTCTTACACTATATGCCGTAAATAACAAGATCAAATATTGGTTTTTCTTAAAGTGTCCAGATATGAGATCTGTATTTATTCTGAAGGTGAGTGAGACCGATCACTGACGAGGGTATTGTTTGAAGAGTTCGGCTTTAAAAGCACCTGAGATCGCGAATCGCACTTTCTGTCAAGTGATACATAATACTCGATACTATAACCTACGGGATAATAAAAGACACAATTCCTATAATTACAGTTTATCTGGAGATGAAAATGCATTAAGCATATCTTCCCCTCACATAAAATCTAATTTAATAATAATAATAATAATTTTTATTTCGGAACTGGTCCATATCATTTGTTAGTTACAATTATAAACTTAAATGCTAGTCTTAGTAAAAATAATACAAGGAACTACAATAAAACTATTATAAGGCCACATGCAAACTTGTGCAGCGGCGCAGTAACAAGCTGTCCCATCTGGCAGCTATGGTAGACAGGATGCTGTTCGAGCTAGACCTTAGTCTCGAGAGCATAGAGGCGCAGCGTGTTCGCATTATTGCGTAAAAATTGTTTATTCGCGCCGATGCAAACATACCGGAGGCACTGCATGACCGTGATAATCCGAACAGCACCCTGAATCCATTATTGTACTGGACACGAAGTGCGCTGTACGTTCCCTGCGTGTATCTAGACCACAGACTGCACGTGTAGAAAGTTTGGCAGTATGCTCTAAAAAATAATACTTCACATATTTATTTGGAAAGTCACCAAATATGGAATACCATTTTGTTTTTGGGATATAAATAAAAAACTACGTATAAATTAAATCAGTTTAATGTTTTTACTAATCAGTCATACATTTATATGTAGTAATTAACAGCCTTTAATCAAATATAAACTCATTTGCAAAAAAAACGGGCACCTAAGCAATGAACCATTTTAAATGTTAATATTTCTTTGTTTGATAATTATAAGTAGTTTTATCCTCACAATTTGGTAAATTAATAAGAAAATAATCGTTTTCATCAGTATTTCATAAAAATTTGATACAATTTATGGGAAATAATGCTAAACCTCACTAGTAGTGTATGTTCGCTAGTAGTGCATATGCTCATGAAGTAAAAATAAAAAAGTTTTTTTTGTTTGTTTTTCTTTAATAAAGTAATAGCAGATAAATGTTTAGTATCGAGTGTGAACCCCTCTAGCTAAAATCACAGCTTGAATTCGTCTGGGCATGCTAGCGAGTATATCCCGGATACTTGCTTGCGGAATACTTTCCCACTCCGCAGTAATCACATTCTTCAGCTCTCTGATGGTCTGCGGAGCCGGTTGTACTGATCTCACACGCCGTTTCAGAACGTCCCAGACATGCTCTATGGGATTGAGGTCGGGACTTCGAGCTGGCCAATCCAAACGACGAATGCCGACCTCTTGTACATACGCTTTAACATCGCGAGACCGGTGGGCGCGAGCATTGTTGTCCATAAAAATCGAGTCTTCACCTAGAGCGGATAATGCGGGTTGTGCATTAGGAATTAGAACTTCCGTTATGTATGTTCGATGCCCAGTCAGTGAGCCGTTTTCAATGAAGACTAACTCTGTACGATCCATTGAATTTATTCCTGCCCAAAACATAACAGAGCCCCCACCATAAGGTGTGATTTCTTCGAAACATGCCTCTGCAAAGCGTTCTCCTTGTCTTCTTAGCACTCGCCGACCTCGATCTTCACCGAACAGAGATATCCTGGCTTCATCAGAGAACAAAACCCTATTCCAATCTTCTTGAGTTCATGATTCACATTTTCTAGCGAACCTAAGCCTGCGAACTCGGTGCTCACGGAGTAATTTTGGGCCGTGGGCCGGGCGGTGACTGCGTATATTAGCAGCGAGAGGCCTCTTTCTGACCGTCCATAGACTAATATGCAAATTTCTTACTTCTTGGAGGTTGTTCTTAAGATCCACATTCGAAGATTTGCGATTTCTCAATGCGCGACTCACAAGAAAACGATCATCCTGTGGTTGGGTACATGGTTTTCTTCCAGAACCAGGCCTTCTCTCGACGGAACCAGTCTCCTGATATCGCTGCCAGGTCCTTTGGACCGTCGAGCGACTAACATTTAGCCTCCTAGCCACGAAGCATTGGCTGAAACCCTCTTCAAGCAGCGCGATAATTTTGGTAGCTTTTACCACTTTATCTACCATTTTTGATACAGCCAAACAGCAATAAATAAAGCTTTGACAGTCAAGGATATCAAATTAATCGATGAAAATTGAATAAAAATTATAAAAGTCGATGTTAACTTCTGGAACTTCGCGCCAAAAATGTAGGATAAAAAGGGGTTTTCTGTAAAAATGAGCATCAAATGAAAATTTGAATTTAGAACGTACTTTTTTAAATACCACGGCATTTTTAAAACCGGCCAGTAACGTGTACAAACGATTGAAACCTTTTTTGTATTGGATCTTTTTAAAGATGAATGAAAATCAAAACCGCCCGTTTTTTTTGCAAATGAGTGTATTAGTTATCAAATCAAAATCTAACACAAAAAACAAAATCACAAATGAGTAACCAAATATGGAATAGGTACCCATATATGGAATATAAGCATAAATCAACATAACAATAACAAAAATGGACATTAATATCTTTGAGATCAATTGAATGAATATAACATATTGTGATAAATGAGAGAAGTTACATAATTACTTGCAAAAGTCACAGATCCAAGTATCAAACTCTGGACCAGCACAATCATAATGTGCCCAGAGCCCACACATCAAGCATTTAATCCAGCTTTCTCCACTTTTATCCATGGAAAAAAGTCTTGAACAGAACATACATTCTGCATCAGCAGAGTCGGGAGGTACTTGGTCCATCAACTCATCATGTTCACTACCTTCATCAAACTGGATAACGTCTAGTTCCTCAGAGTCTTCTTCTTCACTATCATACTTATTTTTCTTCGTTTGTTTGTTTCTCTTCGCAGTTTTCTTCTTATTCTTTGTCTTGACTAGTTTACTTTCTTTTTCTTGTCTCTTCATATTTTTATTTTCTAAATCATTTTTGTAGGGAGAAGATGTTATGACTGCTGCTACAGCAGCTTTTCTTCCTCTGCTAGATACTTTTCTTCGTTTCTCTGGCACTGGACTTAAGGCATACGGAGACACCAGACCCAAACTGCTGCGATTAAGCCCAGAAGTCGAAGGTGCAGGTTCAGGTTGTAAATTAGCAGTTGTTTGTGGTGCAGGTATTTCTACCAGAACTTGACCAGTTTCAGATCTTGATTCTAGCGGAGGGATATTGGTTGTACAACCGTCTATTACAGCATTTTGTTGCGCAGCAATGAAGTCCACATCACTGAAGACATTTTTATTTAAAGGCCACAATCCAGTGACTTTGAACCCGTTGGCTGCAATTTCGCCTGTTTGTACTTTCAAATAGGATTTGCCAAACAGCTCCACAATATCATATGGACTTAGAGGTCTGTTGTTGTCTCTAATCCACATGCGTATTTTCTCACTATAGTATGTTTTTAAAGGCCCCATGAAAGTTTTATCTAACGGCTGCAATTTATGAGTCGTATGAGGAGGTAACGAAACTATGTCCACGTTATTTTCCCTAGCAATATCTATTATATCGATATTGTGAGTATGACTATAGTGTCCATCTATAGTCCGTTTTTTTTAGCATTAGAAAGAACAAAATTTGGGTACTTTATTGTACACATATAATGTAACAAGCAAAACGTAACATCGTGAAAAGTTTACACTAAAAAGTACCTTAAGAAGCAGAAGTTACAAACTAGTGGAACGAAACGTTGGTCAGTTTAACACGACAAAATTAAAAAGTACTAGCCGATGTTGTAATACCATATTAGGTGATTTTTAAAATGGTCGCTTAACATGGCCGCCATTTGCAACAATAGCGGCAAATGTCAACGTCTGCATTTATCTGTTTTGACTATTTTCTTTGGTTCATTGTTAAGTTTCTATTGTTTTTGTTAAAGTTTTTTGTTAAAAGTTTTTGTTGTTATTTGTTATTTAATCTGTTCAACAATGGACGAACCTAAAGCCGGTTAAATTGGACTCCAGTACAAGGTTAGCCACCACTGCTTCTTTGTTTACATAATTTCTAATGCTAAAAAAAATGGACTATAGTATCAGTAAAACCCTCGATTCAGGAGTCGGGTTGGTGTGTTGAATAAAGTGCTTGAACCAGTCTGTAAAGATGTTCATTTGTATCCACCCTGATGGATGTGCAACTCCGACTGATCCTGGAGGACAGCCTCTCATTAGCTGAGCACTCATATTTTTTCTGGGAAAAATAATGAACGGTGGCACAAAATGACCAGTAGCATTCGTGCAAACAACTATTGTCATCAGAGATCCTCTTTCTGCTGAAGTCAGTGCAGCTACCTGGCGTTTACCTTTGTGGCCGATGATTTGTGGTATCTTACTTTGTACTATTGTGAGGCCTGATTCATCCACGTTGTAAATACGATTTGGTGGATAGTTATTTTTAATGTAAAGCTCTTCAAGGAGGTTGAAAAAGGCTTCCACTTTTTCTTTATCAAATCCAAATGCTCTGGCAAATGATGTACCAGTTGGTCTTCTTATCGAAAGTTTATCTTTATGACGATTTAAAAATAACTTTAACCACTTTTTTCCAGCCATACCTGATTCGCCGAAGGGATTCTGCAAATTGTTTCGCTTTGCTAGCATGAACGCCATACGGCGAAGATCAGTTCTTGTTAAACCGTGAAACTTGCTCTCCATTATTAGTATGTATTCAACTAGCTGACGTTCAAGTTCGGTGCCCAAGATAGTTTTTCGTCCTAATGTAGTAGCTGCTGCCACTTCTGGAGACTGTTCATCTTTTTGGCAGAGACGAAATAAAGTTGTCCTAGGCACTTGAAAATGCTGTGCCGCTTTCAAATACCCCATTTTCTTTTCCCGGACGAATTTTATAGCTTGTGCCATTTTTTCTTCATCCCAGGTTTTTCGTTTGGTTGATTGCGAACCGGACATTCTAAAAACAAACATTACATATATTTTTTAAAGACATAATAGCAAGTATCTATCATATGAAATAATAAGACCTAATTATGGAATATTCCATAATTAGACACCGACGACTGTCCATATTTGGATTTTTATACTAGTTCAAACTCTTCTAAATATTTTTTCAAGTCACAATATTTTAATGACAAAAGATCACAAAATGGTGAAATAAACATAATACCGATATACTAAATAGTATAACACTTATGTATACAAACATAACAGCTAGTAATACTCATTTATTACTTACCTTTAAAATTTTCTGCACGAAAACAAAACAAAACACGCCTGCCACACGTGAAGCGTTCGCGCAACTGACTCGATGGTGTGAGTGCGATAGTTAGTAGACCGAATGAAACAGAAGATGGTCGATTATTGCGTTTCATACTTATAGTCTTAGAGAAATGAAGGTATTCCATATTAGGATACTATTTCATATTTGGTGACTTTCCTCTAGTCTTCATGAAGTAAGTTCTTAATGACTGTATTGCGGCATCTTTTCTATCTAAGTAGTTCTAGCGGCGTCATATAAAATTGTCACTTGTGCCAAATTTTATCTTTGACATGTACTGCTGTTAAAAGACGACGACATAGATGAGATGAAACCAACGAAATATCACTGTCATATATCTGTTCTCAGTTTCCAAATTTGAATCTTTTATAAAGAAACCACCAATTAACCAGTATCAAATCTTTTAATTTATAAGTAACAGTTTTTTACATTGTGGTATTTATGTTTTATTATTAAACTGTTGAAAATGAAAAAGAAAACATCAAACGGTCAGTTGCACAAGTATCAACGTACTTTCGAAGCAGGCATTTTTTTCTTGTTATAATGATTACATTTTATTTACAGCATTAAAAAACGATTATTATATCAAAACATTCTCCAGAGTTGTCATTTTTAACTTTACATGAAGTTTGACTGAAATCATTATCTTTTATCAAGTCTGAGAAAAAAATCAACAAGTGAATTCTAAGTACTAAAAATTTGTACATAGTATTTATTTTCTATTCGCTATAGCTAAATATCAATTTTTGCTTTAGCATAAGGTGATATGTGAGTTAATGCTATTTACTGGATTTACTAGACAAAATGTTATTACTATGAATACATCCATTAGATTATTGGTTATTGGCCTTATATGGAAAAAGTTAAAAAAAAAAACAAATAAATAGTGTGTTTCGATATTTTCTTCGTTTATTTTTCTGCATTTATAATATGTTCAAATTCACCATAAACAATAATAATATACGAAGACTATAATAACTTCCAACAGGATCGACACACACTAGGGTCGCATTTAATTTCTTCTAACGAAAAAGACGTAAGACTATTTTCAAATAGAAATTCGTGACATGCACATGAATCTTTACTTTTATGAAATATTCCTTGCTAGCCAAATTTATTTTAGGTGTGTTATATTCCTATTGTAAGAGAAAATTTATGAGCTCAACGAAAGCAGGTTCGAGTACGGGATAATTCAGAGCTTTCACTTGATAAACCGAATAAATAAACACAACAGCGGAAGAAATAAAATATGGCACAAATAATAGAACAAAAAAAATATGTATAACTACTTGTAAACAAAATATTACTAGAAATCTAGTTCTTTTAGCATAAAGCAGTTAAATTTCATAATATTTTAAGCTATCCTTTATCTTATTTTTAGGACCCAGCTGCACAGTTCAGCGAAAGAAATCCTAAATCTATGTTTGTAGCTAACGATGATTGTAAAATATTCCCTTAATGGTGTCCTGTGTCAGCATCAAAAATGTATACATTTGCGCTGCAACTAAAAATAAGTCGGAATACCTAAAAAATTCTAGCTCCTCATAAGTGATATTTATGCCAGTGTCTAACGTTAAGTCTTAAGTTTACAGAGTCTTTACTGTTTAATATCAGCGAAAACTTAATAGTTAATAATTCGCTCTCTATATCAATAAAATCAAATGAAACAAAGCCACTAAAACAACTTTTTACGTTTTCCCCCGATTTACGTAATTTCTAAATTGGAGTCATTGAACCGCTCACTTACACCTGTAATACCGATCGGAACATTCCAGAACCATTTATTAACATATGTTTAGCGGTAAGTTAGCGGTACATTAGGTACGGACCTGGCGTAGCTGCCGGTCGATAGGTCGTCACGCTTGGCAAGCGCCCATTTATCAATGGGACTATTACGTATAGCGAAATGTTCTTCACCCGACGAATTATTATGCTAGACAATTTATATCTTTTGTGATCATAAGCTTTAAGACGAAATAAAAATAATCTTTTGATAATGGAAGCTGTTGTCAGCAAATAATTAAACATTTAAATTTAGAATGTTAAGGTATGGTACAGCACGGTTATAAAATATTTTTTCTTTTAATTAATTCTATCATTCCTTATAAAAAAGGAATATTCGAGCTCTACGATAGTTTACTGTAGTAAATATGTTGTAGAAAACAAACTGATGGAGATATTCAATGAAGTGAAAACTTTAAGAATTTATCCTAACTTTATTCATAATACCGTAAAGTGATGATATGGAGAGAGAGTTCCTTCATCGCAGATTGTGCGAGATATAGCCGCTCGCGTTTTGTAAGCACTTTTTTCAAATTTTAACTTATCAGATAGCGAATTCCAGCTACTAGCTGTGCAGTCTAATATACCAAGAGTTTCAGTGAATAGGCGGCCACAGAAATATTCATTAATAATTACAGAATTGCCAGTTGATTGATGTCGGAAATTAAAAACTAAAGAGACACGATTCATAAAGTTTTTGATTCACTAATGAGGAAGATTCACGATTGACGGAAATTTTATTCCATAGGACTAGAAGTTCTACGACCAAAGCTCGAACGATGTCGCTTTGCCTGTTGTTCGCAAGGCACACATTAACCGATAAGAGTAAGGGTATGTTGTGCTACTTATTATTAAGGAATCACTTCTATTCTTTTAACTTCACATCAGTTAAAGTTCAGAATAAACAGAATAATGCAAGCATTATTTAAGGGATCCAAATGTCGTACTAAAATCACTCACTACTCACCTTTTTGTCAATATTCATATTCATATACATTTTATTGCATAGTCACATGGTATAAAGATGGAAGTTTGACTTTTTGTCTATGTAACTTCCGGTAAGGTTGTTTGCAATTTTAAGACCTTGATATGGTAACATAAGGGTAACGAATAGAAATATGATATAATATGCTATATACATAGATAGGTTTTATTAATGACATATGTAATATATAAATGTTGTTATTTTACATATCCTACTGCAGGCCAACGATTCAAGAATAGTTTTATTTAAAATATTATTGTATTGTAAATATTGTATCTTTTAATATCTGCTCATAGAAAAACTTCATTTATTAGATATTTTTGAAACTTGTAACACCTTAAAAAGCAGTGATTCAAATCAGTTAAAATAATTAAAATAAAATAATTACAATAAATTATGTTGGCAGAGAATATTATTCGACATGAATCGTAAGGATAAGAAAAAAAACGCCCTGAAAGATTTTTTTATATTGTTATTATAAAATCAATCAGATAAGTTAATGGAATTAATCCATTGTTTAAAATATCATCAAAATATCTCGATGAAAGAGATAATTAGCCATCAAAATTAAAATAATCATCCGATCAGTTTTAATAAAAGGACATTAGCGGAATTTCTGAAAAAAAAAAACGGAAACGGAAATTTATACAATAAATAAAGATAATTGCATTTTCTTTTCACGTTCTTTCTTTCCACTACAAAAGGAGTCTGAGCCCGTACTTGAATTATTATATTTATTATAATTTTAATTGTTTTATACAGTTTTACTTTGTATATACTCTCCGTATTTGGTACAAAAATCATTGCTTTTCAAAATGATAAAATCTTTCATAATGTTGCTGACCTCCTGCAGGTTAGCTTTCGAACATCTTTGATAGTTATGTTCTAATTTTTGACGTGATAACGTCTTATAAATTGGTTGCGGCTGGGAGTCACTTATGAAAAAGTGTAACGCTCGGTAACGTTACGATGAGTCACCGAACGAGAGAGAGGCCCGCCGAATGCCTTGCGTCTCTCTCCCACTCAACTATGATCGGTCTGCCGCGCGCATTGTGCAATTTAATTATATTCATATCAATAAATATTCTACCGAGAAAAAGACGTTGTCACGTAAAATCTTCGCCCGTAAAACCGACTTTACAGGCAAAAAAAAAAAAAAAAAAAAACCGACTTTTTTTTTTTAATTTTTCAGTTTTTTTACAAAACTAACAGAAACGAAAAGTACTCCATCTTTCCATTCCCGAATTCTAAATCTTGTGAAACTCATCAGTTTCCCGCCAGTCTCACAGTTCCCTATAAATAGCGGCGACGTCGTCTCAGTCACCTTTCTCGTTCCCAATACGTGACCTGACTTCTAAATCCTGTTTTCTGCTTGGTCAATCACATTTATCATTTGACGACAGAGTGGTAGGTCGATAGTGCGTACTGTTGTGGAAACATGCTTAGAAATATCTATATATACTCGTATTTTTATATTTCTTACATTCACAATAATTAGCCTAGCCTAAAGTAAGCACTATAAGGCTTGTGTTATGGATACTACGGTAACGGATAGACTTATATGATACATACATAGATTTGTAATATTTATAGAAATATGTATATATATAATGTGTCCCGTCACCAGTGTAAGAGTCTTTGATGGTGTGAAATATAGCATTTTTGATCGACAAATTGCCCCTCAAATTTGGTTTTTCTTTAAAAGCCAATAATTAAAAAATACACAATAAAGAATCTATTTGTTTTTCTTTAATTATTTTTTTATTCCATGAAAATTTAAACATGATGGCTGTGTAACTGTTGTCTACATGTTTAGCTATCAAATGACACCTTTTAAATGTTGATAGGACATTTACATGAGTAGTGGTTTTCGAATTAGTATGAGAGCCCAGGTCTTGGTTACCAAGAAAACAAAATGGCGGCCGTAAGAGAAAAACAAAATTTGAGGGGCAATTTGTCGATAAAAAATGCCATATTTCACACCATTAAGGGCTCCGACACTGGTGACGGGACACATTGTATATATACACCCAGGACCGTCGCTCGGTGCGAAAGGCAGGAAAGGCAGAACGGTAAGTTAATTACTATTTATTATGTCGTAGTGCTTACAAAAAGGAAGAAAAGCTTTACCTATGTAGGGTTAATACCACCGATTTTGAGGGTTGCAAAAGGGTACAAAAACATGACTGCAGATGGCTCACCACTACTGATAGTAGTTCTAGCAAAAGGGTAAAGTAAAACTAGACTAATGTAAGCTCACTACCACCAATTGTAGTGATAGCAAAGTAGTCGAGAACATTGGACTTAAATTGGTTCCATACTTGTTATGTACCTACTTTAATTCAATTTTATCGGTTAAAAAGTTGGCAAAATTGTCATTCAATACTTGTTGCTTGAAGTTATCTTCCCAGTAGTTCATAACTTAAAAATAACAACTTACACTTGTTTTATTTGACGCTTGAGAGGATTAAGGAGATCTGAGAAATTGCCACCATTAAGCTAACATAGTTTTATTGCCGGCTGAGGTGGCAAGTCGCCTTAATTAAACTTGCAGACAATTTAGATTATTTTTACTAGTCACAGTTCAAAACGACAATATAATTTAATTTTTGTAGCATTTTGCTAGTATTATCACTGAAAATATATTTGTTTTATGTTATACGTTGAAATTAAATCAAAATTGTGACCGAGTTTGACTTAGGTCACTGTCTACCTAAGTGTTAAATCAACATCGAAACTTCGGAAGGCATGTTAAATCATGCAAATGCCTTTACCTACTCTAGAAGATAATAGAACACTTGTGACATCTGCAATTGAGCCATTTGAGAGGAGGTTTAATTAAAAAATTTTTTGATGCTGCCAATTTATAAATGCTGTAGCATATATTTATTCATCGTATTATTACGTTTGTAACAATATTTACACTTAAATATTTTAAAACGAACGGAGTATTATTCTCCTTTTATATTAGGTACTTTTCCTTTTATCGGATTTGCCAATGATTCCTGGCGTACATAATTCGTGCTGTATGTATTGCTGTATTGTACAAAAGTAGATAGGTTCTTCTTATAAGAGGTTCTTCTTATTGGTGTATGTTAGCATGAATAGGTCAACGAGTTCTCTAACTTCTTGGAGTCAAACCGACTTTACAGACAAAGCTTTCTATTAAACGCTTCAATAATGCCTCTTAAGCACGCCTCCAAAACTAAAGTTTCTTTACGAGTGCGTTCAAAACTGACGTAGGTAGATTAATTAGAGAAACTTTGAGATTTACTGTTCAAACTCCAGCGGACTCGGGGTCTGCTTAATCTTACTTATCAGAGCGCGTCCGCGTATATAGGGTACGCATTATCGTAATATGAAATATAATATCTTTCCTACGTTTTTATTGTGTAACTGCTTTTTATATATATTATTATAGTATTTAGTATGTAATGCACTAAAGTATTATCGCATTTTACTTCCATTATTATTATTATAAAAAAATTAGCATAATGACGAACAAGTTCTAGCTACTTATTCGCCTTTAATTATTTTTTTGTTTTAGAATGTTTCCATCGTTTATTATCGAGCATTTAATGTAATATGTTAAATAATCATATTTGTTCAACAAAACAGCTTACTAAGATTGCACTCGAAAATCGAGGTGGACACTATCTCTATTATAAAATAAATAAATAAATTATAACTTGTTAGAACCATATTAAGTTTGTGTCCACAGAATTCTATTCAACAGGTTTTAGTTTCAAATATAGATTCAGTAGTTCCTGAAATAAGGCGATTTAGCAGTCTCAATGATGAAAACTTTTTTCCCTGTTTCCCCAGGAGTCAATGGCCTCATTTCCTACCGATGAAGCCGAAATTGACTCCATTATTATGAGTCTAAAACGGGTGGGACGAAATTCTTGCATCACTTATTAGGGCCACTAGACATATCCTTTTACCTGTACTGCACATTTTCAACCTTTCTGTGTATTCTAGTGTATTTCCGTCCGTATTTAAAAAAAAGCTTGTTTACCCCATTTATAAGAGCGGGGACAGAGACAATATCTCTAATTACAGACCAATATCAGTCCTCTCGTTCTTGTCTAAAACGTTATGAAAAAAAAATTAAACAAAAGATTATTTAACGTTCTTGAACAAAAACAGATAAGCTTACCAATATGGCTTTAGAGCAGGCAATCTATGGAAATCGCGGTTTTAGAATTTAATGGTCAAATTGCTCAAAATATAATCCAAAAACTAAAATCTTTATGTCTATTCTTGGTTATTTCTAAGGCTTTTGATACTGTCTCTGTCAAAAGCCTCTTAAATCAACTTGAACTCATAGGAATCCATGGTTTGGTACTTGATATGTTTAAAAGTTATCTTAGCGATAGATATCAGATTGTCATGACTGATGATGTGAAAAGTTGAGAGAATACCTTTGGTGTTCCTCAGGGTAGTGTGCTTGGAACTACCCTGTTTTTAATTTACATAAATGGACTATGTAGGCTGGCTCTTCCAAACTGCTGAATAATAACATACGCTGATGATACGGCTAATCGCGTTCATGGTAAAAGTTGGGATGATACTAGAGTCATCGCTGAGAATGCTCTGAGGATAGTAGAGGGGTGGCGATTGTATAACTTGTTACACCTTAACCTCAGTAAAACCTGTTTGTAACATTTCCACCAAGATTTAAAACACAACCTGATGGCTCGTTCTCGATTTTTCACATAAGAGTAGATATCCATAGACTTGTGAAAGTTTATAGTAATATAAGTTATATACGGGATTTTTATCATGTACCTTGTTTTTGTTTTTTTTTAGTTTCCGATATTTCGGCACTGTTGCAAGTGCCATGATCACGGAGCAACTCAAGTAATTGCGGGTAGGCTGTTATTGGACATATCGGTTTACCCTCCGACGAAGTCTTCTATTGCGTTCGATACCCAACGAGTTATGAAAGTCAAAGTTATGAAACTCAATAAAAACAAAAACAAGGTACATGGTAAAATTCCCGATTTTTACCTTATATTACTATAATGTTAGTGATCATGAAAGTTTAAAACAATATATTGTGAAAGTTTGTACTGAAAACAATTGCACTTCAATGAAACGGCTTAATCGTGTAAAGTACTTAGATATTGTCGACAGTACAATGACAGTACAATACAAGATCTACAAATAGTTAAACTTTATTTTTTGCGATGGCAAAATCTTTTCACAAACTTAAGATATTTGGAATTGTACAGATAATTTTCCGAACAAGGACTACATTACATTAGCATTTCTTTTTCCATTGAGCAATATTTGATGTTACCTTTATTGTATATAACGCCGTAATAATAATTGTTAATCAGGTTTCTAACCTGATAAGGTAAAAAGTCTATGAATGAACTGTTCAATATAATAGGAATACTTATATGGATGTGTGTATGAAGTACGTACAATGTGCTAATGCATGATTGATGAACTCGTAAATAACCTACACAGGTACTGGAATATACCTAATATTTGCTTATTAAAGACTGGCTTCTTCCTCCGATTTATCCCACGCGGATTTTGTATGAAGAAAATTTTACTAGGATAACAAGTACTTGATATTTTAATACAGACTATGGTCTTCCTTTGTGCATCTTTTAAATCAATTTAGCACATTTTACGTGATGGAGTAGCAAACCAATATTAATAGTCAGATTGCCGTCATTTATTTGGTTTACTAAGAGAATGCAATCAACACTTTATTAATATTATTTTAAAGGTTAGTAGTACGCTGAACGCGTCCGAGATAATGTAGGAAAGTACTAAGCTTATAATTTTATTATTTAATGTTTTCGTAATATTTACTAAATATGCCCTGAAAAAGATTGCCGGGATTTTAACCGAAATCTTACAGAAAGACGAGTCAATTGTCCGTAACCGATATACTAACGAAAGATGTTTACCACGTTTAAATACATTTATTCTGTACTGTTGACTACTAAGTTATATAAAAATAACTACCGTTTGACACGTAAGCTCCTAACCAGTCACTGAACTAGTATGATTCATTCAGTTATGGTAATTTCGGCTGTAATTAGTAGCCTTCTGAAAATGGTCGTGTAAATGAATGACGCAGATAGCGGCACACGCACCGTTTTCCACCGCAGAACAGCTGCTATATCTCATATAAGTAACGTACCGTGAACTATTTTACTGCCGCAACAGAGTTCATGAGGAAACATTGTGGTAGAATTGTAACACGTGCGTTTGATGAATTTCATTTGGAAGTTATTTGCTGTGTTTTTGTAATAGTGTTTTCTAGTGAAGGAAAAAGAAAGATGTTTCATATTAAAGACTTAGATTGTAACATCAAATAAAGATGGTTTTTGTTATATATTGGTAACAAATCTGTTCTATAGAAAACAAAAAGGAATTTTATAAAATACCCAAATATTAATTGATAGATGTAGAAAAGTTAAGCTCTTTCCATTTATACTTTTTAATTTATGACTTTGAAGCTTATAGTAAACGAGATTATGCTATTTCTATTATATGTTAAAGTACCAGTCGGCGTATTAAAATTATGTATTTTTACATTAGTTTACATAAGTTACATTAGTTTACATTAGTTTTGCATACATGATTACAAATTTTAAGATTAATAAAACGTAATCATTATGCCAACAAAGACATTCTGCATATACAAGACAATGCGTATATAATCAATTATGTGCAAAAATTTTATGCAGAATCTTTGATGCTAAACTATATACATAAATATAGAAAAATATGCGATCGAAGGCACCAAAATTACACGCAGTAATCTCTTCAATCCCTTAGAACTGACATCGGGATCGCCTTGTAAATATTGACGATACATTGACAATACATCAGGCTATACAATGTAAAAAAGACCTGATCTGAAACTAATATTCTCATTGTTATTTATAATAAGGAAAATAGAGGCAGCGTCGCTTTTTATCCAGATTGAACTTTAGTTTTATAAAAAAGGGAACAGGATTGAGTATCTGGGCGCTTTAAGTAAAGAGATTTTTTGTCTACATTTTGTTGATACATCTTGTCTGTAATGGATGCGTCTGATACATCTTGTCTGTAATGGATGCGTTTAGACCTGGCGAATGCACAGTTAGCGAGCCGCCCGCGAGCTGTACACGTGATTTTTAAGTTCGCTGGGTGCGCCAAGCCTCGCGTGGGTTGCGCAGCAAAGAATCGCAGTAGCTGTTCGCGTGACTCGCAAGGTATTCGCGAGCCGCGCATTTGCCAGATCTGAATGGACTCTAATATTTCAGTACTCATCTTATTTAAATAATAAGATATCAAGTAAATGGAAACTATTCACCTATATAGATATCATTATACTTAAATATTTGTTGGGGAGACGAACCAAATATTGGATACCATGAGCAACACTGGATACGTCTATTTATGAAAAAATAAGCAACGCCATCTATTTAAATAAAGTAAAACTATTTCTTTTCTGTTAAATCTAAATATTTCTTGAACAACAGTGCCATATTCACCTTCATAATTCAAAGAGGCTTTTCACGCTCGTCGATTTGATATAAATGTTGTGTTCGTACTGAAATAAAGGTAAACAAAAAAATGAATCCAGAGCCCAGGCAAGTGCATATGTTCCATATTGCAGTTTAATTATGCTTTTATTTGCTCCTACATTCCATGCTTAGAATACCGTGTACATACATACATACCTAATATTTCATTCTTAATTGATAATATTTCATAGAAAGAAACGTTAAAGATCGATTTATGAATGAAGCCTAAAAATTATACTCTTTTTTTATGATTATGGCATACTTACATGATCATGATTCTCACTGCAATGAATAAATGTTTTCTACTAATAAATGTACTTTTTTTTTTATAGTTTTCGAAAAGTATCAAGTGTTTGGTATGTCTATGGCATTGTTCATTATTCAAATAATTCGTTCCTCATTTTTTAAGAAGTTAACTTTCTAGCGTGGGTATAGAAAACTTTCACTTGTCTAGATTACTGAATAAATTACGCTATGTAGAAAATGATATTTATTTAACATGCCAAGGACATTTTATTGTTGAGAAATCGCGACTGGTTTGGTTTTGGTGGGTG
The DNA here is from genome assembly GCA_927399485.1 of Calamotropha paludella. Taxonomy (NCBI): domain Eukaryota; kingdom Metazoa; phylum Arthropoda; class Insecta; order Lepidoptera; family Crambidae; genus Calamotropha; species Calamotropha paludella. Next base: position 20,826,910 of record OV656805.1, on the reverse strand, counting down.
CACCTTAAAATTCTTGGACACAACAGGCCGATGTTTTGTTGCCTAGTCATTTCGCTTTATTCAAACACCTTAAAGTTTATACGTCGGTAGGTAAATTTTTATGACTTTCCCTGAGAGTTCTGTAGAGGTAAATCGTAAACACGTGCCACGTTAAATGTTCTTGTTCTGAATTGTTTTCTGTGTGGATTAGTATAACCACCATCACTATAAGAGTTTCTTTACCCTTGTTACCCTCTGGATTGTTAATGAACCCTTTCTTGTTAATGTACCACACATCAATCCAAAGTTTAATGAGAAACAATACTGCAATTGAAACAAAAGTTTGAGTTAAGATTTAAATTAACCTATATAAGTTCTTAAAGTAATAAAAAAAAATTGTATAAAAGAATCTAATGAAAAGACTTACTGCGATTATTTAATGTTTTATAACCCACCTGTTCTTAATGAATAAAACCATCTGTAAAATATAATTTCCGCTCCAATAGCTTATACGCATAGTTAATAATGTTTAAATAATTAAAATACCTACGCTAAATATAGACTTTCATACTTACCTGGAAAACATAGCACTCATAATTAATTAAGTATAGAATTTATCTTTACAATATTATGCCTAATTTGAACAAATTTTCACTTATAAAATAAACAAGTATGTTAATTACGGCATACTACCAAAATTCATGTATTTATCGCGTCTGGTCCCAATTAGGGAAATGGGTCAAGTACGAGAGTTAAGGGATGCGAAAATCGGAGTTCGGAGCAACGAAACCATTAATTTCAGCCACTGGGTTCCACTTTTAATGTTACTCCTGCTTCTTGAGTGGAGTATTTAGGTTGTTCTAAGTATATGAAATGATAGAATTCACTTGTCGTCGCTTTAAAATTGATCTTTTCAGAGATGGAACGTGACCTCAGTAGCAAATTCATTATGAGGCACAAAACATAGATAGACCCGTGACCAGCGTGCGAAACAAATACAGATTACAAGTAATTATTTTGGTCATTAAATGTTATTGTAATATTATAGATAAAATCTCTTAAGCATTCTGAAAGAATATGAGTTCGCATTATGTAAAAAAAGGTCGAATTGAAGTGATCGCGCAAAAGCACTTACTGCAAAAGTCTGCAATCTTACTGCAATTAGTGTATCTTCTACTGGTCAGCGATTTTGTAAATCGCTGACCAGTAGAAGATACACTAATTGACTAAATAAAACGATTTACTACAGTCCGCTTCACCAGTAGACTAAAGAAAATCCCCAACTATATCAATAATGACGACATAGTCTTATACAACGACAATTCTTGTGTTTGGCAGAAAAAAACGCTTGCGAGCGCTTGTAAGAAAAATGGCGATCGCTGAGCGATAATAAGCAAAATGGCGGATTGTGTCAGCGCAACTGAAGTTAGCAAACGTGTCCTGGCCGAAAACTGTATAGTTTGTTTTTCAGCGCTTGTAAGCGCTCGCATGCGCTTTTTTTCTGCCAAACATAAGGAATGCCTTTAAAGATTGCTACGGATTTTATCAGTTTTCTTGTCTAATGTGTCCGTGAAATATTAATGTAAAAGTATCATAAATTAACCTTTTTTAATATATTAAATTTGTATCACAAGTAATTATTATATAAAATAAGGAAATTCTATATAAAAAATAGCGACGAGAACGTCTTACGTTCTTAATTTATTTGGGCCTTGTTTACAAAAGTTTTTAAGTATATTGCTTTGCAAATTAATCATAAGCATAAGCTTGCGAACGTTTTTTCGTTAACACGTTCCGTGACAAGGGGTCTCCATCCCTCTGGAGAATTGTAGATCATTTTGCCTTTTAATTTAGTCTATAAATCAAAGCTCGGACAAAGCCCATGTCGGGGTCACATGCATGTGTTTGTGCATAAATAATGGTGCAAACTTTTTTTACTTAATTTTTGTGGCTCTGAATTAATAATATAAGGAATTTATACCTATGACGGAAGAATTCATAAAGGTGTACCATTTTTAATGGATTTCTAAAAAGGAGGTTTCTCAATTCGACCGAATATATTTGTTTTTTTTATGTTTGCTCGTAAATAACTTCGTCGTTTATGAACTAATTTTGATGATTCTTTTTTGTTAGTTAGGGTTTGATGATGGCAGACCAGAGAAATCGAGGTGAACTTTCAAAAATCGTAGCGGCGACTAGTGCGTTTTATTTCATTAATAATAAGTATTTTTTATTTTATATATTAATTTGAAGCACTACAATTTAATAAAGGTCTGGTGTAGATCTGATGATGGAGTCGCGAAACAGTCGAGGGAACACCTCAACGATTCGCAGCAGCTACCTTATGTTTGAGCTTGATTAATATTTCCGTCTCAAGTAACCGTCGTCTTCTCATTCGAGAAACATCCTTGCTCGGTCTACCCATCAATTAAAACCGTAAAATAAAATAATTTTTAACGAAAACAAAACCGACTTATAAAAGTAAACTAAAAAGCAAGAAATAAATTTACTTCGCACAAAATAATACGTATTTTCATTTAATTAAATAGATATGATAAAATAATTATTTTATAATTTTGAAGTCGGTGCCAAATAAAACAATAATTGTTTAATACTTGTATCAATCTTACTAGTCATTTGTAAGCCAGTACTTAAGTGCATAATATTTTACTTTACTTAACTACTTTACTTTGATAGTTAGTAGGTACCGATTAAAGGCTTTAATCTTAAACTTATGGCGTAAAAGTCTTCATTCTAATGATTAATTAATATAAGTGAAAAAAAACTTGAACATTCGTTTTACGCGGTACCCGCGACTGACAGTATTGCGACTTTCGCTTGGGAGTTTTGTCCATGCGTGTGAGTGTGATTGCGTCGTTCCTTTAGATTATGTATTTACTTTAGCTATATATTCTACGAACCAATAGATATTGTGACTGTACTGACAGGGTAAAGAAAGAACACCCATTTTCTGAAAAAGCGGCTTGCAACTCTCTAAGACTCGGTATACACGACGTTTTACAAATGACTCTTATTTGTAATTTGAAAGGTCGATCTGCTTCCACTGTAATGGCCCCATATAATCAACCCCTAACTGAGAATCGACGATAGTTATCCCTAGTAAGCCAAAAGAGTGACATCTGGAGAAACTATTTGATTTAAACGTTTGAAGGCATAAACATTATTGTTTAGTCTTTTACAAATTACATCTATACACTCCATCGAATTAAAATGTGCGTTAATTATTAATCCTAAAAATTTTTTAAATATTCATCTATTCTATATTTATCGTGTTTTAAGTGAAAAACATGAATATATTTTTTCTACATTATCGTGTAACTTATTTTGTCTTAGCCATACTATTACATTATCGAGAACTCTGTTCACTGACTCCTTGTAAGAGAATGAAGGACACTGACGATGCGGTGTTTTCATCATATGGAGAATCTGGCGCGCCAGCTGTGAAGACATAATTATGATGCTGACGGTGGTCCACGTGTCAAAGTGTACCTTGACGATCACATCAGTCTACAGCAGTCGTTTAACTTTAAAATTAATCTTATTGTTTCTATAGTCTCGTTTCTATAAACCCTATTAAGGATTATCCTTTTAATTTTATTGAGTGAAATTATTGGTCTGAACCCTATTATTTGGAATTTGAATTAAGTCGTTTGAACGCTCCCTGACGACTCCTTCGAATTACATAATCGAAGTTCTCTAAGGTTTAATTTAAGTAGTTATATATTTCAACTAAATTAAAGTATTAAATTGTGTGAATATGAATAATATATAACCTTAGATCATCTTAAGAATAGATGGTAAAACACGCACGTTTAACCATATTACCGTAACAATAAGCTAACGTATTTTATAAGCGTTTATTGTTCAGCTGCGTTCAGTACACAAAAAAAAACTGTAACTGGTGGTGTCTGGGATGGTTGGGGTCTATCTTTTAGTGGTCCACCCCGGGCAACGGCATCACAGACCAACTCGGCCCGTGGTGACGGTTGATGATCCCAGCGTCGGTGGTAGGTTCCTCAAAGGCCACTTGGCTTGCGACCACCATCCTGCCGAAAACCGTCGCCAAGCAGTTTTGCTGCGTTTCGTCGAAGGGCGGGAGTGCCAGTGCCAATGGGGGTTAAAAATAAGTCAGTTACGCAGCTCAGGGCCGGTCTTGGTATCTTCGCAATGCTGTATTAGGTAACTCATTAAGGAGGGTAACGGGATCAGAAGCACGGTTTTAGCTGTTGGCCGACCGCAGTTAGTAGGGGGCCCAACTAGCGCGCTAGCCACGCGTGAAGGGCTGTCCCTGCCAACTCGTGAAATCGTGCCAGTTGGCGACTGGTTGGGAGAACCGGATGGCCATTTCGGTAAGGTTAGGGCGTCCCCACAGTCTCCAAGCGAGTTTTCTTTTTTGATTAGTTAAGCCTAAGAGAACTTTAATGATCGACTAAGTAGCCTCTAGACTTGAAATCCTGCCCCCCAACATTCACCACTATGACATGAAACTACAAGAAGAATGTAAAACAACGGCTGAACTTCCTCCCATTAAAGGTACCCTCCTCACGTGAACCACGGGCTGCACTAAAATCTTGATCCGGTCCATCACCACCTGGAGACTTAGAAGCCGCACCTATTTTGCTTAACGGAGACTTAGATAGCAACCCCGTCGGATGAGGCATACCTCAGCTACCCTGATTGCACACTTGTGCATAAGTTTAAGATATATGTAGGGTCTGTGTGTTTGTCCGCAATTTGCTGCAGGCGTCTCCGATACTTTGAAAAATTCGGATTTGCCTTATTTGGCTTCTGGTGGAAACAGTGGTAGAGAATATAGGTACTCTACGTCTGTGTCTACCAATCAAACAGCTGTGATCGGGAGACGACTAGGCTCATAGATTACCTTACAGAGACGGCAGACTTGGCAAGTCAGCGATATCTAGCGGCGAATCTTGTTTTTCTGGGGGACTTTAACGACAAAGAGTGGTTATTCCATACCAGAAAACTAACTATGCTGGGAGAGAAGCGCGACGATTTGTCCTAGCGCTAAATCTTACTTAGCTGGTGGATCAAGCGACGCGAATTCCAGATATTGCTGGCCACACACCCAATTGTCTTGACTTACTGCTGACAACTGATCCACACAAACATTCGGTATCGGTCTCAGCTCCACTGGGATCGTCCGACCATTGTGTGGTGAAATCCGTATTAATCTGCTCTCCGGATGATAACCATAGGGGCATGAGGCGGTTACAAGTCAGCAGATTGGGACGAGATGCGTAATTTGTTTGTATCATATCCCTGACGGCAAACTTGCTTCTATTCGAGAGACCCTTTGTGCACCGCTGATGCGATTGCGGATGTGATTCGGCAGGGAATGGAGTATTTTATTCTATTTCCCGACATCCCACTTTGTTACAAAGTCCGACCTTGGTATAATGCGGCCTGTGTTGGCTCTGAGTTGATTCCCAAAAACAGTCTGCATACTAAGCTTGGGTGCAAACCCAAACAAAATCACCTTAGCGATCGTCAATGTGACTTTCGCCTTGGACGTTTAACTGTGGATATTCTAGTTTATATGACGCACTGATGGGGCGAGGCACTTGAGATGCATGGCGAAACACTTGCCGTGTCACTTGATATCTCGAAGGCTTTTGACAGGGTCTGGCATGCTAGTCTACTGAGCAAGCTTCCTGCGTATGGTATCCCCGCTGACTTTTGTAGTTGGATAGCCAAATTTCTTGACAGAACGGTCAATCAGAGTAGTTATCGATGGCTGTTCCTCTGATTCAGTGACTATTGATGAAAAGGCACCTTTTGAGTTAGCTCTTTCCATCGTGAATCCTGTCTTGGCCCCAGGGCTTGATTGGGATCAAGAGCGAACCCATTCAAATAAAAACTAGTATGAGAACACGGAGGACATTTTCTGTGTAAGTGAAACCACCACCGTTTCTCTGTTGCTGTTCCTAATTGTCGCACCTAGCGCTACTCAACATCTTTTATAATGAGCACAACAAAGAAATAGAACTACCTCCCGGGCCTGTATTTCCGAGTACTTTAAACCCGTCCGTTTTCAGAGCCAGTGTGAATAGGCACCTTCTGGGTTAACCCGCTTCATCGTAGGTCTTGTAAAGACGGGTCAAGTGCTTGATTGGGATCAAGAGCTAACCTATTCAAAATAAAAATAAGATTGCTACTTATTTTTCTAAATAAATAAATATTTTAATTAGTATGTTAAGTAACTATGAATCAGATTCGACTTTTTATTTCTCAGGCATCGATAAATCTGTTTATATGATATCTATGTTTATTTAGGTTTTTATGATGAGTGGTTAGGTCAGACCTAATTACCAGCTGGCGAAGGATGGGCGGTCCTGAGCCTGCATTGCACGGTCTTGCCCGTCTGGGGGTATGTCAACATGTACCCGGGCATCCTCCATAGTGGTGGGGCCTTCGGGCCAGTCTGTCAGGCACCCCATGGTGAAAGTCACAAACGACCCCATGGGACCAACGACAGTGCGGGGGTGCATACTTGGGTTTTTAGTGGGTAGGCCTCCAATCCTCCATCGGGCACTAAGCCGGATGAAGGAATGGAGGAAAGTCCCACATAACTGCGCCGCTCGCCCGGCGGCGCAGTATGCGTAACGCATTTTCCTAAGTTTAATAAAAAAAAAAAGTTAGACCCAATTAAGAATGTCGAATTCTATTTGGTGACCACTAAAGAGAACTGAATTAATAAAATAATATTTTACATTACAAATATACAACCTAAAACACTAATATTGAGACCACACTCGTAATAGTATTAAAAAGTATTAAAATTATTAAAATGATAAATTTAAAATAGCTTTTAATTATAATTTTAATTAAAATACTCAGCCTTGCGTGTAAATTGCGCAAACCGTTGAGATTGAAAGCGGCTAATGGTCTTAGTAACGGTATATAAAGTTTCGCCATGCTATCTAATTATATAACCTAATGATAATGAACTTGGACAGCCCGCCTTAGATTAGTGCACCTGATTAAGGCCACAGATAAGTTGGGTTACCAACTGCGAAGCAACATTAACTCAAGTTGAACAAATTAAATAAAAAAGTCAGGAATAAGTAAGTATTCTTGAACGGGAATTTTAGTTTTCAATATTTATTGAGAAATTGTTACGCAGCAGTGTTTGTACAGCTTTCATAACGAGTGCACTAGTAGTTCTCCCATTGGAAATCTTGTTGTAAGTATTAATACATTGGAAAATTAGATTTATTTTTGTTTTTAAACAAGCGGTAAATACGAACTTATACCACACGAAAAGTTGTCTGAAAAGGGTTGTATTGAGTTGCTTTGCGTCGTCTCTTCGACCTTTGAAATAAAATTCGTTTCAAATTCTGTTTAGAAATGTGTTTGAAGCAGTAATTCACACACTACGTTAATCTGATGTAATTAGATTCTCTCAAGATAATTTATTCGAGGTATCATTGAGAACAGATGTTGTCTATGCTTAATATGTAGACTTGAATTAATTCAGATATATTCAAAATTCTAGGCGGAGATAGAATCTGAAAATAAAAACAATATTGGAATAATGAGAATAATATCAACTTTCGAGACGCCATATAGTTGCAATAAACAGATAGAAAAATAAAAGAATATTATGAAATGTAATAAATGAATATGATACCTTTTCATCTTTTGCCTATGCTTTGTTTCCGTCGCGAATCACGGTTTTCCCTTCATGTAAACATTTTTTGTTAGTTAATTTCGCAAGGCAACACAAAAACGTGCCTAAATAGGAAATCAAGTAATTATCTTATAATATTAAAGAAAGATAATTATCGCAAAAAACATACAGCTCATTTGTGATGCGAATGAATGCTTTTAAGGATACGAAACGTTAAATAACTCTAGTTATAGTTTCAACCAATTTTTGGATCTGGACTAACTAAGCGACGGTGTAATACGCAAAACTACCAAACCAATTTTCAAAAAAACAACTGTTTACAAATATAATATTTTAGTTTTACTGCTGACTTGTCTTATAAACATTCTATATGTAAAATTTAGTGCATCCAAACACTAACCAACTAATGGATTCATGCACAACAACCATAATTTTTATTAAACTTAAAAGCCTCTATTTCACAATGTTATAAATATTGGATACTAATCACGGAGCACTTTCCAAATAATTATGTTAATTCATTCTTATAGTATAAACCAGTATAAACCAGTAGTGTTATGTCACAACCGGTCAACCGCTCGTAGAACTAGTTTGCCACTTATCAATGAAAAATGTTCTGGATGACCCACTTTCAGATATTTCGTTAAGCTCACTATTCCGTTCCTATCAATATAGTAGTAATGGGTCACTGGGGATAGAAGAGGTTCATTTTAAAAGGACAAGTAAAATAAGTATTATACTTATATATATTTAGTCATAGCATAGTTTTAACTATTGGAATTTGACTCGTATATCAATTATTTGAGTTTTTAAAGTCACAGCCACTCGACACGGATATAACGGGTTTGCCAGGTCAATCAATACCCAAAATTTAGTTTTGCATACAATTCTCCAATCAAATCGCATAGATTACATAAACCCTAGCGGTTTTGCACAAATGCGACACAACGCGCGTCGCCCTGGCATCTCTCATGGCGATAATCACCAGCCCGACAAACCCGACAACGTCGATAGGTATAGGTCATGTGTTTAAGTGATAAGCCTATATCGGAATTATTGGCAAAATCGCAATTTTCTCTTAAACCCTCTACTTGTGATGGATGTTGTCTGATGTTTATTTATTTAATGAGAATCCGTTGAGTCAGCGTAATCGTGCACATATAATAAAACCTTTTAGGGTATTACGGTTCAAAAGGAAAAAGGAACCCCGTTCGTTATCTTTCTGTCTATCAATTCCCTTTTTCTCAGAACGCGTGAATTTTAAAGTCTTAGAAGATCATTGCTTGGAGCTGTAGATAAAGTTAACGCAACCAAATATACGGCTGTTGATACTATTATATTAGTTCCTTTCCTTTTGATAACACATGCTGGAAAGTGCCTTTATGATATAGAAAATATTGTTAAATTACGTGATTACATTTGACTAATCGTGAAGTATATCTGTGTCAGCTGTGCATCATTTGTAGTGGTATAACTTGTGCTCTTCGTGATAACGACCCTCAGTCATGAGGAATCGACTTGGAAGGAGATCTTTTGCCATAATATTGACCAACCTGCGTTAGTATGAATAGTTCAATCAAATCTGTTCTGAGAATAAATTTACCCTAGATTCTAATTTAGGGTAAATGTTTAGTAAAATCTTTCTTTTGGAAATAAGTTATCATTTTCTTTAAAGTGTTCATGAAGCCGTGAATGAATATTTCGAAAAATATTGTTAATTCTCTATTTTAATTTAAGCAAAGAGGTTGTGTATAGTTTCTTAAAAGAAAATAAGTCCCGGACGGACCGCGTTCAGTATCAGTTGGTTATTTTAAAAGCACTTTCTAATTGGATAGACCAGATACATTTAATATAAAACTATGTACAAAAATTACACAAAATGTAGTAAAGCAACTTTCCCCGTTCCTGACAAAGCCTGTGTTCCGGGAGCGGAAACCTAGAAAATATGTGGACAGGTTCACTGTGATTTAAGGCGGTAAAATATTATACTTAGGTAACTTCATAAGGGGTTTTCACAGTAAATTAATCTAAGATTTTACTTGGTAGCACAAAAGAAAATCCCGACTCTCAAAGAAAAATGTGTTCACGATTACAGCCATTATGGCAAATACCTAGTGTCTATATAATATTTACACTTGATGAATTTAATGAAGGTCAATGAATCAAACTAATAAAAACTACATATATATAGAGGAGATGGTCATGTTTTTCTTTGTGAGAAACTTATTTTATACCAAAAGCGTATTTATGTTGCCACAGGACTTACTTCACTTTTGAAAGCAATAAACTATTTATACTATAGCTCAAGGTGATTAACGTTCTCAAGAGAGGATTAATCTTACATGCCATGTCAAAATTGATTCATGTTTGATAATACAGCAAAGGTGAGATTTAACCCTCAAGAGTAAGAAAACAAGATAGTAGAGATTATACCAAGTAGATTATTTTTGTATAAAAAAATATATTATCTCCAAAGATTGATGAGTATTGTACACCCAAAATAGTGATTATGTTTTATATGGAATTAAATCCAGACAAAAATTACCAGATATATAGAAAACTAGAATATGAAATATTGTACTACACGCCATAGATTTCAACTGCGATCTGATTTAGATGGTTACTGCAGATATAAAAACGTTTCATTAGTTTGAAACAAATGATTCCTTCACGAGGTTGCTGCCAAAAATCCTACAAATGTATTTCATTCCATGTCAGGAATAGCGTGAAGTAACAAGAAATAAAACATGAGAAGTTGTTGTTCTATTTTTACGGTATAGCTTTCGTGTTGCGCAACTATCCGTTTTGAAGAGAAATGAAAATTCCGATTCGAAGTTTCTGTAGTTTTTATTGCGACCATTTTTATGGATGTTTAAATTTATCCTATTTTTTTTAAATGCTTGGTAGTAGAAAGAAAAATAAAGATAAGACTTCGACGCCTCTACATAAGATAAAAGTCTATAGACTCTGAAACCTAAAATATACGGTTTCTTTTATCAATCCACTTATCATTAAAATCTGGAAATGGTTATCAAAATACCGAATACTTTTTTTTGTTATTTATGACGTTATCATAAGTTTTGGTAAAATTACTTTTCCGTTACGCTTTTAAGTCTTTATACATATATTGCTGCGTTTAGTAAAGAACAGAAGAATCATTAGCACTCGACAAACCGAAATTAATTTTTAATTAACTATTAAGGGTTGTTAAAAAAGATTTCTAATTAAAATTTACTGAACTTTTTCCATTGAAAGTTATGGTTTTATCTTGGAGACTACGGTATCATCTTTAATGGTGGAGGTGTCAGTTTGTGACACCTCCAATTCATAATATTCTAGGATAAGATGATTTTAAGTAAAAACCATTTTTAACTCAAAAAAAAAATCCGGAACTAAAATATGTTTTCAATAGTTGCTATGGCGGTAGACTGATTTTAGATGACATGGTGATAGCTAGTCAGGTGGACTTAAAAAAGCCTTACCACCAAACAAAAAAGTACTAAGTAGTACTTTCAACTAAGAATAGCATTTTGTCTCAGAAATCAATTTGAAACACAAATGCATGGTATGGAACTATCTCCTAGAAGTATAATATTTAGAAGTATTATTTGTTGATTCATTATTAAGTATAGATTGAAAGTAGTAGAATAATGCAAATTCAGTATATCTGATTCATCTCGATTGAGATGCTGATTTCAGTTAAAAGAATCTTAAACAGGCTTGGAAATTTGATAATTATTTTGACAACCCTATTCGCGATAATCGAAATTGCTCTACTGGTTTATTAACTTGCGAGCGGACAAAGATAGCATGAAAATCCATATCTGTTGTATTTAGCAGCCAACAATGTAATTTTGAAAACTCATATTTGCAGTGTAATTTAAAAAGGAAATTTTACATTCATATAATAGAAATGAAACTTATCATTAATTTCGTTATCGTTGCTTGAGCGGTATCTTTTTGTTGTGGTAGTTTATAACTTAATTATAAAAACTTATCTTCTCATTTTAAGTTCTATATTAATTTGAATAGGTGGTTGCAAAATGAAATGTTAACGATTGTTGAATTGTAAAGGTACCTCTATAATTTGGCGATTATCAAATTTGTACCTTTTACATCTGAATAATAAATGTGAGAAAGATATTCCAATGAAGAGAAGCCGGACGGTTGTCATTGAGCAATGTGTGCAGTGGCCTGTGACGTAACGTGGGCCACCGGCATCGCTACCACCAATGCGCTTGCGCAAATCAGTAGACACAAGGTGTATATCGTAAATTTCATAAGGTGTCCATTTGTATCTGTGAAAGTGACAATTCACACGGCGGCTATGAGTTATCCATTGACACTTTCATGTCAAACTGACGTGTGTATAGTCATAATAGTTACAATAATATTTATTTTAAATTATCTACTCTTGAAATTATTACACAGTCTCGAATAAAATTTAAAGCTGGAACAGAATACTATTCAATGGAAATATGTAAAGATAGCAAGCGGTTCTGTCTTTCCTATTTTCATTTCTGATTGGCATTGTTCTTCCATTACCTCTTGGAATATTTATTCAGCGCTTTCTGCGGCATATTATTTCTCGGCATAAAGTGAAAATTCATCGGACTGTTGTACGGGTAAAACAAACTACTATTTGTTTATTCATTACCAATAAATCAGTAATGGGTATAATGTATGAAGTGTTAAGTTTTATTTTGGTTTCAATAATTTTACTGTATTTACTGTTGCTTTGTGATCGAAATGGATGCTAGACAGCATACTCCTTTGTTTCTATAATTGAAATGTAAGCCATTCTATCCTCCGTCTTTTGTTTATAACAATACGGTATTAGTTAAAATTACGAAAATTGCAGTACTTATGTTCTTCGGAGGTGCTGTATTGTATGTAGAACAGCAGATAAATTTACCTAAAAATGTCAATTCATTATCAATTGAAAAAATTGAGTGGTAAGTATGCTGACGGTTACAGGTGACCGTCGCAGCGTTATCAAGTTCTGACGAAATCCTAAGTAATTTATTTATTTGGTTCCTTTTAGTGTTCACTCTTTGAATAGATGAGTATTTTATTTCTTTTTATTGAAATTAATTATGTAAGAGAAGCACAATGCCAATATTATATTCATGTAAATAATAGTTATTTTTGTTAAAAGCTGATTATTACTTGCGTCTATTCTTTTCACTTAAGATATTTGTAACTATTACATAAATCAGTTTAAGAAGAGTGTAGTATTCACGAATGACTATATATAAAAAAATAATATTAAAATTAAGTGCTTCACAACATTACTTGCTTCAGTTCGTTACCCTTAAATTTAAATTTCTTCTAAGAGTTCTCCCATTTTATCTTCAAAACCGTAAACATGTTTCTCACACGGAGCTGCAGCTTAAGCTCAATTAAGTAGTTGCAACTTGTAGCAGATTAAGCAAAGTAAGGCGTCACAACGGCAACAATCAATTTAACTTGGTAATGGGATTGCTAAATGTAACCTGATGATATCGTGTGGAGTCAGATATTACTGACCTCGATCTGTCCAATTCCACTTCACCTGCCGCTAGATATGTAACTTATATATGTTTATAATAGATGTATGCGCATATAACACGCTTTGCAGATAGAATAGAGTTAGCAGTAGGAACCATAATTGCTGCCTACGGAAGTTGTGTGATCAATTACCTCCACTATCATTAGGCGCCTTTCGGACCCTTAAATTTTTCTAGTATCTGTTTTTAACAAAATTAAATACTAGGTGCTCTGTGCACTTTAATAATTCACTCCAGTAAATATCACGCATCCTTTTTTTAAATCGAATAAATGCTGGCAATAAATTAAAAAGAGTGCTAGAATTACTGTACCGTGACCCAACACGTGACAGGAATACGCGTTTTTTACCCAGTGATTGGTTACGTTACAGAATACCGACATCAGCAACGCGAAGTTGTTGCGATAAATATTTTAGAAGTCTAAACCGATATCCGATAACAGATAGTACACGTCAATTTCAAACTACACTTTAAAGCAATTGTATTACGTTTGCTACGTTACCAGAAATACGGGAACAAAATATTAGTGTGGGAACTATCAACCTTAGTTTAGTTAAGGACAATGATATTAAAAATAAGTAAAAAAAAGTGAAGTGTAAGAATTAAATACATATTAGATTCAAGATATAAAAAAGAAATGCTTTTTTTAATAAACCTAAATATAACTTCGTTTGTCCTTATATATTATTGAATATTGGTTCAGACTTATTCTCTACTTCAATTTTTAATAACTTCATGTTGCTTGAAACTAATAATTTTATTTATCAGACTATATTCTGTGATTTTGCAAAAATCCATGTCAAGGGACTTATTCTTGTATAAAAAACAATCTAAACGAAATAGAAACGGCTAAAACGCTAAACAATAGTGAACTTTACCGTTGAATTTAGTAAATAAACAACCAAATCTAATTAACAACATAACTCGTATAGTATTAATGCGAATAAAGAGAATCAAACACATCTTACTGAGATTGCTATTTAAAAGACCAAGATATATTTTTCTAACGATAAACGTAACATCAATGGTGTTGTTACTGCAGTACTTTTAATCAGCCCCTCGATTTTGTACAATCCCTTCGCCGATCCTCAAGAGATTTCATTTTAATCCATTACACGCTACTTAGTTTAAAAGTCAATGTGACATTTTGTTATGCGAAGCAGCAATGGATATTTGGGTGGAATGTAAAAATGGCTGTTCTCGACAGTAAAGTTTTAGGTACGTAAGAAAATCGACTGGTAGATATTTTAAATAGCATTGACATAATGACGTGGAATAAGAACAACACAAATGGTTTTTTGTTAATTTCAAAATATCGGCGCTTTGTTTCCTTGTCGTTTTTTTAGGCATTGAGGGATTCCTAGCGACATTTGTTCTTCATGAATAGATCAGAAACGATTAAACAATAAAAAAAACAATTATGTGTGTGGTTTATAAAACATTTTTAAAGATGTTAGGGTTCACGTGGAAAATATTTATAATCAAAACGGCAGTGCCATAAATATTCATTCAATATTAATCATAACGTAACTCATTCAGGGACTAATTAGTGTAAATCATAAGCATCAATCATTGCATGAAGACATTGCAGTAACGATTGCTCGACACGCGTGAATAAGGCAACCTAATGCTCACTTTACACAGGATGTTGCCGAATATTTCGACACGAGTGTGTCGTACTTGTATTATATTGCAGGATTTCATAGTAACTAAAAAAACAAATGAAAACTAATACACTCTAGAGCTAACACCAATAACAGAATGACACAACATGCAAGACGTATTGCTCTTACTCCTAGCTCGATTATGCATTTGTAATATGCAAATCAAAAACAATGAACCACAAACAAGAGGCGAAAACATGTTTGATCAAAAGTTATTTGGTTTTGGTAGCAATTACGTTAACATTATTTTTAATCATAGATGGGCCATTAAAAACGTTTAAAAATATAAAGGATTGTTATCAATAACAACGTTATTAAAATCTTATATTTTTTTGAAAAAATTACACTTTTCTTTTTATTTGGCTTTTTGATATCATACTTAAACATAGAAACAAAAATCATAATTTATTTTAAACTTTCATTTCCAGTATCGATTTTGCGGTACCAACATGTAACAAATAACGCAACAAACTTCTTAACATAATTGGTCTATAATATCTAATTATCAGATTCCCCTTTGGCCATTCAACAAAGTAGCTTTTACGGACTAGGAAAATTCCATCGCAAGATCTAACAGAAGATTTTGCCACTTCTGTTACTTTTATCAAAATTTCAGTGAACAGCAAGCTTAAAATAGAAATAGTATAATAGCATTCAGAAAAAAGCAATTGCAGACAATCTAGAATTCTAGTGTAAAACTAAATTGTTTATATAAAACCAGCATTTATTTATAGCTCTTTCACTTTTACCCTATCGCACATTATAGAATTTATAACTTAAGTACCTTAGCTCACCTGTGATTACGACTCCTATTAAGGAATCGAAACGTCAGGATTAATTATAAAAAAACTAAAATAAACGCTTCGTGAATGCCATTAAAATTGGTTCTATTTAAAATCAATCTTTATTTGTATAAGCCTACGGCGTTTTTTACATTATAATTCTTTTTGTAATACTCGTAACTAAAAGAAAGGCTACCCCTAGATTTTCTACGAATTGAATAATAGTACTCGTGAGAGCAGCAATCGAAATTCTAATAGCAAATATTTTTAGAAAAGAAAAATCCCTGGCCTGAAATTGTATAATACTGACCGCCCCGGAAATCGGATCCGTAACCTTTAGGGTTAGCGGTCGCTTACATAGTCCACTAGATTTCTGAGACAATTGTTTTTTTGGCCATTCCTAATACGTATTGGATTTATTGTTTCTTGCTTTAACAACGTTGATTTTTAACAAACACTTTCAACACTTTTTAAAACTCATGAGGAGTTTAAAGTTAGAGTTTTCTTAATTAATGGAACTCGTTTCTATTTACATATTTCTTTTCGGAAATCTGTGCATTAACATAAAGTTTAATACACAGGCTAAGATTTATAAAAACGGACTTAATATAAAAATATATATCCGCTATTATTAGAGCTTGTGATAAAAAGTAAACAAAGTAATTAATTTTTAATCACAAACTTTATTACTCTTTACAATGCTTCTCACTTTAAAACGGATGAAGGACACAAATTCAATCTCTTTCTTTAATCTCTTTTCTAAAATTCTAAAGCTTTTATACATTTATTTCTTACCGGGGTCATGTATACAAAATTTAATTCTTCTCACTTTAAAAACGTTATAAAAAAGCTTTTATATATAATTCTGTAGGATTAGAATTTTCTAAAACACTTTCCAACAGTATTTCCACAAATAAAATAATGAGTAAAAGTAAAATTGATCAAAAGCTTTAATACTTGATTCATGCTTATTACCATATGCTGTTGAACTTTACAGATAAAGTTTCAACCCATTTATCACTCTCTTAAGGGTACAATTTACTAAAACGCAAAGTTTTGGAAATGTACATTATTTTTCATCACAAGCCACTTATTCTATTTTTACATACATACATTAAAAATGATAGATTTTTCATAAAAAATTTTACGCCATTTTTCACCTGCTTTACCGTAGAATTTTCTAAAACACTGAAACACGTATCTATTTATTTCTATTAAGGAGTGTATCGAACGTTATGTTACGGACTTATTTAAGAAATATTTTGTTCTCATTTTCCTAATCGTTCTTGAAAAATATTTTTGATAAAACAAAATATAATTTTGGATATTGGATAACAATGTCACAAGAAGTAGGTCACTTGTGTTTCAGAATTAAAAAACGAGATAGCCATAATCGTTCATGACTAAAATAAACAAATTCTTTTGAAAATAATTTTCGACACTGTCCCGGATACGTATCGAAAACGGAACATGCCAACCACTGGCAGTAGTTTAACTGGAAGTGTCCGCAATACGAGCGAGGACGTTATTGCTAGCAGAAACGGTGGAGTGACTAGGTATGTCCAGTACAGAAGTGTAACGGGTAACTTCGTTTCCTCGGAGTACGAAATACGATGACTGCCACAAGTCCCGCACAGAGATACACAATGAATGAATTAAATACTCACAAATGTAGTCGTATTTTTGGCATGACCTTAATGTTAACATTGCGATAATCAATATGATATATTTGAAATGTTCACATTTCGATAAAAAATGGGGAACATTTGGTTATTTCAGGCTGCTAAAATGTCGCTATTTGTTATTGCGAAATTAATCTTTAGTTACACATCTAAATATAAAGAAACGAAGTGTTGTTATAATTTATTTTTAAAACAGGAAAACTCTCGGAAGAATATTCATCTGCAAAGATAAAACCATTACATAATGTTAAGCCTTATTTCGTAGACTATATTTAGTAACAGCTTTATTTATAGACTATATGTAGTAACAGATGACATTGACGATGGACTACCTGCCTGCCAGCCATCTGATAGCTCGCCGCCATTCTAAAATGGTTGTAAGAAAAGTAGCACATCGTCCGGCCGTGACTTCCAACTGTCACGAAGTGTAATAATTAATGGTTAATTATGAAATAAAAACGACAACCTTCATTCGTTCTGTACTTTCACGTCGCATATTAAATCCTCGCCCTTTGTTTAAACTTTTAGACATTGATAAGGGTGACGATGGCTGTTGCGGGATTTTCATTTAATTTGTAATACGATATTTCTCGAAAGATATTTTTATTTGGAGCTCTAAAATATGTATGTATGCACACAAATAATTCAAAGTTATACTCATAAGGTACTCACGCTAAGCTGGTCCGTTATCATATTTTTGTTTTCTATACGCGTCATTATTAATATTTTTTTTGTTCCTCATTTGCCTTGAAAGGCTTAAACTGGGCGTAAAAGCGTGCTGAGATAAAAGTCTTCAAATAAACCGAATCTCATTATATAAATTGGTATAATATCGTATTTCTTTTTTGAGATTTAATATGCTTTCTAATTTGGTTGTATTTGCAATTTTCAAAAGATTTTAAGATTTACTCTACTCTGGAAAGCGGAACTCATTTCAGCACTTGAATAGTTTAAAAGTATTGATTTTCATAAAACTTTATATAATAATATTACAATGTAAAATGCCAGGAACATTTTTTTCGCAGCATGAATATTTTAAAATAGTTAAAGCAACTGTCATAAATAACAATATAATTATAGCGAAGTGAATTATCATCCTATTCTGTACAGTCTTGTTATCAAACCGCTGGCTGTTTATATTTCTTGTCGGTGTGATGAAAATTTTTATAAACATTGTTATCTTTCATTGTACTATTCTGATTCCTTCAAATTCATCCATTCAAATTATGCCTCAGTCAAGCTATATTTGAGCGAGAGAAAATGCGAAACATTTTTAATAAAATCAATTATATAATAACGATACTATGATAGACAAAATATGACAAAAACTTACATAAAGATATTAAAACGGCACAAAAAAAACAACGGAAATTATCTTAGAACCAGTAAGGTCCCTGCCACAGCTTGTATTATTATGACACAGACAGTATTCTGGCAAGGGCTGCTACCATTTATAATGTAATGTATAATGTGATAATAGCCAGATTTAGCGTTCACAATATTTAGAGCAAGTAGAAAGACTCACAGTGCCCCAGCAGTGTAGATAAAGTGGCATTAATTCCAGTCATGTCTTGGTCAACAAAAGCATCATTTACGCGCTCGCCGACTAAATCCATTTGTTTTGTAAATGGTGCAATAACAAGAACAAACTTTTGAGTGTGCCGCTGTAATGAACAAAACAACAACGCCTTTGTTTCTCTATAGCAAAAATCATTACCATTATAATAATGTGGGTAAACCCCATGTTATTTATGTTTAAAGAAAGGCGTTCTGCCCTTGTTATAATTACCAAATTTTGTTATTTAGAAATGTTTCATTGCCTTTTAAGTGCAGCAAAGATATTATCAAGAATAATGAAAATAATAATAAATCCTCGGATGGGTGACCAAAAATATAATAACTCGAACTTCATCGTGTTTCTGAACGTACAATTAGCCGTTTGTCAAGTTAGGGTAATGGCCCATTTTCCTACAATTATACGAGTACATAGGGGAAAACCAGTTCTCCAGCAGTGTGTCAACAGGCATTTGATGATGAAGTTAAGGCATAAATAAAAATATACAAAATTAATTTATACCATTTCTTCCTCTAATAGGTACCTCAGTTTATGTAGTCCATTTAATTTTTCAACGTTAAACGCTGCGGAAACTTAAGTAGCAATAACGAATGTATCAAGGCATAAATGCACCATTTCGGCTCATAACGCATTCAGAAGCCTACAAAGGTACCTTAAGTTAAAATTTATGTTCTACTAGAGGTATTATAATTTCAGGGCCTTTGTATCAGTGAATATTATAGTGGGTACAACGAGATTGTTCTGGAGAAACATTTCCATAAATAAATATTGATATCAATTATGATTTTCTCATAACTTCAATTAAGATTCTATTCTATAGTGAACCCGGTTATAATAATAATATGATAGTGATCGACGCCTTAAGTAAAGAAACACAGCGTCAGTTTCAACACAGGCACAAGCCTATGAATAAAAAAAACCTTTTGGTACAGCAACTGCGACTTCTGAATAGTATAAATTTACCAAAACCATTTGATGGCACTTCTTTATGTATTAAAAAAGTCGGTTCATTGACGATAGTTGAACGTGACAACGTCATAAGAAAATACTGATGGAATGGTTGCATTTTTCAAAAGAAAATTTTAACTTCATTTGTTTGATAGATATTGTGTATGGATATAGAGAAGGAGGTAAATGGAAATCACAATTGAATTGATCAAGTTACATTTATTTGTACGCATAAATACAATTATGTAAATCCATTGATTTTTACTCATCGTGAAATAGTTCTGTTAACTTATTGTTATAGTTTTATCAATTACAGTCGCTGCACTAGCGGACCGATGCTAATTATTTTAATGATGAAAGCACGAATATTCGACAATATATCACTGAACATATATTTAATATCGAAAGAATCATTACTTTTATCGCCGCAATTATCGTTGCTATAAACAATTGACACCACATTCACTTTTCATTGCACTTCATAAGTGACGAAAACATGTAAATTTATTATTGTATAGCAGCTGTCCACGCGGACGCATCGCTCACTCAAGTAGGAGAGAGACAGATGTCGAACGCAGCCGAACGCGGAGGCCGATTGTGCCTCTTTGTCTTTCGTTCCGCGCTCTCGCTTGCACTTCAAGCCTTAAATGGAACGCCTCAGAGCGAGGTAACGCCGCATGAGTCATGTTTTTTCGTGTGTGCAGCCGGCTCCATCGAATTATAAGACGTTGTCACGTCAACATAAGTGACGTATTTGATGAAATAAGCATATAGCGACAGACTCAGCGTGTCTGTATCGTAGAGTAACCACGTATGTGTTTTAATTTCAATTTGCAATACTTAATGACATTCTTAACGTGATTTTATTAAAACAACTATATGATTTTCAATAACTCCGTAATTACCGTCCATTGTTTAAGTACGGCCTCATATTAAATAGGAACACAATCGTAATGATGATTGAAACTGCTAAGAGAAATAAAAGAAACGATCTATGATAAAAGTTAGTATGCTGTACTTTCTGTTTTAACTTGGTGTAACTTACTCTTATACTACGGCTTTAACTTCCGCATTGTATATTTACTAATTAGTGTGTACTTAAACATAATGAAATTACCTATGTATACATGAATTTGCTTCTTGAGCCTTTTCATCAATGCTTGTTTCTGTTCAAATAACTGAAATTCACTTTCATAGGGAATGTGTGCGTTATGAAGCACCATAATAAACGCAGACATAAGGAAGTGAGGCCTCCGCTTGAAGAGGCGATATTTCTCAGAAATTATAAGTACCGAGATGATAAATCAGCCGAATGTGTTATCTCGCTGTAGGCGGTTTAGTAGGTCTTTTATATAAAAATGTCTTTAATGTGAGTAAAAAAATGGTACCCGTTTCATTATGTTTAGACATGTATTCTTCTTATTAGATTTCGCGCCAAATAGTCTCAGGCTAAAAAGTTTAGTAGTGTTCAAATGATTAGATTATGTTTCATGTATGTCTATTTTGTCAGCAAGTTGATTACATATATATTTTTTTGATTTTCTGCGTTGGTTGCGGTACAAATCAAACAATTAGAAGCTACTAAGATATTGCTATAAGTCACGCGACGGAGCGTGGTGCAGACCAAGCGCACGGCAAGAGATACGCAGATATCTGCGTGAGGGTTTTTCGTAGAAGTTGAATTCTCCGAGCGTAAAAGAGACATCAGTGTGTTGTGTTATGCATGTTAAATGCTGATATCTTTATGGTCAGCTTCCTTCGTCACCCACGATGTCGCATGTTGTCTCTGTGACACAGTATATTTGTTCAAGGAACTAATTTACAGAATTCATTCACAGAAATGGTATGTTTCGATTTTTCCAGGGATTTTTTTCATGTTTAGTGTTTTGTTTATTTGTAATAATCTTAATATATATAAATTACGTGTCACGTTGTTTGTCCGCGATGGACTCCTAAACTACTTAACCGATTTTGATCAAACTTTGTAACTATCTGTTATTTGATCTACCTTAAAAGATAGGATAGATTTTATTTTAATTTATAACACAGCAACGCGTGGCCGGGTCAGCTAGTTGTTTTATAAGAATGTAAACAATGCTATAAAATACTAATATTCCCACTAACTCCTCATAGTTTGGTCCATCCGTAGGACATCGCAGTGGATCGTACTCTGTTAAAGCTGATAACTCAATTGATGGGCTACCTCAGTCTTAACTAAACTAGTCACGTGAATTTTTTTTATATTCCTACGAAGCGTTTTTCCACTTTTCACGGTTTTGTTATCATGCCGCTTTATATGAATTTAGAACATTAGATCATGTGATCACCAAGTGACCGCTTCGTCGGCTCTAAATATGCAAAAAAAATTCCCTGTTCATCACCTACTAGTACGTTCAAAACAAAAAGTAGACATTCATGATAACATTCTTATAAATATTATGTACCTAAGCAGTCTAATGTAGGTATATTATTTAACATTTCTTACAATTATATGGTCAAAATAAGATTTTAGCAATTTCAATTCTAAGTATTTTATAATGTAACTACATTTTAGCATGTTTTTGCATGTTACCAAATTAATTATACATGGTTTATTCCAAAAACATAAAAAAGTACTGATTTTAATATTTGCACGTTGTAAGATACTATAAAATATGCTTGGAAAATATGAATATAAGAATTTTTAACATTATTTATTTATACAAATAAACAAATAAAGATGAAGGCAGCTTCTAATGCGTTTCGTCGCGTCACGTAAAAACAGTTTATCGCAAACCTCCCATTTACGAACGATACATATTTAATGGGAGTTAAAAGCTTATAGGCATGGGTAAGTGAAACTGAAAAGCACAGTCAATTTGCGAAGTCATATCCACCTTTTTTCAAATGAAAGGTTAAGGAACATAATAGAATAGTAGATATATTTTACTTCATAAATTGTTAATATTTATTTTGACACCACAAGTAACAGAAACCTGTTACTTTCTACAACTTCTAAAGCACTAGCATAAAAAGTATAATTATGTCAACCCTAAAGGTCCACAAGTATTTATATCGGAACAGTGGTTTTGGATATTGACTCCTACATTGCATTTAAACTTACAAGAAATATTTCTTCATAATATTACTTGAAGTTAAAAAGGAGATATTTCCTCTGTGGTGTAAACAAAAAAGGGTTTAAAGGTGAAATGAATGTAAGAAGTATTTATAATTATTATTGAAGTGTGAACTGATCCAGTTTTATTCTGCTTTAAGTGATCAGAAAACTATATTGTCTAACTGATTGCGTTCATTTGTACCTTTACTAATAGTCAATTTATTATTATAGCCTGAAAAACAAAATACTGTGTGTGTCACAAAGTCGATATCACCAATTAATATATTCAAATAACAAAGCTTGTAGTGTACCTACACTAAAAAACCTACCTGAACACTGTACCGGAATTACTCTACTATGGTTTGAGAGTTTTTTTTGTACTTAGTAAGCAAAAACTTTATTTTTGCTTTCACGAGTCGCAAGCAATTTCAAAGACCAAATTTTAACCATGCATATTTGGCAATGTATCTCTTTAATTACTTATGGTCCTTATTAGTTTTATGTAAATAACTATTCTTATTTAACTGTAGTTTGTTCTTTTCAGTGTACGATGCTTCTGGTCAATACAACCCGAACATGTTATTCGGCAACGAATTCTGGCTGGGTTCCATGATGGAGTGCCGTGACTTACAGCTGCCGCAGTACTACGAGCAGACGCCACCCTTCGCGGTTGGCTTCTATGTCGTCAAATTCAACGTCACCATTGACGCGGATCACATACCGCAGGTATTTATTCAATGTATGATGATAGCGGTAAATTACATTAAAGGATTTGAGTGAAGCTCTCCACTAACAAAAAATCAACTGGATATAAAGTAAGATTAGGTTGACTTAGAACAGTCACCAAAAAAGAGTAAGCCAAGCAAAAATGAAATGGCAGTGGCCGAAGAAGCGCCATAATGCCTACACACTGTATGCTTGTTTGCATGTTGTATAGTAGCTTGCATTTTGTTGTGTGTATGCTGCATGCTGATTATTTATGAATAAAAAATTGATGGTTTCAATTTGATGTCAATTAAAGAGTTGTGATTGGAAACTTGTGTCTGGAAACAAAGTCATCTAGCATTAGCTTTGGTAAAACGTTAAGTACGATTTTAAAACAAAACTTTAAATAATGTAATTGGAAAATCGGAATTCCAACAATTTGACGATTGTTTTTTTTTTGTAAAATGCAAATTATGGAAAACAAAAATATATACAAGTATGAATCAAATTTATGATAGTCGCCTTTCATAGCAGAATCTATGTCGCACAAGAACAATTTTACCATCGAGCGTAGCCATTATTTATTCAGTCTCTAAAACATAAAGTTAGTTAACCACTGCTCAACGTGGTATATTTTAGGTGATCTAAATCAATTTTACCATATAGGCGCGAATGACATAGCTACTACAGATATTTAGCTCGCTATGTTTCTAGAAAGGTAACAGCAATTCAGTGGGTAGTAAGATCCACAAAAGTTTTAAATATTTTACAATACCTAAAGTTACCATTCACATTGACAGTCGGCTGGTGTAACAGTAGCGATCCTAGATTCTGATTGATGCGCCAAAGGTTCTAGGATGTTCTAATAAATGGGTATAGGATTGTGTTTAGTTGAGAAGTTCGGAAATTATTTACAACTCTTTGTAAAATAATATTCTTGTCTTCTGTTCAAGAAAAATACGAGTATATTATGGTGCCTGTCAGCCATATTTCGACTTATGCATAGAACAGAGTTCGATATGATCATGTGATCATGACTAGTTTTTTAGCTAAATGAGACCTTATCTCATTTAGATAAAAAAACTAGTTTTTGCGTCATGATCACATCGAAGTCTGTTCTATGGATAAGTCGATTTTTTAATTTAATTTAATGAGATAAGGTAACATTTTGCTAAAAAACTAGTCATGATCACATGATCACATCGAACTATGTTCTATGGATAAGTCGATTTATTTACTAACGATAAGACACGATTTTCACCACTACTTTTTATTGAGTCAATCATTTAAAGGAGATTTGCGACTATAAAAGGCCCGTCACCGAATTTATGCTTACTACCCTCTCGTTTGTGTATCGACTTTCTGCCTGTCGATATGAACTTCTTCCCAAAGTTTAATCTCCGTCGCTGTCCAAAACATATATTTCGCTCGAGATACTCTTTGCAAAGCGATCGACATTATGATGACATTGTTGTACACTTAGTTTGACGGAGCACTTTTCCGAACGTTAAGAAAATCCAAAGTGAAAGTTTGGAGAATAAAAGCTTCATACGTTCACGTAAATTGGAACTTAGAAAAGGACTTTGCTGAAAAAGTGGAGCTATGAATAAACTATTTCACGGAGGTGAATGCCCGCTGTGAAATCGGGGACGTTTAATCTACATCAGTTGAAACCAATTAATGGTTACATGGGAATAACGAATCTGTTTTTCTGTATATCGATAATGAATGGAATATATTATTTTGAAGTTAAACTTCTTTAGGCGCGTTATGAAAAAAAATTGAGAGTGAAATTTTAAGATGTGACAAAATTATCATGTTGAATTTGTGACACAAAATTATCATGTTGAAGTTGGCCGCAAAAGCGACATAATAGAATAAATCGGTAGCATGAAGTTAGCCGCTAATTATGAATGTGTGTGTGTGATTTAAATTATATATGGTAGTTAACAATAATTTAAATAAAATTATAATATTAGTTATCTTTGTTTAGTAACGACAAAGAAGTATAACTTCTTACGTGCGTACATAAGTACACACAACGTTTCTTTTTTTTCACTACGATTAGGACCAGCGTGATGATAAGCAGTCAATGCATTATATAAACACTTGCGACGAGGACATTGTCGCACTGATAGGGCATTGCTAAGCTTGCTCTTGATATTTCGCTATCTTGATGATCTTTTAAACCTTACATTTAGCAATTTCACTATTTCAAGGGAAGTGTTATTTGGCTGCAGTCTTAAGTTCCAACACGTTTTGAGCACTTCTGAGAGTCTACGTTTTATTCGATGTAATCTAGTAACACAAAGTTTTTAATTTGACAGGGGCGTCAAATCTTTGTGGGCGAATGCCTTCCCGCATCGTGTGACGTCACTGCTGTGGAAAGATTCGTGTCGCAGGCGGAATCAGTGGCAACCTCACGCGCCGCAGCATCTGGTCTCGCCGCCTCCCTTCATACCGTCAGCGTTCGTCCAGTGCCAGGCGATTACAACCTCTATGCTGATCGCAAGTTTCACATCATTGGGTGAGTAAATCAAATAACAAGACTGCATTAATCAATATTATTAACATAGTTGAAGATTGAGAAGGAATAAAAGCTTTCCTATTGAGCTCCTTAAACTATGTATAGGGAAACACATTGACAAAGTATTTGCGGTACCTCAGGACGCTGTTCCATTTTCATATTAAAACAATCTATATTTTCAAAGATTCTATCTCTATATATATCTTTTTGACAATAAACTGCGACTGAAGATCACATCTTACCACAAAAATCCGAAAAGCCTTGACTTTTACCTTCATCGGAATACAGAATCTCCAAAAATATGGACCAGTAGGTACGAAGAAAGATTATACAGAAATCTAGTTTGTAAATGTGGTAAATATACCAGTAGAACCAACACATAACAATATCGTAGGGCGGATTGAAGTTTTTTAGATCAAATTTTGTCTTTGCTCATCATCCTCCGTTGTAAACATGCGTAACATGCGTTTTAAAAGATAGAAATGCATTCACTCATTTTTTTTTTTTTTTTAAATAATTGGGTTCATTCTACTTCCTAAACGTTGTATTTTACTTATCATGGTACTAGATACTTATATAAAAATGTTAAAGTTAATAATGTTTTATTTAAAAAACCGAGTAATAATGTGTAATGAAAACAAGAATACTCTGTATTTATTATAAAGTCGTGTAATGTAGGAACCTGTGTTAAATGAATGTGATGATCTTATATTAGGTGAAATTTTAATATTAAATTTAATTAGGAAGGAAAAAATTAACGTGCAAACTTATTTATGCGCCTCTGTTAATCTTTCTATCTGGCGCCCACCATTAGGCTATATACAAGCTATGCACTGAATCCAGACACAGTTGCATCAAAATACAAAATTTTAACCTAAAAGACTAAAGAACTTAAACTTAATTTGTTAATGTTTGGAAATATTTTGCAAATACAATTCATTACTTGAATACACTACTGAATCTACTCTACGTGCTCTACATCTATCATTGTCAATAGAAGCTTTCGGTTTTAATTTTGAGTTTCGGACCCTAATAAATAACATTTAATAAAATATAATATTATGGTACCTACATATTTTTTTTATTTAGAATGGGTTCGCTCTTGATCCCAATCAAGCCCGGGGGCAACGATGGAACGAGCTAACCCAGAAGGTGCCTATTCACCCTGGCTTTAAAACAGACGAGTTATAAGTACTCAGGAAATACAGACGCATGGAGGGAGTTCCACTCCTTTGCTGTGCGCAAAGAAGTTGAGAAGCGCTTAGTGCGACAAGTAGAAGTAGAATAGCAACCAAGAAAGGGTGGTAGACCGCAATGCGTCTGGATGTCCGATGGAAGAAAGGTTTTTTCGTTGGCCACGACATTTGTTGGGGATTTAGCGGCGTACAATCGTTATTGAGCTACTTCGGTTGTAATAAATCTCAGCAACTATCAAATGTGCGATTCATTTAAAATGCATAACGAAATCACAGAGCACTGACACGAACTGAAGCAAAAGCAAACTGCTTTATGATATTTAATAAAAAATCAACTAAGGTAAAAAGGTAAATAAAAAAAAAAGGTTAATAATATTAATAAAAAATCAACTAAGGTGACTCGTCAGTCCTAGTGATCTAGGCATCTAAGAAAATCTGCACTAAATCTTTTCTGTGAACAATCAAGTTTACAGTATTGAAGTGAATTCATAATTTTCTACATGTTTTAGATTTTTTCATTTTCAATTTCATAAACGCAATGTTCTGTGGCTTGTTAATAATATATGTTTTAACATCTATAAATAAAAAAAATACTACTTCGGAATTAATTACTAGGAACTCTGATCAGACACCGTAACCATAAGGCGATAGCTTGCTTTATCTGGTCCATGTGAACGTTATTTACGAAAAGTGAAATGAATTGATAAATATCTTTGTAGGTAATAAACAGAAGGTTTCATACCCATTTTTCATGAAATTGTCTGATAGGATCTGGTGTTCCAATAGGCTGGCTTTCGTGCGGTGCTCATAGTGATAAACATTTATCCCGTTTGTGCTCGTTGGTAATTGAATCTACATATCAAATGACAGCAAAATCCTTCCATTTCGCGGTGATTTATAAGTACAATGTTTGAATTATTGTTTTATTATTTGGCGTAAAATGAGGTTACGCGTTTTAGGGAATATGTTGATTTATCATATTCTCATGGGTCCTTCTTTTATTTTTGTGAAATAACATTTTAAAGATTTTTTTTTATATTTTTATAAAAGTATAATTTTTTAGTCATGCTGTGAATACAAATATTGCATAAGCCTAATAAAGTCCAAAACGTATTCATGTCGCCTCCAAATCATTTGTTTTGATAGTGTTAGCATATATATAGTGATTAAAACTGAAACCATTAAAATTTAACAATTTGACAACCCTTGTGGCCAAGCGGAAGAGATTCTGATGAGACTGAGACGCCAAACGGTCCTGAGATAGAGTCCCGGAAGGGAAAGATATTTGTGTGAATACATCACACAAGCATACTCACGAGCTCATTTAGCAGTCATGAGTATATTTATTACTATAATATACTCATGACTGTATAATAAATATATGCCTAGAACTAGCTATGTAGGTATATCGAACCTTTCAGTGCTTACATTGACTGCATGTTTATGCAATGCTAATGTTATTATAATATATGTTTGCATACTTAGAAACAACATTAAACACATATATACAATCAATAACCATTTTTTGATTTAACAGAAATAATTTATAAACCATGTTCGAAACTAATTTCAAAGAAGTTATAATATATTTTATAACTTTCTAATGCCGAATAAGGTTCAAGTTTAAATGATGTTTGTCATTATTAAATTAAATAAGGCATGTTGGAAAGATCAAGTTATAACACAAACAGAAGAACCTCAAGAAGATAAAATACTTTATGGGTGGAATATTTTTCCATGATTTTTACATTTCGCTGAAAAGAAATGTGATTCAGTATAAATTTATATTTTAAAAGAAGCGCATTGTAATATTTCTTATACCACATTTTATGTTTCCCAGTACCGAGTCGTAAGGAATGGGAAAAGGTTGCTAGCAATCGTTTTACATAGATTAATACGGAATTCGGTATGAGCATCTTTTGTTTTTTTTCTATCTCTGTCTCAGTTTTGAACAAAAAGCTATTTTTTTATTTCTTTCCTTATTTAAGCATTTAACTGTTAGATTTTTGAAGTGAAAACTTCTTTAGCGGCGCTGTGTACTTTTTTTGGAATGGGTAAAATTTTCTAAACTCGCGTCAGGACACGGGACCTGATCGAAAATTCGTAAGACGGCGTAGGGCGCTTGCGCGATGTGCGTATAGTCGTGTCATTTTTAAACTTCATAGTGACAGTTACATTATTTTTTTTAAAACTGTCATTATCGGTCATTATGAAATTTAAAAATGGCAGGTAATGTCATGAGAACGCATGCGTTCACCTGATTTTATTCATTGCGCATGTGCAAAATCCTGCACATGCGCACAAAAAAATGCAACGAACACGACTTGGTGTGTTTGTTGACATGTTTGTGTACGATAGCGCAATAAATGAATATTGTATTTTACCACATAAATGATTGCACTTTTATACTGATCATTAAAGCAATTCGTGCGAAATTATTCCTTAACCATTTCAAAATATCAAAAATGCACAACGTTAATGTTCATGTTTTCACTTCTGCCGGCACTCCCGGAGTGCAACCCGTTGTTTTTTTTATAAAAAAAATGGAATCGTCTTATGATCTTCTACCCAGTCCGTCTCTATCCGGGCGAGTGCTCTTCTGTTGTACGATTGAAGCGTGTTGAAACAGAGCCAACAATATATATATATACAAATATATACATGTATATACATATATATACATACACATGACTTAGGTACATATACTATACACACAAACATCTGCCCCTTCCGTGACTCAAACCCAGGACCGTCGTTGCACAAAGCAGGACACCGCGACGACCGCTATACTAAGCGGTCGTCGACGTACAACAAAGATACATTTTCATGTCGGAACTTTTAGAATCAAATGAAACAAAAATATTGTAATCAAAATCCTGTTATATTTTTTTTTTTTGATACCGCGCCTTTTTGTATGCTATCTAATGCACACATGCAATGTATTTTTAATTTATTTTACTACCTTACCGACGACGAACAATCTAACACACTTTTGATTGAGAAAATCGCATTACAGTTTAGTATAAAGCAGCTACTGAGAGGTTATTCTTTTTACTAGTAGTGGGAGTATGGGAATCGTGGGTTAACGAGATTTAGAAAAAGGAAATGCTTTCAGTAGTGCTGCTGTACAATTTAACGCACAGTTCACTGTTTTTTTTTTATATTTAATCCTGACGTATGGACTCCTTTACAAAAGCCGTATTTACAGGATTACTAAAGTAAACAATCTCAATCAAAAACACACACTGTGAGGTCTCGCAGACAGGTCACTTTACAGCACGCAACTAATGTAAACACAGGAAACCAAAAGCTTTGATAGTAAAACTGTTTTCGAGATGCTGTGAAGTTAGTGTCATTGTCTCTTCTGAGAACACACTCAGAATATCACTTATTTTTGTTCCTAATACTACTAAATCATATCTAGTCAAGTAAAATCCTACTACATCATAATTAGTTATTTATACGTTTAAGATAATAATGTTTTTTGATGCCGCAAGTGATAAATTACATATATGATTAAAATAATTATTGTGGGAAATATATGAGTTTATATTATACAATATATATTTATATTGTTCAGGTCAGTTATGCTGGCGGTGTTCGTCCTGATGGTGGCAGCGTCTCTCTACGAAGGCTACCTAGAACGGAGGTTTCGGATCGTGAACGGGCCTGCGGATCTCGAAGTGGCCCACGATGACAACCATAAACACGTTCGTATACCCTTAACATTTTGAACAAAGAGAATATCGTTCGATGGCAGAAATCAGGTAATTGTATTATTACAATAAGTAAGTGTTAACTTTTGTGGACAAAAATACTATTAAAAGTGTTTAACTTATTTATTGATTAGAAAAACTGTGCGTACAACGTAAGTAGAAAATATGTTACATATAGACCGATGGCCATTAAAACAGTGTTGCCAATAATAATTAAAAGGTGACGCTGTAGTGCATAACCACAGATAATATAATGCATTATACAAGGCGTGAAATTTATGATACATTTTATTTTAACACTCTTCCTAAATTCGAGCCTTATAAGAGAAATGAATTACAAACAGTGAGAGTTACTGACTATTGACTATTTTATACCTGACAGTAACAATTAAGTAACAAACTTTGACATTCCAATATTATGTTTCATGAATTTAAATTTATCTTTAGGCAATGCTTTTGTAAAAATATCAGCAAATTGGTTAGAACTGTGTACATAATTTAACTTGTTATGGTATTTCTCTTTAACAAAATTGTACTTAATATCAATGTGTTTACATCTCTTATGGAATTCACTATTTTTAATAACACTTATAGCGCTCTGATTGTCAATGTTTATACACACAGAGTTCTGCTTGTATTCACAGATATCGCAAAGTAGCTGTCTTAACCAAATAGCTTCTTTGGTGGCTGCACATACAGCCATGAATTCCGATTCGGTAGTTGATAATGCCACCGTTTGTTGTCGCTGTGTAGACCATGTGACAGCAGCTCCATTTTTGAGAAAAACATATCCAGTTGTTGATCTCCTGGTCTCTATGTCATTTGCGAAATCAGCATCACTATATCCAATTAAATCAGTATTCTCTGGCTCAGATATATAATTTAAACCATAATCTTTAGTTTCTTTCAGATATTTTAATATCTTCGTTACAGCATTCCAGTGTGAGTCATCATAAGAATGTAAGTATCGACTGACCTGACTTACAGCAAACATTATATCGGGTCTGCTTACAGTAGCCGCATGTATAAGAGATCCGACTGCTTCTCGATATGGATGATCCTTCTTCGGCTTATCAGCATCTGCTTTCTGGAGTCTCACATGAGGATCAGCAGGAATACTGTTGGAGTTTGCATTTTGCATGTTAAATTTCTTTAATAATAGGTTGATATAATTTGTTTGATGAATGAAAATACCATTCTCATGTCTTTTAATTTGCATACCAATAAAGTTTGTTAAATGAGGACATACTTTTAGATCAAAATTAGATTGAAGATTGTTGATCACTTCCATAATCACTGATTTATCTCTACAGAGCAATAATCCATCATCAACATATAGACATAAGTAGCATATGAGCCCTTTTATTTGTGCAATATACACACATTGATCTGCATTACTTTTCTCAAATCCAAGGCATTTTAAGGCTGAATCAAATTTATGATTCCAACACCTGGGTGCTTGCTTTAATCCATATAGAGATTTAACTAGTTTACATACCATGTTTGGTTTGCAGTCCAGTCCCTCAGGTGGCGTCATCAGTATGTTCTCATTCAGTTGCCCATACAAGAAGGCTGTGGTGACATCAAATTGGATGATCTCCAATTTCTCTTGGGCTGCAATAGATATTAGTAATCGAATAGAGTCATACCTGACGGTTGGTGAAAAGGTTTCATCATAATCAATCCCTTCCTGTTGTGCATATCCTTTAGCACACAATCGAGCTTTATATTGAGGACCTGTTGTATCATCTTTTATTCTGAATACCCATTTGCTCCCAATTAGTTTGGCATTCGTAGGCTTTTCTATCAAAGTCCAAGTTCCATTCTGATGATGAGCTTCAAGTTCCTTTCTTATTGATGTCTTCCATTTTACTGAATCAGGTGATGCAATTGCTTCACTGTAATTGAATGGAACACTAACATCTTCATTATAACACAAGTAGCTTCGTTCATCATTCAATTTTGCAGCTAATTCTCTGTTTCTGGGTCTCAAAGTGATGTTTGATGGAGGAGGTGTCTCAAATGTTTGG
Organism: Calamotropha paludella; assembly: GCA_927399485.1. Lineage (NCBI taxonomy): Eukaryota > Metazoa > Arthropoda > Insecta > Lepidoptera > Crambidae > Calamotropha > Calamotropha paludella. The sequence goes on along the minus strand of OV656805.1, from coordinate 20,793,787 downwards.
TTTGGTGAGTATTCACTACTTGATGAGGTATTTATTTCAGAGGAATAATCTGTATTTGTAGTTTGTGACGTTTCATTAGCATTTGAGATTTTAGATGTATGCTTGTCATTTGGTTCAGAAGATAAATCATTCATAGAACTGTCCATCGTCAACTCAACCGGAACATAATTTCTTTTTACAGTTGATTCTAGGAACACTGCATCTTTACTTTTTATTACTGTTCTGGAACCTGGTAACAAAAATCTGTAGCCTTTTGTGTGATCACAATATCCTACAAATATAGCATTTTGAGCCTTGGGATCCCATTTTCTCCTCTTTTCTTTGGGAAGGTGAATCATAGCTTCGCATCCAAATACTTTCAAATGATGTATATTTGGTTTCTTTCCTGTCGGATCCTTCTACAGCAATGTAGAAGAAACCACGCTCTGCTACCATGTTAACTTTTGTGGACAAAAATACTATTAAAAGTGTTTAACTTATTTATTGATTAGAAAAACTGTGCGTACAACGTAAGTAGAAAATATGTTACATATAGACCGATGGCCATTAAAACAGTGTTGCCAATAATAATTAAAAGGTGACGCTGTAGTGCATAACCACAGATAATATAATGCATTATACAAGGCGTGAAATTTATGATACATTTTATTTTAACAGTAAGTAATATATATTTATATATATATAGTCACAATCCATTCCTTAAAAGTTACAAGCAATGCCCGCAACAGCAGCAGACATTGATAAGATAAATTATCATAATAGAGAAATACTAGAAAAAATCGACTCGGGTCACAAGTGAATTCTCAGGCGGGAATCGAACCCACAACCTTTGGAAATCCGGCCCAATGCTCTCCCAATTGAGCTACCGAGCCTTGTGAACATTTGTCGAAATTTTTGAGTACTTTTCTGATCATACGCTGTAGGCCAGCGTTGTTTCATCAATGAGAGGAACATCGTCTCGTATTCGAAAGGATAGGATGTTAAATATGGCAATATGAAAAGGACGTTAATGGACTTATCTCGGTGAATCCTGAATTTGCTGTAAAAGTACTGTATAATAGTTACGGTCATACTCGTATGTACTTGAAAGCTTCCAAGTGTCAAAGTAAGTAACATAGTAATTGCGGTTTGCACGGTAAACTCAATTAAAAGTTATAAATGTGCTTTCTGTCGCTCAATGTTTCTTATCTTGATAAAGTTAGCTCTTAGCTACCGTGGCTAGGATAAGGTCAAGCCACATTTAGTAGGCTGTTGGCATCACTAAACTATAGTTCACGCTTGTGTAAGTGCTTTGAAGTACCCTACACTTGAAGCTTCACCGCTTTTCCACTCTGCGGACTAAAGTATAGGCTTTAGCCCACTTCTAAAAGGTTCGTTTCGGGTGTTTAAGAGTCGTTAAAGTCGGACTGTTTGAAATTGCTTTCTTAAAGTCATCTATTTATTCGCTTTAGCTAGGGAACTGGTGGCTGTAATTTTTATAATTTCTTCGTCTGATTGAGGTTGATAATATTAGAGCAGTAAGTATAAAGAACATCTTAAACAATTTCTGCCATTCATTAATTGATGCAATATCGAATAGGAGCTTGTAAAAACTGTTAATAAAATAAGTGTCTTAAAGGATATTATCGTGTAGATATATATGGATAGTCTTAATAAATTGTATTTAATATAATAAAAATATTAATGCTAGTAGCATAAGTTTTTCCTGCTGTGTTTTAGTGTAATTATTTTATTGTAATTATTATGATATATAAAAAAAATAATTACATCATCAGCAGTCACATTAGAATAATAATAGAAATTAAGTTATAAGAGATAAAAAAATTACTGCTGCCACTATGATGAATGATGATGTAGCATTAATAATCTGTATTGTTAAAAAATATATAACATCGTTTCTGCCTTTAAGTCTAATATTTCTATTAGTTATGAGAAGCATAAAAATTAAAAAGGCGGAAGAAATCTATACTATCTTTTCGAAGGCAGAAGTATTTTACTAAAGTAAAAAGCTGCAAGAGAGTACAAATACACACTCACTGATATTATTTGTGTATATTATATTTGTTCGCATGGAAAAGAAAGTTAGAAATAATAGGTGGTTTAAAACCGGGAATGAAGGTCACAGAGAGGAAGAGAGAAATATAGATGCTCCAAAAACTTTGAAAAAGAACTGGAGGGAGACTCTGTACCAGGGTCGTCTGCTTAGGTACCTCCGTCTTACCTATTTCTGCCGCAAAGTAGCAGTGCTTGCATTGCTGTGTTCCGGTTTGAAGGGTAAGATATGGCAGTGAAATTACTGGGTACAGTGACTTGTGTCACAAGTTGGCAACGTACACTGTGGTTCTTGTGGGGGTTGCAGTTTTGCTGCGAATCTCACAAGTGCCACATGTATTATAGGTGACTGTTACCACTTACCATCAGTTTGCTTGTTTGCCAACTTTCTGCAATAAAAAAAAAAATATAAATATATATATATATATATATATATATATATATATATATATATATATATGATATATAAATCATGTTTGTTTTTTATATAACATATAAAATCATAGTTGTAGGTGTCTGCCACCTTTTTCTTATATTTACAAATACTTTACAAAACATAATAATAATTTTTGATCTTACGATGGAAAGATGTAGCAGTAATTATTAATTTACCTTTTAATAATTATTTTTATAAATACTCCCACTATCCTGACTTTTGCCAGCTTTAATTTCACCATCTATAAAATGTATTTAACGGATATATTCGATGACAGAAACAATAATATAACTATTGATAGTTATTTTTTTTATTTTAAAATTATTTATAAAAGAAATCAGAGCTACCTGAGCTCGCCCCTTATTTTTTTGAGTTAACATAGGTCTAGATTGCCACCAGCTCCTAGCTATTGCTTATCATCGACTGTAGAATATCAAAAACTAAACTTACTGAAGAAGTTTAGTTCAGTACTTAGAATTAATGTTTAAGTTAATTACGTCTTGTTGAAGAAGTGTTATAATATATAAACTATATACGTGTCAAAACGCTATTTTATAAAGGACTCTTAATAATTAATGTTAGAATATTTTTCATATATCATTGCAATTATTATCTTTTAAGGCGTTTAAAAGTATAACTGGCATAGGTAATAGTACTTACTACTGCAACGTCAGGCTTGAATGCATGACCTACATGCATTGTGTCTTGCAGTCCGACGCACATTAGACTAAGCCCTCGGGAGCTCTTTACAGAGCGCCTACGCGCTCGAAGCTCGCATGAGAGAGGATTATGACTTAAGCCTTAAAACTCTGCTTTATTGTAGGGATACTAGTTACAAAGTTCAAGCGATAAGTAAAAGAATTATCTTAACAAATTAATTATGTATAAACTGAATCGGTTACCCATTACATATTAGATTTTTATAGGTATTTCACATTTTTAGCAATCGTTTTACGAATTTTTCATTTAAACGAAAACTAAATTGACTTATTTCTGAAATTCCAATTTTAATCTATGGTTTCAAATCCCACTTAAAAAATGAATATAGGGTGCCGGGTCCATCGAGCGGCAGAAAGAGAAACTCCGAGTAGATCCCGAGACTTGTGACATGGATGTAGGTTTAAGTGGCCCCTTTCTGATGAACATCTACACTCACCTTCGCTACATGTATTTCTCTCTCTGGTATGAACCTGCCTTATCAGCTTTAGTTGCTCGTTCTAGTATATAACTTACTGCAGTTCTGGACAAGCCAAGGTCTTTAAGGTTATAGAGAGATTTGGCTGCTATACCTCTATCTTCTACTTCTACAGCATATAGGCTAACTACATAACCTTTTTTTTTTTAATTCATTTAGGAGGTCATAATATTTGTTTTGTTTCATCGCGTAGTCTTTAGGTATGTTAGTTTCCCACAGCACGGTCTCTAAAAGTACTATCCGTTTTGTTGCTCTGGAATAAAGAAATATGTCCGGTCTAGGTGACGACACAACCACTGTGTCCATTCAAATTGTCCCGCCAGGTGCTGTACCCAGGATTGAGTAAGGCTTGTTCTATTAATAGTATTGCAAGGTCATCAACAAAGGCTAATATGTACTCAGTGTCCTTATTATTGATTTTAAACCGGTAGCCCAATTTCTTTTCATAGCTTATCAGTTTGTCAACTAGAATATAAATACCTATTTTAAATACTATTAGTGATAAGCTGCATCCTTGGAATAGTCCCACATTGTATTGTGGTGATTTTGTGTATTCCTTGTTTACTGTTATAACAAATTAAAAGTGTTAATAGTAAGAATTGATTATATCAATTATTACAGCAGAAAAGTTATATCATTTCAGAAATCATAAGTTCATGGTGTACAGAACCAAATGCGTTCTTTAGGTCTATCCAGCAGATTGTTATTTGCCTCTCGTGTGGTATGGCATCTTTTAGACTGTCTGCTAGTAATGTATGTATAACCTTAATTTTTATAACTGACTAGTTGTGGCTGGCGTACTTTATATTTTAACACTCTTTTTTATGGTGATTATATACAAACATTCTCTGGTACTTGTTTCATTTTGCTGGATTTGTTCCGATTTAGGACAAGAATGATTAGATTATGAGAAATTAGAAATAGGATAGGTTTCAATTTAATAATTGTAATAATATTGTGAATTATAATAACTGAGCTACAGCAACGCGTGGCCGGGTCAGCTATTTTATATACAAGTATATAAGAATAACATAAACATCAAATATGAATATGTATGATGAAAGTAAAGAAGCGTATTAATTAAAATGCTATTTTTTTGAAATAACATTTTTTTACACGGATACTAAAAAGGAATGGAATCAATCAGGATCAAATGAACAGGAAGAAAATAAAATAAACGCGTATTATCTGATAAAAACGTTGTCTTGTCATTTGTGAAGCAATACGATATTATTACAAAAAACACTGCAGGATGTTAGTAAGGTTTGCAAAAGTCAAAACAATCTGTGTAATAGACTGGTGCTTCTGTGCTAGGAAGACTGTATGACAAATATCTAGGCTCACCGACTCTACATCAAATGGACACTTTAATAAATGGAAAAATATTACAACCTTAATAATTAAACGAGTAAATATCGCATGTAAAAGTGACAAATATAAACAAATCAGAAAATTATTAATGTTTATGGCAGAAAAGTGTCATTTGGTTAAATTTCTGGTACTGCCTTTCTAAAATGTCTTTACGAAATTCAATACACACTTTCAACAACGAGTCCATATTTTAGTTTAATTTATTTATTGTTGTTTTTCATAATTACCGTTTTTAAAATATCAACATGATATAAAAACAATCCTTGTAAGTATTCATTACAAATATATTAAATATACATGTATTGGCGACACATTGAGCAAACCAAAAAGTATGAATATTTATTTTTTTATAAATATAGGAAAACATTTTGAAAATATAAATCTCGGGCGGGATTCAAAGCCGTGCTTCGGATAGAGTCAGATACTACAACCGCTTAGTAATTTGGTGAATTTACCATCAGGATCTACTTTCTTTACTTTGTCAAAGTAAACTATATAATAATGCAACTTCTGCTACGTCATAAATTTATAAACAGAGAGAAAGCAATATTGTCGTGAAAGCATTTCAAGATAGTGAATTGGCTGGACATCCTGTACGAAAATGTATTACATCTGAGACAGCACTCGTACTTTAAGAAAATGTCCTTAGGAACAAGACGTCCGACACTTTTCTGATTAATCTGAAATTACCGTGTCTATTACAAGATCCCTCGCTATGTTAAAATATATTATATTCATTATCTTTATGCTTTATATAATGAAGGTAGGTATTATACCCTATAATTATTAGATATATTATTAGATTCCGATATCGGTGCGCAAATTTAGACATAAAAAAATATTTAACACTAGCCGACTCTACTGACGATCCTGTCCGAATTAAATGATTAATTTATTTGGGTTTATGAATTATGGGTAGTTTTATCCAAAATATAGTTTTTGCTTTCTCTCAAATCAAGATATTGAAAGCCACGGTTGTTAGCGCGTTTGGTCCTCTATTACAGCAGTTAAGCTTCTATTGCAGGGGTCGGTCAAATATCAAATATGAATATGTATGATGAAAGTAAAGAAGCGTATTAATTAAAATGCTATTTTTTTGAAATAACATTTTTTTACACGGATACTAAAAAGGAATGGAATCAATCAGGATCAAATGAACAGGAAGAAAATAAAATAAACGCGTATTATCTGATAAAAACGTTGTCTTGTCATTTGTGAAGCAATACGATATTATTACAAAAAACACTGCAGGATGTTAGTAAGGTTTGCAAAAGTCAAAACAATCTGTGTAATAGACTGGTGCTTCTGTGCTAGGAAGACTGTATGACAAATATCTAGGCTCACCGACTCTACATCAAATGGACACTTTAATAAATGGAAAAATATTACAACCTTAATAATTAAACGAGTAAATATCGCATGTAAAAGTGACAAATATAAACAAATCAGAAAATTATTAATGTTTATGGCAGAAAAGTGTCATTTGGTTAAATTTCTGGTACTGCCTTTCTAAAATGTCTTTACGAAATTCAATACACACTTTCAACAACGAGTCCATATTTTAGTTTAATTTATTTATTGTTGTTTTTCATAATTACCGTTTTTAAAATATCAACATGATATAAAAACAATCCTTGTAAGTATTCATTACAAATATATTAAATATACATGTATTGGCGACACATTGAGCAAACCAAAAAGTATGAATATTTATTTTTTTATAAATATAGGAAAACATTTTGAAAATATAAATCTCGGGCGGGATTCAAAGCCGTGCTTCGGATAGAGTCAGATACTACAACCGCTTAGTAATTTGGTGAATTTACCATCAGGATCTACTTTCTTTACTTTGTCAAAGTAAACTATATAATAATGCAACTTCTGCTACGTCATAAATTTATAAACAGAGAGAAAGCAATATTGTCGTGAAAGCATTTCAAGATAGTGAATTGGATGGACATCCTGTACGAAAATGTATTACATCTGAGACAGCACTCGTACTTTAAGAAAATGTCCTTAGGAACAAGACGTCCGACACTTTTCTGATTAATCTGAAATTACCGTGTCTATTACAAGATCCCTCGCTATGTTAAAATATATTATATTCATTATCTTTATGCTTTATATAATGAAGGTAGGTATTATACCCTATAATTATTAGATATATTATTAGATTCCGATATCGGTGCGCAAATTTAGACATAAAAAAATATTTAACACTAGCCGACTCTACTGACGATCCTGTCCGAATTAAATGATTAATTTATTTGGGTTTATGAATTATGGGTAGTTTTATCCAAAATATAGTTTTTGCTTTCTCTCAAATCAAGATATTGAAAGGCACGGTTGTTAGCGCGTTTGGTCCTCTATTACAGCAGTTAAGCTTCTATTGCAGGGGTCGGTCGTCGGATGGGTGACCAGAAAATATTATCTCAATCTCCTCCGTAGTTTGGATGGCACGGTAATCTGTTGGCCCCTTCCACAGCTACAGTCTTAGCACACACACTAATCACGCATGGTGGTCTATGTCTCTTCCTCCTAAAAGTGTTTCATCCATAAGAATGGCTTGTGCCCCAGCATTGGGTACCCCCAATGCTTATTACCATAATAGGCTGTTGTTATAGAAACCAACAAGTAATAGACATAATTATTTAAAATTTAATCCTTAAGTTGAGGCCTATGCGTTGAAGCTAATATACAAGTCAAAGTTCAAACTATAAAAGCTTTAAACGACAGCAGTTCTGTAACAGGTAGGAACAGTCCCGGGAGATTTTATATTCCATCCGGCATAGACGTGGTCATTTTAGCTACCTACTTTGTTGGCAGCAATAGTCTTTATAAATATCATACAAAATAAAGCTGAAATTCCATTATGGACCATAAAATCTGAAAGGCAGTTATTTGGTTATAAAATAAACGAATGAACAGCCCTCAATGGACTGTTCTTTCGTCAAATTCAATAACAGAAATTCTAAAAGGATCTTTCATATAATATAAAAATCGCATTGATTTAGACAAATAATTTTATTTATTGGTTTGGATGTAGACAAACTCAGTTGGAAAAAGTTTGGGTCCTGCCTGGTATAAATGAATGCTCTAGAGATGGAAACCATTTCCTTTGTTGATAATTTGCTTTTTTGGTAACTCATTTTTGCTGTAACCAAGGAACATCTTTTTCGCCTATTCTGTATGATTTGTAGTTATATTATATTGGCATTACCTAACTGAAGATTTTAAGTAAATTAATTAACAAGTTTATACATAACAAATCCAGTACTTGTGTGATTTCATAACCCAATTTGTGACTAACGATGTCGGTGCGTCCAATAAAAATAATAGTTTCCGGTCTGATTAAGACCTATTTCACACGCCACATTTCCACCATGACGTAACTGATAGTAATAACATATCATAAGCCGATGAAAAGACGTAATGGCGATTATTAGACATTGTACTGTGTGTAATTTGAAACAATGTGTCTTGATCGTTGCAGCATGTACCTGCGCATGCCGATGGGAAACCGACTGATGACAGAGACAAAGATCTTCGAAGGGAAACTTGCGGTGAGTAAAATCAAACGTACAATAAAACAGTAGTAAATTTGCCCTTGCATAAGATAAAATAGGGGGATAAGCATGTTTTTTTTTATTTCTTAAATTAATCATTTACATCTTTATGACAAAGGAAAAAAATATAAATAAGTAGGCTTGAAAATAGTCAAATTATTTTTCAAAGTGAAATATAAAACACTATTTAGCGCGCGCTTTTGATGACGTCATTGGTTGTTTTCCGTCTTTGTTTACTATAGCATTTCAGTTACTTCATACTTATTCACAGTTTTAATTGCTATACAAATCATGGAAGAAGTTAAAAAACCTTCTTACACGTATTGTATCGTACCGAAGTGCAAAAACACTATTATTAGTACACCCGATAAAGTGTTTTTTCGTACTCTATGCGATGCGAAACTACAAGAAAACGGGTGTAAGATCATGTATTTTGTTGTGAAGATCATTTTAACGAAAATATACTATATTTATGTATAGTACAGCTATATGTACAGCTTAGTGTGACTTAGCTATTAAGCGTTAGAAGATTCGGTGTAAAATTAATCTAACCTATACTCTGATTTTTAATTAGATGGACAAAAGTGACATTAGTAATGATACCACATAACGGAAAATAAAAAATATTGTTGTCCCCTTATCCAATTGAAATTCAATTATTTGTTCAATTTCGCACATTGTTAAATGCAAAACACTCAAACTGTGTTTTTATTTTCTTTATAAAAAACTACTTAATTAGAACACAAAATAAAACCCAGTTATCTTTCGACTATTCATTTTAGAAAAATCATTTACAGAAACTGGTTTAAATTAACTTAATATTGTTTTAATCGGTTTTGTCTGTTAAAATATGTATGTGGGTCGTTCTACTTTTTTACCGACAATGGTCTGTCCTTCGTCTTATTATGGCATCTCGTTGGAGTATTGATAATTACGGTTTTTTAATTCGGTTCGAATAGACGTTCATATTTTTCTTATCTATTAATATTATGTAATATTTCATTTTCTCCAACCAACATATTTTTTCGTTTGTTTTCCGTAGAACGCCGTGACAGAGTGGTAAACCGAAATGTGGTCGCGACAGAAAAAGGCCACTCTGTCATAAGATTTTTTAAAAAACCAACATTAAAAAAGAATTATTATTTGCCGCAAAGGAATCTTTAATTAGTCCTAATGAAAACACAGATGCAATTTCTTTTAAATTCCACACAGAAACCACAATTATGGATAGTTAAAAAACCAAAAAAACAGAAAAACGTCGTTTCACTGTCGGTTAAAAAGAAGAACGACCCATGTACCAAAATACTTGTAATTGAAAATTAATCGAATGATGCAGTGACCCCACCCCAGCTTAAATATTTTTTATGATAAAGTGGTTTTCCTGTAAACTCTTAAACCATCATGTGACTTAAAATATTTTCGGACTATAAGTTTTTGTTACATCTTTCTTTGTTACGTTGCTTTTAAGTGTTGTTGTTTTTTTTTTATGTCATCGAAATAGTAATCACATGGGATTTAATATTATGTTTGTACTGAATACAAACATAGTATGAATATCGATGCCAATAAATCTCATGACGTGACCGTTGACGTCACATCATGTGATTTAACGACTAATGGTGATGCGTTTTGTAAGTTTGGATTTCCCTTCCTTATCTTTCACTTTTTTATGAAAATTTTCTGGGTTTATAAAATAACTAAATAAAAAAATACATTTTAAGTATAATGTAAGAACAATAAAGAATTTAGAAAAAATATTTCCGACAATTTTACATTTTATGCATATTCCCTATTACCCTTGTGATTTGAAATGCCTTTTTGTAATTATATTTTTTTTAATTCTGTGATAATTTGGTTTCCTTCAATGAATCTAGCGTCTTAAACGTTTTTTATAAACCAAAAGCAAGCTTAAATCGTGTACTCATACTTTTAGAATACCCTACTATACTGTTAGGTAAATGGAGTGAAATGGATGTTAAAAATGTCAATCATTGTGTATTGATACGTGGCGTATAATAGACACGTCAAACGCTTTGAACGATGATCGATGATCGTGAAGCGTCAACGTCGCAATTTGTACACGCATCGCGAAGACGTGATGTAATAGAAACTTCTTTTACGATTGTACGAAAGATTTGATACCTTTGTTCTCAAGAATTAATGAGATTTTCAAACCCAGTGGTCGTGTCTCTTCAATCTTTTTTATTTCTTTACGTGCGTTCTATATTAAACATTTTTATGGAACATTTGTCTAATGTTACTTAAAGTGTGATTAAACTGGAAAGCCTTCACACAGTCTTCGTTTCATTAGTACACCTTACATAAAAATTAAAAAAGGTGTTATAAAGTCACATCATTAACTCATTAATTTCTGTATACAGTTATGGTCATATGATTGTTAACGTTTATTGCCGGTTTATTAACGTTTATTATACTCAATAACGTTTAGAATTTTTATCAAACAAAATCTCAAAAAATATAGGTTATAATTTCTATTACCTTAATAGTCCCTATCGCAAAATATTTTCGTGTTATTTGGGTATTCATTTGACATATGAGTAATAAAAAGAGAGAGAGAGAGAGATCAATTCTATACACGTGCTCATACCGCCTTCTCCCTTTTCCATCGGTTATCCAGACGCACTGAGGGCAGCCACCCTTTCTTGGTTGCTATTCCTGCCTGTCACATTTAAGCGCTTCTCAACATCTTTCATAATGCGCACATCATTATTTCTTATTCCCCGTCCGTTTTCAAAGCCAGGGTAAATAGGCACCTTCTGGGTTAGTTCGCTCCATCGTGGATTCTGTCTTGGCACCCGGCCTTGAAGGGGATCTATTTAAATTAAAAAAAAATTGTTAACGTAATATCTGCACCTAGTTTAATGACTGTTCACATAGTTAATATCACTGTTTTATTATAAATATAATTTAATTAATAACACTGTGGTAGATCACTTTTTTCACGATTTTGGCGTTTGGTGTTTTTTTTTTGTTTTGTGTCTTACTCTTGTTAAAATTAGAAAAATAAAAAAATGTGATAAACCTCAAAGATAACTTATAGTAAAACTTGGTGCGAATAACTGATTGAACAAAAAGATAACAGATCTTTAGCAATGCTTGAAAACCATAGTTTACCTTGTAGTGAAGCATTTTAACACATACTTATCCAAATTACTTTAAATATTCCGCACGTATCTGGAAAAAAGAAGTTTGACAAAGCAATACCTTTTTAGGGGTCCAGTGAGATAGGGAAAGATTATTTAGCGAAAACCAACCCCTTACCAATCTCGGCATGCACCATTCGAAAGCATTTGGTGGAAGAGAAGTTGTACGGATGGATAGTAAGGAAGGTACCGATGTTGAGATTACGTCACAGGCAAGCCCGTATCTCTTTTACACGACGATAATCAATCTGGACAGCCAGACGGGGGAAAAATATTATTTTTCCTGCTGAAGATAAATTAAAAAAGGTGTGTTTTAACCCTTAATTCGACGTTGTACAGTATGTTATACGTTTACTTTAATAAATTATATCTCGTATCAGAATCGAATCTTTAATGGTAGGTTTTTACAAATGGATCTGGCAACACCTTCACTTGTCAAAAAATACATTTTTATTCCTTGTATAATTGACATCTGTCATTTGTCAAAAAACGTTTGAAGCAAAATGAGCGGTTGGAGGAACGTTCCGGTAAGTTTAGTTATTTTGCTAATAATTAATGGTTTGTATTACGTATAAACAATAAAATTCTATTTATTATTGCATGAACTATTTTTCAAATCAGTTTGATAACCGGATTTATTGTTTTGTGTGCCTAAAAATCTTGTTTGAACGTTATGTATAGCCCGCTATACATTTCCGTACATTCTGAAAAGGTGATAAAAAAGTAAACGTATAGAGGGCTATACATTTCTGGATGCTGACTAACATTATTTATTTGCAATTTTTGTTATTTTCTTGGTTGCTTTTGCGGTGGTGTGGGTGTTGCATGTCGTTTTTTTGTTCTAGCGTGTTACTTCAGCACGAACAAAAAAAATACTTGCGCTAATTCCAGTGGATGGCAAAAAATCAGACGCAAGTGGTGAATCGTCTGGAGAAGATGATGAAGAAGTTTTGTATGGACCTGATCCGGAATCAGACTATTCTTCTGATCCACCGTCACTAGATCCAGCCATACTGGATATGCATTTGCTATCCTCTTCTGAGGAGGAAGAGGTCACCGATCGTATTATTTCGCCTTCTTTATTGCAGCAAGATGAAGTCCAAAATTTACCATCTCCATCACCGTCAGCAATATCTTTGTTGAGGGAAATCCCTTCTGTGCCTATGCCATCTAATCTCACTTTAAATTACCTGGAGCCATTTCCATCACCTAAAGTAATATCAAATTCAGAAATTAACAGCCCTTCGCCATCTACCAGTTTGCCTCAAACTCGACGCAGTATGAGAGTACAAAAACAAAACCCAATAAGCTCTGTAATATCGAAAAAACGCATAACTAAACCAAATCCAGTAGTTTACAAATGGAAGAAAGGCCAATTATTACATCGAGCAGAAATAGGTAAAGATAACTTCCAAAACGATCTACCGGTTGATAAATCTGCTCTACAGTATTTTTTTGACTTTTTTTCTGAAGATATAATTGATTCTATAGTTTATAATACCAATCTTTATTCCATTCAAGAAACTGGTCGTTCAATTAATGTAGTAAATGATGAAGTTCGCGACTTTATCGCAATAGAGCTTATGATGGGTATAATAAAAGCTCCATCATATTTAGACTATTGGGCGGCCAGAACCAGATGCTCTTTTATAGCTGAAACTATGGGTTTAAAACGCTACGAACAAATTCGCAGGTTTTTACACTTTGTTGACAACACAACATTTGATGCCGATCCGTTTTTTAAAATAAGACCTTTCATTGAAAGAATAAGGCAGAACTGTTTGAAAACAGAAGAAGAAAATCGCTTTAGCATCGATGAAATGGTTATACCATATAAAGGGAAAAAAGCTGGCAAAAGGAAGCAATACAACCCACAAAAGCCGCGAAAATGGGGTTTCAAAAATATTGTCCGTGCTGGAGCTTCCGGTATAGTATACGACTTTTTCATATATTGTGGGGATGATAGTTTTAATCACATACAATTTGATGATGACGAGATTGATATGGGATGGGGGGGAAAAGCAGTGCTGGCGCTTTGTAAGACTATAAAAAGAAAGGCTTGTGCTGTTTATTTTGATAATTTTTTTTCATCCCTGGCTCTTATTGAAATGTTGCGGTATAAGTACGGGATATTTAGTTTAGGAACCATTCGAGCAAACCGTCTACGAGGATGTCAAGAACTACTACCAGATGATAAAGTGTTGAAAAAGAAAGGTCGTGGTGCCTCTTTCCAATTAGTCTGCAATGATCATCAGCTTGTTGTTGTCAAATGGTACGATAACAAGTGTGTTACCCTAGTCAGCTCGTATGTCGACTCTCATCCGGAAGAAAAGATCCTCAGGTACGATAAAGTTAGTAAAAGCAAGGTCCACGTTAATTTCCCACAGATTGTCAAACATTACAATGCACATATGGGTGGAGTGGACCTTGCCGATATGCTAATTGCGCTGTATCGTACTGAGATGAAGACCCGAAGATGGTACATATCTATATTCTCGCAAATGTTAGATATTTGTGTGAACAACGCCTGGCTGACATATAAACGGGATCTGAAGAGAGCTGGAGCTGAAGTAAAACCAAAGATGCTCAAGCATTTTCGAATGGATATCAGTGACGGTCTTCGTATGTTTGGTCGAAAAGGTTTACCTGCTAACGTTCCTCAGTTATCTAGTTCGAAGAAAATATCAAACCCCAAAAGAAGCCGTCCCTGTGATGATGTGAGGTTTGATAATGTAGGTCATATTCAAGCTGGCACCTCTTATGGACGTTGTCGATTTTGTAAAAAGGGGCAAACTAATGTTTTTTGTACAAAATGTCAGATGAGACTATGTTTTATACCTAATAAAAGAAACTGTTTTTATAATTATCACAATAAAGCCTAAGAAATAAAACTTTGTTTACTAAATTCGTTCGACACTTGTTACTTGTTTTTTAGCGAAAATGTATAGCTGGCTATACGTGTCTGCAGAGGTGTACTTTTATAAGAACCTGGAAATGTATGGTATATTATACTATCCATTTCTCAAAAAATGTACGATTCACATTTTTTTAAATATTTTTTGACACATTTTCTATTCACAAAATGAAGATATTTTAACATTACAACTATATAAATTAAATATATTTTTTTGTCGAATTAAGGGTTAATGGAAAGTAATAGGTACGACGCTCGTCGAAAAAAGCATTTCACCCCAAGTTCGGGTGAAGAAAGAATGGCGGTGGAAATGTGAAAACCTGGGGATGCTTTCTGGTCTTTGAGTGAGACATGGTGAATGTGATGTGATCTGAAGTAAAATAACAAATGGACAGTGTGGATATTTAAAAAAAACTGCACGATAGTCGTAAACAGTTCGGTTGCCTGATTAAATTTTTTGTGTTTGTAACTTCATTAGTCTAATGTTTTTGTCCAGCTTCATTTGTATACATATTTGTTACATTTAAAATAAACTTTATGTAGTAGATATTTTTTTTTTTTAAATAATGTTAACAATGCTTGGAACACATTATTAATATTCTCGCTAACCCCTCGTGGGAAGTTATGTAAGAAGTAATTGTTTTTTGGTAAACTATAAATCTTTCTTAACGATATTAATATACATTATATTTTCATCTCTTGGGGCTAAGTTTTCTTATTGCCCTGTGCCAGAATAATCTTTGTCAGTTTACCAGCTCTGAAACTACGACTTTCTTAAGTTGTCTCTTGGACTACCATCTGAATTCTTAATATAAAAGAAATAGAAACAAAGAATTACATTGGTTATAATTAAATTTTTCATTTTAATTTATTTTTCTAGTTGACGTGTAAAGCAAATTAAAATCAATACTTCGGCCTAGACTCTGAGTAATTCTAAGTATTAATTAAACTACACTATTATAACAATTGGTGTTTGAAATATTTGCACGACGTTAACTAATGAAGAACTATATTCAGGACCCCCAGCGGTCTAGGAGAAATATTATGTAGCCATGTCCTATGTAATATATGTACATGGATAAACGAAATTAACATTCTAAACCTCAGTACAATATTGCAGAGGCGGTGGTCGGATCTTGGTATAAGTTCATTAAAGTTTCGTTGCGCTTTAAACCCTGAGTTGAACTTTGCGGTAACCACTAACCAATGGACTTGTGTAAAGACTGTGTGTTCATACAGTAGTATATTCTTCGAAGTATCGTTTTGCGAGTTTAAAATATAAATAGCTACTTCTAGCGTAAATGTTTGAACACATCACTGCTGCGGTAAATAATAACGTATTTTTCTACATTACTTTAAAATTTTTAAGGATCATTACACATTATTGGACTTGTGCAGTGGCCCTGTTTGATCCATCTTTAGTGTAGTATCTTTAGTATATTGCATAAAAAAGAACCGACAACTGGTTTTAAAGCAATATGTGAGAATGGACAGACAGACATCAATGTTGACCTCGTGAAGACATAGAAAATTGTGCACATGCAGACTACTCCATACAGGTCTGGTACCGATTGTGCACGCGTGTAGTCGTCCGCTTTAAACTGAACATTTATTTAAAAGCATCGCGGACTGAACGTATGCGAACAGCTTGCAGGTGGATAGTCCGTGTGGAATATGCGCAGATTTCTGAAAGCAGCCTAACATAAGATTAAGTTAATCATACATGTTAAAAAAACTATACTCCCATAGGGAATGAAAAGGTAGTTAAAATTAGTATAAACATATATGCTTATCAACAAAATAGTTTGTTTTTTTAATCTTAAAATTAAAATTACACTATCTTTTATCCCTTACAAAAACTGAATTCAAAACTGAAGCCTGATTATTTTAAGATTGAATACATGAAGATATGTGTTGCAAAGAATTCCTTTTAAATTCACTGTTTTTGTAATCTAAGTCAAAGTAAGCGTATTGTTCGAGACAAGACGGCCTTCTACAATAAAGGGTTGGTGAATTTGAGTACCCCTGGTCGTCTGGTGATAATAGGGAGTTCAGGAAGAACTAATTCCATTGTTATTAAAAAAACAATTGAACTGTAACTTATATAGAGTTCCGAGTCAAATTTTAAAATCTTTTTGAGGAAATTTGACATTGAATAGGTTGATGTTGTGTTGATTATTAAGTAGCCATTTTTATTTACCATCTTCGATAAGATCAGATTTTATCGAGTTTCAGATAGTGTATTCTAATTTGTAAATAAAAAATTAGAATAAACTTGCAATACCTCCTTGAGATTCGGTGAAGCGTAAGTTTACTGAGAAACGGATTTGTTTTTCACGCGTTTGAAAATAGGACATGTGTCTCTTACAGGCCTCTTGTCCTACTTCAAGATGTCAAAAATAGTTTAGTATAAGAAAATATCAATAGAGTGATACTGTTAAACATCATGAAAAAGGCAAAAGATCCAAAGAACTTACTACATTTTCAATTGATGGACGGCCTTAGTTGGATAGTGCGAATATACCCTTCATTTCTATTTATAATTATATATTTTTGAGCATATAACTAATATATTTTATATTTAAAGCAATTTTTAGAAAAAAATCATTAGGTCCATTATGTTCTCGGTAGCTCAACCGGAATAATAATCGCTCAGATAGCGAGAAGTTACAAGTTCGAGACCCACTTAACGTCTGAGACAAGTTAAATTCTTTGTAGTTAAAAATGCTTCTTAATTCATAACTTAAGTATTGGGTAATAAAAACAACAGTAACTAAAGAAATAACATAAAATTAGTGAGAATGTTATTTACTTCTACCCCCATTTTTGTGATCTAAATAGCACAAATCGAGAAAATTAAATAATAATTTGAAATATCTGAAAGGGTTTTGATGGTTTCTGTCTGAAGATGAGATTTTGGAAAAAGTTAGGCAATCTGCGATATAGTCATTTTGAGAAGTAGATTGGATACACAATAGATTCTTTGCTAATTACACTTACATGAACTTATATGCTTATTTCAAGATATCATCCAGCAATAATAAGATACACTATTGTTTAATTTTCTCCCAGTAATACTTTTTAGAGAACAAACATTGGCGTAGAAATAAATTACATTCTTACGAATATTAGGTACTTACTTTATGTTATATAATATACTAGTTGACCCGGCCACGCGTTGCTGTGCCGACTGCAGCGTCATCTGCCGGACTGATTTGTGAATCTAAACCATTCTCAGATCCCCTTGAACACACACAAAAAAATTCATTCAAATCGGTCCAGCCGTTTAGGAGGAGTTCAGTGACATACACACTCACAGAAGAATTATATATATAAAGATAGATAGTTACTATTGTCATTCAATCCTTAAGCTGGCTAATAGAAGATTGTGTTTGATATTAGCTTATAGAAACTAATTTATATTCACCAAGTGCTATGTTTCATTGTACCAGGAATGCTGGCGGAATTACTACTGGCGTTTTCGATACTAACTAATGGTCGAACAATTCTCAGCACGCAGAAGCCAAATGATGGCGCTTTAACATGTCTACACGGAATAAGGTATCAACAGAATATCAATAAATATTTAATTTTGCGGTTTTGCAATCTACGACCTGTATAATTAGTCATAATCATTATGGCATCATCATCTCAGCCAAATAATGTCCATTGCTGAACTAAAGTCCACCAAAAAATGGGTGGATTTTGATGCATATAATTTTCACACTTGGCGGGCGAAGTGGAGATCGTATTAAAAGATCATATTTCGGGAAAAAGTTTGGTGCACATTTTGTGTTCTACGAGAAATACTTCAAATAAAGGACTTTTTCAATCTTACGAATTTAATGGAGTGTTCTGGGTTCGATTCCAGGTCAGGACAATGTAGACATAGGTTTCAGTTCAAGTACTGTATCTAATTAACTTGGAATTCCATTGTATGTGATATTATGATATTGATTTCTTACTATCATTAATGGTCAGTACGATAAAATTAGGACAAGTACTTTCTCAATATTGTTTTTCCGATTACAGATTTCTGTCAGTGCTCTGGGTGATAATGGTCCACACATACATGACGGTGTTCTACATCGGGGACAACAAAACAATGAGGGTCGTGACGGAGAGGAATTTCATGTATCAGTCTGTCGGCAACGCGTCTTATTGTGTCGACACTTTCTTCTTTATTGGGTTCGTATTTACCGAAAATCTCGCAGATATTAAAATATATCTCGCTTTTTTCTAGCAAGTAAATACTTATTAAAAGTGTTCAATAAAGTATTTCTATTTAATATAACTATTTTGGAACGTAAACAACACCTCGATCACATAAGGGTATTATTATGTTATTTGGATAAATAGCCTGTTTTTTAAGCTTGAAACAATGAAAATTTAACAATATCATCTTAAAATTGCCATATCAGTCTTATTTTTAGAAATATATTACACACACAAAATAATAACTTATACCTTTATTCTAGGCAAAGTTCGCTAAATAAGTAGGTAGTCCTGAACTAAAACAAGATTTGTTGCTAATACGTTGTATAATTTTCAGGGGCCTGCTCGTCACTGTACTCTTTCTCAGATCAGAAGACCGAAAGGTCAAGAAGATAGAATCAACAGACAAACAAGACATAAACAAGAACATAAATGGCTATACAAACTCTGCGCTCTCAATATCTGTGATCAGTCAGCAATCTTTTAAAGAGGATTTATTAGACAAGCCGAAATCTACGATGTACTCTAAAATGGAGTTGTTTAGAATGATAAAATCATTTTTTGTTTTGTTTTTTTATCGAGTTATTAGACTAACGCCGGCTTATGGCTTCGTAATCGGCATTACTGAGGTCTCGTTCCGGTATATCTACAACCAGGCTGTCTTCGATCCCGCTGTTCCCGACCACATCACCTGCGACCATTTTTGGTGGAGGAATCTTCTATACATCAACAACTTGTTCCCTCAGAGGGAGATGTGTATGGTCTGGTCGTGGTACATGGCCAACGATACGCAGTTCTATGTCGTCGGCATCATACTTTTACTCATATCTGTGAAGTAAGTAATTGAATAACTGCGTACAACCTTAGACTAAAAATGTTCGTGCGCATAATCTTAAAATGTTTATATTATTATACATAATAGTATTCCTTTATTTTAAAAATCACTTCGAAATTTATATAAATAAAGGAGTCATGTCTTGTCCGTAGGCATTTGAAACTAGCAACAATATCGTTGTTCGTGGTAATGGTGAGTTCGTGGGCGACAACGATATACATCTCGATATGGCATCAGTACAAAGCAAAAATTCAAGAGCCTTTTGAGATGTTCGACCCCTTGTACGATAAACCTTGGTCGAGAATTGGGCCCTATTTAATCGGTAAGAAATCGTTTATCATGTTTCAAACTCATTAATTCAATTTGAATTGTTACATGAACAAGATATACTACGTCACATTAACCATCTAAAACATCATATTGTTTTTAAACAAATACATATTTTATTTGCATATTCATGAATAGATGTGATAATTTAACATATTCGCTTTCACTTGCATTGAATAATATTGTGTAGGAACTCTCAAAATAAGAATTCTGCTTTATCCTTTAATGTCAGTGAAAGGCATAAAGATTTATGATATAAGTCATGCTTAAACAAAAGGGTTTCGAGTATCCATTTGGAACGAAATTACCTTCGCTTATAGATAAAGATTGTAGCTTATGATAGCGATCCCAAGCCGTGCATAACACTTAAGCATCCATGGTTTTATTACAATATCCTCCGATCAAACTAAAAAAGGCTTTAGTCCTATCTCTAAGTTACAGAATCGATTGAAAATCTTTAGTTCCAATTTACAAAGGCACTCTGGAAAAACTAAATGGATACTTTAAGGAATGTCATAGAAAACAAACTATTTTTAATAAAAGACCTCCTTACATCATGACACGTTATAACACACGATGCACAGAAAAGTTTCCGCTTAAATATTTTTGTTTTTCGTCTGATATGAATCGAACAATTCTACTGCTTTCATTTAACCCAAATATCGTTTTGAAGTATGAAGCTGCTAATCTCCGACTTGACCAGCTTAATTAATTCCACGATATTTCATTGTTTTTGAGATCGTTGTCAATCGCCGCGATTTATTAGGCTTACAGTTTAGATTTAATATTCAAGGGACGATTGACGTTTTGGGACTAGGTGTTTTAATAAACGATTGCATATGAAGAAATGAAAGCACGAAAGAAGCTCAATTTTGACAGTTGTGTATTTTAATATCATCAGACCTATGTCCTCACTACTTAGACACAGAACTTTTCTATAGATGAAAACACCAGAGGATGAATGAGTCATATAACACCACGCTGGCTCGATTGCAGACCCAGTCGGTACTAACAGCATTCCAATGTACGGAAGAGCTTGAAATAATAATATTTTGGTCACTTATCCGGCTACTGATCCTTAGGAAATTTGCTTGACTTTCGCAATATTAAGCCACGCGCCAACGAGTATTTTTATAGAATTTTGATATAGCCCATCAATATTCTTGAAGAGGATGAAATTGATTATGGCTCTACCAATTTTATTTGTTTAAAGTTGTTTTATCTTACAGAATTAAATAAAACAATACTCCAGCTTGCGAAACCTGTCGCACTAACTCCCAATAAAATAATAATAAGCCTGGGAAAGGTATTAATTACAGTAAATCCTTAATAAAGGTCATAAACTTTGCAAAAGCTATAGAAAAAAAGATTCTTCTTTTCTCACAACGTCGCAAACAGCATCAATTACTATTAATTCTTCAAATCACAGTATCGCTGCAGTCTATCTTTATATATATAATTCTTCTGTGAGTGTGTATGTCACTGAACTCCTCCTAAACGGCTGGACCGATTTGAATGAATTTTTTTGTGTGTGTTTAAGGGGATCTGAGAATGGTTTAGATTCACAAATCAGCCCGGCAGATGGCGCTGCAGACGGTATCTAGGTTATTTATCTATACTGCAAAAATAACAGGCAGGACAACGTCTGTCGGGTCCACTAGTGTCTGTATAAAGATTCTGATCTGTAGCTCTTTCTGAATGAGGCCTAGTAATTACTATAATATTGAACTTAACATAATAAATACCTAGCTCAAGTTGACACATAGTAGCGAGAGTATATAGTAATACTCTATACCTTTTGGTACAGTGCTGCATTTTGCATAATAGTTTTACCTTATCAGGTAATAATGTTTAAATGTTATTTTCATAAATTTAACAATGCTTTCACAGAATATTTCTTTTGGTCCAAGAGGTATAAATTTCTTTTCCTAAAAAGGTTTTATGATGTGAGTACCAAGCACACACAGAGAATCAATACCTCGTTAGTCTAGTTGTTAAAGCAATCCAGAGAACAGAATTCATTATCCACCTAAGCTAGTAGCTTATTATAAACTCCTATTACAAGAAGTATGCCTATCAAATCAAAATATTTGCGTTATAACAAACATTTATTACATACGGACTGAAGTATTGGTATCCAATAATTAACTTTTCTCTGACAAAATGCGTAATGCTTATGTTTTTTATGAAGTATCGAGGTACTTACGCAAGAAATTTACTCACCCGGTTCATATGAAACCGGCAGTGATTGATCGCCTTATCACAAACCCATAGTTTCCAATATCTGAGTCCTGGATCAACATAATCCACTATATAAATACAATTCTATACTTTCTGTTGTTTATTCAACCTTTTCCAAGGAGCATTCAATTATTAAAATGTTATAACAAAGTTAAATTTACTCTACCTAAGCCTAACTTCCGTAGAAAGCTTTATAACACATATGCCATGCTCCGAGCACGAGCTTACCTCGGTAGGCATACCATCCTTACCGAGAATGCTATCTAGTTCTTATAATTTTATATTTATTATAACCAACTTGTATATTTATCACAACCCTCTTTTAGTTTTTGACCGTAAAATTTTAATATTATTAATGACGCAATACCGTTGAATATTTGTTTTTTAATTTTTTCTAAATAAAAAAAATAACGAATGGATATTGGTAATAGTTGAGGAAAAAACTATCCTTAAATTTAACAACTATTATTGTTTGTACATATCGAAATGTTTGTATATTTATTGTATACTAGCTGACCAGGCCACACGTTGCCGTGGCTCAGTCATTATAATTTGCGCGTGAGTTGCGTGCGGTACTGGACAGTACTTGGACATTGCAACATTACTTTATTTTTATAAAATAAAAGATTTTTTTCTAAAATAAAAGTAGCTAAGTTACTCCTTATTACATCAGCTACCTGCCAATAAAAGTCCAGTCAAAATCGATCCAGCCATTTCAGAGATTAGCGGGAACAAACAGACAGACAAATATTGTAAAAAATGTTATTTTGGTGTATGTACCGAATATATATTCATATGCATGTAGTAAAAAACGGTTATTTCAATAATACAGGAGTGTCTGCTCCAGTTTTATTTATATGTATAGATATCGAAAATGATAACATCTCCGGTTTTATTGAGTTTTTACAAAACGATCTTTTAATCTCATTGTAGACTCAGTTTTCATAAACCATGTGCATGATTATTTGTCAATGAAAATAAACTTTGGTGACAATCACATTCAGATACGTGATAACAATGATGAAATAATTGCAACGATTAAAATTTTCTCTTTAGGTATATGCATTGATAGATTCGTGTTTACCCAGCAGTTAATAAGCCAAACAGGCAAACACAATCAGCTGCAGCTTAGTTGGTTTATTGCATGTCGAATACATTTTCCCACGCATACGTACCAAACTATTTCGTTTGTGTATTAACCTCGTGCCAGTAGGCATCTGCTTTCTAAATTCGTAAATATAAATACATATATTCAACAATCAAAATCGGTATCACGGAAATTTAAAATTCTTTAGCTTTACTGTCAATATAATTTCTATATTTGAATTTATCTTTTCTTAGTAGTGCCACAGAGTATAACAACACAACATAATAATAGTACTATCTAAGCTACATAAAAATAAGAACTTTACGTGTTATACTTTTAGGCAGATTGTTCTGCTGAAATTGTTCCTCACTATGTATAGGTACTATATATATTTATACAGTTTAAACTTGGAATACAAATGTCGTGCGTGATAAATCTATATTAATATTATGAAGAGGTAATGTTTCTATTTTCGTACGTTTGATATAGGGGGTAATATACAAAACTACTCATTCTATTTAATAATACTTTCACAATTGTTTAGAATGAACTTTCAGAAAGGACTTTCACTTTATTTACAAAAAATTGTGATCCATACGAAAATTCCAATAGCATAACCCTGGGTACAAAAAACCTATTAAATACTAAAGAGCGCGTGCGCTGCTAAATCTATTCATGATAGAACAACAAATAATGTACGATAACTATATCTATAGGTATCTAAAAAGAGTCGCTATACCATAATCCGTGTGTTTGGCAGAAAAAAGCGCTTGGGAGCGCTTGTAAGAAAAATGGCGATCGCTAAGCGATAATAAGCAAAATGGCGGATTGTGTCAGCGCAACTGAAGTTAGCAATCGTGTTCTGGCCAAAAACTGTATAATTTGTTTTTCAGCGCTGGTAAGCGCTCGCATGCGCTTTTTTCTGCCAAACTCACGGAATGTTTAAATATTGTATTTATGTCAAAATAGCTACTTTTTATGTTTTAAAAGTGACCAGAAACGCCGGTAGAAACTAGATCATTGCTTACCTTTGTATTAATACTTAAGCAAAAAATATTTGTTTTTAAGGTAATTTTAGTATCTGTAGACTATTACTTTTTAAATTGTTGAAATCGAACATTTTATTTAAAAGATATTAAAAATAAATATATGAAAAATATGTTCTCAATCACTCATTAACGCCCGGCCCAAATCTTAGGACTTATAAAGCTGAAATTTTGCAGAGAGGTTTCTTTTGTGATATAGGCAAGGGATAAGAACGGATTACAGGAAGCTCGAGCTCAGAAGCACGCATTTCAACATTTTTGGAAAATCTTCCCCAAAAGGGTTGAAATAGATGGTTAAAATCTCTTTAGGAATTCTGTGTGCCTTTTATCTAAAATATTATAATGTTAAGTGTTTTTCTATAGGGAGACATTTATTTCATCTCATTAAAGTAATAGGTCTTTTCGTGGTGACCAATTTTACAACTAAAGTCGACAAATAGTTGCCTCAATGACAATAGATATTCAAATACTTTCTAAAGAGAAATTGTGGAACTAAAGAACGAAAAAAAATTATATACAAATTATAAGACAATATAGTCCAAATGTCTATTGTAATGTATGTTTAGTTTACAAAGAAATAATTAAATATGATAAAAGTTATATTTACATTTTACCTTAAATTCTTATTAATTTATATTTTCTCATCATTGAAAAAATTTTATACAGATAAAAATTGCCATTTACGCAACGTGTTTGAACATGTAATTTAGATATTGCTTACGTTATTTTTTTTCAAAAAAAAATTTAAGTCAAATTTTGCGTTTTGTACCATTTTCGAAAAAAAAACTAATTTAAGGACAGTGATATAATTTTGAACATTTATTAATTTATTTAGTTATGTGAAATATAAACAGATATTAACTTAAAAGATTAACAAATAAGCTTACGAAGGATAGCAATTTAGCTATAGGTTCTCGCAGTCCTAGACTGGATTGATAGACATCAGAGTAACACATAGGTTAGGAAGGGAAAAGCAAAAAAGAGGATAAAATGCAATATTTAAAAACATGTCTATAGCCCCGGGAGGTAAATACGGTTTTTAACAATGCGCTGACGAGATTCTTTGGATTCTGTATTATTCTGCTATCCTACTCTATACCTGACACCGTGTGGACCAACGCTCTACATTTAAAGGTGTTGTAAAGGATGCTTTCTGCGACTAAAGATGCTGTAATCACAACACATCTCCTGCAGACCACAAAATTTTTATTTTCGAATTATAGTATTAACCTGTCTGCCAAGCGTGAAGATATAGTAAAAGCCCTCGTTTCGAGGAAGGCCTACTAAAAGCAATGGACATTTTTCTTCTGGTATTCAGCTTTGTTGACGGTGCCCATAAATCGCCTTTTCCACAAAAATTTATGTGACTAGGGTTTAATAATTTCTTTTGCAACTGTAGGCACAGGAGAAATAGGAAAAGTCTAAAACTACAAATATAAACCACGCGGGTAAACTAGCAATTTATTGAGAGAAAAAATCACTCTGTATGAGTTTGGCGTATCGCGTTTTAGCACTCTGTAATCGATCGCGGTATCAGGTCGTATGATTTAGTGACAGTAGAGATGCTTCGTCACGTTTCGCTGACTCCTTTGCGTTAGTACGTGTCATCACAACATGTGACTCGTTTCATCGCTATATTTAGTTTACGAAAAACATTATTTCGCCGACGCTTAAAGAAGCTTATATACGTTGTAAAGTATAACTTATAACGGCTTTGTTATTTTATGAAGCTACCGTTACGTTTTGTACCTCATATGACTTTCCAAACGATGGCACATATTGCTCATGATTACAGGTTGTTTATTCATAGTTCACAAACAATTAAGCAACGAAATGAGACCAAAGCAAGTTAATGTAGTGTATAACGCTCATCATTCAACTATAATCTATCTGAGATATAATTTATTTTCGACAACTGTGGTAAAAAGATCTGTGAATTGACCCTATTATGTAACCAATCGTACTTTATGTAATATTCATACTTCCGTCAAGTTATGAAAAGATTACAAAATGTATTAATCATTACTTTTTGAAACGAGAGCATGCCAATTGCAGTGTTCTTAAAGTAAGATCATGTGGCTTTTATCCATTTTAACATTCTTTCCATTTTTCTTAAATGTAGTCACCATTAGAACATGTTTAGCCCTCGATTTCTATTGTCGGTCGGATTAATTCGGGTCTGTATTATATAAGCTGTCCTCCACTAAAAGGGTTTCATATTACAACATTCACAAAGTCAATGAATACAGTATTAGTAATCTAATAGGTTAGTGGAATATGTACTATAAACTAATGTTAGTATCTACCAAAGTGACAATACGTATGTTACCTTCTTTGAATATCGTAACAAAATCTGTCGACAAACAGTAAGCTTATAAGCACTGTTTTAGATATGCGAGTAACACATCAAATAATGTCTCAATATTTTACGGTTCTAATATACCGTTCTTTTAAAGAGTTCTTTAAAAAAAAATTGGAGCGGAACGAGCGAAGCGAGCGAAGCTCCCATGCATCAGCTTCAATGGCGCAATGTCTGTTACTCTATAACTTCCCGAGTTCTTAACCGATTTTAATATTTTTTGTGTGGAATCGAATCAACAGGTTTAGGACCAGATTGTGGCGAAGAATTTCGAAATTCGCAAAAAATCCCATTGGAACAAAAAAAATTTTTTTCTTTTTTTGGGTATTACGCGCCCGCTCCAATATATGGTGCTTATGCTTAGCGACTGCATCGCCTAGTAAAATTGTGATATCAATATAAGTTGATTTTTGAGTTTCTCAAAACTTTCTGAGTGTCCCATGTTTGTTACGTAACATTAAACACGCTTCATTAATATTTTTAATTTCGTATCAAGCTAATAAAAACCTGTGTTTTATCGTAAATTCTATATAATAAAGAGAAGAATTCGTTCCTAATTGTCTTTAAATTAGAAATTCTGCCTTAATTAATCTTGAAAAGAATCAGTCATTACGCGTAAGACTTAAGCCGTATTCAATATGAAGCGAAAAGAGGCGACGATTTTAGTGCAAATAATTAAAAGCCATGACGTAGCTCTGCTCAAATTGTAAACGTGATGAAGCGACAGTTTTTATACAATGTATAGAAGTGCTGACGCAGCCCTGCTAAACCTTCTTAGTAGCTTTTCGATTGCACTTCTAAAAACTGTATGTAACCTGGTTCTTTTGCAGTGGCGTGACTAAGTAATGGCGCTACTGCATCGCATTTTCGCTTTTATCATTTGAAGGTGCTGTTAAGCTTTCCTTCGTATTTGATACAAATTCAAATGCTAAACATAAGACAAAAATTTGGCAATAAATGTGCGGCAAGCGGTATAAACATTGTTACTTTTCAATTATAATAACCAGGGTATTATTAATACTTGATGTTTTTTTTGCATGATAAACATCCAGCGAAAATTTTTGATACCTTTTTCGGTATCAGTATGTAATAAAATCGTTTGAGTTAAATTTGACGTACTTACCTGTTTCTCATTGAGCTGAAATTTTGTATTCCTATATAAATCAAATGGCAATACAATTATATTATGATATTGAGCTGATATGATTATGGAGCCCGAAGAGGACCCTGGGAGCTCTATGATAAAACATTAACCCATTGAATTTGGACTTGTGTGAACTCTGGTCGTCTAGTATAGTAAAATGAATGATTTTGTTATAAATCAATGCAAGCCCATCGAGTTTTGGAGTCGTCATTTTGATAACTTCTCTGCTCCTAGATTGAATATGATCTATTTGGGACTGAAGTTTTGAGTTAAATAACTAATTAAAACTTGTTTCTATTTCCAACGGACATGTAAAATAAATTATTCTTATTATTATTTCTAGGAATGATGGTTGGTTGGTATCTTCACAAGACTAAGTGCAAGGTGCACATCCCGTACTGGCTCGTCACGGTAGGCTGGACCGGCGCGCTGGCAATCATTGGGAGTCTCATCTTCAGCATGGTTGACGGCTACTTTGAAGTCTTGCCAACTGCGTTCTATATCAGCGTGGGACATACAGGTGTGTTAATACTGTATGCACAAAATACGAAATACGAACTCTACATCCGTCACTTGGAGAGGGTCGATTGGATCGACGCGGTTTTCATGGTTGACAAGACTGTTGGTTATAATCATCCTCAGAATACTGAACGATTACTTCGAAGTCAAGCTGCATCAATGTTGGACATCAAAATTATAGTTATCTCTTGTGGTATTTTCTTTACGTTTTTTCCAAATGCTACAGTTAAAAATGTATACAATAGCTTTTGTAGCGCTGTTTATAACTAGAATCCATAGAATAATTTGGTATCAGGTAAATCCTACATTAAAACTATTTTTTTTATGTTAAGTTTAGAATAGAATTGATATAAAAGTATTTTTTTTAAATATTTTTTTTAAATTAACACTGGAAACAGTGTTAATTTAAAAAAAATCTTATTAATAACAAAGTTTGAAGATAATTGAACAGATACTTTGGTCGCGGAGATTAGTAGTCGAATGACGTATTATTATCAGTTCTTTCTCCTTTCGTGACTTTGGCGCATACACTTTAAATGCAAATTAGGCCCCCCTCACCCCTACGCGAGTCACGACAGCAGGAGCCTAACCCCAACTTCATTATTTTCTCGAGATGTTCTGGACGTTAACTAATGAACAAACTATGAAGTCATAAGTATTTATAGTATTGAGTATGTTCAAGCTTCTAAATTGTGCTAATTCACTCAATCTAATTTGACTGAGATTTGCTAGCTTTCATATAAATGGAGTTTTTAATAAGCCAAAGGCATTGTTTATCATTATGGAAAATATACAAATTTTATGTTACGTAATAGAACGGTCGAACATCGAAAACTGGGACGACAGTTGAATCAACTTGATAATTTTCTATTTATATGTAAACAAAGCTTAGTTTCCTTTTTCTTGTTTATGATAGTATGATGGTGATGAGATGATGGTGTAAGTACATTGATCAAAACATTATTAATATACTTTGTAGAAGTAAAGCATATGATACTTAAGGTGCACTTAATGATTTTTGGTCTCTACATCATGTTAAGAGCGTAACGCTACATCAGGTTACATACAAACTGTCAACTTCAAATACTTTAAAACAAGAAAACTGATTCTTATAAAATGTTGTCCACTTAAATTTGATACACAAATTTTTAAAACTTTTGGAAGACATTTCGGATAATTTTATTCTAATTAAAACTAGAACGGTTTAAGATATCCATAGTGACAGAATTTTGAATGTTTTGAAAATGTTAGGCTTATGTACCTTAAGTGTTAAAATTTTGCTACATTTTCATATCAAAGTACCTATTTGAACTTTAAAGTTTGTATGAAATGTCGTGCGCGTTAACGCTCTTAATCGATCCGCGTTTCCCCGCGTGGAGGGTTACAGCCCAATCTCCCTACGGTGTTTTCATTCATAGGGAAAGTTTGAATCCCGACAGTTTGGTGAATGTACTCAATTATGACAATGATCATCCCAAGGATACAATAATGTCATTTTAACTTTTTTATACAGATTAGATCGTTACATTGACTCGTCACGTCTGGTAAATCACACGAAATGCTATTCCGTGACATCAAACTTGTCTTGTTAATAAATTCAATAAGGGATAAGTCTCAATAAAAGTTTAAACTGTAAGTGCCCTTAGCTACCATTTCAAAATCAAGTTCTAATATCTCATATTAATAACATAAGATTTCTCATGGAAAATGTAAACCAATATACACCCAATAAATGAAACAATTTTCAATAGAGTTAAAAAACGTGTCTCACTTACATATGCTATATTTTTTGTAGTCCCACAACCTCAAGAAATATTGATCTTTAAAATTCCGATAGCGTTGCTCCTAAGGTAGTGTCGCTGCCTAATGGACAATTTGTGGGTATTGAAGTCGCAATCTCAGAAAGAAAATTAAGTTTCCCTTTCCAACATAACCAATTTGCCAGCAAACACTTATACACTATATATATATAAATTTGGGGGAAGAGCAAAAAAAACATCTTTATAGATGGCATAAGTAAATCTTTATAAATTACAATTCTAGGTCCCTGTTAATACGGTTATTTTTATTAATTTTTTTAGGACTGCCATTTAAAAGTTTTATAAAACGAACGCCACATTATTATATACATATATTTGTTAGGTTTTTGGTAGTTTCCATAGATAGATTAAGCTCAGCTTGGAACAACATTTCGGCTGTTCAACTGAAATTGTATGTCGATAAAAAAAGATAATTTATGTTTACGGTTCGTCTGTAACTGGCATAAGTTAAATGCAAAATGTTTTTTTAATGGGTTCGCTCTTAGATCCAAATCAAGCCCGGGGCCATGACAGGATCCACGACGGATCGAGCTAACCCAGAAGGTGCCTAATTATCCTGACTTTGAAAACGGACGGGTTATAAGTACTCGGAAAAACAGACACAGGGAATGAGTTCCACTCCTTTGCTGTACGCATTATAAAAGATGTTGAGAAGTGCTTGGTGCGACTGATAGGAATAGCAACCAAGAATGGGTGGTATCCCGCAGTGGAAAAAAGGAGATGACGGTATGAGCACATGCAGCTCCTGAGCACACTCTCCAAAGTACATTCTGTAGAAAACCGACAGACCGGCAGACTAGAACTATCACTAAAAAGATGGAAACGTAAGCTCACTTCCAGAAAATAAAACCAACTGTATCAACCTGTAAAAAGGAAAATTGTGATTGTTCAGATAATGCTTTTAAGAATCTTACAGCACTTAAATTATACAATGGAAATCAACTCAATATAACAGCTTTGCAAAAAAACATTGCATTGTTCAGACGATATTGAATCTAGACCGCAAATGCCACTGATCTCTACTATTTACCAACCCAGTTCAGGTCTACTTAATTTCTCGTAGCCGCTTACTTCGTGATGACCATGAAGTCCGTCTTAGTCTTAGAGGCAGATCTTAAACGCTGCTGAAGTCGAGCTAAGGTTTGAGCATATTGCATATCAATGAAATTGAAAAAAAACAAAAAGAGATACGATACATAGTATTATAGAGGTCAGTAGGAGTATGGGTTGCAAACCATGATGTCATCAATCAATAAAGTTTTATTTTGGGAATAAAATTAAAACAGGCATCCGATAAATAATACTTTGTACGTGTTTGTAACAATATATTCCTCAGAATAAATCACTTTTTTACGGATATATTCCTCCATTTGGGGTATCCTGCGTATCTGTTAGTTTGATTTTTATTCCCTTTAGTAAAAAAACTATGTATTTTACGCTGTAAATACACAGTAAGATGGCTGAATTTTTCAATTTTCCACAACATGGGTTTTTTAAAAACCGCGGACAAAGACGGGCATCAGTTGTATAGCGATCATCGGCTAAGAGCGAAACCTTTTAAATTGTCGTTTACTGTATAGGAACAAAGTTTTAAGGCAAACTGATGTACTATTAATAGTAATATTAGGTATTACTGGAATAAGCCCCATATTATAGAATATTTCGAAAACATATTCATAAATAGCAGCGGCAGTCCTATAATCTCAGTTAATCTTAATATAATTATAATTAACTATATGAAAGCAATGACGGCCATTGAAATAGAACATCCGCTCTGTTAAAGTTTTAATCTCGTTTTAATTGTATTATTTCTACAGTTAATTTGAGTGCAAGTCGCACTAATGCGATATTAACACTCAGATTCATAAAGATAATGAGCAAAAAGTGTTTGGAGATTTCTACGTATGCTCCCTAATCGAGGGTCGAACCCTTATAGAAGGTAATGGGTACCCCATTGATTACCACGCAGTGGTAGTGTGTGCTACTTTCCAACTCACTGAAATTGTGTTTGATCACTAAGCGAGCGTGATGACATTTTATTTACCTAAGCATATTATCTTGGAACAATGGACAGACCTATTAAATATTGAAAGCAAAATTCATTGTAGCGAATAATACATCAAAAATGTTTGAACCGGTAGCAAGAAGCAGAACAACGCTTTCCAACTATTTTAAAACAACTATGTTTAGTTCACCGTATTGTGATTCCAATGGGAACGAGATCCGAATATGCTCGAGGTAAACTTACTTTAGCATTGTATACCAGTACTTAACTTTAGACATTCGTTTGTTTAATATTTTTTGTTATGTCTGCCATAAAAAATATTTTTATTGTTACATCGTTATTATTGTTAATAATTACAAGCGTTGCTGGATTGCTTTCCTGTGGCCCACTCTAAAATTGGTTAAGGTAGAATCCGTTCCGTTGAGAACTTCATGATAAATAGGCATATATTATAAAATCCCAAGTCAATATTCTTGCAGAAGCATGAGTATTTTTAATAATTTTTTAAAGAGTAGATTACGGGTTAGAGGTTTGGCACTGGTGCATGATTGAGTAACAAACAATAATACTCATATTCTAAGACGTAACTTTCACTTCTATAACGTTACTATTCATAGCCATTGTCGCCATTAAGAATAACGATAGTAATTTTTTATATGTCCAAATTGGTATCCTAAGTCGTGGAAGTTACATAACAACAAAATTCTTTATGTATTACCCCCTTTGTTATTAACAAAATTGAATATTCGATACGCTGTTATGTTATCACAATATAATTTATTCATACAACTGGTTTTATGCTGGATTGAACTATACAACATGTAGGTCCAGTCGGTAAAACTACCCTGAATATTTGAAAAGGATTCCCTGCTAAATGTAAGAAATGCAAACATCTGAGGTCCAAGAAAAACAATTTGATGACGCAACATTGAATAATACATACGTTGGTTGTCACAACAAAACATTCACTAAATTATTAAGTAAATTAACGTTAAAATAGCAATATGACCTACTTACTATAATATACCTACTTTTTACAAACCCATTTACATACACCGAACGAAAAGAACTATATTTCATTTAAATAGCTATAATCCCCGGCATTTAACTTGAACATGATTTTGAAATCACGTGATATGCGCAGTAGCAAGTTTAGGTACATTATTCACTACTGCGCATGTCGCGTGATTTTAAAATCATATTCAACTTAAATGCCGGGAACTATATCACAAGCAAATGAACGAACATTTTTCGGTCAAACACAATTTTACTCACTTTGTCTCAATTGCTTTCTGAAGAACTAGAATTTAAAGGCCAGTAAAAATCATTGCTGATTATTGTAATATCATATAGATTAGCATTTGGCGCATTGCCTAAATAAAATTTTACTGGAGGGAGACTCTGTACCAGGGTCGTCTGCTTAGGTACCTCCGTCTTACCTATTTCTGCCGCAAAGCAGCAGTGCTTGCATTGCTGTGTTCCGGTTTGAAGGGTAAGATATGGCAGTGAAATTACTGGGTACAGTGACTTTACATCTTGTGTCACAAGTTGGCAACGTACACAGTGGTTCTTGTGGGGTTGCAGTTTTGCTGCGAATCTCACAAGAGCCACATGTATTATAGGTGACTGTTACCACTTACCATCAGGTGGGCAGTTTGCTTGTTTGCCAACTTTTGCAATAAAAAATAAAAAAAAAAAAAAAAATACAAATTCAGGAAATGCGCTCTTACAACGTGACCAGAAAGAACAATAAAAGACACACCTTATTGGGAAATTATTTTCATTTTAACCACAACAATACTTTTACGACTTCATATGATTTGTAAAAACCTTTTTCCATCGCTTGGATTATAATTAGATATTTATGCTTAATTTTTATTTCTTCCTATTTCTATCACTTAGTAAATTGTGTTTGTGTCAGCTCCGACACACAACTGGAGTTTGCTTCTTAAGAACGATTGTACCTATTTCGGGCATCAGTCTCACACAAACTTAGCCTAAGATTAGTAACGTTAAAGTATTGAAATAAGAGTTTGTGGTGAGAAAATAAAGATTTTATTTATTATTATTGTCTTTGAACAGGAACAGAAAATAATAAAACAAAATTTATAATAACTTATTAGGTTCGCACAAGAAACGTGACGCTGTAATTCGATCATAAAATTATAATCTACATATTTTTTTTCTTACTGAGCGCATATGAAAATCAATTTCTGTTACTCTAAAAAATATGGTTCAAATTTAATTTACCAATTATATTTTACATTTTTTACAGATAAGGGTTTAGTCCATTTTTTTTTATAAATGATATTTGATTTTAATTCTCGTAATTTCATAATTGTATTATTTGATATTGATGAACATTGTACATATGTATATCGAAATATCGTTATTAAAACTATTTAAATACCAAATTATTATATAATTGTGAATGTTGTAGAATTTATTAATACCCTAGTGTATGAACATAAGTAGAGATTTTACTAGGGTTATGGAAAAATAAGTTATAAAATAATATCCACTCGTCTGAACCATTACTACCAATCCACTATTTTTCATTTTATATATGATTGATGATGATGATGATATTAATGAAGGAAATATTTTTTATATTTAATAAAATTGCCTAAGATAATCTCTTGTATTTCTTTACTTAACTGATTGTACTACTGTCAAATCACATTTGGTTTAATAATAATAATAATAATTTATTGTCCAACAATAGCACAAAAACAATAATCTTA
Source organism: Calamotropha paludella (assembly GCA_927399485.1). Classification (NCBI taxonomy): domain Eukaryota; kingdom Metazoa; phylum Arthropoda; class Insecta; order Lepidoptera; family Crambidae; genus Calamotropha; species Calamotropha paludella. Next base: position 20,758,747 of record OV656805.1, on the reverse strand, counting down.
CAAACATTATTCAAAGTACAATGCTAAACATAAACAATAATACTCTGCCCCCCAGTTTAGGTAAACCTGTATTCTAGGAGACAGATCCTTCCCAGGTTTAATTTTGATTAATAGGGTTCTTTACATTTAAACACAATTTTTTTTCGTATGCAGGTTGGGGCATAGCGATAGCGTGGATAACTATCGCCTGTTGCTGTGGGTACGGCGGTTTGGTGAATAGCCTACTGTCGTATCGTGGGTTCCTGCCGCTAAGTCGGCTCACCTACTGCGCCTACCTGGTACATCCAACCGTTATGGTCTTCACGTGTTTCATGCTCGACGGACCATTCCACTTACAGAACGCTACAGTTGTAAGTTTATTTCTTACTTTTTTTATTGCTTATTTATTAGCTTACAGGTAAAGAATAGACATATACGCGCGGTTTATTTGGAAAACGAAGCGATACTTGTAAGTTCAACACTAGATATCTCAATGATCTAGTACAGGGATGGCGGACCAATGGCACGCGACACAATATTTTGGGCACATCGTTGATAACAAAATTCATTAGGGACTTAGAAAAAAGTGTGAAGTAGGTTTTTAACAATACCTACGCTTTTAACAATATTTTCATCTACCTATGCCTGCGAGTCATTATTTTCAGAGATGATTAACATTAGAGATTCAGTTAGAAACCGTTTGACAGATGGCTCCACTTCAGCATACATTCTGCTAAAAGTAACATCTAACAACCCTAACATATGTTATTTATCATCTAACCTGCAACAACAGAAGTCACACTAATTTTATTAATTTTTTTTTTTTTTTTTTTTTTTCTCTTTATTAGGAAAAGCAAACAACTACATACTATTGTTTTATAAATAAATGTTGGCCTTAAGTAATAATAATAGTGTATATGCAGTCAAATACGCTATCCACATATTAATAAATGTGATCTTAAATATAAATTATGCAAAGCGAGTACTTGCTAAGCAACAAAAGCTAATCTTAAGAGTGCAGTTAAGTACAGCTGCCAGCAATAAGATGCAATCCCACGTTTCACACTATGTCAGTATTTTACTAATAATAATTGTACTTTGTTGGATCTGCATACCTGTTAGTGCCAGCGACTGCACATAATACCAAAATTAATTATTTAAAAAAATAATGTAACCATAATAGAGAGTATCAATCCATATAACAATAAAAGAAACTAAAGAATAGAAAAAATATCACTTAAGCGTGCTAATTATATTACAAATGTAACGCTTGAACTGACCCTCAGAAAGATGGAATATGTCAGAGTCAACAAAGTTATCATTATAGATATCAGTCATTCGACGCAGAGGTGAGCGGATACCTGCATTAGTACGACATTTAGCAGTTGCGAATAGCTTACGAGCGCGCACCTCCCGCCTATGGACCGTTCTTGGTACAATATAACACAATCCGTTGGTCAATTCAGTACAATCAAATTTATTATTAATGATACCATGAAGTATCATACACACAAGGAGCTTACGCCTGGACTGAAGAGAGAGCAGTTTGTACTTATTTAACAGCCGATCATGTGACATTTATGTGCCATAACACCTGTAGTGCATGGATCGCAGATATTTAGACTGCACATTTTCAATAAAATCAATATACTTATTGTACAGAGGGTTCCAAATTGGTATGGCATTCTCAAGTTGGGAGCGCACCAAGGCTTTATAAAGATAGAGATACGTACAGGGTTTCTTAAAATTCTTAGAGGATCTCATTATAAACCCATACATTTGAAAGGCCTTTTTGTCAATTTTTTCAATATGGAGGTCCAAATGCATTTTATTATCCAATATGATACCTAAATCACGAATAGATGTGACTTTATATTGTTTTAAACTTTCATGGTCACTAACATTATAGTAATATAACTTATTTGCGGGATTGCTACCATGTACCTTGTTATTGAGTTTCCGATATTTCGGCACTGTTGCAAGTGCCATGATCACGGAGCGACTCTGCCGAAATATCGGAAACTCAATAACAAGGTACATGGTAGCAATCCCGCAAATAAGTTATATTACTATAGATGTGACTTTGTTTATGAGTCTTTATGAGTACTATGTAATTACATTGAAAAATGTACCTGTTTTTTATAGTAAATTAAGAGTTTTGAGTTGATTTTATGCATTATTATTATTGTCCCAATAATCACAAAGTCAAAATTATTTGATGGCACGTCTATGACCTAATTAAACTTTTCTTTAGAAAAATGGCACGTTAATACGTATAGGTTCGCCATCCCTGATCTAGTATTATCTAATTGTAAAACATTCACCAGCGACATAAATTGTAATATGATATGAATAAGGTAACCATTTACCTGAGGCCATTGAACAGCTCTCATCTAATAGATTTTAATATAAACTAGGCGATGCAGTCGCTAAGCATAAAGCTACGCTGGCACCATATATTGGAGCGGAGCGTAATACATAAAAAAAAGAAAAAAAATTGTTTCGGTGGGAATTTTTGCGAATTTCAAAATTCGGGCCCCGTTACAATCTGGTCCTAAACCTATTGATTCAATTCCACACAAAAAATATTAAAATCGGTTAAGAACTCGGGAAGTTATGGCGTAACAGACATTGCGCCATTGAAGCTGATCCATGGGAGCTACACTCGCTTCGCTCGCTCCGCTCCAATAACACGTGCGGCTTATTGACAATTATTTTTGTACAATTAATGAATATTTACGAACGAAATTTTGACATGACGTTATTTTATTCTGTGTTCTATTGATGACATTAAATTATTATAATTGTAAAGATAGATATTTTTATTTAGTTTTATGAAATTATATTGTACAAGCTATTACCCGTAGCTTCGCTCGCGTTAATGTAGGCTATCGAATAAAAGTTATATTTCTATCTCTCGGGATCAATACTTTCTTCGAGATGTAATGTACCTTATATACTTTTCTGTACCCCTGCCAAAGTTTACTCAATCTGAATCTCTAAAATGAAATTTTGCATAAAATTTCATGATAATCAATTGAGTAGTTAAGGCGTGAAAATGTAACAACTGAACTCACTTTCATATTTATAATATTAGTTAGGACTATGAGATTTTTACCGATATAATATATAACCTATCATTTGCGCAATTACATGTTTTTACTACACACCAAATTTCATTAAAATCGGTTAACCAATTCTTGACTTATAGAAGGTCAGACAGACAGAAAATAATTAAATAATAATAGAATTGATATTATAATCATAAAACGAATATTTATCATAAAAATTGTCTAAAAAATAAATATATAGATAGAGCCTATAGATTAAAATAGTATTATGGATAAATTAAGTATTTCCATGCTGTTAGCATAGGTATAGGTATAGGTAGGATCACCTTATAACAGTTATTAAATGTAACTGCATATAAAAGCAAATGAAGAATTCTGTATACGAATGAACAAAAATTGGGAAAAACAGCGTCGCTTTATGTAAGTTCACTTTTCAATCTGAAATGCATCTGCGCGTTTGTATTGTTACAGACTTTATGTACAAATGCAAAAGTTTCTGCCTTCAATTCGGACGCGTGTGTGGTTCTGGTTCGTTTATACTTAACCCATGAATTCGCGAAAAAATTAGGTTTATTTTCAAAAAGAATTTCCCCTGCTGTATAAAACGTTGAGCATACTAGCAACTCACCGTTGTTGTTGCTGTACAACATCGACGAAAAACAAAATTCACAAATAGATACATCGTATACTCTTATGCTCAACATAGATTTGATGCAGTGACTTACAAAACCTACTGTCAAAAACTTTCGATGCAGTCCAATATTTTCCTCATCTTTTGCTTTACTGTCAATCATGCCGAGCATTTTAAGAACACTGAACTGAATTATTCACGACGATATGGCTCTATCGTTGCCGTGGGCGAGATCAATAGGTAGATAGGTAGGTAGCGAGAGGTAAGGTTTTATCAAAATAGTATCACTACACACATCTGCGGGAACTTTAGCACATTTATAATCTTTCGGACATTATAAACCGCCTCGAAGAGGATAGTAGCTAATAATTTCTGTGAGACGATATGTTCGGGAATTAGGCCACTTTGCGTGCACTACATCATAAATTAACCAGTCATTTCAACACAGTTTAATACTAATATCATGATAGAAAGTAGCAATTAATAAGAAATAAAATCCATAAATATTGATTAGTAGTTAGTTGCAGTTTTTTTATCAAAAGTAAATAAAGAAATGCTTCAGCTAATTCATCTTGCAAACAAAAATTTCCCACGACAGCAAGAGCTCGTAGTTTTAGGAATTGAGGCTAATTTAGCAGCCTTCGATTATTACCACTATGTCACCAAAGTACCAACGGGAGTCCTGTATTAAAAAACACTTTTATTGCTTGAAGTATCCAAAAATATTTAATGCGACTTAATTCAGTGATTATACCTTTAAGCTTTTATAAAAGGATTTTTTTTTATAGTTACCAACTTATCAAGGTAGAACTATTTTAATACATCGTTATATTTCTTACATTCACACCAATTAGCCTAGGCCAAAGTAAGCACTGTAAGACTTAGGGCGCCTTCAAATTAGAGGTGAGAGGAAGCGCTGCAGTGGCGCGACTGTGGCGCAGCAGACGTGCGTCAGTAATGCTTTGGAATTTTCTAGTGATGTTCGTCAGTTACGCGATGGATTCCGACGAAGAAGCACTCTTGTTGTTAATTTTGTTAAAAGGGAAAAAGAAGATACTGCCTTTTCTTTATATCGGGGACGAAGCATTCGCAATTAGTAATTTTATTCAAGGACCATATAGTGGCAATCATTTAAGTCGACAACAAAAAATATACAACTATCGACTGTCAAGAGCGCGGCGGTATATTGAATGCACGTTTGGTATCATGGCAAATAAATTTAGAATATTGCATCTACCAATCGATGTTAATATTATATTCGCGGAAAATATAGTTCGAGCTATTTGTGTTTTACATAATTAAAACAAAAATAATTCATGAAACCAGTAACACTTCAACATTATCAAGATACCACGCTGGTAACATTTTGAATAACCAAGTACAAATTAGTGCTTTAGATTTACAAAACAAGTTAGCTAATTATTTTACTAGCCCAGATAGCGAATTATCATATCAAGATAGAATTATATAAATAACTTACCTGCTTGATTTTTTTCCGCTGTAGATTTAATTTCGAAATTTTCAATAAATTTGCTGCACAAAATTCCCATGCATTTTTCTTATGTATGCGATTACAATAACTTTCAGAACTACTATCTCATATTGCAGGGTGATTTTTAACATCCTCAATAAACACTTCAATGTCAAGATCTGCATGCATATTGAAGTTCAATAGTAATTTAAATAATATTTAAAAGCTGTCACTTCCTAATGCAAAAATGACGTACGTGTGTCACGGTAGGGGCGCTGCAATTGCGCTTCTAGAAATTGTATGAAAACTAGTAGAGGCGCGGCTAGCGCGCCACTGTGGTGCCACTGTAGCGCTTCTTCTCGCCTCTAATTTGAAGGCGCCCTTATATTGTGGATACCTAGGGTGACGGATAGACATGTGATACACAAATAAGTGATATTCAAAGGAAATTGATTTTTTTAGAATTTTTGTTAGTTATTTCATTGTATACAGTCTTATTGAAATACTCGCTTATCTCGTGAGATAAGGACTTGATTTTTACCAGCGAATATACCTAAATCACTTTTATTTACGCAACGCGATGAAGTGTGTTAAAATGGAATAACGTTTCGAGAATGCTTTTCACGAGAAACTCTTTACGGGCAGCGGAAGCTATAAATCTCCCGGCCTACTGGCAGTGGCAGGCTTGAGTTTATTCTCACAAAATATTCAAATTAAAGCTAGCGCTTTTCTTATGCTGATGGAAAGAAAACTATATTTGATGAATTTATTAACAAAGTGCTTCTTATTTTTACGAAATAAGAGTAAAGCCAATTTGGATATGTATATATTTTGTTACAGTTTTAAAACATTTATTTTGAACAGCAATAGCTCATTAAAAGAAATTCACTGAAATAATATTTCAGAGAAAAACAATCCACATGCAGAGATTATTGTTTGGCAGATCTAATTAATGAAACTCCTCGAGAAAGAAATCGGTCTTATGGTTAAAGAAGTAAGGACGATTTACGAGCGCGTCTTAAGTTGCCATCAGAATGATATACGTTAGCGTCGATTAATGGCTTCAGGCAGAGAATGGTGGGTGAGATAAGTAGCGTGGTCAACATGCGACTAGTGCCAGAGAGCTTAACTTGTGCCCATATTGTGTTACACACGTCGAAATCACCATTATCACCAATATTACCATTTTTCTCGGCCTTTTATGTTATCAAATGAGATTCTTAATGTATTAGCTTTACAACATGTAACCAGATTAACATTGATTATATTTAGATGATTGCAAACTTTAGGAAGTGTTGGTTATTAATAATGCGAATAAAAGTGTTAGGGTGATAGTTTACCATAGTGAGAATAGTTGAAACAATCTCATAAGTACTAACTGCCCCGAAGTACATTTATGAAGTATAGCGACTTAACCAGAAACTTGAGAATTGAAAAATCAATTAGCCCATTTTTGGGACAATAACAATAATATCTAGCTTACTTCCGCAAAAATCAAGCAAGATGCACCGCCCGCCCGCAAATAAATACAGATACCTTTAAAATCAAGACAGCTACACACCTTACACTTTTTCCAACTATTCTACAAGTGTTTTGCCCTCCACCAGGAGCACTATAAGTAGTAAAAGTATTATGCAGATGACCACACGGCCTTAAAAATTTGAACAGTTGAGAAAAAACTGCAATAGGAAGTGCTTCCGACTTAACTATAAACACAATTTAAATAGGCAGTTCCAATTACGCTACTGCAATTGGAAGTGTCTGGGTTCTGGGTTAAAATCAGTTGTCCCACTATTATCACTTAAAGAAGAGATTTTTGTTCTAAGATGTGACCATTTTGTATAGATGAAGAAGATGTTAAAATAGTAAGGATCGTTTTTACAGATATTTATATATAGCTGACAGCTGTATCTCAAACACTAGAAATTAGTAAAAAAACAGGCATATAATTCCATGCAACAAAAAAAAGTTTTATTTTGCTCCCTTGTTATCTATTATAGTCTATTAACACTGAATTACACATAATATGCAAAGTTCATCCTACATCAATCGGAAAACGTCCCCCGCTTAGGAATATCTTCGCCTTCTCATTCCTACATTTAATACGTGAAATCATTAAAGTGGTCATCCACCCATTAGTTGCTAAAACTTTCTGGAATTCAATTCTGTTCAAATTTTAATACGAATTGGAATAATTGTCCAAGTTGAATAGCGGGCATAATAGCTTCATCTATGGAGCGGAGAAGAGTTGTCGGCTTTAACCATAATCCTTTCAATGCTACCCACTCAATTAGACTCAATACGACTGCCTTATGAAGTTTAATATACCCGAAAGGCAGTACTTTAATTACTTAGTTGACAAAGTAATGTCTTGACCCTTTAAGTCACCGAAAGTATTCATTAGAAGACTTGAAAGTTTATATTGTGGATAATCTTCACAATCCTTAATTTACGGAATCTAAGACTGAGGTTCGAAACCCACCACATTAAAGATCGTTATTTATACAAACATTAGTTCAACTACATTAAAACCGACAAGAGTTAAATTTGATTGTTACAGAGATTGTTAAAGAAAAACAATTTGTTACCAGATATTTGAACGGAAATAACAATGAATAGTCTTTCAAATCTAATAAAAGAAGCTTTTTTTATCAATGAGAGATCAAATTTTCATTGGTTACATATTTGTTCAATAGGATTCCTATAGGATTTAGTTGTTCTCTTATTAAAATTAAACAATCTTTGCTTTAAACGTATTTCTATACATGCGTTTATTTAAAAATTTCGTTTTAAATAATTTCAATAAGTATTCTGTCATCCGTGTAGGGTAAAACCGGGATAGATGCCCCACTTTTTGAAATAGTCTTCTAATATTAAAAATATTAATTTTAAATGAATCATATGTATGATTGTAGCTAACTTAATCATTTATGTTCCATTATTATTTGTTTTTTTTGACCTATCGATTGCAGATTTTGCAGAATTTAGATTTTTGTGGAACTCTTTTTTTGGGGATAGATGCCTACCTGTATGGATAGTTGCCCCACCATGAAAATGCTAAGAAGGATAGAAGCCTGCAGTGCAGGATAGATGCCCTTTATACTGTGTAAACGAAAAACATACCTAAATTTTATAAGATCGTTATACTCCTAAAACAGCATTTATCTCTAAGGGATATGGGTCGAATTAAGAAAACAATCAACATGTTTTTGCAATATTTTAATAGTTGTCGTTATAAGATTCTAATATCACAAATAAATATTATTAAAACTTAAAAGCATTTTAACAAAAAATCTTTCTTAGTTATTAAAAATAATAGTTATTAAACATGCATAATCATCTTTTTTGAAATGAAAATAACGTTGAAGAGATCATTATTCCACCTTCTTCAGTTTGCCACATCTTGAACAATAATTTCTAAAAAGTGTGCATGTTTCATGTAGCCAGTTCTGACTCATTACACATTATATCTAGTCGGGTTTGGACTTTTTGTTTTTATAGTTTTCAAAACATTTTATGCAGTTATCTTTATTTGTATCTTTAGGATGATCCTGTCCATCTCTTTTAGTTTTCTTTACGAGCAAACCTTTAGTTTTCTTCCTTTAATTTCATAGTTCGGTGGATTATCTTCGTCTTCGCTGTTTGAACTGTAAACTTCCTTGTATTTTTAGCAGCATAACGCCTTCGCAATGTTCTCGCAATGGAATGCCAAATCTTCGGTCGGGATATCACGTTTACCCCCACGGTTTTTTGGTCCATTTCGACGAAAGCCACATGTAGTTGTTCTGAAGTCCAAGAACAAACTCGAGCTTGCGCTCCTTCCTTTCGTTTGTACTTTCGTGGCATCGTTCTGCTGTAATGAGTAAGAGTCCAAATATAAATATACGTTAATACATAAAATATATAAGAGAACACTAAAACGTTTTTAATACATAGATACACTGACACCATATAGTGTATGGAGGGATAGGCACCCATACCTCGAAAAATCAGGGCAACTATCCTTTTTGTTTGGGATAGCTGCCCTATTATTAAAAAGATAAATTAAAATAAAAAGAGTGATTGTTTTCATCTAGATTTATACTTAATGAACCAGTACATTGAAGTAATAAAAAATATAACGGAATTTATTACTACTTATAAAGTTATACATCAAATATTAACCTTCAAAACTTTGAAGTCTTCGTGAAGCTCGCCGCGGAGATGAAAACGCACAGGAGCAATACGCGTCCTCATCACAGGACAGCATGTGGACAACTTAGGTGCGGGGCGATTGCGGCTCCTACTTATACTATTAATACTTAGTCGCGAGTTCGGCAAGTAAGGTTTTTTGAAAATGAGGCATCTATCCCACCGCGGCATCTATCCCGGTTTTACCCTAATAATCTCATTTTAAAGTGTGTATTTGGAGTGTAAAGTATAGCTTTATGTTGCGTTAAAGAAAATAATTATAAGTACATATGTCCAAGTTTGTTTTTTTTATCCTGTATAATAAATATTTGTACACTGTGACAAATAGCAATTTAGATTATTAATTAATGACATTTAATATATAGTTAACAATTTCATATATTTATCAATTAATCTATAATCTAAGATCACAAAGTTGTTGTTTGTCTGTCCGCTCTTTTTCCATTGTATATGCGTTACCATAGCAACGTGTTAACCGCAAGTAGTTCGTCTACCGGACGCTAGATGGCGCTAACGGAAAATATTTAACAATAGAAAAAATTGAAGAATTTTGTCCACCCGTGCGAAGCCGGGACCGGCCGCTAGTCCTGTATAAGGACGTAGCATGGATGACCAATAATTAACAGCTCGAGTGCCTCTATGCACCGGAAGGTAGATAAAGTCGTTGGTTCCAATGCATCTATCTGCAGTTGTAAGCTCCCACAAATCTCCATCGGGACTGCATGGCGAGTTACTGCCCATCCCCCCACTTTTTTATGCATTGGGAAGTGTTGTGCACCAACAGTGGGGATATCAGATAGGCTGAGAATCATGCATTTTCAATTTATTTCAGCTTTCTTACGCAACAGCTTGTTATACAATCTAAATATTTGACCATCTTTGGTGCAACGGTAGCGATCCGGCCTTTCGAAACGATGATCCTGGGTTCAAGTCCCGAAAGTGGCAGATGTTTATAAGATCAATACGAATATTTGTACCTGAGTCATGGATATTTTATTTATATATTTTTTTCTATGAATATTACATATGTATGTATTGTATATATATGACTTCCCGTTACCCTAGTATTCATAACACCAGCCTGACAGTGCTTACTTTGGGATAGGCTAATTGGTGTGAATGTAAAAATTATAAAAGAATTAAGAAGTCATAACCACAATTATTATAATTATGATTTTATCTACAGAACGACAAGCTAAATAGGAATGTCTATTTGCTTTTCCATGTATTATTTGGTAATCTCTTACAAAGTTTTACGATATAAAACTACGAAAGAAATCCGATGTCAGTTACGTTATATAGTCGCCACATTCATGAATATAAATGTTGCTTAAGCGGATACGAGGGTAATATCACTGCAAAACGACCTCTATTGTCCGTTTCATATAAGAGTTTAAATTTGGGCATCTTTAAGAGCCGCTTTCAGATATTTTGCTATAAAAATATTTATTTCAGCCAGAATTAGATAGCAACGTATATAATCATTGTTCTCAACCCAAATTAAGTAGCAAATGCATTTGTTTTGTGGAAAACAAAGACAACGACGATATAACAACGATATAGTAACCAGGGTTACTATAGAAAAGTTAATATTCTACATTTACCCGGCCGGGAATTGCCCGGGATCTCTGAGTGGCGTAACCCTGAAAACCGATATTCAAGCCACTCGATCACGAAAGTTGTCAATCACAAGATTGTTTTTTATTGTCTACAAAATTTTCACGTTTAATATTTAATTTCGTAATAATCAGCTTAGACTATGACTTAGCTTATAAGCGCACAGCAAAGAAGTGGAGCTCCCTCCCAGCGCCTGTATTTCCGAGAACTTTTAATCCGTCCATTTTCAAAGCCAGGGTGAATAGGCACCTTCTGGGTTAGCTCGTTCCATCGTGGATTCTGTTTTGGCCCCCGGGCTTGGAATCAAGAGCTAACCCATCCTAAAAAATAAAAAAAGACTGGTCTTCTTGGGCACAGGCCTCTCCTGGTTTTCAATAACAATAGAGATATTGACAGCGCGGCCCTAGCCTAAGAGTTGGTGAGTCTTATTACCATTCGCAATTTGTATCATATTAATATGTAAGACAGGTGCTTTTGATATACTTACTTTGTGATTATTCTACCAATCACAAGTTATATCATTTTTTCTGATTTTTATTGAAAAAAAAATTGTAGTTATAATATATTCCCGAAATAAGTTATAACAAAGTCAATTACATCCTTAGCTATATATTTTAGTCAATTTGAAATAATAAAATCCCTTAATGAATCAACAATCTGCGTGATCATAGTGACGAAAAAGATAACCCTTCATCCACGGATTCTATCGTGATATAAAAACGACGCCATTGGTAAGATACTATCTTTAAATCTATAATCTAAGAACACAAATTTGTTGTTTGTGTGTTTGTCTGTCCGCTCTCTTTCCCGCTCTTTTTCCATTGTATCAATTAACGTTACCATAGCAACGCGTTACCATAGCAACGCGTTGCCGGGTCAACTCGAGAAAGATTAATATCTTGGTAAAACTGGCAAACAACTGTCTGAATTATTAAACTCCGGACAGGTTACGTTGATAATTTTCTTTTTGTTGCTAAATAAGTAATGACAGAGATAGAAAACAAAAAGCTTATATAGGCAATTAAAATAAATTAACTCTGAACAAGGTTCTACAAAATTTCCAACGATCCATTAATATGCAAAGACGTCGTTGGTTAGGTATGCAAAATACGCTCGGTTAACTAAATGGGAAAATAGATTAAGGTATACAGGCTTTATCGATGAAAGTCAATATTAAATGTAAACTCATTTAAAGACTAGATGAATAGAAAAATCAAATATTAAACCTTTTGTTTTTGAAACCTAATGTTGGACGCAGCTTTCATATAGTCATATACATACCTCACTTGATGATGTTAGTGTGTTCATCTTATGACTTCATTTAAAAAAATCATCTCGATCTCCTCCATGCTTTGAAAGACATGTTAAGCCGTCAGTTGATAGTCAATAGTCGGCTGATAGTCGTCGGATTCGCAGTGGGCCCGCATCGAGGGTTAAGCCATATTCTCCCTATGGTGCTTCATCCGTATGGAAGGTCTGTACCCCAGCAGTAGATATATTAATATGTAAAATAAAATTTTACAAAACATTTTTAAGGCTCGCAAACCAAATATTTGGTTTGTCTGAATATGATGATTTATTTACATACCTATAAAGTGTATTTTTAATTGGTAAACTTTAAACATATATGATTTTTGAGTAAATGTGGTAAAATCTTAATGTTTGATGTAACTAACGTGTAACTCATATTAAAACAAAAGCTCAATAAACAATACACATATTAAAATGTTTAAATGAGAAGCAGAAAGAAATTAAAATATAAACAACTTGAGGTAAATTGAGCTACGCTTCCGGCTGTATCTATGGAGATACATTCCCGCCAACGCCAATGCCGGGGAATGTATTATCCTACCTCAAACGGAAATATATAAAAGAAATTCAGTTGGCAGCAAAGTCTTTTTGTGGCGACCAGATTTAAAAACAGATTCTGTAAATACGCGTACCTCGAACTGTTTCATTTCTGTCAATACATATTTGTCAGTGTATTTGTCAGAAGCTTCCTTTTTAAATGGGACCCCGTAATTAACTGACTTATTGAAAGAGAAAATAGGTTTGACGGCTGCTTTGGACATCGAATGCTAAATAATTAAACGTGGGAATATATCTTTATGATAAAATCAAATAGAATAATATATTTCCATTTAGCATTAACACTTGACCATTGAAAAATGGCCACGGTAGAGTAAAATAGAACCAAACCATAACGCTTAAAATGTCTTTAAATACGACTTATGTTACTGGAGGCAATTATCATAAACCTCCCGTAGAAGTAGAATAATAGATTTTTTACTGAGATCTCCAATTCGCCTGACCTAACATCCCGTCCATTATTGGAGGCTTTCGTCGAGCAGATAACTTCTGGACTGAGTTGATAACTTGAAAATTGTTATCACAAGCCAACGTCTTTTATGCACTCATTTTAGTGATAAGATACTTTGAAATTAAAAGTCAAAGTCACAAACAGATAATACAAGAAAAATTTATGTAGTTACGAGAGCAGAAAAGTCCTATTTACCTCTTCTTAAAATAGGCTGTTGACTTCTTATCTTGCGTGATTTGTTTATTTATCGATTAAGAGATCGTGAATGTAAAGTATACATACCTTAACCAGCAAGTTGATTATTCGTCGAAGGAATGATGGTAAGCAGCAAAAAAATTCCTAGAAATGAATAGCAATTTGGAGTTTCAATAGAAAAAAGATGGAATGGGCAATAAAAATGCATAATTATTACTCTTTTCTTCCTTTTGTTCTTTTGTGCCCCAAGGGATATTTAAAATTAAAATGAAAAATTATAATCTCAAAGTTATGGTCTACCGTAATAATTTAAAAGTCTATACTGTTTTATGCGAAGGATTTATATTTATATACAATTTAATGTGAGCTTTGCATAAAGACTATGAACCCATATTCTATGTTATCGTATACCAAAAACATTTTGGAAGCAAGCAGTTTATATGGGTAATCGCAAAAATAAGTTTTAATACTTACTAGATAAATTATTTTTAAAACTTTAAGAATAATTTTCGCATTTATTAAAATCTGATTTCAATCTACGTCTAACCTTTTAAAAGGGATTAGACTCGATGACTATCTTAGATTGTGCTCTAATAAAATAGCATTAATAAAATCTTAAAAACAGTTCACTGTTCTTTGGAGTACAACTAGTCATCTTGAAAGCAATGTATGCTGCTTCACAATAACCTCTCTTCTTGTTGATAAAAATATATCTCAACAATGTGTTTTATCCCTTGTAAAAGTGTGAACCAAACCCCTCGCACACTGTGCCAAAAGCGAGACTCGGCCAGCCTCGACCTTGGACAAGCAAAGCATTGCTATTGGGCGTGCTAACCGTACAGAAGTGGGCAATATAGTTTTGACGAATCTTATCAAAAATGGTCTGATCAACACAATTTATGTTTCATCATTTACAAATGTTTTAATCATATTACAAATGTTTCATTTCATGTTTCGTAATTGTGAATATTGAAGCACCAACTTTACACACACAAAACAAGCTCATTCTATCTTTATGAATCAGAAACATAAGTATTGCTCATCCGTTATTGTAAGGTAGAATAGCACTACATTCGAAGTTACTTTCTGTTAATTATAAATCTACAGAAATACAATCCCTTACATACGTAAATTTATTTGTAGTAATATTTAAATTATTTGTCTACAGATCACGATCTACGCGGGATACGCAGTGCTAGCTTTTCTAGCATCATTCGCTATCTCGATGTCATTCGAGGCTCCAGCTGTTCGAATAATCAAGATCATAAGCGGAGGCAATAGGCGGAAAGTGCAGTGATGATAACTGCATAGACTATTACTAAAATTGCTCAAAATTTGGATAACAATTGTGTCTCACCATTGCACAATTGTTAGTGAAATCACTGATGACTGTAAATTAATAACACAGATAGACAAAACACCGTCAAAACATATGTATCTCTTAAACGTATTTCCAACATAAACTCCTACACATAAAGTTTAATATCAAGTGAAAGAAACTTGACTTTTGATTTAAAATTGATAAGCGTTTAAGTAAACTTAAACGCTTATCTGTTTACTGCAAGTCTCTCAAATCAACTTCTCAATCTAAACGTATACAAATAATATAAGTTGATAGAAATTATTTTACTTAAGCAATCTACAAATACCTTTGTGGTAGAATAAGATAAACGTAGGTACTGAAGTCAATAGTAACAAAAGAATAATTGGAAATATTTTATTATAAAGCTCCTGGTTGAGTTGGTGGTAATTTTGAAACCAATAAGCCTGAAAGCATGAATAAAGATTCTTTGATGCCTAATCCTATGTGTCACAATCATCAAACCCTCTTTCCTTTCTTTGGGTATGAGTAAAATGATTGGCTATAATAATGATGTTATTGCTTTTAACCTGTATTTTCAGAGTTAAATCTAAGAAATATTTTGTCCTTGTTGAACTATTAAATGCACTGTCTAGACTTTCTCCAGGTATTGTAAGTGATTTGGTAAAGTGTGAAAGTGGAATGAGTAATTATTAGTTTTTTTTTGTATCTCACATTTATTTTCTGCCATAAAAATCACACTGAATTATTTTAAGACAATACCCAATAAAACGATTTGAAATAGTGCGGTCTGTGAATCTCCAAAGCCGAGTTTTAGAGAAATCACGTACAGCCGCGCCAAAGAATTCAATCCTAATGTCAATTTACTTTGAAAGGCAATTAAAATGCATTACAATTTTAATTGTTTTTACTTTCCTCTAAAAAACATTAATATTCGCCGGTCACGATGGTTATTTGCAAACAAATTTAACTACACGGACACAAGCGTTTAATAGTCTTCAGTAAATCCAACAAATGTATTTTTTTATAAGAATCACAAATTTTAGATTGCGCGTTTAGAATTAAATCGAAAATGTAAATATAAAGGAATAACATTATGTCATAAAATGTTGTTCAAGAAAGTACCTACCCACCACCCTAACTTTTCAAGTTATCTTAACAAAAAAATTTACCTTCAATTGAAACTCTCTATGAGCATTTTTTAAAGATGTATGGAGTCTATAAACCGTTTGGAAAAGAGTGAACGCTGATCAAAAATGTGGAATTTGCACGTGAAGACCTTGTACGCTCTGACAACAGTTTCGTCATTCTGTTCAAAACTCCTTTCAAACTTTCATAAGGCTATATGAATATCTTTAAAAAAGTGTTCTATGTCGGAAAGAAAATATAACCGTTATAATATGTAAATATAGTGTGGCTCGTATTGAATAACGCAGGAGGTTGAAGAATCAGACGCGTCGATGTAAATGAAAAATTCAGAGTACTAAACTCGACCTGGGATGAAGTTTTACATATCCGAATTAGTTGTATCGAAATATTGACCTAAAAAGCATTAGGGAATAGTACGAGCACAAAATGCTAAAGTTATATAGCTCTTAAATTAAACCGAAAATAAGTTTAAGAAAGTAAGTTTATTAAGATGTGGAACATTTGCGTACTTACAAACCCCTGTAGAATATTATTAAGCAAGTGAACTCACGCCTTTGGCAATTATGTAAATAGATAAGTTAGTTAATAAGGTTATTGAAATGTTACCATATTTGTAAATAAATAATATTACCGATACCGATAAAGAATTTATTTATAAATTAAATATGTTTTCCTCATCTCCTTTACAAATTGATAATTGCATAATATACAAAATTAATAGGTACTACTTTAATTAATACTACTTTTAAGTGCGGGTGTGCGATTGGACTTTAGCCACCAATCTAAGCAACTGACAATTGGCACAAGGCACCTGCTTGAACTCATTTCACAGATAGAGGCGACTTGTGTTCCGGCAGTGAGAACATAAAAGACTGATGATGATGACCAAGGAGATAAATGAGACTCCCCAGGGAACACAGTAAGTAATTGGCTCAGGTAAATTTACATCATTCGGTACAAATGCGCATAGTACAATATATCGAACTCCACGCATGGTAAGTCAATTATTCGCTGAATTGATTATTATGCTATATTTTTGCGTTCTTTATATTTTAGAGTCATGAAAAAAGATCATAGCTTATTTAAAAGCTTACAATTTTAGTATCATCTTTGTTAGTCATCAATTAGTGGTTATTTAGCTAATGCTCACGAACACACAACACATCAACATTTTTATAATTTTTAAATTAAGAAGTTAATATATAATTGCAAAAACATTTACTTCTAAATCCTAGCCAGAAAAGCCTTGTATATTTTGATGGACAATACTTAAGTACTTGGAGTTTTCTTTTGTCATTGCAGGAGGACTCTTCATTTGTCTCGAAAATACTTGCTGTATATATACTTAATATAGACAAAACTTGCTCTGAAGATATAAACGATGCTCTCTCCAGAGAAGTTCACTAGTTTATTAGTAATAAAACTTAACTGAAATAAAACTAAACGTGTAAAGTTCTCTCTACCAAATGAGACAAAGTTAAATACCCTAATAAACGTTAATGGTAAAAGAGTAATTGTTAGAATTTTTTCGTATTCCGTTAAACTCTAGACAACAATGGGATCCCGATATAGGTGCCTTGTTAAATAGACTTTGTTTTGCCGCATATGTTTTTACAAAAACTAGGTGTATATTGAATGTTTCACTCTCACTACTTTTACAGTAAACTGTCCTATGGACTAATATTGATAATTTGTTTATCCTCTAAAAAGAGCAGTGCGCGTTATTTATATCTTACGGTCTACATATTCTTTACAAAAATTATTTAATGACATTTATACTGTGTAGGGTAAACTGTACAATGATTGGCACTTTAAGAAAAATCTATTCTTAATCTATTGATTTTAATTTTAGTAAAGCATTCAGATGTGATTTGTGTTTTTAGATGTATTCTTCGGGGTATTTATATTAATATTAAAATTCATTTATTATGGTAACTAAAGGTTTTTTATTAAATAAAATGTAAAAATTATTTAAACATCAAAAAGAACAATCATTGGCACTTATTGTACAATCATTGGCACGAAGTTACTAGTAATTGGCACTTATTAAAATCTTATTTTGAAGCGAATTAATGACAAAATCTTAACAAAATCAACAATAAACTACCTATTATGATTATTCGTAATTAACTTAGGACGAATTAGTCTGTAATCAGTCTTACTAAAATACTTTTTAATACCTTACTTTCTACATGTCTACATTTCTTCTGTATCGTCATTTAAAAAATCTGACAAAGCTTGTTCGTTTCGAAAAGTCGCTTTTCTTGAAGGCATATTAATTACAAAATTCTTTGTTACTGTATGAGTGTAATTTGTACATTGATTTTCAATATCTTTCTTACATTTTGTATTGATTTCAGATTTTGTTTTTGGCATGTTATTATGCCTTTCTATCGGTTTTGTTTTTAAATATCTTAGTTTTTCCTCTTCTGGCGATATTGCTGAAGATTTATACATAACTGGAATATATTCTTTAACTTGTAAAACTTTTATTCTTTCTTCTTGTGGTGATTTTGTTGGTGTCTCATACGTAATTAAGGGTAAATCGTCATAGTCATTCTCATTTGATATTTTTGTTTTGATAACAGGATTTTTATTGTTAGTTGTTTTCTTTTTTGTTGACTTATTTGTTGTGACTTTAGATTTTTTTTGTTCTTTTTTAACTTTGTTTTCTTCTCTTTTACGTTTTCGTTCCTGTATATCGTTATCTTTCTTTGCTTTTTCGTCAAGTTTCTTTTTTTCTATTGCAAGCCAGTTGTCACTAGTTAGAACATATACGGGTTTTTTGTCAAATTGTTTACCTTTTCGTACAGGCGTTTTTGGCCAGGCTAAAACGTTTTTTAGAGTTCTTTTTTCAGGTGTTTCTTCTGCATGTGTTTCTGGTAGACTTGAAGCTGAAGGGTGAGGGTTTTCTGACGGCGCATCTATTTCTGGCCCTTGTGAATGGAAAGTAGCTGTTTGGTTCGGAGTTGTGTTTATTTGTGGTAGACTTGAAGCTGAAGAGGCCTCTAATTCAGGTCCTTGTTTGTGGGTAGTAATTCTTTGGGACGAAGCTGCATGTATTTGTGGTAAGCTCGAAATTGAAGGGGGTGGGCTTTCTGAATGGTTTGAGCATGAGAGTGAATGTTGATTGTCTGAAGGGAACATTAATTCCTGAAACAGTTTATGTTGAGCAGATGCAACGTCAGTCGCAAGGTTTAAGCCTGGCACTGAATGGTGTGGGTCTTCTGAAGGGGCATTCAAATCTTGTCTTAGATCATTTTGGACAGATGTAATGTCATCATCGAGATCCAGCAAAGAACTGTTAAGAGTTTCATCTTGAGACCCTGTTTGAATCTCAGGGACATCTATTGTGATAGGTATGCCGTCAATTGGAATCCATTCATTGTCGATCAGAAGAGAGTCTCTGTTAGAAATCTGCATCGCTTCACTGTCTGCATTCTCACACCCCAACTTTAAAAATTTGTGTACTCTTGATAAAGCAGCAAGTGATTCATTGTCGGTTCCAATTTCAAATACTAGCGTGCGCATAACAGATGGCCCTACTATTTCTTCGAATTTCTCGAGAGTCAAAATTTTTTTTGGATAGGAAACTAAATTATTGTCGTTCGGTTTGGAACCTGAAACACCAGTCCCTCCGAGACATTTGGAATAATCAATTGAATCGGGATTCCAAGGATACAACCCACATGCTTTGAAACCATTGATTATAATTGATCGATTGATGTGTTTTTCTAACACATTGACCAAAATTGGACCAAAATCAACTTTTGTTAAGGTCTTTGTTAAGTTCTTACGCCGCCATTCCAAAACTCCTTTTTTCCACGCATTTTTCATTGGTTTAAATGCAGATACATCGGCAGGTTGTACTATCCGTGTAGAATTTGGATATAATGCGATCAAAATAATACCTTTTTCTTTACAAGCCTCACTCAATTCATAATTTAGATGACTCTTGTGTCCATCAACAAAAAGGATTATTGGAAATTGAATCTTCTTCTCGATTAAATGAGGATACAGAACATTAAAAATATATTGAAAGAATAAATCTTTATTCATCCACCCATTATCCGATAATCCAAGACCCCAATGAGACGGAACAGAATTCCTAATATCGGCGCGCATCCTTTTTAATGGATATATTATCATAGGTGGTGTTATATCACCATTCGCAGAAAAAGTGAACATTACTGTCAAGCAAGTTTTGGCTTGCGAATGGTCCACTTCGTAAACATTTCTGGCTCCTTTTAAAGCCAAAACTTTAGAATTTTTAGGACAAAGTTGGAAGTTTGTCTCGTCGCCATTATAAACTCTAGAGGGATCATTTAAAATATCCATCAAATTATTTTCTTCCAGGTATTGTTCAATTTGTCTGAACCACTGTCTTATATTGTCTTCTGACACGTTGGCACTTGCAGCAGTGACTGCTTCAGAAATTCTTATGGCTATTTCTGGGTGACGGTTTAAGAAAAGACGGTACCATCCTTCACCTGGTGTATTATCAGAAAAAGGGGTTTTCCTTGGATTTTTTTGTAAAAATTGCTGTACGCTTAGTAAAATATCGTCTTTTCTTTTAGGAAATCCCTTTCTGCTGCACGTGATGATCCACTCTTCAAGGATAGCCTCTTCTCGTTCTGTTAAAATAGTTCTTGGGCCCGGCTTAGCTTTAACAAATTTTGAGCTTAATCTAAACTGTAACGTTGGTCGAGGTATACCGAACTTTCTTGCTGCTGTTTTTTTAGGCATGCCATTTTGTACAGCTTCAATAGCGTTTTTAATATCATTCTCGGTATACTTTTTGGAATATGTACTTCCAGTATGCTTAGGCATGTTTTTTAAATCTGAAATAAGCAATTGAGGCTGTTTAGCTACAATTAATTTTAATGTAAAACAACCTCACTTTTAAAACATCAGTTATTGGCATTGCAAATATATCAATAATAAGCACACTGCTAATAATCGTAATGGTTGACACCTGAACAAAACTAATTAATAGCACTAGCCAAAAGTACAATGATTGGCAGTGCCAAAAATTGTAAAGAAGTAAGCTAAACCATTTACAAAAACTGTAATGTGAAAATATTCTAAAATATGCTTTACAAGGATGTTAAAATATAGTTAAACAAAATAAAATCAAATCTAATGATTGGCAGAAGTGCCAAATAATTGTTTTGACGTAAGTTATTTAACTAGTAGTTGGCACACTAATAAATTGAGGTTATATTAACAAAATAAAGGAAAACATATCTAAAACAGGAATAGCTACAATATTTCATTTTATTAATTAAGGCATTTCGCACGTCTAAGTAAATCAAAATCACAAAAAGCAACCTATTATACTCACCTCTTTCTTGTTGAATCTGTTAAATTTCGAACGAAAAAACAACATGACTTGCGGGCGTCCTTTTTTTTTAATACTGTGTTGCCATTTTAATACGGTAGAAAAAGGTACAGTAAAATAATTAAAGTGTTGCAAGGGCAGATTTAAAAAAATGCTGAATGGTGGGCTTTATTCATGACAACTCTTAATATCTGCGATTAAAAGTTAAAGTGCCAATGACTGTGGGAGTGTCAAAATTAGTACAGCTTACCCTATATGAAAATATTTTTAAGTAAAACAAAAATAATCTTGCTGTTCCTAGGTTCATAGTATAAAAACTGCTCATTTTATTAAGGACACAGCCAATAAAAATTTGAAAAAATATGTTTTTCCGGTGTAACTTTAGCAGCGCTAGAAAATTTTAATCTAAAAAATATATATCACACATATGAAGAAAGAAAAAACAGCCCCTGTCGAGTTTTGTGCTCGGTACAAGATCTTTCGATGAAAACTTACGAAGCTACGTAATGGTTGTAGACTCTCAGTAAACGCAATGATTTACATTGCGTTGCTCAATTAAATAACATTTTATCTTTATCTTATCTTTTAAAACACAAGAGGCAGTGATTTATCACTGGCTTGACCCAAAAAATTGGGTCAAATAGGGCCAAGTCCAGAGGTTACAATTTGGGCTACCCGAATCACCCCCACGTGCGTTCTTCGATTGTTTTTGAGTTATATCTTTGATAATTTTTGATTTATGACTTGAATTTCTTGATTTTGGCAACAGATACATCAATTATTAAGATAAGTACTTGATTTTTAGTAAATGAGATGCATTTTGTATATGCAAGATACATTTCTTGCACAAAAAATGTAGAATATTATTCTTATTCTTTCTCATTTAAAAATTACAAACTTTTCGAGAGTAATTTCAAAAAGGTGTCAATCATTAAATCAAATCATAATTATTATATGAAAACATATAATGACGTAAAAGAAAAATATACTCATAAGGTAAACAATATTCATTATATAACATTATTCAAACACTGTTCATTATTAAATAGAATACAAAAATATTAATTTTCGGAGAAGTGCTCCGAAAATAGAATAAGTACACAAGTCTTACAGGTTAAGCTTGGCAAATCCCATGGGTCCTTAAAGCTGCTCTTACTAAAATGTCTCAAAGAACCCGATATTAAGGAGGAATTAAATTCTGGAACAACAGAGAGAAGGCGTTGTTATTATACAACAACAAAATTTACTTTATAATAACTCACTGTGAGTTACTGTCTCATTGTTATAAAATATTTAATAAGGATGGTGATTACAAATCAACATATTGAATAATTACGGGGTGAATTTCTCCTAATACTTTAACAATTTATATCAGGAAGTTTTCACTCGCAAACAAAAGAATAAAACTTAAAAAAATCCGACAGTAAAATAATAGGGGTTAAAGTATGAAATTGCCGTTTTATTGCAATAGGTTCTTTGAATTGACATAGAATCTTCATGGTTTGAGGTTTTCGAATGAAACTTTTTTTAAATGGTTTCTATGATGTTCTTTTTTTAAAAAATGTAAAACATTTGAATATCGACTTTCAATTGTTTTTGTTATTCAATTTAGACAAGAAAGATGGATACTGCGAAAATTCGAGTTATTTTTGAATACGAGTTCCGACGCGGAACTAACGCGGCAGAAACAGCCCGCAATATCAATGCTGCGTTTGGAGAGGGGTCTACTAATGAACGCACCGTGCGATTTTGGTTTAAACGCTTTCGTGATGGAAATTTCGACTTAAAGAACGAGCCACGAGGAAGACCGCCCACACAGGTAAATAACGATGAATTAAGAGAGATAGTGGAAGCCGATCCTAGTCAAAGTACCCAGGAATTAGCGGCATGGTTTAACGTTACCTTACCCACAATATTGACTCACTTGCGTCAAATCAATAAAATAAAAAAATACGAAAAATGGGTGCCTCATGATTTGACTGATCTGCAGAAAGAAACGCGTGTTGAAACTTGTGTTGCCTTGTTGAACCGGTACAGAAATGAAGGAATATTGGATCGAATTGTAACATGTGATGAAAAGTGGATTCTTTATGATAACCGGAAAAGAAAAATGCAATGGCTGACCCCAGGTCAAATGCCACAACAGTGTCCTAAAGCAAAACTTACCAATAAAAAGGTAATGGTAACTGTTTGGTGGTCTCAGCATGGTGTTATTCACTATAGTTTTCTCCGATCTGGTCAAGCAATAACGGCAGATGTCTATTGTGCCGAACTCCGAACCATGTTGACAAAACTAGCAGTAAAACAGCCCCGACTCATGAATCGATCTTCACCATTATTGCTCCACGACAACGCGAGACCTCACACAGCACGAGAAACCATTTTGACCCTTCAGGAACTGCAGTTAGAAACCATTCGTCATCCTCCGTATTCACCAGACCTTGCTCCAACGGACTACCATTTTTTTCGTGATTTGGACAATTATCTACGTGACAAGAAGTTTTCTTCCCAGGAGGCAGTACAAAATGCTTTCACACAGTTTGTGCAGTCTAGATCGTCGGAATTCTATCGCAAAGGCATTAATGACCTTCCCATTAGATGGCAGCAATGTATAGATAATAATGGCAACTATTTTGATTAAATAAATTTGTTAAAAATTTAAAAAATAAACAATATAGATTTTCAGTACAAATCGGCAATTTCATACTTTAACCCCTAATATATATAATTTGAGTAAGTAATCGGAAAATCGGTCAATTGATGAAAAATAAATCGTACGAAACATGAAATATTACTTACATTTTCGTTATAACATCATACAATAAATTTTATTTCAATGGCAATTTATTAAATAATTTAGTTGCCTAAAAATATTACAGTCGCTACATTAAATTAAGCGATGTGAAAGCGCGCCCTTAAATACCGAGTATTTATAGACTCTTTAAAATGTAATTTCGTTCGAATTTATTTTGCTCTAGAACTTCATTCTTATATTGAAATTTTATTTACTTTTTGATAGGATGTTTTAACGGTTACTTGGTGCAAAGATCCGTGTTCAAACTCTTTGTTTGTGCAATGATCATTCGTATTTTGCCATGTATTGGGTGTCTTTATATTTATTTTTATAGTCTATACGTTGGAGTACCCGTTTTTCAAACTATTTATAGTAGTTTGGGACTAAATTATTGTTGCGAGTTGTCCAAAATTTATTATTGCTACCGTGTCCCATTAGATGTCTTTAGGCTGAGAAGGTGCAATATATACTATAAGAACTAAATCTAAATTTGTAAAAAGCTTTATTCGGAATGATTGACTTGACTTTTTTTTTGACGACCATTTGGTGCAACGGTAGCGATCCTGCCTTTCACACCGACACGATCCTGGGTTCAAATCCCGGAAGGGGCAGATGTTTGTATGATGAATACGAGCATTTGTACCTGAGTCATGGGTGTTTATATATATTTCTATGAATATTATGTCTTTATCATATATGTATGTTTATCCGTTACCCTAGTATCCATAACACAAGCCTTACAGTGCTTACTTTGGGCTAGGCTAATTGGTGTGAATGTAAGAAATATTTATTTATTTATTGACTGACTGACAAGCTTTAAAAATTGAAATTTTTAGGGTGTGTTTATAAAAGAGTGAAAATAAGAGGGTCAAAAAGAGGATAATACTTTTTATAAAAACTCCACCATGTTTTAAGTTAGAACCGTAAAAAAAAGGACTGAGGCTTATTGCTTAAAAATGCATGTGCGTGCATTTAGTCGTTTATGAAAATACTACCGCTTAGTGAGTGAAATAGGAGAAAATTTATTTTTAAGTAATTCGTCAATTTAGAAGTAAGAAGTATGCAAGTCGATACATATTTTCCTTGTTAGAAATAGTAGACACCAGTTTCAGCATTTTATAAATCTGTACTCTAGATGGAATGAAACAGAGAATTAAATATGCGAACAACTGTTGTATGGAAATCTATTATTTAAATTCAATACACAAAAATAAATGCAAATTAGCATCAGCGGTCAAGAACTGTACTCCTAAGGGGCTGTCCATTAATCACGTGAGGCTCGAAAGGGGGGGAGGGGTTCATAAAAAATCACGAAATATCACAAGGGGGAGGGGGGTGTAGTAATAATTATATCGTGTATTTATTTTTTCGGCAAATGCGTACAAAAGGAAAGCGGCTTACTACTTCTGTATGAAGAAAAAAGCTAAGGCACATGTGAATTCTTGTCACAAGCAACTGAATCCGAGCAATAATAGTCTAGAGATGTACAATGTTCGTCCTTCCCGCATCCTCACATGACGATCGAACGGTAGATCGAGAGAGATTCTCTGCGTAGTGCGCGAAAATGATGACGCCGAGTGACTTGATGAAACCGATGTAGATCTTCAACAAAGCACTGTGCCAACAACTGACTTGCAAGATGCTGCAAGAAAGTCTTGCTAATCCGTGGTCCGAAGATACGGTACATTAAATGTATGTTCATGTATTAGTACAAAAAAGTTTTTCGCATTTCATTCATATTTTTTTATGTCAGTCAATAACAAACTGCAACCTTTCCGTTTACCTTTAAACGTTATTATTGTCGTCTTTAATTTTCTATAATAAAATTAAAAGATACTTATACCTGAAGTTTAGAAATATTGAAAAAAAAATTAAGATTCTTTGTAGTTACTAAAAAATACACGTGATAGCCAATAAAAACATCACGTGATTAATGGACGGCCCCTAAGGGCATAAGAGGTTAATATTTAGGATGAAAGCTTCAATCGTGAAACATAACCTTAAGAGTAATTAGATTTTTCTGAATAAAAATAAATTTCGTATATGCGCATAAAAAGCGTATTGGAAAATATATATACCCTAAAGGTATAACCCTTACCCCTATAACCCTTACCCTTATAATATAAACTTTGTATGAAAATTCCATAATTGTTTAAGTCTAAGTTGTGTGGCTTCTGATAAAAAATAATGTACATGTTTTTCATCGTTTCTCCTCATTCTCCGTTTTGAATATTTGCCCTTAAAAGAGTTCAGAAGGGATTAAAAATTGGTACGTAAAATCCGCCAGTTTAAAGCAAATATATATGTTTTTTTCAATTTGTTTAACGTTTTTACAAAATAATTATACATTGCTTAAAATAAAAGTAACATAAACCATTATGCTTTAACCCTGTGCTATCTTAGACTTAAGATACTAAAAGAGTCTACTATATGAAACAATCACTAACACATTACAATACTGTAATATACTTTTTAACCAATAAGAAAATAAACAACCATAAATAAACAAGTCAATTCAACTCAAACATAGTGATGATCAAGTTAATCCAACCGGTTTTGGAAAGTGTCCAGGCTATTCAAATAATGTTGCTTCAATTTTTTTGATGTTGCTTTCCGATATATTTTTATATAGATCTGAGGGTAGGTTGTTTATAAGGCGAGGGACAACAACATAAAATACCTTTTTAAAAATATTCAAGTAATAAGAACTTTTGAGGCTTAGATTACATAACAATAAATGTATATTATTGTCATGTATTCGATGCTGAATAATGTGCTATACAAAAAACTTGAAAGTATGGTTGAAAGTATGCGAATTTTGTATCTCTTTAATTTTCGGGGTTTTACTGTAAAATATAGTGGCTTAAATTAATTTTCCACTGGTACAGTGGATGATTAAGATTAATCAACGTAACTTTCCAAAGGCTCAAGGGAAAATTAGAAGTCATCCATCCTAGTATTTATTTAATGAAAACTGTAGCAAAAAATAAGGTTATGAAAAACTCGAAAGAAATATGAACAAGTAACAAGAATGTTTCATAATTGAGAAATAAATATGTGGGTGTTTGATAAAAAAAAGCTGTATTAGTGAATACCATATTTAAACACCCTATATTATTAACTGTCATATAATTTTGTTCGGCGGAGAGCGAATGAAAACATGAAAATATATTGAAAGCTTCTGATGAATTAGGCATGTAAAAGAATATCACAACTATTTATAAAATCAAAATGCTGATACCGTTTTCTATCGAAGACATTTTTAATGATATCTTACCATTAAATTATGTTTTATAATGTCAATAAAGTCGGCTTCCAAATTCCACACATTGAAGTTATATAACTCCGATATATGGAATTTGGAAGCCAGTGTTTGAAAGTTCTTATATAACAAGTCAGCACTTTTAATCTTCTAGTCTAGAAGTTTTTTAGACACACATCACTACATAGTATAAAACAAAGTCGCTTTCTCTGTCCCTATATCCCCATGTATGCTTAAATCTTTAAAACTACACAACGGATTTTGATGCGGTTTTTTTTATAGATAGAGTAATTCAAGAGGAAGGTTTATATGTATAATACATGCATAATATAGTAGAGCATTGCATCCGTGCGAAGCCGGGGCGGGTCGCTAGTTGATTTTATTCTGATAAAGTGAAACTCTATTAGCACAAAGGCGTATCTTTGACTTGGATACCATAAAGTACCTTAAATCTTTTGTAGCAACTTTTCCTAAACGTGCTGGCTCATATAAACCTAAATGCGACAATGAAATAAATGTGCTTGAAAATACGTGCGCCAGAAGATTTTCTTAGTAAGGTATCGATTTGCTTCGTTGTCATTCCTGTTGTTCTGCTGAACTCTTGAGGATAATGATGTTAGTATCGATTCAGATATTGCCTGTCCTTAACTAAATTGAAACCGTCTATTTTGCTGTGAGAATATATTTGCTATTCACTATTCACTATAGTGATTTTAGAAGAGATAAATCTTTCTGCCCGACCACTAAATGAGGTAACATTAATACTGCATCCCATCTAACGATGACTTGCTCGATCGGGTCTGTTTTTCTTGTTAATAGAAGAATGAGCTGAGCTGTAAAAGTTTCGAAATGTTTTTTTCAAGACACTTAATTGACAATTGCATTTTGTTGGACAGCGACAAAATACTAGGTAAATTATACAAGCTTCACCAAGAAATGCCCACCACTGGACAAAAGTGTCCCCTAAAACTAGGAATCTAGGAATATCCATCAACGATACTCCTAAGTATGAAGCGAGGTGCTATTCTATTCGGCAGGACACGTAGTCAAGTCTTTCACAGTTGATATGAAAGCGACTATTAGGTGGAGTCGAAGTTGAAATTTTTTTGGGGAATTTGACAATGGTCTTCCTTGACTGTACATTGTTGAAGTAAAATAGATATAAACGAAAGAAAGAGTCATATTATTTACGAACAAAAGAAGGAAAGGCAACAAACTAAAGATGTCAGTGTCATATGGGAAAATCATATAATAAATGCGTTAACAAAAGAAGATATTACAATTCCGTTTTGATTTCCGTTCCGTTACATTGGCGGTAAAATACTATTACAGAATACATTATTGTAAAGTACATAATTTCAATTTGCTCCATCCACCAAACATTGTAGTAATTGTAATTGTAGTAAATTAAGTATTATATAACTTTTAAAAAATATGGATGGATAAGATGTATATGGATGTATAGCACAATCGAACAGAGACAAAAACAAACGCACAGCCATAAAAAGAGAATTATTATACTACAGCTACTTTCAAACCGTGTAATTTCTTTGTAGATAAAGCTAGCCTGAATTTTGCACTTACAAAAAGAACAGACTTTAATCTCCTACCTTTTGTACCTATAGTTCAAAAATAATTATAAAACAAAGGTCGATAATTATAGGATTAGATAAATCCGAGGTAGTGTTACCATTTAAAGACGGTGAAACTTTATATCCCAGGATTCTTTCTCTAGGTACTTAACTGTTATAAAGCCACTACTTGTTATCTTTATAAGTTATATACTTTAACATAGTGTAACTCTTTTTATTATCAAACATAACTTAAATGTATCCCGTCCATTCCTTGGAATGAACAAATTAGGTAAAGAAAATGCGACGCTCTTTCGGTTCTCATCAATCTTCGGTTATACACGCTCTAAATTAGATTTTTAAATTAATAGGTTACAATTCGAGCTGGCGGAGACACCACACTGTGTAATTTCGTTCCCGAACGAAATTAAGTTTAATTTAATCCATTTTCGGCACGAGGAACAGAAAATATAACGATGTTTATCAGAGTGAAGAACTGAATTTGTAAGGCAATTTTCCAACTCATATTAATTATTCATTGAGTTTGTAACAAAAGAAGGTGAAATACTGAGAATATCATAGAAATACATATTGTGCATCACTAACTAATATAGCGAACATGAGTAAAAATGTTGTACGTGTGTGGGACAATCAGAATACTTATAGTTTTATAAGTATAAATAGCCAAAAGTACCTCATGAATATCTGCTGTAAGAAATAAAGTTAAACAGAATACCTTAGCTAAGGAGTGCATAATAGAATAAAATTAATAATTCCCTTGTTTAGAGTGTCTGCGAATTTTCACACGAAGTTTATCTACAAACAATTATAATACATTCAAGCAATGGAGCTTCTATTTCTGTTAACTACTATAACCTAGTAAGAATGGTTTCATAACATTAGCAAATTACTATCACGAGCTTCTTCGTGCTTCGGATAACACGCTAGGTTCTTGAACCGGCTGCATCTGCATTCGTTTGCTCCCCTAATCCAGATAGCAGTGTTGGGCAAAATGTAATTAACTACAAATTAACAATTACAATTACAAATTATAATTGGTGACTTCAATTACAAATTACTTGAAATTATTGAAAGTAATTCAATTAACAATTGCAATAAGTAATTGTAATTGGTAATTTCAATTACTCAATTACTTATACATAATCTCTTTTAAAGATGAGGTAGTATTTTAAATAAAACTACACTAGCCTGCAAAACTAAGTATCACATTTTTTAAATTTCATATTTTCTTAACTATAGAAGTTACAGATTTATAATAAATAACATTTTATAGCATATTTTATCAGCTTTCTTTGAAACTGTAATACAAAATTAAACTCTTTTCGAGTCCTTTTTACTTCGAAAGTATATCTTGTGTAGGGGAGATAGGGCTACAATTAACGGAGGTAAGTATATGAATTTCTCAAAAACTATGCAAACTAAACCTACAGAGAGAGCTTTTGAAGGCAGCCTAGATCACGCCACATGATTCGAGATTGGTCAGTTATGCACCGCGTATAGTGCGACTGAACTGTGTACCCGACCACTTAATTACGCAAATAACGAACATTTTTAACTTTACAAATTTTTAATTCATGCTTAAAGTATATGGCGTTTTAATTTTGTTTTCGCAGAAGCATATTTCATACTTAATAATGTGGTCAATCATTAAATCAAATCATAATTATTATATGACAACATATAATGCCGTAAAAGAAAAATATACTCATAAGGTAAACAATATTCATTATATAACATTATTCAAACACTATTCATTATTAAATAGAATACAAAAATATTAATTTTCTGAGAAGTGCTCCCAAAATAGAATAAGTACACAAGTCTTACAGGTTAAGCTTGGCAAATCCCATGGGTCCTTAAAGCTGTTCTTACTAAAATGTCTCAAAGAACCCGATATTAAGGAGGAATTAAAATCTGGAACAACAGAGAGAAGGCGTTATTATTATACAACAGCAAAATTTACTTTATAATAACTCACAGTTCTCATTGTTATAAAATATTTAATAATGACCGTCCATTACAAATCAACATATTGAATAATTACGGGGCAGATTTCTCCTAATGCTTTAACTATTTATATCAGGAAGTTTTCACTCGCAATTCAAAGAATAAAACTTAAAAAATCCGACAGAAAAATATATATAATTTGAGTAAGTAATCGGAAAATCGGTCAATTGATGAAAAATAAATCGTACGAAACATGAAATATTACTTACATTTTCGTTATAACATCAAACAATAAAATTTATTTCAATGGCAATTTATGAAATAATTTAGCTGCCTAAAAATATTACAGTCGCTACATTAAATTAAGCGATGTGAAAGCGCGCCCTTAAATACCGAGTATTTATAGACTCTTTAAAATGTAATTTCTTTCGAATTTATTTTGCTCTAGAACTTGATTCTTATATTGAAATTTTATTTACTTTTTGATAGGATGTTTTAACGGTTACTTGGTGCAAAGATCCGTGTTCAAACTCTTTGTATGTGCAATGATCATTCGTATTTTGCCATGTATTGAGTGTCTTTATATTTATTAACACGCTTTAACTTCACTTGTAACTATGTAAGAAAATCTTGGAATCTTAATTTGACCCACTTTCCGGTCTTTGATTAGGATGAAATTTTGCACACGCTCTGAGTTCTGATGACAATACATGACTAGCTAAGAAACGTCATTACAAATCAAATATGGCGGCCTCCCCAAGATGGCGAACTGGCTGTTTGAAATGCACTTCCATGATATGGGTATTAAATGAAAGGGTTTGCTGTCAGGAATACGAAAAAATAGTCATTTTCCACTTTTTAGTTTCTTTCATCATTAAAGCGTGTTTTTTAGTTTTTTGAACTATTTAATTATTTTTATATTCTATACGTTGGAGTACCCGTTTTTCAAACTGTTTATAGTAGTTTGGGACTAAATTATTATTGCTACCGTGTCCTATTAGATGTCTTTAGGCTGAGATGGTGCAATATATACTATAGGAACTAAATCTAAATGTGTAAAAGCTTTATTCGGAATGATTGACTGACTGACAAGCTTTAAAAATTGTAATTTTTAGAGTGTGTTATTTAAAGAGTGAAAACAAGAGGGTCAAAAAGAGGATAATACTTTTTATAAAAACTCCACCATGTTTTAAGTTAAAACCGTAAAAGTAAGTACTGAGGCTTATTGCTTAAAAAATGCATGTGCGTGCATTTAGTCGTTTATGAAAATACTACCGCTTATTCAGTGAAATAGGAGCAAATTTCTTCTTTATTAATTCGTCATTTTAGAAGTAAGAAGTATGCAAGTCGATACATATTTTCCTTGTTAGAAATAGTAGACACTTGTTTCAGCATTTTTTAAAACTGTACTCTAGATGGAATGAAACAGAGAATTGAATATGCGAAGAACTGTTGTATGGAAATCTATTATTTTTATACATATACTAGCTGATCCGGCCACGCGTTGCTGTATTATAAATTAAAATAAAACCTATCAGATCTTTTAAGTAAGATAAAATAAAAGATAAATACGAAGTTTGATCAAAATCGGTTTAGTAGTTTAGGAGTCCATCGCGGACAAACAACGTGACACGTAATTTATATATATTAAGATATAAATTCAATACACATAAATAAATGCACATCAGCATCAGCGGTCAAGAAAACTGAACTCTTAAGGGGATAAATAAAAAAGGGGTTAAAATTTTGGATGAAAACTTCAATCGTGAAAATTACCTTAAGAGTAGTTAGATTTACGGTTTCCTGAATAAAAATAAATTTCGTATATGCGTATAAAAAGCCTATTGGAAAAATTATACCCTAAAGGTATAACCCTTACCTTAATAATATAGACTTTGTATGAAAATTTCATAATTGTTTAATATAAACGCGCGAGCGCTAAGTTGTGTGGCTTCTTATAAAAAATAACGTACATGTATTTCGTCGTTTATCTTAATTCTCAGTTTTAAATATTTACCCTTAAAAAAGTTCAAAAGGGATTTAAAGTTTGTACATAAAATCCGCCAGTTTAAAGTAAATATATAATATATAAAATTGAATTTAAACGTTAACGTATATTATTTAACGTTTTTACAAAATAATTATACATTG
Source organism: Calamotropha paludella (assembly GCA_927399485.1). NCBI lineage: Eukaryota > Metazoa > Arthropoda > Insecta > Lepidoptera > Crambidae > Calamotropha > Calamotropha paludella. The sequence goes on along the minus strand of OV656805.1, from coordinate 20,725,715 downwards.
CCTAAAATAATAGTAACAAAAAACCACTATGGTTTAACCCTGTGCTATCTTAAGTCTACTACAAAAAAAAGTCACTAAAAGATTACAATACTGTTATTTACTTTTTAACTAATAAGAAAATAAACAACCATAAATAAACAAGTCAATTCAACTCAAACATAGTGATGTTCAAGTTAATCCGACCTGGTTTGGAAAGTGTTCAAATAATGCTGCTTCAATTTTATTGATGTTGCTTTCCGATATATTTTTACATAGATCTGAGGGTAGGTTGCTTATAAAGCGAGGGACAACAACATAATATACCTTTTTTTAAATATTCAAGTAATAAGAACTTTTTTAGCTTAGATTACATAACAAAAAATGTATATTATTTTCATGAATTCGATGTTGAATAATGTGCTATACAAAAACTTGAAAGTATGGTTTTAAGTATGTGAATTTTGTATCTCTTTAATTTTCGGGGTTTTACGGTAAAATATAGTCGCTTAAATTAATCTTCCACTGGTACAGTGGATGATTAAGATTAATCAACGTAACTTTCCAAAGGCTCAAGGGAAAATTAGAACTCATCCATCCTAGTATTTATTTAATGAAAACTGTAGCAAAAAATAAGGTTATGAAAAATTGTAAAGAAATATGAACAAGTAACAAGAATGTTTCATAATTGAGAAATAACTATGTGGGTGTTTGATAAAAAAAATCTGTATTAGTGAATACTATATTTAAAAACCCTATTTTATAACTAGGTCATATAATTTTGTTTGGCGGAGAGCGAATGAAAACATGAAAATATATTGAAAGCTGCTGATGAATTAGGCATGTAAAGCAAATCACAAGTATTTATGAGCAAAATGCAGATACCGTTCTCTATCGAAGACATTTTTAATGATATCTTACAATTAAATTATGTTTTATAATGTCAATAAAGTCGGCTTCCAAATTCCACACATTGAAGTTATATAACTCCGATATATGGAATTTGGAAGCCAGTGTTTGAAAGTTCTTATATAACAAGTCAGCACTTTTAATCTTCTAGTCTAGAAGTTTTTTAGACACACATCACTACATAGTATAAAACAAAGTCGCTTTCTCTGTCCCTATATCCCCATGTATGCTTAAATCTTTAAAACTACACAACGGATTTTGATGCGGTTTTTTTTATAGATAGAGTAATTCAAGAGGAAGGTTTATATGTATAATACATGCATAATATAGTAGAGCATTGCATCCGTGCGAAGCCGGGGCGGGTCGCTAGTTGATTTTATTCTGATAAAGTGAAACTCTATTAGCACAAAGGCGTATCTTTGACTTGGATACCATAAAGTACCTTAAATCTTTTGTAGCAACTTTTCCTAAACGTGCTGGCTCATATAAACCTAAATGCGACAATGAAATAAATGTGCTTGAAAATACGTGCGCCAGAAGATTTTCTTAGTAAGGTATCGATTAGCTTCGTTGTCATTCCTGTTGTTCTGCTGAACTCTTGAGGATAATGATGTTAGTATCGATTCAGATATTGCCTGTCCTTAACTAAATTGAAACCGTCTATTTTGCTGTGAGAATATATTTGCTATTCACTATTCACCAGTGGCGTGGGGTGAAAAAAAAGGAAGGTAAAGCCGGACCAAAAAACGGCTAATGCGTAATTAAACAAAATATCATATTATAAAAAAATATGCAATAAATTACATACCTGACCTGAGTGTGTTCATGTGTTGTGTTAGTTTACCTTTTCCATAACTACGACGAAATGTTAGGTTTGGTGATTTGCTTGCGTTGCGTGCGTTGTATGCAATTTATCAGTTGTTAGTGTTCACCACATTCACCATACATGACATCACTGGTATTATATGAACAGTGCATGTCGAGTATGATAAAAGTGGCTTTGAAAAAAGCCGTTTTAAGCACACGTCACTCGCACAGGGGTTATAATATATAGAAAAACAAGAACCAAAAATAAATTCAGCTACTCCAGGCATACGACGGTCGGAAAACTGTTTTAAAAGATTTGACCGCTTCGACGATTTGTTGAAAAACCTGACAATTCCATTGATATGACCAAAAAATGATTTTAATTCCGAAATATTTTCCAAGGATTTGCTTAAAACCAAATTAAGTATATGAGCATAACACGGTACGAAACGTGCGAGAGGGCATTGACCCCGTACTAAAGACTGAACGCCTCCGCGTTCACCTGACATAACGGCCGCACCGTCGTATGTCTGACCGATCAATTTGTCTTTGCATCGATATTGTTCAAGAATATTAAGCAACTGAGTCGCTAATACAGCCGCTGTCCGGCTTTCACTAACGTCGTAAAAACCTACAAATCTTTCCTCCAGACCGTTTTCGGTTAAATAACGAAATATGACTGATAATTGTTCCCTATGACTAACATCTGGGGTTTCGTCTATCATGACTGAAATGAATTTAACTTGGCTAATCTCAGACCTAATCTCGTCTAAAATTACCGCCGCGATGCATTGTATAAGATCATTTTGAATGTCTCCCGAGAGACCGGTAAACACGGAGTGTGAATTAGATGAACATTGATCAAGATGAGAGTCTATAACGCTGTCGTACTTACTCAAATAAAACAATGTTTCTACATAATTGCCACGATTGTCTGAATTTAAGTTTTCACTATGGCCGCGGAAAGATAACTCCTGTTTTCCAAGAAGAACAACAGTGTCAATTAAACGTTTCATTAAGTTTCGATTACGCTCCACTTTTCGATTATGGGCTTCATAACTATTACCGAAAAATGTTTCTATTCTATTATTTCCAAAATCGTGTAATAATAAACAACTGCGTAAATGTTTTTCAGTTTGAGTATGTTTCCTAGCCGAATTTGTCAAATTATTAATGTCTGAAAAACCCGTTTTATTCCAAGCACTGTTTGTATCGGAAAACAACAAACATGGAAAACAAAATAATTTATTTAATTTGCAACTGCCCGTTCACCAATTGTATTTATCATACATAGAACTGTGAAAATGTTTGAAAAATCCGTCTTTACGCCTATAATCAATTTTTATATCGGGACAAGCCCGTCCATTTTTTATGATATATTTTTTATTTTCGAAAGATTGATTGGAGAACGAAGTTAAGTCATTTAATAAGTAATCTGTAAGACAACAGTCAATTTGTATCAATGCCGCCATTTCTCGTCTAACCGCGTCACGACAAATAACAAAGTTAAATAAACTATAAAGACAAACCTTTACGAGGAAACGAAACAAACTATTTATTACAGACTAACACAACACTCGGCAAGTAAAATTTCACTTATTTTTCACATCTATTCATTCACATAAACAATAATTCACATAAATGCTAATTTATAGCATAAATTACCCGTGCTGACTCGCTTGTGATCAATCAAGCGAGTGTCAGCCTCAAGGTCGAGGTCGCGCGAAACTAGACGGCGTCTAGTTCGTTCGTTCGTTCGTTCGTTCGCTTGAGCGTCTAGTAGACGCTCAAGCGAAACGAAACCTTAACGTGAGACAAATAAAGATTGGTAGGCTATCCGAGATCGAGTTATCTATAAACAATTATTACGAGGCTTTTGCATGTATTTGTTTATGTATGTGTGAGTGATTTGCATACATTTGGCATTTGTAAATTCCCAATATTTTGATCGGGTTGCCGGAGCGGAGGAGCGCGTCGCACTTGTCGCGTCATATGATTGTAAACTGTGTTTGTGTGCGTTTGCTATTTCAAATACATTGCGTATCTTGTATACGGGATATAGAAGAATATTTTTACAAAGCGCGCAATGTAATTATGGCGTTTGCAATCCGAAAGCCGTTGAACTTCGGCTTACATTACAAAGCGGGGTAAGCTATTATTGAAAATAATAAAAAAATTATTAGTGATCGCCAAGGCAACCCGATGGGAATCGTGTTATATGCACGCGTCGCCACTGCTATTCACTATAGTGATTTTAGAAGAGATAAATCTTTCTGCCCGACCACTAAATGAGGTAACATTAATACTGCATCCCATCTAACGATGACTTGCTCGATCGGGTCTGTTTTTCTTGTTAATAGAAGAATGAGCTGAGCTGTAAAAGTTTCGAAATGTTTTTTTCAAGACACTTAATTGACAATTGCATTTTGTTGGACAGCGACAAAATACTGGGTAAATTATCACCTTCACCTCAGCCAAAAATGCCCACCACTGGACAAAAGAGTCCCCTAAAACTAGGAATCTAGGTATATCCATCAACGATACTCCTAAGTATGAAGCGAGGTGCTATTCTATTCGGCAGGACACGTAGTCAAGTTTTTCACAGTTGATATGAAAGCGACTATTAGGCGGCGTCGAAGTTGAAATTTTTTTGGGGAATTTGACATTATGGTCTTGACTTGACTATACATAAAATAAAATAGATATAAGCGAATGAAAGAGTCATATTATTGACGAACAAAAGAAGTAAAGGCAACAAACTAAAGATGTCAGTGTCATATGGGAAAATCATATAATAAAGAAACGTTAACAAAAGATGGTATCACAATTCCGTTTTGATTTCCGTTCCGTTACATTGGCGGTAAAATACTATTACAGAATACATTATTACTTTGTAAAGTACATAATTTCAATTAGCTCCATACACCAAACATTTTAGTAATTGAATATTAGTATATAACTTTAAAATATGGATGAATGTATAGCAAAATCGAACAGAGACAAAAACAATCGCACAGCTATACAAAGAGAATTATAATACTACAGGCACTTTCAATCCGTGTAATTTCGTTGTAGATAAAGCTAGCCTAAATTTTGCATTTACCAAGAGAACATACTTTCATCTCCTACCTTTTATACTTACAGTTCAAAAATCAATTCAAATTATAAAACAAAAGATAATTATAGGATTAGATAAATCCGAAGTAGTGTTACCATTTAAAGACGGTGAAACTTTATATCCCAGGATTTTATCTCTAGGTACTTAACTGTTATAAAGCCACCACTTATTATCTTTATAAGTTATATACTTTAACATTATGTAACTCTTTTTATTATCAAACATAACTTAAATGTATCCAGTCCATTCCTTGTAATGAACATATTAGCTGAAGAAAATGCGACGCTCTTTCGGTTCTCATCAATCTTCGGTTATACACGCTCTAAATTAGATTTTTAAATTAATAGGTTACAATTCGAGCTGGCGGAGACACTACACTGTGTAATTTCGTTCCCGAACGAAATTAAGTTTAATTTAATCCATTTTCGGCACGAGGAACAGAAAATATAACGATGTTCATCAGAGTGAAGAACTGAATTTGTAAGGCAATTTTCCAACTCATATTAATTATTCATTGAGTTTGTAACGAAAGAAGATGAAATATTGAGAATATCATAGAAATACATATTGTGCATCACTAACTAATATGGCAAACATGACTGAAAATGTTGTACGTGTGTGGGGCAATCAGAATACTTATAGTTTTATAAGTATAAATAGTCAAAAGAACCTCATGAACATCTGCTGTAAGAAATAAAGTTAAACAGAATACCTTAGCTAAGGAGTGCATAATAGAATAAAATTCCCTTGTTTAGAGTGTCTGCGAATTTTCACACAAAGTTTATCTGCAAAGAATTAAAATACATTCAAGCAATGGATTTTCTATTTCTGTTAACTACTATAACCTAGTAAGAATGGTTACATAACTTTAGCAAATTACTATCACGAGCTTCTTCGTGCTTCGGATAACAGAATAGGTTCTTGAACCGGCTGCATCTGCATTCGTTTGCTCACCTAATCCAGATAGTGCCTGCACGGATACCACCACATGGATCCACCTATTCTTCCAATAATATGCTTTAATCCATAAAAAAGGTCAATGAGTTTATGAACGGGCTGATTATGATGACTCTAATCTCAAGTAGTAATAATAGAGTGGTTTGATTCTTGTATAACACAATATCAATAATTACTTTTATGAAGATGACGCAAAAGGAAAATACTTTTGATATTTATGTGAGCAGTTATCGGTGATATTTATCATTTTAACTTGCGCCTGAAAGACGTTTTGCCTGAAATTAAAACTCGAAAGATATATTTTTAAAACTTTCATAAAAAAGGACCGATTGTTGTCTAAAAATGGTTTATTTAAGTTGCTCAGTTTCTTAATGATAATATATTTTTCCAAAGAGGGGTGGTTTTGCGGGCGATTCAAAATTAGTGGACTGTATTGTGGTGTGAGAAAATTAATGTCGACAACAAATATGAGAGGAAGTTGAAAGGGGCACGATACCTTGACCGCCACGTGGTGTGAGATGCTGGAGGCTGCTGGCATTGTTCCTGGGCGTTGCTGTTCCTAATTGTTACGCACACGAAGACACCATCACATATAGGGTCTTTGAACAAGGATGGGTCGATGTTGTAATTGAATAAAACAAGCTGTGTGTGAGATATTAACAATTTTTTATTTTATATGAAAGGCCCATTTATGCCATTATTATGGCATATGACATCATTCAAATGTCCGCCGCGGCTTCGAATAGTAGCACGGATCCGAAAGGTCCAATTTTCAATGACTCTGCTGCATAGAACCGGCTGAATCTGAGCAATGCCTAGCATTATATTCACTTTCAGGTCATCGGTCGATTGCGGCTTATTAACATAGACCTGTGACTTCAGAAAACCTCACAAGAAAAAGTCTATTGGAGTCAAATCGCACGATCTTGGCGGCAAATTCACATCACCTCTGCGAGAGATAACCCTATTATTTTTCGGCCAAAATCGGGGTCCTTTTCCAAACGTTCCGAAGTCCACTGAGCAAACAAACGACGTTGCCTATGGTCATTAACTTTGAGCTGCTGGGTCAGTTGGATCTTCTACGGGTGTTTTCCAAACGTTCCGAAGTCCACTGAGCAAACAAACGACGTTGCCTATGGTCATTAACTTTGAGCTGCTGGGTCAGTTGGATCTTCTACGGGTGTTCGAGTTCTTGTGCACGGCGAGAAATCGACTGCCTCGGAGTCTCCTGCACACTCTGACGGACAGCGTCGATGTTATCCGCCGACCTGGCGTTCCATTGACGTAAGGGTCTTGGTTGGATGTTTACCGAACCGGTTGTCTCGAATTTGGCTATCAAACGTTGGAGAGTCGACTTTGAAGGGCTACCGCGTCTGCCGTAAAATGGACGCAATGCGCGCAACGTTTGCACTACTGAACACTTATTTAGATAATAAAGTTTAATCATTTGTACATGCTGCTCAATCGTGTAACTTGCCATGGTGATTTGGCATCAGTGACTGAATAAAATACATCAGATTTGACAGATGCCCTCAAAAGAACATGGCCGCCACACACTGTCAACTTCTACCCGTCCTTGTTGAAAGACCCTTTATAACTAAAGTTATACTTATAAGATCGCTTTGAAAAATGCATAAAAAATATAAAACTAAATGGCTATTTAATCTTTATCGATTGCCCAAACATTTGTAAAAATGTTTCTTTCGAATACGAGAGGATGTTCCTCTCATTGATGAAACAACGCTGGCCTACAGCGTAAAATAAGAAAGATACTAGAAAATTTTGACGAGTGTTCACAAGGCTCGGTAGCTTATTTGGACTGGATTTCCAAAGGTTGCGGGTTCGATTCTCGCTTGAGAATTTACTTGTGACCCGAGTCGACTTTTCTATGATAATAATTAAAACAATAACAGTTATATTTAGTATGTAGCAATTTGTCGCCGAGGAGATGTGTCCCACATTTTTCCAAATCACGACACTAATTCCATTTTTAATAAAATGGTTAATGTTTATATTTCTAATATAGACTTGCTCGCGTTTTTAAGAATACTTTGTTATTTAATAAAGAAAAATTTAGGTGGATCCGGGTGATATTGGTGGGATAAATCGGTGCCAGTTGAACTATCAATAGCTATCCTATAACACTGTGAACAAGCATCAACCTGAACTTAACTGTCGACTTCCTACTTACATCCGGTTTTCATCTTAAAATCAGGCACACAGAGTTCAATATCTATATGTATAGAAGATTTGACATGCTGCCCAGTCCATTCATAAAAGTGGAAACTGCTGATGGAAAACGTAAAAACGTAAAACGTTGGTACCCGACCAACATTTTACATGCCTTCCCAAACACCAAAGAGTTTGAAATAATATTTTTGGGTACACATTCCATCACCGGCCTATGCGATGCGTTCATCTTAGTGAACGCTGGCCGAATGCGCTTACATGTGCAGTTTAAATTAAAAAAAAATTAAATAAGGCGTAAAGTGAAAAAAGGGTGTTTTAAAAGGTGTTGAGTCCTAGATTGTACTAATTGTTCTCCCGTTCAGCAGCAAAAAAGTGCTAGTGCTGTTAATTAAAGACATCTTTTCTCTCTTAATGGCGACAAAGCCTTTTCATTATAGAGCCCCATTTCACTGGGTACAGCAAACACACTCGTGTCACCTTAGGCCGACATATTTGAATGATAAATTTTACACACGACTTCCTTCTAATTAATAAATTAAGTGAGTGAAAAGAATGAAAAAAAAAATCAACATTATGCAATATAAAAAAAATCAGTGATTTTAAAAATAAAAGTAAATATTGATATTACAGTAGTCATTTTTCATATTACAGTAGTGGCAGTTTTAGTACTTTAATTACATACTTAGGAATTTAAAATCAGAAACCAAATGTTAAGTATTATATTTCTGTTATTTAATATATAAAAAACCGATGAAATGTCCGATTTTGATCAGTCATTCGGACCTCAATCAGTTGACCGACGGCTTTTTTGTTATATGTAGTGTTTGCCATATTTTTAGACAATCAAATATGATTTGATATAAGTATAACATCGCTGAATTATGTTTCACCGATTTTCAAAGTAACTTTTTAAGAACTATTGGCTGAAGTTTTGAAGTGATAACTTCTTATGGGAGAGTAAACCGCTTCGTTATGTAACGCGTTACGGCTCCTGTGTGTCTGGGTTCCCTTCCTCTCACACATACGGCAGCGGTAGGCAGGCTCCTCCTCTCTCACTCTAACCCGCAGCGCGAGCCGTATTTCAGACAGACGCTTTCCCCTCTCTCAGTATTTAGTGAGCGTTAAACATATACTGTTGACAGTGACCATATAACCAAAAACTATCACCGTTTTAAAGTGATTATAAAAAATATGAAAAAAAGTAACAATAACCTAAGCTTTTCTCAAGTTAAGCAATTTAAATATTAAATAATTCAACTTAGTTTAAGTTATCACTTCTGTCGTAAGTGTCGAGACGCACACGCTTGTTTTTAGCCTTATTCGTTTGCCAGATCTTTTATATGACTTACTTTCACTTCACCAAAACAATATTTTACACAATATAATTTGGCCATAGCTATTTTACATCAAATTACCTACGTAATTCAACTACTACTCCCCCTGTGCTACTCTACTAAATCCAAGTATTAGTGTTGATAGTTATTCTGAATCCTTGTTCTTTCGAATGTTGTAAGCGCGTCTTCCTGCGATGAAAACTGTATCCTTTTCATTTAATTTTTGACGTGACAACGTCTTATAAATTGGTTTGCCGGGTGACACTTCAAGAAACTGCGTTACGCTCCGCTCACGTTATGCGCTTACAATGAGAGCGAGTGAGAGGCACGCGTCCCTTCCACTCGGGCATGGTTAGCCCGCCTAAGAGCGAGAGAGACAGACATAAAAAGTGGAAGGGACGCGTGCCTATAAATTAATGTTTTAAATATAATTCTTTGTATAAATAAATGTTTTAAATTGTTACTATTATTTCATCCTTCTTCCTACTATACGAATGAATATTCACATTAAAATTATTTTACCACTCAAAGTCGTTGTCACGTAAAACTTTCGCCCGTATACCGACTTTACAGGCAACCAACCAGTTTTTTATTTAAGGGAATGATAATGAAGTCATACAGTGTTAGAAGACGTAAGGAAGGTGTCAAAGATGTCTGTCGTTTTGAGCGCTGATTGCGCAGACCCATTGTCTTTGTAAAGCGCGGTGCCCAGTGTTTGGCCGCTTGTTGCACTAAAAACTTCCGGCAGTAATTTCGTAGTAATAGTATTCGGCGTTGATGCTGCTTTAATTTTGTTATGAACCCGATACCCCATCAAAGTGAAGAAACCAGCGATCGGAACTTCTCGATCGCTTCACTTTAGAAGGCGATGCTTCCTTTTGTATCAGCTCAACTGCTGACTGACGCTTTGTTTCTGAATCGTATTAATAAATCCAAGATTCGTTACTTGTCACAATGTCGTAAACGCGCCGTGACGTGCCTACTTCAAATATATTAATCATGTCACGGCACCATTCCACAGAGACCTGATCCTGAGGTTTAGTCAGATTGTGTGGCACCTGATGTAAAACTCACGCGAAAGTACTCGTGTAGAATCTTGTGAACGTTTCCCAATCCAATCTGCAATATATTCTGAATCTTTTCGTATAAAAGAGCACTTCACGTTCTTTCAGCCTCCCTCAATAATGAGAACTAAATTTTTAGTTTAATATAACAATAATGGGTGCCTAGAACCGAATTTCCCGCGGACAAAATCGCGGTCATCTGCTATTGCATTAATAAAAATGTCAAAGCGATTGAGAATGCATATAAAAACATTACTTCGTTAGTTAATGTAACAAATTGAAATAAAAATTGGTTATGATTTTTGTTTCACCCATAGTAATTAGAATTTTATGTATTTTAATTTCTATGTAAACGTATGTAGCTTATTTATTAAGTACTACTTATACCGAATTTTGCGTTGACGCCATATTAATTAAATTAAAATGAAAAAGAAATCGTAACGTCATAATTATTTAAAAATATGAAAGTAAAATCGTTTTCAGTAGCGATAAGAAGTATTTAATGTCAAAGAGTGGATGAGAAAGTGTAAGAACTAATTAAGTAAGTAATAATTAATAAAACAAGATCATTCATTACTTAAATCAAGCATTGGTTATTCGTTTCATATCACACTCATATTATTGGTTTGAGTGAGATAAATTACAGTTATTAGCGGCCGAGTTACGAAGAAATGCAAGATCACCGAAAGTAGGTACGAATGTAAACAGGGCAATGTGTACAAATGAAACTCGGCACATACTCGCAAAGTTAAGGCGAAAACATATTTACGCGTCGTAGCGTGTCGTGGCGCGCCAGAAGCATATCGGTTTCATACATTTAATATGGTTAGGGACATATTTGCATGTCGTGTCGTGCAACTATCGCGTTTTGACGTGGCGCCGACTGTTCACCACCGACTGGTGCGCGACACGCGACACGACACAAAAGGCAAATGTGTTTCGATACAGGGCGTGGCTCGTAGCGCGAACATCCAGCAGACACTTTTTAATTTATTATATTTGCAGCAAAATGACCGACGATCTCATTGAACTTGTACGTTAACGAAAAGTTATATAGAACTCAAAGTGTAAAAAGTACAAGGATCATTTGATCAGAAATGCTGCTTGGGAAGAAATTGCTGAAGTTATGAAAGAACCAGGTCAATAAAATTGTATTTAACTTTATTATTTAATTGAAAAGGGATAAATGAATAATTATACAAAATTAACAATTAATACTGTTTAAGAATTTCGTCTACCCCGGCGACTCATTTCTATTTGCCATGGTACTCTCTCTTCTTGACTAATAAAATACTCTTTATACTCATATTTCTTCTTTCTTTTTCTCAAAAACCGAGAAACTTGGTTAAGATTAACTATGAGGCAGACAATCGATGTTGCTGCTATGGTCAATAGAATCTTTTCTTCTTCTTTAAAAAAAAACTGGTTGGTTGCCTGTAAAGTCGGTATACGGGCGAAAGTTTTACGTGACAACGACTTTGAGTGGTAAAATAATATTAATGTGAATATTCATTCGTATAGTAGGAAGAAGGATGAAATAATAGTAACAATTTAAAACATTTATTTATACAAAGAATTATATTTAAAACATTAATTTATAGGCACGCGTCCCTTCCACTTTTTATGTCTGTCTCTCTCGCTCTTAGGCGGGCTAACCATGCCCGAGTGGAAGGGACGCGTGCCTCTCACTCGCTCTCATTGTAAGCGCATAACGTGAGCGGAGCGTAACGCAGTTTCTTGAAGTGTCACCCGGCAAACCAATTTATAAGACGTTGTCACGTCAAAAATGAAAGCAACAGGCAGCTAGCACAATCTTGTCTACCATGTCCGGCTGGACTTGCATAGGTCCATGATATAGTCGAAATCGAACCCGTAAAATATCAAACGCAAACTAAGGAATGCTTTCACAAGCGCTTTGAAGGAACGAAGGTACAAGAGAAGTGAACAGGCGGCGGCAGGGTTAGTGCCCTGGAAACATGAATAAAGCGTAGGTTTTCTATTTCCTTATATGGAAAGTAGGAACATAAAAACAAATGTTATGCCTACACCGGAATCATCACCTACAGAGGTCTCTCTCGACGAAAGTTTTCCAGTAAGTCCAAGTACTACTCAAGTCAATCTCAATCCAGTGGAAAAACTGATCACGAACCCAAACTACAAGAGTTGTACGATTTAATGAAATCGTTCCAAGATTTAAGACTTCAGAAACAAAATGTTAGACAAGACATGGAGGAAACTGATTTTTTTTCTGATTTATTATTAGACCTTAGTATGAGCAAAGAAGTAAAAGCACTGTCAAAACTTTAACAAACATAAATTAAGTTAGACTTGCACACCGCTATTTCTTTTTTTTGCCCTCAAGAAGTTTCATTGCTAAGAGGAATTGAAGGTCTTCATCTAAATTACTATCCGAATCAGAAGAAAACATTATGTATATTTGAACGCTGCAAAGGTTCGCTAAATCCTGTTCAGAAATAACGCCAGACACGACACGTTAGTGTGCACACTCACCGTCACGACAGTAAGCATCACGACACGCCACGACACGTAAATATGTTTCCGCCTTTATTATGTTAACAGTGTGTTACCAATTCCAACGAGGATTAGATAAATCCCTTTCACCGAGCACAGACGACATTAGTTCAGTGGAATTGCTTTGTTTTTTCGGCTTTAAGCTATGCGAAAAACTGATCGTTGGGCATTGACGATCAGTTTTTCGCGTCAGTTGAACTGACGTCCATCAAAAATTTGATCGTGAGTGTCGAATCATCACTCCAGAGTTTTAACTGACGACGCGCCACGAAATATTCCGTAATTACTAAAAATCCAACTCCGCACGTCGCACCAAACTGATCGTGATTGTGTGATCGTCATTCCAATGGCGTGATTGAGCGTGTTGTTGTATATAGTATTCTCTGGTATTCTTTGGACGTGCCGTAACGACAGAATTTATTGAAAATATAGAAATTCAGAATGTTTATGGAAAGTAACTGACAAAAATTATAAAAGTAAACAAAATCGACAAAAAGCTCTAAAAGAACTGCTTCCTGTTTCGAAAAAAAATTCCAGTGCCGCAATTGGAAATTTTAATTCTTCGTAAATCATTCCCGATGTTAAGAAATGAAGAGTGGCAGTCAATCTCTCTCACGAGGTCTAATAGGTTTTCTCATATTAGTATCCTCTCTCATATTAGCAATATATGGAGTTACCTGTTCTAAAAGCTTCAAATATGTCGTTTAGTACATCCTTAAACAGTATCTCCAGTCACTTGGTTCTAGCGATAACTCATTTAACGAAATGACATGATAGATTATTTTAATAGAAAATACTAGAAAAAATCAACTCGGCTCACAAGTAAATTCTTAGACGGGAATAGAACCGTCGAAATTTTCTAGTACCTTTCCGGTTTTACGCTGTTGTCTCATCGATGAGAGGAACATCCTCTCGTATTCGAAAGAAACATTTTTAACAAATGTTTGGACAATCGATTAAGATGAAACAGCAAATCAAAGCTTTTATTTTTTTTTTAATGCTATCTTATAAGATAAATTATTTAAATAGAAAAATACTAGAAAAAATCAGCTCGGCTCACAAGAATATTCTTAGGCGGGAATCGAACCCGCATCCTGAGATTGACATGAGTGAATTAAGTCCTTTTTTTAAACCTTCCTTCATCCATTGCTATCTTTCTTGCTTTTAGGTGAGTATAAGGCAACAAACAGTACTGTAGCCGCAGTGAGAATTAATGTTTCTTCTTCGAAATCAGAATTATTTTTTTCGACACAAAAAGGTAGTACTCCTCCCAACAGCCCGGCCGATCGAAAAGTGAAGAACCGGAGTGACGCCAGTTAGTGGGGAAATCTAGTTGGCTAAACGATTTGCAGTGGCGCCACAGTTTTACGTCTAGACTGACGCGAAAACTGACCGTCAATGAAGCTTAACAGCAATCTAGGTTAGATTGAATACGAAAAGTATCATTGTGTTTACCATTAGCGTCACATTATCTAAACTTTTAACTTAGTTATTGTTTAGCCAAACTGATGTTTTTTTGCACTACTATAATTTAGTTTGGGGAATAATATAAGAATAAGCAAATAACAGAGGGAAAAAAAGATTAGGTTACATATTATGATCACGTACAGAGGAGAGAGCGACGGAGTACGATGTTAATTACTTTCTTGCATGCATGTAGTATGGATGTACGCAAGCAAACAAGGCGGAGTGTCTGATTATTGCTATCATGCAGGATGCTTGCTAGCACGCTGCAACCTGTTAATCATTTAATCAATAAAAAGGGATAAATATATTACATGAAGTCGGTGCCAGCCTCAATATTTGGAAATAACGTTGTCGTATACTATGATGACCAAGTACCAAGTGACAGCGTTTATTCCAAATAAAAAAGCTGGCACCTATACCTAGTCTTTTGCAATCAGACTTACAGTTTTTGCGATATGCCTAGACAAATAAACACACATACACTTATGGAATTAGCTATTCGATTCTCAACATCTTTTAAAAAAAATATATTGTAATAAATATAATAATAATATTGACAACATCACATACATTGCTCTGAACCCAAGTTAAGTAACTAAAGCACTTGTGTTATGGAATTCAGGAACAATGACGGTATCACAACACCCAGATCAAAGCAAATGTAGAAAAAATAGTAGAAAACGATTTTTTCTACATTGACCCGACCGGGCATCGAACCCGGGACCTCGGAGTGGCTTTACCATGAGTGGTATGCGAGCCACTTCAGCACGGAGGTCGTCATATTGTCTATTACCTATTCACACTTAAGTCAATTTATAATCTAAGAACACAAATTTGTTGTTTGTGTGTTTGTCTGTCCGCTCTTTTTCCCGCTCTCTTCCATTGTATCAATTAACGTTACCATAGCAATGCGTTACCATAGCAACGCGTTACCGGGTCAGCTAGACTATAATCTAAGAACACAAATTTGTTGTTTGTGTGTTTGTCTGTCCGCTCTTTTTCCATTGTATACGCGTTACCAGGTCAGCTAGTTATTGACAATCAAATAAACTTACTAAATAAAATTGACGAAACGAAGTTTATCAATTATGGTGCGTATTTGTCTCGCGAGCATAAGGCCGAAAAGTCCTTACTTAATTCTATAATGGGGATATGTAGCCAGGATCGTTTCATATAGGGAAGGACTGTCAGCATAATAATATATTATATTGGATTTGTCTCTAGAGGGCTCGACAACGAAGTATTGAGCCTTTATTCCTTAATTTATATTAAATTGAATGTAGGATTAGCAGTTTGTTCCGTCGTATATTTATAAATACAATTTTAATACATACAAACGCGCACGCACGCACACATGTACGACCTTTTGTTGCCAATTCTGCGTCACTTTAAATACTGATTTACTTATCTGACATCATATTTCTAATTATATTAATGTTTATAACTTTATATCGTGTCGGATACAAAATATTTCTATATGATGATACTATTGAGTTGGCAATTGTTCTAAAACAGTCACGTAGTCGACCCATTAGAGTGAGAAATACAAATGCGAAAGGGTCAGGGCCCAACTATAATGAGGCCTTGGCATTATTCAATCAACACCACACGTGTCCTAATCGAATCTTTTACACTACGCTAATGATAGCCTTAATTTAATAAACTAACCAAGCGAAATGGTTAAGCTTAAGATAAGAAAATATTGGGTGACATATTGATTAGCACAATTAAAACGCATACTAATACAGGCATATTGTATTATTTTTTTCCCAAACTATATCAAATCATGCAAGTTATTCGAAATAATAGGTAACCTTCAAATTAACCTAAACAAGTAAATAAGTAATATATATAAAAATAAGTATAGGGTAAAAGCCGGATAGATAGATAGCCTCAGACGGATACATGCCTCAGTTTTGAATACGCTATGTTAGGTATGTTGGTGGCATTAGCGGTTGATTATGATTGGAAGTGTCCTCCCTGCTGACCTAGGTTTCATATAAGTCGTTAAAGTAGGAGCACGTGTTTTGTCCGTGTAAGCAAAAGTCTTCCGCGGTGAAACTTTGACAGGCGTCGAAATTATATTGGTAAGTCTTTACTTTTAAATATTTTTGTTATTAATTGTAGTTTCTGTCAACTTTTTGTTTTTTTACATGTATTAGATTTTAAATAACAGTGCTCATTAGGTTTTATTGTTAAATAGATTTTATTTATTTCGTAAATAGAAAGGGCAAGTATCCGTATCAAAAAGGATAGTTGCCCTGTTTACTTTTGCGGATAGTTGCCCTTTTTTCTTTTGGTGCTCTTTTTAACTTATAGTGACTTATTTTAAATAAAATAAGAACCGAACAAAAACCAGTCAAAGGAAAAAAGGCACAAAATCGATCAGAGGCGCTGAAAAGATATTAAAAGTGAAAAACGCTAATTCAGAAATATTGCGCGGAATGTTTTGATTTACGATTTTACTAAATCGAAATCAGATTGGATTTAATTTAAGATGTGTCAAATGTGGTTGCATGAAACTTGTTCCACATAAAAACCATTGCATGAGATGTGGAAAGTTAAAAACCCTGGCTTCTGGTGATAATTAATGCTAATGCCAAAG
Organism: Calamotropha paludella; assembly: GCA_927399485.1. Lineage (NCBI taxonomy): Eukaryota > Metazoa > Arthropoda > Insecta > Lepidoptera > Crambidae > Calamotropha > Calamotropha paludella. The sequence continues at coordinate 20,708,756 of OV656805.1, read as the reverse complement.
TTGAATACCATATTTTTCTATCTTTAAATTAAATAATAATATTTCATTATTACCTAATCCAATTTAAAATTTCGAGACAATTTTTTTGTAATTTTATAGTTTAATACTTGAGGACAGAGCACTGTTTTAGAATGTAATTAATATTGTGGTAAATACTTAATAAAGAATTGCAGTAAATAATAAAGGCTTACTGTAACTTAAATACTTAAAATTACTTGAAACTTATCTAAAAGAAACATAGAGAGGCGTCTATCCTTACGCGAGGCAAGTATCCCCCGAAGCATTTTTAACGTTAGGCTACTATCCGCTATAGTAGGCAACTATCCCCTTTTTGAGAGGTCTAATCAAACAGGATATACTCGAAACATATATTAACTATGTTTACAAAAATAGGCTGTTATGAAAGATTAAAGACCTATGTGTTAATATAAACGTCGATTTGTTCTTAACAAACATATATTTTTTAATTATGGAGCTTTTTTGAAAAGTAGGGCAACTATCCGGCTTTTACCCTAGTATTTGTGAAGTGAGTACCATCTTTTAGTTATTGTGTTTAAAAATTATGATACAATATCTTAATAAACATTGTGGAAAAAAAACCGTTGTGTGTACTTATGTACGCACGTAAAAAGTTATACTTCTTTATCGTTACTAAACGAAGATAACTAATATTATAATTTTATATGAATTATTGTTATACACAGACATTCATAATTAGCGGCCAACTTCATCCTGCTGGTTTATTCTATGTCGCTCTTGCGGCCAACTTCAACATAATAATTTTGTGTCACAGTCATACGCGAGCATCTTAAAATTTCACACTCATCATTTTTTAAAAATGCGCCTAAAGAAGTATAACTTCAAAAAGACATATTTAGTTGTTGTTTACAACAACCATGACAAAAATGTTTCATTGAACTACTTATATTTTAACCAAAAATTAATAAATTTTATCTCTGGATGTATCAAGGAATTTTACTCATATAGTACCTACATGTCACCATTGATTCAGCTGCTGAAATAATGAAGTTAACGGGACTCGTTTACGCTAGGCACACTTGAGTAGATTGGAAGTGATATTTATTCAGATAACTCTTGAAATATTTGCTATTGTTATCACAATTATGTTGATGTGTGTATAGTCAGGGTAATAGTGTTCTGTGGTGTATAGGTAGTTACATTGTGAGTAACAACATCGACGAAAAATCGGTAGGTTTGTATTAAGTAATAACTAGGAGAGTCTTTCTTTTATATTTAAAAAATAAGATAATTTCTTTTCTTTATATAATAAATATATAATATCGCAATCACAACTAAACCAACAAAATGTGTAGGTGTAAAATTTTCGGTAATTAATTTACAGGGCATTTTATTAATTTCTCTCGTAAATATTTTATTCATTAATTGTATTCACCAAACCAACCAAGAATGTGATCTCTACGTGTAAAATGTAAAAACTTCAAGCGATCTTTGAATGCGCGTATTCTAACCAGTGTGGCAAGGTGGTGTTCTAACCACTAAACTTACTAAGGCTTCTACGCGCTTACGTTTACTTTGCACTACCAACTTTTACCCTACTTTCTGTATCTTGTGAAAGTGGCTTCGACTACCAAAGTGATAATGAATTAGATACCTATCAGAAGAGTACAATATTCCATAAAACTTAATAATAATTTAAAATTATTGATCATCTTAAATTATTCAAGCATTTTAATGATAAAAATAAAAATGTTAAAATAACATCATGTGGGATCATTAAGAATTATTCTACTTTTAAAAATAGCCATTAACAGTCTCATACGAAAATAAAGCCGAATACTGAACAGCTTTCCTTTAACAACAAAGACATTACAACTTCGAGAATAATCACTCTTCGAAATAAACATTGGCGGGTACACCGAGAGTTCCGAGATCCAAATGTGAACGTTAAAAGTTGGCAAAGAATGATATAAAGCGAGCGATGCGGAAGGTAATGAGCTCGAGTTTTGTCTGAAATTCCATCCTCGACCGGTTACTGTTCCAGACCATTCCCGGGAGCTCGAAACGAAATAGTTTGGCTCAATGCAATCTTCAACTTCAACCGAATATACTCTATCAAGGAACTGAAGTTTCATTAAAATTTCACCAGCTTACCATGAAATTCCACTTTAATATGTTGGAAAATGAGAATTCTTGTTTCAAAACAATAATGAGAACGGGATTCGTTGCTACTTAGACATTTAATTATTGAAGACAATCGCGTTCAACATTGCTGTATTCTATTACCTATCCTTGGTTACTATAGTTAATATGGTTTTAAGAAAACCAAATCAGGCCATCTCTTACTAAGGATAGTTTATATTATGCGAGATTGTTTTGCTTTTAAGAAGAAAGCTATGATGGAGTGAGCTTGCCCAGAAGCAGCCTATTCACTCGAGCTTTCAAGGTCTCGGCGTTATAGGCGCTTGGAAAAACTGACGCAAATAGGCTTCTTGACTGTGCGCATTACAAAAAATAAAGAAAAGCGCAATGGATGTGTGACTTTATTTTATGCTACCTATGAATTGAACTAAGACGAAAATCGAAACAAATTTACTGAAATAAAATCCTGGTTATACGCTCAAGTCTTTCTGAATTGGATAAGATCGCCTTACAACTCAATTCTTTCGAATTTAAAAACAAAACTAATTGGGGCACAATTTCTTTAATAAATTTGAAGTTCTTAGGAAGTCAGTTTTATCTAGCCTGAATGTTTAAAACATTATTCAAAGGGATTATAATGATCTGTTTTAAGAACTATGTCATTTGGAAGAATTCCACACACCAATGTGGTTTTTGTTTTGTTAAAGTTACAAAGTCCATCAAAAATACTCGAGTGTTCTTTTAAGAACTTGAGTTTATTGTGAAGCTCAATTCTATAGGCTTGTCAAGGGGACTCGAAGTTCTAAACTCAAGATTCATCTTATTCAGTCTCACTCTGTCAAAATGAGTTAAGCCAGTCAGTTGAATTAGGACTTAAAAAACTCGAGTCCTGATTTTAACTTTTTACATGTTCGGATTCTCTAAAATCCAATTTTTTTTAACACTATAGACTATTACTGTATTCAGGGCCAATTTCACCAACACACAGCTCAAAGCGCGATTTATCAAAATACATGTGAAGATGTTCAAATTAGCTGCTGAACTGCTGAATGGCACTCTTCATTCACAGAAAGAATTTTGACAAAATCAAAACATTGAAATAATCCACTAATATAGGTTTAAAAAAATCACTATATTTTAATTACCATGTTTATTGAAGTAACAATTAGACAAGTATATTAAAATAATAAACGCTAACCCACCTTAAAGAACAGAGCTCTTGCTGTGTAAATAAAACTCGCATTTTACATCTCTAATATTTATTCTTCATCTCTTCAATATGTATCATCAGTGCTGAATTTACACATTTGCCGTCCCAAAGCTATAAAAGTTTTGCCGCCCCTACTGACCTCTAAAATTAGATTCACTGTTTACAATGACGTTAATTTCTTTTTTAGGGAATAATCTAGTTTCAAGATTTTTTTTATAACTTTTTGGGTATATTTTTAAGCTAAGAAAAGCAAAGCTTTGTTTTTACTGCACTATTACTTTTTTCTGTACCAATTTTGCCGCCCTAACCTTCAGCTTTTCCAGCTTCTATGGTAAATCCGGCACTGTGTATCATCTCTGTTATGGTATCAAACATAGTTTTACACTTTCCTGCATTTCAAACAGGCAATAATAATATTCCACAAAACTAGCTCGTTTGAAAAAAAACTGGATAGTTGCCACGAAGTTATTAGAACAATAAAATGTGATTGGTCTGTTTTTATTGTGGAATAGGAAATTACTTGGCGGGTTACAAGTTTTATTAATAAATTTATCGGGTTTAGTGCCCAGTGAATTGCAATTGTGGCGAATTTATTGTTATGCGTCAAAATAGCTACCAGTAGATTTTAACTTTGGTAGGAAGCGTAAATTTGATTTTATTAGGTAAGCATATAGATATAAGAAAATAATGAAGCAATATATGCTTTATATAGAGAAACTGGATAGTGTAGTTGTTATGCGTTTGGCCTACAATTACGGAGATTAAACAACTTTCGCGTTGTTATAAAGGGACGGTTATTATATGGCTAACCAAAAAAATACTTTTTCGTGCTTCTTCGGGTTTCTAAATTTACGATGGCCTCAATTGCATTCAAAATCGTTAGCATATTCTTATCCGCTTGGTTATGGCCCAGTTTCATGCATTATTTTCATATATTAGAAATGCTTGTACCCCAATTTAAAAACCTAGTTGATTTGAGCTTTATAATTATTGAACAGAAAACAGCTTACCTAATCTCGACATTTCACTCGGCTTAAACCCGAGAATCGCCCATGGTCACGAGATTGAAAACGGTCACGAGAATTACTTTTGCGGATAGTTGCCCTTTTTTCTTTTGGTGCTCTTTTTAACTTATAGTGACTTATTTTAAATAAAATAAGAACCGAACAAAAACCAGTCAAAGGAAAAAAGGCACAAAATCGATCAGAGGCGCTGAAAAGATATTAAAAGTGAAAAACGCTAATTCAGAAATATTGCGCGGAATGTTTTGATTTACGATTTTACTAAATCGAAATCAGATTGGATTTAATTTAAGATGTGTCAAATGTGGTTGCATGAAACTTGTTCCACATAAAAACCATTGCATGAGATGTGGAAAGTTAAAAACCCTGGCTTCTGGTGATAATTAATGCTAATGCCAAAGTTGAATACCATATTTTTCTATCTTTAAATTAAATAATAATATTTCATTATTACCTAATCCAATTTAAAATTTCGAGACAATTTTTTTGTAATTTTATAGTTTAATACTTGAGGACAGAGCACTGTTTTAGAATGTAATTAATATTGTGGTAAATACTTAATAAAGAATTGCAGTAAATAATAAAGGCTTACTGTAACTTAAATACTTAAAATTACTTGAAACTTATCTAAAAGAAACATAGAGAGGCGTCTATCCTTACGCGAGGCAAGTATCCCCCGAAGCATTTTTAACGTTAGGCTACTATCCGCTATAGTAGGCAACTATCCCCTTTTTGAGAGGTCTAATCAAACAGGATATACTCGAAACATATATTAACTATGTTTACAAAAATAGGCTGTTATGAAAGATTAAAGACCTATGTGTTAATATAAACGTCGATTTGTTCTTAACAAACATATATTTTTTAATTATGGAGCTTTTTTGAAAAGTAGGGCAACTATCCGGCTTTTACCCTAGTATTTGTGAAGTGAGTACCATCTTTTAGTTATTGTGTTTAAAAATTATGATACAATATCTTAATAAACATTGTGGAAAAAAAACCGTTGTGTGTACTTATGTACGCACGTAAAAAGTTATACTTCTTTATCGTTACTAAACGAAGATAACTAATATTATAATTTTATATGAATTATTGTTATACACACACATTCATAATTAGCGGCCAACTTCATCCTGCTGGTTTATTCTATGTCGCTCTTGCGGCCAACTTCAACATAATAATTTTGTGTCACAGTCATACGCGAGCATCTTAAAATTTCACACTCATCATTTTTTAAAAATGCGCCTAAAGAAGTATAACTTCAAAAAGACATATTTAGTTGTTGTTTACAACAACCATGACAAAAATGTTTCATTGAACTACTTATATTTTAACCAAAAATTAATAAATTTTATCTCTGGATGTATCAAGGAATTTTACTCATATAGTACCTACATGTCACCATTGATTCAGCTGCTGAAATAATGAAGTTAACGGGACTCGTTTACGCTAGGCACACTTGAGTAGATTGGAAGTGATATTTATTCAGATAACTCTTGAAATATTTGCTATTGTTATCACAATTATGTTGATGTGTGTATAGTCAGGGTAATAGTGTTCTGTGGTGTATAGGTAGTTACATTGTGAGTAACAACATCGACGAAAAATCGGTAGGTTTGTATTAAGTAATAACTAGGAGAGTCTTTCTTTTATATTTAAAAAATAAGATAATTTCTTTTCTTTATATAATAAATATATAATATCGCAATCACAACTAAACCAACAAAATGTGTAGGTGTAAAATTTTCGGTAATTAATTTACAGGGCATTTTATTAATTTCTCTCGTAAATATTTTATTCATTAATTGTATTCACCAAACCAACCAAGAATGTGATCTCTACGTGTAAAATGTAAAAACTTCAAGCGATCTTTGAATGCGCGTATTCTAACCAGTGTGGCAAGGTGGTGTTCTAACCACTAAACTTACTAAGGCTTCTACGCGCTTACGTTTACTTTGCACTACCAACTTTTACCCTACTTTCTGTATCTTGTGAAAGTGGCTTCGACTACCAAAGTGATAATGAATTAGATACCTATCAGAAGAGTACAATATTCCATAAAACTTAATAATAATTTAAAATTATTGATCATCTTAAATTATTCAAGCATTTTAATGATAAAAATAAAAATGTTAAAATAACATCATGTGGGATCATTAAGAATTATTCTACTTTTAAAAATAGCCATTAACAGTCTCATACGAAAATAAAGCCGAATACTGAACAGCTTTCCTTTAACAACAAAGACATTACAACTTCGAGAATAATCACTCTTCGAAATAAACATTGGCGGGTACACCGAGAGTTCCGAGATCCAAATGTGAACGTTAAAAGTTGGCAAAGAATGATATAAAGCGAGCGATGCGGAAGGTAATGAGCTCGAGTTTTGTCTGAAATTCCATCCTCGACCGGTTACTGTTCCAGACCATTCCCGGGAGCTCGAAACGAAATAGTTTGGCTCAATGCAATCTTCAACTTCAACCGAATATACTCTATCAAGGAACTGAAGTTTCATTAAAATTTCACCAGCTTACCATGAAATTCCACTTTAATATGTTGGAAAATGAGAATTCTTGTTTCAAAACAATAATGAGAACGGGATTCGTTGCTACTTAGACATTTAATTATTGAAGACAATCGCGTTCAACATTGCTGTATTCTATTACCTATCCTTGGTTACTATAGTTAATATGGTTTTAAGAAAACCAAATCAGGCCATCTCTTACTAAGGATAGTTTATATTATGCGAGATTGTTTTGCTTTTAAGAAGAAAGCTATGATGGAGTGAGCTTGCCCAGAAGCAGCCTATTCACTCGAGCTTTCAAGGTCTCGGCGTTATAGGCGCTTGGAAAAACTGACGCAAATAGGCTTCTTGACTGTGCGCATTACAAAAAATAAAGAAAAGCGCAATGGATGTGTGACTTTATTTTATGCTACCTATGAATTGAACTAAGACGAAAATCGAAACAAATTTACTGAAATAAAATCCTGGTTATACGCTCAAGTCTTTCTGAATTGGATAAGATCGCCTTACAACTCAATTCTTTCGAATTTAAAAACAAAACTAATTGGGGCACAATTTCTTTAATAAATTTGAAGTTCTTAGGAAGTCAGTTTTATCTAGCCTGAATGTTTAAAACATTATTCAAAGGGATTATAATGATCTGTTTTAAGAACTATGTCATTTGGAAGAATTCCACACACCAATGTGGTTTTTGTTTTGTTAAAGTTACAAAGTCCATCAAAAATACTCGAGTGTTCTTTTAAGAACTTGAGTTTATTGTGAAGCTCAATTCTATAGGCTTGTCAAGGGGACTCGAAGTTCTAAACTCAAGATTCATCTTATTCAGTCTCACTCTGTCAAAATGAGTTAAGCCAGTCAGTTGAATTAGGACTTAAAAAACTCGAGTCCTGATTTTAACTTTTTACATGTTCGGATTCTCTAAAATCCAATTTTTTTTAACACTATAGACTATTACTGTATTCAGGGCCAATTTCACCAACACACAGCTCAAAGCGCGATTTATCAAAATACATGTGAAGATGTTCAAATTAGCTGCTGAACTGCTGAATGGCACTCTTCATTCACAGAAAGAATTTTGACAAAATCAAAACATTGAAATAATCCACTAATATAGGTTTAAAAAAATCACTATATTTTAATTACCATGTTTATTGAAGTAACAATTAGACAAGTATATTAAAATAATAAACGCTAACCCACCTTAAAGAACAGAGCTCTTGCTGTGTAAATAAAACTCGCATTTTACATCTCTAATATTTATTCTTCATCTCTTCAATATGTATCATCAGTGCTGAATTTACACATTTGCCGTCCCAAAGCTATAAAAGTTTTGCCGCCCCTACTGACCTCTAAAATTAGATTCACTGTTTACAATGACGTTAATTTCTTTTTTAGGGAATAATCTAGTTTCAAGATTTTTTTTATAACTTTTTGGGTATATTTTTAAGCTAAGAAAAGCAAAGCTTTGTTTTTACTGCACTATTACTTTTTTCTGTACCAATTTTGCCGCCCTAACCTTCAGCTTTTCCAGCTTCTATGGTAAATCCGGCACTGTGTATCATCTCTGTTATGGTATCAAACATAGTTTTACACTTTCCTGCATTTCAAACAGGCAATAATAATATTCCACAAAACTAGCTCGTTTGAAAAAAAACTGGATAGTTGCCACGAAGTTATTAGAACAATAAAATGTGATTGGTCTGTTTTTATTGTGGAATAGGAAATTACTTGGCGGGTTACAAGTTTTATTAATAAATTTATCGGGTTTAGTGCCCAGTGAATTGCAATTGTGGCGAATTTATTGTTATGCGTCAAAATAGCTACCAGTAGATTTTAACTTTGGTAGGAAGCGTAAATTTGATTTTATTAGGTAAGCATATAGATATAAGAAAATAATGAAGCAATATATGCTTTATATAGAGAAACTGGATAGTGTAGTTGTTATGCGTTTGGCCTACAATTACGGAGATTAAACAACTTTCGCGTTGTTATAAAGGGACGGTTATTATATGGCTAACCAAAAAAATACTTTTTCGTGCTTCTTCGGGTTTCTAAATTTACGATGGCCTCAATTGCATTCAAAATCGTTAGCATATTCTTATCCGCTTGGTTATGGCCCAGTTTCATGCATTATTTTCATATATTAGAAATGCTTGTACCCCAATTTAAAAACCTAGTTGATTTGAGCTTTATAATTATTGAACAGAAAACAGCTTACCTAATCTCGACATTTCACTCGGCTTAAACCCGAGAATCGCCCATGGTCACGAGATTGAAAACGTCCTTGTTCACGGTGAAAATCATTGCTCTTTCACATAGTGAAAACGCGTGTAATCCCATTTAGTCTCATAAAATGCATAATTAAAAGAGTATTGTGGTTGTGAAAAGAGATGAATAGATTGATTATTAAACCGTACCATAAATTCTTTAAGTAGTACTGTATAAAATGAAAAAAACCAGAAGTACTTATTGAGGACAGGACAATGTCAGCCAGCTCATAATAAAATATTCTTTTGAACGTGATACATTATCACAAACACATATTTTATAAATTATTAACTATATTGCAACGAAAGCACTGAATAATTTATAATGTGTATATTTACCCATAGATATTGTAATAAGAAAAAAGTGTGACCTGTCGAAAGCACGATTTGTTTAAAATAAATAGACTTCATTCAACATTTATTATAAACTGAATTATAATTATATACATTATATTAACATTGAAAGTGACTTTATTTTTGTAGTGTCATCTTAAGCTTTGTATTTGACGACCTCCATAATGGACTGGCTCGTATATCGGTTTTCATGGTAACTCCACTCCAAGGTTCCGGGTACGACCCCGGCCAGTGCAATGTAAAAAAATTCCTTCTCTTTATTGGTTTGGGTCTGGCTGTTGTGATACCATCGTTATTTCTACATAACACAAGTAATTTACCTCCTTGGATTCAGAAAAGTGTATGTATGATTTTTCTATATTATAATTACTTTGTTTTAATAAAATATATATTGATCCTAATACAAGTAATATAAGATATTATCTCATTTTAGTATATTACATGACCTACCCTAGCTAAGGTAATCGCATCATTATCTTCTACCGCAGCGCGACCCGTGTAATATTAGGCTGAGTGATAGACCCGAAGGCTGAAATCGTGTTAGTAGATCGTAGCTGCGCAAACAGAAGCACCTCATAAACCACATACAAGGTAATATCGCACGAAGGGAAGCGCCTATCTGATGGTCCTTCGCACCCCCTTGCACCTTCCTTAAATACAGTGACAGCATTCCACTTCAATAACTTTGCTTAATTAAATTGTGAGTGAAAAGTTTTTCCTCTTATTTTTCATTTTATTTAATTATACTTCAGTTCTGTAGTTCAATTAAGCGCAGAGCTATCATATCCGTGGCAATGATGTTATAAAAACCGACCTAGAACTTGTCGGGACACGCCCAGAGTGTAAAAGTTCAGTCGTTATCCATCACAATCCCACTTACATTGATAGTAAGTTTTAATACTATATATATTATTATTATTATATTAATATTATTTAACAACTAAATCAAGCCTATAAACATATTACAAAAAATAATGTTTGGCATAATTAGTACGAAGGAACGATAACACAAAGTTAGTAATCCATCTAGTTTTATTGCCTTGTGATTAACTGTATCAATATATTTTCTACATTTTTTGTCTAAAATTTTCGTTATTGAAGTAAATTATTATATTAGTCGACTATTACTTGTAAACTTGTAAAGCTTAGTTAGCTGTGATAAATATATATGCTTCTATTAAAAATACTATTTAGGCGTATACAATTGGTAGAAGGGGGAGTTTACAAATGGAGCCCTTAATAAAAACTGTACCTCACATGGTACCCTAAAAATTGGGTCGTTTTTGTCGTTATTGAGGCTTTCAAACTGAGACAGGGTCTTTATTGGCATCAAACACATCGATTCGTATGTTATGTTTTATTCATGCGTATGTTAGGTTTTATTAAAGTTATACTTCTTTAGGCGTGTTATGAAAAAATGATGAGAGTGAAGTTTTAAGATGTGCACGCATCATTGTAACACAAAAGTAACAGGTTGAAGTTGCCCGCAAAAGCGACATGGAATAAACCAGCAGGATGAAGTTGGCCGCTAATTGGCTCAAGGTAGTTACTCAAATATTTGTGAATATGTGTGTGTGATTTTAAATTATATATGGTGGTTAACAATGATTTATATAATATTAAAATAACAATTTTATATTATATACTAACTAAAAATATTATATATAAGATATCACGTACCTACCTAAGTATATACTACCATTTCATTATTTCGTTTGCAAAAATACGTGGGTTATAATAAATAGCAAAAACAAAAAGCTTCGTTATTATAACGCAAGCTCAAAGAGTACACGAAACTCATGTCCGTCATATTACTCCCAGCGTTTTTGTATGTTTGCGATAATAGCCGTAAAAAAGCGCGGGAAACTTTTATCTTGACGGACGTTTTTCTTGAGCTCTTTAATTTTTTTTTATTATTGCAGAAAGTTGGCAAACAAGCAAACTGCCCACCTGATGGTAAGTGGTAACAGTCACCTATAATACATGCGGCTCTTGTGAGATTCGCAGCAAAACTGCAACCCCCACAAGAACCACAGTGTACGTTGCCAACTTGTGACACAAGATGTAAAGTCACTGTACCCAGTAATTTCACTGCCATATCTTACCCTTCAAACCGGAACACAGCAATGCAAGCACTGCTGCTTTGCGGTAGAAATAGGTAATCTATAAATTAATTTTATATATTCATACAGGTCTGGACGTAAGTAGGTGGTGCGTGATAACACGGTTCCGCCTGAATGTGTTGGAAATGAAAACACAATGGCGGGGGGAGTCCTCACATATCCCCGCCTACTACTCGTGGCGAGTCGAAGTCAGCTTTCCCGTGGGTAAAAAAAATTATCTGGACTTAAGTGAGCTAAACCAAATTTTCCGAAAAACCTAAATGTAAACTTCTTTTTCCTATCTCAACTTCCTTAGTCTTCTTTCTCTCCTCTAATGATTCATTAATTTAGAAATGGTTTGCAATCTTTTCAAAGTTAAATTACCTTATGCTTTAAGGTTTTTCTGTTCATATTTTATCTTAATAGATTTATTGAAATAATCGTATTCAATCCTTTCATTTTATTAAACGGATATTTGTTTCCCTCCTTTTGAAAGTGCCGAAATATGCAAGCCGCGCGACAACATTTAACTGATTCCAGTTTGACAAGATAGTCTTTATAGTTCCACCTGACAGATTCAGCATCAGCATAGACTTACCTGTTTCATAATGTGATATTCTTATAATCATTAATACACCAATCGTCAATCGTTTGTCTCTTATATACAATCATAAGTTTATGTGATATCATTTTTCTATTTTGTCGCATTCGCGATATTTCGTTCCGTGGTTAACTAAGGTTGACTGGTTAAGAATGCTTTCACTGTTAAGTTCTCTTATTGTACCATTGTTATGTCAATAATGTTTTAATCCAAATAAAATAATACTTTTTATATTTATATTCCACTTCTTTCGTCAGCAGATATGTATTGGGATACAAAGATCTTTCTAAATGCAGGTGGGTCGTTCTTCTTTTTTACCGACAGTGAAACGACGTTTTTCTGTTTTTATGGTTCTTCAACTATTCATAATTGTGGTTTCTGTGTGGAATTTAAAAGAAATTGCATCTGTGTTGTCATTAGGACTAATTAAAGTTTCCTTTGCGGCAAATATTAATTCTCTTTTAATGTTGGGTTTTTTTTTAAATATGTGACAGAGTGGCCTTTTTCTTTGGAGACCACATTTCGGTTTACCACTCTGTCACGGCATTCTACGGAAACAAACGAAAAAATATGTTGGTTGGAAAAAATGAAAAATTACATAATATTAATAGATAATCAAAATATGGACGTTTATTCGAACCGAATTAAAAAACCGTTAATATCAATACTCCAACGAGATGCCATAATAAGACGAAGGACAGACCATTGTCGGTAAAAAAGAAGAACGACCCAGGTGTGTTTTGTGCTATTAAATCTGATACATATTGATTATCCTTCGTGGATTTTTTTTCTGTCTATAAATAATCTGCACTCATTATAAATGGCATTATAATATTTTTGTTTTATTATTTGTATAAGCACAACTATAATGAGATATATCTTTTGAGATAAATTTGAATGACATGAAGAAATCGTATTATTTGTTGTTTAATAATTATATTATATAAGTGGAATGGTGTCATAATCAGTAATAACGGTGGAGTGACAAATGTACAACAATATAATATTATATACAATACGGGTACTAAACAGTGACGGTAGGTCACTCGAGGAGCGTCAAATTGCGCTGCAACAAAATATTAGTGATTCAGCCGATGGGCCGAAAAACTTTATTATCTGCACTTTTCTTGAACGCGATTTTCATAGATAAATTCTAAATTTTGTCTCAAATCAATTAAAAATACCAAGCATTGCCTGTATAACAAGCTTTGTTCTTTTTCCATTGTATAGGAGATCATTTAGTTTTATATTTTTATATGTTTTTTTCATTTTTCAATGTATAATAAATTATATATAGTGAACTCTCCGGCGGGATTTACTTGTGAGCCGATTCGATTTTTTTTTCTATTAAAGTAGAGGTCATTAGATTTTTAACATGTAATAAATTTATGTGATGTCGACTGTACGTATAACATGTAGATACTATATTTTAAGCTTGATATATTGATAAACATTGCAATGAGCGCACAACAAGAGCCGTTTATCTGATTTTAATCGTCGTTTCCGATTCCGGAACACACCTCTTCAGAAATCAGGCCCAATATTCCACATCAAACAGCGTGCTTCATTAAGCACACGTCATGTGTATTGCTTAATTGAAATAGAATTCGGCTTTGTCACTTTGTATTTGCGTTGACGACTGGAATATCTGCCTCTTGTGTTTGAGTAAGGTTGATGTGGGCGTAAAGGGCCTCTAATGGAGGGTGATATGCTCTTAATAACGTAATTGACAAGCAAAACTTTTCTTGCTTCTGCATATTTAATTCATTTTTTTTTTCATTGAAAAAGAAAATCTATAACAATTTTAAGAATTTCAGACTAGCTTTAAATGATCAGTTTATAAAAATTAACTTAAAGAGAATTCTACAAAATATTCAAATTCCAAGACTATAATGTTGAGCATAAGATACTTAAAGGCTTCTTAATATAAATTAATATTTTGTATTTCTTCGAAGCTGAAACAAAGCCCGTCTCAATTATCAGTGACTCGAAAAATACTAAATATATTTTACGAAACATAACATAGGCGGGGGTATTTCGATTAAGCGAGAATTCTTAATGATTTACGAAAAAGGAAAATGTTAAAAGGACATAATAGCATTTTAATGGCCATGGCTCTACATTCTCAATTATCTGTACGAGTTGCTTGTATTATTATAGTAACAAATTGATATTTTATTTTCCTGTATTTTAAAAAATTCGTCTCATTCATTACGTGCTAAATATTTTTAATATAATTTAACTACTTTTTCGTAAATAGGCAGTGAGCAGAGGTTTTTAACTTTAACTAATTTTAGATTTCTCCAATATTTAGAGTCAATTAGGCAATATTAGCATTTACCAAAGGTAAAGGTTTAGGTTCATTCTAAAACTAACCATATCATTCGTTCATGTTCATCAAAAGCTCGAGTCAGTACATTTTTGAATACCCATCTGATGACTGAGCCTTGATTTGCAAGTTTTGCTTCTTAATATCCGTAATCATAGACCCAACGTACCATCCCCTGCCCCTCCATCATCCCTAACATGTGTCTTAAAAGTCATATACAAATCAAAAAAAGTTATTAAAGTTGCAAGTAATCATTTTTTAGTCTATGAGAATTAATTAAGCTATTGGTACGCAGTAGGTATAATATTTTAATAATAATAATAATATTTCTTAAATTTTCACCAATTAGCCTAGCCTAAAGTAAGTACTGTAAGGCTTGTGTTATGGATACTACGCTAACGGATAGACATACATGATACATAAATATCGACGCTGGAATGCAAACACGTAGTAAATTATACATATAGTATGTATCATTTACCACGTGTTTGCTTTCCAGCGTCGATATGTAATATTCATGGAATATATAAATATCCATGACTCATGTACAAATGCATAATACATCAAACGTTTGCCCCTTTCTGGACGCGAACCCAGAACCGTTAGTGCAAAGACAGGATCCGCTCAATCAAACATGACATATTGCTCAATAAATTATGCTAATAAGTTGCGTTTATTACAGCGTATATAAAATACAGTAAAATATATTCACCAAGGACGAATCTGAGGTTTAACTTGTAAGGCGATTACAGGATATTTTGCCCGTCCACCTCGAGCTTAATCTTTGCTCACTGGTAAATATTAAGATAAACTATAAATAACTTAAATACCTTTGGACTATAATGTATCACTCATATTTCAGATTCCTTTTCTAATAATAGCTTCATGTTTTCCTGTACATCAAGTCAAACTCTTACACGACTCTCTCACTTTTTTGAGTAGCGTAATGCTCCTAAAGTGATCCAATGATTATACAGGCTCGTAATCTGTATCCCCCGCACATGAATTAACCCCACCCCACTAGGAAGGAATGGTTGTTAACGACCGCTTACCACAATAAAATGAATATCGTGAATATGAACCACAATATGATCACGACAAAATCCGAACCTCAAATCTCTGCATATATTCTCTACATACTTTTATAACCCATTCGAAATAAAAAAAAATTATTGTTCAACCCCGAGTCTCATTTCTTTGATTAAATAGACAATGGATAGACAATTAAGACTTAAACATTGATAAAAATTTTATCATAAGTTTTCTTACCTATTAGTTTGCAAATCTTTTATTTTGTTTAATTCGTAAAGAGTCCACCTTGGGTATACCTTGATATAACTTTCTTAACACGTTGAATTAATACATAACTCTGCTCACATTTCCACTGAGATCTTACTGTCTCCATTAATGAATCAAGAGTAGTGCCTTCCGGACGCTTTGCATATTCGCCAGAAGTGCCTCTTCAGTATTCAATGTTCTTTAAAGTACTCCTTACAGTCACTTAGGCCTTTTGCAAGCATTTATAATAAAACATCGAAAACCAAAACAATTTATTAATTGCTAGCGACCCGTCCCTTCGCACGGGTGGACAAAATTCTTTAAATTTTTTCTAGCATTAAATATAGCCTATGTTACTCAGCGTGAATAGCTTTCCAATGGTGAAAGAATTTTTGAAATCGGCTTAGTAGTTTTTGTGTTGAATAAACTTGCAAACATGCAAAAATACAAATCTTTCCTCTTTATAATATTAGTGTACATATAGATAAAAAGATTAAACTTGTATATATTCAACAAACAATGACAATATTTTTAATATTATATACGTTATAGCAAAAGAACGATACAATGGTGGATGTGATACCATTAAACATTCTCTACCAGTTAATCGGAAAGCCAAGTGGGCAAGCTGATAGAGGAGGAGTACAGAAATAGTAAAGGGAGGTGAGGCGAGGAGGTGAGGATCATAACCGAATGAAACTAAATACAAACAAACAGATATATAAATTTATAAATAAAATATAAACTTTAAAAATATACAGCAATATAAATATAAATCATTATTTATAATAGTATTAAAAAAATTTAACGATGAAACGCCAAATTAAAATAATACTTGGGATTATTAGTACTAGCGCTATTAATGCTAGGACCCAAAAAAACTGCGAACCAATCGCTTGAAAGTTATTGGGAGCTTGTGACTATGGGGAGGGAATGCGATCCGAGACGGACTGCCTAAAGAGTAAAAAAGTAAGACTTTCGCGATAAAGTTTTCTAATCCTACTGTGTGCTTAGAAATAATTAATTTCTATTACCAAACAATGTTCGACTCGGGACGCTTAAAACCTTTTTTGAAAAATAAATTGGTAATTCGAATTGAGTCGAGAGTGAGATGAGATCTCAAGTCTTTCCGTAATTTATACGATTCAAATTTCGTGTTGTTTTAAAACATGAGGTCAAGAGTAAGTCATAAGGCATTAAGACTTACATCCTACATTAGGACTTGCTAAAAGTACTCGAATGAATAACACACAGTCGATTTTTCTAGTAATAAACAAAAGCAGATCACAAGTTCTGTTAAAATTAATCCAGCCCTTAAAATAAGGTCTTCAAATAATTATTCGAATAATAGATAAACTTTGATTTCAACGAGGTTGGTGAAATGGCTGCGAGTTCGTAAGTAATGATATCCCAGTGTGTCGCAAAAATACGAAATATAATTTTACAGAAACTAAACTCACTCGCTCCCAAATGTAGGTCAGAGCTACCGAAAATCAAAAACCTTCTGAACAAGTTAAAACATTAACAAACAAAACTGTACCCCCATTGAGCGCATTTTTGGGTAATTAGTGATATTAATGACCCTCTGTTGCCGAGTTTTTGTCTCCAGGTACAGCCTTTTCACTTTAGAATCTATTGTTTTACACAATGAAACTCCTAATGATTTAGTTTGTGAAAATAACCTAACACAAAATAATGTTTGTTCCTTATACTTTATTCTTAGTCTTAAACGTGGAAAAACAATAAGATAAATACTAGAAAAAAATCAACTTGAACTTGAAATCAAACAAAAAATAACTTGGTTATTTTCTGTAGATATAAAGATTTAGCAGTTGAATACTCAAACGGCAAATGAAAAATTATTTAATAGGAAAAACAATAACCAACTTGAGTAGTAACAACTAAAAGTGGGCATACTTTACTAAACTACTTCTCCCTGTATTCATATATTATAATGCTTGTCTTTTACTTTTTAGTTGATATTTTTAACGCAGTTTTGATTTTCTTTTGATGTAACTTCTTATCTCAAAAGGAATAAAAAGAACCTTTATAGGAGCATTTTGTTAATATTCTTTTACTCAGAACGCGGAAAGATATTAATTAAAATTTACTGTCGGCCTCTTTCAGCTGTGAAAATATCAAGATTTTATAATATTCGTTTATATATATTATGAAAAATAATATTATCTGCGATTACAAACTTCCATTTGCAGTTGGAGGAGGCGGTTGGCTCGGTTGCGACATACTCGTATATCAAACCGTGCAAAAAAGTTTTGTTTTCAGAGTTTTCTGTTTATCTTTGAAAATAAAAATCTGTTATTTACAAACTATTTGCGTACGAGTTTATGTTGAAGTGATGCTACTTGAATCAGACTCTGATTATATCTTTTTATTTAGCATTTTATTACCCTTTTTTAGCTTTAAGTTAAAGTTACTGCTAAGCTATTTTTAATAAAAATATTTAATAACAATTATTCGTTTTTACAACACTCTGTTCTAATCTGCACGATACCAATCGGCACAGGGGTTCGCGGTAAAATATTACAATACAGTTTATCTTCTGGTTTTTAAAAAGACCTTAGAAAAAAACATAAATTACAAAGTCTTGCAGTGTTCTCTGTGCTCCACTTAAACTGAAACTTTCTAACCGTTAATTTAAGATCAATAAACTTCATAGCGTATCAATGCTACCTATAGATAAGAATTCGACCCGCCAGCAGAAAGTCTCCAGTATCCAATTTGACGCAAATCGAGAGAAAAGTTTTTGCTCGATTTGTAAACAGACTCGATATCAACAATACATAATTCATGTTTCGATTTCGATGTCAAAATGACGAAGGTAAGGGACGGCGCAAGCAATAAGTGACATTTTTCCTAAATATAAAGCACTGTGCCATTAATTTTTGTATTTTGCCATAAGACTTTCGAAAGTATATTCCTTGACTACTTGTCTACTTATTAATAGTGCGAGCATATAGACAAATACGAATAAAAGAATTCAAGGATTATTAAATTCAGATAATTGTTTCCCATTGATAACTTTTATCTGAATTTTGTAGGAGTAGCCTTAAGTCAATAAAATATTAACAATGTACCTTTTAATATTTGTTCCCCACAAAGATTTGCCACCAAAACACTTTTTTTTAATTAAAACTGACTGTAAATCTATGCGTTTAAATTTTTCATCATTCATATTTCCGCTGCTTTCAATTTGGCCTTAGTTACCAAGCGATTCATATTTCACTGCTAGTTACAAATTACGTCGAGTCCCTGTCAGAAAACGTCAGCTCTTGTTAGCCGCGCCTCAAATCAACAAAGAGGTCTGACTTACTGCCCTTAGTACAAATGGCCCGGTTATTAAATCTTTTTTGCCAACCAATATTTCTGTAGGTCCATATTTCAGAGACAAAATTAATTAACATTAATCTAGGTCAACATGCTCGACTCTCATTCCCAGCGTCAAAAATGTTTATCCAAATCACTCTGACATTTTATCCCTGTCTTTTAAAAAATTAATTTTAACACGCAGTGTAATTTAATTAATATTTACTTCGGTGTTGTCATAAAAATATTTTTGTTAATTCAAAAATTTTAAAATTTACCTAATGAATAATTCAATGAGATCACAAATATAAGACTCAATTCGGAAACATTTTGTGTATCGACTTTTTACATTTATTATGGTACTAAAACCAAACTGTTTTGGTTAATAAAATACAAGACACAAAATTTAAATGAACAAACAAGTTAAAATTACTAAACGCGCTACTTCCTGTTTTGTGGTCTACGTGAGATGTATGGTGATTTCTTCCTGTATCATTAGTCATCTTTTATGACACCCTGAAGTGTAAAGGGTTGCTACTTTGCGGGTATAACACGGCATAAAATTAGTATTCTAGCTACATATAAGACGAAGTTACGTTGAGATATAAACTACATTCATTGCAAAAACCTTTAAAATGAATGCATAGAGATATTAATTCACTAGTATGTTCTAAATGTTAGCTACTAATTTTCCAGCCCGGTTACTTTGCTTAGAGTAGTAAAATAGTATTTAATCACAGTAAGAAATCTATAATAAGTTTATTGTTTTAATATCATTAACTAAACACGCTATATAAATTATATTCTATTACATTTGTAGTATTAATCCGTTTTCCTCCGTAACAGCCGTAGAAAGACGACAACCCATTTCTTCATTCCACAAAGTTAGACGATCTCGCTCAAATTCGTTATACCAGTAGTAGACGGTTGCTTTAAAAGGACCTACATTGATAGATGCTATTTAAATCAAATGTCGATCAAACCAATTGTGCAGTTTGAGGCTACATTTGAAATCATCTCATGAAAATATTCCCGACACAGAATAATTTCACAATGATACACGATAATTCAATTTAGCTCCTATAAAATTTAAAGGGAAATGCGTAATTCGAACGAATTCTTGAAAATGATATATTTTTTAAAACAATTATAATCGACCAAGGCCTTGTAACGTATCATAAGGAAAGACAAAGCAATCAATATATTACAGGACACATTGATAGGCACAGCTGGAAAGCTGTTAAGCCTCTTCCTCAGTAAAACTACAATTCAGAATAAAGACGTTGACTGTAGGTACGAAGTAGTGGCAAAATTATTCTTTTTCTAAGTAACTAAGCGAGACCACGCAACGAGAGTAGCGTCAATTCACCTCATATTCACAAACTTTTAATTATAAACCCTTGTCAGAAGAAACACAGGAAAAAATATTAACCGTCATAAATTAAATTGGCGTAAAGGATAAAGTCCACGTTTTCAGGAAGAGCAAAAAGTTAAAAGGTATAACTTTTTTGTTTTAAAAGTTATTTAGAACATCTTTGCAACAAAACTACCAAGTCAGAAAGAATTTTTGCTTTACTCAATTCCGTTTAGCAAAGTCTATGGCCCTTTTAAAAAAAAAATATGAATTTCGAACAACTTATGCCAATTATTTAATCCCAGAGTAAACAGAGCTTGTACTATTTTACCATGACTCGGAACCAAATGCTTATTTTCATCACACAAACATTTGTCCCTATTTCCCAGGATTCAAACCCAAAGCCGTTGGTGCAGAAGGAAGGATCACAACCATTGCACTATTTATTATTATTATATTATTTCGTTTTTAGTAATGTATTTCTTATTATTTCGCTTTAGTTATGACTAACTGGAAGGTATTGTTCAAGAAACAAGATAAAATATTTCCTAGGTCTATTCTTTCTAGTCTCTCCAACTCTACATTTGTAATTCGGCGGCTACAATACTGTCTTTGATTTTGGGTTAATTTAAGTGGCGTACAAATGTTCCGTGATCGGTGGATAACGGGTGAATATGAGGTGAATTGGTGCTACTCTCGTGGTCTCGTTCAGTTACTTTGAAAAATAATACTTTACAGTCAACGACTTTATTCTGAGTAGTACTGAGGGAGAGGCTTAACAGCTTTCCAGCTGTGCCTATAAATGTGCCCTGTAATATATTGATTGCTTTGTCTTTCCTTATGATACGGTACAAGGCCCTGGTCGATTATAATTGTTTTAAAAAAATATTATTTACAAGAATTCGTTCGAATTACGCATTTCCCTTTAAATTTTATAATAGCTTAATTTAATTATCGTGTATCATTCTGTGCCGGGAATATTTTCATGAGATGATTTCAAATGTGGCATCAAACGGCACAAGTGGTTTGGTCGATATTTGATTTAAATAGCATGTATCAATGAAGATCCTTTTAAAGCAACCATCTACCATTGCCATTGACGACCGTTTGATGCAACGGTAGTGATTCTGCCTTTCGCACCAACGGTCCTGGGTTCAAATCCCGGAAGGGGCAGATGTTTGTATGATGAATACGAGCATTTGTACCTGAGTCATGGGTGTTTTTATATATTTCTACGAATAATACATATCTATGTATCATATATGTATGTCTATCCGTTACCCTAGTATCCATAACACAAGCCTTACAGTGCTTACTTTGGGCTAGGCTAATTGGTGTGAATGTAAGAAATATTTATTTATTTATTATTGCTGTAACGAATTTAGGCGAGGTCGTCTAACTTTGTGGAATGAAGAAATGGGTGGTCGACTTTCAACGGCTGTTATGGAGGAAAACGTAATAATACTAAAAATTATAATTTCAAGAAAACAGGTTAAATACTTACAGAAAGATTCGACATGCTAGATTCTACACCGAGAACCCTGCGCCTGAGAAGGATACTCGTGTAGAATCCAGTGCCAGATACATAGTCAGGACTATGAGGTATCCTAAATCGAAGCTCAGAAGCAAGCCCATATAGAATGGTGACATTATGACAGGTGACGGATCCTAGATTTATCAATATGATCCAGCGACAAAGCGTCAGCATTCGACAGTTTGGCGGTTTCAAACGAAATAACGCCTCCAAATGAGACGCGATCTTGAAACACAGGAAAAACTTAAAATTTTGCTAGTTTTTTCCTTTTGTCGGGGTATCTGGAGTCGATTCGATTACTAAATATATATGCAAAATGGTATAGTATGACATGCCTGCCTGAAATGTTCACTGCGATGACTAACAAGAGGCCAAACACGGGGCTCCGCGTGTTACTGCTTCACCGTGACAACATGCACGTGCACTCAGCGGTCGTAACGTGGGAATTCCTGGATACCACATTGGTGAAAGTTTTGGTCTGATCACTCTTCTAACGGTCCTGATCGAGCACAGAGTGATTTCTATTTCTAAAATGAGAAAATATTCATAACCACATGATGCGCTAACATTTGTCTGCGTCGGACTGGAAAAAGTAAAACAATGTGTTTAGAAAATTGGTTCACACACGTTAAATTTTGAAATGAGGCTGGTGGAGAGTTTTCTGACAAGATCAAATTATAATATTTAATCCATATAAGTTGGTTTTTCAGTTTCTTTTTTCTGTGTGTCTCACGTATTCGATGTACCGCTATTACGCTGTGACGTTGGTTTAACGATTTAATTTATTAGGGTTTGTTTGATGAGCATGAAACCCGAATTTATTAGATGTTTACAAATTAGTTTAGGCATTCTCTACAAACAAATTATTAAAGCTTTGCTTATTTTAAAACCAATTAGTTCGCGATTATATTAGTATTATTTTTTTAATACTACGAGTATTGATATGATCACGTTTTTGGTAAATTTTGTATGGTAATGTTTTTGATTTCATCAAAACATTCGTTAATTAACTATAACAGATATTTCCTTACAAATACAAAACGAAAGTGATTAGGTATTTTCGATATTCAATCATACTTCTAATAGTTACATTTATGCGAACTTGTAAAATTATGAACTCGTCCATGACAAAGGAGGAAGAAAAATTTGAAGCCACGGCTTCAAATAAAAAATATTTAATATTTTAAAATCTATGTTTTCAAAATTTAGGGTAATAAGGTAGTTTGTATCCTGGTTTGAGTGTTCTTATAAAAGTGAGGAATAAATAGGAAAATATTGTATGTATCCGTTTTTTGTTAAAACAAAACGCTAAGCTACCAGGCCATTTTGCACCAATAAAGCGGTTTTTGCTTTGAAAGTGTATTGGATAAGTGTATCGTAAATATTCATTTAATACCATTGACGATAATAATTTATTTTGCTAGTAGTGTTACTATACATTACAATAATCGATTCATGACAATTGTGATTATTATATAATTTTCATACACCGAATACTACGACTAAATCACTTTTACTAATTTTATCACAGGGAAAATCAATTAAGCATTGTGTGCTTTAAATTGCATTAAAATTCTAATATTTACTTCACGATAAGCTAAGCTTATTATATGGTTCTTAAAATACATTGGCTTCTGCCCTTCTCTTTTCTAACCCTATTAATGTTCATGCCATACACAAAATTCTCATATTATATTATTGTAAGCAATTGAATTGAAATAGTATGTATATGTCGTATTTACATCACAATTGTCATCACAATTTCAGTATATGTAGTAGGCTTTGCGAATTATTTTTACAACCGACTGAAATATAAATTTATAAGATTTGTAGCCTTTCTCATACTATTTATGAATAAAGTAAGGTTACACATTATATTATTTTTAAATGAAAAAAGGAGATCCCGCTATTACAGAATGACTGAATGTCAATTATTATGTCAGTCATTATTTCACAACGGCACTAATAAAATTTTATCGAAAACTGGGAAGAAACAAAAATAAATATTTAGGAGAACTTAATTAATTTGGAATAATTTCACCTCAGTCTGAAATAAATATTTGATAATATCATTTACTAAGAGAGCTCACTACATCATTAGTACTCGCAGTGTGTGTGTGTGTGTGCGCGTGTGTGTGCGCGTGTGTGTGTGTTTTGAAATATTATTGTATTAATTACGGGATCCCAAGCAGGTGGGACTGGAGCGTGTTTACCTTCATCTTTATTGAAATTAGAATATGTCCTGATCTTTATATCCTCGCATAGCATTCTAGGAACAAATCTTTGTCCTCTAGCAAGGATTTGTGTTTTATCAAATATAATGGGAGTGGTTGGGCTCTTTAAAAGCATACTGACACATTGCAGACTTATTATAGCGTATACAGGTATATTTTTCTTAGAACTAACAATCCAGCCAAACAGCTCGAGACAAAATACTTAAACATTATAAGAAGAGCAGCTGGATTTGTTGTACCTCTTTAATTTTAGACCCAATGCATGCCAACTTTTTCATGACATTATAGGGGAAGCAAATTAAAACAGAAAGCCCGCGCAAAAATCAACTTTGTGACGAATACAAAAGTCTACGCTCGGCGAATTAATCTCTAGAATCACCAAGAAATGAAAAGAAAGTATGTAAATATGATGAAGATGAAGACGTAATAGACTGAGAAACTGTATGTATGTCCCTCGACGTCATCTGGATCAGCATCTTGTCTTCAAGGCTTTGTTATTGATGAGTACCTAAGTAAACTGAGCCGCCAGCTCGGAAGACATTTTAGAATCGTGGTGGACGCATGAGACAGAGTATCCAACTTTATCGAAGATAGCCCTTGATTTTCTTTCAATACCTGCAACTTCCGTACCTGCTAAAAGATTAATTTCTAAAGCATCATTAGTAATTAGAAAACATAGAAATAGGTTAAGTGATGAGTCGCCAGACGGATACTATGTATTATTTTTTTATGAAAAGAATTAATATAAAGTAACAGTAATGTCAAAGCTATTGTGTACTATTCAGTAATTTGATTTGTATTGTATTTGATTTTTTATTTAAATAAAAGGTAAGTTATATAACTCTTTTATTCCATTTCATATAAAGTGAGGGTCTATCAATCTCTTTCTAGACAGATAATGTTCTTTAAAATACAGTCAAGTTAATGTCATTAATTTGTTTTTTTTATGAAAGCTTATTAAATATAAATGTTTATTAAGAAATAGGCTGACTCCCGTGGGACACGGTAGATAGCTCAGTTAATTAGAGCATCGGCACGGATCGCTTAGATCGTGGGATCAAACCCACACCGTGTCAATCGATTTTTTGAATTTCTTAATAAATGTTTAGACATTTATTGATTTGGTTAGTCTTTACTATGGCTAAGCTAATTCAAGCTCAAATGTACCTACTCTGTTAGTTGTTCTAAGATCTAAAGTAACGTTTAATAAACAACATTAGGCTTAGTGGTAATTGCGAGACTTGCGAGACTCTTGCTGCAAGACCAAGGCCAAGACTGGGAGCGCAATACCAAGACCAAGAGTATTGGCGCAAGACCAAAACTGGCTAAGTCTCGTCTTATTCTTGTATTCGGGCAACACTACCAGGTAGGTAGCAGTAACAGTATAGTCGTGTACGACAACCTAGGAAATTATTAATCATATGCAAAATAATATTTTAATGTCTGAAAAATAAATATTGAATTAGTCAATTGACGATCGAAATAAAGACGTCACAGCTAAGTTGCCTCACAACATATATAAAACAAGTAAGCAAATTTCAGACTCGCAGCTCGCTCTAATTATTTAATTCCAATCTAAGCTCATCACACCAGAAAGTAATACTAGGATTCCAACTCTAAACGCTTCCGTTGCCCGGGCAGATAGTTTGTGTTGATTTTGTTTTAAAAGCTAATAAAAAGAAACTCGCATAACTTTATTTCCAACTTTATTTGCCTGCAATATTCATCATATATTTTAAACCGTTTCTGAAATAAGTTTTTAAGACGTTTCTTTACACAGAACTTTTAATCCTCTTAATTTTAATTAAGCCTTACATTTATACTATAAATTTTTTGAAACGACTCTTGCTTAACTTTTAACGTTCTTGGTTCCGTCTCGATAGTTGTTTGTGCAATGAAAATCTTGTTCTAATTCTTTATATACGAGTAGTTAGATTGGACAAGGCTGATGTAATTTTCTCCTTATTCCCTGATGAGTTGCCAAAGTCGTAAACCTTTCCGGTTTTCTAGTAACGCCCTGCCCGCCCAGCATACGCAACACGACAAAATTTTGTCGACCCGTTTTCACGTGTTTTAGTCATTTGTCGTCAATCATCTCTACCATGTTTGCGCTTAGAAGCCTACTTTTATGTCAAATGAGTAGTTTTACTTAGTCGTGGATTTTTGTCTACAAACTCTAACATAGCAATAGCGTTTTGTCGACATTTTACTAAAACAGATGTAATTAAATAGGTATATAAATATATATTTGCTGTGACATTCGTTATTTTGTTATTTTCGGTTTGGTTTTTGATTATTACTTTAAAGTGATTTAGTTAATCCTCTTTATTTGATTTAAAGTATCGGCAGTGATGGATTAACGCATAGGCCCGTGATGCCCGGGCCTAGGGCGGCACGATTTGGGGGGCGGCAAAATTTTCAGAACGTTAAAATTTAAGAGCCGAAGAAATATACCAAAAAATTATTTAAAATTGGATCTGTTTTTTTTAAATTTTTTAAAAATTGTCTATGGACTATAATATAATTCATTTTTTTTGACCTTTCAATTTGAGGGTGCAATATTAATTTTGATGGAATCAGTTATAGTCTAATTATCAAATAAGATTATTCAAAAAGCAATCAAATTGATAAGCTTTTTTGCGAATTACTAAATAACTTTTCACTTTTGTATCTTTGATGAGATAACTCTTACATACATAAAGCATTTGAAATAACTTATTAGATTTTAACTTCCCGCTTTTCTTAGAAAATCAAAAATTTTCAAAAAAAAAAATAGAGAAGTTATTGTTTTCACCTCGATTTTCATAACTCTTGTTCTCATCGGATCTTCACGTTTTGAGGTCCTAGGAAGCTATTCTGAGTAGTTTCAGCGTGACGTCCCGCCGTGTGTATGTGTAAACAAAAATTTGTCGTAATCGGTCGAGCGGTTTTAAAGATATTCAAAAAAGAAAAATTAATTTTTTTTTTTTCCGTTTTCTTGAAATAACTTTGAAATTTCGCAACCGATCGATATTAAACCTTACATATTTTTTTGTGCATTAAAAATTTCGCCGAAAAAAGCTAAGCCGATCAAAATGGAACGACGCGTTCGAAAGATACCGCAATTGAAAATTTTCCAAAAGTGTTTTTTTAACATAACTTCGAAATTTCTCAACCAATAGATTTTTAACTCGCTGTATGTTTTTTGTGTTCAAAAACTGCGTGTTATGCCGCTAACCGGATCGAATTCGAACGACGCGTTTAAAAGATATCGCAATTTCAAATTTTACAAAATAACGTCGCTCTCTCGAATAAGTCTCTAAAATTTTGCAATTATAATCCGAGCTCAAAGAGTTGGTAATATTTTAATTTCGGTGTTAGATGAAAATATGTATGAATTAACATTTCGCATTCATTTAAATTCGAAGCATTTATTTGTTTATAGAAGTAAATTCTCTCATTTAAAATAAATCCTTTTTTTTTTAATTTTAAAATTTAATTTTTATCTTAATCTAAAAAAAACAATTTTTTTTTATAGCTGCAAAAATGTTGAACTATATTTTTAAATTTCAACAAATTTAAGAAATTCTGAGGCAAGAATTTGTTTTAATAAAATTTTATTAAATTGAAGTGAAGTTAGTTTGGAATGTTATTTTAGATCGTTTTAATGCTGCAAGTAAGAAGCTTTAAGAATCTCATGCGGATTTATCATCTGTGGTACAAATTTACGGTTCTTTGGCATTATTTCTTCAAGATATGAGGGACAAACAATAATTTGAATATGAAGAAAAAGCAAAAGCGCTGTCTGGAGTTCAGGTTAATTATCGTTATAATACAAGTCGCAAGAAAACCAGAAAAATTCAGGCAGATGAGTCAAGGGTAAATGAAACAATACCTTCATCTAAGGCCCTACTTATAACGTTCAAGATTAGCTTTTTAAAAGAGACGCCACTATAGACCGTGTAAAGCGGCGTCTCACTTTGACAACCGAACTTGCATCGCGCTAAGAGATCATGGTAGGCCCTCTAATCACGAAAATTTTCGCACCAATGTGTATTACCGAATTTTAGATACTTTAAGCGTACAATTGGTCGGACGTAAAAGTGCTTATCAGAAACTTTACGAAATTTTTTTTTTTTTTGATAATTTACCTGACATAGATACGATTTAATTGAAAAATCTTGCGAATAAATTAGTTAAAAAGTATCCTAATGATTTTTAGACATTGGGGAATGAATGTATTCATTTACAATGTCAGCTCAATGATTCCCTAGCAAATACGGAAGATGTACGCTCCGCACAAGAAATATACAATGAATTGCATTCTTGAAATCTTCGAGATGTTTATTCGAATGTAGACATTGCTCTGCGTATTTTTGAGTACCTATTCCCGCTACCAATTGTTCAGGAGAAAGATCTTTCTTCAATTTGAAAATGGTTAAATCTTGTTAACGCGCAAGTATGGGCCAAGATAGACTTAATGCTTCGGCATTACTGTCTATCTCTATCTCAACTATTTCAAGAATTTGATAACGATGACATAGTTGATGCTTTTGCTCGGACAAAAGCCAGGAAGAAGAGATTTATAAATTGACCAATACATTATAATTTGAAAAAAAAAATTGTTATGCTAGCTAGTTTAATATTTTTTTTTGTATTATTTAATAATTATATTTAAATAAAAAATGGAGCACTCTCTAATGCTTCGCATTATGAGTCGTGTAAAAAAATAAAAGCTATATTTTAATAACAATTGTGAATCAAAATATAATAGAATTTTGATGATCAAAAAGGGCGGCGTATCAGACAGGGCCTAGGGCGGCAATAAGCCTAATCCGCCACTGAGTATCGGTGGTTTCAGAAAAGAAAGAAATACCGTAGATTTATAAGATAGGATCCTCAGAACAATAACTAAAGCTATTATTGTTCTGAGATAGGATCAACCACAAATCATGTAATTCATCAGTCAACGTCAAAATTGATGTAATCCACATTTCCAAAAAGTAAATAAAAGGGTGAATCACACAATACTAATTACATAAACGATAACGATGTGGCTTTGTACGATAATAAGGTAGTTTATAATCATATATTAATAGGCAAAAATAGTTTTTCTACATATTTGAGTAAACGAGACTTATGTCGATATCGACAAACTTCTCTGCAATCGTGCGTGAGATATCTCAAGCAGAGCATGCTAAGGCGACTGGTGTAGCAGGGAGTATTCGGTTCGTAGCATCGTAGGAGGCACAGTTGCTGCAGGCAAATGTTTAATAAGTAGTTTTTTCTCCTAATTAATGGCAGGCAAACCTTATCGGTCCAGGAGGCAAGTAGTCGTGATCTTAAATCACAATCGCTCAGAATCAAAGATGCAGGGCCTTTAGCCGTTGCGATCCCCTAACGATCCCACCAAGAAGAAAATTCAATTACGCAAGAATTTTTCAATAAATTTATGTCGTCGTCGGTATTTATTTTGTCGATAGGCCGATTTATGTGATGGAATTCGTGATTCAATTTTCATAGAACGCATAAAACAATTGACCTTATCTTAATCTGAAATGCAAACAATTTTTCGTCCATTCATCATAATTACTATTATGATATACTACCTCATAAATGTGTGTGTGTGAGTGTGTTTGTATGTGTGTGTGTGTATTAGGAATAATTTCAGCATATTTTTTATAGTGAATAATGTATAATGTGACGCGCTTGCCTAGAAGATTGCCTATTCACTCGTGACTTGAAGACCCCTAAATTTTATTTGTCACCAAACAAAGATTCTGGCAAAAAGTTCCACTCCTTAGCGGTAAATATCACAAAATTGGAACTGAAATGCTTAGTGCGACTCTTTGGTATATCTACTTTAAAATGGTGTCGCCTATTTGTAAGTCGATTTGTAAGTTGTCCGATGCTGTACACTCTCCGAAATTAATAAATAGACTTAAAATAAATCGGAAACTTTTCTGTATTCATCTGTTTAATTATCTATTTCAAAGTATGAGTAGTCTAAGTGTATGTTTTCGGAGACTGAATTCGTAGATAGATAAAAACAGACGCCAGATGCAGTTTGTACCTTACAAACTACCATTTGAACTGGTCCAATAGCTCTGGCTTGCTGCCAGTCTTTCATGTAATATACCTAACTAACAAAACTACTAAGATCTTACTTATTCCTGACATAGGTACAGACATGAACATGACTACAGCGCCTGTTCTCACATTTAATATACTTCCATATTGGCTGAGCGTTGTTATGAAATAAAGCTTTATTTAATTCCATACATAAACATACGTTATAAATACAGTGAATATAATTTAGGTTATATCAATAATATTTTTTCCAAAACCACCTCCAAGGAACACCATACCATCTTATCTTTAGCTGTGGTTAGCCAATTTTGACCTGCTGCCGTGAATATCTCATCTGCCCACATGACTCTTATGATACATGTCACTAATCTGTGAAATGCATTACCGCTAAAGTAAAGGCTGCTAGGTCCCTTGGTATATTCAAGAGACTGCTTCGCAAAGAATATTTCCTGACCTTGTAGTCCTCAAACAACATGCTACTTCCTATCTACGAATATATTAGTAGTTTATTAACTTTCACTCGTGTGTTTGTAAGTCTTTTATTCCACTGCACATCTACAAACTCAAAAGCTTTTTTATTTACCAATATGGGTAGACATGCATGGTGATTTATATGTTGCAAGACAGCTTTGAACCTTTTTGGGGATAGTGGGCGCCCTGTATCACGCCTGCGTTTATTGTGTGTTCATTAAAATTTATTGATTTGAGCGAATAGTAAGCCGGTAAAGTACATTTGTAGACTTAAATGTATAAAGAAATCTATTATTTGAATATTTGTAATAGCTTACAACCTCTTTCGTTAGGTTAACCCATATAATCGTCAAAATCGTCAGCTTATAAAAATGCCGACTATAAAGGGGCCCAGGCTTTCTATAGGATCCTTCGAGTCCAATGGCGGCGCAAGCTACACATACCTACTAAGATTTTAAGTGGGTAGGCCGCCAACCCTTTACCAGGCACTAAGTTGGGTAGGGGGATGGATGAGAGTACCACTTCACAATGTAACTTGACAATCTATTTGTTTGCATTTCCAAAATATACTTTTATAGAAATAAAGACAGACACAGTAAAAATGCCACTCTATTTTAAAATGTCTTGTATTATCTTAAAATCATGAAAAATACACCGAATATGAATACACTGAATACCAAGCCATAACAATACAACTTGCTTTAAAAATACAGCAAGTATCTTCAAACACTATTCTCTTGGCATTTCTCATGTTGCGCGTTTTCCGACTTCAAAATCTATTTAACGCTCAAGTGCTCAGTCACACGATACCTATTGAGGTACATATATAACATCCAATGCTTTGGGCATCCTACATTTTTTAAAAGGAAACCATGAAGTTCAATAAATTAAGTAATATGATAGTTATATCATTTTGTAGAGCACAAAATATTAAGTGTTGAAATTAGCGAATTGGTAAAAGAAAAACAATATATAAACATTTTTAAGAACACATGTGTTCTTATCATCATAATCAGTTTATTAATCTCCCCACTGCTGGAGCCCAGGCCTTCCCTAAAGGTGAAAATACCACAGGGAGAATGGGTCATAACATAACATGCGGGCCCAAGGGGGAATCGTGGATGTTAACGAATGAAGATGCAGACGGGACCAACGACTTAATATGCCATCTAAAGCATTGAGTAACTCGAGATAAAAATTTGGCCATCCATCCGATGAACAGCCCTTGCGAAAATCGTGAGGCCCACGCGCTTACCACTTACGCCATCCAAGCACTGTTATTACATATTTACAATACGTAATTTTTACCCAACATAAGCTCTCTAGCATGCAGCATCCTCCTATTTTGGATTGTGAGATGGCGACCTGAATAAAATCTGAGTGTCCATTATTACTTACTATAATAAAAAGTTTGATATTCCTCAAATCCACTCTTTACTGCTTTTACTAAATCACTATAATAACACAAATATTCTCAAACAGTCAAATGATATTTCAAACAATTTATTATGTTGAATTATCACTTAAATTCAGGACCATTACTCATTCCGACGCAAATGTCTTATGTAAAATGTGATATTGTATTATAGTCTTTACTTGTGAAAAATGAATATCTGGCACGGACTCCGTTACAAATTGTTTTAAACACTTTTCATTACTTGCTCCTTTTTGAAACGAGTTGATTTTGTCAGCAATTAGTGAAGTCGGCCATTAGGACACATCTGCAGAGCATTAGCGCAATCAGCGCCGCCGGGTAGAACCGGATAGTTTTGCCACGTCACTTCACCCTAAATGGGGCTCTTTATCAGAGGCGCGCAGACTATGTAGTACGTTCGCTTCCGTGACAAGCAGAACCATAATTCAATCGTATCAAAAATAACACGATTTTTATCTTATTATTCAAAGCTGATTTTTTTTGCCAGGAAAGCTGAATTCCCTATATACAAGAAAACTATTGTGTATATCTGCGTTAACAGATCTATTTAACCTTATAAGCGACAACCTTTCATTAATATAAAATATTTTGAGTTACGGTACTTGTAAACAATACAAGTTTCATAACTATCTGTAAATATGAAGATTTAATTGACGACAGTAATTTTTTATAAAGATTATCGCCAATATATGAAACACATTTTAGTAACCCTTCGCGGTAAGCTTAATGCATGTGTTAATAGAGGGTCTGCGTCCGTAGTACATCGACGAGGATGGACTCGGTCCACTTAGGTGAAAGCTGAACGCTCTACAGATTATTTTTGATTATTTTCCTAAACTTTAATTATCTTTTTAGCTCCAAAGCTATTTATCAAAATAAAGCGACAACTTTTTTATATTGCTTAGTCACAGTAGTTTGCCAGTGAAATCGATAAGATGCCAGTTAATAATGTATTGTGCATGACAAAGAAATTAAATTAGATAATGTGATGATAGTAACTCTGTCATAAGGGCGTCTGATCAGACTTGCCATAAAGTTCAGATCCCGTCTATGCTAATTTCATTGAAAAGGTTAAAATTAAGAATATTTTCTCAACAAATTACTTTTGGCATCGCTAACGTCACCGGTACTATAATCACCTAGATTTAGAAGGGTAGTTTTTCTACGTTAGTCTGGTTGGTAATCAAACTCGGTGTTTTAAAGTTCATCATGGACGACAACATCAGTTAGGAAATTTAAATTTAAACTGAGACTTTAAAAGAAAATGTTGTATTCCCATATCTACATTGAAAATACTCATAAAAAATATTGCGATAGCGTGAATCCATTTCTTTGATTATATCAGCAACTGTTGAAATCAAGAGCAGCTCGGTACGATGAGGACACTCTGGGGTGTCAATGGCCACCAAATGAGGCGTTTTATCGGATGCCTCCAGGCTTCCCCGAATAACCTTTACATTTCGGCGAGGTAATTTAAAAAAACACGATTTGAGCGAAAACATTTTGTTTAATAAAAATAATACTTTCGTGTTTGTATGTAGGTATCGTTAAATGGATGAATTCTATTGTATGCCATGGTAAAAAGCGGTTTACAACCAATCTCGCTCGCAAACTTCAAGTTCACTATGACTTAAATTATAGCTTAAACATAATCATTTTACCTTTTGAGTGTACTTGATTATTCAAACATACCTAATAAACAGTCTCACTAGTGAAAAGTGCCTATGATACGAAGGCTAAGTTTTCGCAATTAACATTTACTTTACCATATTTCATAAACAAATTTATAATTTACACAAATTGCACAAATAATTATTTAAGTTACAAAATTCTTCAGGATTACTTTAATAGTTATTCGTGAGGGGTATATGGTGTTTATAAAAATATATTTATGTAAGGTATGAAAAGCTTATTTTCTAAAAAGGTGCAAGTATGCAGAAAAATGTAATTTTAAGCATTTTTATAATTGTTTTATTACTATTATTCTAAAGAAAAGATTTAACCTCCAAGAAATATAATGATTGCATTTTCACCGCTTTTTTGTACAAAAGTAATAGGGGAAACGTTAAACCCAAACCATTAAATCGAACCTCGTTGACCTCATTCGATTCTTTCCGTTGTTTCGGCACGACCATGTGAATATATCAAGGTGGACGTTTCCTTAAATATAATTCCCGCAAACTTCAGTGTTACTTACCTACTTACTTTCTATGTTTCCGATGCCAGGCGTTTCACTTCAATACTGACCTCGATAACTTTCGGACAATGAACAACTTTGAACAAATTACTGGAAGCTTTATTTATATCTTAAAATGGTTATTATTCGTAACCCTTATACAAAAAGAGTTCTGGTATTAAGATTAATTCACGTTAACATGTGGTCTATGAATATTAAAAAAGGTATTGGTAAACTCAACTACTTTTCTGAGTTCATATCCAAATATTACTTTTTTTAATAATTTATTCGTAAAAACCGCCACAGCATGTAAAAAAGTATTCAGTTGTCAAGCGGTAACAGCGACGACCTGATTAGTTAAGAAATGTGTGTTGGATAGACAAAGCGTTGAATAATCCAAGGCGATCCCGCCTTGGACTATTCAACGCTTTGTCTATTTATGAAATCGCATCACTTAATGCCATGGATAATATAGAAACAATTTAAACCATTGGGTTTAGCTTTTCTTTAACTTTCAAAAACTATTACTCTTTGAGAATACCGTTATCATGTACCTAGTTCATAAAAGATTTTTCATTTCATCAGGTATTCCTTTGTGATGCTACGCTAGCTTTACCCGAATCCTAAAGGGTTCTGATGAAATTCCTTATTTATATTTAACAATGAATGTAGTGACTGAGTAATTTTATTATTATTTATCTCAACAAAGTTAAGTTTTTAAAACGATCAAAATTCATCCATCAGCGACCTATTCTAATTGCCTAAATTTGACTTTCGTGTCAGGCTTAGGCGCTTCAAGATGCTTCTCCACGAAACGAGTCGGCCTTGACAAATACGACCAGATAGATATGTAAGTTCTAATCGATATCACTGACCCCATCTGAAACACTAACATTCCAACTACTAACCAGAATTTGTGTTATAACTGGTATCGCTCGGGTTTATGTAGTAACATCAAGTCTTCTCGATATAAGAAGCTATAACATGAGGAATGTTTAAAATAACGACATATAAATTAAGATAAAATACATTCCCAGTTGCTATTGCAAAATTCCGTGTAAATTAAAACGGACCAACTGAAAGTAATAGTTTATAAAGTCAATTGAAGACTCTATAATGTATTATTTAATTTAAATCTATTAATAACCTCTTTAAAAAAGCTTAATTAATTATGTTTTTCGAATAATGTGTCAGCGTCTAAACAAGAATGTTAAAAAAGTGACGAGATGATGTACACGGTCCTATACTTAAAATGCATGGACGTATAGTGATACATGTAACGTGTAGCAACTTGTTAACAAATACTTCTGCTTTACACACAATATAGTGAGCCCAGGAATTTTGAAGTAGGTACAAGCTGTGTCAGTTCCATTGCACCAACCGACTGCCTTGTGTTTTATATTTAAAAAAGCCAATCAAGCCCAAAAATCAGTGAAGAGGAATCCTAACGTTTCGGTCCAACACGTCATGATAATGAGCGACCAAGCTTTTAGCATGTTAAATTGAAAAAGTTCCCGACTTTAATCGAAAAATTATGCCTGAAGTTTTTAAGTAGATAGCTGTTTATTACTGAATGAAATCAGAGACATGTTTCTGAATTTTTGTTCGATTTTATTTACAAAAGTTATGAGACAACTGATAAAAATAGCATTAAAGCTTTTAAGCTATGACTGAAAGAAATTAAAGTTTGTTCTAATTTCGTTAGTAAGTTGATAATATTGATGAATTTGAATCTCATCCACAAACATCACTAAAAATAAATAAAAAATTACTCATATTTAGAAAAGCACATTCTTTTGAGACGATTCCAATTTTATTTGTTTCTTTCTTTACTTTTCTTTTTCGTAGTACTAAAATAATATTTTACATATTTTCCTGTAAACATATGTTTATGTTTGCTCTAAATACCAGACCAAATACTTAATAACTTAATAACCACATAGAAAAACTTTTAAAAGTAACGGTTAGTAAAGAAACACATTTACATATGTTTCCTTACTTCCGGATTTGGCCTTTGGGACAAATGAAGGTTTAAAAATAGACAAAGAAAAATGAAACACAGAAATTTGTATGCCAATAAACACGTAGAACGAAGCTCTCCATGCCTCCCGAACCGTTAAATGAGGTTGCATGGTGCCGCCAAAATAGCAACGATATTTCATTGTCTAGGAGCTGAGTTGAATCCTCAACTAAAGGGGATTATCCTTCGTTTTAATTTCTTGTTCGTTATTACGCTGTTCTCGAACACGTTTCGGAATGCTTTGTCATCGTTACGAACGAATGATTCGAAAGTTCTTATTTCCAAAGCACCAGAGTAAATATTCGATTGCCCTCGTTTTTAAACGTTTGTTGTTTTCATAGGATACACTTCGGAGAGTTAGCAGCATAACTGCACAGCCAAGCTCCGCTATCCCCATTTCATCGGACAACCAGACTAACAAATAGGCGCCACCGTTATATGGTTGATATACCAAAGAGTCGCACTAAGCGTTTTGGGTCCAATTTTGTGATACGTACCGCTAAAGAGTGGAACTCTTTGCCTGAGTCTGTGTTTCCTAATAAATGTAATTTAGGGGTCTTCGAGTCGCGTGTGAATAGGTATCTTCTAGGCAAGCGTGTCACATCCTAGATCACATTTTTT
This sequence comes from Calamotropha paludella, assembly GCA_927399485.1. Classification (NCBI taxonomy): domain Eukaryota; kingdom Metazoa; phylum Arthropoda; class Insecta; order Lepidoptera; family Crambidae; genus Calamotropha; species Calamotropha paludella. The sequence continues at coordinate 20,671,710 of OV656805.1, read as the reverse complement.
TATCACTTAATTTTTTTATTGTAAATAGGTAATTGCCTAGCTCGCCATCTCTATCTATCTACTAACATCGCTTACTATCAAGCGAGATAGTAGATAGATAGAGATGGCGAGCTAGGCAATTACCTATTTACAATAAAAAAATTAAGTGAAAAACAAAATGATCTCACTGTATCACGTTGTATCAATGATAAATTAATACAATAAAGCAGTAAAAAACTTAAGTCCATTTTTTATCTGTATCGTGTGTAAGCTATGGTAGCAAATGTTCAGTAATTATTAATATCAAAACAAAATTATGAATATGAGTACAATTAAAAAATAATACTAGATTTAAAAATCTAGAAATCCCATTTTTTTCAGTGACAGTTTTTGTAAAGATGCGCCCCCACCTTTTGAGTGGCCCCTCGCTTGGCCCCGCCGGGTTATTTTATTCTTTTTTGGTCATTGATAAACGTGGGATTTTTAGATTTTTAAATCTAGTATTATTATTTTATTCTTTTTAATTATTAACTCAACGAAGTAACCATGTGTTACGCAACAATCGGATAACCCCCCTACAAAAGTGAAAGTTGCCGAAAGTTGACCTGAAAGTGCACCTAGAAAGTTGAAAGCTGTTTAAGCGTGCATTGTCATCGGGTTCTGAGCTACCCTGAAAGTTTCAACTTGGTAGGTGGTCGGGAAGTACCTCAAAATTGAGATACAAGATTCCAACCGGACAGACAAGACGACAGACAAGCAAACAGACAAAAAAGCGACCTAAGAAAAACGTGGGAAAATGAGTATCATGGTGTTTGAAAGTCACTAAACGATTACGTGCAATTGGCCAATTGCAGCGATTGGTTGTGTGCTGTGATTGGTTATTTGTCAAAGTAAGGGTTTTTTACGTAGACTTCCGCAACCAAAACCGCAACGTAAAACATTTCTTTTAGCAGCATTAGAGGCAAATAAAAAATCTGAATATCAACCTAAAGTAGGTACTACAATATACAATATATTCCTTAACAATCAATACAATTGTATAAATTCCCCTCAGTGTTCATCGTTTTAGTTTAACATTCAAACGGAGCATACACAGTATTGTAGCGCCTACGTTTCCGTTAGCTGTAACGGAGACAAGACAAAGTAAACAATGTCCACATTGTTGACCGTACATTTAGACTAAAGCGGTTTAAGGGCCTTTTCATAAGAGGCAGTTTTATATTGCATATTTAATATTTACTTGCGTAAACTGACGTATGCTTATTTCTTACCACCCACGTTCACGTTATTCCACAATGAGTTTTAAAAACAATTTCTTGAATTAAACCAAATTGAATTCCGTTGTATGTTTATAAATTTAACTAATTTCACATTAAGAACAAAAAATAAGCAAAACTAGCCGTGTGACAGATAAGGCTACGTACTAATCCCATACATGGTAAGAATTTGAGTCCATGGCAAATCATGAATGTCTGCTTGTTCATGATTATTTGTTTTGCACTGACTTGAAATTGTTAAGTTAAGAAGCATACTGACGTACAAAATAATAACATATAAATAATGTTTCTGTTTATTTTTAAGAAGTAGTAGTTTTTAAATAAAAAGAAGTATTTTACGATTTCTGGTTATTTTTTGAAATAACCTGATTACTTGAGCAGTTTTGCATGTGTTTTTAACTACTTAAAATAACTTTTAATCGATTACGATGTATGGGCAAGGTCGACCAAGTTTATACAAAAAGCTCAAAAATCTTGTTAACGCTTGCAAACAGTATTTACCTAACAGCGCCATTTGTTTTTTTCTAAACAACTCGCTTTCACCATATCGCCTAAGTGTCATTCTGATCTCCATCGAGTAAACTACACAAAGAGTTTAATATCAATTGAGAAAATTTGACGGTTTGTGGTAGGTAAGTTGACGTGTTTTTGTCCGTATAGTATTTTTGCTATTCAAGATTTTTTGCTAATTCAATTCTAACTTTCATACATTTTTATTTTCTTAACCACCGTCCTACTACTACGAAGGACTACGGAGGGACAAAGAAGCCTCAGATTTTGTCAACAAACAACGAATGTATGCTGCATTCCTATGAATTTTGTTGTAGAAATTCGGGCGGCGTTCCAACATTTCAGCTGGTTATGGCCTAGATTCTGGTGGATTGTCACCACAGAGGCTCTGTAATTTCCTGAGGGTCGATTTAATTTAGTGTGATACGAGTTGATGTATATATGTAGCCTTAACATTAAGATATTCGGTTAAAATACAAATTATTTTATTTATTAAACTAACTGGTACCCGGCGCGCTGCTGTCGTATAAAACAAAAATATATTTTGGCAATATTGTTTGTAAATTGAAATACATAGTTTAATTAGGAATGATAGGAAGAATGTTATATTTATTTTATTATCGATAAAGAAAAAACACTTGAAATTTTATAATATTTCTTTACCATTACTTTAGTATATTTTGTCGACTACATATATTCATATCAATAGATTACCTCTGACTTATGATCCGTGTTGCTTGCATCTTCCATACTGGTTTTAGGGTGCTCAAAATAAATACTAAGAATCGTACTATAACCTTAACTTCACTCAAGTGCGAGTAATAAGCTAGCAAAGTTTAATACTAATCGGATGAACGATATGATAGTACAAAAAATACTTAGAGGGGACCTATAAACTTAACTAACATTGACATTATAAATAAAATATCTGAATTATTCATTACATTTGGGTTTAAGTTACAAAAACATATTAAATAATACTGCCACTCTCTGTAGCTTACAATACATTATACTTATAGTATCATAGCTGAAAAGCTGATTACATCTTAAATTGTGACACTGTCGATCCTTGAATATCAGAAGCGAATGGAGACTTCCAAGCAACCACAAACAAATACTTTTCCCATTTCTCAATCCTACAAGCTTAAATATTTAATTAATTCAAAGTTATTTCCTTTGTTACTTGTTAATTCTTAAGTACCTATTATTGTTGAAATAAGTTACATCTTTGCAGCTCTTATTGTAGGTAAGCAAAGTTTTAATTGGGTTACTTCTACTAAATTGTTCGGACCAACCGATTATGGTTGAATTATTGTTTGATATTATGCGCTTAGTATTATTAATAAGCGGAGATGATAAAGCTACAAAATTGAACGTCAATATAAAACTATTCAGCGTCAATGAGCTAGCAAATTCCTTGAAAGTTTCTAGTTCATAGTTTAAAGTTGTTCAAATTCGCAAGTGTGAGCAATAATGATAAAACTTTATGGCACAGTAGTAACAATATCGAGACTGTTGACATTCCGTATTTTTATTCGACCTTAAGCAATCAATCTAACTGTCATAATATGACACATCAGGTTAATTTTTCAATTCAAAAGCATATTTTTTCTATATTATCATTCGATCAAGTGGTGTAGAAGCATATTCATTTCTGATGCTCGTAAACCAGAAAATATACTAAACTATTAGTACACCAATAAAGGAGCAGTAATAAATAAATCACTGTCAGGATTATTCGAAGATAATTTTTACATTTTTAACAGCATAACTTATATCATCATATGGTTCACCCATACGGTCACCGGTCTTTGCGAAATCTCTATTGCTTAACCTCTGACAACGTAACAATATCTATTTTAAAAATCTTTTCATATTTTCACTAATACACAATCGTATGGAAAGCCAAAGTTTCAAGCAATTTCGCTTTCTTATCTCTTATAAAGGTTTCAGATGAAATCTTTATTCAGACACTTGGACGACACTCGAGATATAATTTTCATTGTAATAAAATTTTGATGTTGTTTTAGAAGTATCAATATGAGGATGAAATGGTAGACTCATAACGGTAACTTTGACGAAGTGCTCTTAGTGTAATTACATTTGTGGGCGCCATACAGCTGTCGCAGCTACATACCAAATATCGGGGCGAAATTTGAGGGACGCGGTATAATTTGTTTCAGGTATTGGTATTCATGGAGCTAATAATATGAATATCCAGTAATGTAATTATACAGATTTTTTAGTCGGTCTGTTTCTCCGCTAATTCTTCTGAAACCACGCATCGGATTTCGATACAGTTTTCACTACAGTTTAAAGATTTTTTTCTAAAAAATTATATGATTAAAGAGCATGTATTTATTTATAAAAAAATGATTATATAGTTACTTAATAGTATTTACTTTGATTTATTTATTGTAGAGAAAAGCTGAGGATGTCAAATACCTTTAATTTAAAAACATATTATTGGGCGCTTAGATTAGTAATACTAGCTAAACCTAAGGACCATTTTTCGCTTTTACTAAAAAAATATAAGTTACTTTCAAAGTTACTTGAATAATTGGCGCGAATAAAACAATAATCTATCTAAACAGTATCTATTTTAACTAAGAAAGTATTAATTATCCAATGATATACTTAAGATGCATTGTGCTTTTAGTGTTAATGAAAATTGCCCTTTATAGGAGAAGATTTCACAGATTCAAAATTGTTAATCAGTCGAAGCGAAACGGGTTGTTGACCGGCACGCCCCGTAAGCATTGATTGTTTTTAACCAGGGATTTTAGCGGTATCCGAATAGAGTGTTCTGAACACTGTTTTTCATTTCTGTTTTAAAAGTTAAACAGAAAAAAAACTGTAACACTTTAAATCTGTTTTAGAAAATACCGGTTAATAAGTGTTAATATCTGTTACAGTCAATAAGGTTCACATTGGCATAACTATGCTACAGCTCACTAATGATTTGGGTACTTTGAAATGCCTATGTTGGTGTACTGTCTATACACATAGATAGTTAAACGTAAAACAGTTTCTAACAGATTGGTAACAGAAAACATTATAGATGTTGCGGACTCCTTGCAACTATTCTTTAAGTTTTTCGGTTTAAATTATTGTCAAAATTATAAGTGTTTTTCTGTATCCTAGTTACGTTGTTTGTGTTTTGTGGTTTGGTTGTCTTTTACGTGTTTTGTATTTTGCTATCAATTTCACTGTTAATATATATTTCTTTCATCCATAATACAGTCCATCATTGTAGTTAGTGTTCGTCTCTTTCATTTTGGTCCTTCGAGCCGGATATAGATGGTTCTGTGGGCCGCATTATCTCTTAAACTCTCCGGATGCTTGGCCCCTGGAGCCAGTTAGCGTACAGTCAACATCCGAAGAGCTTAAGTTCCGACCTCGCGAAGTAGTAGGAGCTACTGCCGCTTCTATGCCGTTACCTACACCAGTCACTGCTGATTTCAACTATGTCAGTGACTAGACGCGATTATTACGTGCAACAGCTCGAACACACGGCTGTAGTATCTTATGTTGATTTTAACATAAAAGGCAGGTATTCTAATGATACATTCTTGGTAAAGAATGCAAGGGCCATGGATTCGTTGTCCTTACGTCCTTAAACAGTCCAGCGAGAGTCTATTTTATCGTATTCTCATTTAGTCGATTTGGCCGACGTGTTAACATATCAGGATGCTACTCCAACGGTTTTAGTCGGAGCTGAACACTGGTATCTTTCTATCAACCACGCTGTACGGATCGGTAGAAAGAATGAACCAGTGGCCTGCTTCACTGCTCTGTGTTGGACTTTATATGGTGTTTCTTCCAGTAATACAAAATTAGTTGAATTTGTAAATCACACCTCATTCAGAGATTTTCATGAAATTGAAAATTTGGACTTATTACTAAAAGAACAGTACAAAATTGATTCTTTAGGCATTTCCAAAATTGAAACACCATACAACAAGCTAGAACAGCGTGCCGTAGAAATGTTAGAATCCACATCTAAACGTTTACCTTCTGGACGGTTTGAGGTCGGCATGCCTTGGCGTGAAGACAATCGTCCAGTGCCTGACAGCTACCGACAGGCCATATCTCGTTTTTTAAACTTAGAAGCACAAATGCCAAAGGACGTATTATTTGCTAAGGCTTATGATGCATTCATTACCAACATGCTCGATAAACACTATGCGGAAGAGTGCCCCCCGGATTCATATTACGCAAATCACAAAGTTAGCTCTAACCGTAACCTTTTACGTTTATACCTCCCTCATTTCGGCGTTTATCACCCGCAAAAACGTAAACTTAGGGTAGTTCATGATGCTGCCGCCGTAAACGAAGGCGTCAGTTTGAATTCCTTACTGCTCCCCGGTCCAGATCTACTTCAACCTATTCTAAAAATTTTGTTCCGTTTCCGTGAATCTCGTATCGCAATGACCGCAGATATTAAAGAGATGTTTCTTCAAATTCGGATAAGGGAGCAAGACCGCGATATGCTGCGATTTTTGTGGAGATCATCTAAAAGTGAGCCTTTAAAGGAATTCAGGATGACAGCCGTAATTTTCGGCGCTTGTTGCAGTCCTTTCATAGCACAGTTCATAAAAAATAAAAATGCGCAAGATCACATTAAGCGCTACGCCAAAGCTGCCAACGCCATCCTACAAAATCATTATATGGATGATAACGTAGACTCCATAGATGATGTTGATGAAGCAGCTCAGTTAGCTGCGGACATCGTAACCGTTCACAGCGCTGCTCATTTTGAAATGCGGTCTTGGGTTTCGAACAATTCAGCCGCACTAAAATTCATACCACACAGCTTACGCGCTGCTGAGTTGTCAGAAGCTGACCTGACTGGTAATGACAAAATTCGAGCATTAGGCATTTCTTGGAATCCCAACACAGACCTGTTAGGGTTTCGAACTGTTTTAGGCCAGAATTTGCCGAAAAGATTTACCAAACGCACAGTGCTTTCACATTTAATGAAGATTTATGATCCCTTAGGTTTGCTGGATCCCATAGTAGTAAAAGGTCGTATTTTATTCCAGCAGACATGGAGATCTAATATCGGCTGGGACACCGAGCTCCAACCAAGTGAGGTATCAGGGTGGCTTGATTGGTTTCAAGAGTTACTGACAGTACCTGCTTTAAAAATACCTCGTTGGTATTCAAGGGTGAAGAACTCTGAGCCTTCCTACATCGTTACCACGAGGGACTTGGCCACGAGGACGCATCAAAAAACTGTACCCAGTCAAAGACGGCATAATTAGGGTGGTCGATGTTGACACGCCAGGAGGTACCCTTCGCCGACCCCTCCGCAAACTGATTAGGGTCAATTAGTAAATTTTGTTGTGCAGTCCTGCACGGAGGGGAGGATGTTGCGGACTCCTTGCAACTATTCTTTAAGTTTTTCGGTTTAAATTATTGTCAAAATTATAAGTGTTTTTCCGTATCCTAGTTACGTTGTTTGTGTTTTGTGGTTTGGTTGTCTTTTACGTGTTTTGTATTTTGCTATCAATTTCACTGTTAATATATATTTCTTTCATCCATAATACAGTCCATCATTGTAGTTAGTGTTCGTCTCTTTCAATAACTGCTACACTTTTATAAGTGTTCGACGCAAAACAGGTTCAAAACACCCAAAAAAGTGATACAGGAATAATTTTGTGACAGATTCAATGTGTAACCCTTATGAAAGTGTATCCTTATAAAGGTGTTTTTGAATCCCTGTTTTTAACACGGACATATAGTTATACATAAGGTAGCCCTTTGACTAGCCAAAATCTCTTTGTGCTGTCTGGTGCAAAAAACAGCATTGTACGAAAATTTAATGACATTCCATAATTATACGACTAGCTAGAAGCTAGTTTTATTTTAAGGGTAATATAGAATAGAATAGATTTTCTCTGCGATAAAATAATGTAGAAATGGTGAATTGTGATTAAAATATCTATAGAAATAATCAAAATCATACAACAGCGTCTACTATGTTCTCATTGGATCGATTGCTCCCTGAATAGAAATATTAAAGTCATGGCGTTACGACTTTTTTCCGGTCACATTCCACTTAATAATTTCGCGATCATGATGAAAAAGGTTCCATCTCCCAATTACTAAAGGTGTGGTGTTCTTGGAGATGCAATGGTGGAATGTGCCCGGAATGAGGTCACAAGGAAGTTGTAATGTGGAGGCAAATTCAAATGATGGCTATTGTAATTTAGTTTAAACTCCGTTTTTATTAGAAAAGGCTGAAAATATTTTTTTGTTGTTAAAATTAGTTTTGAAAATAGAAGATAAGATTATTTTTTTACGTTGTATTTTTTTAATGTTATTGAACAACATTAGTTCATTTAGTGGTTCGGCTAATTATATATAGATGAAAAAGGGAAAATGTGAATGTGTTGAAAAAAATGTGTTGAAAAGATTCGTTTTATTGTATTTTTGAAATGAGTATTATTCCATTAGATATATTGAGAATTCCTCTCTGAAACAGCCGTAGGAGACATCAAAGATATTGCGGTGCGTACATATTTTGTGCTGAATGGATACATACGTTTAGTAATGGTATTCAAGCGTATTGATCCGCCGACTTGCGCTGACCACTCTGGGGCCTGTCATGAACTCTAAAAGCAGTTATACTGCAATAGTGTGTGTGAAACGCATTTGACACAGAATGTCTCGCTTTCGCAACTGCTACAATAACATTTCAATATTTTTGGACTGCTGATGCATCGAAGTGCAATGTTATCACCATTGTTCACAACCGATTTATGATGTGTAGTCTGGTATCATCGATATTTCAATAAATCAAGAAATATTCAAACCAAATAGTTTAATATTCGATTTCAATCGCAACATAAGTTGTTATATTGTGAAAGTAAATGTGAAGCGTCATCAGTAATTTCATTTCAAGAGACCGAATAGGTGTTATCAGCCAAATTAAAATTATCCTCAAGTTAGACACAATCAGACGAAGCCAAAAGGCGTAGAAGAGAAAATGGTTTACTCATTATTCAAAGAAATTATTATCCTTTCCTAATATAAGCTTACTACCACTACTCTTGAAAAATATCCATGTGATTTGTAAGCTTTCGCTAACTATGCACAATAACTATGCACAATACAACGATAATAACTGGCCTTGTGTTATTAAGAACTTTACGTTACGATCCCTAGCATCCACGCATTTGACTTGTGCCGCAAAATAGGCCGTACGTGTTATAAAGGATGTTTTTTTTCATAGGAGCGGCGCCACATCGCATTCGCTTTCCGTCGCTACATTGTGACGTGATTGCGACATATATAAGACATGTATTTAGAGATTGGGCTAGAATATTAAACCTCGCGTTCATTAGTCTCACGACAAATCATCCCTTTGAGTTTCTTAAGTCACATTGAATTCTCTAAAGTAGGCGTCTCCAATCAAATCATACGAACTAACTTATAGAGATTTTAAAATTACCGAAACCACTTAGTGGTAGTGGTATTTCATCTGGTGAGTTGATTGGGTTATTATTGTTTGATTGACTATAGATATAATTCTTTATCTTTTTCCCCGGTTTTTTTCAGGTCGCTTTCTTGTTTGTCTGTCTGTCTGTCTGTCTGTGCAGTTGGATTCTTGCAACTCAATTTTGAGGCACTTCCCGGCCACCTAGCGAGCTGAAATTTTTGGAGCAAGTCAGAACCCGATGACAATACATCCTAAAACAACTTTTAACTTTCTACGGCTACTTTCAGGCCAAATTTTGCGAAATTTCACTTTCATATGAAAAAAGTCATAGCGACTCATGGTTTGCTGCGATTAATTGATAATTTTGAGTTATTAGCACAGTGATTTATGATTACGCTCATGGCTATCGCTAAAGTGCATACTTTCTGAAACTTTCCATAGGTACTCTTCATGAGATAGAATAGCTGAGTGAGAATCCATATTTAATGTATAATACGATTATGAATAAAGAAGTTTTGCATAAATATAGTCCGTTTGTGTAATTCACTCGATGAAATGATCTCCCTCAAAATTGATTTGCAAGATTCCAACCATAAAGACAGACAAACAAATACGCAAGAAAATTAAAAAGAATAAAATAATAATACTAGATTTAAAAATCTAAAAATCCCACGTTTTTCAGTAACTAAAAAAAAATATAATATAACCCGGCGGGGCCATGCGAGGGGCCACTCAAAACGTGGGGGCGCATCTTTACAAATACTCTCAACATCTTTGCATAACGTACATCTCATTACATCTCTATAAGTAATATGCGCCCCCACTTTTGATGCGTCCCTCGTTTGGCCCCGCCGGGTTATTTTATTCTTTTTTGATCGCTGAAAAACGTGGGATTTTTAGATTTTTAAAACTAGTATTTTCTTTTTATATTTTTTTTTCTTTCCGTTTCCTCACTTTAACTGTTTCTACCTAACCAAAACCTGAGTCTTTATGAGACCGACTTAAATCATTTTATCTGTAAAATAATAATTTGAACAAACTCACAGTTGTAGAAGTAGTTGAAGCGATATTTTTTAGATTATTTATAAGTTTCTAAAAAACTTATTTTTTATTAATTTCGATTCTGTGTAAAAAGCTCAAGCTTACTTTCGAATTTCAGTCCCTTATGCAGTTGCTCGTAAAATCAAAGCGTAATTGAATTCCTTGCACGTGTACTGAGCAATAAATTGGAAGGCATTTCACCGTGAAAGGTGAAAAATTTGATCGTAAAAGTGGGTGAATGACATATGAGTTCCATACCAGTGTAAATGAAAATACAAGAGGCTTATTTTATAAATCTCTCTTCGCTGTTTTTTTTTCAGTTTTAAATAAGGGCGACAAACTTTTTGTGAGTTTCGAAATAATGTGTTTGTGAGTCAAAAAATATATTAACAACGTCGCTAAAAATAATGTGCCCAAGGGCTTGAATATATAAGCAACATTAAGTTATTTATTACAATATTTTTTTATTGCCACTCGGACTTATTTCAGAGGTTAAGCGAGTGAGCAATTTACAACTTACCGTTCTCCCTGTTGACATAAATACTGCAAGATAACTGTAGTTAAAGTAATTGAATTTATAGACTAAAAGATAACGAAAATGAACATTGATTATTAAATTGGAGAACAAACAGTCTGCAATATTTAATTTTTCTATCAATACTGGAGAGAGTGTTGATAGAACCAAACTCCAAACCTATCCTTATAAAGAAGCGGGTTTGTAATATACGTTTGGGAAGTTTAAGTTATTGTTATTCCATAAGTATATAAAAATAAGATTTGTGGTATTTTTTGTTAGTCATTCATTTAGAAATTCCAAAGAAGTGGCGAAAAATATTTTACTGATACTGATTGAAATACTTTAGTATGTTTTATTTACTTTGAATTTTTTTTTTTCGCACGTACGACAGTAAATGAAGCTCTTTAATTGTACAAATTACAGTAACGAAAATGTACTAATATGACACAACATTAAATATTTAACAAAATCTTAATTGCGATGTTTGCTTTTAAAAAGTTCCGCTATTTTCCTTGGAATTCGTTACTGTAAATTATACAGTAAAACAACAAGTGCTAGTCACGATTTTGTTGAGAGCGGAAAACATTTTATGGAAACAAGTAACCTTAAAGTTTTATAATTTAACCTAGACGATTTTTTTATCAATCGCAATTTGTTTCAAATCAGCGCAAATTTTATGCTGAGTTGTTATTAGAGCAAGGATCATAAAACATGCAGTAAAAGACGATGAAATTCCCCTTTTTGTCTTAAATCGTTAACTTTTTTATCTGTCATGTAGATATTGATTTTCAAACATTTTCTTGATCTTATACCTTACATCATGAATAATATATACGTATTCAATTAGGATACTGTTTGAATATTATTAAGACGATTTCGTAAAATGAGAGATTTATGTACCTTTCTATTTATTCTACCTCTTAACATAATGAATTTGGAACAATCTTGTTATAAGTTAAAACGTGGAAAAACTTACTATGGTTACAATAGGAGAAGTTTGGAATGAGATGCTTGCTTGCACGCTTACATGCTTGCTTGAGTATAAATGTAAGCAAATAAAGCTATAATTGTAGATAAATAGTAGCATGGTTAAGAGTCATACTCTTCGTACATACAGATCTAACGCCCCAACTAACGATTGGATAGTAGAAATTATACATTGTTTCACCTAATTTCTAATTCAGAATGTCAAAATACTACTGAAAAAACTTAGGGGATGTGGAAATGGGCCAACAAAAATTTATAATAAATCAAAATTATTCCGACCTGTCTAAAACACACAAGTAAACCGTTAGTACAGGAAAATACGACTTACGTTGTATCATACAATTTCTAAAAAACTGACCCTTAAAAAAAATTTTGGGGTGATTATATAAAATTAAGATTGTTACAAAATATCTCTCTGACAGTTCTAGAATCTTGCACTATCATAAAAGTAGAACATTTATTTCAGTCAACATTAATAAAAGTAGAGACATTTTCACTAATTCAAAAATTTAGTACCTTCAATATTCGAGGGTATTTGATGTATCAATCAGTATCAAAATACTTTTACTGAAGGTCGTCGTATCATTTTATTGCATTGAATAAGGGTTGGCCCGTATTTATCGACGTGGAATCGCAATAAAGCCGACTACATTTTCGTGACAAGAGTGAATATTGGGTCACCCGAAATTTGGTCTGGACAACGCAACTCGTTTTTGGTCAGCGGTTAATCTACAATTTTCTGACAACATAGTTGAAGTCGATTGCGGCATTTTTATACGCTTACTTCCCCAAAAGCTTTTTTAGTTATTTTACCCTTCAGAATAAAACACTTTTTTACGGATTTTTGCGCATGTTTTATTTTATTTTATATTTAATCCTGACGTTTCGACTCCTTTACAGGAGCCGTGATCACAGGATGACTGATCACGGCTGATGACTATGTGCGCGGAAGTGTAAGAACTAAATATTATTTTACCCTATTGCTCGACCCCACATTCATAAATAAAATGTTAGAGAAAAATCATTATTTTCAGTCGCTATTCAGACCACTGCACCACTAAGGAATTTTAAATTGTAGAAATTTATCATGTATGTATCTATGGCTACTTGGCGATGAAATTCGGTAAAAGATTAAGGGCGTAGTTTACTTTAAGACTTTACTTAACTGACATATTATCAGAATTTAAATGCTCACAAAACAGAAAAACTATCATGATTTGTTAAGCATTTATCTTTTTTCGCTAAGCAATAAAGAATAAACTTTATAATCATTTTACAAACGGTCCCGACAGACGTAGTCCTGCAGAATTGTAGCACCATCTACCGTTTTCAATTATGAATCTAAACCATTCTGAATACTTTATAAACACACGCTGTAAATTTTCATCGAAATCGGCGCAGCTGATTAGTAGTAGTAGTTCAGTGACATACACACATACAGAAAAAAATATATACAAAAAGAAGACAGTTCATAATTTTATCACCAATACGCAATATTCTTGTAAAGATAACATTAGGAAATGAAGAGATGGTTGGATGCCGTATAAATAGTCTTAACGAAGTCACAATATACGTATTATAGCGTACATGAAATCAAGAAAAACTGCGTTCGTATTTATTTTATAGATCCTATCGAAGGTCCTTTAGAATTTAAAGCAAGTATATTCTTAATATGTTTTATAAAAATCGTAAACGATGAATCGTCAATAACTGTTGAATGTCCGAAGTACGTATCATATAAAAAACATTTACTTTGATATGGTTAATGTTCGTTACGGTATAAAAATCTAGTACTTCAACTTTTCTAACCAGGCCACTTAAAGCAGCAGAATTGGATACGAAGCGAATAGTTGATATAAACGAAATGAAAAAAGTTTTCTGTAGGGCCATTCAATCTTAGTTTCACGGAAGATGTATTTAAAAAATTTATTTCTGTTATTGAGAACTTAAGTGCATAGGAACTGCATAACAACTAACTTATTTCACAATCTTCGTAATAGGACCGAAAATCTATTAAAATTCATTGATTTTTTTAACGTAACGAGTGGCATTAAATGGCTAAATATCATCTGTACTTATAAATGATTACACTAGTTTACAGTACATCTGTTGCCAAAGAAATTTTAGCTGTTGCTGACTACATATGATATGCTATTTTCAAAAATATAAGTAAAAGATTTTTATCAGCTCTAGTTTCTGAGTTCCAGCTATGTAGGTATAAAACAGAAAAAAACATGTATTTACTAAGAAAAACTTTATTAAAAAAAATAATTAATCATTGAGTTCTAAAAAACTTCGTTTTAAAGCTCTTCTCTGATGTGTAGACTTTGGAAAATGACGTATTAGCGACCAACAATAGTCAGACATCATATTTGTATCCCAGAAACCCTGATAGCGCTCTTCCATGACACGTAAGTCCTGATGCATACGCTCTCCCTGCTCTTCGCTCATATCTCCTAAATTTTCCGGAAACCTGTCCAGGTGACTATGGAGGAAATGGAGTTTTATGCTCATATTGCACCCCATATTTTTTAACTGTAGCAGAAGGTCTTCTACAAGTTCAATATAATTTTCAGATTTTTTATTTCCGAGAAAATTCTGCATCACAGAGACGAAAGCTGTCCAAGCCTTTAGTTGTAACTCAGTCATAGAATTTCTAAATTGAGTATCTTTCGTAAGTTGTCTAATTTGGGGGCCGTCAAAAATACCGGCTTTTATTTTTTCCATAGTGAGCTGAGGAAATTTTTGGCAAATGTAAGAAAAGCAGTTCCCGTCTTTATCTAGTGATTTAACAAACTGTTTCATGATGCCCAGTTTTATATGTAATGGTGGAAGGATAATTTTGTCACGAGCTACTAATGAATTCTGGACTATATTTTGCTTTCCCGGCTTCATACTTTCTCTCAAGGGCCAGTTTCTTCTTATCCAATGCTCTTGTTTAGCTCTACTGTCCCAAAGACATATGAAACAGGGAAACTTAGTGTAACCACTTTGTTGACCGAGAAGTATGTTCACCATTTTTAAATCGACACTAATTTGCCACTTATGGTCATTGTATTTTATTTTGTTCAAGACTAGCGAAATGTTACAATATTCTTCCTTTAACTGTGTACTGTGGGCAATAGGTACCCCAGCGTATTTATTTCCATTATGTAATAGAATACATTTTAGGCTACATTTTGAGCTGTCAATGAATAAACGCCAGTCGTTTGGCTCATATTGTTTCAAGCCCATTTTTATCAACAAGTTTTTGATATCTGAACAAAAGGTAATACCGTTTTCTTCGGAAAAATAACGCCGTAATTCTTTATCTCTTTCACGATAAAAATTATTTTAGTATATGAGGAAAGCAAATTTTTTTCTTTCAGTCTTGATGCTAACAATTCTGAAGCTTGTTTAGAAAGATTTAAATCTCTTACAAGATCATCTAACTCATTTTGGGAAAAGCATTTTGGCTCATTTGACATACCTTCAAAATCAGCATCATTTTGTGATGAGCTTGGTCCTTCGATGTCTTGTTCCATGGGTTCAGATATATTTTTAGGCACTGAAGAGTCAGTTGAACGCTGCACTGGACGCTGAACACAACTAGTACTTGGGTACTGCCATTTAGCTCGATTTTTAGTATTTAAACCGTTTACGTTTACGCTACAAAAATAACAGTCTTCGAGATGATTTCGTGGTTCTCGCCAAATAGTCGGTGTTCCAAATTTAAAGGCACTTCTTTTACCATTTTTCCACAATCTTAAATATTCCACACACGATTTACAAACACAATTGGGAGCCCAAGACTTCTCATTTTTATCCAAGAGCATTCCAAAATACTCAAAATAGGTATTTTTCACCAACTCTGATATAACTTTTCTACAATCGTTAAACACATATTCCCCGCATATATAACAAAAATGATCTGGATTGTTTAAACAACGTCTCCTTGAACTACTCATGACGCATAAACTTTGGATACTAATCTTAACACAGTAAAATATGCCTGTTATCGCTTAATATATACGCTTAAATGACAAAAATCAAAAACAAAGTAACTCGAGCTGCTCAAAAAATTTTGAGGGTAGATTTGACGAAAACAAGTCATAAGTGAACATTATCAACCACAAAATTCGCGGCAACAGACAAAAAGTTAAATTTTGTAAACTAGTGTTATGTAGTGGACATTATTTTCATTCATATATTTATATAAACACTTTTCAAGTTAATCAATTTTTAACAAAATAATTTTCATAATTTCTTAAATACTGAATATTTTCTCAATCACGTATAACAAAGTAATCCTTTTGCCGGGATTAAATAATGATGGTCATGCTTATATATTATATAATATATATTACATATTTTTTATGTAATATATTTTAAGATTACGTCGAATATTTATACACTTCTGTGAATAATGGAATTGCTCACTGCGGGGACAATAAGATCCACAATGTCTTAATGAAAACCGACAGCGCCTTAGTTAAATATTTAATATCAAGTCATGAGACTTATTGCGTATTACAGAGAGTTATTCGAAGCTTTAATACTAATTTCGCTACCATGTTTAAGTCCTTGTAACAACGGATTACAATTTCTAGTAGCGATACTTCGATGAAGTCCGAAATAGCTTAATTATTCTAAGCTACAAAAACTAGTGAGAAACTGAACAGCTAAAGTTGGACGTTTATCGAGCTATGTATCTGGATTACCCTATAACCCACCCATATATTGTTTTTGTATCGATTCTAACGTCATAAATCATTTAAGTACTTTTTTCCTCATTTATTTTAACCTTTCTTTATATAACTTTATGTAATTTGCGTGACTATTTTGGTTTTTCACTATAAACACGAATAGTCAATACGAGTTGTTATGGTGTAATGGTACCACAAAACAGAGTGGTGTTACAATGAAAACTAGTATGCGAGTGAGGAGGCCGTCTAATAAAACAAGACTAACAAAAAACCCATACAAGTATTTCATACTTTTTAATACAAGATCTGCCAACTTTAGACAAATCCAGGGACAGAGTAAATATGAAGACGAATCGATCGCCTAAACTCAATGGGATTGTATTGCTTTATTGCAGAGTTTCCGTGACTATCATCCGACTTCATCATCAGACCTTTGATATCGTATAGGACCAAAGTATATACTTGTCAAGACGAACCACACAAGTATAAATTCGATAGAGTGGCGTCTTTTATTCTAGAGCTCCGTGGTCAATTTCCAGATCCATCATCAGTTCGATATATTTTGTGTTGTCATCCGATACAGATATGCATGCAAAATTGAGCTAAACGAAATAAAAGCTTGAATAAATAAAATATAACAAACCTTATTGAATTTCGTACGCAAAATGATAAGTAAAAGTCAACAGTTTGACTGATATTCTTAGTTGTCAAATGGATATGGTCACCTAACCATGTATACTGTATTTTATTTTATTTACGACAACAGACAACTGATCACATACAGTCGAGATTACATAAACATTGTAAAATCAATCGATTCTTTTAGTAATTGAACAGTCAACACCGTTATCCACAAATATTTACATGAAGCTAACAAAAAATATTTAGTTTTGTTTTTACTACATTCCTTAAGTCTGGGGGCCAAGACTGAATCCACGATGGAAAGAGCTAACCCAGAAGGTGCTTATTCATCCTGGCTTTGAAAACGGACGGGTTATAAATTATTTATTTTCATTGTTTATGTTTGGACTATAAATTATAAGACTACTGACTTTTTAGATTTTTAAATAAGTTTCTCAATTTTAATCTGTTTATTTGTCTATAGCGAGATAAATATTTGTTTACCTAATTTCAATAAAAGAAGTATACAGAACATAGAACTCAAATAAACTTGCTTTAGGTTTATTACAACAATATATATTTTTTTTAGATACTGAAAACATTGCTACTCGCAGTGAAGTCACATATACATATGAATATACTTTAAATTTAGATACTCATTTACACAAATAACGCTAAACGAAAAGTGTGAAAAGATAAATCACATCACTGGAGTGTTTACTCGTTTGATAGTCAAACAATCATCGTGCACTTAAGAAACATATTTATATTCAGAAGAACTATGGATAAAATAGTTGAAAAAAACAAAAGAGCTTACGCTGTTTATCTTGCTACACGTTACCATGGGAGTTATTAAAAATAATTCGTTTTCACTATCTTATTAATTTAAATTTAACACTTGCACAAAAATCCAGGACACTTAAACTTGGCGTACAAGAAAGACTAAGGAAATAGTAGTTTAGTTATACGAGCGAGGCTAACTTTGCGGACTGCAGTCAGCTAGAAGAGTTTCCTTACATCATCGACGTTATATTCTTATATTAACTTGACATCAATTAAAACCATAAACATTTAATGAACAAAATAAAACCTATAACTTTATTTATTAAATAGTAGAAATATTATAGAGCTGACAAATGCAAGAATTATCAACCAACAAAATAACAAAACTCTTAACCTACGTGCAAAAACATTATCGTTTTAAAGTAAACCAGCTGAACCGGCGAACTTCGTACCGCCTAACAGTCAATGAATGATGTTTTATAGATAAGCTGAACTTAATTTATGATTTTATGAAAGTAATACAACGTCGTTGCCACTGTTGGTCTCCTCCGGTGATTGGCGGTTGATGTATAACATCGTGTACGTCTGGATCTGTTTCGGGATCAGGAATCTCTACACATATGATATCATCTGTTTGATCAGGTTGAATTCTTTCGACTAACCAAATAAGAATATTTTGCATGCGGCAAGCCTCGTTTTTGTTTTTTAAATCGAATGGCAAAAACATCTAGCATCGAGTACTCCCAAAGATCTGTTGCTTAACAATGTACCTAGTTCATCAGCGAAGCTTGAAAACACGTGCGGTAATATCGTGTCGATCACTTTATATTTGTCCGGGAAGCAGTATTTGAACAATTTCTATCCATTTCGGATTACATGTAAATGTAATGAATAGGTATATGTATATATGTCGCCAGTACAATAGTCAATCGACCAACAATAGATGCATTTCCATCAGTGCTAATTGCATCGCGTAAATGAATATACCCTTCCAAACGCAATTTAGCTTGGTTGAATCTAATTAAATTTAAGCGCTCTGTTTCGAATTTGACGTACATTGTGACGCAATATTGTTGAAACAATCGACGAAATTGCAACAAATAGTTGTCAGCATTTTAACGCATCATCAAACGATATACGTAATAATTCATCGAACTAACCTTCTTGTTAGTTTCCTCACCTGAAATAAATAGAATAAAATTTGTGTTTTAGAAGGAAAACCCACGTTCATATTCCTTGAAAAGGTAGGCAGAATTTGACCATTAAATCCCTGAAGTCACTTTTGTCATTCTATAGTATTGATACTCACCATTTAAAGGTTATCCTTTATCCATTCAATCATTCAATCACCATTCAATATCAAGATAATTAATCTTGATATTGAAGTGATATCCATCATCTTCTTGCCAAAACATCAGCGGGTATTGCAACGTTAAACGGTGTGGTTCATTTTTTTTTAGTTCCCCAGTATTTTGACGTGTAAGCACAATATGCCTGTTTCCAAGTTTTCACCAACAACCAGGATTGCAACTTCATCTATTGTTGGAGCATTTAATGTGCGTTATCGTTTGGCATGCGCTCTACTAATGCAGTCTTGAGCAAACTGACCAATGCATGATGTTCATGAAGCAGCTGTTGTAGATCTTGAAGAATTGCTCTTTTCATTGCTGTGTTGATCTCTTGACGCCGATGAAGTTGCTCCTCCCTATTGCCCATGAAGTATATTTTTAAGAATTTATGTTGTGCAATTTCAAAAGGTTTTAATGATCCAATTCGATGGTGATCTGGCCTTGACATTGTAAGTCGAGAGCAAACTCAGTATTACTGATTTAAAAACTCGTGGTTCTAATGATACTATACCTTTTTTAGAAACAAATACAGATATTTAACAAACTACATTTTAGCCAATTTTTTATCATAGTAGAAAATGAACATTTACTCTTTAACATAAATTACCTTGAATGTTGCAATAAATCCGTGTTTTTCAGGAACTTCCGCTCGAAATAAAGTCATTTGAAAACAGCCATTGTATTTTTGAGTGTTGTTCGCTAGAAAATGTCGTGATTCTGGTGATTCGGAAACGAAACGAAACAAAGAATGCAATGTCTATGGTGGCGGAACCAATAATGGCAATTTCACTCTGCCATTAAGGCACTATCCAGGCGTTTCTCCAGCAACTTCAATGCCCCACAATGCTCGCAAACTACGTCCATTAGACCAATGCAAACGAAAGGATGCGAGCTATAGTTAATTGTGCAATTGTATAGAAACGCTGCTCTATTCAAATCAATACTTGAAATATTTCTTTTTGCATTTCGAAGACTATCTCGTTGTTGATCTGTGTGATTAGCTCTACGATTACTCGTTTCTAATCTAGCCGTTTCACGGGCTGCCTCTCTTTGCTCTTACGAAGTAAGGCCCTACTTCGTAGTGTCCTAATTGCGCGATGATTCGCAATGTTCCGTAGCCTGACTGCATCACGCCTCCGTTGGGAAATATTAAATATTTTTGGTCGCGGCATTATTAATAATAATACTCATACAAAATTACTTAAATAAGTTACACTTAATATAATATACTGACTTTCCGTCAATTTTCCAACGTTTTTAGTTATTCTGCTATTTGGGACGGAGACAAATACATCATATCAAAAACCATGAAAATCGGTCCAGCCGTTCTGGAGTTATAACTGTTCGAACAAACGCGACTTTGTTTTATATATTTAGAAAATTAAATAAAAATCCGTCATTGGGGTGCCGCTTACAATAAAAGACTTTTGCTTAGGTAAGCATCTATAAATCAACTGTTTCAGGTAGATATACCTCACTTTGTTTTTTATTGTTGTAAATTGTTGTTTAATTAAAAAAACTGTTTTATGAATATAAGAAAGTGAATGTCTAAATATAACAACATTTTTAGTTCGTAAACTTCTGTGCTTATCGCACATTTAAATAAAACCTCTTTTTGTCAAAATAAACCACGAAACGTTTATTCTTGTTTAAACCTGACGTTTCCCCTCCTTAACAGGAGCCGTGATCATAGGATTAAATTAAAAAAAAATAAACAAAAAAAAATCTAATATAAACGCATCAAGAATCCGGTAAAAGTTTTTTTTTTTATTTTAACATTAAATTGTTTTGATAAACAGCAGAAACACTTGTTTAAAGGCCATAAAGTGAAAGTATTAGGGACAACCACCATTTAAAACCAAGATGTTATAAAAAAATATAGATATTTTCTAAGTGAATCTTAGTGATTTTCCGCCCATTTTTCCGTCTCCGTCAGAAATACTTTTGCATAAAAATATTGATAAAAAATTTAAGTTTTATAGAAAACTGGCGGCCCATCAGATCTGTTTTGACCGAACTGTTAGTTCACCCGCTATATATCCATCAAAAAAAGTAACGCAACCTTCCGGATGCAAGAAGTATCCCAAACATAACTTATATTGGAATTTTTATTTTTTATCAAATGAAAATGTCTTAATCTGGTTTTTCATATAATATTAAACTCCATTTCCAAGCTCTTAAGAGTAAAATTTTCTAAATCGCGGGATTACTTATTTCTAAACATGAGCTTGAGTACCAAATTTCTCGCTTCTTATTTTTTAAAAGACAGACTCACTAATAAAAATCTTTCTCCTGTATCACCCAGTATTATATCCAAAAAGGAATAAATACATGAACTGTTTTTCTCGTTCAATCAAAAAACTCGATACTTAATTTCTCGATTTAAACTTGAAAATAGAACAGCACAAGCGTTTCAGAAAATTAACCCCTTCAGGGTAGAATTTCTAAAAGTCTAAAGCCTACAGACATTTATTATTCTACCATGAGCATGTGTATTGATTTTCATGCCTCTTACTTTTCACCTCACACTCTCCAAACTCTCCCTCCAATGTTCAGACTGTGCGCTGTCTGTCAATTAAACAATTACTTAAGGCAGGCCTTTTAATAATGTAGATGATAAAACATTAATTCCAATCTCTAACTTTAGTTTTAATCAAATTATAAGTCAAGATAGTTTTCGACACATTTTCACTTAACACTTCTTTTGATAAAAACCTGCGGCCTCCTGTTTCATTTCTTTTTATTCACCTCCTATTCCCTTATCTTTTCAGTCTCCGGTAGGTTTGTCAATTTTGTTTTTGTAGGCATATCATTGAAGAATAATAATAAATCTTTTGTTTTACTCAGTAGAAATAATTGAAATAAGAAATGATTTAAAATACGTGTGTAAAAAACAACCACGCCTCCGAGCCCTCAGATGGGATTCGAACCCACGACCTTTCGCAATCCGGGCGACTGCTCTGACCGCTGAGCTACCGAGACGCTGGCAAACGTGTCGAATTTTACAAACGTATTCCAACTTCTACTATGAGCTAGTATCGTTCCACCAATGTTGAACGCTAACTACCTTCAACATTGAAAGTAATATTTTTACAAATATTAAACAATCAATTAAGATGGAACCAGCTATAATTATGTTTTTATTTAATTTTTTGCATTCACAATGCAATATTTCTATAAGATATAAAATACGTGTGTAAAAAACAAACCACGCCTCCGAGCCCTCAGATGGGATTCGAACCCACGACCTTTCGCAATCCGGGCGACTGCTCTGACCGCTGAGCTACCGAGACGCTGGCAAACGTGTCGAATTTTACAAACGTATTCCAACTTCTACTATGAGCTAGTATCGTTCCACCAATGTTGAACGCTAACTACCTTCAACATTGAAAGTAATATTTTTACAAATATTAAACAATCAATTAAGATGGAAACAGCTATAATTATGTTTTTATTTAATTTTTTGCATTCACAATGCAATATTTCTATAAGATATAAAATACGTGTGTAAAAAACAACCACGCCTCCGAGCCCTCAGATGGGATTCGAACCCACGACCTTTCGCAATCCGGGCGACTGCTCTGACCGCTGAGCTACCGAGACGCTGGCAAACGTGTCGAATTTTACAAACGTATTCCAACTTCTACTATGAGCTAGTATCGTTCCACCAATGTTGAACGCTAACTACCTTCAACATTGAAAGTAATATTAATATTATATCCATCTTAATTGATTGTTTAATATTTGTAAAAATATTACTTTCAATGTTGAAGGTAGTTAGCGTTCAACATTGGTGGAACGATACTAGCTCATAGTAGAAGTTGGAATACGTTTGTATAATTCGACACGTTTGCCAGCGTCTCGGTAGCTCAGCGGTCAGAGCAGTCGCCCGGATTGCGAAAGGTCGTGGGTTCGAATCCCATCTGAGGGCTCGGAGGCGTGGTTGTTTTTTTACACACGTATTTTATATCTTATAGAAATATTGCATTGTGAATGCAAAAAATTAAATAAAAACATAATTATAGCTGGTTCCATCTTAATTGATTGTTTAATATTTGTAAAAATATTACTTTCAATGTTGAAGGTAGTTAGCGTTCAACATTGGTGGAACGATACTAGCTCATAGTAGAAGTTGGAATACGTTTGTAAAATTCGACACGTTTGCCAGCGTCTCGGTAGCTCAGCGGTCAGAGCAGTCGCCCGGATTGCGAAAGGTCGTGGGTTCGAATCCCATCTGAGGGCTCGGAGGCGTGGTTGTTTTTTACACACGTATTTTATATCTTATAGAAATATTGCATTGTGAATGCAAAAAATTAAATAAAAACATAATTATAGCTGTTTCCATCTTAATTGATTGTTTAATATTTGTAAAAATATTACTTTCAATGTTGAAGGTAGTTAGCGTTCAACATTGGTGGAACGATACTAGCTCATAGTAGAAGTTGGAATACGTTTGTAAAATTCGACACGTTTGCCAGCGTCTCGGTAGCTCAGCGGTCAGAGCAGTCGCCCGGATTGCGAAAGGTCGTGGGTTCGAATCCCATCTGAGGGCTCGGAGGCGTGGTTGTTTTTTACACACGTATTTTATATCTTATAGAAATATTGCATTGTGAATGCAAAAAATTAAATAAAAACATAATTATAGCTGGTTCCATCTTAATTGATTGTTTAATATTTGTAAAAATATTACTTTCAATGTTGAAGGTAGTTAGCGTTCAACATTGGTGGAACGATACTAGCTCATAGTAGAAGTTGGAATACGTTTGTAAAATTCGACACGTTTGCCAGCGTCTCGGTAGCTCAGCGGTCAGAGCAGTCGCCCGGATTGCGAAAGGTCGTGGGTTCGAATCCCATCTGAGGGCTCGGAGGCGTGGTTGTTTTTTACACACGTATTTTATATCTTATAGAAATATTGCATTGTGAATGCAAAAAATTAAATAAAAACATAAGAAATGATTTTTAATTATATTTGATTACAAGAAGTATGTACTAGCGGCCCGTCCCGACTTCGCACGGGTGGGCAAAATTCTTTATTTTTTTTCTATTATTAAATATTTTCCGTTAGCGCCATCTAGCGTCCGGTAGACGAACTACTTGCGGTTAACGCGTTGCTATGATACCGTAATTGATACCATTGAAAAAGAGCGGACATACAAATACACAAACAACTGTGATCTTAGATTATAGATTCGACATGGTACGATGACTAAACTTTTATTTTAATATGAATAAGCTTACCTGACATAGTTCATCAGGTGGTTATAACCATAACGTACGTTTTTATACCTTTTTCCCTAGTTGGACAAGGCGCTCAAGATAAAGATGACTTTATTATCCATATCAATTTCAAAACTTGGGCTATGGAACCTGTGTTCTATAATTAGAATTTCAACGAATCTGCCTATAAACTAAATCTATGTTATAAAACGATATTTTTTTGACTTTTTAATGACATCTTTTTGCGCCTTAGATGGATTCGATGTCGTATAGGAAAAGCGCATTCACTGAACTAATTGCAATAAATACCGTAAAATAAAGCAACGTTGGTCAATTGCAAATGACGTTTTAAAAAAGAAAAAATGAGGTTATCGGTTTTTACTATTCAATCGATGTCAAAGAAAAATATAAACGCAAGTGATCAATGCTAAACCTTAAGTAGGCTTACTCCTTCTTTTTTCACGTGAGACGAAAGTAATCCCCTTAAATAACACATTTTTGTAACAATGAAAAAAAAATCGGTTAATTGCAACAATGATTTTAGGAATTTGAGAGTAACATTAATCAATACAAGAAAAGTATTTTTTTTTAAATCTACTTCAATATTTAAATGACTCTGTCTTACACAGTTAGTTTATACAAGTTGACATTAATTTTGACTGATTTACTTATATATATTATTTCTTATTATTATGGTTTTTTTATGATTTTTTGTAGTATTTTTAAAATTGTTTATTTCATTTCATGATATCGTTTATAATAGCCTTTTTTTATTATATAAGAATTATAGAAACCGGCCACGCGTTGCTGGTATAACCCGGCCATGAGTTGCTATGGTAAGGTTAATTGATTATAAAAACTGTTATTCTTAGGCTTATGGTAACAAACCCACAAAGTCCTTCTTTTATATAGTAGAGATATTTAACTTTCTTAAAAAAAATTATGTCTGTTAATGGCCACACATAGCGATACAATATAATTTTCACCATCTGTATACATACAACTATCTACAAATAAATGATTTCATTTGATGTACAAACTATTCAAATTTAAAGAATGATTTACAAAAAACAGCAATAGTAGTTTCCTCTAGATTTGAAATATCAATAGTAAAATAATATATAATAGGAACTAACATCAGGCATCATCTTAAATCTTTATCTCGTGAATATAAGTTTCAAATGAAAAAATAATTAATTCACCCTACTCTACAGATTTTGGTTAAAAAAAATAAGATATTGTCGTGAGCTTTAGAAACATCACCCTGAATTCTATTGAATTTCCTTTTATTGGATTTTCCGGGTATTTGACAATTCTACGATATATCCTTATCTTTTTTTCTGGATAACGACATGACTTAAGCTAGACAGGCTCGTCGTAATTTAATTGATTTTGTGTGAGTCAGGCACGTCTTTCCACTTTATTCAAGGTTTTTAAATTATATGTCCATACTTTCAGGCGAGAAAGCAAACGTTTGTGTTAATTTTTGTGACGCTTCACTTAGTGTCTTTGCTTTATCTTATCCGGGAAGGTTAATTCAATTAAGAAACTAATCTTCTTGTCTGTCGAAATAAAATTCCACTCGCGCCTTAAGGATAGATAGATAGATACATTTATTACATTTATTTGCAATAATATAGATACAATAGGCAGATTTTTGTGTGCTAGCTTATATTCTACTGATAAGCTAGCACACAAATGTTAAATTTTATAGTATTTTATAGTAAGCAACAAAATAATTACAATAAAAAGAAGACTATTGATCTAAACAATAAGTCAAACAAAAAAAATAGTACGTTGCAAAACAATAAGATAAAAATAAATGTCACAGTTTGGTTAATGTAGTATTTGATGAATTCAAAATTATTATGAATAACAATTAACAATGTATCATTCATAAAGTTAACAATATTATAATAATATTATAATTTTTACCTAATAACATATTAAATAAGAACTTTTTGAATTTACTGAAAGTCATTGGTAGCATACCGTTAGACAATTTATTATAAATACTTATAGCCATACAGAAGGGCGGGGAGTTGAAGTTGATTAAAATTACGGCGATGAAACGCTTTACTTAAGCTCTCACCTACTTTACTATCTGTCCCGACTGCTAAAGTGGCAAATCTTAAGGGAGAGTGCAGGTCAAGTAGATCCATAAGGCAAGCCCTACTGTTCTCCTTCACGTAGTTACCGCCTGTTATTGGTCTGGTTCCATATGAAACAGTCGGACGCTATCCTATCTACCCCCATTTCTTTCCTTTGCTCTTTATCCGTATCCCATCGTCTCCGTCAGCATGGGGAGGTACCACCTGATGGAGTATCAGAACCTACTGCACTAGGTCCTATGCAATCGAGCACCGTAAGAGTAGATGAAGGAGTTCAGAGGGGTTGGGAGAAGCGGGGTTGGCGGTAGTACCTCCGCAACACAACACGCACCCTTGGGTCCGGAGTTCGGCCATTTGTCCCGTCAGGGAGGAAACGGCCATGTGTCCCGTCAGAGGGCCACAGCGAGTTGTAGAGGGGTCCACGGGGACCAGTCACATCGGTTGCCTAGGGTCACATCCGATGTACTCATGGAATGTACAAGTGTTGCAGAGCAACGGGCATAACTACTCCAATCTCCGGCATCTCTCCCTGAAGCTTAAGGCTAAGTGCGGATATAGCCCCGTCAAACTAACTAACTAGCCATACAGAAATAATTATCTAAAAACAACTTTAGTCGTTGTTTTGAGACACATAAATTGTTACCATTTCTACCCCTATTATATATATATTCTATCTCTTTTGATACTGAAAAGATCAGGATGCTTTTTCACAAAAACAATTTCAAATATGTAAAGATAAGGAAACGGCAACACTCCAAGAGCTTTGAATAAAGGTTTGCAATTATCCAAGAACCTGGTGCCAAAGATCGCTCTTATACATTTTTTCTGTAACTTAAAATCTCGATTCATTTCAATCGAATTTCCCCACAATATGATACCATAGCGTAATACCGATGGCACGTAGCCATGATTGCAAAGGAGCACCCTCATTTCTTGTAGTAAGAAAATAATACATAATATTAACTCATATGATGAGATGAGCATAAGCATGGTTGTGTTTTATACTTATTTACTTATTATCACTGTTTAAATACTTTTGTTTGAAATCATCCCATAAATCTTACAAAGGTCCCAGGCTTATGCTCAGATGGGCCAAGAATTTCCTGCCGGCTAAGTCTTTTAAAAGTTTTAATGTGTTTTCTCTTGGTAGATGTGATCCTGTCCGCAATGTTACTGCGTCATTTGCGCACTGTCAATACAGCTACCAAACTATACTCCAAAAATCAAAGCAGAGGAATTATTCAAAGGTTAATCTGATCAAATTATCTTGTGAACGGCGATATGCATGTCATACCTATGTCCATTTTCGAGTTGTTTTTTAACACTAAATAAAGGAACAATAACTATTTCGAACGCTATTATAGATTGTGCCAATGTCACTGTTATGAAAATCGAGCGTGTTCATATCATACACTAATATTAAGTAAATCACATTGATTTAAACTCTGATAAATTGTATTTTCAGATTGCTTTAATTAACTGAATTCGATAAATCATTTTTACTTTATTACTATATAAAAAAAATCCATCGTCAAGGGTTAAAGAAATTTTATCGCTTAGTTTGAGTTCGTAATGAGTTCGCTGTAGAGCCTGCCCAGTACTTGGCTGGCCTACTTCTTTGAGGCTCGGTAGGTACTTCAATTTCTGTTCAGAATATAATTAATAAGATAGTTTGGGCAGTTTGATAAATGTCTACACCTATTAAAATATTTATTGCTGGTATCTTTATGAAGTGTCAATAACAGTATTTTTATCAACCTATTATGAGTAAACGTGAAAAGTGAACAAAATTACATTTATATGCAGTTATTTATTCGGGTTTTACAAACCGAGCTTCATTATTCATTCATCTTTATTAATAATATAGGTAAATAAAAAATATATCTAATATGCATCTAACACATTGTTAAAATTCCCATCAACCTCTCGTAGTAAGCTAAATTCTTGTGAGACGAGTGGACCCACGTCCTAGCAAATTCTATTTTTTTTGGAAAGGTTTTGCAAAAAGAGCATACTAATAAAAGGACAATTTCAGAATAGTACATTTTTAGTATATTTCGGGAAAAAGGACGTTATGTGCCGAGATAACATGCGTTATCAATACATTATATTACACAAATTGTATGATTTAATTATATTATTATAAATATCAGTATGTGTGATGTCCCTTTGAATTCCCGCATAAAAGCTAATAAAATATTTACTTAAATGGTACAACATTTCTACAGTTATAATTATACACTAAAATTTATAAGTTCAAGCACTTTTTGCTATCATGTTAACCCAGAATTCTATAAATAATATTAAATATATAGTTCCTTTTTGGGAGTATTTTTTTACATGTTACCAAAATGAATTCATAAATTTTAAATAATCTGATGAGTTCATATTTAAAAACCTACGCTTAACCACTTGATACATCAGTCTCCGTGGTGAAATTGGTAAAAATATGTTATTTCAATTCAATGGGTAGAGGTGAATGTGAAATAGCGATATAAAAGCATTTATACCTATCTATGTGTTTATGTGTGCTATTGTCGACCAAACAGACGTCTGCTATTAATATATCATTGTGCTAAGCCGAAACA
Organism: Calamotropha paludella; assembly: GCA_927399485.1. Classification (NCBI taxonomy): domain Eukaryota; kingdom Metazoa; phylum Arthropoda; class Insecta; order Lepidoptera; family Crambidae; genus Calamotropha; species Calamotropha paludella. The sequence goes on along the minus strand of OV656805.1, from coordinate 20,642,598 downwards.
AGCGAAACCGAAACAAAATCTATATTGAAATATAGATTTTGTTTCGGTTTCATGGCCGCACAGCGTTATTAGCTCATTTTATTACAATTACATTGTAAAGTGCACATTCGAATGTACAATTTGCTTTTGTTGCTTAACCCGAATAGCAGCATTTCAACCATTTCCGAAGCAATATCTGTTGGGTCGGTCCTGAAATGTTTGCGAGTTGTGAAATGCTAAATTAAACAATAAACCGTTAAACCGAAATACACGGCTGTGGGTCGATTTATTAATTTAATAAAAAAAATAGATTCGCAACTCTTTGTTTCTACAAAACATTCTGCAGTACATACATGTAATTTCACCGTAATAGAGCAGTTGCCCAATCATAGATATTTTTAAAATAAGTATTGCCAGGTATTGCTTACAGGATTTGCACCGGAAAAAAATTATATTGTTTTTTTTTTATTTGTTGTGTGTATTTTTACTTTTCATGCAAAATCTATTTTATCGTGAATGATTTTGATATTCGTTTATTTATAGTAACAGAATAAACAATTAACTTCTTTCAACAAAATAAAAGAAACGGTAAAATTTAATCTAATCCATAGGTATACTGAGTTACAAAAAATTATATAACTTTACCAAACGAAATAACATGCAAAAGACATTGCTTTTACCATTAAATAATGGGATATTTTTTCATAAAACCTATAATCCATGACCTGACGAATTATATATACTCTATATATTTCCTTTGCCATATCATAATTTTACATATTAACTACTACTAGTAATCTTAAGCATAAGCAAACATGCTTATCAAAACATCGTTAGGTGGACATGTCTTTCGTTTTGCTTTCAACAATTCTGAAGATAATACCAAGTGCGTAGACATTTAGGAAAATATACTTAAGCATTTCTATCTCATAGAATGTTTTATAAAGACATATGAAGTTTTATAGTACCTCTCCGGCAATTATATTCAAAATAGTACGGGAAAGCAATATTATATTACAATAGCTTTCTAACTAATTTATAAAAAAAAAAAGTATTTTGCCTTATCTATTTTATAAGGATATATTAATATATTTCTTGAGATAATAACTAAAATATCTCGCAATATGTTTTTAACGAGGAAAATAGACATTCCCATGAGAATGTTATTCCTTTCTATTGGAATAAGACACGTGGAATATCAAAGTAAACGTACCAGCGAGATTTATTTAAACAATACTAAGAAAACTATTCAATTCACTTGTAAGCCCAGTCGATTTTGTCTAGTATTTTTCTATTAAAATAATTGATCATATAAGAAAACTAAATAAAAACTTCGAGAAATATTAGGTTTACTCGATTTTTACGCGTTAATAAAACTTTACTTTGGTACTTGAAATTTTTGGTCTTGTGGATATTTTACTGTAGTCGGAAAATTAGTCTTTGGTAATTTCATAAAGTTCATTAACCAATTTCAATTTAAAACTTCTAAAAACTTTTCATCGCAAATAAGTCAACTGTTCTTTTTTGTATCAAATTACCTTTATCGTTCACAGTCAAAAGTGAAACCAAGCTGAAACTCTTTACGGAGAAATAAATTGAAAATTATAATATAAACAAGCCATTAGCTCCGTAGTCTTTTTTAAACATCATCATTCCTTCGAGGAAGGGAAAATGTTTGCGACAAATAACGTTAACTAATTGGCGTGGAAGCCATTATACTCGTTACGCCATTATGCCGCACACAGAAGGCCTTCCGAATGAAAAACCTTAATAACCTATGAAAAAGAGTTTTAACGAATTCTCAAATCGCCTTTCAAAGAATATAGCTTTGATTAAAAAGACGTCACGAGAATTTCCTATTCTCGGAAACGTCACCGGACTCTGTTTATGTAAAAAAAAATCATAAATCGTCGGCAAAATACGGCTAAGTCAACACTTTTGTAAATAAAGTTAAATGTTGATTTCCATAAATGTAAATAAATTTCAACATTGAACGTGTCATAAATATTTATGAATACCGAACCAAACATTTTAATACAAATACAAAAATTCCTGACAACTCACATCGAATATTTAGCCCCAAATAACATTTGTACTATACGTAGAAGGTAGATGGTGCGGATGCTTACGCGTTCGGTCTATGTTTTCAGGGGTTGAGCAACTTTTGAAAGGGCCGTTCGGAGGATGGATATTCAGAAATTTACTATCTCGAGTTCCTCTGTGCTTTGGAAAAGAAGTTAGACGGTTGGTCCCAGTTGCATCAACTGCTGCAATAACTTAAAAAGTTATATACCATTCTTTTCACTGTTTTTATTTATAGGGAAGGCCGCACGTCCCCATGGTCAGAAGTTAAAATTGTCAATGCTAGGCACATTCCAGCAGTGGGACTTTTATAAGCAGATGAATATATAAACTACCGGTGCTAAAACTATTAATGTAGGCGAATTAAATATCAAGGGTATAAAACAAGTGACGCAGCCGAACACAATAAAAAATAATGAATTAGTGCCGAGTGACCATAAAACTACTTATTACTCTGTAAAACTATAAGTGAATGTCATTCTTGTTCAAACCAACATCGCCTTTAAATCTATGCTGAATCTATAAAATGTCACCATTAATGAATTTGTAATATGAAAATATCTAAATTGTTCCGATAATTTTAGGCGCTTAATTTATAGAATGCTGTAATATAAAATTTTCAAATTATTTCTTAATAATTAATCCCTTTAACAGATTCCCATGTACTGATAGGTCCAGTACTTTATCGAAAAGTTAGATAAATTTGAGTTGATTGAGTTACGAACATCCTATTGAAAGTCTTTATTTTAAACTTTTGGTAAATATTTTGAAAATATGAAATACAAAAGAAATTCATAATACCAAATGAATACCTCAAAACTACAACAACAAACAGCCAGGCTTCGAGAATACTTTCTAACCTGTTACATATACTGAAGGTTGAATATGCTATAACAACACATTCCCGATTCATCATTTACTATTTGTTTATAGATCTTTTCTCTTAAATATCATTCCCAGTCGTAAGACGTCCACAGCTGGCCGAGGCCTCACCCTACCTCCCTCCGTCTCAAAAGGGCGGCTTGGAGATAAAAGTTCCATAAACAGAAACATTTTCTGCCTATTGTGGTCTACGGAAGGTGTAGGGCGATAAATTTCAGTATAATTAGTCTCCTTTTACGCAACCTAAATGTGAAGTGTTGGTGGTTTTCCACTCGGCCGGACACTAGGACTGTTGATTTTTTTTTAAATATCGGATTTTCGATACATCGATATTTTAAAATTTATCAATATCGGAGTTTGATATATCGAAAAAAAATATCGATATTTTATCCACAGTCCTACCGGACATCATACCGCATTCTTAAATACAATGGACGGCGACCCTTAAATTTACTGCTCCGTTATTGAACCAGACTTACATCCATACAAATATTATGAACAAGTAAAGTTTGTGTGTTTGTATATTTGTTAAATTGTAAGGGGTAATCTCGGGATCTACTGAACCGATTTTAAAAATTCTTTCACCATTAGAAAGAAAATTATTGCTGAGTGTCATAGGCTATATTGAATGCTAGAAAAGATTTAAAGAATTTTGTCCACCCGTGCGAAGCCGGGAAGGGCCGCTAGTGTATATATAAAGTAACAATATAAATGTGTTTGTATAACAATCGTCTAGTACTAAAACGTGATTCTATTCCATTCTCTCCGTAATAGTTTTTTATGTAAATGTAACTATGTAAGCGGGTCGGCGCACCGCGCGGAATGCAGCTGTTCAGGGGAGGTTTCAGTTTCAGTGGGCTCTATATAAGTTAGTCGACAATCGGGAGAGGCGCGGGATACCCGCATGCCCGAAGTTCGCTAGCTTTTCGCGATCATACGGGCTTTAAAACCGTCTAAGAACCTTGAAACCGCCATAAAGTTCAATGCAAAAAGTTTTTTGTGGTCAAAGTTTTCCTTTGTGTTATAACGCTTAACATCTCTATGGAGGTAAGTACGGATGATTTATAATGTGTGCATGCCTGCTGACTGTTCTAAGCTGCATCGGAGGTGCTAGCGCATTCTTCCCAATTTTTCGGCCGTATAGACGTTTAACTTTAATCGGTAAAATGGTTTTGAGGAATATTGTTAAGATTGTCGATCAATAATAATTTTTAAAAATATACATAACATAGTTAAGCTTATACATATACAAGTTAATTTAATTTTTACAGTCAAAAGTTTTGTCATGTTTAATATATATACAGAGATTTTAGTTCCTTATAAAATACTTCAAAAACTACCATAATAAGTAGTATCTGACACTAACACATCTTAAATACAATTTTGGGATTAAAATCTTAAATTTATACATCCAATACTATTTATAATATAAAAATCATAAATAGTATTGGATGTAGTGATTTGTTTAGATACAAAACTTTTTTATAACACAAAATATTCAATCAATCGACAAGTTTTCAATCTAATTAAGTGTGTAAGCAAGAAAATGATTGGTTACCGTAGGTAAAATATGAAGATCTTTTAAAGAATATTGCCATTTTAATTGTAAAAAAATTCTTTATTTAAAATAAAATATTGAAATACTCATGTTTTTTTCGTGATGAAGGCTACTAAATTAAAATAAGTTTGTAAGTGTACTAAGATATAAGCTTTTTGTAAAATTGCTAGCTTTTGCAGTCAGCTTTGTCAGTGTTGCACATTAAAAATCTTTTAGTGAGATGAAAATTGTTCTCTGTTCTAATAATATATAGGACATGCTCCTCCTTTAGAGGCAGATTACATCCATCAGTTCAATTGTTTCGAAGTAATTCAGTGAAAATCAATTTTAATAGGGTTATTGAAGAGCTTTTGATTCACATAACTCGTTGCTATCTCAAATACATATATAATAAGTTAACAAGTTAAAATTTAAAGAAAATATACAATAGTGGTCCTGTCTGATGCCCTAGGCCGCAAACAGTCCCATGTTTGAATTTTGGTAGAAGCATTTGTTTATGTAATAAGCATAAGCATTTGTTCCCGAGTAACGGTTGTTATATTTTATATATTCTAATCATTATTTCGTATCCATAGTAAAAGGTCTGCTTAGTTTTGCGTTAAATAATGTGTGTGGGTTATCCAATCTTTATTATAATAGCTATTTTAATTTCCTTTTCAAACATTGTTCAGACTGCCCTGACATGACATGACGTTATTGCATTTTAAAGAATGGTAGGCAACAACAAGAGCAAATTCAAACTCAGTTTGAGTGCCAGTGCAATTTTCCAGCGAAATTATACATCGTCGGCATTATCCTATAATGGCCCCACTTCTGGGCACTCAACATGTCGGTGTAGACCCAATGCGGATTATGCACTGCGTTGTTTTTATACATATTACACAGCCTTTACTTTAACGTTAACTAGTAGTGTACCGTATAAGTTCAGTCATTCAATTTAATCGAAATACGACATAACTGCTACATTTTACTATTATTTCAAACATACATTTAGTTTCATCTGTCCCGGTATCTGCTTGTCTGTAATCAAATCTTACAAATTAAATTTAACCCTCCTATAGGTTTCCAATTGGGTTAAATATTATCATGCCATGGAGCTTATCTGATGATGGAGCCCGAAGGCGGCTATGGAAGTTCTGTAATAATAAGATAGCATTGAACTCGTATTAACATTTTGACAAGTTCTCTGTTCCTAGATTATAACAGGGATTGATCTCTTTAGTTGTATTTTGATTTACTCTAATAAAAATTTGTATTTGAAAAATATTTTACCGTTTAATCTTATTATAGATACTATGTTACTGATTATAAAAATATACCACTTTTGTTCCCCGAAGAGATCGGAAAGACGTCAAAGAAAACTTCACTTAAAAACTTTAGTGTATCTGTCATTTCTCACAATTGACACGTGTTTTGTCGCTGTCTTAAAATAAGAACGTCAGTGTCGCAATGTCTTGTCTTCTTATACACATGGGAACAGGCACAATATTTACGTACAATAATCTTTTAAATGCATGATCTGGAAACTAAATTGCACTCGCGACATTACAGAATGTATAATAACACCACAGCGGTGGCTGTATCGTTCAATTTTTCAGTTTTGTATGTGTGCGAATTTCAATTTGAAACTCATTATGAAATTAAATTTCTCTTTACACAAACATTTTACAAAATAGGATAGCTAACGCCAGATGTGGCATGCGTAAATCTTGAGGAAAATACAACATAAATGCGGCCGCTACTATTCTTATAGTATTGGTATTCTAAGGGCTCAAATATTATTTGCTAATAGTTTCATTTTCTTTCCCTAAGTTAACGATATTTGTACATATAAATTATCAGCTTTTTTATGGCTACAGACGAATATCGACTCTATGGAGAGTTTCGATCCTGCCTTTTCTGGCGGACTGAGGCTCACCCACCATTCGATTTAATCAACGTTATCTACTTTTATTGTCTTGTCAAATTTAATCACCTAATTGGATGGATGGATGGAAAATCCGAAATAAAAGACTAATTTGATAAATTTCTGTATTATTATTCTGTCTTATAGAACAGCCGCCCTAACATATGATGTCTTTTCCTTCAAACTGTCAGAAAATTAAGAGAAATTTAATCATCATTAAATTTTATTATTTTAGCCCCAAAATCTTATTGAGCTTTAAGTTAAGAGATGAGATTTATTTATTTATTGAGTCAGATACAGTTTATAGTTAAATTTAAACTTTTTTTATCTCAGACAGCCATTTAAATTTTATTGGTTGATGTAAAAAGGTCGAATGAAAGATCTTCCTCCGGGCTAAGTGATATTTCCCCTTACAATGTAGCCTCATTGGAATTAATAAGCCTTTATATAAACTGAAACAACAATGCAACAAACAATATACATAAAAAAACCTTATGAGCAACGAAAAAATGGCGTGGAGTTAATGTTCTTTTGCAAGAACAATACTTCTAAATATTATTTTGCGAAGTTAATTTTTGTAATGCATTTTAACCCTCTGCGACTGACGTGGCAAAGTTTTAACAATTATACTGACGTGGTAGTCCACGAGACACCATTTCGACGGCAAATATATTTATAGAATTAAATTAGGCAGCTATTTCGTTTATATTTATTAGATTTTCAGCCTTTTTAAAATGTGAAATGAACTTTTAATAAACAAAGCAATTTGTATTTTCAAAATTAAACTGTGTTTATTGACTTGACACAAATCAGTCTATGATTCTCTATTTAAACATCAATGGCATAAAAATAATACATATCAACATTCTTTCAATTTAAAATTAGACATTTGAAAAATTAACAATTACGATAATCGTTCTAAGAAAAATGAGACACATTCATTGGTTGACTTCAAAATTACAGACTTTCAAATTCACAGCTTTGCTTGGAAGCATTGAAGGCAAATCGGCTTCGAACAATTAGAGTAAGAATATGTAGTTTTCTCTTTTTATATTTGTTGGAGTTATAGAACATAGTTTTCTTCACCTTGGTAGACCAGGTCCAACTACTGGTGGTAGAGGGGGGATATCCAGGTGATAGTTATAAGCAGCTCTCTTGACAATCTTTTATTGTATACTCGGGGCTTAAAATGATTCGGCACAAAATCTCTTGAAAAAAGTTGCACTCCTCTTTTTGTTATCACTGTCAGGACAAATTTGATATAATACAAAGCTATTTATGCCTGCCATGTCCAGCACTCTTTGAAAAATAGGCCAACGACTAGTTTTTATGAATGCAACAATAAATCGAGCATTTCTTATTCACCTCGTATATTATTTAAAAAAAAAACAAAAATATTTCTGGCTTGAAAGTCAGATCTTCATCTTTATCAAACATATCCGGTTGCCCTAGTATTAAATTCAAAGTGCCGTGTTATTTATTTGTATATTTTTGTACTTTTGATTAGTTTGGTCGACACTCCTAGATTCACCTCCATTCACTCCATTTCCCTTTTCGTACATACTTTGTGACGTATAATTAAGAGCAAGACGACAGCGCCATCTTTTGGTGGCAAACCATACCGCAATGTGGCCAACAAGCGGGCAAAAAAAGAATACTGATAGCCGCTCGCACGCGTGCACCGAGTTTCGCAATTTTAAATTGAACTAGTGGCCTAACCCCAAAACCCCTACAACAAACTGAAGTTTTATGTGACGGTGTCCTCGTGTGCATAACTATAAGGAACAGCAAATCCCAGGGACCAGTCCCCGGTAGCCTTCAGCATCTCTCATCACATTGCGGTCAAGGTATCATTCCCCCTTCATCTTCCTCTTATATTGTTGTCGACATAAGTTTTCTCTTACCGCAATACAGTTGAATCGCCCGCACAACCAATATGGCTGAACTAAATACCTTGTCGGAAGATAAAGTAAAACTATTTACTGATGTGGTTATTTAGGAGACACTATGAAAATATAACAATTTTACTGACGTGGTAGTCTCGTGGACACTTACCTTTCGATACACACTCTTGCACTCGCTACGACCACTCTCCGCCCACTAATCAACGTGCTAGTTCACTACAGTAAGGTACCAAGAGCTGTGGCGGTCAAATTTTAAAATTAACTGCAATAAACCGAATTTTATGTTTCGCGGTGTCTGTTAGACTACCACGTCAGTCGCAGAGGGTTAATAAGCGCTAGAAAATTTTTCATAATAAAAAAAACTGTAACACATTAAAGGGAGAATAAAATAGCCCTTGCCGAATGTCTTGCGGCTTCTTCATAGTCCACTTTTAATAAATATGTTCTAAATTCTCATATTGAATAAAAAGCATTTTATCTCTATCCTCTCATAAACGAATAATGAAGGTAGTAATACCAATTGTTGTTTTATATTATATGATGAGAATTTAGCGCCATTTATGATTACAAATTTTTCATTTTTATGCTTTAAGATCTTTAACATGCACATGGAACGTTGAAAATAGCCTTTGGCAAAGATCACAGCGCCATCGATGCATTACAAATAATGGATCGATTTTAATTATTTTTCCTCATTAACGCATATAGGTTATACCTCTATGGTTTTGTCTTATATAACCTTGACCTTAAACATTAACAGTAGAGTTAATTGTGTAAATCCTTGGTGTAACAAATGTTCTGCCATGGCCGGATTTGTTATTGTTTCCATGCATAAATTGTTTTTCATCGTAACTGATTTTAGAATAGTCGTTATTTAAATGTCTTAAGTTTCAAAGCTCTTTTGCATGTTATTTTCTCATTAAAGGATTTAATACTTATATACATACATGATACAAAATAACAATTTTGTATAATCTATCACACATACGATTTTTCTTTAAACAAATTGGACACTTTTATCTCGACTTTCACATTAGCCATTGTTCAGGCCCGATAAACGCCTGATGCTGCCAACACAGCAAGTATCGTCGTTTCGGCAGTAACGGCGAGAAACAGAACCAGTGCGCATTGAACTACGAAGTGGAGCAAATCATTATTCAGAAATATATATTGTTTTAATTTTTATCTTAATATAATAGTACGATCCAAGTCATTCTGTAGTATCAATTCCAAGCCTTCACAAAGTATTGAAGACCGGCGCATTCATTCTGGTGACCCCGACGTGATCCATCTTTTTAATATTCTACCACCATCAACGAACACCGTAAGAGCGATCGAAGTGGCAAAGGTACTTATCCTTCAGGACACCGCCAGCATTCAGCTGCAGCCATCAATCCGAGGGAAGTGTGTAAATTATCCTTTATTAATAATCCATTCTTTCTACTTCGATTTGTGTGAATACGGTTAGTGACAATTCGTGCAATCAACCCACATTGCAGAATTAATTCTTCAATTTTTAGTTGTTCATTAAAATTTGTCTTTACTCTTAATATAACCGTTTATACGGTACTTCGTTATACATTTTAATATTAATATCCATAAACCGTAACCGTAAATTTATATTTTTAAGTTATTCAATTCTATCTTATACGTAACACTACAACGTTTTAAAGTTAAATTATTTTTCAAGTGAAAACTGCCTTTAATCTCCATAGTTTTCCACGAGAATAATAATAAAATTCTCACACATTATTGACGTCGATTTCAGGTGATAAAACACATAAAGCGCGGGATGGTTTTACTAATTCAAGCGACGGTTGCGGCGTAAAATACCAATGCAATTCATAGCTGCGTGAAGCGGCCAGCCGGAGCAAAACCAGTTTGTTAACAAGGAATCGACGTAACGTACCTACACCTTTATTATTAAATTCTTTTAGATAAGCGTTGTTGATAACCGTTTGTTACTTGCGTCGACAAAATGAGTGAATTAAAAGATCTTGTAAAGCAAAGAGGAACGATTAGAGGTAGATTAACGTTGTTTGACAAATATTTAACTCCGTTAATGGATTTGAAGGAAATTAATGCGTTGCAATTAAATGAACTGCGTTTGAGGTGCGATAAAGTACGCGATCTTTCTTGTAATTTTGACGAAATACAGTCTCGGATCGAATTGTTGGATGAGGATACGTCAAATCAACTTGAAGAACGTGAAATTACAGAGAACTCGTTTTTTAATTTGATTGCAAGGGCTCAATCATTGTTGGAGTATTTTGAAAACAAAGATAAAATAGAAAATTTATCCAACACTTCGATTAAATGCAACAACATCCGAGTTAAGCTACCTCCTTTAAAAATACCTCTTTTTAGTGGCGATATAGATCAGTGGCTTTCCTTTAGGGATACATACTTGTCTCTTGTTCATAATAATGATAGTATTGAGGACATAAGTAAATTTCATTATTTAAAATCATACTTAACGGGAGCAGCCAGCTCTGTCATAAATTCCGTGACTGTGTCTTCTAGTAACTATTTAGTGGCATGGAATCTTTTATGTGATCGATATAATAACAAGCGCCTTTTAGTAAATGAACACATAAGGGGTTTATTTTCAATTCCACAGGATACGTTGTCCAAGAACTTAAGTGCTTTGAACTCTTTAGGTGAACCCACTAATCATTGGGACTCGTTGATCATTTACATGGCTGCGGCGAAGCTAGACAGTGTGACCGCGCGAAAATGGGAGGAGTGTAGGACTGGTGATGATTCACCCACTTTGGAAGATTTTTATTCTTTTCTCCGCCAACGGGCTACACTTTTAGAAACTATTAATGCCGGAAAGTCTATTAAAAATGAAAAACGTCATAGTTTGCCGAATACAAAATCATTTATTGCTGCCTCCAATGAATCAATTCCAAAAAGAAATTGTCCATTTTGTAAACAAGATCATAGAATATTTGAATGCAATAAATTTAAGTCTTTACCCATTACAGAGCGTATAACTAAAACATCCATTATGAAATTATGTAATAATTGTCTCCGCAGTGGACATCAACCCTATCAATGCAGATTAAGTGGTTGTAGAATCTGCAACAAAAAACACAATACATTATTACACAGACAAGGATCATTACATTCAATTCAAAATAATCAATTAGATGTTTCTGATACATATACAAATAAAGGTAACTTACCCGATCCTGTAATCGACTCCGCTGCTTCTGGACCCTCCACTACAATTTCCATGTCAGCCGTCTCCGCCAACCAAGGTCTTCTTTCCACTGCGTTGGTTAAGGTGATGAGCCATGACAAAATATTTATTTTGAGGGCTTTACTGGACTGTGGCAGTCAATCGTCTTTTATTAGTGAAAGGGCACAAAGGAGAATTGGTTGCTGCAAAGAAAAAGATTATTATCATAATGTTTCTGGTATCGGTAACACAGTGTTAAATGTTACAGAGCATTGCACTATACGTTTACATTCGCTGCATAATTCTTATAATACTCAAATCAAATGTTTTATCTTACCCACAATTACTGAACGCTTGCCACATGTTGCAGTGCGTATAAAAGATTTAGACATTCCTAATAATGTCTATTTAGCCGATCCAAAGTTTTACCAACCTTCAGAAATTGATTTGTTACTAGGTGCTGATATATTTTGGGACCTAATTAAGACATCTAGGCTAAATTTAGGACCAAAGGGACCAATTTTACAGGACACACGATTAGGTTGGGTAGTAGCGGGCTCCATGCCAAATACTTTTTATAAACACGAGTCACTGACAGACGTTGACAATAATTCAAACATTCATTGTAATTTTTCGAAGGATATTAGTGCCCAATTGTCCAAGTTTTGGGAACTTGAAGAAATACCCTCGTGCGATAAACATAGTGTTAACGATTACTGCGAAACATTGTTCAATCGAACTACTCGTAGAGTAAGTGACGGTAGGTTTATTGTTCAAATTCCATTAAAAGATTCAGTTGACACTTTGGGCGATTCATACGATATAGCAGTAAAACGGTTACAGCAGCTTGAGAGAAAGTTAAAAAATAAACGACATCTAAAACAACAATACACGGAATTTATTCATGAATATGAGCGCTTGGGGCATATGACTGAAATTACTAAACCTGTATTTGGCTGTTACCTTCCACATCATGCAGTTATACGAGAACATAGTAAAACAACAAAACTCCGAGTAGTATTCGATGCTTCTTCTAAAACTACAACTGGGGTATCATTTAATGAAATACAATACATTGGCCCCGTAGTACAGGACGATCTCTTTTCAATTTTGCTTAGGTATAGGCAGCACAGCAAGCAGACAAAAGCCCAGGGCCTGACAGGATCACAAACGAAGTCATAAAAGCAGGATTGACGTGTCTTGTTACACCTCTCACACGACTGTTTAACATGATACTGACCAGTACAAACTCTCCACGCCAGTGGTCTGAATCGGAAATCATTCTGCTCTAAAAAAAAGGAGATCCAAATAACATAAGTAATTACAGACCGATAAGCCTACTACCATCACTATATAAACTTTTCTCGTCATTATTAGAAAAATGGTTAAAAGTAACAACAGAAAAATTTCAACCTATCGAACAGGCGGGCTTTCGTCGAGGCTTCTCCACAGTCGATCACATACACTCACTAGAGATGCTTATAGAAAAATTTCTAGAATTCAACAAACCACTCTATATAGTTTTTATTGACTACCAAAAAGCTTTCGATACTTTACTCCACTCATCGATCTGGGAAGCTCTATTATCGCAAGAAGTACCTTTGGAATACATACAAGTCCTAAAAAACATCTACGACAATAATACCAGCAGAGTGAAGTTGGAAACCAGTGGACCACCCTTACAAATAAAAAGAGGTGTGAGGCAAGGAGCCCCAATCTCTCCAACAATCTTCATAGCGGTGCTGGAGTCTATCATCGGCAAACTAAACTGGGGAAAAGTGGGCATAAACATAAACGGACATTACCTGAGCCATCTCAGATTTGCAGATGATATAGTTCTACTATCAGAAAGCACAACCCAACTACAAATGATGCTAAACTCTTTACATGAAGAAAGTCGAAAAGTAGGCTTGGAAATCAATTTAGATAAAACAAACGTCATGACGAATGATACTAAAATACCTATTTACCTCAGTGATCGACCGCTATCGTATGCTGATACTTACATTTACCTGGGAAAACAAATTTCATTTACCCCACGCAACAACGAACTAGAAGTAGAGAGAAGGGCCAACATCACCTGGAAGAAATTTTGGAACCTCAAAGAAATCCTAAAAAGCGACATGTCCATAAATTTGAAAAGTAGAGTCATGAACACCTGCCTACTCCCATCACTAACTTACGCTTGTCAAACGTGGAAATTCACAAGTAAACTAAAAAATAAAATCATAACCAGCCAAAGGAGCATGGAGAGAAGCATCCTGAAAATCAAAAAGATACAAAAAATCCGCCATACCACCATACGACAGAAAACTAAAGTCATCGACGCAATTAGTTACTCACAGAAGCTAATAATGGCGATGGGCTGGACACATAGCCAGACTCAAAGATAATCGCTGGACCAAAACGACAACGTCATGGCTAGGACCATCGGGCCAGAGGAAAAGAGGTAGGCCAAATACGCGATGGATAGACGATATCATAAAAATAGCAGGCACACACTGGATGCGAGAAGCTGAAGATAGAGAAAAATGGTCATCTTTGGAGGAGGCCTTTACCCTCCGTTGAGAGGGGTTCTTGTACCCATAAAATATAAAAGCACCTAAAAGAATAAAGCACATAATTAATTAATGCATGCAAACTGTTTCGATGTTTATTTTAGTTTTTTTCTTTTAAATTGTAAACATATATTTAACCTTTATTTGTATTTGTAACAAGAAATAAAAGGATTTTTTATTTTTTTATTTTTATTTTTATTTTTATTTTTATTTATAGGCAGCACATGTATGTTGTCTCTGCAGATGTGGAAAAGATGTATCGCCAAATATTAGTAGATGCTAATCAGCGAAACTTACAACTCATTTTATGGCGCGATGAGCCTTCACAACCTTTAAAAATATTTCAATTAAACACAGTTACATACGGTACGGCATCGGCGCCGTATTTAAGTACCAGATGTCTCTTGCAACTTTCAAAAGAATGTGACGATGATAGTGAATTGTCTCAAGCGATTAGAGAAGATTTTTATGTTGATGACTTTCTGTCAGGCGCTGAAACTAAACAAGCCTTGGAACGCTTGGTTACTTCACTGACTAAAGCCCTCGATTCAGCATGTTTACCTTTAAGAAAGTGGCGAACCAATGTACCTACTATATTTGAAAACAATTCAAACACTGTTTTGCCTAAAACTTTAGATACAGATTCGGAATCAAGTGTTTTGGGTTTGAAATGGGATCCGTCAAGGGATTTTCTGCAGTTTTCAGCTAACATTTCTCTTGATTCAACTGTCACAAAGCGAACAATTTTGTCACATTCAGCCAAATTGTTCGATCCTTTAGGCCTACTTTGTCCATGCACCATTATACCAAATTATTTTGCAGAAGCTTTGGCTGTCAAAATTAGATTGGGATGATTCCGTTGACAATGATTTAAAAAAAGAATGGCTTAATTTTATATCCAACTTAAATCTTACATCTAAGATCGAAATACCTAGATGTATAATAAAAAGGAATTCAGAATCAATACAATTACATTCATTTTCAGACGCTTCTCAAGTTGCTTACGCTGCTGCTATTTACATTCTGTCACGTGATTATTCGGGTAACATTCTTGTTAGGTTATTGTGTGCCAAAACTAAAGTAGCTCCAGTGAAATATACAACCATACCTCGGCTAGAATTATGCGGTGCTTTGCTTTCAGCACGATTAAGCAATAAGGTATTAAAGACATTACGTTGTAAAATTGATTCAGTTTATCATTGGACTGACTCAACGATAGTATTCGGCTGGTTGGCATCACAATCTTGTGATCTAAAGCCTTTTGTTGCTAATCGTGTTGGCGAAATACAAGAGTTGACTGCCCATAGTGTCTGGATGCATGTGCCTGGTGATAATAATCCAGCAGACCTAGCATCTCGAGGTATTAACCCTAAATTAATCCAATCGAGTAAATTATGGTGGGAGGGCCCAACGTTTCTTAATGAAGGTCCTAGTCACTGGCCACACCCATTAAATCCAGCTGTCATTCCTGAACTACCTGAAATGAAAACTAATAGGTTGACAATTACACTACAATCTACTATTACGCATGCAAAATCAACATCTTTGGAAGTTGTGAATTTTGAAAGATTTTCAAGATTCTCAACTTTGCAACGGTCCTTAGCATATGTTTTGCGATTCATTCACAACTTAAAACATAAAAACAATAAAAATACTGGCCCTTTGTCAGTGGATGAACTAAGTAAATCGTTAAATATTCTTATAAAACAACATCAGGGTGAATGTTTCGCAAACGAAATTAAGCTCTTAAGAAATAAACAAGTCTTACCAGCACGGTCTCGTGTGTTATCGCTATCCCCTTTTATGAATCACGAAGACATTATTTGTGTAGGTGGCCGGATCCATAATTCAGATGAAGCGTTTGAAAAGAAACACCCTATTTTATTAGACTCAAATCATAACTTCACTAAATTATTATTCACACACAACCACAAAAAACTTTTACATGGCGGGCCACAGTTATTACTCAGCACAATAAGACACAATTTTTGGCCATTAAGGGGCAGAACATTAGCCAGAAGCACCGTTAATAATTGCAAATTGTGCAGGATCATAAAGGCTCAAGGTTTAAATCCTATAATGGGAAACTTACCTGCCAGCAGGGTTACTCCAAGCCGTCCATTTCACATCAGCGGTGTCGACTTCGCCGGGCCATTTTACATTACTGATCGTAAGGGTCGCGGTTGTAAGATTTCAAAGTGCTATCTTTGTTTATTTGTGTGTCTCGCTACCAAGGCCTTGCATCTTGAATTAGCAAGTGATCTCTCCACCGATGTGTTTATGTTATGTCTGAGACGTTTTATATCCCGTAGAGGTAAGCCATTGGAATTGCATTGCGACAACGGCACAAACTTTGTCGGCGCAAATAATTAAATCGGAACTTTCTTAAAATCACTCAACGGAAACATTTCTGGTTTTGCTGCCGATGAAGCCATTAATTTTAAATTTTCTCCGGCATATTCACCTCATTTTGGGGGCATCTGGGAGGCCGGTGTAAAAAGCGCGAAATATCATTTAACTAGGATATTGGGTGACAAACATTTAACGTTCGAGGAGTTATCTACCCTCTTTACACAAGTCGAAGCCATCTTAAATTCCAGACCCCTGACTCCCCTTTCTTCCGATCCAAATGACCTTTGTCCCTTGACTCCAGCGAGCTTCCTGATCGGTAGCCCGCTCACTTCGCTACCTTCAACATGTCTATTACAAGAAAATCCAAGCCGCCTTAATCGCTACCAGCACCTGGAGATGATGCGGCAGCACTTCTGGGAGCGTTGGAGACATGAATACTTAAGCGAACTGCAGCAGAAACTCAAGTGGCGAGTCAACCAAAGAGGACTGAAAGAGGGAGATTTAGTCGTCATTAAGGACACCAACACACCTCCTTTAAAATGGCGCATGGCTCGGGTCCACAAATTATATCCGGGTTCCGATGGCGTGTCGAGGGTGGTGGACGTCGCAACTTCGAAGGGTATCATTCGTCGAGCGGCACACAATCTTTGCCTGCTGCCTGTTACAACTTCTTCTCAAAATCCCGAGGACTTCGAGGGGGGGGAAGGATGTTCAGACCCGATAAACGCCTGATGCTGCCAACACAGCAAGTATCGTCGTTTCGGCAGTAACGGCGAGAAACAGAACCAGTGCGCATTGAACTACGGAGTGGAGCACATCATTATTCAGAAATATATATTGTTTTAATTTTTATCTTAATATAATAGTACGATCCAAGTCATTCTGTAGTATCAATTCCAAGCCTTCACAAAGTATTGAAGACCGGCGCATTCAGCCATTGTTACAAATACAGAAATATTCAGTTCATTACATTAATTTTAATATGTTTGTTTTTCATACCATGGCGCTTTTCTGTGCTTATGCCATTCCGTTCGCTGTAGCGGTAAGTCCATTAAAAAAACAAAAGCGCATCTTTCACATAAAGTATATATTGAGTTTTTATTCTTACATCAAGTATCACACAAAATAAATAAATTATTTAATTAATTACTTATTGAAAATACTTGTACTTAAATGCGAAACACAAAGTATTCATTAAGTACATACAAACAAAGAAACGTCACCTATTTCTATTACCAACTAGTGAAACCCGGACGACGTTTTCCTGCCTGGTTAACTTTTTAGGAGATATATCTTTATATATATAATTCTTCTGTGAGTGTGTATGTCACTGAACTCCTCCTAAACGGCTGGACCGATTTGAATGATTTTTTTTGTGTGTGTTCAAGGGGATCTGAGAATGGTTTAGATTCACAAATCAGCCCGGCAGATGGCGCTGCAGACGGTATCTAGGTTATTTATCTATACTGCAAAAATAACAGGCAGGACAACGTCTGTCGGGTCCACTAGTATATATATATAAACAGATCATAGAAGTTTATATCCTGCAGCGCTATCTGGTGCTACCTATGTTTGCCTACTTTTCTGACAACCGGTTAAATGATATAGAAGTTGATTTTCTACAGGGCTTTCTGGTGGTGATTACAAAGTGGGGAGCATAAAAATCATCCTCATGGAATAATACATTTTATGTGCCATAGTGTAACTTTCATGACATCTAACACCCAATATGGATTGCCTGTGTATCTACATACAAGAAATTAATGAATTTTACTATTATGAATGCACCACTCTTATGATCATTACTTTCTAAATAACATTATTTTTATCGTGAAGTATCAAAATTTAATTATAAATTATTTGTTGTAATTTAGTTTTTGTATAAAATACTATCAAAATATTAGAATATTCTCGTAAATTTCCAATAAATTCCTTTCATACAAACCTTGCCTTAATAATTGCAAGCACAACAAAAAATAAATCATCTTAACTGGTTTAGTCGTTATCAAGTGATGCTTCGTGAAACATATATCATTTATGTTACATATAGGTATAATATTAATAATAGGGGTTAAAGTATGAAATTGCCGTTTTATTGCAATAGGTTCTTTGAATTGACATAGAATCTTCATGGTTTGAGGTTTTCGAATGAAACTTTTTTTAAATGGTTTCTATGATGTTCTTTTTTTAAAAAATGTAAAACATTTGAATATCGACTTTCAATTGTTTTTGTTATTCAATTTAGACAAGAAAGATGGATACTGCGAAAATTCGAGTTATTTTTGAATACGAGTTCCGACGCGGAACTAACGCGGCAGAAACAGCCCGCAATATCAATGCTGCGTTTGGAGAGGGGTCTACTAATGAACGCACCGTGCGATTTTGGTTTAAACGCTTTCGTGATGGAAATTTCGACTTAAAGAACGAGCCACGAGGAAGACCGCCCACACAGGTAAATAACGATGAATTAAGAGAGATAGTGGAAGCCGATCCTAGTCAAAGTACCCAGGAATTAGCGGCATGGTTTAACGTTACCTTACCCACAATATTGACTCACTTGCGTCAAATCAATAAAATAAAAAAATACGAAAAATGGGTGCCTCATGATTTGACTGATCTGCAGAAAGAAACGCGTGTTGAAACTTGTGTTGCCTTGTTGAACCGGTACAGAAATGAAGGAATATTGGATCGAATTGTAACATGTGATGAAAAGTGGATTCTTTATGATAACCGGAAAAGAAAAATGCAATGGCTGACCCCAGGTCAAATGCCACAACAGTGTCCTAAAGCAAAACTTACCAATAAAAAGGTAATGGTAACTGTTTGGTGGTCTCAGCATGGTGTTATTCACTATAGTTTTCTCCGATCTGGTCAAGCAATAACGGCAGATGTCTATTGTGCCGAACTCCGAACCATGTTGACAAAACTAGCAGTAAAACAGCCCCGACTCATGAATCGATCTTCACCATTATTGCTCCACGACAACGCGAGACCTCACACAGCACGAGAAACCATTTTGACCCTTCAGGAACTGCAGTTAGAAACCATTCGTCATCCTCCGTATTCACCAGACCTTGCTCCAACGGACTACCATTTTTTTCGTGATTTGGACAATTATCTACGTGACAAGAAGTTTTCTTCCCAGGAGGCAGTACAAAATGCTTTCACACAGTTTGTGCAGTCTAGATCGTCGGAATTCTATCGCAAAGGCATTAATGACCTTCCCATTAGATGGCAGCAATGTATAGATAATAATGGCAACTATTTTGATTAAATAAATTTGTTAAAAATTTAAAAAATAAACAATATAGATTTTCAGTACAAATCGGCAATTTCATACTTTAACCCCTAATATTAGACTACACCACATACACTATGTCGAACCCAAGTTAAGTTACAGCACATATGTTATCGAGTTTAAAAACAATGATGGTACGACAAGCCAATATACACACAAGCCAAAAGTTTTTTTTTTACATTGACCCAAACGGGGATCGAACCTGGGACCTCGGAGTAACTTTATTATGAAAACCTGTATACAGTTCATTTAATCACGGAGGTCATCAAAATCGTTTGATTTGTCTTTATACCTATATATAATTCTACCGAACCTGTGTATGTCACTGAACTTTTCCTAAACGGCTGGACCGGTTTGAATGATTTTTTTTGTATGTGTTTGGGTGGCGCCTTGAATGGTTTAGATTTACGAAATAGCCTGGCAGATGGCGCTGCAGTCAGCACAGCAACGCGTGGCCGGGTCAGCTAGTACTTATATAAATTAAATAAAGAAGCGTGAATCAAATATTTTTTTCCTAATAAGTCTAACTGCGTATGATCCGCTAAATAAATTTTCTCTGTGGAACAATAGTAGATTAAACTCATCTAGAATAGATATTAATAGACATTTGGAAGTCGTTGACCTACTCATCTAGACACGGAGAATATCCGCAACGCTATTCAGTAAAACTTCCCTCACTTATCATCCTGGCTTTTATCCGTACTACGGCATGGCACTACGCCCTGGATCACATTCACTTGAGCATAAAAGATTTGACTGAGCATTTGACGACGAGCGACCAAACAGGCACTATTTCTGGAACATCCATAAAAGGCTACCTATACACATAAGATATATGTATAAGTCGTCACAAAAGACTACCGAGGGAACACGCCATGAATACACAAAAATAGGGGGTGACTATCAGAGTACTGCTTGTCACTTTAAAATTTTCCTTACAATTTTCAAATTAGCACTAAATTCGCTAGTGGCTTCTTCATAATTTTAAAAATAACGTTATAGCAATTTAAGTGACAATTTTTCATATTATAGTAAAGATTTGAACCTTCTTGAGGCACAACAATGTGAACAAAACCTACACACGGAAAATTAATAATCATCATACTAAACAAACGAAGCAAAAAGGGAGAGAAAACTTAATTTATAATCTCAAAGTAAAAAATACACTAGTTATTTAACATATTACTACCATCACCATTAGGATGTTATCTTCCTTGGTACATATATTTGAATTTCATATAGATTTTATTTTTTATTTTTTTCATTTTTTGCAACAGTTTTATTTTTAAGTATTTTATGATAGATTTTTCCATCGTAGTCATTTATACTGAATTACAATATTTTTTGCAATAGTAGTAAACATTAATTTTAAAGACTTGATCTAAAATGTATAAAGTCAATTAGATCGTAATTATTTCAATGTCAACGCAGTCAATTGGGTTGTTTTCGATTAGGTGTATGATTCATAACAACGATTGCGGAAAACTGAACTACTAAACACACA
Source organism: Calamotropha paludella (assembly GCA_927399485.1). NCBI lineage: Eukaryota > Metazoa > Arthropoda > Insecta > Lepidoptera > Crambidae > Calamotropha > Calamotropha paludella. Next base: position 20,621,388 of record OV656805.1, on the reverse strand, counting down.
ATGCTTATCGAAACTTGTCAAATATTTTTATGAATAAAATTCATATCACTTCTCGACACACTTTTACCTTCCAAATAAGAGAGTTCCATTACACCAGCTACGTTTCAGTAGAATGACCCGAAAGTATTTTTTCTGTGTGATATATAAATCAAATAAAGCAAATTTCACAAACACAGAAAAGCTTTTGGCATAATTACTGAGATTACCACAAATGAGCGATTAGAGATTGTTCCAAATTACATTTTGAACCTTAAAGGAAGGTCTGTTTAGTTCAAAATGTAGCTTTGTTAACGTTGAAATCCTTTTTCGCGTCACAAAAATTTTTTATTTAAAGAACACTTCGTGTAATTGAATTATGCTACCTTTTTCTGTTCAATGATTTTCTAAGCGCTTTAAAAAGAATGACTTTGTTTTCGTCTCAAGAAACTTATTCAAAAATTTAGTGTTTTACGTTCATTGTCCTCGGTCCATTGTCAAGAATTTAAGCTTTAATATCAGAATTACAAAAAAATATATAAATAATAAGGATGGTGTTATTAGGAAATGGTATCAGTCATTAAAAGCATGTTTTTAACTAGCTTTCGAAACTGCTCTTTTTCGGCACGCTCTTTAGCCTAAACGGATAAATTGATGTTTAAGAGATAAGGTTTCATTAGTTGGGTCTTAATTATATTTATTACAAGCTTTTACCCGCGGCTTCACCGGCTTTTTTTTCATTAAAAAGTATCGTATGTTACTTCTAATACCTCCAAGAATATATGTACGAAGTGTCATGTTGATAGGTTTAGTAGTTTTTGCGTGAAAGCATAACAAACAAACTTATATTCACATTTATAATATTAGTAGAATTATACTCTATTATTAAATAACAAACATTAATTTGTGTAACTCAGCCACACATATTGGTTTTTTTATTGCTCTATATTTTTTATAATTAAAATGTTTATTTATTTAGTAGTTATCTACTTAAAACATTTTAAAATAATATACGTACATATAATACGAGTTTTGGGAATGGTATTACAGGCGGAGACAAACAAATAATTATATAAATTGTAGTGTTAAAAACTTACTTTTAGTTACCTCTTGTCTCACATTTCTGAACATTATTATTACAAATTCAATTTGTTAAGAGTTTAGATTTTATTAGATGTTGAAGCTCTAAAAATGAAGTTACATCATAGAGTTTCGTTTTAACGAAATTGGGTTTTTAATATTTTTTACTTATTTGTTTTTATTCAAGTGGTGATTATTAGCTATAATTTCTTCGATTAATTAATTTTGTTATCTCGCACTTAAGTGAATTAACACTCAAATGGATTATAAAATAATTATACGACGCAATCCGCGTATTGGGCTCACATACATCTGCGGATTTTCCACTACGATAACGCCACAATCCAATAAAGCTTCTCCGATAAGCGATCTTGGAATTCCACACAGATTTGCTCAAAGGTGAGAAAGGATAACACTTTTACATTTTCTCACATACTACAATATAAATAAATCCTTCAAAGAAGAAGCAGAAAAACAAACTTTATCTTAGAAAGTAGCAAATAATAAACACCCTAATAATTTTATAGAAATATCTACACCTAGTGCGAGTAGTAGATGTAGATATTATAAGCTAAGTTTTTGAAAATAATATTGTCTCATTTCTGTATTAGCAAATTATTTCATGAAAAACGATTTGGCTTTATAAGAGGGAAATCCACTACTGACGACAGCACTTCTCATACAGATTGTTAATGCTTGGGAGAGTTAACAAGATACCGTCAGTATTTTTGTGAACTTTCGAAGGCGTTTGGATAGTTTATGGTATATCCAAACTATTATTACACTTCATACAGGTATATAATTCAAAAAGTAGCAGTTGGAAACGCCTATACACTTAAAGGGTGCCCCGCTGATCCATATTAGGCCCATTTTTATTTATTATTTATATTAATGACCGACCACATGTTACATTACTATTTCCAGATTATACCTCTTTAGTTTTTGAAGCCGACAGAGGCAGGTTATTTTTGGCCGTAAACAGTGATTTTTCTAAAGTAGTGCACTGATTCACTATTAGTAACTAGAGGCTTAATTCAAATAAAAATAAGTGTGTTAAATCTGATTTATCTAACATGAAACAGACCGCATATTATATCAAAATAGTCAAAGTTATTAATTGTTACTTTACTTTATGCAATCCCCATTTTAATGCCTTATCGGTCAGACGGTGTATGCTGTGAAAATAGGACTAATTACTGATATTGAAACAGCAATCATGGTTTATTTTGGTTATTTTCATAGTAGCATGATTTATGAGCTTTTGTTATGGGGCTCGGAAGCCCTTATTGATTGTTTATTCTTTAAAAAAGGGCGGTAAGCGCCATATAGGTATTACTTGAAGACTCCCTTCGACAACTTTTTAAGGAAATCAACTGTAAGGAAATACTATTTCAGCTTTATACGAAAAAGAGCTATGTTCATATAATAAATACAAGAAATAAAAATACTTGCTGTTCCGAGATTCAGGCTTCGACAAATAAGAGGCTTACAATTAAGGCTTGTTTTTTGGTAGATGTATTAATTTTTATTACAAAGTTTTACACAATGTCGCTAAACTAACTTGAACCATTTGAAAGTTTGCTAAAATTACACTCATAAAGAATGACTATTACAACTAAAATCGGTAGTTATTAAACAGACAAGAAGCCGTGGAGTTAATGATATTTTGTAATGACAGCAGATACTTTATAAAATTCGTTCTTTATAATAGTATTTTTTCCTACACGTCTTAGTAATACAATTAAAGTTTTGTAATTATGTTATGTAACACATACATAAAGGAAGAAAAAGCAGTCCTTTCCGAGTTACTTGTGGTGTCTTCTCGGCACAAATGTAGGACCAGCGAAACCATGGCATAGCTATTGACGTTCAATAATTGAATATAAACATTTTCCTTTTTTCTTATCTTTAACTATTGACATAACAGAAATGTGAAGGGATTGACAATATTTATTAGCTCCTTAATAAAATTATTTGTGTAGATAATTTGTAAGCCAACCTTTACATTTAATGTATTTTAAAATACATTTTTATTTTTGTTTCTGAAGAATTGAAAATCTTTTTACTTTTAAAATACACATTTTATTTTTTATTGCTATACGTACCTAGATAACGACCAATAGAACAAACAAAAACATAAGATCATGTAAGTAATTACAAAGAAAAATTTAAAAAAATGTTAAAAGGAAGACCATTTTTTTCATAAATCATACAAATCAGCTCGAATTCAGTTCGGATAATATTATGATCTTTCACAAGATTTCCTGGTGGAGATATTGTAATCGCAATAATGTCCGTGTAATATATATTACTAGCTTTCCGCCCGCGGCTTCGCCCGCGTGGAATTCGGTTATATTGCGGTATAAAGCACAACTATAAGAAAACTTCTCATTCCCACGGAAAAATCTAAGAAGCGCGATGTAACGCTGGATACAATTAGTTGTTAAACCAAAACTGAATGGTACACTATATTATATGTTTTCCCTTGTGGAGCAAAAACATGCAGATTTTGCAGAATGATGCAGAAAAAACACATCGTTACCATGTTTTAAAAAACACCCAGCGCCATCTATCGCATACCCCAAGAACTAAATAACGTAACTAATACTTATACCAATTAGTAATTCGTTGACTTTAGTGATTTCAGGATAAGTAGATGTAAAAAAAACAATTTAGACGATAAAACAAAGTGTCATCCCTCGAGAATTCCTCATTTTCGAGAATTCATTTTCGTATCATTTAGCTTCAAAATTTACATGTTCATATTCGTTTGCAACATATAAGTAGATGTAAAAAAAACAGTTTAGACGATAAAACAAATTGTACGTCATCCCTCGGGAATTCCTTATTTTCGGGGATTCATTATCGTATCATTTAACTTCTAAATTTACATGTTTATATTCGTTTGCAATATTTTACCTTGTTTTAAATGACACACAGCGCCATCTATAATCCATCCATCAAGCAAACAATATTTTTGTTTTTCCTCGGGAATATCAAAGTTTTCCAGGATAAAAAGTACCCTATTATTTAATCCGGACTTTTATTTTTACGTCTGCAAAATTTCAAAGCAATCGGGTCAGTAGTTACGGCGTGAAAGCGGAACAAACAAACAAACTCACTTTCCGATTTATAATATTAGTAAGGATAGTTTCTATTTAATCTTTGTACACTGATGTGGTCATTATACAAAACATAATTTCAATCAATTTACATACATTATATAGAATCGTTTTTAGTGAAAACTAGGAATCTAGATCCATTTTAATGAAAATCGTTATAAGGATAAACTAGTCTTTTTATTGTTAAGAGTTATACTTATAAATTCTAGGAATTGAATTACTTACCCATTAATTAATATTTTCAAACTAATGTTATATGAAAAAGTATTACAATGGCTCTGAAAATTGACATAAAAATGACTTAAAATATTGTTTACCATAAACATATTCGGCGATCGACAATTTTGTAACTGCATATAAATGCATCCACGTTTTTGTAACAGTAACTCTCTACATACAATCACGGTACCCAAAATCGGTCAAATATTAAGCGATTGAAGTAAATTGCAGTTGGCGTCAGAATCGCACTTTTTAGATTGGTGCCACCCATGGCTTTGTGTGTGCAGTGCCGGGATTTGTATCTAGCTAAAAAAGCTTGAAAATTACCAATAGTAGTGTGTGTGTGCTTTGTTGCCAATAAAAACCGAGCACCGCTAACCAACTGCTTCGCACTGAAATCTTAGTTTTCTGCATTCCAAACCACACGATTTTGCATGGTTCACGATTGCTTGATAGGAGTTTTTTTGCGCAGCAGCAAATCCTTTGAAAGTATCCAAAATATACAACGTTTTTTGCATTAAAAAGTTGCAATTTATCTTAAAAGCTTATTTTAAATATAAACCAGCGTTACCAGTAACTTCGGTTGACAAGATATAAATTCTACTTTACTAATACTAAACGCTCATCATTTTTTGTATATATTTTTTATAACTACTACGTAAGTCGTTACGTTCGGTAACAACAATTATACAATTTATCTATCTCATTGTTAACCGTAGGTACAAAACTCATTACTTGTTTACCGGTAAATAGGTAAACCTTTTATTTTTCAATAAAAGCGTCATATCTAAAATATAGGCCACACAAATGTCGACCTATTCATACTTTTTCTATGCGTATTCAACCCTCGTGAAGGGAACGACAAAATCACCGGCATACATTTTCCATACAGGAGCTACACACAGTTTGTTCAGTCTTTCTACCGGAAAAGTTGGCCTAAGCCGCGTTCACCTCCTGGTTCAACTGTATTACATTCCTCAGATACTTTCAAACATTTATTCACCACAACATCGCTATTAGATATGCCTCTATGGACTTTTATTTCCTTATATGCTTGTAGTATTACATTTTATATACTTTCACTTGCTGTTGTTTTAAAAACACTTGTACTTTACAAACTTAATTGACAATGACGGTTATTTCTAGGTTCGCTATCGTAGTTTGTGTTTTGAGTCTGTTTTTGCGATATTAACGAAACATTTTATTTGATTGAAGTTACTGTTACACACACAGATATTAGTTGCTTCTAGCTGCTACCGATCGCAAGATAAGTACTACCTGCGCCTTTAGAATAATAAACTTTAGATCACTCTGAGGTCAGAATGGCCTGTCATCTATCTAGTGAATGGACACTGCACATATGGATCTAAAGTTGTTATATCATTAATTGCTACTTTTGTAAATGTGTGTTACAATTTGTGTCGATTTTGATCACATAGCTTAAAGGATAAGAATTCATTACCAGTCATAATTAGTTCGAAGCATTAAAACGCCTGCAGTTCTAAATAAGCAAATTTGACATATAACACGAAGTAGTTTTTTTAAGTTGTATATTTATCATTTCTATTACATCCTACAAAGAATTAGCAAATAATTAAAGTGCGCTTCGTTTCGTGATGACAAAACAAGGTAAATTTATCTACTACCCATTCCCGTATTGTGGCTTTATCTTTCAATCGAATATTTTGTGGCAACATACAAATGAAACGAAAGAAATAATTCATAATTCATGAGACCTAAGTAAAGATTCGTTTTACAGTGTTTGTGTTTGATATATTTTGATGACAAAAGAATGGATGTTGTGTGATATAAAGTAGCTTCTTTGATTTCGTTTTCTGATTTTTGTGAACAGAAGTTGAATCTCGAAGTTTAGGTTTTAATATTGCGTCTTAATATACCTATCGTTTAGTTTGAGTATCGCAAAACTTGAGCTGTTTCATGTCAAAGGACTGCCTGTAAATAGCTCCTACCTTAAATTACTTAAAAATTGGTGTTTCGATGGTATAAGTGTACTTGCTTGCATTATTTAAGATTTACGGAAACCTTTTCCCTTGTTGGTAATAATCGCTAAAAATGCCAATATCGTCCTAGGGTAAAGTTAACAGCACTTGTAGCAGTAAACACTTTTTGATTATTTTCTAAAGTCGTACATAGGTTACCACAGAAGATGCAGAGGATTCAATAAATTTATGAAGTGTCTATATGAAGTTCATGTGTATAAAGTTTTGAGATTTTAAAAAATTTCGCTAGAAAATTATTAACTATATTTCGGGACTTAGCGGATTTCGAGTCCGCAACCTTTGCTTTCCAGCTGTTTACTCTACCAAATGAATAGATAGTTCCTTAAATAATAATAGTATTAATTTTCTATAAACAATAATAATTAATCTTTACATTTTTTTTATTCTTCGCAGTAAAGACTATGACGAGGTCAACTACTATGGACCCGCTGCAAATGGCGGACCGCTTCACTGGTACCACAACGGCGCCCACCCCCGCCACCGCTGTGGGCAACGGGCCCAAATCCAGCTCCAATGGCAGCAAGAGGCCTACACCAATTATTATCTATCCCACTGGTATATATCACTATAAATAATCATAGGGTAATGCCGTAAAATGTTCTACAGAGCTATCGTAAAAGTCGGTAATTACCGCCGCCAGACCACAGTATGGGCCGTTTTACGAACTGGGTTTTTAATGTTACTTCAATAGTACGTGTAAGACAAGTTAAATGGTAGTATTAACGCTTCTTGAATCACAAAAACTTTGAGTCATGATTATGTTGAAACCACAAAACTTTATCTTCTTGAATGAATGTTATTTAAAAAGAAAAAATATATATTGCTAGCTGTCTTTTGATAATCTCGGGGAAACTCACCTTAAGAAGTCTATAATTAAAAGTTGCAACTCATCTTTTATTACTCATCTTAAGGTCGATTAGTTTGTTAACGAAAAATACTTACTTCGTAGTAGTAATTCCAGGAAAACACAATCCCTTAAATATTAAGTAGTGAGTGGAACCAAACACATAAACTAGCAATTTATACTTTCAAATTGTTGCGTTAAACTGATATATTTCTATTTATAACTTCAATTCCGTAGGATTTAAAAATATATTTGGGGAAAACCGACCTATCCGTTATTCACATAATCACGATCTTTTTTTACAAATGATTTAAAACCCGCTATGTGATAGCTATTGAAGACCTCAAAGACCATATTCTTTTTCCTTGAAGTGAAATCTCATTACTGAATTTTTCAACTGAATACTCAAAGATATATACGTATTTTGTGTATACATGCGTCACATCGAATATTCTTTTATTAGAAGCATCAGAGTTAAATTAAACATAAAAAAGGCGTTTCAGTAAAGTACTGGGTAACGACTCGTAAAAGTTTTTCATTTAAATGTGTATCTGTGACAACGTAGCTCCCAAAAAGATGAACCAATTGCGTTTGAGTTTTTTTAAAGAATGATCGAGATTATTTATCATGTAATATGGTCAACCGTTAGAAGATCATAGCTAATGATCTTCAAATGATTCAATTCAATAAAAAAAATAAAAATTCCTGCCTCAAAACACCTTTCATAGATAATAAGTATTGGCTCTTTTATCTTTATATAAGTAGTTATATTTTAATCTAAACCTCTCAATAGCGATACCGGCAGACTGCTTAGTAAATACATATCAGGAGTTTCAATTTGATACCACCAAGCGTACATGAGAAAAATTGTCTTGACAGACAAACAGACTCACAATGAAGTGATTCTAATAGAGTTTCGTTTTAATTTTTAGGTACGGAACCTTAAAAAAATGTATTTTATGGTTGTTTTTCCTAAGCAAATTAGTTAATTAGTTATGTTTTCACTCTCGATTTTGTTACGTACCCACAAACTCGGCACGTACTGCAATACAGTTCATTTAAAACGATCAGTTATCACATATTGGTCGTTATCGTAGAAAGTGTTTCCTTACCTAAAATATTTTCATGGCCACTTTTCATCTCTTTTATTTTGTCAACTTAATGTGTCCATGGGCGGTAACAAATGCAAAAACACTCCCATCAATTCCTTTTAAAGGCCCATAAACAATATACATTTCATACCCATAAGAACCATATTAAATGTAACGTTACTTTACGACCTGCTATAACACTCCCTTCGAGCAAATATTATATTACATGCTTACCAAATTGGAAAAAGGCAGCTGCTGAGTACTTCCTATCAAGGTTTCGTTTTATTACCATTCACTATAATTTGTTTCCTTTTTCGCTTTAACTCCTTTTCTTCAATACCGCCCTAGGGGCTCTTTTACTAAAATGTTTTGATAAGGTAGCTGCTGGCACTGCCGTAAGCCATTGTTTTCCATTTTTGAGTTTTAAATCGATATTTACAAATTATATCCCTTGTTGAACACGTGCCTTTCTTCTGACTTATTCTTGATTACAAACTCAATACTCTCAATACGCCTTTATGTATCTTGAAATTTACATTTGAATTTGCCATTTGGTTACACCTTTCATCATTGTTAATGGTCGAAGAATTACTAAAAATATTCGATTTTTCATGTATCAGACACACACGTATTATTGTGGTTCGTTTTAGCTTGCAGTAAATACGCCATCTGAGTAGAATTAAAAACATTATTAAGTATACAATACTGTAATAAAAATTAATTATAGAGCTAATAAGATTTTAAATATTTTAGTGCCGCATATATTTTTTCTATAATGTGTAAACATACTAAAATTAAATTAAATTATACATACAAGTTTACGATAGTAAATTAGTAGATCGGATTCAAGCTATTTTCGACCTATTAGATTCGGCTAAAATTCGGTATTAATTAATCACATTTGGCCCATTCCTAGTATTTACTCCTCTGACTTTTAATTATTTGTCTTCCGTATCTCGCTCGCCCGCATTTGCTAAATGCTAACCTTGATCCGTGTTAATAAAATTGGCACTGACAGATTCTTGAGCATCAATGTTCTACTGGAGCTCCTTTCACAAGACAATAATTAATTAAACCTTTTAGTGTTCTTAGTAAGCAAGCATGGCGAATTAGGAACCACATCACCAATAAGTGTAGAAATATAAAATCTGTGAGATTAGAAAAAATAAAATGATATTTACAAAATATGACTATGACCATATTTCTTCAATCTTATATAATAAAGTAAATAAAGATATTAATATTTACCCTTTTTCGAAGTATAACTGTGAGGCCGTTTTGACTGAATTGCTTCTTATGCTTGATTATGATACTGCGGGATCTTCTATTAAATAAATGTACTATAACGTTAACTTTAAATAATAAACGCACACACACATATACACTCACAAATGCAAATTTTTACAAAACTCTAATGTTGTCTATTTAACTAAGTTATATAAGTAAGCACTACATTTTATTTATAATCAAGTTGCTTATCCTTAATGAAGTTGACGCTATAACTGTGTCATAGTTTCTGACTTCTGCAGTTATTAATGCAAAAATGTATCTGTACCTATGCTTGATTGTAAATAAATAAAATAAACTTATCCTAATACTCTTCCTGAAACGCTAAATGCCTTTATGTGATTCTGAAAATATATATGTTACTTCCTACCTTTACAAATATTTATTAATTCTTCTTTTTATGCAGATACAATAAATACATTATTGTTCACCAAAAATACAAATAATGAAAATTCCACAGCTTTTTTTATAGTAAATAGGTAGGCGCTTGACCACTATCTCGCCTGATGGTAAGCGACGATGCGATCTAGCATGTGACGCGCTTGCCAAGAAGATTGTGCATTTCTGCTGCACACTCTCCGAAATGTATCCTATAAAATATGGAGAGGCTAGCTAACTTCCGCCTATGTTCAGGGCTTTTGAATTTTTTATAAAAAAGATCGTTATTGCCGATGAGCTTCTTGGCCCTCCTCTCAATGGACTCAAGCGTCTGGAGCTGGTATCGGGTGGAACCGTACCAAAGATAAGAACAATACTCCATACACGATCGAACTTACGCTTGGCTTCGAAAGGACGAGCAACTGTTCCGGCGTGAAATATCTTCTCACCTTCGCCAGAACGCCAAGTTTTTTTTAAAGCTACTTGGATATCGTATCGGCACGGATACACCTCGGAAAGTAAAGTCAAAAGGACTTCTTATAGCAGAGAAAAGATACCCCTGGGTCATTGACAGATTGAACCTTACCAGATTGGCATCGCCCCATTCGAAAACTACCTGCAGAGATAGGTTCATGCGGCTGACCATCGCCTTTCTATGACGCTAGATCTGTTCAGCACTGGCTCGTGCATTAGACATATAGCTATCCACAACCATACCCCAAAATACTGGGCATAAGCAGGTCGTTAATATGAAGCAGAAAAATTGTTGCAGAGATACACGGAACCCTGAGGGACGCCGGCATTGATAGTCAAATGGTCCTACGAGCTACCATCAATGACAACTCGTATCGACCGCTCCCTCAGGAAGACCGATATCCAGAAACACAAATCAGTGGGAAGTAGATATGACGGAAACTTAGCAAGCTTCCGTCATAAGGATGATGGCCTTACCCTATCGAAAGCCTTCGAGATATCAAAAGAGGCGGCAGGCACCGCACCATGCCTCTCGATAGCTGCGCTCCATATGTAAGTTGCGTATGCTAGAAAATTTCCAGTAGACCGGTTCCGACGAAACCCATATTGCCGGTCACTAAGGAGGTCATTTCTTCTAGATACGACAGAAGCCTGTGGTTCAGTACACGTTCCATTATCTTGCAGAGTATACGTGATCGAGATGGGCCTGTTATTGGCAGGGTCGGTACGACTGCCCTTTTTAGGCACAGGTTGCACGTTGGCCAGTTTCCAGGACTTTGGAACTTGTCCTTTAGCCATAGATAAACGATATAGGCGTGTCAATACCTGAGCTAACGCAGGATTGCAAGTCCTAAGTACTATGGTTGGTATACCATCCGGACCACTGGCTTTATTCACATCCAGTTCATGCAATGCTTTTCTTACTTCGGTTTGTCTAATACAAATTTCAGACATAAAAATCCCACATCTTGACAAACCGGAAGTTACAGCACTACCAGCATTTCCTTGGTCGTATGTGCCAATGATCCATCAGGTTTTAGCAAGGGAGGCACTGTGGTAATTTATTTTTTATTTATTTATATTTTAGGAAGGTTTACAGCTATTTGTAACAATGTGAACTAAGAATGTTGTAACTTAAAGCCAATTAGAAACCTCCACATATGCATAACTAAATTTATCTTAAATAACTTCAGTGTAACTTAGTACTATTAAGTTAGTTCCAGTACATTTTTGCACACACCAAGAACATCTGTATGTGAAATGGCGAGATAACATCAATCAACAAAATACATCTAGAAATGAAAAAATAAGTAATTAAGTTAATTTTGTTCAAAATAGTTTTGACATATAGTTCGCCTAATAGTCGCTGCACTAGTTGAGAATAGATCGAAATCATATTCGTTGCTGAACTTGATATAAGTTTCACAACCACGTATTAGAAAAGTGTTCTGCCGATAATTAGTGCGCATAAAAGTTATGTGAAGTAATGGACGTCGACGTAGGGATAGTGGGTTGGTCCGCAGACCGATTTTAGATAACAATTCCGGACAATCTAATTTGCCATTAGCTATTTTGGATAGAAAACAAGCGTCGTTAACCTCGCGCCTAATTTGAAGGGGTAAAAAGTGATATCGCTTACAGCGATGTTCGTAATTAACGGATTGTTGTAGTGCTTTGAAGTCTAAATATTTCAAAAACCTCTTCTGAATCATTTCCAGACGCGTAACGTAGACGTCATATTGCGGATTCCAAACCTCTGATGCATATTCGAGATGGCTACGCACGAAGGCACAGTACAGGACTTTAATAGATTTCAGAGACTTAAAGTCTTTTGACATACGCATCAAAAACCCAAGAGCTTTGGATGCCTTGCTGGCTACGTGATCAATTTGGTCTGCAAAAATAAGTTTAGAATCATGGAAGACCCCCAGATCTTTAATGGTATCAACTTTTGTTAGATTAATATTAAGTAGGGTATAATTAGATGTTACTTTGTTTGTCTTACGGGTAAAGGTCATATAAAAACATTTTGACACGTTAAGATCTAGTCTATTCAAGACACAATATTGCTCGAAACGTATTAGATCCTGCTGCAAATCAGAAACATCCGAAACACCGCGAATAACCTTAAGGATCTTCATGTCATCTGCAAAAAGTAAGAATTTTGAGTTTTTAAAGCATTTGTTTATGTCCATGATAAATATTACAAACAAGAGTGGGCCCAAAATGGAGCCTTGTGGGACACCAGATGGTATAACAGTCCACTTTGATACGTAGCCACGCAAGACAACAGCCTGATTGCGGTTTTCGATGTAAGAAGCAAACCACCGATACAAGTTACCGTGTATGCCTGCTGCATGTAGTTTAGATAACAATACACAATGATCAATTCTATCGAAGCATTTACTATAATCGGTGTATATCACATCGACTTGGGCTCCACTTTCCATTCCGTCTGCAATAAATTCGTTGGCAATGATGAGGTTAGTGGATGTGGAACGCTGTTTAAGGAAGCCGTGCTGCTCATCATTTACTGAACTTTTAATGCACGCATAAAGATCCTGATAGACCAGCCTTTCAAGGATTTTAGCAAATAAGCACAGTTTAGATATAGGGCGGTAGTTCTCTACATTGCTTTTATCACCTTTTTTGAGCACTGGAGTAATAAAGGCAGATTTCCACATTTTAGGAACCATGCCCTCACACAAGGATCGCTTAAATAGTATACACAGTGGCAGCGTCAGACTCTCAGAGCATTTTACAATAAAGAGAGGTGGAATCAAATCAGGCCCTGCGCCCTTGTTCAAGTCAAGCGACTTTAAAAGGTCCCGTACTTTAGTTGGATCAACCTCGATATTACCAATGCAACAAGGGCTGACATCGGTGTTCATGCTCAGGGCGTGCCCTGTGCTGCCGCTCGTACCCAAGAAAGTGGAGTGAAAATAGTCCGCAAACAAATCGCAAATGCCCTCACCCGTGTCAGCGCTTGCTGTTTTATATGTCATTATGCTGGGAAAGGTACAATTATATCTTTTTATTTTGACATACGTCCAAAAAGCTTTGGGATTTTCAAGAATCAGAGACTCGATGTGATCAATATATTCATCAAAGCAGACCGTTTCAAGATCTTCGGCTCTTTTACGCAGTAAGGAGAAGGATTGGTAGTCTGACAGATTGCCATATGTTTTATATTTAGAGTGGTACTTAAACTTTTCTTTGAGCACTTTTATAAGGCTAGAACTATACCATGGCGGGTAAGAAAACTGTTTAACCAACTTGTGAGGTATATATTGGTCACGGAGTTGATATAATTTATTATAAAAGACCGTCAATGCGTCGTCTAATGTTCCTACAGTTAAGCAGACATTCCAGTTACTGTTATTAAGCTCCGATGTAATTGAGTCATAGTCACCCCGGCTAAAAATATACTTCATATGACTAGTAGGTTGCAGTTCATGAATTTCAACAAATTCTGCGTATATTTCAAGGGATTTGTGGTGGATATCTTCCGGAACTAGCTGTTTATCGCTGCTTTTTACATCTAAGGATCCATTTGAGAAAACCAAATCCAAAAGACGACCATTTTGATTAAATTCACTACTAAATTGACTTAGGTTACACGTGTCAATTGTATCAAAAAAGTTATACATAAAATCTGCATTATAGTTAACCGGTAACATTAATGATGTTCCGTCCGTCGATTTCACCCAGTGCACGTAGTTACTAAAATTAAAATCACCCATCACCACAAATTTATCCAAGGGGTGACCACATACAAGCTCACTAAGCTTATGGCAAAAGTTGTTGAGTTGTTGTTTGTATGTATAACCACCTTCTTCAGCGCATAGATATAACGTACAAATGTGCATTTTGTAAGTAATCATAGGACTTTTACATTTCAGCATCAAAGTGACCCACAGGTCCTCCGCCGAACTATTCCAATCAGGTCTACTTATAACAGCGAGGTCTCGCCTCACTGCTATCGAAACACCCCCACCTAAAGTTTGTCCCAACTTAGCGTAGTCGCGATCCCGCCGATAAACAAGATATCTTCCATCAAACAACTCACTATCTAAGATACCATCTAATAACCAAGTCTCAGAAATTGATATAATATCGTAATTATTTACACACACATTCCTTTATACGGTGGCCCGCCGTATTGCGAGCACCTCGTCTTGAAGTTTGCGGACCTCCACCTTTACATCATTGAGCTCGCTTCGGAGACTCCGGTTTTCCTCTTCCAGGGCCAGGAACTCTTTGTCTTCGGCGAAGAGCCTCTCTGTGCAGTCGAACATGTCCTGGGCCACTTCGAACATTTTGTCAAGGGGCTCCATGATGCCTTGCTCATCCTTCTCGTCCCACTCGTACTCGCTTTTTATGTACTTGCGGATCTTCTTTCTCTGGCCATACATTTGGTGGAGGCAGGAGTGGAGGAATATGCGACTGCGCTCTTCTACCCTCCTAACTCCGTTCGGGTACTCCGGCCTCGGAGACGTCCTCTCGTAGTACACTTCATGACGCTTGTCCAGCGATGCTTCGTCAAGGCCTTGTAGCTTGTATCCTGGGGGTGCCCAGAATCTGAGCGTAACGGCTTTCTTCGGTTCAAGTGATTCCGGCGTAGACTCGCTCCCCTCCATTTCTACTTCCTTCGAAGTTTCCGCCACAGTTTCCTTTGCGCTCTCCTTTAACTTTGCCAGTCTGGTGCTAGATCGCGTCGTGCGACCTCGCTTGGCCATCGGTTGTTTAAATTGGCCCTTCCCATCGTAGAAGTTATCAGCTTCCTCTTCGGCACAGTTTTCGCCTGGACTCCGTGCTCTGTCCTCCGCTTCCACAATAAACTCTCTTAAATTAGTTTTTATTTTGGCAGTCTTCATTTTTTAACCCACGAGTATGGGAGAAATACGACGTCCACCTGGGCAGAGATCCCGATGCCCGGGTAACCCTACTTACGCCTGGGGGGTCGGGAGGTACCCCAGGGCGACGGCTATTGGGCCGACTGCGCTCCGTCGGCCACCTCCAAGAATCGCCCCGACACCACGTATCCCAGTGCCGGGACTTTGACGATTTTTTAAAGTGGTTTTCTCCACGCAGCCCCCACCGAAGTGGCGGCCCCCGCTCCCGCACCACGTACGAGGTTACGGTTGGGCCGGAACCGATCCTCGGATCGGTACACGCCCCGTCTTGCCCGCAGACGCGAGCTGGCCCCGATGGCCCGGGTGATTTTTTAGAGGGGTTGTCTTCCCCGCGGCCCCCACCAAAAGGTGACGGCCCTCGGCCCTGCACTGCGTACAGGGTTACGAGCTCCTTCCACGACACCAGCAGAACTGGCATCGCCTACAACTCCCCTTGCTCGGCTACCGCTAACCGGGATACCCAGGACGCCAGCCGAGCTCCCCCCGTTGCTAGTTTTGGTCCGCGCCGGTAACCGGTAACCCCCAAATCTGGGGGCCGTTCCCCAATCCGCCACCCTGGGGACGCGTCCGATGGCAGTCTAGCAACTGCACACGGAAGAACTCCATAACCTGACGAAGCTAATTGGTCACAGCACCCGCGCAAGCTAAGAAGTCGCTAGAAGGCAAATCCGCCAGGAGCCTTTTGGACTAGGGTTGTCGTCAGCAGAAGGTCCAAACATTCAGCTGTGTGCTCTTCATTTCGTCCGGCACTCTAGTGGCTTCTGGACCAGCTGGGTGAGGTCAAGTGTCAAGGCTAACTTTCGCGTTTTTCGATCGGCGTGGTCGGTTTTCTAGTAGGGAACAGCCAGTCTTCGTGCTGTGCGTTGAAATCATCGAAGACCACTAGTTGAGCGGATGGGTCCCGCTGTAGGGCAATGTCTGCCTTCTCATTGAGTACGTTGGTAAGCCTAGTAGTCATCGCGTTTCCTCTATGCGAGCGGTAGACACAAGCATAGAGAATTTTCTCGAAACCTGTGTCCACCAGAACCGAAATGATAGAAAGAAAGGTCGTAAGGGAAGGTAACGAAGGACGGCAGTATGAGGAGATGCTGATTGCGAGCCAAATAAAATGAGTCAGAGCCGCATACATCGTGATAGCCAAACCGGGGACCGCGAGAACACCCGAGTTCCCCGTAGGGTGTCCATCGGGTCCTCTCGTCCGGGCGCCTACCGGCACGAAGGTGCACCCCCAGATTTTTTTGCGAGATGGCGGGGCAGCCTTACGTGAGTGGCTAGCTCACTACTTGGACCCCCAATTACACATCTCAAAAAAAATCGATCGTTGCAACCAGTACAACTGTACTAACCCGTCCTCCAATATGGCTTCACCGGACTTCAGCACTGGACCACAATCGGTTGAGACCGTTTGGCAGTGCGGTCTTTGTCTGGTGGGTGGTAACAAGCTTGGACCACCTTAAAGGGGTTTACTCCTTTAGCACCACCCAGGAGCTACTTGCGGGACATCGAGGGTTAAATGCCACGCGAGTAAACTTGGACCCCCAAAATTATTAAAATAAAATGGCAGGTAGTACAATGTGTATGATAATTATACTATTGGTAATGGTAATTATACTATTTCTTATTATTAATAAGTCATATTTTTGTTGTTTTAGTGACGCCTGAGTCTATAGTGGTACCTATAGTGTCCTGTATCTTCGGGTTCCCGTTGCTTGCCTTGACTGTGATTTGCTGCCTCCGACGAAGAGCAAAGTTAGCCAGGTAAAAATGAACAAAATCATTCGAGTTACTCTTCAATGAAGGCAATATTGAAATAATTATGTGATCCTTTACTTTGTTTATCAAATTATCACCAGCCTACCTTTACCGATATTTACAATTATATAATATATTTCGCCTTAATTTTTTTTTCACACAAAAGAATGTACTTATAACTTTAGTATTAGTATGCTTTGTTCTGCATTTCATTTTTAATTATGTCAATATTCTAACAGTTGATTATTAATATCAAATCGAATTCAAATTCTTCGCTTCTTAAGATTTATCGGGGCTGAAACCGTCACCACTATTAGCTACCGACCTACCTTTTTTCAGGGAATTACAACAAAGTTATTTATTTTCTTTGCTTCGTTAGAATTGTTTTATAAAATTGATGATCTAAATTAAATTAATGACCTTCTTAATAATTTCTGTTGTTGTTTTAGTTTTTCTTGTTTTATTGAAATTAATGATAAATAAAAAGTTTTATACGTTGTTCCTTTTATTTTATGAAATTGGTTATGATACTGGTTTATTTATGATTTTTTTCTTTACAAATATTTTTTTTTAGCGACTGTTATTAAGCTAATGTATATTACTCAGAACGTGAAAGAACAAACCATTACCTAGACTTTTTATATAAGAATTTTGCAATAATGATAGGTACAAAGTGAGAGAATCCATTTACAAAATATTCGAAATCGGAAAGTATCTTTCTATTTGAGGTATAACGAATGTCAATATTTCGCCTCCGCAACCATGCTCTAAAGTCCTACCGTCCTACATACATTTTGCACTTAATAGTATACTTGTGCATAATACATAGTATATTTTGTACTTAATAGTATACTTACACAAAATAAGCCAAATCATAAGCGTCAATCACTGTTCGTATAGGGTAATCATCATCATCGCAGCTGAAAGACGTCTATTAAAGGTTGGAGGTTTCCGTACTTTTAAAATTTTAGGTAATAGGTTGAAGAACGTGGTATAAGACTGTAATTCAGAAAACGCAGCTGCCCAATTTATGATCTACGGTAATTATCTGATGATTTCCTCCAGTATCATAAGTCGCATTTATGATAAGGTGATAACCACCCCTAAGGCTGGTTGGTGCTATTCTAGTCTACTTGACACACACACTCTTACACCACACGGCTCATAATAATTATTATGTAATTTAATGTCATATCAAATTTGATTGCCCTGTAGCACACCATTCGTTAGACAATTTTTAAATATGTAATATTTCTTAAGCCTATCACCTCTAATTATTTAATAGAATACCAATTCGATCTTCAACAACAATATGATATACGATCAAATTTGGAAAGCAAATAAAATTTATTATAATATTGTCTAATATTGAGTTCGTAATTAATAAACTCAAACAGTATAAAGTGCAAATTCGGTGATGTATATCTTCCATAAGATACTGTCATATTTGCCCCATACTAGAAAACTTGACAAAGGTGTTTAGTTCAATTTCTAATATTCTTCATTAACTATGCACTCATATTGGTACGATCGATTTAACCTACTTAGGCGAATTCAATTTTGTAAATTGCCACATAGTGGCGAACACTAACCGTAAGAAATTAACATCAAAATATTAGTATTAATTAAAACAGTCTTATTACCACTTTTTTATTTTTGGGGCTCCGATATTTCGGCGCTGTTGCATACGCTATTGATCGTCACGGAAGAACTGAACTTTTTTGCCGGGTTTAAGACAGACGTATCGGTCTACACTACGTTGCATTATTTTGTTACACTCGATAATGATACCATTTTCTGTAAACACACTACTCACTCAAAACTGTTCATGACACATGATGGTCACATAAGGACTGAAATCCGGTACCCATAAATCGGATCCGGTAGCCAGATCTGATGATAGCCGTTAAATGTTTAGGTACTGTAAATGCGATACATATGATGTGCATGTGTGGTGGTTTATTGTAAGTTGATGATTTTAAAGAGTTATAATTATAATACAGGTTCATATTGTGATAATTGTGCCATTTATTTGACAGATTCATCACATCATTGATGGTATCTGCCATAAATATAAGACTTGTTTCTTTGCATTCTCAAATACTTTAATATTATTGTGATGTCAGTTATCATCTCAGTAAATTAAGCAAGGTTAAATATATTAGACTTTATAAAGTTACTTACTAAAATAATAGATCTATCTGTAAAAGTGAAATCTATAAAATATAAGCCACTCATTACGTCGTTTACATTTTACTAGTTATCTTAAGGCATGAATTTTAATTCTTTGCCCGTTATCAAGAGTTGATTTTTTATATGTTTTTATAAACTATCTAAAATAAGTACAATTTTACTCGAACAATTCAGTTTGTACATAAAAGCAGGGTCCGGCCGGATCCGTCTGGATGGAAATGACGCTGGATTTCATTTCCTGTGCTCATAGTATCAGAACGCGAAACGGCACTTTTTTTTGTTGTATTTTTTACACAAATATTTTTTCTTGGCATGTGGTAGCGTTCTGTTGAGATAACCTGAGGGTTATTAGATGTAGCCGACTATTGCTTATCGTTGATTTTCATCCTTCATTTATCATGCTATTGTTCGCTTTGCTTGGCCGATATATGACCTACCACAACTTCAGTCGATCTTATAAACGCCGGCTTATCCTTCGAAAAACTTTTGAAGTGATCCGAGACACTGCACGATACCGTTTAAAAGAGTGCAGATAGTTTCAATTGGGTACCTCTTTAAATATTTGAGACCTTATCTGTCCTTCCTTTTACATATGGCAAAAAATCGGGTTATCTATCCACATCATGCCCCTGGATATGACGCTTTATTGTGTGTTTCGGTGGAAGCTTTCCCGTGTATCCATTCCCCTGCAGGACATACCGTACATGTTCATCGTCACAAATGTCATATACACGATTTATTAGTGATGCCACTGCAGAGTTTTAAAGTCTAGGATGGTTATGCAAAGTAGCTTTGAGACAAGGGTCTGTGTGAATAAATTTTCTATATACATAATGTACAGTTATACCAGTATCGCTTTAAACTATCACTTTAAATTTTAATCCATAGCTTGGTATCGGCAAGTGTAGTCGCAAGGTCTTGTTCTTCAAAATGCTCCATACGAAGGTCTGTTACCACCAGGACTACTGAACTGACCATTTGATATAAAGTAATTCATGAAAAAGCAATGATGTAACAGTGTGGTATGTTGTATCGAGATATCATTCTTTCGTAATTTGACCTTATCACCTCCAGGTAATCACTTATTAATACATTGGTGAATTAATACATATAAAAAACTGGCCACCAACTCATTCAACTCAACCCAGCGTGAATATTTAACAAGCGAGTATAATTATGTTTGTCCTGTTAACAGCTAGCATAAGTTTAGTATATGCTTCGCCAATTCGTACACAGGCAAACCTATTTGACTCACAGTTTTGTGTACTTCAGTTAAGCCGTATAATTAAGGAATCTGTACGTTCCTAGAGCGTAGCAAATATTTCATAACTAGCGGCCCGTCCCGGCTTCGCACGGGTGGACAAAATTCTTGAGATTTCTCAGCGTGAATGTAGCTTTCCAATGGTGAAAGAATTTTTAAAATCGGCTTAGTAGTTTTTGAGTTTATTTCAAACATACAAAAATACAAATCTTTCCTCCTTATAATATTAGTGTAGATAACAATGAGATCCCAACACTTTTGCATGCGTCTTGTCTTGCTTGCATCAAGCGCGCGTGGATTTCCTTAGCAGAGTTATTTTAGAAATGTATTTATTATACTTTTCAAAGATCTTATACTTACAATCATCAACAAATATATTTCGAAAAAGATTATTACAGGATTTTATGTTGATAAAAACTCTATGGCCCATAACTCATTAATAGGTACCAACTCTTAACATCTTACACACGTGATAACTTTTAAACGAAATATACGATTGAGATGAAACAAAAAGTATTTTACTTCTACATAAATACTAATGATAACATAATGCTTAATTTCGATAAAGATTAATATTACGATACATATTTAACGTAGTTTTTTTTCTTCAGACGATTTAATAATTATTTTGAACACAAAATCGGTTATTGTGATTAAACCATGATAGCTAGATATATGTTCTTGCGGACTTTTTTGTAGGTCTTAATGGGATCTACAAACCCGTAGTACATCATTTTGTTCTATTGTCAATAGTTTTTGCAGCGCACGCAAAAATAAGTTTTCGATTTTACACCTTGTGTTACAAAATAGAAATTTTATTACGGATCCCTAATTTAGAAAAAAAAAATAGCCTATAGCCTTCCTCGATAAATGGACTACCCAACACTGAAAGAATCATTCAAATCGGACCAGTAGTTCCAGAGATTAGCGCGTTCAAATAAACAAACAAACAAACTCTGCAGCTTTATAATATGAGTATAGATAACATCGTCTTAATCATGCGAACTTTTAATGCGTGTGTGGTCCAATCTGTTCACGCTATTCGATTGTAATTTATTCTTATGTAAATTTTTTCACCACTGAGTAGGTGTAAGATCTTGTTATCAAACTAAGAGGTGTTCATTACAACAGTCGCATTCCCTTTGTCCGCTTGCAATACTACTATGCTTTGGTCTCCTCGTAGCTCGTTAAGTGCATCTCGTTCCGAAGTAGAAATGTTCGGCCTAAATGGCCATGCACAACGTAACGTCAAAGCAACGTCTTTTTTTCTTTATATTGAATGGGTTCGCTCTTGCCTCAAAATGTCTGCATCTATGTCTGTACCAGGGTCGTCTGCTTAGGTACCTCCGTCTTACCTATTTCTGCCGCAAAGCAGCAGTGCTTGCATTGCTGTGTTCCGGTTTGAAGGGTAAGATATGGCAGTGAAATTACTGGGTACAGTGACTTTACATCTTATGTCACGTTGGCAACGTACACTGTGGTTCTTGTGGGGGTTGCAGTTTTGCTGCGAATCTCACAAGAGCCACATGTATTATAGGTGACTGTTACCACTTACCATCAGGTGGGCAATTTGCTTGTTTGCCAACTTTCAGCAATAAAAAAAAAAAAAAAAAATCTATCACTGGTATTTTTTAGAGTATAATACCTTCCTCAATCGATCCTATTATACTTTCATAGGGAATGTATCTGAGTGTGATGGAAAAATTCAATCCTCTTTCGAGGACCGACAATGCAGTATCCACGCGTGTTTGATGTGAATCCTCGTAGTAGGTGGTACCTGACTTTTGTTTATATAAAGGAACCTCGAATTTGCAATATTGTTTCAAAGTACTTAGTTATGTTTTTAATTTATTTTTTTGCATTCACAATGCAATATTTCTATAAGATATAAAATACGTGTGTAAAAAACAACTACGCCTCCGAGCCCTCAGATGGGATTCGAACCCACGACCTTCCGCTATCCGGGCGACTGATTTGATCGCTGAGCTACCGAGACGCTTATATCATACGTTGGGCTTGTAAGTAACGCGATTACAAATAACAAAGATGCGTATGCGTAAGGTACTTAAAACATTTTTTTTGTCTGTTTCTTCCGGCTAATCCCCAAAACGGCGGGACCTATTTTCACTGGAAGTTAGCTAATGACACAAGGTACTTCTTAGGTTACTTTAAATATATGGTCAGCAAAAAATGAGTTGCAAATAACGCTAGGCACAGCTAGTTTTATCTAAGATTCTTAACTAATTGTGAATAAAGGTAATTTTCCTTGTAAGCACAATCAACTTTTCATATTTTTGGTCTGCTATTTCAATTTAAAATACCTTTTTTTGAAAGCCAATTCTCTCTCTACGGTTAACATATGGCAATAAAACTGTATAGGGTAGATGATCTCTCGTCCCAACTGATTAATGGTCTTACATTAAGGAACCCATTTCTTAAATGACGCCTCTTTGCCACACCTCGGCTCCTCTACAAATGGAAAGCGTGAATGATTATCCACAGATAAATTAAGATATATCCAAAAGATAGTGCTTTATTTTTATAATAATAAGAACCTATTTCGAAATTAAAAATTCCTATAAAATTTTAATACCTTAATGTTAGCATACGGATTCTATTCCATCTGTGATAAAACTATTTATATTTGTGTTTTAAAAAATTGCTCTACAATACAAAATAGCAAAGGTACTTTCAAACTATATGGCCAGAAAAGTGGGCAAAAACAAAGCAATAATCTAAATTGCTATATTTTATTGTTGTAAAGACTGACCCGGGTCTTCGTACTATAAAGAGTATAATGAACCTTAACAGGTATGCTCACCTATTTAGGTTCATTCCTTAGAAATGTGTTTAGGTTAAGTACATAACGACTTTAATTCGTTTGTTTCGTGTAATGTTAAGCCGCCAGACATCTGCGCTTGCATCGTCAGAATATTTTATGAATAATTATACGATTGTCGACCGTTTGTTGCAACGGTAGGGATTCTGCCTTTCACACCGAGGGTCCTGGGTTCGAATCCCGGAAGGGCTGTTTATATATATTTCTATAAATATTACATATCTATGTATCATATACGCATCTCTATCCATTACCCCAGTATCCATAACACAAGCCTTTAAAGTGCTTACTTTGGGCTAGGTTAATTGGTGTGAATGTAAGAAAAAATTATTTTTTTATAATAATCTCAATAAAAAATTGGGATTTAGGCTTGGCATTCTAATAAAAAAGCATGTAGGTACTTATCTGCTATAATGTAGAGCTATATTTATTACGTCTATAAATACTCCATGGTTCTAAAATTTGTAATCTAAAATCCCTAGTAAGTACTAAAACTTATATGTACACATTTGTGAGCCTCAGCAAAAATGGCAAACCTTTGGCTTTTATACAAGCCTTTAATCTGTCTGGCCACGAACCTATGGATTTACGCACTGTTTTCATGGACAATTTCGGCACTGCTTGCTCCAGAGATTTTATAAGAGACTCGATGTCGTCGTGTCGTTTAGAGTAGGCCATGTCCTCTTAAACCGACCATTATTTGCAGTCTAAACTGGGTCAAGTCTAAACAGTCAAGGGTTGGGTTCTGGGCTAGACGAGGGCCAGTCTTCAGCTCTTATAAAGTCCGGAACGTTGGTTTCTTGGGTAGTTCGTGCGTTTTGACCAGGAGCAGAGTCCTGCTGAAAAGTCCACGGTACATTTTGAAAAAGTGTATTGCTATGAGGTTTCACAACACGATCCAAGACTGTCTCTTGATACACTTTGCCTGAAGTTTTCACTCCTTTTTCACAAAAATATAGCTTTGTGACGCCTTTATAAGACACACCCCACTAAACCATCACTGACGCAGGGTGATGACCACGTTGTACCTTTCCGATCACATGAGCAGCTTCTTTAGAACTGTGAGCGTACACTTTATCATTTGGCTTATTGTAATGCTCTTCGATCGTGATTTTTTTTTTATATATATTTCTGTGCCTTCCACCTGCGTATTATCATGATAGAAGGCATTTTGATCGATCCACTCTCTTTAGTTGTAAAGATTGATTTAGAGCATGTCCTGTATATCGACGATAAGCACCGAGCTTCAGGTCTTATTATATAATACGCGACAGAGTCCTAACGGGAATTTTCATTTCTCGCGATAAGATTTTTGCTTCCTAATGCAGTTTCGAAAAATTCTGGCTTTAACAGCATTAACAGATAAATTATTATAATAGTAAAATACTAGAAAAAATCGACTCGGGTCACAAGTGAATCTCAGGCTGTTTCATCTTAATCGATTGACCAAACATTTGTAAAAATGTTTCTTTCGAATACGAGAGGATGTTCCTCTCATTGATGAAACAACGCTGGCCTACAGCGTAAAATCAGGAAGGTACTAGAAAATTTCGACGAGTGTTCGCAAGGCTCGGTAGCTCAATTGGGAGAGCATTGGACCGGATTTCCAAAGGTTGCGGGTTCGATTCCCGCCTGAGATTCACTTGTGACCCGAGTCGATTTTTTCTAGTATTTTACTATTATAATAATTTATCTTATAAGATCGCATTGAAAATGCATAAAATATATAAAAATTATAAAGCATTAACAGCCTTTGTAGTTCTAACAGCACGCGGCCGCTCCGATCTTTTATGGTCTTCGACAGAGGAGGTGATTTTGTATCTGTTGATACGAACATACGGCTGATACCAAGCTTTTGAAGTGTCTGGAATATGACCGACGACTCCATACTTACTTTGTGCAAGGCGATCACTGCAATCCGATTTTATTTAACACCCCATTCCATATCGTAATTTGATAATGAACACGAAAAAATATGTGAAATCAAAAAAGGTTTTTAAAATAATAAACGCGTTAAAAATTCAGAAATATTAAAAAGTTGAAAAAAAGAAAAGGTTTTATGTAACAGTATTTATGGTCAGACTAGTTACACAATTAAAATCTTTATCAGTTGAGAAGCACACCGCAGGTCGTGAAATTGTACTTACATAAGCCAGTACGATAAAAATAAACCGCCTAGCCCACCAATATTGTCGAACTATATTATTATAAGTAGTAACTTAACTTTTTTCTCTCTTTTTCCTTTAAACTAACGAGACATTTCTTTCTTTTTTTTGTAAATAAATAATATTTCTTCTAATCTTGTTTTTCTTCTATACCACGACTTGCTTTTCGGGATAGTTTGGCGGCCAACTTTCTAAGTGTTTATAACTCTTCACTAAATTTTAAAAATAACATATAAAAGTTTTTATTTGTTTTGGCTATTATTTTGAATTATATATCTTGTTTAATAAAACTTTAATAGAATCGAAAAGAGGACGTGCCTAATCCACCGTATATTAAATTAAATTAATTTCGTCACTCTTGAAATTATTCTAGAATAAGAAATTAAGGTCTGTTACTCTATCTGTTATTTAATGGGTATCAGGAATCAGAAGATTCCTTTGGCCCTAAATTTGATTTGATTCGGTTTTTTTTTATTTACTAAACTATCTTACGCTAATTACGTATGTTGGCTATACGAAGACCGCTGACGCCGCCCTTGCAATTAGGCCATACCTAAATGTTGCAACGTGATGGAAATGTCAACGCTGCGGAACGTGAGTGCTGTCGCCTCGTGCCATCATCTAGGCCATCCGTCTGGACGCCATCATCACTCACTTCGTATCTAACATCGATCGGGTCAATTAGTCTTAGTTAGTTATAATAATTATATTGTAATTTTTCTTTAATTAAATTAGTTTATAAAATTATTTCGGTTTTTTTTAAGACCTGCGGCTGCGACCTTCGTAATTGGCGCAGTCGGTAGGATATTCGCGGTCGGTTTCGCGCTACATCCAGGAAGATTTCCGTAATTGCACAAGCCGCCCGAGTGGCTATCAAGTCGCGCTACGAATATCCGAACCAGGAGGAGCAGCCAAAGGGTCCAGTATCCAGACATCGATACGCCAGAGCCGAAATGTTAATGTGAGTACACTTGAATCGTTCTCGTGTTGCCTCCTATCCCTAGTTTAATAACCTTACCTTGATTTTTTTTCACCATTTTTCATCCTAAGAAAATTAGGTCCAGCGTTTCTGCTTCACATCAGCAGTCTCGCAGGAGAGAATTAGTCGATAGTAATAGATCTAGTTTAGAAAGTATCCCAGAAAAAATGGAAAGGAGCCCAGACCTTATCGTAAGGCCTTACGCCTTGTTCCCGATTGACGGAAACGCGAATGTACTGACAAGATTTATAAGAATTTGTGATCAGTTATGTAATGAATTTCTGAGTGATGATCCAAATAATCAATTATTTAATTTATATTTATTAAATGGCATACTTAATAAAATTACCGGTCCAGCCGCTACTATTATAAATTCAAATGGAATCCCTGATAGTTGGATCGGCATTAGAAATACTTTGATTAATAATTTTGCTGATCAAAGGGATGAAACCGCCCTTTACAATGACCTATCTTTAGCTAGGCAAGGTAACAGCCCAAGTAGCAAGCAAATGTCTTAAAAAGGAATTGAAGATATCTTGAAGGCAAGTAGACGAATTCCAGCTGTTGTCTTGGCTAAAACTAGTTTGTCCTTCAAGATATCTTCAAGATACTCTCCAAGAGCTAGTTAAGTAAAAATGGGCACAGCATTTAAGGTCATGTTAAGAAAGAGTTAATACTACTGTTAAGATAAACTTTAAACCTATTTAAGAAAGGTAGTTTAGCAGAACTCTAAACATTGACTTTAAGATATCTTGTAGGTTGATTTCAGATCAAGAGATAGACTTAAAGATATCTACTATACCTAGTTAAAACTTTCAATATTGAATTGCAGATATTCGATTTAATCTTAGTGAAGTAAAACTAAAAACCTTTTTTGCTTTATAGTGATTTAAGTTACATAATTTTATAAAATATGGCGAACTTTTAATTCATTACAATAACTGTTTTATGGTTTAGGAAAATGGCGACTAAACAATTAATTTTTATTTCTAAAAAGGCTTTCTTATGTCGTTGAGTGCATTGGAAATTTAAAACGCATCATTGTTTTTCGTGTAAAATCTATAGATAGTGCTATAAAACAGACGGGCTGTTGAAATACTAGAAAAAAACAATAAAATTTTGTATAACAATATTACAATATGTTTATTTTTTGCATATATTGCAAAATGCTTCATTTTCTATAAACATACTAATTATTCATGTAGTTAGAATAACTATAACAAAATTAATAATGTTCAATTTACTCTAGTTTTTGATGAAGTGTTGTCGGAAAATGTATAATAATTTTTTCACATAAAGTGCAAAATGGCGTTAAATCATAAGTTTCCTTACGAAGTAAGACTTTAGACAGCATTGATTTTGTAAGGCTATTTAAGATAAAGTAAAGACAAATTACATTTGAAGTAGTGCTAGTTAAGAGATATTATACTTAACTTATTCTGAAAACCGTATTGGCGAAGTACTATTTAATACATTTTGGTGTTAAGTGATTCTATAGTTTGATTTAGTTAAGATCAGATTTCGTCTTAATATTTTCTTAACTTGACATTCTATAGTTCTTATTTATTTTGTGGTGGGAAGAGGTTTATGTAAGATAGTCGAGGAAATAAAATCAGCGGTAAGTACTTACGTGATATTAAATAACTATCCAATCCCCATTTATTTAGAGGGCTAATAAACACATAATGAATAGGTACCTACATTAAATAACTTCTGTTCTGCTTCATTACAGGCACATTGTTCATCTCATAAATGTTACAGAGAATTGGCCAACTTTCTCCTTTTGAACTTTTATGTGGGTAAGCCGTCGATATTTACATTTATACAATAATTGACATTTTTACCTAAATTTTCAAAATACTGCAGAATATTTTTATTTAAATCCGTTGTGTCAGTATTCCCCACTGCTACATGATTCTATATCTACAGATTTTATTGTTTTCAGAAGTGTTCTAGCGTCTTTTGGCACAACTCCTGGATCATGCTTGTCAATAATCTACATAATCCGCAATGCCGTATGCATTGATTGTAGTATGTAGTATATTGTGACGAATAGATCAGTTTCTTAATTGGTCTCTAAAATAAAAAAAAATATCAACTTTTGATGCGTTATCGTCAGCTCGTGTTGATCGATCGATTAGAATCGATTCATTAAGAGTTGGAATCACCTCAATTCAAATTTACCGTGGTATCATCTTCCTCGTAATACATTAACGACACTAAGGTCTGACTCGAAGGTGTCGCATTGCTCACGTTTGCAGCATTTAAAGGCACATTCGAGTTATTTTTGAAGGTATACTTCTTTAGGCGCGTTATGAAAAAATGTTGAGAGTGAAATTTTACGATGCGCGCGCATCACTGCAGCACAGAAGTTACAGTGTGAAGTTGGCCGCAAAAGCGATATAGAATAAACCAGCAGGATGAAGTTGGCGACTAATTATGAATGTGTGGGTGTGTGTGATTTTAAATTATATATGGTAGTTAAAAGTTATATACATATATAAAATCATAATAACAATTTTATAATATAAAATAACAATATAACAATTTTATTTAAAAGTGGTTTTTATTTTATAAACTTTTTAAGTGCGTTTATTGATTTGAGGTAAACTGTCGGAATGTATTCTTTTTATTTGTTTGTAATATAAATTATTATTATTTTCACATTACTATTGGTTAAACAGTTTATTTTGTTTTTAGATATATTACTTGATTCTGTATACAGATATATAGGAAATCTGTTAATCTTTTGACGCTTCTTACTGATCACTAGGTATATAATTTTTAAATTTATCTTTCTTTTCACATACAAAGAATACGAGCACACGGGGGGAAATTTTTAGTTATCTTTTTTTAGTAACGATAAAGAAGTATAACTTTTTACGTGCGTACATAAGTACACACAACTTTTTTTTTATATTTCTCTACACGTCGACGAAAGGCACCAGATCTTTTTTTTTCCGCTTCATTCATGTTTCTTTTGGTTATATTTGGAGAAAACGTCCCATTAAATGAATGTTTACTCTAATCTTACTAATTTTAGTAAAAAAGGAATAAAAATATACTTCAGATAATCAATATTTAGAACTTGTATTAAAATCATCTTAAATTTATCTAGATAATATTTTTTTTCTTAATGAGTTTTAAAAGATACTTTAATTATTCAAAAGAGTTTTAAGTGAGCTTTCAAATAATCTGAGTAAAGTAAAAACAAATATTTTAAGTTTTAAGTGTAGGTATACTTAAATCAAACTAGTTTTAAGAATACTTAACTCTGTTTTTAGTATTCCTTACTCGCTTAAGTAGCGGTAGTTTAAAACTATTTAGTATTAAAGAAAGAAAAGACTTCAGGAAATCCATTTTGATTTAGCAAAATCCAACTTTAGATAAAGTAAAGACATATAACATTTAATCACTAGTCATAATTGCTACTTGGGAGTAGTCCTCAAGAATTTTACGATCAATGCCAAACGCTTTTTAGCACGATAATGACCTATGTCACACTCCATGAGACAATAGGTACCACTATCGAAGCTAAACGCACATTATATAAAAAGTTGACCATGCAGGCGTTTGTACGAGGTTTAAAGGAACCACTTGGATCTCGTATCAGATGCATGAGGCCAGAGAGTATAGAGAAAGCATTAGAGTATGTGCAGGAGGAATTAAATATACTTTATCAGCAACAACGTAGCGATAATCTACCTAGACCTCAAATGGGGCTACGCCCGCCTGCCGCACCTATAGGTTTCTCACCCATAAGACCTATTCATTTTAATGTACCAATGCAAAGTTTGCAGCCCATGCAGCGATTCGCGCCGCAACCGCCACCAGCACAAAGGTACGTTCAGCCGCAATCGCAACCCTTTAAATTTAATACGCCTAATAATAACTTCCAACAGCGAATGCCATCTCGCACACAGCAGATGTTTAGTGCACCGCCACCGCGCTATAACCCCCAAAGTAATAACTTCAGGTTACCACCTAGGAATCAACCCCAATTCTCGAACCCTAGACCTATGAGTGGAGTACAGCATTTTACACCAAAAGCTCTACCCCCTACTTTATCGGGACACGATTGGCGTAGATTCGGGAACCCGCAACCAAATAATTATTTTAAAACCCGTGAAGTTAATTTAAACGAGCTCATATTATGATGACTCTTATTACCAAGACAATTATTATGACGTAGATTATTACAATGACGTAAGTGACTTTAACTACTGTGACTCGACGTATGACTATGACGATAGAGTTCAGTTTTACGGGAATGCCACGAGCGCAGAGTCGAATGACGAACCGCAAGCGTCATGTTCCAATACAGATTCGGATTTTCAGAAACCGTGCCCATCAAACAAATTAAAATAGAACTTAATTTGCAAACGCAAAGACAGTTACCTTATATTCAGATTACAAACCCACCTTTAAAGTTATTAATAGACACGGGCGCTAATCAATCATTTATTAGTCCGGAATGCGTAAACAGATACTTTCATAGTTATTCTTTAGATTACGATCCATTTGAAGTAACTAATGTTCACGGCACAAGTCGCAATGAGTATTCCATTACACTTCCATGTTTTTCTGAATTTAAAAATCATGAGCCTATTAAATTATTCGTATACCGTTTTCATGATTATTTCGACGGACTTATTGGACTGGATTTACTCACGAAATGGGAAGCGAAAATAGACTTAAAGAATCAGTTGCTTAACACACAATACGCGGTCAACCCTATTCAGTTATATAATTCAAGTAATGTTAATCTTTACGAGGATATTATACCGGCTCATTCCTCTAAATTAGTTCGTATCCCAATAAACGCCCCGGATGGCGATGTATTAGTAGAAGAGCAGGTTATTTGCAATTGTCTTATTCAGGAATGCGTCACATCCGTAAGAAATAGTCGTGGAATATTAGAAATATATAATTTGTCCGACAATGACATAATATTTTCTCTAGACCGGCCAGCGCAAGCGGAGGTATTGAATATCGAGTGCACTCGCACCGGGCCGCCGCCTACGTCACGCGCACGCGACGTCTTATCGCGCTTACGGACGGATCATATGAACGCCGAGGAAAAGGCCAATATAGAGGCTTTATGCTCACGATACGCCGACGTATTTTATTTAGAAGGCGAACAATTAACTTTTACGAATAAAATTAAACATTGCATCAAAACGACCGACGAAGTTCCCATTTACACGAAAAGTTACCGCTATCCCTTTGTGCACCGTAATGAGGTTCGTGATCAAATTGCTAAGATGCTAGACCAGGGTATAATTAGGCCTTCTACCTCAGCATGGAGCTCACCTATTTGGGTGGTGCCAAAGAAATCCGACGCATCAGGAAAGCAAAAATGGCGAATAGTTGTGGACTTTCGTAAATTGAACGAAAAGACTATTGACGACAAATACCCAATTCCTAACATAACTGACATCCTTGACAAGTTAGGGAAATGCATGTACTTTACGACCTTGGACCTGGCATCAGGCTTCTATCAAGTCGAACTTAATGAGGCCGATATTTCGAAAACCGCCTTTAACGTAGAACACGGACACTATGAATTCTTAAGAATGCCTATGGGTCTAAAGAATAGTCCTTCTACTTTTCAGAGAGTTATGGATGATGTCCTCAGAGGTCTCCAAAATGATATTTGTATAGTATATCTTGATGACATAGTGGTTCTAGGAACTTCTTTGCAAGAAGCTATTAATAACCTTGAAAAAGTACTACAGAGGTTACGAATGTCCAATTTTAAAATCCAAATGGACAAATCGGAATTTTTAAAATTAGAGACTAACTATCTAGGCCATGTCATAACAAGGGAAGGCATAAAACCCAACCCTGATAAAATTTCTGCCATAGAAAAATATCCAATTCCAGAAACTACTAAACAGATTAAGCAATTCTTAGGGCTCATTGGATATTATCGCAAATTTATTCCCGATTTTGCACGTATTACTAAACCGCTGACTAACTGTTTAAAAAAAGGCAAAAAGATTACCTTAGACCCCGACTATGTTAATGCATTCGAGAAGTGTAAGACCTTACTGACAAATGACCCCATTTTACAGTATCCCGACTTCAACCGCGAGTTTATACTAACAACAGACGCGTCTAATTTCGCTATAGGAGCCATACTGTCCCAAGGACCTATAGGATCAGATAAGCCTGTTTCTTTCGCTTCGCGAACTCTTAACGATAGTGAAGTCAATTACAGTACGATAGAAAAAGAACTTTTAGCCATAGTTTGGGCTACAAAGTATTTTAGACCATATTTATTCGGCCGTAAATTTAAAATTCTTACAGACCATAAACCATTGCAATGGATGATGAGTCTCAAAGAACCTAATTCTAGATTAACTAGATGGAGATTAAAATTGAGCGAATATGATTTTACCGTCATATATAAAAAAGGTAAAAGCAATGCGAACGCCGACGCTCTTTCTAGAATCGAAATACATAATGAAGAAATTTGTTCAATAGTCGCGAACTGTTCAGATAAACCACCATCCTTGTTGTCAAACTCAGAAACTGTAACTGTCCATACTAGCCACGAAAATCCTATTTTAGAAGTTCCAATAACTGACGAGCCATTAAATAAATTCCATCGACAGCTGCACATCACTATCGTACCAGACGTAAAACGTAGGGCCGTAACAACGAAACCATTCGATACGCATACTCGTATTTCATTACAAGTAAGTCAAAATAACTTAGAGAGTGACGTAGTTTCTGCTATAAAGGAGTATGTTAGCCCGAAGGTTAAAACAGGTCTGCTTATAAATCCACCCCTTGCCATGTACTCTATCATCCCTATCATTCAAGAAAATTTTAAAAGTTCATCTATGAATCTCGTCTTAACTAAATCCGAAATAGAAAACGTTAAAGAATATCTTAGACAACAAGAAATAATTCGTAATTATCACGATGGAAAAACAAACCATCGAGGTATTAACGAATGTCATTTAGCCCTTTCAAAGAAATACTTTTGGCCAAAAATGAAAGAACAAATATCAAAATTTATAGGCGAATGTACAATATGTGGACAAGCAAAATATGACAGAAACCCAGTAAGGCCACAGTTCAACATAGTACCTCCAGCAACTAGACCTTTTGAGACTATACATATGGACTTATTTACCGCTCAAAATGAAAAGTATTTGACGTTTATAGATGTTTTCTCTAAGTACGGTCAAGCGTACTTATTAAGAGACGGTACAGCAGTTAGTATTTTACAAGCACTATTACTATTTACTACGCATCATGGTATCCCCTACACTATAGTTACCGATAACGGAACCGAATTTACAAATCAGTTATTCTCTGAATTTATTAGACTCCACAAGGTTAACCATCACAGAATTTTAGCACATTCACCGAACGATAACGGTAATATTGAGCGATTTCACTCGACTTTACTCGAACACCTTCGCATATTAAAGTTACAGCATAAGGACGAACCCATTGTTAATTTGATACCTTACGCAATAATCGCTTACAACTCTTCTATACATAGTTTTACTAAGTGTAAACCCTTCGATTTAATTACAGGTCATTTCGACCCCAGAGACCTCATAGATGTTGACCCTGTTCCACATTTATTGCAGCAGTATACCCAGAATCATAAGGCCCAAATGCAGACAGTTTATGAACTAATTAATCAGTCAAGTTTAGAAAATCGCACATTATTGATAGAGAATAGGAATAAAACCCGGGAACCTGAGATAGAATATACCCCGCAACAACAGATTTTTATTAAGAACCCAATAGCCAGTAGACAAAAAGTTGCCCCTAGATATACCCAGGATACCGTTTTAGCAGATTTACCTATACATATATATACCTCTAAGAAACGCGGCCCCGTAGCTAAGTCTAGATTGAAACGTGTGCCCAAAAACGTTAAATTGTTGCAGGATTCTAATGCTCCTGGTCCAGACAACAAACCCACAGGAGATAAGACTTGAGAGACTCGACGACGGACCTGGACTTTTACCGTTCACATACCTTCCTTCAGCGAATTCAATTAAGTGACATTGAAAATAAAATAATCAAGTTACAGACACAAATACAGACCTTTAAGACTCGACTTCCTAACGATACTTATCAGTTATACGAATTCCAAATTAATTACCTTAACAATAAGATAGAAAAATCATTTGAGCAATTAGCTAGTTTAGAACCAAGCCGTGCTAAACGAGGTCTAATAAATACATTTGGAACTGTAATAAAGAGCATAACCGGTAACTTAGATTACGATGACGCGTTAAAATATGATAACGCGATAAAGACCCTTCATAGTAACGAAGATAAATTAGCATTTGAATTAAATAATCATATAAGTTATAGTAAAGAATGGATGACAAAGCACTTTGGTATCATCTCTCAGATAGTCGAAAATCAAATCCTTATAAATAATACACTACATTCATTATTAGATAAAGATTATCTTCGTAACTCTAGCCTTATTAAATATGCGAAATTTGCTCAATTACTAACTATTATAAGTGAAAATGTAGACGACACTTGCAACGAGTTAATTAATATTGAAAATATATTAGCATTCATACGTACATCGAGTACTCATCATGCTATGCTTAATATAAATATATTGCGTAATATGATAGATAGGTTAAAAGGTTTATATAGTAGTAAAAATATTTTAGATATAGAGTTACGGGAATTTTATAATGTTATAAAACCCGCTTTTTATTACACCGCTAAGGATATAATGTTAGTTTTTAGAATCCCGATCATAAGCGATGTAAATTACAATCTATATAAGTTATCTGTAGTACCCAATAGGAACCACCAATCCATCATCCCTTCCTATCCTTTTTTGGCAACTAGCGAGTCCGCATTCGTGTACATAGAGGCTGAATGCCCGAAGTTAAGTAACGGCTACCTCTGTGAACAAGACGTAAAGCATCAAATTCGCACAGTACCTGACTGCATCCAGCATCTCATCTCAGAACATACTCTGGAGAAAACCTGCAGATTGACATCCATCACCCTACACAAAGAAGCTATGGAGAAACTGGACGACCAGCATTATACCATATCCCTACCGCAAGAAACAAGGGTACAGCTCTCATGTGGAAGAGAAGATTACACCCAGCTTCACGGAAGTTACTTAGTCACCATCCCGATGAAATGCATCTTGCGTACGCCTGCGTTCACTATCACCAATGACAACGATGAAGTGCAAGGTCAGCCGCTTAAGATAATGAAGATACCCGATTTGGATATGCGAGACAAGGAACCTACGCACATCAATCTGCATTCGATCGACCTAAGAAGCCTGCACAGCATCCAAGATAAAATATCACTACAGACTCCTGTCCAAACCCTAGAACAACCAACCGGAATATTATACCATACTACAATACCCTTCTACGGCGTACTATTCGGTGCAACTGTACTTACAATCGTAGTCATGCTACGACGCTACGAGCTGCGGAACCTTAAGAAAATTGAAGTTGTCGATCCAACCGACTCAGCCTATCACCAGTACTCACAGCCACATCCGCCGGAACCAAGAAAAGCCGGACAATCTGAAGATCAAGACATGCCAGCAACATTTGCTCTCAAAACTCTCAAATAGTTGCTGAGCTGAGGGGGGAGAAATTACGTATGTTGGCTATACGAAGACCGCTGACGCCGCCCTTGCAATTA
This sequence comes from Calamotropha paludella, assembly GCA_927399485.1. Classification (NCBI taxonomy): domain Eukaryota; kingdom Metazoa; phylum Arthropoda; class Insecta; order Lepidoptera; family Crambidae; genus Calamotropha; species Calamotropha paludella. The sequence goes on along the minus strand of OV656805.1, from coordinate 20,585,113 downwards.
GGCCATACCTAAATGTTGCAACGTGATGGAAATGTCAACGCTGCGGAACGTGAGTGCTGTCGCCTCGTGCCATCATCTAGGCCATCCGTCTGGACGCCATCATCACTCACTTCGTATCTAACATCGATCGGGTCAATTAGTCTTAGTTAGTTATAATAATTATATTGTAATTTTTCTTTAATTAAATTAGTTTATAAAATTATTTCGGTTTTTTTTAAGACCTGCGGCTGCGACCTTCGTAATTCGCTAATTACAAAATACTCTAGTATTAGTGTCTCACTTGTAAATATCAGTTTTAAGATTTTTATGCCAGTAGGTCAATTTAAATTATACTTGTCTTACAACCACATACTTGTCGGCCCCCAAAAGCGGTTAGTGACTCATAAAATAAGCCTTACCACTTGATCGGTTGATGACTTGCAAAAAACCTAGTTTCAGGCTTATTTTGTCTGGAAAGGATAGTGATAAACCGACATAGAAGCTATTGGCTGAAGTAAAATTTTACTTACAGCCCTCTGACATAAATCTTTTCAATTTAGCACATTATTATTTACATATACATTCTATTTTTTTTATAATTGTTTATATATTTTATGCATTTTCTATGCGATCTTATAAGATAAATTATTATAATAGAAAAATACTAGTAATGATCTACTCGGGTCACAAGTGAATTCTCAGGCGGGAGAATTCACTTGTGACCCGAGTCGATCTTTTCTAGTATTTTTCTATTATAATAATTTATCATATACATTCTATATATGTAATTTTTCTTTTAAAAAAAATTACATATATAGATTTTTTTTTTATATGCACACTAAATATTACACTTCCACGCGTATCACACATTTAATTTAATCTACTTTTACCGGCTTTACGATACGATTATTCTTTTTTTTTTTCATCCTGATTTTTCTTTAACTGAGGCAACAAAGTGGTTCTGCCTATTCATCTGCAAAATTATTAAAGATCGTAATTACGTAAAATAGAACCAAAATTGGATCAAAATATATGAGAAATTAATTTTATTGTAATAGTAGGTGTGTTTTAAAAAGTTTACAGAATCGGTGATAAAATTTGGCAAAAAATCGGCCAATAAGTTATTCAGATGCAGAAACGTTTACAATGTACAAGTTTTCCGTTTTTAAATAGGACATATTTGAGAAGTAGACTCATCAGTAGCATATCTCGGCATTAGAATGACAACACGTTAGTTCACAGAGCAGGTTACTACGAATTCCCTGTCCCGGTCTCTTGGGGTCCTTGCACTTTGCACGGACCAGCAGGAGCCATATTCAGAGCGGATAAAATTTAGTGTGTGCTGTATGTACACGATTTTTTTAATACACAGGGAACGAGCCAGAAGACGTAACTGCGAGCTGGACCGCGGCGAGCTCTCAGTAGTTCGTCTATCGCCAGTTAAGGCCAAGCCGCGGCCCGTCAGCCTAGTTCGATCTCCACGGGCTCCACCGGCCCTCGAACTAGACACCGTACTCGAAGAAAGATCTGATCCTGAACAAACAACACTTTCACAGGTACGAGTAAAGTAAGAGTTAAGAAAGACGACCATGACTTGACTAGTTTATTTCTATTATGTGATGATTATAAACCTCAAGTTGAAAATGCTACAAAGAAAAAGATCATTTACATCTCTTTCTATACTGAACCTAAAATAATTAACATTTGCACTTATTTAATTAGTCAACAAAAAGATTTGAATAAATAACATTACATTATGTGCAATCCGGAATCACGAATTTGTATTTGATTTATTGATTCAGATAAAATGTCCAAAAAACACGAGAACCGTATTTTTAGTGATGTAAAAGACAGAAAAAGCCCTTAGCTCGTCAGAAATGAGGCTCGAGTGCTTTTATAAGACTCGAATCTAAAGCCAAAAGTTCAGGACTCAAGCAACTCTAAGTTTTGAACTAAGTTCTTAAAGGGCGTCAAGGCATTAAGGACGCTTAAGTCATTTCAAAAGGCACTGATAACTGAGTTCTTTGAAAACAACTTACGTCATTTGAATAGAACTGAAAAGCTCCTTAGGAGCTAACAAAACTATATAACTAATAAAAGCAGTTTCATCTTAAATGAATGTTTATTACGGTATAATCACTAGTTCAGGCATGTAGGCAAATAAAAATCAAATTTTAAAAATGTTAACATTATTAGCCTATATTGGCAACATTAATGATTTATAGGCGAAACGTGAGTCCTTTTGATTAAACTGTAACCTCCATCTTTAAAGCTCAGAATTCATTTTGACTTCAAAGAAGGTAAGAACTCGAGTCTCAAATTTACGACTAGGGACTCGATTTGAGTCAAAAGACTTGAAGGAAAGTCTTTTGAGTCAAATGACTCATAATTCATAAGGCTAATATTCTATCTAAGCTTCTATCCTTCTAAACTTCTTTCGTAACGGTCATTTAAACTGAACTAGAGACCTTCATTGTCTAGATTAATAATACCTATTACTCTATAGTAATACCCAAAAATTCAATGAACTCGAGCGACTTGAGTGCTTCGCTTTTCATGTTTATTTCAAGTTAAGCTTTAAGTTATTGGGTGATTACATCAAATCACCCATTTTGAGTACTAAAAAAGGCTAGGTAATGATATTTTCTATGGTCGAAATGTTTTTTGTATGTAAGATTGTGACTGTTTAGCGATTTTTGCAAAACAATAGAGTTAATTTTTTTGAAAAAATCTAAAAATATCATCGTTTATTTTACCAACATGTAGATTTATAAAAATTGGAATTATTGAATTGGGAATTAGAATGGCTGAAGTTGGGGATTCGATTGTAATAGGTCCAGACAATTATCATACTGTAATCAACTTGTCGCTGTACAACGACACAGCTGTACGGAAGTTTCGTACAGGTCACACGTAGGAGCTCCCGGAATAGAGTCACACGTGAGGCACTAGAACAACGTTTCACAGCGACGCAGATCGTTACGTACGTGCCACTTTCTGGGTAGAGCCCGTAAATATCAAACGGGTAGGCGTATTAATAGAACACGTCTCTTTTTTTTACGCCCGATGCAATAAATTGGCTACCCTCCGAACACGGGCGAGGGAGGTGGTGAATCCTCATGGATACTTCGTTCGGCCCGCCCAGTAAGTTATGTCAGACACATACTGACTAATTACCACCTGGAAGGTGCCATAGACCTGGGAAGCTATATAGGCTTAATAGAAGCGTTCGCCCAAGGGGACCTGGGTGACGCAACCATAGAATACAACGCTCTGTACAGTACGCCCGTATATATATGAAATTATAACGACTCTCGGGATTAAGATACAATAAAAATAAGATAGTAATAGTGTGAAAATTTTGTATTATTTTTTTTTTTATAGGTTTACTGAAAACTATGATTAGGATTGGGATTTTTTGCTTTCTACCAGGGAAAAAATGACATCCCGATATAATTCATACCTGAGGTAAGACATATAATCTATACATATACCGGCAGATACAGTGTACAGCCAAACCCAAAAAGCTTGACGAGTTTTCAGCGTTCCAAGTTAACGAATGCTAATTAGATCCTATTTGATTAGATTATTCTAATGTGTAATGTGCGCGGAAGTGTAAGAACTAAATAATTAGATCCTGTTATTTTTACTTAATGCTATTTAAATCTATAGCCCTTTTATTGCCGCTCTATTGATATTTTTTAGACTTTGCTTAAAGTAAGCAGTTGTAGCCTTCAGAATGGTGGGTGTATGATTACCAATGGGTCCAAAATAAAGTATTTAATTTTTCATACTGAAATAGTAAAAATGTGCGTTTCTCTATGCCTACTTAGCATTATTTTAAAGTGAGTTGCCGTCCTGATTTCACCTGATTCAGGTGGATTCTAATTCAACGAACTTTTTCCAGTTAGATATGTGCATCATTTGAACTAGACTGTTCTACATTATTTAAAAATTCTTAAATTTTGTACAAGCTCTGATATTGTAAAACACATGTAAGGCCATCAGTCAGAGTCAGAGTGGCGGATCTACCAATCATACGAGTAATCAATCGTATACAAAATGAATGCACGGTTTATGTTGTTATAATTGCAAAAAAAATTAACAGTTAAGGCCTAGTATTTTGAAAATAATTGTGACTCACTATAATGTTTTCATAACTCGGATACGCGAAACCCTCCATTGTGACGGACACGAGTAATTTAAGAGGCATTGTTTGAAACATTTTACCTTGTGTACCTACATCATCATCATCATATCAGCCGTACGACGCCCACTGCTGGACATAGGCCTCCCCCAAGGATGTACCTACATATTATGTGTGAATTTATATATACATATTCTGTAATTAATAGTTGTTAGGTTAATTTGATAATTGTTTTTTTTTGCTCTATTACATCGCTCGTTTTGTTACCGAATGGCCGTTAGAGAATGCCGCAACAATTTAGTATCCCTTTCGCTGTATTTTCTGCAATAAATAATATATTTATGTAAATAATCCAATAGGACATGCCTCTCAGGTTATCTTTTCTTATATTATCGCTTTAAAGGATTGAATGAAAATAAAATTACTTTTTTTAAATATGTATAGTTATCCTCTTACTTTTCATTTATCAACGATTGACTTCAATGAAATAATTAAAATCTTATTCTCTTATGACCAGTAAACCTTTTTGTGAAAACATTTTTATTTACAAATTATTATTTATTTACAAATTTAGTGCGGTATCTTATGCACGGATTTTACATACATAATCATGACTTTACATAACTATCTTTTAATATATCTTCTTTTCATACCAAATATGCTAAGAATGCCTTTTTCAGACGTTCTTTTGATCTTTATAACAAGCTTTTGAATGAGGTAGATATCTTTTCAAACTTGTCGAATTTGTTTAAGAAAAAAGCAGGTATGCTTTTGTTCTAAATAATTAAGGATAAATAAATATATAAAAAGAATTTATTATATATCCAGGCAGTCCTCGACTTACGTCGTTTCGATTTACGTCGTTTCGAGTAACGTCGAACAATGTTTTGACACTATTCCTCAAGCATACGTCAATTGTTTCGATTTCCGGCATAGGAGAATTTACTTGTCACGAGGTAAATGTGCGTGGGGCCGGGCGGCGGGGCGCGGTATCGGCGAGCGGGGATTACCCCGCACATGCTGCTGATTTTGCACACAAATACCAAAAATAACTAGAAATTTCGTAAATACATATCTAATTATTTTAATAAAGTATGTATTATTCTTTGTTATAAATGCAGTTTTTTTTAAATTTTGAGTCCGTGTCCTCCTAACCCTTGTGTTTTACATGGAAGTATATGAAAAAATATGTCCCGACTTACGTCGTTTCGATTTACGTCGCGTATTTCGAGAACCTAACGTGCCGTAAGTACGAGGCCTGCCTGTATATAACTAGGCGATGCAGTCGCTAAGCATAAAGCTACGCTAGCACCATATATTGGAGCAGAGCGTAATACCTAAAAAAGAAAAAATAAATTGTTTCGATGGGAATTTTAACGAATTTTAAAATTCGGGCTCCGTCACCATCTGGTCCTAAACCTGTTGATTCAATTCCACACAAAAAAAAATCGGTTAAGAACTCGGGAAGTTATGGCGTAACAGACATTGCGCCATTAAAGCTGCTCCATGGGAGCTTCGCTCGCTCCGCTCCAATAATAGTTAAATTAATTGTAAACAAGTAGGTATAACTTAAGGCTTCTACTTTTTTTGGTTTTCCTGCAATATTTATCTTATTTTTTATTATTATTTTCAGTATTTTGTAAAATATGATAGCGTCTGACACAATTTTTGCACAATTTTATTATTGCTAGTATTAAGTTATAGTACTGTTTGCTTTCAAACGTTACATTTAAGAATCATTTGATATTTCTGTTTTTTAATAAAATAAAAAAGTGTATCCAAAGAGACTAGATCCAAAAAAGGTTAGACGATACGTCTGAAACGCGTTTTGTAATACGTAGGTCGTAAGAGTAATGAGTGCTATTACAATGTGTTAATTTTAATGGCATTTTGAACATTAAAAACCACGACTAAATTTGCAACCTTTTCATCATTCCCGGGCGAGGTATAAAAACACCTGAAAAGTGACTTTTGCTGCCGCTAGCATTCTCGTGTCACGGCCCTTTGCAATATTCTCTACAAGCTAAAGATGGTAATGAAAGATACCAAAAATATTAATAATATAACAACAATTAAATGACCTTCTAGACTTGAGAGGAGGTCACAATTCTTTCTTGAAATTGAAAAAAATTCTTTTATTCTTATGTCATTTGATTACAATCGCTAATAACTTTAAAATTAAAGACGAAGTTCATAAAACATTACCTTGGTTCTATAACATGGATTCAGTACTAACATTACCTAATGAGTCAGCACAAATTATCTGACAGGTGATAGGTAGGCACGTGTTCTGAGTCTCAACTTATTATCGGATCTCCATCGCTTGTTCACAAGGTATTTGTGAAAGAATCCTTCACAAGTTTGAGTAATACAATTACAAAGTTTCTCATCTAAAAATATTCTTAGGTTGAGGAAATTCCAGTAACGCTAACTGACAAGGAATGTGGTTCATAAGTTAGAAAAAGTTTTAATGTCGTTTTATGAGTTACGTCAGATTTGTTATTGTTATTCTATTATTGTTTTATAAATTAAAGACTGCTTTCTTCCTTATAACTTTGTTTTATTTCTTAAGACAATACCATTACCATTACACACAAATTCTTAGAGTAACACAGATCAATCAACTACCAAAGACTATACTTGCTAGGGATGGGTGCACATTGCCACCTTCAACACTCTCCCTCAATGTTCACCCAGACCTACATTCCTTAAATTTAACATATTACTAAGTTTTACAAATCTGTCTCGAGCTAAAGGTTTAGTAAAAATGTCAGAGACTTGTTCTGCAGTTGATACATAGTTAATAATAATTACACCTTCTTCCACCTTTTGTTTTACAAAATTAAATTTAACATCAATATGTTTAAGTCTTTTCTGATCTGGATTTTTTATTGTTTTCATAGTACTTTGGTTATCTTCATAAACTACAACATTCTTAATATTTACATTAAAGTCTGATAACAGTTTAATAAGCCAACATGCTTCGACAGAAGCTTCACATAAAGATACAAGTTCCGCTTCAGTTGTACTCAGTGCCACAGTACTTTGTTTTTTAGATCTCCAGACAACTGTATTACCAAATAATTTAAACATATATCCACTGGTGGATTTTCTATCGTTATCTCTAGCAAAATCTGCATCAGCAAAACCTATTAGGTTGTCACAATTTGTTTTTAAGTATATTAAATTATAATTAACAGTTTGTTTAATGAATCTAAGTATTCGCTTTAAAGCTTGCCATAATTTCAATGTTGGTTTAGACTGGAATCTACTCAAATATGACACAGCCATAGCCAAGTCTGGTCTAGTGCTAACCATAGCGTACATTAATGAGCCAATCAATGATCTACATTGGTATTCTAAAGTCAGGTCTATTTCACAGTCGTCAAAGTCCAATTTAAAGTTATTATCCATGGGTGTGTTAATACCATTACAATTTTCCATGTTATAAGTCCTTAAAAGATTCTGTAGATATTTAGTTTGATTTATAAAGATACTATCTGAATTCTTTTGAATAGAAATGCCAAGATATGTCAAATCTTTATCACCTAAATCTTTCATTCTAAATTGAGATTTTAAGAAGTTCTTAACTAAATTAATTTTCTTTTTATTTGGCCCAATCAATAATAAATCATCGACATACAAAAGTAAATAAAGATCATCTTTGTTATACAGACAATAATCATTTTGTGACCGAATGAAACCATAATCAATGATAACTTCTGTGAATTTCTCATACCAATATTTAGGGGATTTTTAAGACCATACAATGATTTAGTAAGCTTCAAAACATGACCTTCTGGAACAAATAATCCTTGAGGTGGCTTCAAATAAACATTTTCGTCGATTCGCCCATACAAAAAGGCACCTTTCACATCCATCTGATGTATATCATAATTTTTATAAGCCGCAATTGACAATAAAACTCTTAATGTCTGTAGTTTCAATACTGGTGCGTAAACGTCATCTAGATCGTCCTTCTGCTGGAATCCTTTTGCTACCAATCTTGCTTTACATATTTCCTGCTCTCCTACTTCTTTCTTTGTAAAAATCCATTTACTATCTAACAGTTTCTCATTCTTTGGCTGACATACTATTTTCCATGTTTCACTATCTTGTAAAATCTGTAATTCTTCGGATATTGCCTTTTCCCATTCTGATCTATCTTTCCTTCTTATTATTTCATCAAAGCTTTGTGGTACATTTTGATTACTAGCCAGTAATGCATACAATGCTTCCTCATCTTCACTGAAGTTAATTTCATAGTCTTCTTGCCATTTTGGTTTAGTAATTTTTCTCTTCTCTCTCCCTCTTTGTTTACTCTCTATTTCCTTATTTTGGCTATCCATGTTTTTCTTCGTGTCATCTTCTTCTTTCTTCTTTTCTTTATTTATTGTTTCCTGTTTTACTAGCGTTATCTTTTCCTGGGTATCGTCTTCACTCTCATCATTACCTTCTCTGGATTTATATTGTTGTGAATTTTTTGTGACATATTCTTCTTCTTTTCCTTCTTCCTTTTGCTTCTCATTAAAAACTACATTTCTTGCTATTATCACCATATTTCTTTCAGAATCATAGAGTTTGTATCCTGTTGTAGCATAACCTATAAAAATCATCTTCTTACCTGAATTGTCCAGTTTTTGACGTAGCTGATTTGGTACATGATTATAAGCAGTGCAACCAAAAACACGCATATTTGACACATTTGGTTTTCTTCCTTCCCATAGCTCTGATGGTGTTTGTTCTTTATTTACTGTAGGACTCCTGTTTGTTACATAAGCTGCAAATAAAACTGCATGTCCCCAAAATTCTTTACTTAGTTGTGAATCTGATAAAACAGTTTTAGCCTTTTCAATTAGAGTTCTATTCATTCGCTCTGCCACACCGTTCATTTGTGGGTTATATGGCACTGTATACTGCAACTGTATCCCTTTGTTGTCACAGAAAGCTTGAAAATCTTTTGAAACATATTCACCACCATTATCGGATCTCAACTTCAATATATTTGCATTAAAATGATTAGTGACATAATTATAATATAATTTAAATTTTTGGAAAACTTCACTTTTATTGGAAATTAAATATATCATAACAAAGTGGGTATAGTCGTCTATAAATGTAACAATGTATGTATGTATGTATGTATTAATTCTAGTGGTCTAGAAGCCCTACGTCCTTGTTTATTAAAAGGAAGTTTAGTCATTTTACTTAATAAACAGGGTTCACACAGTGAGTCGCTCTCTCTGTAATTAGTCAAGTCATCTAAACCATTTACCATTTGTTTTTGTGAAAGTAGTGTTAAATTTCTTATACCTAAATGACCAAACCGTCTGTGCCAACGCTGTAAAATATTATTGCTATTTTTATTGCTGTAGTTACATTGAACCTTTAATAATTCCATTTCAATAGTATACAAAGAACCTACATTATTACCTATCATTGTTAATTGATCATACTTATACACTCTAACTTTTCCATTATAAAATTCAACACTATAACCATTGTTTTCAATTTTTGAAACAGATAATAAATTTTGACGAAGTTCTGGTGCATAATATACATTTTTAACAGTACACTCATAATATCTTTTGCCAACATAACATCTTACCTGTATATTTCCTACTCCAACAGCCAACAAATTTACCTCATTTTTTGCAGCAGCAATTACCTTAGGTTTTCTTAATTCAATATAATCTGAAAAATAATTTATATTATTTGTAAGATGGTCAGAAGACCCCGAATCCACACACCACACAATTTTATTCTTATTGTCTGCACACAAAAATGAAACGTGTTGTTCTTTTTGACTGTCCACTGTAATTTCTGAAGTAAACGCATTATCTGTTGAAAAGTTCGCTGTATATGACTGATGACCTCTCCCTGAATTGTAGTTTCCTTGTCCTCTATTATTACTTTGATGTCCTCGCCAATTCTGAAATCCTTCTCCTCTATTCAGATGTCCATGTCCTCTTCCTCGTTCTGAAATTGTATAATCTCTATATCCACCTCGACCGGCTACTGTATAATTTTGTTTGTTTCCACGAGTCCATCCCTGGTAATTTTGTCTTGTTCCTGTATATCTTTGTCCATGCCATCTACACTCGGCTTTCTTATGACCTTTCTTCCCACATTTAAAACAAAGAAATGCATTATTATGATGGACCAAATCTAAACTTTTTGTTTTATTTCTTTTTTCTTCTTCGCCCAGCAGTCTGTCCTTAACGGTATCTAATGTTAGGTTAGGAAGTGATTCTATTGTAGTTACTATAATTTCATACGATTCAGGCATTGACAACAATAATGTGTTTATTTTTTCTTCTTCTGACAAGGGGCTTCCGGCATCCCGTAGTTGGTTAAAAATTCTAGACAAGGTGACATAATGTTGTGTCAATGGACAATCCTCTTTATATTTAATTTCATTTAATTGACGTCGTAAAAATAATTTACTCCTTGTGCTCTTTTTCATAAACTGTTTCTCTAATTTTACCATCATGTTATACGCTGTAGTTTCATCTTGAATGTAATCAATGTGGCTGTCGGCAACTACGCTTATAATTATGCTTTGTGCACGAGCTTCTAACTTTTTGTTCTCGGGCACACTTGCAAACCCAACTTTACATATAGCTTCCAAACAATCATTTTCTTTCAATATACTACTCACTCTAAACTTCCATATTGAAAAATCGTCACCTGCAAATGGTCTTATTTTCCAGTCGGCCATTGCCATTTTTCATCGAATTAAATCTTCTTAATCTTCGGAGTAAAACTTTGTATTTTCTTTTTAAACCACGCTCTGCTACCACTGTTATTGTTATTCTATTATTGTTTTATAAATTAAAGACTGCTTTCTTCCTTATAACTTTGTTTTATTTCTTAAGACAATACCATTACCATTACACACAAATTCTTAGAGTAACACAGATCAATCAACTACCAAAGACTATACTTGCTAGGGATGGGTGCACATTGCCACCTTCAACAAGATTACTGGTAACATGCAGGTACTTATATGTAATTAAATGTGCGAAGTGATGGTAAGAATCTTTTTATCCCGCCATTTCAGCCAGGTTTCATTATACTTCTCACGGGCTGTCTAGCGGATATACCCGGTTAATTATAACGTATTTTTTTTTAAAGGAAACGCTTTTTAAATTAGAGACAGATAGTGAGTACCACTAACCTTAGTATTTTTAGTAATATCAATCATAATGGAAAAGAATGACAGGTAATATTTTTGAGAAGTAGGTCCATAGTAAAATGACGGCAAACTGGAAAATATTATTGTCTTCATCTGTGTTGGTAAACATTTTTAACACTATATGTTTTTATAAATTTAAAGGTTATGGTGGTATTTAAAGGTATCTTGGTAATCAGTTTACAGCGTTCTTATAACCTACCTACAGGTATAGGCAGGTACTTTTATTTTGAGAAATAATATTAATCAAACACCGGTTATAAATGATAATCTAAATACAAAAATAATAATAAATCAGTCATAAAGCGAGATATTTCAATATGTGCCCCTTCTTCTGAACTAGGTCCGTATGTCAGTAGACAGTTGCTCCCCAAAATTAAAAAAAAATATGTTTAAATATTTATGAGCTAGTTTATAAATTGAACCCCGTCCACATGTGTCGGTGCTGTATACGTACGTCTCTGTTATATTATTATATTTGATATGGAAAAATTGTACACGATTGTTTTATATCAAAACTGTCGCTAGTTCGTTAACACTACCTTGAGTAACATTGAAATAAAATGCAGCTAAATAAACTCCAAGGCAAGCGAGATAACTTTGTAGGTTACATTATTATTTACAAAACTCTATTATAATAATTAACCAGTTGATTATTAACCAGCCTTAGTCCTTCGAATTCTATTGAGGGTAAAAATAACTATTTAAATTCTAAATAGTGGTAATATATTGCAATTTTATCAATCTTATAATACAGGGCTTTTGCAACCACAAGGTAAATTACTGAAGGCAACATCTTATAATTAATGGTTGATCAATAAATAGAAAAACGATGAGACAATATGTATCACGAAAGCACTCCAATTAGCCTACTTAAGGTAAGGCTTGTTTTGTGAACGGAATGATATATATACGATACATAGATATTTATAGAAACATGACTCAAGTACAAATGCTCGTATTCACCACACACACATCTGCACCTTCTGGAACTCGAACCTAGGACCGTCGTCGGTGAGAAAGTCGTTGCACCAAACAATTGCCGCCAAATCTTCATATTTATTTTTATTTACATATATATATGAATTCCCTGTCACAGTGTTTGACCGCGATTAACTCCGAAACGTATTGGTGATTTTAGTTTCATTTTCATGGATTTTGCCCACTAAGGACATAGGATGGGTTTTATTTGAATGTATAATAAAAAAGCATTGCACATTATAATAAATGAGCTACAGCAATGCGGGGCAAGGACCGTCGGTTCAAAAGGCGTTTAAATAAATAATAAAATCAATAAACATACCTATTTGAAGTTAAACAAAAAAAATAAAAAGTAGATTAAGCAACTTCCACAAAAATCTTGCACCTAGGGTGTCACTAAATAAAAGAAGTATCATTTGAAAATTAGTATGATAATAAATAATTTCTGAAAAGTTCGTTGATTTTGGCAACCTGTGAACTGGGAAATAGAAGCTTATAAAATGAGGTTTTTTGAATTAAACACGTAATTAAACAACAAAACACACTTTTTTCATGCACCTAACTAGAAGTCGTTAGAAATAGCAAATTAACACGGTCATCACGCAAAATCGCTTGAAACAAAGGATGACGTATAGTTAATAATTATTCGAACAGATACCGATAATTTATATGATTGAAAACATTCGAATTACTTTTACTATTATATTTCAATAGTATTTCATTTAGAATTCTGTGTTCAGTGCCAGTGAAACAGCCAAGATAGCATTGCAATTGGATTATTTTAGATAGTATTCGATTAAATCGATTATTGTTTTTATTTGTTTATTGATCCACTAACATTTGTGTTGTAGTTTCTAATGTAAACTTTATTTCTCAGGTCGCGGATTCAAATATCCTATAAAAAATATTACATTTGGGCCCAAAATACACATTATCCTTTTCATTAACAATAATAACTATCACCAAGAAATGAGAGGATCTCTTTGACTCAGTGATTAGCGCGTTTGGCCTATGATTGCGGGGGTTAAGCAATGGCCGGTCATTACCTAATTGGATGAGTAATCAAAAACACCTTGAACTCCATCGGAAACTATGTTAAAACGTTGGACCCTGCTACACCTATTGCTGTAAACACTCGTAAATCCGCACCGGTCCGCGAAGAAAGAAATAACCCATTTCTTCCTACGGTATATTTATGCATAAGGAAGGTCGGTGTAATACTAATTACCGACAAAACTTCTTGAAATAATATTGCCAAGTTACATGTAAAAAAACCCCCAAAAATTACTATTATTCTATACGTAAATAACGGCGACCGAGTTATCGGTATACTCCAAACGTTATATTACATCACATCCATTCAACAAGTTATGGCAGGCATGCAAGGTGCAGATAACTTCAAAAGGAAGTACCGAGCAGCCACGGACAATCAAATAATGACTGCTCGTGGCACCCGGGGAAATAAGAATAACATAAATAAAAGTAAATTGAAGTAGTAATGTTCTTTGCGAAATACCATCGCCAGCTTAACGGTTCTTGTAGCGAGTTAATTTCCTGTAAGAACATTTTGTTATTGCTGGAGTGGAATGGAATATTACCAATGATCCGTATTACTTAGAACAGTATAGAACAGCATTCAGTTCAAACACAAAAAATGAAATTCTGTTACTTTAGGAAAGACATATTGAAAAAAAATCAAGGGATTTCGATCAGTTGACCATCGTATTGGAGTGCTAGCTAATAATAAAAGTATCAAAACGAATAGATCATTAGATTTTTTTTTCTTTACTATTAACGAGGGTTTTTCCTAAGGGAATGCCATCCTCATAGGTAACACAAAAAGAATTCTTTTAGTATCTATACGCTTTAGGCCACACTGCACAGTAAAATATAGGATCTTGGCCGTTTTTAATAGCGGAGTTGCCAAAATGCTATTACAAAAACCTATCTCCCCTTTAAATTGGGTGTAGGAAAACAGCTGTGATCTCTCCGCCACGTTTCGCTCACATTCCATCATCAAGTGGTAAGCATCTTCAATGATTTCACACTTCTGATTCTGTTTTTTTCATTAGGTATGCAAAGTTGTTTAATGGAATGTGACCGGAACGCAGCCTGAGCGCTGTAACAGTATCCTCCCTAGTCATGCTAGCATCATCAAACCAAGGGATTCCATTTAAATTTGGTTGAATTTTCTTATACCAGATACTTTTTGAAATCGATCTCTCATTGTAGTATTCTCTCCAACTGTCTAGACAGTTTAATTTAGCTTATCTCAAAACACCTATTCACACATTAGATATTAAGTTATTGAATCTTTTTGTCACATTGCCAATTCTTCCATTCGTAACTTTAAAACTACGATTAACAACTACGCGCCCATAATAAGGTTAGATGATATACAGTTAACAAGAATCGAATTCTGTTTTAAGATAATTATATTTACAGGTGGAGATAACACCAGATCGAGAGGTGGGTGCGATCCTGTTTGGAGCAGTGGGCGCAATCGGGACGGCTGCAGCTGTTGGTTACGCTCGTGACAGCTAGCGTCGGGGCTCGGCCCAGCTAGGCGCGCGCTCGCCGCTCTGGGCCGCCCTGACCAGCCAACCGCTCGAAGAAGATGAGGCTGACGATGATGCTGCTGAAGACAGCTAGCAAGAACACGACGAACACGCCGACGCTGTCGCGGACATCGGCGAGCGTATGAAGTTGTTCTTGGACATTCCGCTTAGATTCTAGTTGCAATGAATACGTACAACGAATGTCTAAAGCGACAACTTAGCGCGTAATCAAATCAAATCAAATCAAATTAGTTAAACCACAAAACCGGTAGTGAAGCAACAGTAAAGGGAAAATACAAATGTATGAAGAGTAACTCTTCGTTAGCAGAATCAAAGCCGATACTACCGATGAAGACTTCGAGAGATATTTAACGCTCAACTGTTTAACAACGACCGTTGAACTAGGAAGATCTGAGATCTTAACAAACATATTTAAAGAGTTCCACTTGAAAACGACAAGTTTGTGAATACTACATACACCAGCAACAGAAAATAATGGCTCACGCCAATGTGATTATTAGTATTGATACTGGAAAATATGCTCCAAAAAAATCGTACGTCTGATTTGTGAGAATTCAATGAAAACTTACATTATAAATTATAAATCTAAGTAGCGATTCTGTAATAATGTGTTCTTTTTTGGCACACCACCATTATACAATTAATTAGAGGCAGCATATACTGGGCCGCCCTGACCAGCCAACCGCTCGAAGAAGATGAGGCTGACGATGATGCTGCTGAAGACAGCTAGCAAGAACACGACGATCACGCCGACGCTGTCGCGGACATCGGCGAGCGTATGAAGTTGTTCTTGGACATTCCGCTTAGATTCTAGTTGCAATGAATACGTACAACGAATGTCTAAAGCGACAACTTAGCGCGTAAATTAGTTAAACCACAAAACCGGTAGTGAAGCAACAGTAAAGGGAAAACACAAATGTATGAAGAGTAACTCTTCGTTAGCAGAATCAAAGCCGATACTACCGATGAAGACTTCGAGATATATTTAACGCTCAACTGTTTAATAACGACCGTTTAACTAGCAAGATCTGAGATCTTAACAAACATATTTAAAGAATTCCACTTGAAAACGACAAGTTTGTGAATACTACATACACCAGCAACAGAAAATAATGGCTCACGCCAATGTGATTATTAGTATTGATACTGGAAAATATGCTCCAAAAAAATCGTACGTCTGATTTGTGAGAATTCAATGAAAACTTACATTATAAATTATAAATCTAAGTAGCGATTCTGTAATAATGTGTTCTTTTTTGGCACACCACCATTATACAATTAATTAGAGGAAGCATATACTGTACATGCCATGTAAAATGTACTTACTTTTTTCACGGTAAGATTTAATCAAAATATCACTTTTTGTGAAATGGGACTGCGAATCCAGAATAATAAGTATCGATGCTTTTCAGACATATCCACTGAAAAAGGAGCTTTAACTTTATTTCTGCTTTATAGAATTATTCCTGGAAACTGAACAAAGGAGCCGTATAATGTGTAATGTAGTGAAACGAATGTTGTATTTGGCACCATGTTATAAAACGAGATATTAGAATAGATGACTTCTAAATGGAGAAATAAAAGAATTTATAAAAATTACGGGAACGTAGACATATTTTATAGAATTAGGTATACCTACTTGTAAACTAACACAAACGACCAACAACGGATCCTAGGTTAATTGATGGGGTAAAGTTAAATTAATTATTAGAAGTAGTAATATCGAAATAACGCTTGACAATTTTTCATAACAATCATCTTTACCTATTCTAAGGTCGTATTTTGCACATTTTCTATTCCTAGATCCCACCATAAAACAATGAATATAAAATGTTGTTAATCTATTATTTTGTATTTAATCAATTGCTGTGTAATTCTAATTACTGTAAACAACAACACACAAACAACAAGATAAGGCCTAGTTATAAGTTACGAGTCATGTCTTTAAAACAGCCAAATAATATTTGTAGTAGAAATTTATCTTAAAGAGAAACTGTTATCAAAAACACGATTAATACATAATTGTAAACTCTTTTACGTGCTATACAAAAGTACCAATAAAAGAATGACATTGCCGTGCTTCCATTGGAGTGTTATTATGTATAATGACTTTCACCTTGACCCCCACTGTACCATAAGAGAAATATTTTACCAATATATTGAGCAATATAATATCCAGTTCATTTTTCATAGTTGTTCTCAAGGATATTATGCAACTTAGCCAGAGGTTACGAAATCAATTAAATCTTGTCAATTTGGTATGAATCATGCCCGTAGCTCGTAAACACCTTATTTGTTAATAATGATCTTTTGAACTTGCAATTACATAAACCTTATTTTATAAATTACGGTTGGATGATTTACCACAATTGTTGGATTGTTATGGTTGACTTAAAAGAAAGTAAGTATATAGTATATGGTGCAACGGCAGCGATCCTTTAGTACCAATGCATGGTATGGGTTTTTATATATATTTCTATGAATATTACTTATGTATGTATCAGGGATGTTGCGGATGCATTTTTTTTCACATCCGCGGATGCGGATGCGGTTGCGGATCTGCACAAAAAACCTTAAGTGTTGCTTTGGTAGGGTAAAAAACACTAAGTAATATTTATCCTTACTTTATTTAATAATAAAATAGTGAGTAAATTATTATTACTGATTAATTATTTTAGTAATGAAATTTAAATATTGGAGGATTATATTTAATTAAAAGTAGAATGGCCGCCTTTTCGGACCCCAGTCTGCGCTACTAAGTAACTGTTCACTTGGAAGACTGGCTAGTGGCGCTGATAAGAATTTGCGTACTATTTTAGATACCAGTTTGATCTCGCTTTGATTAACACTCCACCATTTAAGAGGACTCTCATTTAAATTAATTCGTTTTTTATTGCGAAAAGTAACTACCTAACTCCTTCTTGAGAATTGCGTCAGGGCTGTCAATTTCTGTTGTTTCCTGACTCTCCTCATCGTCACTTGATGAATCGAGCATCATGGCGATGCTACACATCCGCATATGCGAATGCGGATGCGAATATTCGCAACATCCTTAGTATGTATCATATATGTATGTATATCCGTTACCCTAGTATCCATAATACAAGCCTTACAGTGCTGTAAGGAATGTAACTGACATAAGAATGTAATTTTTAATAACATATATATATATATATATATATATATATATATATATATATATCGTTTATATTATTAAAAAGTTCTTTCTTTGCTACTAAAAATAATGATGTAACATTTACTTTTCATCCTTAATAGTTGAAATAATTTATTAACTGTTTCTGAATATAATGAGTAGGGGAAAAAAGTAGTAACTTAATGTTTAGAACATTATTACCAACATTAGAACCAAGATAATGAAGATTTCGGGTTCGATTTCTACTTTACAATAGACATTTTTCATCAGGATACCTCAAACAATAGATTAAGATTAATGGCGATATAGAATTATAATGATTGATGGGGATGGGGAAGTTGTGCTTATACAAATACAAATAACGGAAGTCAAACGAATAAACAAAAGATAAGTATCATAAAAAATATCAATAAAACTGTCATGGTTTGTACCTACTTACTCATATACACCATGTCGAAGTGGATTGGACATGACTTGATCTATACTGACCTTTAGCCATGTAATGAACTACAAGGGTTCACGCAAATTTAATCCGACTAACCAAGAACGAAATTAACTGTCTATGTTAATCAATAAATTCTGACGCGAATACTCATCTTCCGAGCTGAATACAATTTAAAACGTACGAACATATATCAAATAACATGTAACGCGTAAAATTTAATTAAAACGTAATTAGGGAATTATATTTGAGATATCAGTCTAATTTTATAAAAATATTAATAAAATTTATAACAATATCTACACATAAGTATTATTCGTGGTTGTTCGTTTCTTTCCGATTTATTTGTGGTTTAATATATCTAGAATCAGAATTATATTGATATTAACATAAGATAACATACACATCAAACAAATGAATGAACATGTGCTTCATAGTACAGTCAGCGTCATGTTGTTCTAAGCACCCAAAGTGTTCATTTATGCGTACCTAGTCTAAATGCTCTATGGTATCTAAACACTTAAAGTTATCAAACATGTGTATGGAAATACATATATATGAAAAAGTATATTTCTAATACTATACAATATGAAAACCCTCTTTTATTCTTATTAGTGACGTTACGCACTAAATAAAAGAGAAAGGTAGCTTAATAAATATATAAGGAAGACTTTGCAGCTACTGTTAGAAATTAAATACCTATATAACCAAAATCCACAAAAGAGTTTAAACGTTAATTTTGCTTTATAGAATGATTCATGGAAACTGAACAAAGGAGTCGTATAATATGTAATATAGTAAAACGAATGCTGTAATTTGATCATCATGTTATAAACGGAGGTATTAGATAAATAGATGACTTTGAAAATATACATTGTTATGGATACGTAGACATGTTTTATAGAATTAGGTATAACACAAACGACCTACAACAGATCCTAGGATAAGTGACGGGGTAAAATTAAATTAAGAAGAACGCAACTACTCAAATCATACTTTTTCAGATAGCCAAGCAGCGCGTAACGCCATAAACTCCAATGTTATATATTGATAACTAATGAAAGACTACTCAGATAAACGGAATGCGCTGGGTCCAAGAAACAAAGTATACCTAAAATAGACCACAGGACATTAAGGAATTATCGGTAACTAAAAACCCTATGCATTTAAAAACCTGGAGCCCAGTGTAAACAAAAAGGCCCAGAGCAGCTCCTTAAAGACAACCTTCAGTAGGGCGTACACTGACTCTGAAGTTAGCAGATACTGTTTATAGGAGAATGAAACACCCAAACACCTCCTATATAATTGTAGGTCCCTAATCCACAAACGCAGTAGCGACCTGGGACGACTTTATATTAGCGCTGAAAAGTTGAGATCTCTGATCCCTAAGTAAATTCTAGATTTCCTAAAAGCATTCATGCTAAAACATCAACTATAACTTGGAGTCAATTCGCATTAGAGCTTGCAGATGACAGGGACTATAGTTCTACTTGAGCTGCATAGCCCTGAAACTGAAATTTATTACAATTTAAAAAAAAACTTCCTTACCGAATCTATGCTCGTATTACACACATTTTCCATTTCTAGATCCCATCATTAAGGCAGTCATGGTAAAATGTTGTTTTCTATTCTATTATTTTCTATTTAGTTGATAGCTATATAAATAATATTCTTCTGTGGCTAATAACTTTATAATAAGTGTTTTGGTTCTAGAAGAAACATCAACATACGGCCTAGTTATAAGTTACGAATCGTATCTTGAAAGCCAGTCATAAATACACTGAAAACGGAAGAAAAGTCACATAAAACAGAAACTGCTATCTATAAAATTATTAATGCATAATTGTTAACTCTTTATTACTATCAAGACTTATTGAAATTGAACAGCAGTTTTAAAGTTCAAATGTCTACTTCTGACTACTAAGAAGGCTTAGATACTGCTGAGCGATTAACTTTCTTACATAATTGTGAACACCTTGACAGCTTATTTAAATTAGAATCAATTGCTGCTGAGATGTTTTAATCACTTTGGACGCTTAGATCAATATGGTTGACCTGATTTCGTAGATAAGATTGAACTTTTTAAATCAGATCTTTCAGATCAATCAGATCAGATCAGCGCTGAAGACTAGGTTAGAATCCTTGTAGGAGCGAGAAATTGTCTTTAGACACTTTAATTTGTGCATTTTGGTATTTATACACTATCAGCTCCGCACCCATGAAACCGTAAATCTTGTAAATGCAAAATGACATTTTATGGACAAGGATCCATGATCCGACATAATGATACAGAGCAAGGAATCTGAATGAAAAAAAGCAATCCACCATCAGCCGGCCGAGGAATTATGTACTTTCTTAAACAGAAGATTTTAGCCAAGATACAGCCTCTAGTCACCATGACTTCGCGGAATCGGTCGCCATTAAGATATCATAAGTATTATTACAAAAAATATGATAAGAGTGTATCATACAATTCTATCATTTAATATTGAGAAGGTTATTAAAAAAATGAAAGCTTATTTCCAATTGCATTATTTTGGTACGAAATACGCAAAAGATTGTGTCAGCAGTCGTACTTCAATGATATAGACAAATCGGGTCGCCTTGCAACATAATCAATTGTAACGCTATGTTCTCAACAAAATTGTAACAATGTAAATTTTTAACATCAACAAATATTGCGAAAAATACAAGAATAGAAAAACTTTTATCAAAACATACAAACATGTAGACAGGTTCCTAGTTGATTTGTTATTTATTAACCGAAAAAGCGGGTGTGTTTTTAATAAAAAATACCGAGGGGGACGTTGCTGTCTACTACACACTTATGTCAACTATCACTTTAGTAATCCTATAAACACAGCTCCCGAAAAGGAATCCCAAAGTTCAAGATTAAACTTTCTCATTAATGACGCTAATACTAATGTGCAAACAGTAGCTATAAAACGTTTATTGTAAGCAATCTCTGTTTTTATTCGGACAGAGGCACACAATTACTAACTATGTATAGAAAATAGCCACAGAGAACTAAATGAAAACGAAAACAAAAAAATTACCTGTAATAAATATTAGTTTTACTAATAGTTATCAACTAAATTAACAAATAAACGGATTACCAATGTACCACCTCACTAATCATAACGAAAAGATAGAAAATTTACTCCTAGTACATAAATCATAAACGAACTGTAAGCTATAAGTAATTCTTATGTCAAACAGGTGCCGCATAAGCAGTCATTAAAAAGTTACTTTCATTTTCCTTGTAGGTGTAGTATAATAATACTACGTATCACTTGAAAGAAAATCGATTTCCCATCTCAGGTACTCGTCGGTATTCGAACACTTTCGCCCCTAGGTGAACAATGTCCTATAAAATTGATAACGTCCTGACTAACCAATATAATTGACCACTGGAAAACATCTAGAATTTCGCATAACAAGAAGTGTGGATGGCCCGAATGTCAGGCTGTTTGTGCATATTTCGTTCAAAAAAACATCATACTACTTTAATAATAAGTTTTCTTTTTACTTTAACTTCTCTGGCTCTACCTACAGCCACTATATAGAGAAACTTACAAGGATAGCTACTAAATTTATATTTTCGTATAATTGACGACCGGTTTCATGGTGCCTTATCTACGGGATCAATTCCCATATAAAAGTAGAGTATGAACTTTTCTACAATAGTCAATATATCTGGGATCTGGGTCCTTTGGAAAATGCTTTCAGGTATGTATGCAAATATTAGGGGCATCCACCCAATATAAATAATGTGTTAAGTAAGTGCATTCTCAATATAATTTCATAAGGTCTTAACTAGTTTAATGTGTTTTACTAAGCGCTAATTACAGTATTGAAACATATGGTAGTAAATAAAAAAATATTCTAAAATCTTCACATACTAAGAGCATAAAGTTTCATATGAGTGTTTTCAAAATGTGTTTTCAAATGTGTATCCATCGAGGCTACGTCAGTAATTTATACAAACATTCATAAATAAAATTGGTTTACCTTTAAAATCGAATTTAATGAACATAAGTCCTCGTCCTACATTGTAAATAATGTCTAAATGAGAAGATGAAATGTTTTTGCTATAATTTGTATGTGACATTGAATAGTTAACATCTATAGTGTCACACGAACAATGCTATTTTTATTCCCATGTTATTAGTGCAATGACCTCTAAACTGTGAATACTATTTTTCTAGTACCTAATCCAAATAAGTATACAATCAGTCATAGCAAGACTCGAAAATGATAAAAATTACTTCATCAAGCGGAACACAAAGTGTAATAAAACAATTTCTATTGTTAGAATAGTAGAATTACAAAATGTTCACGTTTCTTTTTCTACGCGTTTCAAATTTTTACGTTTAATGTTTTATTTATGAAACATTAAACGCAATATACTTATTTATATATTGCTTAGACAGTATTTTTCTATAAACATAAATTAAGCAGGTTTAGCTCTTACTAAAATATTTTAAAATCTAAATAGGTTCACAACGTGATCGATAGCGACTTACAGGGGGCAGTAAACTTGATTAAGACAAACAAAGGCACTACGGCTTTCGTATCTACTACTATACAAAAGACAAAAGAAATATCGAAAAACGATTCAATTCGCTCCGAAGATAGCTCTCAAGTCGATACTATCGTTTCCAAAATTAGAACTAATTATTACGCGGCCGCGCTCGGCTTTAGGGCGACAGCCCTCCCTCGTAACAATATTATAAACATACAAATCTAATTGAAATTCACTTAATTTTACGTGGTTATATACAACAGTGTTGCTACCCTTTAGGCAGTAACATCGAATAATTTAAACTTAAAACTGCAAAATAAATTTAAATATAGGCACTACCTTAAAAATTTAACTCGAATAAAACTCTATAATCTTTATGTTCAAGTTATCTTTATGTTAGGTTTTTTTTATTGATTGGTTATTTCACTCCTGTGGTATGGTCGTGGAAATTATGAAAACCCGCATAATTTAATTTTTACTAACTTCTCTACTTGTTCTTAAATTTTGAGGTAGATATATTTACGGTTTTGTATGTATAGTTTTATTATAGATTTTTAATAAATAATTTTAAGAATATAATTTTACAATATTCAACGACAATAAACGTCATTTTTCCGTACCAATTAAATTTTGACACTTAACTACTGACATTTTAAACTGTGGTGATAAATAATGTAAACGTCACATTTTATAATTAACACACCACTGTTAAAAGATACTGTAGGAAGTTTACGCACTGATGACGTTAAATTCAATCCAACATAAAATCATATAGTTGTGGAATATTAAAAAATATTAAAGATATCAGATAAATTTACTTTATAATGAAATAAAATAAAAAAATAATTGACAGTGACAGTGATAAGCATCTGTCAGAAACCAGACTAAGTTTTAAATGTACAACCTTACTATCACGTTTGAGTACCTTAATGCTTTAATACCCTAATGCTACAAAAATAAGGTCTTAATTTAAATTTACACTTAGACCATCAGATGCACCTATACTCTTCAGAAGTGCAGATAACGCACAAGCATTGTTCTGATTACAGGCTTTGCAAATCAACAACTGTATAAACAGAGTTAAACACCGTTAACTTGAATCTGTCGTCGATTCGAAACGCGTTTCATTGTTGACAATTATTAATTTGTGAGTTATGAGAAATATCACATTATTAAAGAATACCTATAAAAACAAACCAAAGGAAAAAAGGGGTGGGATTAGAGGTCACTCTTACTCCACCTCAAAATACAACGTATTAGCCATACCTACTATGTTGTATTTGGTCATTTGAGACATACACAAAGGGCCATTTTGTACGTTACGTTCTGAAAATGCCTCATAATAGCACTTTTGTACATAACATGTTGTATAAATGTTAACTTGCTTTGTTGCAAGCAATATTTTATAACAATAGTCTATACGCATAGACTTTCAGTGAAATCGTTTTCAATAGTAATCATGGGTCCTATCGGAAGGAGACATACGTGAACTTACCTCCAAACTTTCACAGTACTACTGTGTTTATTGTACTGTTTATGAAGTGCCTATACCATTTGTTTATATTTTTTGTAACAATGTTCATAAATAAGAAAAAAATATGTTAAAAAAATACCTACCCGAAAATAAGTTTCTGCTAAGGCGGTTCTTTCCTGCTACAAATAAATAGTTGGACATACACTACCTACTTGAATCATTGTAGCATGGTTCATGTACTAACTGAAACTAAAGTGTAATTTTTTTTATTTAAAATTAAGTGTTATTCTTTACCTATTAAATTTGTAACTAATCCTTTGATCCTTGATTGATAGTTATGTTAAATTTATACTATATGGCACCCCTTGTAAAAAAGAAGACAATAGCACAGAATGATCTTCAAATTTATATACTTATATGAAAATATTATTTCTTCATATTGAAAAAGATCACGAATGACGTTTTAGAAGAGATTCACTTCAAATTAATTTCTTCTGCATACACTTCTTAATTTGAGATTAAATTAACTATCGGCTCCTATGTTATATATTAATTTTATCTTTTTGTTAACGTTTACTATTAATGACATTTGATAACGTTAAAGACGCTATTTTCCCTGGATTTTTATAGGATACACGCTACACATACACTTAATGGGCCGAAAGCAATGAGACAACAGTATAGAAATAAATCTATGCATATAAATACAATTGGAGTTCTGTTTGTAATAAAAACCGTTTTTTACTACATGCATATGAATATATATACGGTACATTCACCAAAATAACACTTTTTACAATTTTTTTCTGTCTGTCTGTTTGTTCCGGCTAATCTCTGAAATGGCTGGACCGATTTTGACGGGACTTTTATTGGCAGGTAGCTGATGTAATAATACATATAATAAGACAAAATTCTGTGTACCCAAACACCATATTGCTTATGACAGTACAAGAGTTTAGTAAGAAAACTGAGAATGTTATTGATTGTCATCTTATGAATGATGATTGTTATCTAAATAAATGCTAATACCTACTTTAAACACGCAAAGGCAAAAATAGCTGTTTTCGTCGTCATCAAATTAGAGCTTTTGCAAATTACTTTTAACCTTGAATCAGATCGTGGTACCTATCACATGTCATTAGGCACGTACTTAATACATTTATTTAAAGTAAAATTTTCCGAGGGTTAAATTATCAGCTATGAAGGCCGATGGATGCTTGCGACCTTAAATTGCGCGGTCCTGTCCGCGCTCGCGACCATTTGACTTTAACTGCGCTGCGTGCAGTTCGTCCACTGTAAAATTAACTTAATACATCCTTTGACCACGATCACTGTGATTTGTTTAAAGTGGACATTTAACGTGAATGGTGAAAATTATAGGACTTAGTGATAGTAATATTGTGATCCAATCTATAGTGTTATATAGATCAATGAAATCAAGCTCACACAATATGTGGATCTTTCTTTAATTAATTTATATCATCAATAAAGACGTAAGTAAACTTTTCTATAATCTAATTAGTTCTGTATGAACGCTAAGGAATCCTCGCGGCGTAATGTTTTTTTCTCTTAACTATTTAAAGGGGCTTTCGTACTTATTGTATGGTACTTGTCAGCCCCATCGTAACTAAGTATAAATGTGTTATTTAATTACTTATATCTAACCTTAATTAAATACTCTGGGCTGCGAATCTGTACCTCATCAATGACAGAGCAATTGCAATATTGACTTCATATATTAAGTTCGATGGAAAATGTACAAGCCCATAGTGAACTGAGATAAGTATTTCGTATTCTTCTTTTTATTTATTTAAATATCAGTTTACCGTCTTTCAGTTGTTTTTGATAACAATACATTAGGTTTAATTAATAAAAGTCAAATGTCTGCACAACAAAATACCGTTTGAAGAAAATGTCAACAAGATATTACCATCGTAACACATTGCAATAATACTATAACTGAATACATAATAACTCGTATACTCTTATCTTAAAACAAAACTACAATAAATATAGAAAGTATTAGTAGTCTGACCCAATTTTTTTTATATTTTGACTTTTTCTGCGTATACGAATGATAAATCGGTACATATACAACGTAAACTAAAAATTGAAAGGACAATGATCATACTAGTATGGACTTTGGTATCGCTTTGAATGATTTTGTACCATGATGATTTTTACCATATTTTGAGGATGCTAAGTGTAGATTAAATTACAAAAAAAAACAGTTTTTCCGTAGTCCGACGGATAAAATAAAAAAAAATGGATCAAATTAATATTTTTTCCTTCCTCATCATATTTGAAGTTTTCTATCTAGTCTATTAACACAATGGTTGGATGTAAGCTGGATGCGAGTATCTTAAAGCTTTAGTTTGAATAATATTAATTTAGATATAAGATAAGATATCAAATACGTGTGTAAAAAACAACTACGCCCTTGAGCCCTCAGGTAGGATTCGAACCCACGACCTTTCGCAATCCGGGCGAGTGCTCTTACCGCTGAGCTACCGAGACGCTGGCAAACGTGTCGAATTTTACAAACGTATTTAAACTTCTACTATGAGCTAGTATCGTTCCACTAATGTTGAACGCTAACTGCCTTGCATTGCATTGTGAATACAAAAAAAATTAAAAACATAATTAGATATAAGATTTTAGATTATTAAAGTTTTCATCGCAACACTCATTGTTGCCAGTCTTCTAAATTATTAACAATCATGTATAGATTTTGATTGCCAAATGTAAGTTTATATGAATAACTTAAATACCTATCCGTTGATATTATGTATTATTAAAAATATTCGTTTTCAGAGTATTAATATAGCAGGTATACCTTCTAATTTCTTTATATGACCCCTAATACACTAGCATATATCTATGATCATAGAAGAATAACATTGCACGTTTAACGTATAAAATCTGACATCATAATGTTTGGTAAATCGGCGATCTCTAGACGGCAATGCAGCACTCAGATATGCTTTACGTGCTGTTATGTGTGCAAGATCGTTAATTTGATTTATAGATTTGAATGTCGTGCATACAATGTGCTGGCAATTGATTGCCGAATCCCTTTATTTTACATCATGCAAGCTATAAACGACGTGTATGCACGGGTATGTATGTATTGTCTAGACTTCTGCATGTCATGCACGTTGAAGTAAATGCATGTCAGCGGCATTACCGTTTAGGGCTGTACTATGATTAATGCCGAGACTCAAAGGGCCTAATATGGGCTATAATATACATTGTCTACTTGTTTGTAAATGTGATATAAAATAAAGCATAAGAATAGTGAAAAAAAGAGCGCCGTAAAAACCATAGAAAGATGAAATCGTCTTCTCGTAACATATTACTTTCAAATCATGTACTTAATTACTTAATATGCTAGAAATAGAACTGCCAATTGGATATTTTAATGAAATGAATAGCGTATCGGTTGTATTATTTTGGCAAATCGATACGGTCATTAAAATATGGCAATACCAAGGAGACAAGTGTCAATAAAAATACTCGGTAATATGGAAGTGAATTAATTACTAAGTATTATATGGATTATTGTCCGTCGAAATTATGGCTAAGTATTTTACAGTGTTCTGTGAAAATTTAAAATTTAGTTTTTGATATAAATTTGGTTCAAGTACAACGACGAGCAAAGACGATACCACGAATGGGCATTCTTCTTTAGGCTCACGCTACTAAATTATTACAGTTCTATAACTTTCGTGAACATTTTGAATTAGCGCTATTGATTATAAATCCCTGTATTAATATGGTATAACAACATCACATCACACCATATACAATTATCCTCTACACAAATTCCAGGTTGAATAGAATACAAATATATTTTATTGAAACGTCTATTAAAGGTTCATTCGAACATTCGGGGTAGAGATTATTTCGAATCCTGTTTGGAATCATTCATATTACTTAATTTATTTGTTTAAGTAAACACTTTATTGTTAATAAAACCTTAACAAGTCAAGAAAATATCTAGAATAATATGACAACTAGTATCCTTGTCTAAACTTATCAACCAACCATATATTTATAAATAGCTTATACATAGGTATTACCTATATATAAGTATATGGTTGGTATCTAGCTATATCTAGCTATATATAAGCTATAGAGCTTATCAATTCAAAATCTCAGTCATGTGATTCATAATTGCCTGTGTTTCTAAGATTTGATTTGCACATTTCTATCTCAAAATCGTACCATATAACCTTTTACGAAAGCCCATGAAAGTGCTAACAATTGAATCAATTACACAATTTATGATCTTATATTGTGTCAAACCAACAATTAATGAAACAGAGAAATAACAAATCACAACTACTAAGTAATTATATAACAGGCAGGGAATACGTCTAACAAATCATCTCAATTTCCTACTTTATTATTACTAATTATACAAACACGATGAAAGCTATTAAGGACCGGCTCTTTCATTCTATAAAAAACAATACAATTAAACTAAGAGTACCACAAATCAAGGAAGATAACAATAACACTAATATAGTGAGTTTGCGTAATCTGCTGACACAACAATTTCTTAATTATCTTTTTTTAATCGCTTTTCAGCCTCAATTTCACTCAGAATTTGATAAATCCCTAAAGAGTTGCAAATGAGAAGTCATTTAATAAGAAATATCCAATGCGTAAATATAGGTATGCCATACGTCTCCATTTTCATTACTCCATTGACTTTCCGCAAGGTACAAAGCTGTATAATTATAAAACATCCCACCGCACACTTAACTACTGTAGCATACACAATACATTCCGTTTGACGTCTTTGATACAGAGGTAGTTGTGAATTACAAACTAAAGTGAGAATTCATGAAAATTCACACCAACCTCAGCTACATTGTTCACTGAGTTTGGTTTATTTCACTTTGTACACCTCCCTGATATCTACAATATATGTATTTCTCAAAGAGAATTAATGTAAATCAGCAGCAACACACTGAACACACCTTGGTTTGCTACCTTAATTAAAGGTTATCTACCTTTGAATCAAGCTAATTAACGAAACTTAAAAATACGAAACTTATCATATAAAGAACACCAAAAGTCGAATATTACCAATGTTTGGAAATTGTACCGACTATCACACCCAAAACATATACCAACGGAAGAGAATTCCTATTAAAAACCGGTGCGGCTGCTTGGCTCAAATGACTCGTTACGTAACTTAACGTTCACGTACTCACCTAAGTACTAAATGCAATGAAATGACTAACTTCTACATTTAGCGTGCGGGTCACAACGAGACATGCATGCCTTGCCGATATTATTAGTTTCCCATTACTAAGGAATGGATCCTTCTGTATTGTGTCAATAAAAATATTGCACTGTTTAAATAATAAGACGACTGTTTAGATAATAGCAATCGTCGTGCGTCGTACAATTATATTTTACGACGCACGACGATTGCTATTATAAGATTTATAATTTTGCGTGTCTTTAAATGTTAGGTCGTATGAAATTATGATTTTTTCCTACACCATAACAGGGTTAATAACTCCTGTAAGGCTAGCACGTTAATGATATCTATGTATATACCATTACCTTGGCAATAGTTACTTGAGTTTATGTAATTGATCAGGAATCCAGATTATATTTTTCAAGCATTGCTGCAATAAAATTCTAATTATTGAAATTAGATAGCTATCGCAATTCATATGAAATTTTTCTGGTTTCTCAGATTTAATGTTTTGATGCATCGTGATTTTTTACAATAACAGCCAGTAACAGTTTTCTTTTTAGTTCCTTCTCCTCTATGTTCCTAAATAGCCGTCAACAAATACAAAATAGTTTAAGGAAAAATCGTGTTATAAGGAGAACGAGAAGTTATAAGTAAAAAAAAAACCTGTTTTAAAAACAAGCTCTTTTAATTACTTGTTCATAAAACAAACTAAAAAGTTAAAAAGCCTTAACTCGATGGCTTTTCGTCGTTTTAATGCGGAGTCATCTTCCAGCTCCAGCATCAGATCATCTCCATGTCATCATAAAATTGCATTGTCACGCGATATACATATGCCTGCAAAATTTCAGCTCAATCGGAAACCGGGAAGTGGGTCAAATTTGACTTGCAAGATTTCATTACAGACACCGGGACAGGCGAAATTAAATAAAAGCTTGTACAATTATGTAGAATATGAATAAGAATATATCCAATATAATAAAAAACAACACCATTGCAGGTAATCTGCCAACATACACAGATCATGCAAAGAAAAACGGAACTTTTTTTGGCTACATAAATTTTAATTTAATATCAAACATTGAAAACAAAATTTCTGATGGAAATTTCAAAAATGCTGCAAAACTATTATTTTCAGATGACTCATTAGCTATACACACATCGGAAACTCTAACAGTGCTTCGTGATAAACATCCTACGGTTGACAGTGACACACAGCTCATAAACTTTCCTCGTACATCAAATCCTCAGACTCTATCAGTTGGGGAGGATGCTGTCTTGTTTGCTATACGATCATTCCCAAATGGTTCTGCTGCTGGCTTAGACAGTATTTCTCCTCAACATTTAAAAGATCTTACAAATCCTTTAAACGGTGATGCTGGCAAAAAACTTTTAAAGGAACTGACTGCATTAATTAATTTAATGTTGTCAGGGAAAGTTCCTGATGCAATAGCGCCTATTTTATACGGTGCTAATCTAATTGCCCTTAAAAAAAAAGATGGAGGTATTCGTCCAATTGCTGTCGGTAGCACTTTCAGAAGAATAGCCTCTAAAGTGTGTTGTCGCCAATATAGGGAAAGATTAATTTCTAAATTTAAACCTCGACAACTCGGTTTTGGGGTTAAAGGAGGATGTGAGGCAGCTGTACATGCAGCACGTTCTTTTGTTAACGGAGCTGATTTTAACATTCTTTTAAAATTAGACATCAAAAATGCTTTTAATTCTGTATACAGGGGTACTTTTTTAACTGAAATTAAAAAAGAAATTCCTGAAATATTTGAATACATTTGGCAATGTTATGGTACCCCTTCTAAATTAATGTTTGGCGATGACGAAATTGAGTCCTCCGTAGGATGTCAGCAAGGTGACCCTCTTGGTCCAGTTCTTTTCAGTTTGGCAATTAATCCAATTATTTCACAATTAAATTCTAAATTTAATGTATGGTACCTTGATGACGGTTGCATAGCTGGTACTGTATCCTCGGTTTTTGATGATTTTAAAATAATTATAGATCAGTTTAACGCAATAGCACTTGAAATTAATCATAGAAAATGCGAATTGTATATTTCTCACCATATCATATCAGATCATTCTGCAGAAATAATTAATAAATTCAGTACATTAACACCAAGCATTTCCATAATGACAAAAACAAATTTAAATCTTTTAGGCGCTCCAATTTTCGAGGATGCAGTACCTTCTGTAGTAAATTCAAAATTAAAAACTTTTCTTCAATTTTCTGATCGCCTTTTGGAACTGAAACCTCACATGGCTATCTACTTTCTCCGCCTTTGCTTATTTACACCAAAATTTATGTACTTACTTCGGTGTTGTCCTGTGTGGAAATTCCCTTTGGTTACCGGTCATATAGATTCTACATTGAAACAAATTGTATCTGAAATTCTAAATTTAAAGTTTGAAGACACGACTTGGAGACAGGCCTGCCTTCCTGTTAAATTAGGTGGGTTGGGAATTCGTACCACCTCAAGCGTGGCTCTACCGGCTTTCTTAGCTTCTACTCACAGTACGATTACTCTCATCAGCAATATTTTAAACTTAGAACAAGCTGATGTTCAAGTGACGGGCTTGAGTGAGGCTTTGGATGTTTGGAGGGCTATGTTTCCGATGGAAAATATCCCAACTGACAAAATAAAACAAAAAATGTGGGACATGCCTGGACAAAAAATTACGTTTGCTTGTCTCCTTGACCAAGTAACGGACAATACAGAGAGAGCGAGACTATTAGCAGTCACCAGCGAACACTCAAGTCAATGGTTGTACGCGCTTCCCTCACATAATCTTGGTACAATTTTAGATCCTGCAACGCTGAGAATTTCCGTTAGTCTCCGGCTTGGTGCCAAAGTATGTGAACCCCATTCCTGTTCATGTGGGCAATTTGTTGATCAGTTGGGTCGACATGGCTTATCCTGCTCCAGAAGTGCTGGTCGCTTATATCGCCACGGTACAGTTAACGATTTGGTACGTAGAGCTCTTGCCACGGTTTCTATACCGGCAACATTAGAACCATGTGGTCTTTATAGAGATGATGGCAAGAGACCTGACGGTGCTACGCTTGTGCCGTGGAGACTGGGCCGCACTCTGGTGTGGGATGTAACTTGCGTAGACACGCTGGCTCCATCTTATATACATGAGACTTGTACTAAAGCTGGGGCCGCAGCCGATCGTGCTCAGTTTCTCAAGCGTCGTAAATACTCTGCTATAACTGAAGATTATGAGTTTGCGGCGTTAGCTTTCGAGACGTTAGGGTCGTGGTCGGCTGACATGAAGCGGTTTATGAAGGATATGTCGAATCGACTAATTCTCTCTTCGGGTGATCAGAGGGCTGGCAGCTATTTCGCGCAGAGAATCAGTTTAGCAATTCAGCGAGGTAATGCTGCCAGTGTTCTGGGTACCATGCCCCAAATTGGAATTTTGGATGACATATTCTTTTTGTGAATGTGTATATAAATATTTTAGGGTTAATTTGTCACGATAAATTGTACTGTAAAATTATTATTAACTAATTGAATAATCATGAAGATATACACTCGGCGTCAAAAAAATCGCACCTCTAAGAAAATCACGTTCAAATGGCATTAACTCTGGATATGCACATGCAGTCGTATTAATTATAATTTTATTTAAAAGGTTACTTAATTAACTTAATAAAAAAACATTATTTTTCATTATCAAATAAAACCTAAAGCAACAAATAAAGGGTCACAAAAATTCTAAGGAAATTTTGCTGCTCGGGAGAGTCGCGAGTTGCGCTAACTTTGTGGGTATAAAGAGGTCAACACGGGTTCAATGTGGGTCATTCGCTATTAAACCGTTGAAGGGGACACACGCACTGATTTTACTGAAGAAAGAACATCTGGAAAATGGACACTACAGCTGATGAGGCCGCTCAAGTGGTTGCACTACTGCAAGCAGGGGTGCGGCAGTGTGATGTCGCCCGGCAACTGAATCTGAGCCGTTTTTCGGTTCGTAGAGTCTACCAGCGCTTTTTAGAGACCGGTGGCTATATCCGGCGACATGGGTCCGGTAGACGTCGCTGCACTTCGGAAAGAGACGACCGGTTCGTTGTGTCGTACTCTTTGAGAAATCGCTTCTCAAACGCTGTTCAGCTGCAACAGGAGCTCCAGGCAGTTCGCAGACGCACCGTGAGTGTATCCACGGTTAGAAGAAGACTGAAGGAGAAGAACATAGCAGCCCGCAGAGCTGCTACAGGTCCAAAATTGACTGCAGCGCACCGACGAGCCCGCTTGCAGTTTGCTCGCGACCACGTCGATTGGACCATTGAGCAGTGGGGAGCTGTTCTCTTCTCAGACGAGACACGAGTGTGTCTTTTCTGCAACGACCGACGAAGAAGAGTATACCGGAGGCAGGGTGAACGTTTCGCTCAAGCCTGCATCCAGGAGACGGTGGAATATGGAGGCGGATCCTGCATGTTCTGGGGCGGTATGTCGGCTGCCGGCAAAACCGACCTGGTCTGCGTCTCCCGGACCGGAGGTGCTCGCGGACAAGGGTCGCTGACTGCGCGCCGCTATATCACAGAGATCCTGGATGTGCATGTGGTCCCTTTTGCCGAATCTTTTGGCGAGGGGTTCACATTAATGCACGACAACGCTCGCGCACACACTGCAGCCATCGTGAACGACTTCCTGCGGAGGTCCCAAATTCCTGTGATGCAGTGGCCAGCGAGAAGTCCTGATCTGAATCCGATAGAGCACCTCTGGGACCATCTTAAACGTAAGGTTCGATCTCGGGATCCGGCTCCTTCGACTCTAGAGGAACTCCAAACCGCGGTGATTGAAGAATGGGGTCTTATCCCTCAAGAAGAGCTCCTGAAGTTGGTGAGGTCTATGAGGGACCGTATGGAAGCCGTCATCAGGGCAAGGGGGGGTAACACTAGATTTTGAGTTAATTTTAAGACACTTTTTGTACATTTTTTTTGTAAATTATCGATTATTAATTAGGACTTAATTAAGATTTTTTATTATTTTTCAAATTTTTATGCTTTTTGTATAATTTTAATTAAAAAAAAGATTGCACTTAATTGTTGTTTGATGCTCCTTTTTGTTACCTTTCTAATGATACCTAACACTATCCTCTATATAAGGTTTAGGAATTTTTGAATAAGATTTTTATAAGGTGCGATTTTTTTGACGCCGAGTTTATGTAATAAGAAGTGTTTGTAGGAAACTTAGGATTAAACTACAAATATTCTTGTAATTACCAAGTGTCAATTTTATCGCCAGATTCATTTGTTTCCTATTTTACCCTTTCAATGCACCATCGATAACTACCAAGTTGACTGGTAGAGAATGCTTATTGGCATTAAGTCCACCACTTGTACATATTTTTGTGTGCAACAAAGTTTAAATAAATAAATATATAAATAATGAAGAGTTCTTTGTTACTTTGATAAAGATAAAGTGCTTTTCATTATAGAAATTTGGGGCACGCAACTACAAGGCGCCACGTACCGCCGCAGGCATTGTTTCACCTTAAATAACATCTTCGCAATTAGGCTGACTGCCAGGGCTACCAGCTAAGCACAATTTTCAAACATCGGTGTATCTTTAGAATACAAACAATTCTTTTACACTTTACATTTATAAACCTCCCTACAAACACCCCGCAAAAATTCCCGATAAATGTAGAAATGAGAAGTTAATTAAAAGTACGCCACCTTTTGATCAGAGGTGGTTGACCCGCATCGTACTATAAAGCTCTCCCTAAAAAGTGCGCTAGCTGATTGCAATGTAAATGTATTAATCGTTCGATCGGATTTATCGAAATCTAACAAGAAAACGTATTTAAGTTTCTGCCAGCATTTTGTTAAGTATGTCGAAACGCTTGATATGTGATCTACATAATACATCATACATTTTAAAAATTGCTGACTTTGATTTCTCATTTGATCTAAACTCATTTTTTTATGCGCAATTATTCTGTTTATTTCCACTTCGAAAGCTACTTCCTTTACAATGTTTCTTGTTCGTTCCCATACATCGTTTACATCTTCTTTAACGGCCAGTTAACTGAATTTGTTTGGTAGTCTTTTTTAAATTAAATTCGCACTGGCAACATGCCCGTGATTTGTTACGTTTTGGCAATAAAGCTAGCACCATGAGTATGGTGAATGTGGTCTTCGCCGCTGTAGAACAGTACAGCATAGTCACCAATATTGCGCTCTCCCTGTTACGCACCTTTCGTCTTGTAAACCAATAGCTCTTTATTCACCACTACACCATGACACTTTTCGGAAGGCTTTATTTTGTCGCCATAAGTAGTTTTTATTAGCAGATTCTTAAGTCGGTTTGGTAACAGTTATTTTTAAATATTTTTAGGGATCACAGCAGTGGAATTTTAAGGGTCCCATCGCACTGATCCACCATTAATTATTTCAAAGTACAATTAATGTCCATATTTCTAAATATGTATTACTAAAAAGGTTTGCGCGCAAAAAAAAAGAAAAGCGAATCTTCCTTACAAAAATTAAGGTTATCCGACTTTATTTACCTTATCTTCGCATTGCATCTTGGCTACGTTGCCAGTTCATTGTTATTACTCTATCCCTTGCTCTCTTACGCGCCCTACAAGCGCTTTTCGGTTGAAAATGCCGACAGGTAGGCCCCGGCTAGTGGTATGCCTTTCTCTATTGCTATTTAATTAAGGTTATTTTAGCGTTTCTTTTGTTTTCCGATACGTCGGTGGAAATTTTTATTCGTTTCGGAAGCGGGACGTACGTGTTTGTGAATTGGTGGGTTTTTTGTGATTTTGTACATAATGATAATTTTCTACGGTTTTTGCCATACTGGGTTAAGTTATTATAAGGCGCATTTAAATTATCTAAATACTTGCTTAACGATTTAATTTCGATTTCTTAACCCAGTTTTCAATACAAAAAGCAGTTTATTTATTGAGCCGTGGTCTTCCTGACATTACTGACTACTGATTTCATTCATCTTTGGGCAATAAATATACGTGAACGACTGCTTTAAATGGGAGGAAGTGCAGCCGTTGTTTTCAATTCTTCCTATTCTTTCTCGTAATGATGGTGAATGTTGGGATAGGTTTTTCGGTCGAGACGCTACTTAGTCGACCATGAAAGCTTTCTTGGGCTTAGCTGACCTAAAAGTGGAACTCATCTGGAGAATACGGGGACGCCCGAACCCCCCGAAATGGCCACTGGGCCCTCTCGTCCAGTCGCCAACTGTTACGGTGGAGCATTTTTGGATTTTTCGCGAGTTGGCGGGGCAGCCTTTCACGCGTGCCTAGCGCGCTAGTTGAGCCCCCTACTAACTGCGGTCGGCCAACGGCTAAAACCGTGCTTCAGATCCCGCTACCCTCCAGAATGAGTTACCTGAGCACTGCCAAGATACAAAGACCGGCCCTAAGCTGCGCGACGGTTTTCGTTAGGATGGTGGTTGCGGCCCCTTGCCAAGCCTACCACCGCCACTGAGAACATCAGCCGTCACCAAGGGCCGAGTTGATCCGTAATACCGTTGCCCGGGGTGGAGCGCTTGGAGGTAGATCCCAACCACCCCAAAATTCGATCTCATTTTTTGTAACACCATGTGGATGCAGCCATGTCCATTTTCGCTGTTATGATTTCCTGAAGAAGCGCTCCCTCTCCATTAAGCCTGCCAGCAGTTGGCCACGTGCATTCCTCTCACCATATCCATACTTATATATCAAAAATTTAATTAAATTAACATACATCTATTATTGATTACTTATAGATATAGAAGTCATATATATAAAGTCCGATAAATGTGATTATGTAAAACAAACAATATTTTAAAATAAAATATTAAAACTTTGTCATTTTTAATTGTTCAGAACACCTCATTAAAATGTTCATGTTGTAAAAAACAAATATTTATATTCAAAATATTGCAATACGGTTTATGCATGGCTATAACAATAAAACTATTTTGAGATAGCCACGGTCAAATAATATCATTAAATGGTAGTTAAAGCCATTTCTGTTGCATGTCATTAACCTGAATAAAGAAATATAAAAATATAATAAATCATTCTATCGTTCACATCATCAGTTTCTAAACGAATGATCGATTAATTTTAATCACTCAAATTTAAATCAGATGATGATCAACCTGAAGTAGATACAACCGGAACCGGACGGCAAGAGAAGGCAACCGGACTTAACTACCGAGCCACAAAGGTATAGGTAGTCAGAAACTACAAGGGCTAGGAGTCTCATATTTTGCATTGGAGTTCCTTTTAGGACGTAGGTGCTCACTGAGACGTGATTTTGCCATATTCAACCCCTAAGGGGGTAAAACGGGGTGTCAAAGTTTGTATGAAACTTCTATAGTTTTAATAGTAGGATTTCGAAGTTATTTAAAAAATCTCATTATTCAAAGAGGTTAAACTGTAAAAAGTAGTAGGAAGTTATCATTTAGAATGTTTATTTTTATGTATGTTCGGTCATAACTCCGTCATATAAAGACGGATTTGCTAAATTCTTTCGTTTAAAACGTGGTTATTTCGAAACGGTCCCATTTAAATTTCATTTAGATCTGATAATAAGTTTCGGAGACAGACAACGAAACTCTTCAAAAAATTACAGCAAATCAACTGCGATTGCTGCTATCGCATAAATATGCTTGTTTACTTAATCACATTACATACATAACATGACGTCTGTAGCTTCGAAAGAGGTCCAAAGGTCAGTATTGAAGTTGGTTTATTTGTTAATAAATTTAATTTTCTGTAAAACCATAGATTGAATTTTCGAAAACCCACATACAAAACATGTATTAGTATCATAATATAATACAATGCTATCTTTTTAAATAGGACTTTAACCCTTTGAACTCCTAATTTTTTTTCAATGACCTATTACTGACTAATTAATATACAAAA
This sequence comes from Calamotropha paludella, assembly GCA_927399485.1. Classification (NCBI taxonomy): domain Eukaryota; kingdom Metazoa; phylum Arthropoda; class Insecta; order Lepidoptera; family Crambidae; genus Calamotropha; species Calamotropha paludella. The sequence goes on along the minus strand of OV656805.1, from coordinate 20,546,518 downwards.
AAGGCATAAAAAGTGGTTTTAAAGTTAGACTAAATTTATAAAATGTATAATTTTTATTACTATTACTTTACATTGAATACAAAATACATAGAATAATATAAAACTAAGAACTTAATATGCACTTATTCAGTTAAATTTTGTCAGTGTGTTTGGAACATTCTTCTGGAGGTCAGGCTTCTTATCACAATTTTCGCAATAGAATGTTGTCTCTTTTCTCCTTCCCTATATTTTCCGTTTGGAACACACCATATAATCTTTATGTCTATATCTTAATATAGAAAAAAATCATTTGATAATTTTAATTATCTTTAAAAATTGAGTTTCTATAATGTCGAGTCTGTCTCGACATAGGAGTTGGTGTAAGAAACATAGCGTCGAGCCACACTCGACAAAGGAGTTTAAAGGGTTAAGAAAGAAATTAGTGGCATTTCAGATTAACGTTAACCGACCAAAAGTTAAATTATAATCATGTTTGTAAATTAATCACCACAAAATGGGTATACGGTTTAAATGGGATTCGGTATATAGGTAGATTTAACAGATACTGATTATAAGATCGGGTGGGCAATTTTCTCATATAGGCACACAGCTAAATTTTCAGGCGAACGAAGTCGTGGGTAACAACTAGTAATAGTATAGATTTTGTTATTCCTAAAACACAGACCATTTTCATTTATATCGTTATATATTTTCATGGTCACTTATATAAGTATTAGTCAATAAAAACATGGTAACAGGATGGTTTATCGCCATGTTTTATTTATTTATGAGGCTCCGATATTGGGAGCAACAAAAATAAAAAACATATTACTAATCCCGTTATGATTCTTATTTACTAAACTTGTACCAGGAACTCGTACCAGGGTGTTTTTGGAACTTCTACGCTACAGGTCATTTATTATTCTGAAAACTAATTCAAATATATTTTTATATTTCATATTTATTAATTGCTAGTGTAATACCTCATTAGCCCACATAAAATTCGATATCTTAGAATTAACCCAACTTAGCGTTAGCCAATTTCCTTCACAATAATCAATCTTCTTAACCTGCCACGAAAAAAACAATCCCACAATACCATTAATAATGTCATTGCTAAGCCTCAGAAAGAGTATTAATCAAACTTCGGCTGAACTCAAGTTAACAATGATGCTTTTTCATATAACCTTATTTGTATGCGATATCCAACGTATATTTAATAAAAACACTTGAAGATAGTCTTGTTACCCTTACTCTAAATAAAAACCAGTATTTTTGGAGTCACGGTCCACTGTTCTTTTATGAAGTGGTAAGATCACTTTCGATTTGCCAGAGACTTAAAAAGTAGATAAACAGTATCAACGCAATGTGTTATTAAGACCAAGAGCAATTAAAAAAATGTGACAATCTTCATAGCGGCATAGATAGCACACCTCTTGGAAATATTTCACCCTCTCTAAAATCCCGTGCAAATCAATATAGTGAACGAGCTTTTCTGTCTTTCTGTTTCTCTCAGATCTGATTATTGTTTTTAAATACCACAAATGATCTTGAGATCAAAACAAATAATATTTTTGTTTCAATCTGATTTATAACTTCATCGCATCGCATTATATAACTTCATTGAACTGCGTTTAGAGAAAGTAATTTAAAAAAATCTTTAATAGTTACCTAAATACACGGCAGTGTATCCTAAGTTCGGAAACGCACGACGCAGCGGCTGGTGTACATGTTTACACAAACCATTTCAGGCTATGACTACTTTCAAGCCACCCATTATTCAAATGCTTTTTACCTCTCATACTTTTGATTTTGTATGTCCGATAGATGAATTTGTGAACCTTAAGGCTATGGAATAATTAAGGTAATCTTACGTTATTTTACTAATTACTTAATTATTTTTAATCATTATTATAATTATATTATATTTTAATTATTATATTATATTATTATCATTATATTATAATTATTACCTTCAAATCGCTAAAAATACTACCACTCCTACTCCAATATATAAATATATGAAGCAGCGAAATTTGTAAAATAAAGTTCTGGTTAATTTAAACAAGCTATATATGTATTTCCGAGAAATAAAAGGAATAGCACTTGGTTAGTCCATGATTTTGTTTTAAAAGTGACAGATTTAAAAACAACTGTTCCGGGATACCAAAAAAGATAAAAGACAGCCTTTCAAAATGTTTAAAAATACACTACAAAATTGACTCGGCAATCATAATGTTTTTTCAATTATTGAATTTTTAGTTATAAAGATTGACGTTTATACCAGTAACTGACAACCAAAATAAATACAAAATGTTCATGGATTTCGTAACTGTCAAACATTTAATGTTCACCCCGTCGGCATCGATACGGTAAACTCTTTCCTCACATCCAAGAACGTATATAAATAAAGGTTTCGAATCGACAAGATATATTCACAAAATACGGATAATGGCGTATTTTAGATTTTAAAAATGTAGAATACGCTCAGTCATTAAAAAGGATTGACATATTTATTGGTTGTCAAATATTTATGCGTCAAAGTTAGTAAATTACATTAAGTCTAATTTATTTAATTAATTTTGTGTGAGTATTATTATGACAAATGCCGCGACCAAAAAGTTCTAATCTTTTCCAACGGAGCCGTGATGCAATTAGACTACGGGTCATTGCAAATCAATTAACTGATGAATAACGACAAATTCCACGAGAAGAGAAGAGCAAAGAGAGGCAGCTCGTGAAACGGCTAGATTAAAAACGAAAAATCGTAGAGCTAATCGCACAAATCAACAACGAGATAGTCTTCGGAATGCAAGAAGAAATATTTCAAGCGTTGTTTTGAGCATTTGAGTCGAACAGCGTTTTTATACGATTGCACAATTGAGTACAGCTCGCATCCTTCCGTTTGCATTGGTCTAATGGGCTTAGTTTGCGAGCATTGCGGGGCATTGAAGTTTGCTGGAGAAACGTCTGGAATGTGCTGCCTTAATTGCAGAAATTGAAATTGCCATTATTGGTTCCGCCACCGCAGCCATTGCATTCCTTGATTCGAGGCGAAATACCAGAATCACGACATTTTCAAGCGGACACCCAAAAATAAACTTGCTGTTTTCAAATGACTTCATTTGGAGTGGAAATTCCAGAAGAACACGGATTTAATGCAATATTCAAGGTAATTTATGTTGAAGAGTATCTAAATGTTCATTTTCTACTATGATAAAAAATTGGCTAAAATGTAGTTTGTTAAGTATTTCTAAAAAAAGGAATAGTATCGTTACAAACATGAGATTTGAAATCAGTAATACTGACTTTGCTGTTGACAAACAGATTCACCATCAAATTGGATCATTACAAGCTCTTGAAGGTGCACAACATAAATGGGCAATATGGAGGAGCAACTTGATTGGCGTCAAGAGATCAACACAGCAGTGAAAAGAGCAATTCTTCAAGATCTACGACAACTGCTTCATGAACATCATGCATTGGTCAATCTGTTCAAGACTGCATTAGAGTGAGACTGCATGCCAAACGATGACTACAAAGTCGTGATCAGAGCGGATAAACGACCAGCTGAAACACACGAACGCACATTCAAAGCTCCAACAATAGATGAAGTTGCAATCCTAAAAAATATATGAAATACGCCGTCCATATGACACAATGCAGTACCCGCTGATGTTATGGCAAGGAGACGATGGATATCACTTCAATATCAAGATTATTAATTCATTAAATGGTGAGATTATTATTATTAATGGTGAGATCAAGATTATTAATCAATACCACAGAATGTTAAAACTGACTTTGGGGATTTAGTGGTCAATTTCTGTCTACGCCTTCAAATTCAAATTCAAATTCAAAGCTTTTTTATTTGGTTTCGTAACTAAATCACATTTATATTTCAAGGAATATAAATGTGAGTTTTACTTCTAAAATACTGATTTTATTGTATTTATTTCAGGTGATGAAACTAACAAGAAGGTTAGTTCGATGAATTATTACGCATATCGTTTGATGATGCGTCAAAATGCTGACAACTATTTCGTCGATTGTTTCAACAATATTGCGTCAACATTTACGTGAAAATCGAAACAGAGCGCCAATATTTCAAAAGGTTCAACCCAGCTAGATTGCGTTCGGAAGAGTATATTCATTTACGCAAAGTAATTAGCACCGTAGTAGATGCATCTAATGTTGGTCTATATTGACTATTTTACCAGCGACATCTATAGGTAGCCCGCGTCACATACATGAATATGCACAAGATTCAATGACATATGTTCGTTATTATGGTCGTCCAGACCTATTCGTTACATTTACATGTGATCCAAAATTGATAGAAATTGTTCAAATACTACTTCCCAGACAAACATCAAGTGATCGACACGACACCACCGCACGTGTTTTCTAGAAAAAATCCACAAACGCGCATTGGAAGCTCTTAATCGAACCTTGAAAGATCTGCACAATGATTCGAGAATTTTCGGTGGCGCTATGATTTTACTATCTGGCGATTTCCGATACTACCGATGTATAGTAAATCTAGCGGTGAAAATTTGTAGGTTAGCTGCTATTTGGGTAGTGTACTGTCACACACGCCAATATTACTTTAATACATATTAGGTTAGTTAAAGTTCAAGTGTTCCAGAGTTCTGTTGTCAAATTAAAATTTATTTATTTTCACAACAATAGGTAGGTTGGTATGTAATATAAAAATAAAAACATAAAATCAGACAGTTATTGTGCTTGCAAGAGGGTAGAGCCTACACTAGGCAGTACCTAAATCTGCTGCTTGAAAGGATGGGTGGAAATAGAGAACAATCTAAATGTATTTGAAGATGGAATAAAATTATTTTTTTTATTGTCTGACAAGGATCTTTTTGACTATTGATCAACAAAAATTAACAATGACAACAAAACAGTTTAGAACTCGACTGTGCACTGGAAGTGCGCAGGGCGTCGGTCGTATCAGTACGACCGACGGGAGGACGGAGTACTACTGGTGAGCCAATCAGCGCAACACACGCCCGCCCTTCTCCCCTGTATTCCCCCAAGACATCTTATTTTTTACTTCTGCGCAGTAACGGTCAGCACTAGAGTTTCGTGCTGCGACTTATACTGTACTTTATTCAAAACAAATAAAGATTATTCTATTCTAGGGATTTTGCGGATGCATTTTTTTTCACATCCGCGGATGCGGATGCGGATTTTAAGAGGCTCACATCCGCGGATGCGAATGCGGATGCGGATCTGTACAAAAAACTTAAATGTTGGTTTGGTAGGGTAAAAAAACACAGTAATATTTGTCCTTACTTTATTGAATAATAAAGTAGTAAGTGAATTACTATTACTGATTAATAATTTTAGTAATTAAATTTAAATATTGGAGCATTATATTTAATGAAAAGTAGAATGTCCGCCTTTTCGGACTCCAGTCTGTTTCGCAAGGGTTCGTATATTAATCCTGCGCTACTAAATAACTGTTCACTTGGAACACTGGCTGGTGGCGCTGATAAAAATTTGCGTGCTATTTTAGATAACAGTTTGAACTCACTTTGATTAACACTCCACCATTTAAGATGACTCTTATTTAAATTAATTAACTTTTTATTGCGGAAAGTGAGTAACTCCTTGAGAATTGCATTAGGGGTGACAATTTCTGGTGTTTGCTGACTCTCCTCAACGTCACTTTATGAATCGAGCATCATGTTAAGATCACTAATTAAACAGGACTGACGTCCTGTACCTAAGGTCCCTGGTCGTTCCGTATCTATTTCCATGGAATCTGTCATTCTCATTTTGATCGCTCTTTCGGTACTTGGAGATATTGTTCGAGAAGCCAAGGTGTTTTCGGTGTTTCTGGTAATCTTCAATATATCATCTTTAATCTTTTACTCGGTCGACACGCGCCTCTTGCCGGCCCCTACCCCTTCTTTCTTGCCGCGACCTGCTTCGCATCCGCATCCGCATCAGCTCCGCATCGATTTATACGGATGCAGATGCAGATACGAATATCTAAATCGATGCAGATGTTCCGCATATGCGGATGCGGATGCGAATATTCGCAACATCCCTATTCTATTCTATTAGAGAACAGTATGTTTTAAAGACTGTTTGGTGTCCAGCAAAGTAAAACAACGCCAACACTTCAATCTTTAGGGCGTCATAATATGTAACTAATGGTACCGGAGATGATCAATATACCTCTCATAGACCGTAAAATGGGCAGCAGCGTTTTCAGATTTGTAGATTTTTTAACCCGCCTGCCAAATTGGAGGGTTTGCCAAAGACCGAAAGCCAAGCAAACCATCACAATCTGGGGATGAATTCCGTCCAACAGTGGATGTTTTTCGGCTGATATAATGATGTTTCATAGTGTAGGTAGTCCTGCGACGGACGGTCAAACTTATTGCATTGCTTCACCGCAGTAATACTTATTAAAAGACCGTTTAATTGTTAATTTATGCATTAGACAGTTATTATGATTAGTGAACCCGTTTAGGGGTCTTGTACTCGTATAGCCTTTAGATAAATTATTCAAAAGTTTATGGTTGATAATAAATAGGTACCTACATATGTAGGTAAATAATATTCTAGCGAAGATTTGGTTGTATATAAGTGTCATGACATGAATTATCACCAGAATCACCTCTTTAATTATTATTACGCTACTACTGGTTGATGTCATTTCCTATATATACGAGGCGTGTTTTTTAAGTAAGTACCGTTTTGAAATTAAAATAAGATGTGCTAAGATATCTCAATAATTTTAACATTTTACATAGAAGCCTGTACCTTTATCTATTTTACTACATAATTTTCGTCAATATTGAGGCACTTATCATAACGTTGTACCAGTTTTTGAATGCCCTCCTCATAGAAGTCTGCCGCCGAAGGAGTATTGCTTGTGGAATTTCTGCCTCGTAATGAGACAATTAATGCAGCAGCTTATTGTAAGACATTGCACAATCTGCGTCGTTCAATCGAGAACAAAAGAGGTAGCAGGTTCAGTAAGGGCATCGTTTTGCTGCATGATAATGCCCGTCCGCATGTGGCCAATCAGACCAAAGATCTCATCACATCTTTTCGATGGGAAACTCTAGATCATCCTCCGTACAGCCCTGATCTGGCGCCCAGTGACTACCATCTGTTCCTGCACTTGAAGAAACACCTTGGCGGTCAGCGTCTTCAAGACGATGACGAAGTCAAAACATTTGTGATGCAGTTTTTTAAAGTCAGGCGGCAAACTTCTATGAGGAGGGCATTCAAAAACCTGTACAACGTTAAGACAAGTGCCTCAATATTGACGGCAATTATGTAGTAAAGTAGATTAAGGTACAGGCTTTCATGTAAAAATAAAATTATTGAGATATCTTAGCACGTCCTTTTTTAATTTCAAAACGGTACTTACTTAGAAAACACGCGTCGTATTTGTATCACCACTGTGTTCGATATTAGTATCCAGATTCAATATCGCTGATATCGTATAGTAAACCTGTGTAACGAATATGGTACATCAGTGCCTTTAATAGTGCATTTATGCTTTTATTTATATATATATTTTATACTTTGAAAATATGTATGTTTAGAGTTAAAATAAGACTGGCCCCTGGTCCGCAGCCCACATAACGGAGTAGAAAAGAAGCAATAGTGTTCATTTTAATATATTTTTTTAGTGCACGTTATTCTTTTTTAGATAAAATATTTGCTTTTATCCCAAATTGTTTTTATTTATTGTTCACACAAAACGTTGTATTTATTAATGCAGTTGGATTTCAAATAAAATATATGATATTTTTTTTCTTGTATATTCTTTATGTTACAACAGGCGTAATGTCAATTTTTAAATATAAATTTATAGATGATAAAAATAAAAGATAAGCAATGATGTCAAGCAAAACTATTTTAAGAAACCTTTTAATAATACCATACATATGCATGACGCTCGCCCACGCAACAAGTATGTGATGCGATGACGGAAGACATGCCTGCTAATAGAATTAAGGGGATATTTGTATGCTACGAGTATCGTGGCATGATAGGCTTTAATTCTTAGCTAAATAGTGACAAAGTATGACCCTCACATTCCTACGATCTCGTCCATCACAATATGACGTTCCCTTAATACTAAAGATTCAGCAAAGCGACAATATAACAGCCTCAATGTTTGTTTCAGGAATGACGAGTAAATCATGCGATGGAATCTACTATACATTTGCTTTACCATGGCCAACGCCATGGAAACCTCCAATTTATTTGATTTTTGGACAGACTTATTCCGTCCTCTGCCACGGAACCCAAGAGAAGGATTTGTGTCAGATTATACACCGCTGGATCATGAAGAATTTGATTTCATTATAGTCGGAGCAGGTTCAGCCGGATGTGTCTTAGCAAATAGACTAACCGAAGTGCCAGAGTGGAAAGTATTACTGATAGAAGCTGGAGGTAATGAAAATTTCTTCTCGGACATTCCAATATTCGCTTCATTTTTATCTATGACATCAATGAACTGGATGTACAAATCTGAACCTGAAGAAAAAGCATGTAAAGGTCTTAGAGGTAACGTTTGTTTTTTACCTCGAGGTAAAGTTTTAGGAGGAAGTAGCGTTTTAAATTTCTTAATATACCAAAGGGGTCACCCAGATGACTACGATGACTGGGCCCGAATGGGCAACCGTGGTTGGAGTTATTCGGAAGTACTGCCATATTTCAAAAAGTCTGAAAATATTAGAATAAGTAACTTAAAAAACTCGTCTTATCACGGTAGGGGCGGATATTTAGATATTGATTACGCTCCATACAAATCCCCATTGGAACAACTTTTTAGGAAAGCAGGAGAAGAATTGGGTTATAAATGGAGAGATCCAAATGGAGAGCAAGTCATCGGATTCTCAAAACCTCAGGCTACTATGAGAAAAGGCAGAAGATGCAGCACTTCTAAAGCATTCTTAGAACCGATTCGATATAGAAGAAACTTAAGAGTATCCAAAAATACTGTAGTTGATAAAATATTAATTGATCCAGTTACCAAAACCGCACTTGGAGTCGAACTTATAAAAGAAAGTAAAAGGTAGGTAATATTATAGTAATAACTATTAAATTGCCACTTAATAATTATTAAATGTTATGAAAGTAAATGTTCAGCATGCGTGCCGCTAAAACTCAGAAACGAGTTGCGGTAGGTATTATCAAGAGATAATTTTAATACTCTATCCATGCAGAAGGTTCCTGTTTTCACCTAAAGGCCCTCCACCGTGTAGAAATTTCTAGAATCCTACAGCCTCCATAGAACATTGTGGTCCACTCGAATCCTTTTTGGATAGTTGGAGCTACCCATTAGGTTACGTAAAGTAAGGACCCTCGTGGGTTCGAATATCATTTACATATTAGTGAAATATAGTAAGTGAATAAAAACAAACAGTGAAGTGTGAATAATTAAAGTGATACAGTGACTGAATATATTAATCGAAAATAAAATATTAAAAGTGTTTAATACACACTAATACATACTTATATACACACACACACACTCTTATATATAGGTCGCGGTACGTAACTCTAGCGCTGAACGAAACGAGGAAGGGATAGCTGCGCATGGGTACTGTCGCGCACGCAATACAAATTAGTATTTTAATTAGGTCCTTAATTAAAAATAGCAAAATAATGATAATTACATTATTTTAATGTAATGTCAAATAGAAAGTCTAGCGGTAAAAGTTATGTATGCACATCCTTGATCGATTTTATAAATATCTGTGACCGGTTTTGATCTGGAGCGTTTTTTGCCTGGTGTTCTAAATACTGGCATCAAATCGGAACTATTGGCTTCAGTGGAGATTTTCCTAACCGTTGCTATGGTTTTTGTAGACTCAGCTGTCTTTTATTGAATTTTCCCCAAGTCACTAATTATACTATTTAATTTCATATTTCCCGCCTGAATAACTCCTGTATTTTGTTTTATTTAGCTTAAATCTACAGTGCTGCTGTCCGGATCGAGTAAAATATTCGCAGCTTCGACAATTTCACTTTGGATTTGTTTCACGGAATCAATTAAGTCATTAGATTCCCTTTTCAAAAAACAATGAACGTCATACACTATTTTCCGTGCCTATCTTCTCAAAACAGTTTTTCTTCTGGACATTTTCACTTTTAAAAAACTGTTCAAACTACAGAAAACAGTAAATTAACTAACAAACACAACAAACAAATCAACAAAATAAACTTAACAAAAAATAACAATGACAACAAAACAATTTAGAACACTGGAAGTGCGCGGGGTGTCGTATCACTACGGGGGACGGAGTACGACTGGAGAACCAATCGGCGTAACCCACGCCTTCATCCCTGTTTCTTCCCAAGACATCTTATTTTTTACTTCTGCTTCTGCGCAATAACAGTCAGCGCTAGAGTTTCGTGCCGCGACTTGTAGTATAGGTAAAACTTAAACTTAACTAAAAACTAAGCCCTTATTTTACTATCATATCATTTTACCAGGTTACGGGTGCGTGCCCTTAGAGAAGTGGTTTTGGCCGCTGGTTCGATTGGCTCTGCTCAACTGCTGATGGTATCCGGAGTTGGTCCCGAGGAACACTTACGAGAGATAGGAGTCGCACCTCTGATAAACCTCCCTGTCGGATACAATCTACAAGATCACGTGACCTTCTCTGGAAATGCCTTTATAGTCAACGACTCTAGTCTTACCGTAAATGATGTAAGTGTCGTAAAGAAATAATATGTATCAGCACCTCGTAGGTACATATTCTCTGATCAGGAATCAGAAACGATGATGGTATTAGGTCTAAAAACACTACATTAACCCAATTAAGCCAAATGTTTAATAACTTATTTTTGTAATTTACATATTTTTTTTTGGTTTGAACCGACGGTAATCGATTCCAAAACCTTGTTCTATCCACTGAGCCTTAGAAATCATCACAGAAACGAAATAATTCGCTTAAACGTATCGAATACCTCTATTTCATCGACATCTACTTTTCCATATAGATAATAAGTATATAATTAATCGATACCTAATAAGGCTTAGGTATGAGCTGTAACTGGAATTTATAAGTTATTTTAATAGAGATAGCTAACTCAATCAATTAATATAGTCGGTCAGACATGAGACCTCTGGGTCAATGAAATAACTATAACTCAGTTTTAGTATTGATGTAAGACATTAAATAACTTCTGCAATAAACTTAAAATGTATTGGGCTATCCATCAGCGTTTTTGTCAACTCAAATATAATATAAGAAAAGTCAATTGATGAGCTTCATGATGGATCTTACCTAGTCCGTGGAGAAAAGGAAAAGATTAGATATTGGGATCAAATCAAAATATGTAGGTTAATGACATTTTCTGCCAAAATAAACATAAAATTATTATTCATTTTAGAATATCTTACGCATTATAATTAGGCGTAATCTTTTTCTTTGACAGCCTCAACCTCATAACTGGCATTTATGAAATTGGTGTTTTGGAATTCATCAGTTTTATTATTAGTTTTATGTATAAAAGTATATATGTTTCTTAGAATTATATTGCATTCAGTTACGTGACTAACTTATTGCATACTTGTTTAAAATAAAATAAGTATGCACCGCCTTTTACTTCTAAGACCTAATGGCATTAAGTCCGCCATTTGTACAAGTTTGTGCAATAAATAAACAGTGTATTTTTAAAGTTAAAAAGTAATATATAAGTATTATGATTAATACAATTTAATAATAGCTTATAGCATTTTTTTAACACTAAAAGGTTTATTAAATAAAATACATCGTGGCAAAATTATAAATATAATGCTGACTGCTGCTATATAATTTCACGTAAGAGACAAATATTTACTTTTCAGGCGCCAATTATTTTTGAGAGAATATCTATTACTTACTTATACCTATATTATAAAATTTAACTGGCGCAAATAACATCGCGAAATTAATGTATAGGTTCTTTATGAACCTATGGTTAACCAATTTGATTTCTAGGCCAACGTAGTATTGTGTCGCTTTAACTGCTAAACAAGCGTGTCTTTGAATTTGATTGATATATTATACGTACTTAAGTTCTAAAGTCATTGTGTTAGGGTTCCAGAACAGTTAAATAGTAGTGTGCTGGATATCCGAGAGAGAAGAAAGATGCATATACGTTTATTTATTTTTTTTGGCGGATCTTGTACGTATCCTTTACCTCATTGTCTTTCAATATTAACCAGGCTTTGATGATGGAGCTGAAAGATGGCCATAGGAAATCAGTAATTAAACGACATAACCCCATCGAGTATGGGCCCGTTTGATTTGTCTTGACTAGTACTTTGGTGCTAGATGGTAACCAGGGTCTGATGATAGAGCTGGAAGATGGCCATAGCAACTCAGTAATTAAACGGGTATGTGTTTTTATCATATACCCATTCTTCTCTAAATAAAAGCGTGTTACATTGTGATTGCAAAAGAAAAATAATGAAGGTGTAATTATGCTAAATGTTGTTAAATTTTCCATGAAAATATTACACGCTTCACTACATAGTATAAAACAAAGTCGCTTTCTCTGTCCCTATATCCCTATGTATGCTTAAATCTTTAAAACTACGCAACCGATTTTGATGCGGTTTTTTTTAATAGATAGAGTAATTCAAGAGGAATGTTTATATGTATAATACATGCATAATATAGTAGAGCATTGCATCCGTGCGAAGCCGGGGCGGGTCGCTAGTCTATTTATAAAAGATTGGGTATGTGCTAAAAACGCAAAGATTATTACAAGGTGTGAAGTTTTAGAGTTTAATAAAAATGTCAAATAGGTATGTTAGGTACATACGATTTAATTTCAATAATAAAAGTGCAGGACAACGAGCCAGGCACATGGTCAGCACATGGTTGATAGGTCCCTATACAAATCGTCCATTCGTCGTCCGAAGTGATTCCTTGCTCAGTGCGATGGACTACATGAATTACAGATATGTTTATATTGGGACTGGACTAGTGAAGCAAGAACTAAACGCAACTGAAGTACTTTAATTGAAGGATTCATTTGCGAACGACACACGACTAATTACTAGCAGTTACACAGTAACGTACGAAACATAGTAACGTACGAAACATAGTAACGTACTAGGTAGTCCATAGTCAGCTAGGAATCAAATTGATTGACTGAAGATATATACTTACATTACGAGATTTGAGATACAGCCATTTACATTACTACTTTTTACCAATAGATATTTTGCGTTAACAACATTGTCACGCCGCATACTGTTAATAACATGTATAAAAGATCTATGAGCAATAAAAATATTTTGTGTAACGGACCACTGTGTTATACTGCCCCAGTCTTTTAAAAATCCTATTTTGACAGATGGTAGCAGCATCGCCCTTATCGGCAATGGCATACCTGACGGGGCGTGGACCCTTGACTCTTCCAGGTGGCGCGGCAGGGTTAGCCTTTACTCGATCAAAGTTCGCTGAGGATGACCATTCGCCCACGCGGCCTGACATCGAGCTTGTGATGGGCAGCGGGTCACTCGCTGGGGATTTCCTCGGAATCTTAAGGACTTTACTTGGTAAAACGATCAGCTTTGTCAACTCATTCTGAGATTACAAGAAATACAAATGAAATTAAGTACCTACCTACGATAAATTATTTAAATAGAAAAATACTGGAGAGAATCGACTCGGCTCACAAGTGAATTCTCAGGCGGGAATCGAAGCCTTACAACCTTTGGAAGTCCGTTTCAATGCTCTTCCATTGAAAAAATGCACAAAATATATAAAGTTATAAAAATAAATGGCTGTTTCATCTTAATCGATTGCTTAAACATTTGTATAAATGTTTCTTTCTAATATGAGAGGATATTCCTCTCATTTATATGACAACGCTGTGTGTGAACTTAGCAGATCATTGACCAGCAGATCAAAATTAAATGTGAGTTCTTTTCGCATGCAGCTGAGTTCTATAGTTCCTGATACTTTTTAGAAATAGTTCTGGCGTTTTTACCTCGAAAAATGTAAATTAAAAAAATGATCTGCTAACTTCCCGTAGCAGATCATTTTGCAGCAAATCGAAAATAAATGCGGTTTTTTTAGCATGCAGCTGAGTTCTATAGTTCCTGATACTTTTTAGAAATAGTTCTGGCGTTTTTACCAAGAAAAATGCCAATTTACGAAATGATCTGCTAACTTCCCATTTCTCGTAGCAGATCAATTTGCAGTACCTAGATCAAAAAACAAATGTGAGTGTTTTTCGCATGCAGCTGAGTTCTATAGATCCTGATACTTTTTAGAAATAGTTCTGGCGTTTTTACCGAGAAAAATGACAATTTACAAAATGATCTGCTAACTTCCCATTTCTCGTAGCAGATCAATTTGCAGTAAATCAAAAAACAAATGTGAGTTCTTTTCGCATGCAGCTGAGTTCTATAGTTCCTGATACTTTTTAGAAATGGTTCTGGCGTTTTTATCGAGAAAAATTACAATTTACGAAATATTCTGCTAATTTCCCATTTATCGTAGCAGATCAATTTGCAGTAGATCAAAAAACAAATGTGAGTTCTTTTCGCATGCAGCTGAGTTCTATAGATCCTGATACTTTTTAGAAATAGTTCTGGTGTTTTTACCTCGAAAAATAACCTGCTACGAGAAATGGGAAGTTAGCAGATCATTTCGTAATTGACATTTTTCGAGGTAAAAACGCCAAAACTATTTCTAAAAAGTATCAGGATCTATAGAACTCAGCTGCATGCGAAAATAACTAACATTTGTTTTTTGATCTACTGCAAATTGATCTGCTACGAGAAATGGGAAGTTAGCAGATCATTTCGTAAATTGTCATTTTTCTCGGTCAAAACGCCAGAACTATTTCTAAAAAGTATCAGGAACTATAGAACTCAGCTGCATGCGTAAATAAATCGCATTTGTTTTGGATTTGCTGCAAAATGATCTGCTACGGGAAGTTAGCAGATCATTTTTTTAATTGACATTTTTCGAGGTAAAAACGCCAGAACTATTTCTAAAAAGTATCAGGAACTATAGAACTCAGCTGTATGCGAAAAGAACTCACATTTGTTTTTTGATCTACTGCAAATTGATCTGCTACGAGAAATGGGAAGTTAGCAGATCATTTCGTAAATTGTCATTTTTCTCGGTAAAAACGCCAGAACTATTTCTTAAAAGTATCAGGAACTATAGAACTCAGCTGCATGCGTAAATAAATCGCATTTGTTTTCGATTTCCTGCAAAATGATCTGCTACGGGAAGTTAGCAGATCATTTTTTTAATTGACATTTTTCGAGGTAAAAACGCAAGAACTATTTCTAAAAAGTATCAGGATCTATAGAACTCAGCTGCATGCGAAAAGAACTCACATTTGTTTTTTGATCTACTGCAAATTGACCTGCTACGAGAAATGGGAAGTTAGCAGATCATTTCGTAAATTGCCATTTTTCTCGGTAATAACGCCAGAACTATTTCTAAAAAGTATCAGGAACTATAGAACTCAGCTGCATGCGTAAATAAATCGCATTTGTTTTGGATTTGCTGCAAAATGATCTGCTACGGGAAGTTAGCAGATCATTTTTTTAATTGACATTTTTCTCGGTAAAAACGCCAGAACTATTTCTAAAAAGTATCAGGAACTATAGAACTCAGCTGCATGCGAAAAGAACTCTCATTTAATTTTGATCTGCTGGACAATGATCTGCTAAGTTCACACACACGACAACGCTGGCCAACAGCGTAAAATTAGCAAGGTACTGGAAAGTTTCGACGGGTGTTCACAAGGCTCGGTAGCTCAATTGGGAGAGCATTGAACCGGACTTCCGAAGGTTGCGGGTTCCATTCCCGCCTGAGAATTCACTTGTGAGCCGAGTACATTTTTTTTCTATTAAAATAATTTATCTTATAAGATAGCATTGAAAAAATGCAAAAAAATGTATAAAATTATAAAACCTACCTTCGAGTTTAAACCAAGATTTTTGTTGCTATTACGAGCTCACAATTGATCTTTAAAAAAAGAGTTAGGAGCAAGTTGCGAACAATCTACTTACAGCAAATGCCTGACAAGTCACCGATAATTCGTTTTCATTTTACCAAACCCGCATTTAGTAACTATTCATACAACTCTAGTAACCTATTACCAGTTTGGATCCAGTTTAACTTTGTTGAAAGCATCTTTGTACATTCCTTTGTACGTACAAAATCATAATTATAGAAATCTCTTTATTAAAATTCTATTAATTTTCAACAAACATTTTTATCATCTTCCAGGTGTGACTGACCAGTGGTTTAGGCAAGTGTATAGCTCACTTCCACTGCAGGTACGGCAGAATACGTTTGCCATGAACCCGGTGCTGATCAGGCCGCGAAGCATCGGCCGACTTAAATTGCGATCTGCCAACTTCTCCGACCACCCCTCGATTCGCATGAACTACTTTGACGATCCTAAAGATTTAAACGCAATGGTAGACGGAGTACGACTTGTAAGTTTTAAAAATCTTATTAAATATTTTTATATTGCACATAATATATTAAAACCTAAACCTAAACTTACATAATGGCAAATTCCGACTAATGAAAATGGCTTACTAAAATTAAAAAAAAAAACAAAATGGCGGATTGTTGGCCCCAAATTTAAATGTTTGACATTTAATAATAAAAATCAAATAAAAAACGGTAATTAAAAAATTTGGAAATGAAAAAACCTTAAATAAGAAGAAAAGCCTTAAAAAAAGAATTATAGCAGTCGGGACCCGTTCTAGAATCTATTCTAGAACCACATATCTATATTACATTGCAGATTACTCCAATCTACTGACTAGACGGATGACTTTCTAGAATGGGTCCCACTGCTACAATTTTTCTTTTTGTTTTAGGTGTTTTTCATTTCCAAATTACACAGAAATGCAGGCGGGTTTTTCAGTTTTTTAAATTACCGTTTATTTTTATCAAACTTGTTTTTCTTTTTAAAATAAACGCGTTTACTGAACCGTTTAAAATTGTTTCATAATTTTTTTTATTCCACAGATTCAGCGAGTCATAGGAACATCGGCTTTCCAAAAATACGGAACTCGGTTACACGATGTTCCTTTCCCAGGATGCGAAAACTTAATTTTCGATTCAGATCAATATTGGAAATGTGCTATTATGCAAACTGCACTTACGTTAGACCATCAGGTACAACTTACTTGCTACTCTATGTAACGACCTTTCTTCTTATTATTTCGTCTTATTTTTTACGGTTGGTCTTGGTCTGACTACTTAGACATTGCGCTGCCAGCAGCTAGCCAGACACAAGCAATTACACTTCTTGCTACAAATATCACTTAACGTCGATAGAAAATCGAACCATCTAAAGTCTGATGGAATCCATAATTGTTAATAATATTACAGAAACGTAATTAGAGAAGACTGGCTACAATTGAACCACTTTTTATTTAATGAGAAGTTTAGATGATCAGATAGTATATATACCTACCACCATTTTTTAATGAGGGTGAAAAATTTGGCTAGGTATTCGTAAATGTTACTCGTAAATAGACGAAACATAAACCATAATACTTGATAAAAGAATTGAACTACTACGTGCCTTAGTATAGTAACCACGCGCGATGTCATTTTGTAAGGTACAGAATTGATTTCCATTGAGAAATTAAGGCAAACTCGCGTTGAAACTCACGATTAGTCCCTAATCCCTTCCGCGCGCAACCTTTCGTTGTGACTAGTATTTGTTTTGTACCTATTATTATTGCGATTACAGATCAGTTTTTGTCTAGGAAGTATTTGGCTATGGTACGTTTGTACTTGTCTTTTCCGGTGAAAACCTGAGTGCCATTCGAATGAGTACAGTAGGTACCCCGCACCCGGACAGTTACATACCCAAGGACGAAGAAGACTGGCGTACCCACAGAACTGGGATGACTATGTACTAGAGTATTTCCTTGAAGATCCCCGGCAAAGTAGTAATGACGCCGCTGTCGTTTAAACATCAGCCAGTACTGTGCATGGTAAATTCGTCTGGGATGCATCCATATTATAACCGAATAGTCCAATAGTTAACCACCTTCGTCGTGGTCGATCGACCTGGAATAACATTGACTGATTCAAATTAGTAATGAAGTTATTAAAGTTTCGGGGGTTCATTATTATGATGTTATTACATCCGGGGATCGGAGCCAAGATACTCCTCGCCATGGAGCAAAAACATATTAAGAAAAAGAAAATAGAAAGATAGAGCGACAGAAAGATAGGTAAGAGAGAGAAGCAAGAAGATACCCCTAGAATACCATTGTAGATTTTTTGTGAAGTGAAATTAAGCAGCGAGCATATCTAAGTGATCCAGATAGATTAGAATAATTGAAACGGTGCATAATAACCTTACTTAAATAAATAAACAATTTATTTCAACGTGCCCGTCTTTTTGAATGACAACTAAAATATCTGTGAGTTCTATTCTATTTTTTGTAAAAAGGTCAACAATTGTTAATATTGATCCGCTGATTCTCTCTTTTAAAATACGTCAAAATTACTTTTTTTCATTTACATACAAAACAAGATTTTTTGTGTGTTTCAGTTTTTGTGTTTTGTTAACTTTTGATAAAATTATTAGTACAGAAAGTACTTTTGTCGGTCTTTAACGTGGATGGGTATGAAGGGAAAGTTAGATTATATAAGTGCAGATTAAGGTGTTGTCTTTTTAATATTCCTACTTTCAATAAAAATGTAATAATTTCAAGTAAGGGTCAACGCACACTAGAGTGATCTTATAAAAAAACTTAATATTTTTGCTTTTAATAGAAATTAATAAATTATTATAAAACCTATATAATAATAAAGTAACAAGCCTCTAAATTTTTCCCTTAATTAAAAATGGTGGTGTATATTGTATTTATTTATGTTTACCCATTATGTGGTCACCGTAGTACAAGCTGTGATAGATGAGGTAGACATTTAGTGTGTTTGAAAAATTTTATAACTATTAAATTTTGTTGCCTAAATCAGCGCAATTTAATCCTCAAGTAGCTATAGATAGTAAACAACTGATCATCAGCATCTCAGTCAAACGACGTCTACTTTTGGACGGTGGCCTGCCCGCATAAAAATGAAGGGGGTTTGCAAAAATGTTTACGATCGACAGGCGGGTTGGCGATCGCAGTTAAAGACTATAATTTGAGAAACGCTGCTTTGCCCATTGTGAGATTTACATTTTGAGGTTACGAATTTTCGTGACATAACTTGAAAATCCTGATTGCAATTTACAGGTTGGCACGTGTAAAATGGCACCAGAAAGAGATCCTTCAGGCGTCGTTTCTCCGAGGCTACTTGTACACGGCGTGCGAGGGCTAAGAGTAGCTGATGCATCTGTTATGCCCCGTATACCGGCTGCACATACCAACGCGCCTGTGATCATGCTTGCAGAGAAAGCAACTGATATTATAAAAGAAGATTGGGGTATATTGTATACGTCAAATTCAATTTATAATTGAATCAAAAACTAATCTGTATTTGATTATTTTGTATAAAAACTCTTCCGAATAAGTAGTAGTTTCTTCGAGAATTACATACATTCTGAGACATCAGGGTCTACCGCATGATTTAAAACTATCTTTATCATTACATAAATGATTTCCTAGGCGAAAGTTATGGGGGGTGGAACGGGGGACGAATTAACTATAGTAAGCGAATAAATCCAAGTGGGGTATCAAATGAAAGGCTTTGATTTGTGTATTAGAAAATTGGTTGTTTAAAGGGGGTATTTATGTGAAAGGGTATAATTTACTGAATTCAGCAAACATAACCAAGTAGGGTATCATTGGTGGCGCGAGTCCCACTCGCACTTAGCCGATATTTTACTAATGTTTCCCAATGTAGTGCATCTGTGGAGCAGTTTTGTTTTAAAAGACACAGAGTTTCAGCCTTGCGCCAATAGTAAAAATATAAGAAACATTTATTTATCGATAACATAAAATAAGTAATAATAACATTGTACTTTACATTACTACTTACAGTTACGAAAATCAGTACATATAGTCTTTCTGTAACAAACCCCTAACAATGCTATGGTAAAACACGATTTGTACCGATATTTACAAAAAACAAGAAAATACCTCTTACCTAATCATAAGTATATAAAGCATAACCTAAAATAAATAGAAAATTAAATAATTCCCCGGCCCAAATAATTAACGAAATAAGGAAACAATCATAAAATAAAACTTTCAAAAGTAATATAAGTAGTATGAATATTATAAATGTATCAACAATCAAAAATTATTAGTGAGGTTAATATAAGAATTCCGACCGAATTATTAGAATTTATAATTATAATAAAAGATGCATAATCATTTAAATTAAAACTGTCGCGTCGGGGGACAGCTCAAGCTGTATAAATGTATCAACAAGGACAGCTTGTTGATACATTTATAATATTCATGTTATGCATATATATTAGCATTTAAAGTTTTATTTGATGAATTTTTTACTGTTTACCTATTCAGACCTACATATATTTCGTTTTATTTTTTGAGACGGGGGTTTTTAGGTAGATTATCTAATTGCCCTTTCGAATCCTTCATCTATTATTAATTCAATTCATACAACTGGAAACGATGAAACTAAACAAAACACTGCGCGAGTAAACTACTGCTACTATACCTGGCAACTTGCGAAGTTGCGACTAAGCGGAGCGTTGAAAAATGACGTCACACGAAGGCACATGACTGGTACGCTGGGCATTGACGGTCAGTTTTTCGCGTCAGTCTAGACATAAAACTGTGGCGCCACTCCAAATTGTTTAGACCAACTAGATTTCCCCACTCACTGGCGTCACTCCGGTTTTTCAGTTTTCCATCGGCCGGGCTGTTGGGAGGAGTACTACCTGTTTGTGTCGAAAAAGAAATAAATTCTGATTCCGAAGAAAAATGTTTAATTCTTACTGCGGCTACTGTTTGTTGTCTTATACTCACCAAAAAACAAGAAAGAAAGCAATGGATGAAAGAAGGGCTTAAAAAAGGAATTACTTCACTCATGTCAACCTTAGGTTGCGGGTTCGATTCCCGCCTGAGAATTCACTTGTGAGTCGAGTTGATTTTTTTCTTGTATTTTTCTATTAAAATAATTTACCTTATAAGATAGCATTGAAAAAATATATAAAAGGTAAAAACTAAATTGTTGTTTCATCTTAATCGATTGTTCAAACATTTGTAAAAATGTTCCTTTTGAATACGAGAGGATGTTCCTCTCATTGATGAGACAACGCTGACGTACAGCGTAAAACCGGCAAAGTCCCAGAAAATTTCGACGGGTGTTCATTAGGCTCGGTAGCTTAATTGGGAGAGCATTGGACCGGACTTCCAAAGGTTGAGGGTTCGATTCCCGCCTGACAATTCACTTGTGAGCAGAGTTGATTTTTTCTAGTATTTTCTATTAAAATAATTTATCATAGCAACTTGTTAAATGAGTTATCGGTAGAACTAAGTGACTGGAGAAAGCATTTAAGGATGGACTAAACGACAACTTTGAAGCTTTTAGAACAGGTAACTCAATATATTGCTAAACAGGATACTAATATGAGAAAACCTATTAGACCTCATGAAAGATTGACTGCTACTCTTCATTTCTTAGCATCGGGATTGATTTGCAAAGAATTAAAATTTCCAACTGCGGTACTGAAATTTTTTTTCGAAACAAGAAGCAATTCTTCTAGTTTTTGTCGATTTTGTTTACTTTTATAATGTTTGTTCGTTCTTTCCACGAACATTCTGAATTTCTATATTTTTCAATAAATTTTGTCGTTATGGCACAGCCAAATTTTACCAGAGAATACTATATACAACAACACGCTCAATCATAGCCAGCGGGCGAACTGACGCCATTGGAATGATAATCACACACTCACGATCAGTTTGGCTCGACGCGCCGAGTTGGGTTTATGGTAGTCACGGAATATTTCGTGGCGCGTCGTCAGTTAAAACTTGTCAGTGATGATTCGACGCGAATTTTGGATGGACGTCAGTTCAGCTGACGCAAACAACTGATCGTCAATGCCCAGCTTTGGCGGGTCTCGATATTTATGCGTACTTTGAATGCATATACAAATAGGTCGATGCAGTCGCTAAGCATAAAGCTTCGCTAGCAATGGTGCTAGCGAATCGAAGCAACACAATTATAACCAGACTGCGAGTCCGAATTTTAAATTCTTTTTCTTTTTTTTATATGGATATTGGAGCGGAGCGTAATACAAAAAAAAATCAATAATGTTTAGTGATTTTAAAAATTCTATAAGAATGAAAACTTTCAAAAAGCGCGCGCTTTTTGTTTCAATGGGAAATCCCATAGAGCCAATGTTTTTTGGTCATAACTTTTTTATTTTTGTGAATTTAAAATTCGGACTCGCAGTCTTATTATAATTGTGTTGCTTCGATTCCACACAAAAAATATTGAAATCGGTTAAGGGCTCGGGAAGTTATGGCATGGCGTAACAGACATTGCGTCTAGGAAGCTGATCTATGGGAGCTCCACAGTCCATTCCAATTATAACTTCTTGGTATTTTTAAATAAAACAAAAACTTCTTATTTTATTATAATTGATGCGCACTCAAAATGGATCGAAGCAGAAAAAATAACTAAATCTTTGTTTGGACGTCATTATCCTCGCTTCGGATTACTAAAACTTAAACTCTGCGTTAATTAACGGACTGCGTAAAAGTTTTGTTTAAAAGTTTATATTTGTAAACAAATCCTAGGACACTCTACATTACGTCAATGCTAATTTAAGTAAAAAATACTTATTTATACACTCGATAGTTGTAGTATTTTGTTTTGATACTTCATCGTTATTTTTCTATTCTATTTCTAAATCTGTTTAATCCAAGTGTGGCCTTCTATGCTGAAGTCGTTATATTAAACGTATAAAGATAACATTCGGAGCGCTTGCTTCAGCCGAATTGATTTACGTGGATTCTGACATCTAAATCTTCAAAATTCTGAATAAAGCACACAGGTCGGTGCTATAATATTTTGTTTAATTATTATTTGACTAAAATCCACACACAAAAATAAGTAGCCCTGTCTCATTTGTTTGGGTATTGCATATCTAAGTAGCCAAACCGAAGGTGGATTCAGAATGAAGTTCTTAACATACTACTTGAGCACCTGAAAAAGCTCCTGTCCTTGCTAGAGGGTGCACGAAATGGAAAGGAGATGAAGGGTCGTTTCTTTTTTAAATAAATAATTCCATTTAAAATTCTAAGCTACCTTACATTTATTTAATATGTATTTAATCTAAGACGGACAAAATATTAATCTGGTGAAGGTCCAGTTTTAGTTTTCCTATTAAGCTTCCTGTAGAGAAATCCCAATCTTTTCTCAAGTTCTTTCCATTTAGTAGGTCTGGTTTGAGGAGAGCCTGTTTTAAACCACATCTTTTTCTTCCTTAGTAGTATCTGTAAAAAATACAAGCTGATATATTCTTAATAGATAAGTAGTAACAATATCCTAAAGTATAACTATAGTAATAAAATAAGTTTAATATCTATTGTTTGAGAAATATTTTCAAGTTTACCTGATTTTAATGCCATGCAGTGCATACTATTACAATTTCTAAAATAATAGTTTTATGTTGAATGTGACTAATAATATAACAAATACATCTGAAGTAGAAACAACTTACATGATATTCTCTCCCACTGACTCCTCGGATCCATGAAGGAACTGTGTATAGAGTCTTGACAGGATGAATATTACCTGGCCCTAAAATGTCTATGTAGTCATTCTGACCAAACAATGCTTTGCGTTCAGTCCATGGATTAGCAGGCCTGCAAAAATAACAATTATATATACACAAGAGACATGAACTAGAACTGTCAACTCAAGAGTTTTTCAAACCACCGGCAACTAAACACAACAAAAATGGATTTTCATATCAACTTTATCAGCCTCTGCTCGTGCTATCCGAAATAAGTCCTCTGCTGGACAGGAGTCACCCCAAATTTTTTTGCCATAATCGCATGCGTCCTAGATATGATAGGTCCATATTCTGCGCAAACGTTGGATGACGGTGTAATGGAACAGATTCTTCAAAATCATAACGAACCGATGGAAGAATGAGCGTTTTATTATTTCTTTGAGGAAGGTGATGTACTTATTTTGGATAGGGGCTTCTGAGATTCAATACCGTTTTTGGAGTTGCATGGCTACATACCGCACATGCCTCCATAAAAGTGCCAAAACGAAAATCAATTAAGCACGGAAAATGCAAATAAATCAGGGCTCATAACAATGGTGAGATGGGTTGTAGATACAGTTAATGGCCGCTTCAAATGCGATTTCAAATTATTTAGGAACAGACTTTTAATCGCAATGTACCTGATGTGTTCAAAGATTATAAAATCGCTGCCGCTCTAATTAATTGTTTCCAAGAGCCGTACACAGACAGCCCATATTTTATGGCTGGGCTGTCTGTGTACGGCTTTTACATACGGATTCTTTTATGAACATTATAACTCAAACAAGAACCGACCAAATCTTTTGGCTGAGTATGTACCTTAATATTACTTCAACAAAGGGCAATATTTTCAAGACTTGAGACTAATAGCCCAGAAGTGGCCGATTTCCCACGTCTTACTATGGATGAATTAATTATATTTGCCATTGGTACGTATAGGCTTGCCAGATGGCCGGGAATTGCGTCTAGTCCCGTGTAGACTAATTAGACCTTATCGTCCCGGATTCCGAAAACCTACGAGTTTTGTAACAAAATAAACTAACAACGAATGACACGACTGGCCTGCCTGTGGGTGCGGGCGGCGCGCAGGCAGGGCCGCGATAGTTTACTTCGCTTGCCTGCCAAGCGACGAAACATGGGCCTATTTCTTCAGAAATAACAAATCCACAAATTTTACTAATTTAAAGAAAGTAGTTTGTTTTTTTTTTAATTCCGACAAGTAATGCCTTTTGCGAAAGAGTATTTAGCCAACTGAATTATTTAAATATGTTATTAGTTAATGGACTAAAAAGCGACACCAAATGTCTATGGATTTAATCTAATCCGAACTGCAGACTCGTATCAATTTTGAAGTGTCTTGCTCGAAAATTTTATAAGTTTTGCAAAGCTCTGACGGAGAAAAACTAATAAAAATGGCAAAATCTAGTCATAAATATTTAAAATAAATAACCTATTCGCAGTTTTATTTTTATAAAACAGTGTTCTTTTATTATTGTGCATTTGTTTTCGGATTTTGTGTTTTTAGTTATATTGCGTTTTGACCTACGCTGTACCACATAATTTGCTTGCGACCTTAAACGATTCTGCGTTCTTATTCACTATACGATTTCTTTTATATACAACGACACTCCGATGGTGTTTAAGATTTTTATTTTGAATTGGTTTTCTATCATGAATAGACTTAGCAGACGTTTAACTTGCATTTAATTCGGATATCTGTATAAATACTTTACATCGATATATAGTGTTGGTACAGAATACAAGAGTTAATACAATGATCTGCAACTCATGTGATATTTTAACAGATGTACCCACATCTGGTTAGTTATCTTATCAGTCATCCCAAGAATACTGGCACACGGGAGGAAATTTTGAGTTATCTTTTTTTGTTAATGCTTGTAACCCTACATTTTTGTGTATTGGGTTGGTTTCTCAATGCAACAATTCAAACAGGGATGTTGCGAATATTCGCATCCGCATCCGCATATGCGGAACTTCCGCATCGATTTGGACATCCGCATCTGCATCCGCATCCGCATAAATCGATGCGGAGCTGATGCGGATGCGGATGCGTCAAGAAAGAAAGAGGAGGGGCCGGCGAGTGGCACGTGTCGACCGAGTAAAAGATTGAAGATGATACGTGGGTACCACTGAAAATGTTTAGAACTGACCAGTTAGAAACATTGCTAATGAAAACTTTTTCGAATTTCAATTTTAAAACTCTTTGGTAATCTAATGTAGTGTATTGCATTCATTTGTCATTTGTTTTTGTGAGTTGGTGGCAAATCTAACACTTGTTACAAGTGAAAATTAACCTCAGAATAAAACACTTTTTTACGGATTTTTGCGCATATTTTATTTTATTTTATCATCAGCATCAGCATCAGCTTAGTCATCCTGTGATCACGGCTCCTGTAAAGGAGTCTCAACGTCAGGATTAAATATAAAATAAAATAAAATATGCGCAAAAATCCGTAAAAAAAGTGTTTTTTTCTGATGTGCAATGTGCGCGGAAGTGTAAGAACTAAAAAAAAAAAAGAAAATTAACCTAACGCGAGAAAACTTTAGTTCAATAATTTATTATGACTTTCGTTATGGGCTAACTCAATAACAAAGCTATGATAGGCTGCGAATAGCATTTTTTAATGAAGCCCCATCTCGTTCCACTATTTACAATTGGTTTAACGAGTTTAAGCGTGGACTTATCAATCTCAATGATGATCCGCGTGAAGGACGTCCTTTAACAGCGACTACTGAAGATAACATCAGTACTGTGCGACGCATGATAGAGGATGATAAGAGAGTGACCTATCAGCAGATACGGTCAAGCCTAGGCATTGGTATGAGTCAAGTTCAAAAAATATTACACGAACATTTAGGCGTCAAGAAGCTTTGTACCATATGGATTCCCCATACTTTAACCGACGGCCAGAAACACCTTCGCATGGACTGGTGTCGGCAAATGTTAGATAAGTTCAACGGCGGTGACTCAAATGCCGTATTTGACATCGTAACAGGTGATGAAAGCTGGATATATTGCTATGAACCCAAAACCAAAAGACAATCAGCTCAGTGGGTGTTTCCTTTCGAGGATCGGCCAACTAAGGTAAAGAAAGGTAGAAGTCAAGGAAAAAAGATGATTGCCTCATTCTTTTGTCGAAAGGGTCATTTCGCGACAGTTGTGTTAGAAGATGGAAGGACAGTTACTGCAGACTGGTATGTCAATCGCTGTTTGCCTGTTGTTTTAGAAAAAATTCGACAGCAGCGCCCTCAAAGCAGGATCCTCCTTCACCACGTCAATGCTTCAGCGCACTCCTCAGAACGGACTGTTGAATATTTGACTATGGCAGGTGTCGAGATAATGAGTCATCCACCATACAGTCCTGACCTGGCGCCCTGCGAATTTTATTTATTCCCAAGAACTAAACATAAAATTCGAGTTATTCGCTTTACGAGCCCTGAAGATGCGGTGAAAGCGTACGAAAATGCTAAAGAAGAGACCCCTAAGGATGAATGGGCCTACTGCTTTTCTCAGTGGTTCCCTCGAATGCGACGATGAGTAGAGAGGAACGGAGATTACTTCGAAAAACAATAAAAGTATTGGCAACTTCCTTCATTAAGCCGTTTTTATTTTTCTAAACATTTTCCGTGTTACCTAAGTATATTGAAGATTAACAGAAACACGAAAGACATCGTGGCTTCTCGAACAATATCTCTAAGTACCGAAAGAGCGAAGAAAATGAGAATGACAGATTTCATGGAAACAGAACGGAACGACTAGAGACCTCAGGTTACAGGACGTCAGTCCTGTTTAATTAGTAATCTTACCATGATGCTCGATTCATAAAGTGATGTTAAGGAGAGTCAGGAAACACCAGAAATTGTCAGCCCTGACACAAGGAGGGGTTACTTATTTTTCGTAATAAAAAAAAAAAGAGTCCGCTCAAATGTTGGAGTGTTAATTAAAGTGAGTTCAAACTGTTACCTTAAAAAGCACGCAAATTCTTATCAGTGCCACCAGCCAGTGTTCCAAGTGAACAGTTATTTAGTAGCGCAGGATAAATACACGAACCCTTGCGAAACAGACTGGAGTCCGAAAAGGCGGCCATTCTACTTTTCATTAAATATAATGCTCCAATATTTTAATTTCATTACTAAAACAATTAATCAATAATAGTAATTCACTCATTACTTTATTATTAAACTAGCTGACCCGGCCACACGTTGCCGTGGCTCAGTTATTATAATTTGTTTTTATTAAAATTCAGCAATAGCCCGATAGCGCGTTCTGAACCTGCGCAATAGGCAGCCTTTGTGATATTGTTTCATTGGTGGGAGAAGTGGAGGGAGGCGCCCGACGTGACGGCACAGTGGTGGCATGTTCGTGAGTTGCGGGCGGTACTGGACAGTACTTGGACATGGCAATATTACTTTTATTACTATTTTTTTTCTTTAATAAAAGTAGCCTAACTTACTTCCTTATTACATCAGCTACCTGCCAATAAAAGTCCCGTCAAAACCGGTCCAGCTATTTTAGAGTTTAGCCCGAACAAACAGACAGACAAAAAATTGTAAAACATGTTATTTTGGTGTAGTACCGGTTATTTCAATATTACAAATCGACACTCCAATTTTATTTATATGTATAGATAAAGAAAGGATAAATATTACTGCTTTTTACCCTACCAAACCAACACTTAAGTTTTTTGTACAGTTCCGCATCCGGGCTGTGTGAACTTGGCACCCGACTTTGGAAAATTTCGTTTTTTTTATTTTTTTTCGAAAGATTTTGATTAGTAGTGGATAGTAGTGAAGTTATTTTCGTTAGTAGTAATGCCAAAAAAATAAAAAAAAATAGTAAAAAAATGTCATCCCCCCAAATTAGAAAAATTTGTTTTTTCCGACTGTTTCTCATAGATGGACGTTAGTAGTGGATTGTAGTGCAATTTTATTCGTTAGTAGTAAAATAGAAAAAATAAAAAAAATAAAAATGTTTCGGAGCATTTTTAAAAAACTTTTTTATGGCGTAAATACTGTTTCAAGGCTTATATGATTACAACAAACGTTGGCATTGAGTAAGGGGGGTTCGTAGAGGTTAGTAGTGAAGGAATTTTTGATAGTAGTAAAGAAAAAAAATTACTAGGAGCACCTGAATTGAGTCAATCCTGTTTCGGAGCAATATTCATTGAATAAAATCTGTTTGAAGATAAATACGATTACTACAAACGTTGGAATTGAGTAAGGGGGGTTCGTAGAGGTTTGTAGTGAAAGAATTTTTGATAGTAGTAAAGAAAAAAAATTACTAGGAGCACTTGAATTGAGTCAAACCTGTTTCGGAGCAATATTCATTGAATAAAATCTGTTTGAAGATAAATACGATTACTACAAACGTTGGAATTGAGTAAGAAGGGTTCGTAGAGGTTTGTAGTGAAAGAATTTTTGATAGTAGTAAAGAAAAAAAATTACTAGGAGCACTTGAATTGAGTCAAACCTGTTTCGGAGCAATATTCATTGAATAAAATCTGTTTGAAGATAAATACGATTACTACAAACGTTGGAATTGAGTAAGAAGGGTTCGTAGAGGTTTGTAGTGAAAGAATTTTTTATAGTAGTAAAGAAAAAAAATTACTAGGAGCACCTGAATTGAGTCAAACCTGTTTCGGAGCAATATTCATTGAATAAAATCTGTTTGAAGATAAATACGATTACTACAAACGTTGGAATTGAGTAAGGGGGGTTCGTAGAGGTTTGTAGTGAAAGAATTTTTGATAGTAGTAAAGAAAAAAAAATACTAGGAGCACTTGAATTGAGTCAAACCTGTTTCGGAGCAATATTCATTGAATAAAATCTGTTTGAAGATAAATACGATTACTACAAACGTTGGAATTGAGTAAGGGGGGTTCGTAGAGGTTTGTAGTGAAAGAATTTTTGATAGTAGTAAAGAAAAAAAAATACTAGGAGCACTTGAATTGAGTCAAACCTGTTTCGGAGCAATATTCATTGAATAAAATCTGTTTGAAGATAAATACGATTACTACAAACGTTGGAATTGAGTAAGGGGGGTTCGTAGAGGTTTGTAGTGAAAGAATTTTTGATAGTAGTAAAGAAAAAAAAATACTAGGAGCACTTGAATTGAGTCAAACCTGTTTCGGAGCAATATTCATTGAATAAAATCTGTTTGAAGATAAATACGATTACTACAAACGTTGGAATTGAGTAAGAAGGGTTCGTAGAGGTTTGTAGTGAAAGAATTTTTGATAGTAGTAAAGAAAAAAATTTACTAGGAGCACCTGAATTGAGTCAAACCTGTTTCGGAGCAATATTCATTGAATAAAATCTGTTTGAAGATAAATACGATTACTACAAACGTTGGAATTGAGTAAGGGGGGTTCGTAGAGGTTTGTAGTGAAAGAATTTTTGATAGTAGTAAAGAAAAAAAAATACTAGGAGCACTTGAATTGAGTCAAACCTGTTTCGGAGCAATATTCATTGAATAAAATCTGTTTGAAGATAAATACGATTACTACAAACGTTGGAATTGAGTAAGGGGGGTTCGTAGAGGTTTGTAGTGAAAGAATTTTTGATAGTAGTAAAGAAAAAAAATTACTAGGAGCACTTGAATTGAGTCAAACCTGTTTCGGAGCAATATTCATTGAATAAAATCTGTTTGAAGATAAATACGATTACTACAAACGTTGGAATTGAGTAAGAAGGGTTCGTAGAGGTTTGTAGTGAAAGAATTTTTGATAGTAGTAAAGAAAAAAAATTACTAGGAGCACTTGAATTGAGTCAAACCTGTTTCGGAGCAATATTCATTGAATAAAATCTGTTTGAAGATAAATACGATTACTACAAACGTTGGAATTGAGTAAGAAGGGTTCGTAGAGGTTTGTAGTGAAAGAATTTTTGATAGTAGTAAAGAAAAAAAATTACTAGGAGCACCTGAATTGAGTCAAACCTGTTTCGGAGCAATATTCATTGAATAAAATCTGTTTGAAGATAAATACGATTACTACAAACGTTGGAATTGAGTAAGGGGGGTTCGTAGAGGTTTGTAGTGAAAGAATTTTTGATAGTAGTAAAGAAAAAAAAATACTAGGAGCACTTGAATTGAGTCAAACCTGTTTCGGAGCAATATTCATTGAATAAAATCTGTTTGAAGATAAATACGATTACTACAAACGTTGGAATTGAGTAAGGGGGGTTCGTAGAGGTTTGTAGTGAAAGAATTTTTGATAGTAGTAAAGAAAAAAAAATACTAGGAGCACTTGAATTGAGTCAAACCTGTTTCGGAGCAATATTCATTGAATAAAATCTGTTTGAAGATAAATACGATTACTACAAACGTTGGAATTGAGTAAGGGGGGTTCGTAGAGGTTTGTAGTGAAAGAATTTTTGATAGTAGTAAAGAAAAAAAAATACTAGGAGCACTTGAATTGAGTCAAACCTGTTTCGGAGCAATATTCATTGAATAAAATCTGTTTGAAGATAAATACGATTACTACAAACGTTGGAATTGAGTAAGAAGGGTTCGTAGAGGTTTGTAGTGAAAGAATTTTTGATAGTAGTAAAGAAAAAAATTTACTAGGAGCACCTGAATTGAGTCAAACCTGTTTCGGAGCAATATTCATTGAATAAAATCTGTTTGAAGATAAATACGATTACTACAAACGTTGGAATTGAGTAAGGGGGGTTCGTAGAGGTTTGTAGTGAAAGAATTTTTGATAGTAGTAAAGAAAAAAAAATACTAGGAGCACTTGAATTGAGTCAAACCTGTTTCGGAGCAATATTCATTGAATAAAATCAGTTTGAAGATAAATACGATTACTACAAACGTTGGAATTGAGTAAGAAGGGTTCGTAGAGGTTTGTAGTGAAAGAATTTTTGATTGTAGTAAAGAAAAAAAATTACTAGGAGCACCTGAATTGAGTCAAACCTGTTTCGGAGCAATATTCATTGAATAAAATCTGTTTGAAGATAAATACGATTACTACAAACGTTGGAATTGAGTAAGAAGGGTTCGTAGAGGTTTGTAGTGAAAGAATTTTTGATAGTA
Source organism: Calamotropha paludella (assembly GCA_927399485.1). Lineage (NCBI taxonomy): Eukaryota > Metazoa > Arthropoda > Insecta > Lepidoptera > Crambidae > Calamotropha > Calamotropha paludella. The sequence goes on along the minus strand of OV656805.1, from coordinate 20,514,771 downwards.
GTAAAGAAAAAAAATTACTAGGAGCACTTGAATTGAGTCAAACCTGTTTCGGAGCAATATTCATTGAATAAAATCTGTTTGAAGATAAATACGATTACTACAAACGTTGGAATTGAGTAAGGGGGGTTCGTAGAGGTTTGTAGTGAAAGAATTTTTGATAGTAGTAAAGAAAAAAAAATACTAGGAGCACTTGAATTGAGTCAAACCTGTTTCGGAGCAATATTCATTGAATAAAATCTGTTTGAAGATAAATACGATTACTACAAACGTTGGAATTGAGTAAGAAGGGTTCGTAGAGGTTTGTAGTGAAAGAATTTTTGATAGTAGTAAAGAAAAAAAATTACTAGGAGCACTTGAATTGAGTCAAACCTGTTTCGGAGTAATATTTATTGAATAAAATCTGTTTGAAGATAAATACGATTACTACAAACGTTGGAATTGAGTAAGAAGGATTCGTAGAGGTTTGTAGTGAAAGAATTTTTGATAGTAGTAAAGAAAAAAAATTACTAGGAGCACTTGAATTCAGTCAAACCTGTTTCGGAGCAATATTGATTGAATAAAATCTGTTTGAAGATAAATACGATTACTACAAACGTTGGAATTGAGTAAGAAGGGTTCGTAGAGGTTTGTAGTGAAAGAATTTTTGATAGTAGTAAAGAAAAAAAATCACTAGGAGCACTTGAATTGAGTCAAATCTGTTTCGGAGCAATATTCATTGAATAAAATCTGTTTGAAGATAAATACGATTACTACAAACGTTGGAATTGACTAAGAAGGGTTCGTAGAGGTTTGTAGTGAAAGAATTTTTGATAGTAGTAAAGAAAAAAAATCACTAGGAGCAGTTGAATTGAGTCAAACCTGTTTCGGAGCAATATTCATTGAATTAAATCTGTTTGAAGATAAATACGATTACTACAAACGTTGGAATTGACTAAGAAGGGTTCGTAGAGGTTTGTAGTAAAAGAATTTTTTATAGTAGTAAAGAAAAAAAATCACTAGGAGCAGTTGAATTGAGTCAAACCTGTTTCGGAGCAATATTGATTGAATAAAATCTGTTTGAAGATAAATACGATTACTACAAACGTTGGAATTGAGTAAGAAGGGTTCGTAGAGGTTTGTAGTGAAAGAATTTTTGATTGTAGTAAAGAAAAAAATTACTAGGAGCACTTGAATTGAGTCAAACCTGTTTCGGAGCAATATTGATTGAATAAAATCTGTTTGAAGATAAATACGATTACTACAAACGTTGGAATTGAGTAAGGGGGGTTCGTAGAGGTTTGTAGTGAAAGAATTTTTGATAGTAGTAAAGAAAAAAAATCACTAGGAGCACTTGAATTGAGTCAAATCTGTTTCGGAGCAATATTCATTGAATAAAATCTGTTTGAAGATAAATACGATTACTACAAACGTTGGAATTGACTAAGAAGGGTTCGTAGAGGTTTGTAGTGAAAGAATTTTTGATAGTAGTAAAGAAAAAAAATCACTAGGAGCAGTTGAATTGAGTCAAACCTGTTTCGGAGCAATATTCATTGAATTAAATCTGTTTGAAGATAAATACGATTACTACAAACGTTGGAATTGACTAAGAAGGGTTCGCAGAGGTTTGTAGTAAAAGAATTTTTTATAGTAGTAAAGAAAAAAAATCACTAGGAGCAGTTGAATTGAGTCAAACCTGTTTCGGAGCAATATTGATTGAATAAAATCTGTTTGAAGATAAATACGATTACTACAAACGTTGGAATTGAGTAAGAAGGGTTCGTAGAGGTTTGTAGTGAAAGAATTTTTGATTGTAGTAAAGAAAAAAATTACTAGGAGCACTTGAATTGAGTCAAACCTGTTTCGGAGCAATATTGATTGAATAAAATCTGTTTGAAGATAAATACGATTACTACAAACGTTGGAATTGAGTAAGAAGGGTTCGTAGAGGTTTGTAGTGAAAGAATTTTTGATAGTAGTAAAGAAAAAAAATTACTAGGAGCACTTGAATTGAGTCAAACCTGTTTCGGAGCAATATTCATTGAATAAAATCTGTTTGAAGATAAATACGATTACTACAAACGTTGGAATTGAGTAAGGGGGGTTCGTAGAGGTTTGTAGTGAAAGAATTTTTGATAGTAGTAAAGAAAAAAAATTACTAGGAGCACTTGAATTGAGTCAAACCTGTTTCGGAGCAATATTCATTGAATAAAATCTGTTTGAAGATAAATACGATTACTACAAACGTTGGAATTGAGTAAGAAGGGTTCGTAGAGGTTTGTAGTGAAAGAATTTTTGATAGTAGTAAAGAAAAAAAATTACTAGGAGCACCTGAATTGAGTCAAACCTGTTTCGGAGCAATATTCATTGAATAAAATCTGTTTGAAGATAAATACGATTACTACAAACGTTGGAATTGAGTAAGAAGGGTTCGTAGAGGTTTGTAGTGAAAGAATTTTTGATAGTAGTAAAGAAAAAAAATTACTAGGAGCACCTGAATTGAGTCAAACCTGTTTCGGAGCAATATTCATTGAATAAAATCTGTTTGAAGATAAATACGATTACTACAAACGTTGGAATTGAGTAAGGGGGGTTCGTAGAGGTTTGTAGTGAAAGAATTTTTGATAGTAGTAAAGAAAAAAAAATACTAGGAGCACTTGAATTGAGTCAAACCTGTTTCGGAGCAATATTCATTGAATAAAATCTGTTTGAAGATAAATACGATTACTACAAACGTTGGAATTGAGTAAGGGGGGTTCGTAGAGGTTTGTAGTGAAAGAATTTTTGATAGTAGTAAAGAAAAAAAAATACTAGGAGCACTTGAATTGAGTCAAACCTGTTTCGGAGCAATATTCATTGAATAAAATCTGTTTGAAGATAAATACGATTACTACAAACGTTGGAATTGAGTAAGAAGGGTTCGTAGGGGTTTGTAGTGAAAGAATTTTTGATAGTAGTAAAGAAAAAAAATTACTAGGAGCACTTGAATTCAGTCAAACCTGTTTCGGAGCAATATTCATGGAATAAAATCTGTTTGAAGATAAATACGATTACTACAAACGTTGGAATTGAGGAAGGGGGGTTCGTAGAGGTTTGTAGTGAAAGAATTTTTGATAGTAGTAAAGAAAAAAAATCACTAGGAGCACTTGAATTGAGTCAAATCTGTTTCGGAGCAATATTCATTGAATAAAATCTGTTTGAAGATAAATACGATTACTACAAACGTTGGAATTGACTAAGAAGGGTTCGTAGAGGTTTGTAGTGAAAGAATTTTTGATAGTAGTAAAGAAAAAAAATCACTAGGAGCAGTTGAATTGAGTCAAACCTGTTTCGGAGCAATATTCATTGAATTAAATCTGTTTGAAGATAAATACGATTACTACAAACGTTGGAATTGACTAAGAAGGGTTCGCAGAGGTTTGTAGTAAAAGAATTTTTTATAGTAGTAAAGAAAAAAAATCACTAGGAGCAGTTGAATTGAGTCAAACCTGTTTCGGAGCAATATTGATTGAATAAAATCTGTTTGAAGATAAATACGATTACTACAAACGTTGGAATTGAGTAAGAAGGGTTCGTAGAGGTTTGTAGTGAAAGAATTTTTGATTGTAGTAAAGAAAAAAATTACTAGGAGCACTTGAATTGAGTCAAACCTGTTTCGGAGCAATATTGATTGAATAAAATCTGTTTGAAGATAAATACGATTACTACAAACGTTGGAATTGAGTAAGAAGGGTTCGTAGAGGTTTGTAGTGAAAGAATTTTTGATTGTAGTAAAGAAAAAAATTACTAGGAGCACTTGAATTGAGTCAAACCTGTTTCGGAGCAATATTGATTGAATAAAATCTGTTTGAAGATAAATACGATTACTACAAACGTTGGAATTGAGTAAGGGGGGTTCGTAGAGGTTTGTAGTGAAAGAATTTTTGATAGTAGTAAAGAAAAAAAATCACTAGGAGCACTTGAATTGAGTCAAATCTGTTTCGGAGCAATATTCATTGAATAAAATCTGTTTGAAGATAAATACGATTACTACAAACGTTGGAATTGACTAAGAAGGGTTCGTAGAGGTTTGTAGTGAAAGAATTTTTGATAGTAGTAAAGAAAAAAAATCACTAGGAGCAGTTGAATTGAGTCAAACCTGTTTCGGAGCAATATTCATTGAATTAAATCTGTTTGAAGATAAATACGATTACTACAAACGTTGGAATTGACTAAGAAGGGTTCGCAGAGGTTTGTAGTAAAAGAATTTTTTATAGTAGTAAAGAAAAAAAATCACTAGGAGCAGTTGAATTGAGTCAAACCTGTTTCGGAGCAATATTGATTGAATAAAATCTGTTTGAAGATAAATACGATTACTACAAACGTTGGAATTGAGTAAGAAGGGTTCGTAGAGGTTTGTAGTGAAAGAATTTTTGATTGTAGTAAAGAAAAAAATTACTAGGAGCACTTGAATTGAGTCAAACCTGTTTCGGAGCAATATTGATTGAATAAAATCTGTTTGAAGATAAATACGATTACTACAAACGTTGGAATTGAGTAAGAAGGGTTCGTAGAGGTTTGTAGTGAAAGAATTTTTGATAGTAGTAAAGAAAAAAAATTACTAGGAGCACTTGAATTGAGTCAAACCTGTTTCGGAGCAATATTCATTGAATAAAATCTGTTTGAAGATAAATACGATTACTACAAACGTTGGAATTGAGTAAGGGGGGTTCGTAGAGGTTTGTAGTGAAAGAATTTTTGATAGTAGTAAAGAAAAAAAATTACTAGGAGCACTTGAATTGAGTCAAACCTGTTTCGGAGCAATATTCATTGAATAAAATCTGTTTGAAGATAAATACGATTACTACAAACGTTGGAATTGAGTAAGAAGGGTTCGTAGAGGTTTGTAGTGAAAGAATTTTTGATAGTAGTAAAGAAAAAAAATTACTAGGAGCACCTGAATTGAGTCAAACCTGTTTCGGAGCAATATTCATTGAATAAAATCTGTTTGAAGATAAATACGATTACTACAAACGTTGGAATTGAGTAAGAAGGGTTCGTAGAGGTTTGTAGTGAAAGAATTTTTGATAGTAGTAAAGAAAAAAAATTACTAGGAGCACCTGAATTGAGTCAAACCTGTTTCGGAGCAATATTCATTGAATAAAATCTGTTTGAAGATAAATACGATTACTACAAACGTTGGAATTGAGTAAGGGGGGTTCGTAGAGGTTTGTAGTGAAAGAATTTTTGATAGTAGTAAAGAAAAAAAAATACTAGGAGCACTTGAATTGAGTCAAACCTGTTTCGGAGCAATATTCATTGAATAAAATCTGTTTGAAGATAAATACGATTACTACAAACGTTGGAATTGAGTAAGGGGGGTTCGTAGAGGTTTGTAGTGAAAGAATTTTTGATAGTAGTAAAGAAAAAAAAAATACTAGGAGCACTTGAATTGAGTCAAACCTGTTTCGGAGCAATATTCATTGAATAAAATCTGTTTGAAGATAAATACGATTACTACAAACGTTGGAATTGAGTAAGAAGGGTTCGTAGGGGTTTGTAGTGAAAGAATTTTTGATAGTAGTAAAGAAAAAAAATTACTAGGAGCACTTGAATTCAGTCAAACCTGTTTCGGAGCAATATTCATGGAATAAAATCTGTTTGAAGATAAATACGATTACTACAAACGTTGGAATTGAGGAAGAAGGGTTCGTATAGGTTTGTAGTGAAAGAATTTTTGATAGTAGTAAAGAAAAAAAATTACTAGGAGCACCTGAATTGAGTCAAACCTGTTTCGGAGCAATATTCATTGAATAAAATCTGTTTGAAGATAAATACGATTACTACAAACGTTGGAATTGAGTAAGGGGGGTTCGTAGAGGTTTGTAGTGAAAGAATTATTGATAGTAGTAAAGAAAAAAAATCACTAGGAGCACTTGAATTGAGTCAAATCTGTTTCGGAGCAATATTCATTGAATAAAATCTGTTTGAAGATAAATACGATTACTACAAACGTTGGAATTGAGGAAGAAGGGTTCGTAGAGGTTTGTAGTGAAATAATTTTTGATAGTAGTAAAGAAAAAAAATTACTAGGAGCACTTGAATAGAGTCAAACCTGTTTCGGAGCAATATTCATTGAATAAAATCTGTTTGAAGATAAATACGATTACTACAAACGTTGGAATTGAGTAAGAAGGGTTCGTAGAGGTTTGTAGTGAAAGAATTTTTGATAGTAGAAAAGAAAAAAAATCACTAGGAGCAGTTGAATTGAGTCAAACCTGTTTCGGAGCAATATTCATTGAATTAAATCTGTTTGAAGATAAATACGATTACTACAAACGTTGGAATTGACTAAGAAGGGTTCGTAGAGGTTTGTAGTAAAAGAATTTTTTATAGTAGTAAAGAAAAAAAATCACTAGGAGCAGTTGAATTGAGTCAAACCTGTTTCGGAGCAATATTGATTGAATAAAATCTGTTTGAAGATAAATACGATTACTACAAACGTTGGAATTGAGTAAGAAGGGTTCGTAGAGGTTTGTAGTAAAAGAATTTTTGATAGTAGTAAAGAAAAAAATTTACTAGGAGCACTTGAATTGAGTCAAACCTGTTTCGGAGCAATATTCATTGAATAAAATCTGTTTGAAGATAAATACGATTACTACAAACGTTGGAATCGACTAAGAAGGGTTCGTAGAGGTTTGTAGTGAAAGAATTTTTGATAGTAGTAAAGAAAAAACAATTACTAGGAGCACTTGAATTGAGTCAAACCTGTTTCGGAGCAATATTCATTGAATAAAATCTGTTTGAAGATAAATAGGATTACTACAAACGTTGCAATTGACTAAGAAGGGTTCGTAGAGGTTTGTAGTGAAAGAATTTTTGATAGTAGTAAAGAAAAAAAATTACTAGGAGCACTTGAATTGAGTCAAACCTGTTTCGGAGCAATATTCATTGAATAAAATCTGTTTAAAGATAAATAGTATTTCTTCAAACGTTGGAATTGACTAAGAAGTGTTCGTAGAGGTTTGTAGTGAAATAATTTTTGATAGTAGTAAAGAAAAAAAATTACTAGGAGCACTTGAATGGAGTCAAACCTGTTTCGGAGCAATATTCATTGACTGAAATCTGTTTGAAGATAATTACGATTACTACTTACAGTGGAATCGACTAAGAAGGGTTCGTAGAGGTTTGTAGTGAAAGAATTTTTGATAGTAGTAAAGAAAAAAAATTACTAGGAGCACTTGAATTGAGTCAAACCTGTTTCGGAGCAATATTCATTGAATAAAATCTGTTTGAAGATAAATACGATTACTACAAACGTTGGAATTGACTAAGAAGGGTTCGTAGAGGTTTGTAGTGAAAGAATTTTTGATAGTAGTAAAGAAAAAAAATTACTAGGAGCACTTTAGTTGAATCAAACTTGTTGTGGAGCGATATTTCCTGGATTAAGTCTGTTTGAAGATGAATACGATTACTACAAACGTTAGAATTGACTAAGAGGGGTTCGCAGAGGTTTGTAGTGAAAGAATTTCTGATAGTAGTAAAGAAATAAAATTACTAGGAGCACTTTAGTTGAATCAAACTTGTTTTGGAGTGATATTTTCTCGATAAAGTCTGTTTGAAGATCCTGCTGGTTTATTCTATGTCGCTTTTGCGGCCAACTTCAACATGATAATTTTGTGACACAGTGATGCGCGCGCATCTTAAAATTTCGCTCTTAACGTTTTTTCATAACGCGCCTAAAAAAGTATAATATAAAAAAAAAAACCAATTTTTTTCCAAAAATATAATTTTTCGCGGATTATCAAAATTCTGTCGGGGCAATTCGGTGCGTCGTAAAAAAACCTACAAAATGAGGGGTCGCACACCCCTGTCTGATCAGTATTGCTTGAGATATCGAGGTTTGAAAATTCAGGGGGAGGGTGAGGGGGGGGCGTGTCCCACGGGTGTGAAGTTCGGGGGGTACCCTTACCACCCAGACACGGTACCCTTAACACCCAGACACAGTACCCTTAACACCTAGACATAGTACCCTTAACACCCAGACACGGTACCCTAAACACCCTGACACGATACCCTTAACACTACCCTTAACACGATAAATTACAATTTACATTAAATTAACGCGCATACTACTAATATATATATATATATATATATATATATATACCATCGTATAGTGGCGACACGTCGGTCGCCACAGCATGCGCCACCGCGTCAAGAATCGGTTTTAGCCGCGCCTAAAGAAGTATAACTTCAATAATTCTCCTTCAAAACACTATAAGGGTACGACCACCAAAGGAATAGATCGAGGTAAATTCGCAAAGGTTAGTATTAAAAGAATTATTGATAGTGGTACTAACAAACAAAAGTTGCTGCAAACGAGGAAAAGTCACTACTAAGGAAATAAACGCCACTGCGTACGGTCAACACTACTACAAACGGAGTAAACGCTACTATAAATAACATTGAAAGGTATAAACAAACTGCGCACGAAATTAATTATACTACTACCTAATTTGTACTAAAACTTTATATGAATCTCAATTGCGAGTCATTAATGCGAGTTACACTTGGTAGAGTATTTGTTATTACTTTTTAAGCCGCTCACTCTCTACTGGTGTACAACTCGGTCCTTCGTTTTTATCTAGCCGTGGTTAGATATGCACACAACTTTTTTTCTATATCGATTTTCTGATCTTGACTGTCTTGGGTCTTCTTCATAATAAAACTCTTCTCCACGAATCCTAATTACAAGTTATCAATCTTGATTCGAATCGTTATTCCATTTCAAGTTTTTGGCTACAGTTATGTACTTCGCTCTCTAATTTTTTGTATTGATTCACTGACCTTAGTGGTTCTGGGCTTATTTCTGTTAATCTCTCGGAACTTCATCGAGTCCATGCGCCACTGATTCAGCTTACTTATAGCGCGTACAAAGGTTTTTACAAACGTCAATTTTATACGAAAGTATTTTCGAACTTCAACATCGTTATATTTGTGTAATCGTCCGCGGTAGTATTAGTAGCGTAGAGTAGAGCAACCTTATGACAACAACGCAGCCGTTGGGCTTGCCTTTTTAACATTTTTCAAAGCGTTTTGAGGAACTTGCTTTGAGCTACCTTTTGAAATGCCTCGAGTGGCGGTGAATCCGCCACATATTATCTATGAAGCCTTAAAACATCTGCGGTTCATTGATGATGAAGGCAATCTTTTACCATGGAGTGACGATGTTTGGCAAATAGCGATCCATGCGATGAAAGGTAAGATGTCGAAGGACTATCTTTATCTTTACTTGTCCCAAAACAGAAACAATGTTTTTAATCAAATCCATGGGGTTGAAATGGTGGCGTCGGCGACAAATAATAGTAATGTGGACGACACGGCTGACGATTCACGACAAGATCCGAATTGGTCGATTGGCGAAACAGAGTGCGTGTTGCCTGCTTTACGAAAAGACATTGTTCTATCAACAAGTGAATGGGCCGCTCTCAAGTCTCGTGTCGTAGAATACAAGGAACGTGAATACGAGGTCCTCGTTATCGGTTGGACAGACGCTCTCTACGATATTTTATGGAATCACATGAAATTGCCTTGCCCTTTCTCGTTCAAAAACGCGAAAATAAATAGAAACCCAGGAGAGATGTTTTTGACGGTTAACGGCAGTTGCTCAGAATGCGGTTCAAAAATTCACATGTATTGTTTAAATGAACCAATCGATGACGGGGCGACATTTCACGTTTCCACTTTTGATTCTCGCGGAGTAGCCCACCAGAAAAAACGGCAAGTAAGCGGAGAAAGACGATTGCGAATCGGTAAAGAGCTACAAGGCAAATCAACTTACGCTTGGCGACGCGACAAGGCGACTAGGGTGATGGAATTTGGGGATGTCATTCCGGCTAACATACCTTCGGAAGAAGTTGCCCGGAAGGCAAAGCAGGAGACTCGTGATAAGGATTTAGGCTTGTTTAAAGCAAAATCAGCTCTTGCCTCTGTGTGGGACATGAAGTATGGATTGGAGTTTAACGGATGCATTCACGAGATTTGTCTCGACAAATTCTATTTGATGTACTGGACTCCCACGCAGTTATACATGTACAATAAGTTTATAAAGGAAGACCCCGTTGCAAGCATTAGCATCGACGCATCGGGCAGCTTAGTAAAGCAAATCCCGAAACCGGATGGCTCAAAGCGCGTTGTTTACCTCTACCAGGCTGTTTGTGGATATCGACAAAAAATATTGCCACTATTCCAGTTGATATCGGAGAAGCACGACACAAATACCTTGACGTATTGGATTCGAGAGTGGATTCGTTCTGGTGGGTCGTGTCCGAAACAAGTAGTTACAGACTACTCACTAGCACTTCTCAACGCTACTTGTCTCGCGTTTAACAATACCGATCTAAAAACATACATCGAAACATGTATTGTCTTTGACAAAAACCGTTGGTCTGTGCGGGTGAACCTGCCACGTTGTTTAATTCGAATTGACATTTCGCACTTTATACACATGGTAGCGCGTGGGAGCTGCTTTAATCACGAGAGTCCAGAAAAGAAAGACTTCTTTCTCCGTTGCGTGGGTCTTCTAACAACATGTACGGAAATAAACGATTTCATTCAGCTGTGTACCGACGTACTGACGATCGCTTTTGCGACGCATGAAGACATTGATGACAAAAACAGTCATTGTTTCGCAGCACAGAACCGAGTTTTAAAGCGCTTGGAATCGTACAGTCTTCCCGATAAGGCTGACAAACTCGACAATGATCAGGACGAAGAGAAAAGTTTGTTGGAACGATGTAAGGACATTGATGTACAAATGGAACTAGATTCGAGTTCTGCAATCGAAGCTATTTCGAAAAAAATTGAGTCTGATAGTAGAAGTGACCTCAAACACGGGAGATTAAATCCATATCATTGCTCTGCGTTCGGTTCTCGACTGTTGAAATTGGTGAAACAGTTTGTTTTGTGGACTGCTGTTATGGTTGTTAACGTTCCGGAAAGTTCAAATCTGGTAGAGTTATCAACTGAAAATAACGCACGACTTGTTTCCAGTTCAGCTCACAGCGAAGAATATTTTCGAGAGCTAAAACATCTAGTCTTCAAAAAAGAAAAATCAATTAGGTTGGACAAGTTCCTAGTTATCCACTTAAGGAATCTGGTAGGCACTACCATTTTGTTGAATGCCGACGCAAAGGCAAACAAAAAGAAACAGTACAAGGTTACACATTCGACGCCTCGAGTAGCCGATCGCATTGAGGAAAAATCCACAATCCTGGTCGCGGAGTCTCTAGCTTCGACCATCAAAAGCGAATTTCAAGAGGAGATCTTGAATCTTTTAATACCAGACGAGTTGGTACAAGACAAAGGATGTGAAAGTCATCTGGAACGTGCATTTGATCATGGAAATGATGGATCTGATCGTAAACGTGTATGTGAAGATGACAGTGACGATAAGAGAAGAAACGACCTGGAACTAAAACAAGACAAATTAGACGGTACGTCATTCGAAGATATTTCGTTCGAACCGGAAAAATCTTCAATGGCTTTTCTCAATGAGAACGAAGATTGGCGTGGTCTGACAAAAAAGACTGAGGCGATCCAATCGAATACGCATGGGCGACCCAAAAAACGAGGAAAATATCTGATACCGTGTCCTGATATACAGATAATACATCAGCGGCCGAAATTTAGTTTGACTTTGCCTTTACTCGTGAATGGTAACAGTTTGGCGCCTGCAAAAATCGGCATAAGAAATATTGCTGTGCGGAACACGTGCGCATTCGACTCCACTGTGCAAAGTATGCTAGCCGCATACCACGACTTCGCTCCGTATTACGAACACATCACAAAATCAAAGAGTGCCGTGCATGATTTTGTAGAGACGTTCTCGAAGTCTGGCGTTTGCTCGAAATTGTACAACCAACGAGGTGAAATTTTAAAACACACGAAAGAGATAAAAAATGGAGTGCTGGATTGCGAGATCAACGTTGCTACTCTAATAGAATCGCACATTCTGCCAAATACTCCGTCTCTTGAGATAAAAATACATTGTGATGATTGTCAGTTCGAGAAAACAAGCATCATCCCAGTACTTGATTTGAATCCAGACCCCATTTTCGAAGAAGCCATGAGGGGTCTACAGGAAGCTGTAAGTCAGTCCGCTGAATACCACGTATCTAAAACTCAAAGCGAGTGTTCTTTAGGAACTCACGTTACGAAGACGTTTGCCGGAGGAAGCCACATTTTTCTTAATCTCGAAGCTGCCGAAATTGGGTTGATTGCCGCACGGCGTGGTCTAGCGAATTGCAGAAAACAATTCACTCTTTCAGAAATCCCTGACAAACTGAATTACTGCGATGGTCAATACAAAATGGTTTCAGCGATCATTTTCGTTGATGGGCATTACTACGCTTGTATTAAACGAGCGTCTAGTACATGGGAAGAACATAACGACCTTTGTTCGTCGAAAAGAGTGATGGCGATTACCAACCGAGAAGTGCTGAAGCAACGCCGAACCCATTTGCTGTTCTACGTCCGAATTTAGATTTGGGCTTGAGTTCCATAAAGCATTGAAGTCGAGAAAAAAAACACAAATGAGCATTACATTTATTCTATTAAATATTAATTATTTAGTTAAAACAGCCGTTGGCAAAGAAAAGGAACAGTTGGAAATGCAAAATAATAAAATAAAAAATGCAAAGCAATAAAAAAATAAAATAAGAAAAAAACCCAAAAAAATACAAAAACTCGAAAAAATACAAAAAAATGATAAAAAGACAAAAAAAAATAAAAAAAAAAACAAAAACCAAATAAAAAACAAAAAAAAATGAAACCGGTTTTCCGCCACGTCCTCGTCGTCGGTTTTGGGTTATGCAAAGAGCGGAATACATAATACATATTACTTCATACATAAAAAAAAAAAAATTCTTTTGCTCAAAAATAATATAACCTTTCAAAACGCTGTACACTAAGTTTTTATGTTTTAAATCATAAACGATTATTCTGCTTTTTGGTGGGGTGGGAGGGGTAAGCGGTGGTTCCGTTTGGGGTGGAATCGATTTGTTAGTCCATATAGTAGATAATTATTTTTTTTATTTATTTTTAGGTCAAAAATGAAAGGGGCCGAATCCCGCCTTATTGACCCTCCTCCTTTAGTTTGTAAGTACCACTATCAATAATTCTTTTAATACTAACCTATGCGCATTCACCTCGATCTATTCCTCTAGTGGTCGTACCTTTAGTCTTTTGAAGGAGAAATTTTTTCTTGACTGAATCGTTTCTACTTGACATTTTCCAAGAAATTATCAAAATTCTTTCACTAAAAACCTCTACGAATCCCTGTTAGTCAATTTTAACGTTTGTAGTAATCGTATTCATCTTCAAACAGACTTTATCCAGTAAACATCGCCCCAAAACAAGTTTGATTTAGGCAAAGTGCTTCTAGTATTTTTTTTTCTTTACTACTATCAAAAATTCTTTCACTTCAAACCTCTACGAACCCTTCTTACTCAATTCCAACGTTTGTAGTAATCGTATTTATCTTCAAACAGATTTTATTCAATGAATATTGCTCCGAAACCAGTTTGACTCAATTCAAGTGCTCCTAGTAATTTTTTTTCTTTACTGCTATCAAAAATTCTTTCACTACAAACCTCTACGAACCCCTCTTTGTCAATTTTTACGTTTGTAGTAATCGTATTCATATCCAAACGGAATTTATCTAGGAAACATCACTCCAAATAAAGTTTGATTCCACTAAAGTGCTCCTAGTAAATGTTTTTCTTTACTACTATCAAAAATTCTTTCACTACAAACCTCTACGAACCCTTCTTACTCAATTCCAACGTTTGTAGTAATCGTAATTATCTTCAAACAGATTTTATTCAATGAATATTGCTCCGAAACAGGTTTGACTCAATTCAAGTGCTCCTAGTAATTTTTTTTCTTTACTACTATCAAAAATTATTTCACTACAAACCTCTACGAACCCTTCTTACTCAATTTCAACGTTTGTAGTAATCGTATTTATCTTCAAACAGATTTTATTCAATGAATATTGCTCCGAAACAGGTTTGACTCAATTCAAGTGCTCCTAGTAATTTTTTTTCTTTACTACTATCAAAAATTCTTTCACTACAAACCTCTACGAACCCTTATTACTCAATTTCAACGTTTGTAGTAATAGTATTTATCTTCAAACAGATTTTATTCAATCAATATTGCTCCGAAACAGGTTTGACTCAATTCAAGTGCTCCTAGTGATTTTTTTTCTTTACTACTATCAAAAATTCTTTCACTACAAACCTCTACGAACCCCCCTTACTCAATTCCAAAGTTTGTAGTAATCGTATTTATCTTCAAACAGATTTTATTCAATGAATATTGCTCCGAAACAGGTTTGACTCAATTCAGGTGCTCCTAGTAATTTTTTTTCTTTACTACTATCAAAAATTCTTTCACTACAAACCTCTACGAACCCTTCTTCCTCAATTCCAACGTTTGTAGTAATCGTATTTATCTTCAAACAGATTTTATTCCATGAATATTGCTCCGAAACAGTTTTGACTCAATTCAAGTGCTCCTAGTAATTTTTTTTCTTTACTACTATCAAAAATTCTTTCACTACAAACCTCTACGAACCCTTCTTACTCAATTCCAACGTTTGTAGTAATCGTATTTATCTTCAAACAGATTTAATTCAATGAATATTGCTTCGAAACAGGTTTGACTCAATTCATGTGCTCCTAGTAATTTTTTTTCTTTACTACTATCAAAAATTCTTTCACTACAAACCTCTACGAACCCCCCTTACTCAATTCCAACGTTTGTAGTAATCGTATTTATCTTCAAACAGATTTTATTCAATGAATATTGCTCCGAAACAGGTTTGACTCAATTCAGGTGCTCCTAGTAATTTTTTTTCTTTACTACTATCAAAAATTCTTTCTTTACAAACCTCTACGAACCCTTCTTCCTCAATTCCAACATTTGCAGTAATCGTATTTATCTTCAAACAGATTTTATTCCATGAATATTGCTCCGAAACAGGTTTGACTCAATTCAAGTGCTCCTAGTGATTTTTTTTCTTTACTACTATCAAAAATTCTTTCACTACAAACCTCTGCGAACCCTTCTTTCTCAATTCCAACGTTTGTAGTAATCGTAATTATCTTCAAACAGATTCTATTCCATGAATATTGCTCCGAAACAGGTTTGACTGAATTCAAGTACTCCTAGTAATTTTTTTTCTTTACTACTTACAAAAATTCTTTCACTACAAACCTCTGCGAACCCCTCTTAGTCAATTCTAACGTTTGTAGTAATCGTATTCATCTTCAAACGGACTTTATCCAGTAAACATCGCTCCAAAACAAGTTTGATTCAAATGAAGTGCTCCTAGTAATTTTTTTTCTTGACTACTATCAAAAAATCTTTTACTACAAACCTCTACGAACCCCTCTTAGTCAATTCTAACGTTTGTAGTAATCGTATTCATCTTCAAACAGACTTTATTCAGTAAACGTCGCTCCAAAACAAGTTTGATTCAACTAAAGTGCTCCTAGTGTATTTTTTTTCTTTACTACTATCAAAAATTCTTTCACTACAAACCTCTACGAACCCCTCTTTGTCAATTTTTACGTTTGTAGTAATCGTATTCATATCCAAACGGAATTTATCTAGGAAACATCACTCCAAATAAAGTTTGATTCCACTAAAGTGCTCCTAGTAAATGTTTTTCTTTACTACTATCAAAAATTCTTTCACTACAAACCTCTACGAACCCTTCTTACTCAATTCCAACGTTTGTAGTAATCGTATTTATCTTCAAACAGATTTAATTCAATGAATATTGCTCCGAAACAGGTTTAACTCAATTCAACTGCTCCTAGTGATTTTTTTTCTTTACTACTATCAAAAATTCTTTCACTACAAACCTCTACGAACCCTTCTTACTCAATTCCAACGTTTGTAGTAATCGTATTTATCTTCAAACAGATTTTATTCAATGAATATTGCTCCGAAACCAGTTTGACTCAATTCAAGTGCTCCTAGTATTTTTTTTCTTTACTACTATCAAAAATTCTGTCACTACAAACCTCTACGAACACTTCTTAGTCAATTCCAACGTTTGTAGTAATCGTATTTATCTTCAAACAGATTTTATTCAATGAATATTGCTCCGAAACAGGTTTGACTCAATTCAAGTGCTCCTAGTAATTTTTTTTCTTTACTACTATCAAAAATTCTTTCACTACAAACCTCTACGAACCCTTCTTACTCAATTCCAACGTTTGTAGTAATCGTATTTATCTTCAAACAGATTTTATTCAATGAATATTGCTCCGAAACAGGTTTGACTCAATTCAGGTGCTCCTAGTAATTTTTTTTCTTTACTACTATCAAAAATTCTTTCACTACAAACCTCTACGAACCCCTCTTTGTCAATTTTTACGTTTGTAGTAATCGTATTCATATCCAAACGGAATTTATCTAGGAAACATCACTCCAAATAAAGTTTGATTCCACTAAAGTGCTCCTAGTAAATGTTTTTCTTTACTACTATCAAAAATTCTTTCACTACAAACCTCTACGAACCCTTCTTACTCAATTCCAACGTTTGTAGTAATCGTATTTATCTTCAAACAGATTTAATTCAATGAATATTGCTCCGAAACAGGTTTGACTCAATTCAAGTGCTCCTAGTAATTTTTTTTCTTTACTACTATCAAAAATTCTTTCACTACAAACCTCTACGAACCCTTCTTACTCAATTCCAACGTTTGTAGTAATCGTATTTATCTTCAAACAGATTTAATTCAATGAATATTGCTTCGAAACAGGTTTGACTCAATTCAAGTGCTCCTAGTAATTTTTTTTCTTTACTACTATCAAAAATTCTTTCACTACAAACCTCTACGAACCCTTCTTCCTCAATTCCAACGTTTGTAGTAATCGTATTTATCTTCAAACAGATTTTATTCAATCAATATTGCTCCGAAACAGGTTTGACTCAATTCAAGTGCTCCTAGTGATTTTTTTTCTTTACTACTATCAAAAATTCTTTCACTACAAACCTCTACGAACCCCCCTTACTCAATTCCAAAGTTTGTAGTAATCGTATTTATCTTCAAACAGATTTTATTCAATGAATATTGCTCCGAAACAGGTTTGACTCAATTCAGGTGCTCCTAGTAATTTTTTTTCTTTACTACTATCAAAAATTCTTTCACTACAAACCTCTACGAACCCTTCTTCCTCAATTCCAACGTTTGTAGTAATCGTATTTATCTTCAAACAGATTTTATTCCATGAATATTGCTCCGAAACAGTTTTGACTCAATTCAAGTGCTCCTAGTAATTTTTTTTCTTTACTACTATCAAAAATTCTTTCACTACAAACCTCTACGAACCCTTCTTACTCAATTCCAACGTTTGTAGTAATCG
This sequence comes from Calamotropha paludella, assembly GCA_927399485.1. Lineage (NCBI taxonomy): Eukaryota > Metazoa > Arthropoda > Insecta > Lepidoptera > Crambidae > Calamotropha > Calamotropha paludella. Next base: position 20,497,368 of record OV656805.1, on the reverse strand, counting down.
TATTTATCTTCAAACAGATTTTATTCAATGAATATTGCTCCGAAACAGGTTTGACTCAATTCAGGTGCTCCTAGTAATTTTTTTTCTTTACTACTATCAAAAATTCTTTCACTACAAACCTCTACGAACCCCTCTTTGTCAATTTTTACGTTTGTAGTAATCGTATTCATATCCAAACGGAATTTATCTAGGAAACATCACTCCAAATAAAGTTTGATTCCACTAAAGTGCTCCTAGTAAATGTTTTTCTTTACTACTATCAAAAATTCTTTCACTACAAACCTCTACGAACCCTTCTTACTCAATTCCAACGTTTGTAGTAATCGTATTTATCTTCAAACAGATTTAATTCAATGAATATTGCTCCGAAACAGGTTTGACTCAATTCAAGTGCTCCTAGTAATTTTTTTTCTTTACTACTATCAAAAATTCTTTCACTACAAACCTCTACGAACCCTTCTTACTCAATTCCAACGTTTGTAGTAATCGTATTTATCTTCAAACAGATTTAATTCAATGAATATTGCTTCGAAACAGGTTTGACTCAATTCAAGTGCTCCTAGTAATTTTTTTTCTTTACTACTATCAAAAATTCTTTCACTACAAACCTCTACGAACCCTTCTTACTCAATTCCAACGTTTGTAGTAATCGTATTTATCTTCAAACAGATTTAATTCAATGAATATTGCTTCGAAACAGGTTTGACTCAATTCAAGTGCTCCTAGTATTTTTTTTTCTTTACTACTATCAAAAATTCTTTCACTACAAACCTCTACGAACCCCCCTTACTCAATTCCAACGTTTGTAGTAATCGTATTTATCTTCAAACAGATTTAATTCAATGAATATTGCTCCGAAACAGGTTTGACTCAATTCAACTGCTCCTAGTGATTTTTTTTCTTTACTACTATTAAAAATTATTTCACTACAAACCTCTACGAACCCTTCTTACTCAATTCCAACGTTTGTAGTAATCGTATTTATCTTCAAACAGATTTTATTCAATGAATATTGCTCCGAAACAGGTTTGACTCCATTCAAGTGCTCCTCGTTATTTTTTTTCTTTACTACTATCAAAAATTCTTTCACTACAAACCTCTACGAACCCTTCTTACTCAATTCCAACGTTTGTAGTAATCGTATTTATCTTCAAACAGATTTAATTCAATGAATATTGCTTCGAAACAGGTTTGACTCAATTCAAGTGCTCCTAGTAATTTTTTTTCTTTACTACTATCAAAAATTCTTTCACTACAAACCTCTACGAACCCCCCTTACTCAATTCCATTGTTTGTAGTAATCGTATTTATCTTCAAACAGATTTTATTCAATAAATATTGCTCCGAAACAGGTTTGACTCAATTCAGGTGCTCCAAGTAATTTTTTTTCTTTACTACTATCAAAAATTCTTTCACTACAAACCTCTACGAACCCTTCTTACTCAATTCCAACGTTTGTAGTAATCGTATTTATCTTCAAACAGATTTTATTCAATGAATATTGCTCCGAAACAGGTTTGACTCAATTCAGGTGCTCCTAGTAATTTTTTTTCTTTACTACTATCAAAAATTCTTTCACTACAAACCTCTACGAACCCTTCTTACTCAATTCCAACGTTTGTAGTAATCGTATTTATCTTCAAACAGATTTTATTCAATGAATATTGCTCCGAAACAGGTTTGACTCAATTCAAGTGCTCCTAGTAATTTTTTTTCTTTACTACTATCAAAAATTCTTTCACTACAAACCTCTACGAACCCTTCTTACTCAATTCCAACGTTTGTAGTAATCGTATTTATCTTCAAACAGATTTTATTCAATGAATATTGCTCCGAAACAGGTTTGACTCAATTCAAGTGCTCCTAGTAATTTTTTTTCTTTACTACTATCAAAAATTCTTTCACTACAAACCTCTACGAACCCTTCTTACTCAATTCCAACGTTTGTAGTAATCGTATTTATCTTCAAACAGATTTAATTCAATGAATATTGCTTCGAAACAGGTTTGACTCAATTCAAGTGCTCCTAGTAATTTTTTTTCTTTACTACTATCAAAAATTCTTTCACTACAAACCTCTACGAACCCTTCTTACTCAATTCCAACGTTTGTAGTAATCGTATTTATCTTCAAACAGATTTAATTCAATGAATATTGCTTCGAAACAGGTTTGACTCAATTCAAGTGCTCCTAGTAATTTTTTTTCTTTACTACTATCAAAAATTCTTTCACTACAAACCTCTACGAACCCCCCTTACTCAATTCCAACGTTTGTAGTAATCGTATTTATCTTCAAACAGATTTAATTCAATGAATATTGCTCCGAAACAGGTTTGACTCAATTCAACTGCTCCTAGTGATTTTTTTTCTTTACTACTATTAAAAATTATTTCACTACAAACCTCTACGAACCCTTCTTACTCAATTCCAACGTTTGTAGTAATCGTATTTATCTTCAAACAGATTTTATTCAATGAATATTGCTCCGAAACAGGTTTGACTCAATTCAAGTGCTCCTAGTAATTTTTTTTCTTTACTACTATCAAAAATTCTTTCACTACAAACCTCTACGAACCCTTCTTACTCAATTTCAACGTTTGTAGTAATCGTATTTATCTTCAAACAGATTTTATTCAATGAATATTGCTCCGAAACAGGTTTGACTCAATTCAAGTGCTCCTAGTGATTTTTTTTCTTTACTACTATCAAAAATTCTTTCACTACAAACCTCTACGAACCCTTCTTACTCAATTCCAACGTTTGTAGTAATCGTATTTATCTTCAAACAGATTTAATTCAATGAATATTGCTTCGAAACAGGTTTGACTCAATTCAAGTGCTCCTAGTAATTTTTTTTCTTTACTACTATCAAAAATTCTTTCACTACAAACCTCTACGAACCCCCCTTACTCAATTCCATTGTTTGTAGTAATCGTATTTATCTTCAAACAGATTTTATTCAATAAATATTGCTCCGAAACAGGTTTGACTCAATTCAGGTGCTCCAAGTAATTTTTTTTCTTTACTACTATCAAAAATTCTTTCACTACAAACCTCTACGAACCCTTCTTACTCAATTCCAACGTTTGTAGTAATCGTATTTATCTTCAAACAGATTTAATTCAATGAATATTGCTCCGAAACAGGTTTAACTCAATTCAACTGCTCCTAATGATTTTTTTTCTTTACTACTATCAAAAATTCTTTCACTACAAACCTCTACGAACCCTTCTTACTCAATTCCAACGTTTGTAGTAATCGTATTTATCTTCAAACAGATTTTATTCAATGAATATTGCTCCGAAACCAGTTTGACTCAATTCAAGTGCTCCTAGTATTTTTTTTCTTTACTACTATCAAAAATTCTGTCACTACAAACCTCTACGAACACTTCTTAGTCAATTCCAACGTTTGTAGTAATCGTATTTATCTTCAAACAGATTTTATTCAATGAATATTGCTCCGAAACAGGTTTGACTCAATTCAAGTGCTCCTAGTATTTTTTTTTCTTTACTACTATCAAAAATTCTTTCACTACAAACCTCTACGAACCCTTCTTACTCAATTCCAACGTTTGTAGTAATCGTATTTATCTTCAAACAGATTTTATTCAATGAATATTGCTCCGAAACAGGTTTGACTCAATTCAGGTGCTCCTAGTAATTTTTTTTCTTTACTACTATCAAAAATTCTTTCACTACAAACCTCTACGAACCCCTCTTTGTCAATTTTTACGTTTGTAGTAATCGTATTCATATCCAAACGGAATTTATCTAGGAAACATCACTCCAAATAAAGTTTGATTCCACTAAAGTGCTCCTAGTAAATGTTTTTCTTTACTACTATCAAAAATTCTTTCACTACAAACCTCTACGAACCCTTCTTACTCAATTCCAACGTTTGTAGTAATCGTATTTATCTTCAAACAGATTTAATTCAATGAATATTGCTTCGAAACAGGTTTGACTCAATTCAAGTGCTCCTAGTAATTTTTTTTCTTTACTACTATCAAAAATTCTTTCACTACAAACCTCTACGAACCCCCCTTACTCAATTCCAACGTTTGTAGTAATCGTATTTATCTTCAAACAGATTTTATTCCATGAATATTGCTCCGAAACAGGTTTGACTCAATTCAAGTGCTCCTAGTAATTTTTTTTCTTTACTACTATCAAAAATTCTTTCACTACAAACCTCTACGAACCCTTCTTACTCAATTCCAACGTTTGTAGTAATCGTAATTATCTTCAAACAGATTTTATTCAATGAATATTGCTCCGAAACAGGTTTGACTCAATTCAAGTGCTCCTAGTAATTTTTTTTCTTTACTACTATCAAAAATTCTTTCACTACAAACCTCTACGAACCCTTCTTACTCAATTCCAACGTTTGTAGTAATCGTATTTATCTTCAAACAGATTTAATTCGATGAATATTGCTTCGAAACAGGTTTGACTCAATTCAAGTGCTCCTAGTAATTTTTTTTCTTTACTACTATCAAAAATTCTTTCACTACAAACCTCTACGAACCCCCCTTACTCAATTCCAACGTTTGTAGTAATCGTATTTATCTTCAAACAGATTTTATTCAATGAATATTGCTCCGAAACAGGTTTGACTCAATTCAGGTGCTCCTAGTAATTTTTTTTCTTTACTACTATCAAAAATTCTTTCACTACAAACCTCTACGAACCCTTCTTCCTCAATTCCAACGTTTGTAGTAATCGTATTTATCTTCAAACAGATTTTATTCCATGAATATTGCTCCGAAACAGGTTTGACTCAATTCAAGTGCTCCTAGTAATTTTTTTTCTTTACTACTATCAAAAATTCTTTCACTACAAACCTCTACGAACCCTTCTTACTCAATTCCAACGTTTGTAGTAATCGTAATTATCTTCAAACAGATTTTATTCCATGAATATTGCTCCGAAACAGGTTTGACTCAATTCAAGTGCTCCTAGTAATTTTTTTTCTTTACTACTATCAAAAATTCTTTCACTACAAACCTCTACGAACCCTTCTTACTCAATTCCAACGTTTGTAGTAATCGTATTTATCTTCAAACAGATTTTATTCAATGAATATTGCTCCGAAACAGGTTTGACTCAATTCAAGTGCTCCTAGTAATTTTTTTTCTTTACTACTATCAAAAATTCTTTCACTACAAACCTCTACGAACCCTTCTTACTCAATTCCAACGTTTGTAGTAATCGTATTTATCTTCAAACAGATTTAATTCGATGAATATTGCTTCGAAACAGGTTTGACTCAATTCAAGTGCTCCTAGTAATTTTTTTTCTTTACTACTATCAAAAATTCTTTCACTACAAACCTCTACGAACCCCCCTTACTCAATTCCAACGTTTGTAGTAATCGTATTTATCTTCAAACAGATTTTATTCAATGAATATTGCTCCGAAACAGGTTTGACTCAATTCAGGTGCTCCTAGTAATTTTTTTTCTTTACTACTATCAAAAATTCTTTCACTACAAACCTCTACGAACCCTTCTTCCTCAATTCCAACGTTTGTAGTAATCGTATTTATCTTCAAACAGATTTTATTCCATGAATATTGCTCCGAAACAGGTTTGACTCAATTCAAGTGCTCCTAGTAATTTTTTTTCTTTACTACTATCAAAAATTCCTTCACTACTAACCTCTACGAACCCCCCTTACTCAATTCTAACGTTTGTTGTAATCATATAAGCCTTGAAACAGTATTTACGCCATAAAATAGTTTTTTAAAAATGCTCCGAAACATTTTTATTTTTTTTTATTTTTTCTATTTTACTACTAACGAATAAAATTGCACTACAATCCACTACTAACGTCTATCTATGAGAAACAGTCGGAAAAAACAAATTTTTCTAATTTGGGGGGATGACATTTTTTTACTATTTTTTTTTTTTTTTTGGCATTACTACTAACGAAAATAACTTCACTACTATCCACTACTAATCAAAATCTTTCGAAAAAAAATAAAAAAAACGAAATTTTCCAAAGTCGGGTGCCAAGTTCACACAGGTCCGCATCCGCATCCGCTTCCGCGGATGTGAGCCTTCTAAAATCCGCATCCGCATCCGCGGATGTGAAAAAAATTACATCCGCAACATCCCTAAATTCAAATAAGGTAGGTAGGTAACTCTATGTAGAATTCGTCATATAATGAATGGTGTATTAGAAGTTAATTGTTCTCCTATTATAGCTATAAACAGGAGAATATGATGAAAAAGTCGAGGTTTGGAAACCATTATAGGTAAAGTATGTGAAGTGCTAATACAATATTTCCTATAATGGTACTTAGGAATAACGCCCAATGAACAGCAATTAATTAGCGATTAGTAATTTCCCATAATTAACTTATTCCAAATGAGTTATATAGGAATCATAGCAATGCTATAGTGATCTGCGATGGCACTTATGTAAATAGGCCTCTCAATTTCCGAACTGGTGGCATACTCAATAGTTTACAGTAACATACACATAATAAAATCTATATATATAAAAATGAAACCCGTTTTCCGTTGTCACGACATAACATGAAAACGGCTTGACCGATTTGGCTGATTTTTTTTTGTAGTTTTCTAATACTCTGTACAAGGTTCTTACGGAAAAATATATAAAGAAAATCTCTCAGAAAGATTAAAAAATATAACGTAACGAATGTCAACGTCATTCAATTTAAAACAAAAAATCTGTGGTAATCTGTGACACCACATTGATAACCGCGCTGACAAATGTCAACGTCATTCAATTCAAAGCTACGCTAAGGCGGTACGAAGTTCGCCGGGTCAGCTAGTAACTAAATAAAATGCAAATAAAGCAATCAATTTTGTTTGTATAAATTGCGGTGTACTTAAATGCCTAACAATGTACACTTTTAAAGTAAAAACATTTGCTACCTTTATTTAATTGAAGAGAGTAAATCAACCCAATCTCCCTGTTCTTATAAAACTTTAATTCTTTTGAATTAGGTAACTAGACGACTCCCTATGCGGGTAGTTTGAATGAACACACCCAAACAATTTGTATCGTCAGAATGTCACTTTTTGATATTTTCTTTGTTTCATACATATTAAGTGTCATGTTTAGATGAATCTCATAGTAGTCTAACTATGTAGTGAAGTCAATTCAAAGATAAATAAGACAGTCTTATCATATTTAATTTGAATTGACTGCACAAGCTATTTTCAAGCGATCAATACAATGTCTTTTCTTTTTAACGTCTTTGATTGAATTTAATCATTTTTCACCCACAATGAGTAATTCTTAGTCATGACCAAGGAGAAACTTTGACCACTTTAAAAGTTAAGGGGAAAGATCAGATAACTAACTAAAACGCAAAAAAATATTATATGTACTGTTACATATCATTTTTCTAGGAATGTATTGATTATATATTAGTTATATTAAAGAATGGAAAAGTTACATTAAGGCAGTAGAAGCGGGTTTAAATTTTATTCTGGACCCCTTAAATAGTCAATCCTTTATCACAGGAGTAAAGAAAAATATCCTGATTTTACTGACACAACACAACAACTATAGAGAGTTTTAAAACAAATAAAATCACAGGTAAACTTCGTTTATTCATAATTAATTTGCGCCATATTTTATAACATTGACAACCGTTTGGTGCAATAGTAGTAATCACACCTTTTATACCTCAGTTTAAGCTCCGGAAGGGGCAATGATTGTATGATGAATATGAGGATTTGTATCTGTTTATTTATATATATTTATTTCTATACATATTAAATACCTATGTATCATATATGTATGTGATATATAGATATTTATCATTACCCTAAGTAGACTTTAGTGTTATGGATACAACATAACACAACACTTACAGCGCTTATTTAGGGCTAGGTTTATGTGTGTAATGTAAGAAATAGATTATAATTTTCTTTTTCTTAAAAATTTGTTCAATTTTTTTTTGCAATTCTAATAAAAAGTACTATATTGGTCTACTATTGTAAACACTTACTAATAAAATGCATATTATTAGGGAAACACATATTTAAAATAGTTGAAGAGCATTCTTTGTTACTAAACATAATAACTCAATCGTGAACTGAATTTTTATAATTACAGCATTAGTATCTAACCTACTGACAATAGCAGCCTCTATTGTCATATCGTTAAAAAGTCACACTTATTTACTTTTAAGTGAGCGATTAATTAGTCGAATTAAGATTAATCATATCATTTAGTTGTTGTGTACCTGTATTCTGGCATCGGAAGACTTCTTGTCCCTGTTCTAGGGAGCAACCCTCCACACCATATCTTCTCTTCATACCCGTATCTTCTTACAAGTCGTGTTTTGTCGGCATGGTATCGAGTTCTAGAATTTTTATATAATATTCAATATTGTCAGCGTAAATTAAGTAAGTGCATAAGTAGTTACATCGAAAGTATTAAAAAAGATATAACCTAACAGTGTTTACGGTCGGTCTCCAAAAAGTTTTTAGAATAGTAGAACTCAACCATTCCATTATAATTTTGAAGGTATTTATTTATTTAATGTTTACAAAGTTATAGTGATTTTTCTCATCTATTTATTTTCTTTGTATTATATTTCTCTGTCGTCTTCCCTATAAACAGATATTACCAAAAAATAGTTTTTTTTTAAAGCTAGAGCAAAGGGTGCAAAGCTCATACATCTTTTTTATTAATGTAATGTATAATGTTTAATTTTCCACCCACCTGTGTTTATTGATTTATTTAAAAACAAAATCAAAATTATGTTCACATAGTGTTTGTTAAGATCTTTTTTCTATTTGCAGATCATTTGGCAGAAAGACTAATTTTCCTTTGTTTCAGTCAAAGACTTTTTATCTCAAAGTGAACGTGACTTTACACGTTCACTTTGAGATAAAAAGTGAATTTCCGTCACTTACAAATAGACACTACTCAGAGTGTTTATTTGTAAGTGACGGAAATTGTGTCCGAGCTGTTCACAAGCAATCTAAGTGATGCTCGGTCAGCATAGGTAAATGTCGTACAGCCGCTATTGCTACTACGCAAATTGCAAAAGAAGTACATATTTGGGTACACCAGTGGATGCATAAAAGGCAAGAATTAGGAGCTCATCGTAAATTGCTGAATAAGTTACGCACAGAAAATCATCATGGTTATAAAAACTTCTGTCGAATGAAATATGAAGATTTTGAATATTTATTAGAAAAAGTTACTTCTATAATAAAAAAAAAAAACATTTTTTTCTTTTTTTTTTTTTTTTTTTTTTTTTTTTTTTTTTTTTTTTTTTTTTGCCTGTAAAGTCGGTTTTACGGGCGAAGATTTTACGTGACAACGTCTTTTTCTCGGTAGAATATTTATTGATATGAATATAATTAAATTGCACAATGCGCGCGGCAGACCGATCATAGTTGAGTGGGAGAGAGACGCAAGGCATTCGGCGGGCCTCTCTCTCGTTCGGTGACTCATCGTAACGTTACCGAGCGTTACACTTTTTCATAAGTGACTCCCAGCCGCAACCTAATTTAAGACGTTGTCACGTCAATAATACGAGAATCGTCTATCACTCCAGATGAATTATTGTCACTAGAATATCACTGAGATTTTGAACTTTAAGTAAATAAATGATTTGCAATAATGTAATGCGTTTATTGTTCATGATTTATTTTGATTATGATAGATGATTTATATTTTTAGTTATTTTCAGGAGCCAGTTATCATTCACTTCTTTGTGCACTTTTTATTCTTATTTTTCTTTTTTCATTACTGAGTTGTGTCCTAAGTTATGAATTTTTTTGCTTGTTTTTACCGAGGTAGTTTTAAACTCTTCTGCTAAACTTTCCAGGGCCACCTGCTTTTTTATTCTATTTGTACAATCACTGGATAAAACAATCTAAATCTCTGGGCCCTTCTACAAATGATAACGCTCTTTGTAGCCTCCTTGTTTCACGTAAAACTCATTTTGTGGACTCCAACGCGGTGCGGTGTATTGAAAATGTCAAAACTGTGCGAAATATTTTCACAACACACACTTGGACACAACTTGTTCACACAGCGGCTAATGTGACACTAATTAACGAGTCACAATATTTTTTGCAACTAGAGAAATTCGTGTTCATACAGAGATATCCTATGTATACCCTGAGTGTACCGTGTATAGTGTCATAGTCTAAACGTACCATTAGCTAAAAAATGCTCACCAGTTTACCATTAATACGAAAACATAAATTGGAGAAGTATAGCTTGTTACACCTTTTTTGTTTCATCTAACCATAGACTAAAATAGGCTGAATTTGAATGAACATGTACCTAGAAGAAACAATTAAAAAGCTTGAACTATCCCCAAACAAAATGGCGAAGTATTGAAAAGTTAAAATTTGTAGTATTTTTTTATGGATAACTCGTTAATAGTATGTATAATTATTTATTTATTAAAAGTTTAAAAATTATACTCTAGCATTGAAATCATAAACGAAAATAAATAGAATGGAATCCTGTCTTCCCTTTTATTTTCACGAATTTAACAAAGCTCACTTTGTTTGTTTACGCAAATACCATAAAAAATTAACGCCAAAATGCGCATCTCATATAAAAGCTACTTTCTGTTCAAATAACTATAAATCCTTATTGGTGTTGTAATCAAAGGACATGGGCACGCAAATGCGTTGTTTGTTTACTTATTCCATTAACTTGAATTATTCTAATTATGTATCTTTGTTTTATTTTGTGAACAGGTACAGTACTTTATTTCTTTTTCAGGGCGTATCATAAAATCATGTCTAAAAGAGAACAAGTCGACAGAAATGAAAGAAAGTTGGAGACAAGTGACTACGAAAACTTGCTTACACAGCATAGCATATTTGAAACTTCTAGATCGAAACATCAAGAATTACCAAGCTTTCCTGGTTTTTCCAATGCTGAGACACAAACGAAGTCTAGTGACATTAAAGGCCAATCAGCGCAGTCTGGACTAGGTACTTGGCATTACAACCCATGGTGGATGCTTGCCAGTACTTCTAGGAGCCTTCCAACACAGGATGACTTCTCAGAAAATAATGAAGAAACGAAAGTTAAAGAAGAACCATCTGGAGCTGCAACGCCTGACCATGACCCTTTGCAAACTGACATAGAGCAATATAGAGCAGTTGCAACTCCGCCACCTGCTGGTCTAAATTCTTTCTGTGACGATTGTTCCGATCCATTTTGTGATTCTAGTGCTGCTATCTGTCGAAAGCTCTTTCACTGCCCTCATTGTAGAAAAAGCTATCCCACAATTTTGGAATTCAACTCACATTTAACCCAGGTTCATGCTGCTCAAAAACCCTTCAGATGTCAAATTTGTTTGGAACCATTTCATAAAAAGTCCTATTTACGTAGACATCTCGAAGCTAATCATACACGCAAGGATGTTAATAAATGCTCCGTTTGTTCAAAATATATAAAGGATAAAAGTAATCTCCGTAAACATATGCAAGTTCATACAGGCAGAGTACCCCAGAAACAGTTTAAGTGTGACCTATGTAATAATAAGCGCTACATGTCATTGGACAGACTTAATAATCACAGAGTAGTGTGCACTGGAGAAAAAGTATTGAAATATTGCGACATGTGCACTAAGGTGTTTGATAACTCTAGATCACTAAATAGCCATAGAAAGGTCCATACTCGTGAACTAAAATGTGACAGTTGTGGTGAACAGTTACGTTCATTAGAACAATTTACCAACCACAAACTTTTATGCCAAGGTACATCTACAGATGCCAGTGGAAGTCAAAGTGGCTCCACAAGTGGTGCAAATTTAAACCGCTGCTGCACTCAGCCAGGATTGTGCGAACATGACAAACCAGCATACTTGAACATACCAGGCTATGCTGCTGGTCGAGTGCTTGAGGCAACACTGTCATCTTTAAAATCTGAGTTGAATTGATGACAAAACACTGCAATTTTTTATTACACAGAAAAACTATATTTAATAACAAATTTCTTTTATCAAGATTACCAAATAGTTAAAACAACAGTAATAGTTTTCACATTTGAAAATTTCACAAGACTGATGCAAATATCCCGCCTCACGACTTGCTTTATTATTACCATTTAAATTTAGGCCTTAGTTTGTAAGTAATATATGTTAGAGTAAATATCATCACTACCGATTTGAACATATTGAAGTGTGCAAGTTTTATATGGAGGATATTATACATTAGTAAAATGCTAATTCATATTTTATTCATATATTCTGCTTACCCACCGAAGTTGTAAATGAAATTATATTATAATATATCCCAAGTGAACAGATATCTTACATTACTATGATGTGTTCAAATAGTAGTTTATTTTTATTTTAGTTTAGTACAATAAGTTTTATTAAAGTATACAAAGTATTCTATTTGTAAAAATATCTTCCAAGGCTTGAACACACTTTCTACTTTTTATCTGTGATTTTAGGACAGAGTGATTAGTAAGCATTTTAATATTATTGTTTCAGCAAAAGTCAGAAATGTAAGCAAATATAGAAAAATAGTACAACTTATTTTTGTCATTGTTAAAAACAAAACTATTGTTTTGCTGCAGTCTAAAGTAGCAAGTGTGCTGAGCTCTGAATTAAACATACTAAAATCATGTACATTATGCCTGCCCTGTGGCATAACATGTAGCTATATTTATCTTTGTAAAAATGTGTCTTGACTGATTTAGGAGTAATGTATGCAGTATTACAACATTTTTTATTTTTCTATTTTGCAAAAGAGCTATGTTATTTTTATAATTTTTATTACAATTATAGGTTACTTAAGTTAAGATTTTATATTTCTTTATTTTTATATTTTAGGAAGTCAGTGGAGGTGGTACATGAAGCATATAATATTAAATGCTTGGAAGTATGTACTTGTTACTCCAAAGACGTTAAAATGTAAGCTTTAGACATTTATAAGAAATATTGTACTTTCTCGAAACAATTTTCAAATGGTACTTTTGTGCATGATGCTGAATCTGTAGGGATAGGGAAATTCAATGTGCAATGAATCATTGGCAAAGCCTTCATGTTGTGGTTAAGGGATGTATTTGTTATATGTTCTCTTTACCCGTAATATTTATTCATAAAGTGTTATACACTGATAAAAATTATTGCTGCAATTTATATTATTATTAAAATATATTGTTTTATTCATTATATAATATAAAAATATTCTTAAGTTACTCCTTATATTTAGGATACAAGGATTGAGGCTATATTGTATGTTATCAAGCCTTTTAATGTATTATAGCAGTTATATATTCTCTTAAATTTTATCTTGAGTAAAAAAATTTATTATTTGTAATGTTATTTATTTAATTTGCATAACATGGATATCATGACTTTCTTGAGGCTTTATTTTTAACCAATAGTTGTTGCTATTTACAATTGTTTTCTACACTTAATAGCCTTTTTAATTTTAAAAGTAATTATTACATAGATAAGTTTTCTTTAATTGTAAGAGAGACAAATCTTCATTTGCTACCAAAAACAATTTGTCAAATAATCATTTTTGCTTGTGATTATTTTTAGGATTTTTTTATATTTTATTTTTGGACCTTTAATATAAACTTGTTTAATAAAACTATGGTCCAATTCATCGGCTATAATTGGAGTGCTTCGACTTAACCTACCGATAAGTAATAGTGGAAAAAATAATATACTTGTTTTCTATAGTTACTACCTAAATAATTCTTATACAGGGTTTAAATAACTACGCTACGTCATCCAAATTCCACAAATATAATTGCCTTGCAAATTGTCAAATTGTTAATCTATAATCTATTGTAACAGCAATTTTTTTAATGGAAGACTAAACCCGGTCATCACTGCCTATAATGTGACAATAAATCGATCTTTTCAGAAAGAATTAAGGTTCTCAGCACTAAAATATATTTAAAAATAATAATCTTCTGTCAGTGATGTTTCATTTTAGTCAATATCCATTTTATATCCGAATAAATATTAATCAAAACTGTTTTATTTAAACATGGACAAATTTTATGAAAGCTTATCCTTGGTATTACACCAGAATGCCTTCAACACTAATCTTAGTAGAAAGTCTATATTTTTTCGATCATTAAATTATGTATTTAAGTATCTAACATAATAGCAGTTAGTACAAAGTTAACAAGTAGAATATCACAGGTACAGTTGACCAAAAATGTTTAGCACTATTAAATTCTGCTTTACAATAACGGGTGATATAGTGCGAAATGAAAATGTAAGGAGTTCGTACCGTTGTAGAATTTATGCAATACGCGCGAGCATTTTGGTCTACTGTACATATCTGCAATATGAATTCCAAAAAGATTGTAAAAAAGCATTTTAAATCCATTTTGATTTTGTTAACATAAAATGGCATATCTTCCAATAGCGACGAACATTTTGTCTCTATAGTAATTATTATAGTAAGGTGTGTAATTTATAATGCACCTAGATATAAGAAAAAAAATGTGTTCATATGAATTTAGTTACATAGATTATAGTTTATCTATTAGAATAGACTGTGAGACAGTATAATTTTCTCGACTGTTTATTTTTTTCTTTTTAATAATCATCCGTATAATTTAATTTGTTTTAAAACAGCAAATTGCATCATTCTAACGCTAAATGTTTTGGTCGGCAGCCATAAGCCGAGCCTTGAACAATATATCTTTGGACTTTAAGATGTCCCTCTGGATAGAATTGTTTTCTATTGGAAATAGGGTGATCAGTTTAGGATCTTTATATTATTGGCATTCAGAATATTCACGGAGCTGTTATCTCAAGCATATCAACTGCGTACTGATTGTTAAATCTGCAACTCAACATAATTACAACTAGTAGAGTTCAATATTGATACATACATTTGACGTTTGTCGTGATGTTGGCTGTACATTATCAACTTTTTGGGACCTACGCAAAATACTATTTTACCTGCTACACCAGTCCGCTTCGTGACCTTTATTACTAACAGAATAAGGGTGCGCTTTTACTTTTGGCGCCTATCAATAAAGGTCTTTGAGAAAATCAAAAGATAGGATCAGACAAAAAAGTCCGGCATCCGTCCATTTAAACCAGCGACTAGTTTCAATTCGAGTTAAAGGGCAATTATAGACTTACTTTAGAAAAACCTTGAATGTGAGCGCTTCAAAACTGCAGTGTTTGCACTCTATAATATTACATTCCCTGATTAAATTCTGGCTTATAAGAAGAACAGTAAGAGTATCACTATAGCGAAACGGTCTTATCGCGCATGATTCTTCAAAGTTAAGTGTCGTAGACGTGAATACATAGAAGGGCATAGCGAAATGCTGACGAACAACGTTTGCTTCTAAGAATTAATATCGGCACCTGACCTTCACTAATGTACTATAGAACTATTTTAATCAGACTAATTTATTATCATCATCTGTAGCAGACGACCAGTTATTGACGATTCGCGTCAAGCATCATCGTAACACTATTTCTAGTCGAGTTGAGACGAATGAAATGTGTGTCTTTTCACCTTGCACGTCAGTCAAGATAATGCGTGCAATATTTAGAGCAATTTTAATGGAATTTACTTCTAAAATCATGGATATTGGGTTTTAATTCTGTGAAAAGACATTTTGTGATTTGTTAAAATTCTGCTTACTTAGCAGTAAATGCTTTGCTACTGAAATTTTATCAGCCTTAGGCTAAGTTCAGGTAGAAAACAAACGTATTGAAAACGCGCGTCTAGACATCCTGGTATGTTACTTAAAACGCATTAGAGGGCGTCAACGCGGCACTCAGAGAAATAGTCGCGATAGCGTGGATTTTCGACGTTATTTTAGTAATTTGCATAATGTTATCCTGGATGTGTTGAAACACTGTCGAAAAATTTTACTGACATTCTGATGTAAATTGTTTTTGAAATTCAATATAATGCAGTCATCAAAGTGGGTCTATTTTTAAAAATTCGGTGACCACAATATGTCTGTTTTCTTTTTTTAATGTTTTTACAAAATGTTTTTTTTTATTGTAATATAATCACAAAATAATAGCTTCTACCAAAACAGATTGACTAGCAGTCGCAAGAAGCTTAGCGCTTATCTTCTGAACTCTCTTCCTATCGCGCACTTACCTACATGCGTTAACACGCTTTACACGTGAACTTGGCCTAATTGACTGTATCGGCCATTAAAAGCGAAAATTAATTTCAGTATGTCCCACAGCAACACTGGGTATTTACGGTTATTTGTTATGCAGGACTGCAAAGTCTATTGAAATCTGAGCCAGCGAAGGACTCTAGGATTGTACCACGAGCGTAGCGAGTGGTTTAAGGATAAAATCCTTAGCGTAGCGAGGGTTTCAATGGTACGAGACGCTGGTTTTAAAACCATTAACGATATGGTTTTAAAAAACAGTCTTCGACGTATGATAACTCACTGTAATAGGTCTTCAACATGGATGATGTACTTGTTTTTGTCGTACGGTCAAATTTCGTCTTCATTCCATCATTACAATTCCCAATATCTTACTACTAGTGTTAACAAAAACCCACCAAAAATGTGATTTTCCTTAACCGATCATTTTGATGTTAAAGTCTTAGCAAGAAGACCAGAAACAACAATCTACAAAATTTTAGGTCGATGTGCTGTCGACCTGTCTGTCAACAGTACCTACATTAGTGGCGTATTCCAAATTTAGCCTAGCCTATACGAAATTAATTTATATTTACTTATTATGTAAATATAAACGTATTTTGTAGGAAAAAATCGGAATGCATATTGTTTGTCGTGCCGTTTGTTTATCCGCTACATTGTAAGTAGGTAAGGTTTTTATTATAACTTTCTCACTTTGATTATCTATTGATCACTTTTTTTGAGAACATTTTAATTACAAAAGTACATTAATAATATTCCCGTTAACACCTCGTCGCAAACTAAACGCTTGTGATCGTGATTGAACTCTACCCGCTTGGCTTCGCTGACATCTATCTCTATCGACCGATGTGCAACGCGGCCGCCTTAAGATTGATGCAGTTTATTTTTATTTGAAGCTTCGATACTAATTTTTCCCGCCATTACTATTATTTATTATGAACATCTTTCTTCGACAATTTGAAATACCTAACGAAAAATATAAATAAAAAAGGTTTATAAGGTCCGCATATTTATGATATAGGTATATCTACCTATTATTCAATGTTAGGATGAATCTAAAACGAAATGTCAATTTTCACAATTGAAACAGAACACTATATGACTAGACTTTAGGTTGTTGAAAATCGGTTGAGGAAATTAGCCATTTTTGGATAGTCTATACTTACCGTCGAAATCCGTAACATCGCCTGTAATACCTATCTCCGCCTAATTTCATATAATTCGAAATTACCAAAGTAATTTTCGCAGAACCTTCACATAAAACTACTAAGTAACAAGATTTTTTGTTTGTGGCAAGGATTTTGCAGATTAATTGTTGCTGACTTCACAGTGTTGATGACCAGTGTGTTTTTTCCGTCGAACAAACGAGACCTTTTTTTTTAACTGTGTTCTAACTTCAATCTTGGGCCGCGTTACAGAGCAGGTAACGCCAAAGTTTTTATATAAATATAATCTACATTTAGTCCGCTTTCATACGACTTTGATATTATAAATTTAGCTTGTGTTTACATGCCATAGTTGACAAAAATATAATTAATGTAACAGCGGCGGCCATCTTGTTGCCATACTTCGCCTTCCCCTAGGGTTGCCTCTAATGTTGTTTCAAGTTCCTTACGATTTTACAAGTGGTAACTGTTTATTTGTTTCTAATGTTATTCTCGAAAACGGTTCTAACGCTTTTGATGAAATGTTGTGGTCTACTTTTGAGAAATACCTACATTTTTATATTATACCCTGAGGATAGCTCGGTTGCTGTAGATGATATAACTTAAAATTGAAGTTTTGAACATGGAACTGATTAATTGTTACAGGACTATTTACAATGTCGAAAAACAAGGATAAATCAAAAACCCGTAAGAAACGGTCATACACTACAAAACATTCAAAAAGTATGATTGATTTAGCACTGGCTGCTATGAAAAAAAAAACAATATCATCGTACAGCGCGGAAAAAATTTTTGGCGTACCTCGACGAACTCTATTGGACAGGTTGCACAATAAACACCCTAAGAGGCCGGGATGTCCAACAAGGTTAACAGACGACGAAGAAGCTGAAATAATAAAAGTGTCGATTGCAGCCGCCGAATACGGCCATCCCTTAACACTTCTGGATCTGCGGCTTGTAGTACATAGGTGATGGCCGAAAATATTTTATCACAATTTTTTATTTGTTAGTTAATTTCTGTAATTCATTTTTTAATTTTTCACATAGATACTTGGAGAGCAACGGAAGACTTTCAATTTTTAATAACAAGCTACCAGGAAAGAAGTGGGCTTACTCTTTTATTAAAAGAAATAAGGCAAAATTAACATACAGAGCGGTTCAAAATATAAAGAAGAGCCGAGCAGAAAAAACTCCTGATGAAATAAGGGAATACTTCACGAATCTGAAGAAATCACTAGAAGGTGTGCCTAGTGAAAATATAATAAACTACGACGAGACGAACCTGACAGACAATCCCGGGTCCCTAAGATGTTTGTTCAGAAGAGGAGTGAAGTATCCCGAAAGGGTAATGAATTATACCAAAGGCGCTATTTCAATAATGTGGGCAATAACTGCAGGAGGGGAATGTCTTCCTCAATACGTAGTCTATAAAGCAGAGCACTTATATACACAATGGACGCTTAATGGACCTAAAGGATGCAGATTCAACCGTTCTAAATCAGGATGGTTCGATAGCCTTTTATTCGAGGACTGGTTTGAGACTATTATTTTGCCATGGGCAAAAAACCGAATAGGTACGAAAGTTTTGATTGGAGACAACCTGGCTTCTCATATAAATCACAAAATTGTGACATATTGTGAAAAAAATAATATTCGTTTTGTGTTTTTGCCACCCAATTCGTCGCATTTAACTCAGCCATTGGATGTGTGCTATTTTGGCCCATTAAAAAAACTTTGGAGAGAAATTTTATTAAATTATAAAGTAAAAAACCCAAGAGAAGCGACGATTCACAAGGGACATTTTCCAGATCTTCTCAAAAGTTTAGAAGAGAAACTTAACGAAAAAACAGATAACATAATCAGTGGATTTAAAAGCACTGGCATCGCACCATTCAATCCCGATAAAGTGATATACAAACTCCCAGGTTCAAACCCTCAGACAATGTCTTATACTATCGATAACGCACTATTAGATTGGTTGAAAGAGACACGCAAAGCAGATCCTAATAAGAAAGTCCGCAATAAAAAAATTACTGTTCCTCCGGGAAAATCAGTTTGCGCAAACGATTTTAAAAATTTAACTGTAAAACCGAAGAATGTCAAGACAAATAAAAGACAAAAGGATAAACATTCTAAAAGCTCATCACTGCAATCATTTCCGATTATTTATAGCCCAGACAGCCTTAAAAAGTTGTGCATCAAGAGTTTTAATAATTTTTTTTTACAGTCTGCGCAAAATACTGATGCAACAAAGTTAAAAATTCATAAATTGTCAGAATTGTCTAAGAATGACAAAGCAAATGCACCATTCATTAATACAATTCCAGAATGCCTACAAACAAGAAATAAAATTAAAATCATCTCTGATGTCTCTTTTCAATCAGGGCCCTCACAAAAAATTCAGAAGAATAAAACTAGAGTCACTTTAAAAAACAAAGATGTAGTAATCACACGGTCTGCTTTAAATGTGAAACTAGTTCCAGTAAAAAAAGAAAAAATAACTAATAAAAGGAGAGTCCTACATGACATTACACAGGAAATAAAAGATGAACTATTGGATTCGCACAGCATTGAAAATAAATCGAACGATGAAAGTAGGAAGAGAAAGATAACATGTGAAGAAACTGTAAGAGCAAAAAAAAAGATGCAAAAATACAAAAATTCTAAAGGAATAAAGAAAACGCATAAGCTCAAATCTACAAAACAAAGAAAGAAGAGATCTGATTATAGTACTACCGATAGTGATTATAGTTTTTCTGTAGTTGATACGGACGATTCATATGAAACAATGGAGGATTTCATGGCGGCAGAAGAGAAGCAAGAAAATGTACCATCAATACCATACGGACTTTCGGATATCACATATGCAGACCAAAATAAATTAAAAACTGACTCCTGGATTTTGGCCAAATTTTGTACAAAAAAGAGTTTGAAGCATTACGTTGGCAAAATAATATCAATGAAGGATAATGTTCCTGAAGGCCAATTTGTGAGAAAAGTAAAGCAATCGAAATTTAATAGCAGATCAATGTTCACTTTCCCAGCAGTGGATGATATTTGTAGCATGAAGCATTTAGATGACATTGTTTTGGTATTGCCTGAACCAAACATTTCTCGACGAGGTCAAATCATATTTAATATCGATTTCAGTTATTACAACATACAGTAGGTCAACTGCTTTCATATAAATTAATTGCTCATTGTTTGTATTTTAATTTTATTTATTTTTAATATTTTTTTTCTTGGTTGAGACTGATTTGTTGTGGTGTTCATATAGGATTATTCAATTATAGAAATTCAAATCTTGTACGTACCTACTTTAAGCGCGAGCCCAACAAGATCTGACGACGCACGCTTATATTGCATGGATACCTTTCCATTCCATCCAAGCGTTGGTATAAACATTTGAAATAAAGTCACAATTTGAACACCCGCATGGCCTATAGTGTGTCATTTGGGCGTCCGTGAAATTCCACTGTCTGTTCAAATTGCGACATTATTTTAATTTGTTTTTACGAAATTTAAATGGAATTGATAGACGCCCGAGCCGCGTGAGCACGCCTGATTCTATGTGACCCGTAACTTAGTTCCTTTTTTTTAATTGTTTATCTCTAGAAAAGTAATTTATACAGTTTGTTGTTCAGCCAAATCTGATTGAATTGAATGAATCGATAGACTAAGCCAAATATTGTAAATCAGTTCCTATGTCTTGTTAAATTCGTAGCTCAGCTATAGCTATAGCTATGTAGGATAAACTAATTTTTGTTAATTTTTATGCTGATTAAACTACCTGCATAATAGTCTTGAGTTTAATTTTACTATTAAAAACAGAGTGAATGTGAAATATTGTTACCTTAATTCATGTAATGTTAAAAAATAATTACAGCATACACCTACTTATTTTATTATTTAAAACACTAAGTTGGTACCTACCTCCGTTTTTTGCTAGGCAATTTTTATATGAAAGGAAACACTAAAAGAAATTATAACAAATAATTTAATTTAAATGAAAACATTTTTGGCAGCCCTTATATCATTCAAGTAAATGTATGGAGCCACCTTCAGAGCGCTGCCTAACTTCGCCTTTTACACGTAGAAAATAAAAAAGAAACTCTATTGTGCTTATAATAGGTTTTTTTTTCGTTCGTCAGATTCGTGATTTCTCAGACCAGATATGGTACGTACTATTTTGATATTTTTATAATTATTTTACGCTCTGGTAGCATGTAGGCGAAGTTAGGGAAAAATGCCCAAACTTCGCCCATAACAATTAGAGCTAAATTTTAGTCACTTAAACAATTAAATTTAAGGCGTTAAATGTCCTGAGTAGTAGATAGTAATACGCTACATGGTTTTTTGATTGTCAATGTTCGAAATAACTCTCAATCTTTAAGATGTGGTAGAAAAAGTGTCGAAATCCAGGCGAAGTTACGGATCACGACGGTACTTATTTTACGCCATGTGCGCCAAAACTCCTTTTGCATAATGCCACCATATTAATTAATTGTATAAATATTACAATAGCATCATAATATCGGAAAAATAAACGTTTCTTTTCTGTTATGTACTGTGGATTTTATTTACCTTCATATCACATGTACCTACATAATACTTTACATACTTGCTAATGAAGCATTATGCATAGGTATGTTCGATTTGTTAAAGATGAAGAAATTCATGAAGAGCTACTATTTGCGAAAATTTCATAAACGGACACAAAAGGTGAATCAATATTTAATGCCCTAAGTGATTTAAGGAAAGGAAAAATCTATTCCATTCACAAACATTATTTCGGTAGCAACAGATGGAGCACCTGCCATTGTCAGGCGATATCGTGGGTTGATAAGCCATATTAAAAGAATTATACCAGAGGTAACTTCAATTCACTGGGTCATCCACCGACAACACCTAGTAGCAAAAAATTGTGATGATAGATTGCACCAATCGATTAAATTTGTGATTAATGCAGTTAACGAAATAAAAAAACAATGCATTGATAACGCGTTTATTTGCAAAATTGTGCAATGAAAATTATGGACTCCCAACGATTGCTCTTAAGTACGCTGGTTGTCGAAAGATGGATGTTTAACGAGATGTTACTCAGTTTTTGAATCAGTTTTAGAGTTTCTGGAAGGTAAAGATCCAGATTTACAAGAAAACCCGATTAATTTGAAAGCAAACATCGCGTATTTACCAGATTAAAAAAAATTAATGAAATTAACTTACAATTACAAGGGGGCAGCCTCAATTTAATAAAAACAAAGGGAGCAATTTCAGCTTTTCTTTGTTGTCAGCAAAATTGTCAGCGCGAATATTCCGTTTTCACAGGCCCTGGGGCAACAGACGAACCTAATTATATTCGAATAAAAAAAATCGAAATCGTTTATTGTTAATAAGAGTGATACAGTTTTATAACAATGTCAAAAGTTCTATATTCTACAAAAAAAAAAAATTGGCAAGACCTGATAGTCGAAAGTAACCCGTCGAAATTTGTATTTTTTTTATCTCTGTTGTGGGGGCCCCTCTTGTGGAGGCCCCAGGGCAATAGCCCCGCCTGCACTCCCCCAAATCCAGCACTGCGTTTTCAAACTTGTCACAGGTAGAATTTTTTGTCAATTCATCAAGTACATCCCTACTTGAAAAAAAAGAAAATTATCAATCCTATTAAAAATACATCAATGTGCTCGATGTAAAAATATGACTATTTTATGATTATTTTGTTTATTTAAGTAAGTTAAAGTATGTTTCTATATTGTGTGTGTTTTATCTATAGGGAGGTTCTGTGTTCCAATAATGAGGATATTAATAAGCTGTTGATGATATACTCATACGCTAGCAAGTCAGAGATATTTATTAATTCTTAAGTGGTAACACAAAAAAGGATACCAGCAGATTTGCTTACAGACAACAGTTTAAGAAACTATGTTGATATTTGCTCACGATTTTAACAAATAATATTTTTTTACAAAGCAATGCTGGGTATTTCCAACCCATTCAAATTATAAAAATAGAAGAATTTTATAAATAAAAAAATTAACCCTTTCAGTAATTGTATAATTAATATGTCAGGTATAGGTAGTAACGATTATTTCAACTTATATGACAACTCGTCCTCTTTTAGCGGCTGCTTTGACGATTTTAGATTTCTTTTCCTTCTTCTTTTTACTAATATTTTCTTTGCGCTTCTTTTGCCTTTCTTCCTTCTTCTGCTCTACACTTTGTAGTCTGTTATCCCATTTCTTCTGACTTTGTTTTTTCTTTTGTTCCTGATCACATAATATGATTGTTAGATGTTTATATACCTACTTACAATACAAAACTTGCATTTTCTCGAAATGCTTGGAAAATCGACCATTATTTTGACAAACTTCTTTGAGGTGTTTTTAACCTGTACAGTTCAAAAACATAGAAGCAGCGACAGGGATGTCATTACGAAGACTCACATCTTATAAGTTTTAAAATAGAAAGAACACATTTACTGGCAAACTAAGATTTTGTTTAGAAACTAAGCTCCACATTATAATATTTCTTTTCTGGTATGGACCAATTAATCAAGTAACCAGACAACCTGGGCCATCCCAAAGTCAGGCAATATCTTCCAGGCAACCTTAGACCACAGGGTGCCTGGAAGATATTGCCGTTCATGACGGGGCTGCTAATAGTCCGGCTCCTGTTAGTTTGCTTGGCCTTTTAAAAAGAACAGAGACTGAATGTCTGTGTGTACAAAAAATATAATGAATAAATTATATGAAATGAAAATTATTCAAATGCACATTGTTTTGAGTTGTCCAACATAAGAATACTAGACTATTTGATTAACTTTGTATTTAATTTACACAAGCTACCTTCTAACAAGGCATTATTAAAGGTGTCATGTTTTATTATGTTAAAAGCCATCGGTCTCCACAAGATTAAAAATATCTATTTCATAATTATGATGATGAAGAATAATAATACATACCTATTACCCACATAATTAAAGTGGGTAAGCGTAATTTATCCACACAACTACTTACATTTTTCTTGATTGATTTCTTCAATAAAATGGGATCATCTTTCACTTTTAAACCTTCTGCCTTTTGAAGAACTGTTTTCCAAGCAATTTTTTCTTTGTATTGTTTTGCTTTATCTTCACCCTTTTCTTCAAGTTCACGTATTTTCTGTTTCTGTTCTTGCAAATTCACTAATATCTTTTTAGGGTCTTTAACTGCTTTAACTGTTGGTCTTTCTGTGAAAATAGTACATGGTACAGATTAAAAACATCATTCAAATATATTGCTCTTTCTTTTGGCATATTTTCTTATTTCATTGATGGTTAGGTACAGTTGACAGTGATCAACCTGACCTATTTTTTTTTATAAACCCAATTGATTTTCAACAGAAATATATTTATGTTAGATTTATTGCAGTTGATGATATGAATTATTGTGGTGTAACTAGAAACATAAAAGACATGATTGTCTCCTATCTAATAATGTTAATGTAATCAATCTAAAATAGATATCATAGAATGTACATTCAATAAACATTCAACATCATAATTATAATAATTTTAGAATATCATATTATGGTGTATATTTATATCTTTTTATTTTTAAAGGTATAAAAACAGATGCAATCTAAATAATAAACACAAACCACAACATAAAATCCTAGGATAGAACTCTTAACAATGTACACCACAAGACCAAATAAACAACATTATAAAATAGACAGAATGGCTGCCTTATGAATTGGGACTAGGAACAAAATAGTAGTAGTATTATTTAAATAGTAGTTCTTGAAAAATTTACTGATTTTGGCAATCTGAGACTCTTGAGAAAAAAAAAGAATATAGAACAGTAAGATGAGGAGTTTTGAACAACATAAACTGAATCAGCCCATAAGCCTTAAAGGCTTTGAAAGATTAATAAGAAAACATTTTTTTTCATACACTTAGCTATGTCCATTTAAAATAACAAGATCAAAATGAGTGTGATAAGCACTCAACACACAAAATCGAATGAATCGAAGCAAGGCAAATTAAGTAACATTTTTTTAGGCTTTCAAGATATTTTTTTTCATGGCGCGCCACTGATGTATAATTATGTAAACTTTCGAGTGATTCACTGACATCAAAGCTACCAAAATAGCAGTGTAAGCAGATTATATTTCATAATATTTCCTTGTGTCGATAATTAACTCCTAAGGCAGATTGGGTTGACTTTTGGATTTTACATTATTAGCTTATTTTACAATAAGCTAATTTAATAATAAAAAATTTCTTCTTGTTACATTTTAGTCCAAAATGCCCATTCCCCTTTATATTAAAATAAATAATTAACTACACATAAAAACAAACATTGCAAACAAAGTACCTACATTAATTTTTTAACAATTGCTTCAAAACACCCAGACCCTATTGCTATGGTGCCTACTATATGCAGATGATATAAATACTTGCCCTAATCAACTCAAAGGTACCTTGAATTTTGGTACCGCAGCATTGGAAGACAATGGCCTTAAGAACAGCCAGGGAAAACGGAGTACTTAGAATGCAGTTTCAATGACTCCACATGTTGCAATCACATTTACCTTAGTTGCCAACCATTGCCTCAAGTGGACTGTTTTAAGTATCTTGATTTCTATGACATTTTCTTATGCTGAATTGACCATTGTGAGGCAAAGAGTGCAAGTAGGCAGGCAGTGCTGGAGGACTCTCACTGTTGTGTGCTGTGCGACCCACATATGCCAGTCAACATAAAAGGTAAAGTTATGAGGCTGAACAATGACCCCAAATGATGAGAAAACGTGAAGTCAAAGAGGAGAATTTCTTGAAACTGACCAAAAAGTTCTAGCTAAATATAAAGAGTATAAATATTAACATGTTAAATGTTATTATTATCATACTTACCACTTTTACCAACATTAGCAAAGTCAAATTTTGAAAACACCAACTTTCCATCAGTGTTAAAAACAGGTTTAGCTATATTTACATGAGGTTTTTCTGCTATCTTCAATTTGCTATCAGGAAACATTGTATCTACTATTGGTTTTTGCTTATTCTTATTAACTCTTTCCTTTTTCTTGATTTTCTTATTTAATTTGCTGCTTAAACTCTTTTTCACTAGCTTATTTTTTAAATTATAATTGTTTTCAGATTTAAGTTTTTGCAACTTCTCTTCAAGTTCCGTTATATTACGGGCACGCTTTGACACTTCCTTGTTTTCATTTTTACAATCACTTGTGATTATAAAATCTAAATCATCATTTTCTCCTAAAATAAAAAGATCAACTTTTTACTGGCCTGTATAATGAACATCTTATCAATCTTGTTATAATGGCAATATACACTGGTTAAAGACTTAATTAAGCATGTGGAAGTTTTGAATGGGTTAAAATTTCCAATATGGACCGTCGATTTAAATGCCCATATTTTTTTTGTAGATAGTACTCACTAAAAGAAAGCGTTTTGCAAAGTATTAGGTTACGAAAATTTACGGTTCATGAGATATATTTTATTAAACTTTTCGTACAAATTGGCAAATAACACGATATGAACCGTCAATATATGAGGTTTGAGGGGTGGGGGAGGGGGGGGGGGGTTAGGGCTATCCCCCCGTGCCAAACCCATGGTTATTGAGATATTCATGGTTAAAGTTTTAAGGTTAGAATAGCGCTATTTAGTTTTAACCGTACATAAACCAATAACTATAGGACCGATTCGGTTCTGGCACTTCGCCGGCCGCTGCCGCGGCACGCTCGCTTCGCTCGCTCGGCTCGTGCGTTGTGGTCACAGTTCTAACCTAACCTAACCAAACCAAAATTAATGTATATAATACTGATTACTATTGTAGTATTATGTATGTATACAAAGTTTGAGATTGTAACAGAAACAAGGTAAGAAAGTATTTTTTACCAATTAGAAATATGTTTTTTTTTATTATCGCGTATTATCACGGATTTTTCGTTCTTATCTTAAGAGATGTGTCTTAATGAGCTCTAATGAGATTTAATTGTTTCTTGGTTAACAAAAGCTGTTAATTATTAAAAGTCTGGTTCAAAATAAAGAAAAGTGAAAAAAAATATCTGACGCAGCTGGGTATGTAATGTATAAGTATGTTTTCTACAAATCACGAATGTTGGAACGCCGCGACGTCATACTGTACGCGTACGCAGTACGTTGTTCTAATATACATAACATAGCATCTCAGAGTAAACAGGACTGGAGTAGCCTTTGCCTAACATTACCCCTCTGCCAAATGCACAAGCGTCGGAATCCTGTGCGTTATATAAAACTAGTTGAGCCGCCATTTTAAAACCACAATAATCAGAACGTCTTACCGTGCAGAGCTCCCACGAAAATGCCTGCCTGTGCTGTTTTCTACTGTAAAAAAAATTCAAAAATATCTAGTATGCAAAAAGATGGTGTCACCTTTCATTTGTAAGCATAATTTTTAGGTTTTGATTATTATTTAATTCATAATTTCATGTTTTAGCAGACTACAATTTCAAATTTCGCGCTCAAAGTTCGTTTGATGACGTCACGGCTGCACTCCCCACGAGACTACCTAGGGTTGACCATTATCGCATTTCAATTAATTAAGACAAAAATTAGAAAAAGTTTGTTGGTAATAAATAACTGTAATTTTGTATTAATTAATTACCAATTATAATTTCGTTTTAACAATGTACGTTGCGTGTTTATTTTTAGTTTAGTATTAAGTACATACCTACACTTTTGCGGCTGCTTGAAGCCTATTCTTTGCCACACAACATGGAAATATAAAATAATAAATAAAATAATTAATTAAAATAATAATCAAACTATTTGTCCTTTTATTCATGCTGGGCGGCGCTCATAAACATTAAGAGTACTAATGCTGTATATACTTCCAGTGTCCCTGACTTCATAAAAAAGACACGGTTAAAAGGGTACCATCGTCTAACCAGCACACCCGATCATTTCCGAGAAACCAAAATTTTTTTTCGAGCCACAGGACAAATTGTTTTTATTTTGTAATCAGCAACCCTTATTAATTTGTACAATATTAATTTGCACAATAGTGATGTCAACTTCATCGAGCACGCATCACCCAAAAACTACGCGACGGATTTTGATGACATTTTAGTATGGTAATAGCTAAATGTCATCGTCAACATTTAAGTTAAGTTTTTTATTAATATTGTAGCATTTATAGCTCCTTTTAAAAACCGGCTTGTCCAACTGCAATACTTCAAGATACTAGGAGTAAGGTATGTGGTACCAAAAGTCATTTGTACATAAATGAAAGCTATTGGAAGATAGTATTGCAGTATTAAAATTAGAAATGATCGGTATGTGTAGTTCAGGCAAATATACTCTGCCCCTAGGCGGTATACTAATTGTTGGTATTTATACTTTAAGCTTTGATATGCCCGGAAACATCTAATTTTTCATATTCAGTTTTCCTAAAGAATACAGCATACGAAAAAAATGGATTCATGCTTGTAATAGGTAATAGGGCATCTTGGGCATCTTCAAGAACAAGTACTATATGTTCCATACATATTGAGCCGTCTCAGTTTCAAAAATTATCTAACAATAGAAGAAGATTAGTTGCCCATGCTGTGCCAACGTTATTCTCGAATGATCCTCTTAGTTTATTATATAACTAGTTATGCTTCAAATAGATATTAACATGTTATATTATAACAGTTTTAGTTTATTACATTTAAATGTATTAATTTTAGGTTAAAAAATAAGTTGAAAAGGAAATACCTGCAAAAAGTGATGTAAGCAAATCGCAAAAAAATACAAATAATCAATCGGTCAAAGTAAAAATCTGAGAAATATAACTATATTCACTATCGCTTTGTTAAAAATAATGTTTCAGAGTTCCTCCTTTCCATTATGGGTATACGCAAAAGGGTCCACAGTGAATTCTATATATATAATAACACCTATTGTAAATATCTTTTAAATGCAATAAACTATCAAGTTTCAATTTGTATTTGTAGGAATACTAACGCAAAGTTAATAAATTCATTCATTGAACGAAACTGATTTATCGATATCGATATTCTCGTGCTATGTCATGTCACTTCTCACACAATGACATTCGTGTGTTTGAATAGAACGTTAACACACTATTTTAAGCACGTGTGCGTGTATTTTAAATATGTTTGTCGTATTATGCATGTGTGCGTTTGTAAACACGCAAAGAGTTTTTGTTCCTGTGTGCTGGCATTGAATGTAGTAGTAACCTCACCCCCCGCAAAAAATGGCAGAAAAATATGTACGAGATATTGACTAATGGCTACTCCAGTCCTGTTTACTCTGAGCATAGCATGTTATAAGATACTCAGTAACTGGAGTAACGAGTAACAATATGATAGTAACGAGAACTAATTGTCATAGTAATGAATACATACTAGTACGTGAAGTGATAGACGTTTGACATCTATTATTTGTCAAATTTATTGTGTAATTGCGTGTATTTTGCCAATTTGTATGAAAAGTTTAAAAAAATATATCTCATGAACCATAAGTTTTCGTAACCTAATACTTTGCAAAACGCTTTCTTTTAGTGAGTACTAACTACAAAAAAAATATGGGCATTTAAATCAACGGTCCATATTGGAAATTTTAGCCTTTGAATGTCACAGTGCAAGAAAAAAATATTTATTTACATTTTCGAGAATACCTCTCGCACTTTTCAATGTTCATTTGGTGAGTTTTAAATTCACATTGTTTTAAAAATAAAAATATTTGAACAGCCAATTATTCACATTCTTGGAAACAATCAATTTATTAAGAATAAATAGAATTTTGTCATTGAGTTAGTAACTCATGCCCTTCAAATACTGCTGATGATGGTTGAAACCTAATTTTTGTCGGTTGTAACTTTCCGTAATGATTTGGACGTCTTGGACTGTAAAATTCATAATCCTACCATGGCAATTTATACTCTATATTAATTAATATAAACTAGTTGGAGAGTGTGAATGTGATGTCTAGTGCTAAACTTTTTCACAATTTGGCTACGGGGTTGATAATTCGTGAACTCTAGAGCGGTTTTATCTTGTTTTAATAAAAAGAGGTGAAGAATGAAACATGCTACAAAAAAGAAAGCGAAGGTAAAACTTACCTTTTGATTGCAACGGTATATTTAACGTAGAAAATACGTTTTTGAGAAAAAGCAACTCTTTTGCTATTTGAGCTTTTATAGCCTTAAATTTTATAGGTTTCTTAGCTAGACTCATTGTATAAGTGTTAACAAAAGAAGCAAAACCTGAAAAATGGAAATAATCACCAAATATTATGATCTTGATGGTAAAATACTTATTTTCTAAAGGAAACCACGTTTTATTTTATTATAATATATAATATTTATAATAACCTCTAAATTGTTTTTGTTTTTTGTTCTTTGTTGTTTTCCCATAAAGGGCAGGCAAAGGGTACAAAGCCCATACAGCCTAGTCTATAGTAATTTTTTTTCTTCATAATGCTGGGGCTACATAAGCGGGCGAAGATTCGTGTCGCGTTGGCGCGCTAAAACATCGTGTACGAGCATACGCGATGTTCTTGTCTACATTAGCGGACTAAGATTTGTGTCGCGGTGACGCGATACATCGTGCGTCCCGTAAAAATTTATCGAATGATTCGAAGGTTGATTAATCAAACATTCGAATGTTGATTTATTCGTTATTCGAATCTAATAATTATTTGATCAAAAATTGACGTTCGAATGACAATCAACATTGTTAATTATAACGAACGGATCTTTATTTTAACGAATGAATGGTTGCGAGAAAGGGAGCGTTCAAGTATTACGTAACGCAATTTTTGAAGATTTTTGACCCTCCCTCCCCCCCTTGTAACGCGCCGTAACGTTTCACTGTACCCCCCCCCCCCCCCTCTTTAAATGTTACGTAACACTCAAGTGACCATTTTACCCAAAAGTACAAGAGAGTCGCTAAAATATCCTTGTTATAGTTTTAATCGACTTTGCGGTAGTAATACTAAATAAAACAAAAAAATTTAACCCGCAATACATGCGTAGGTATTTTGACTATTTTTTTAGAAATTTTTGTATACACAATTGTTTTTCTCCTTCGTTCTCCTATTATAGCTTTTTTTACTTATAAACTCTTTAAAAAAAACATTTATTCTAGCCTTTCGCAATGCAATTATAAACAGAAACCTGACTGAAATTAAACATTTTAGTCAAAATAAAATCGTATTTAACAAAATTAAAAAAAATCGTATTATTAACAAAATTAAAATCGTTTTCTTAACAAAACAAAAAAGCAACTATTAACCAAGTAAGTAGGTCTATAGAAAAAAAAGTCGGTATACGGGCGAAAGTTTTACGTGACAACGACTTTGAGTGGTAAAATAATTTTAATGTGAATATTCATTCGTATAGTAGGAAGAAGGATGAAATAATAGTAACAATTTAAAACATTTATTTATACAAAGAATTATATTTAAAACATTAATTTATAGGCACGCGTCCCTTCCACTTTTTATGTCTGTCTCTCTCGCTCTTAGGCGGGCTAACCATGCCCGAGTGGAAGGGACGCGTGCCTCTCACTCGCTCTCATTGTAAGCGCATATATAGTTGAGTGGGAGAGAGACGCAAGGCATTCGGCGGGCCTCTCTCTCGTTCGGTGACTCATCGTAACGTTACCGAGCGTTACACTTTTTCATAAGTGACTCCCAGCCGCAACCTAATTTAAGACGTTGTCACGTCAAAAATAGGTTTCTTGAATGTCTTTTTAAAAAATCTGATATTAATTTAAATATTTTTCAAATACCTATGTAATAAACTAACGGCATTCGTTAAAATCGATAATTTCTATTATTTTTTTCGAAAAAGTTATTTTTGAGTAAGAAATTATGCATAAACGTAAGTAAATTTCAAAACAAACTGAGCGCCTTCCTCAGAGTAAACAGGACTGGAGTAGCCTTTGCCTAACATTACCCCTCTGCCAAATGCACAAGCGTCGGAATCCTGTGCGTTATATAAAATTAGTTGAGCCGCCATTTTAAAACCACAATAATCAGAACGTCTTACCGTGCAGAGCTCCCACGAAACTGCCTGCCTGTGCTGTTTTCTACTGTAAAAAAAATTCGAAAATATCTAGTATGCAAAAAGATGGTGTCACCTTTCATTTGTAAGCATAATTTTTAGGTTTTGATTATTATTTAATTCATAATTTCATGTTTTAGCAGACTACAATTTCAAATTTCGCGCTCAAAGTTCGTTTGATGACGTCACGGCTGCACTCCCCACGAGACTACCTAGGGTTGACCATTATCGCATTTCAATTAATTAAGACAAAAATTAGAAAAAGTTTGTTGGTAATAAATAACTGTAATTTTGTATTAATTAATTACCAATTATAATTTCGTTTTAACAATGTACGTTGCGTGTTTATTTTTAGTTTAGTATTAAGTACATACCTACACTTTTGCGGCTGCTTGAAGCCTATTCTTTGCCACACAACATGGAAATATAAAATAATAAATAAAATAATTAATTAAAATAATAATCAAACTATTTGTCCTTTTATTCATGCTGGGCGGCGCTCATAAACATTAAGAGTACTAATGCTGTATATACTTCCAGTGTCCCTGACTTCATAAAAAAGACACGGTTAAAAGGGTACCATCGTCTAACCAGCACACCCGATCATTTCCGATAAACCAAAATTTTTTTCGAGCCACAGGACAAATTGTTTTTATTTTGTAATCAGCAACCCTCATTAATTTTTACAATATTTATTTGCACAATAGTGATGTCAACTTCATCGATATTGTGATTTTACGAGTGAGTAATGTATGAATGAATGAATGCAAGTAACATACTTAAATTGAAAATATGTATTTTTAATTTAAATCTATATGTCGCAGGGAAATTGTATAATTCCGCAGTTTACATCCGGCGTCATCAGTTTAAAAAACACATACCCTATTCATAGTTCCTTTCCTTAACGATAATAAAACACAACTTAGACTAGGTCTGCAATGCATACTGCTATTTGCAAATACTGAGCGAAGCACTACCTTACCTTACCTCACCACCTGACCTTACCTAACCTAACCTCACCTTGATCATTAACAACTGCCTCGAAAATATCGCGCACGAAACTGGTTGCCTCTCGCGGCTACCGCCGCTCGAAGCTACAGGTTCTGTGAGGCAGAGCTAATACAAGATGAACCGAAAAGGGCTTCGCCGGACTTTTCACATTTGAAATTGAATAATTCTATTTTGCGTGAACTTTTTTTCAATGGTTTTAAATTAGATTATTGAAGGGTGGTTATTCCTCGATGGTATGTCCTATTTCAAAAATTTTTTTTGCACATTACTCACGACCACGATGTGTGTTTTGGCGCCAAATTTCATCAATGTAGTCTCAGCGCAGCGGTTTGGCTGTGATCAGCTTTTGGATTTTTCTTTTGGTGATTATTCCTCCATGGTATATCCGATTTCAAAACTTTTTTTGCACATTAGTCACGACCATGATGTGAGTTTTGGTACCAAATTTCATCAATGTAGTCTCAGCGGTTTGGCTGTGATCAGCTTTTGGATTTTTCTTTTGGTGATTATTCCTCTATGGTATATCCGATTTCAAAATTTTTTTTGCACATTAGTCACGACCACGATGTGAGTTTTGGCTCCAAATTTCATCAATGTAGTATCAGCGGTTTGGCTGTGATCAGCTTTTGAATTTTTCTTTCGGTGATTATTTCTCTATGGTAAAGTCTATATTTTTTTTACATAGCCTATGACCGTCAGGTTATAATTATGTATGTTCATGCCAAAATTTGGTCGAATCAGTTGAACCGTTAAGTAGCAGGAGGGAGACAAGCGAAATTTGTGAGTTGCCTAAAAGAGAGTTTCACTCTTTCAGAGCTTTACTCAATAAATTACAGTTTGTTTCGGTAATTATTACCAGGTATTAATGATGATTTCAAATCAGAATAAGGTATGAAATTTTAAAGTGATGACGCCGTATGTAAAGTGCGGAATTATACTATTTACCTGCGATATTATACATACGAGAATAAAACTGTAAAGATATAGAATAAAACAGGTCAAGTCCACCTTAAACCAAATGGCTAGTAATGAGAGTAGAGGAAGCGAAATCACTAATTTTTGAAAATTTTGTCTGTCTGTATGTATGTTTGAGCACGCATCACGCAAAAACAACGCGACGGATTTTGATGACATTTTAGTATAGTAATAGCTAAATGTCATCGTCAACATTTAAGTTAAGTTTTTTTATTAATATTGTAGCATTTATAGCTCCTTTTAAAAACCGGCTTGTCCAACTGCAATACTTCATGATACTAGGAGTAAGGTATGTGGTGCCAAAAGTCTTTTGTACATAAATGAAAGTTATTGGTTGATAGTATTGCAGTATTAAAATTAGAAATGATCGGTATGTGTAGTTCAGGCAAATATACTCTGCCCCTAGGCGGTATACCAATTGTTGGTATTTATACTTTAAGCTTTGACATGCCCGAAAACATCAAATTTTTCATATTCAGTTTTCCTAAAAAAGACAGCATACGAAAAAAATGGATTCATGCTTGTAATAGGTAATAGGGCATCTTGGGCATCTTCAAGAACAATTACTATATGTTCCATACATTTTGAGCCGTCTCAGTTTCAAAAATTATCTAACAATAGAAGAAGATTAGTTGCTCATGCTGTGCCAACGTTATTCTTGAATGATCCTCTTAGTTTATTATATAACTAGTTATGTTTCAAATAGATATTTACATGTTATATTATAACAGTTTTAGTTTATTACATTTAAATGTATTAATTTTAGGTTAAAGAATAAGTTGAAAAATACTACCTGCAAAAGGTGATGTAAGCAAATCGCAAAAAAATACAAATAATCAATCGGTCAAAGTAAAAATCTGAGAAATCTAACTATATTCACTATCGCTTTGTTAAAAATAATGTTTCAGCGTTCCTCCTTTCCATTATGGTTATACGCGAAAGGGTCCACAGTGAATTCTATATATATAATAACACCTATTGTAAATATCTTTTAAATGCAATAAACTATTAAGTTTCAATTTGTATTTTATGTATATAGCCTTCGAAACTGACTGTTGTAGCGTGTAATATCATCATTAATTTAATTTAATTTTTAATACATAATGTAGGAATACTAACGCAAAGTTAATACATTCATTCATTGAACGAAACTGATTTATCGATATCGATATTCTCGTGCTATGTCATGTCACTTCTCACACAATGACATTCGTGTGTTTGAATAGAACGTTAACACACTATTTTAAGCACGTGTGCGTGTATTTTAAATATGTTTGTCGTATTATGCATGTGTGCGTTTGTAAACACGCAACGAGTTTTTGTTCCTGTGTGCTGGCATTGAATGTAGTAGTAACCTCACCCCCCGCAAAAAATGGCAGAAAAATATGTACGAGAAATTGACTAATGGCTACTCCAGTCCTGTTTACTCTGAGGCGCCTTCCCATTTGTTGTGACGTCCGATGACATGAAGCCATGCGTTTGCTGGCAACATATATCATTACTATGTATGGCGTGTCATGTCATGTGACGTCATTCAAAGAGCGTGAAAATGGCGGCTGTTTAAATTACACGTTTGCCGGCGTCTCGGTAGCTCAGCGGTCAGAGCGAAAGGTCGTGGGTTCGTATCCCATCTGAGGGCTCGGAGGCGTAGTTGTTTATTACACACGTATTTTATATCTTATAGAAATATTGCATTGTGAATGCAAACAAATTAAATTAAAAACAATTCTACGACAAATTGTTTTAAAGTATTTTTCTATTAAAAATGACTTGATTTAACGATTTATACAGTAAAAAAATCATGCAAGAAACCTATTCGATTGAAATTACTGCTGCTCTATCCACGGGTTTGCTAGTCACTCAGATTCTTTCATCACTGGCTTCAGTAAGAACATTTATACTCTGTTGCAGTAGGCCAAATTTCTTCATAAGATTTTCTTGAGTCGGTTTACTTGGAACATTTTTAGTGATGTCCGAAACAATCAAAGTCGTGTTTAGTTCCGTAGACGGGGTCTCCGCAGTTTCTCATCAGTATTCTCACTTCGTTCATCGTGGGTATCGCTCATCTTTCATTTGACGGCAGTGCTTTCTCGTCCAGCGAATCCGACAATCGATTCCATAAGAGATGAATAATTGGATGAAGCTACAACATCCGAATCCTATAAACCAAGTGAAAATAAATTAAGAATATGTATTATTGAGACATGCGATGAAAAAGAACATAATATACACATATACAAGCAGATGCACCTGGTTTTGTTGAAGAGCACGTGAAGTCGAGGGGGCATTGGGCCTTAGTATTGCTGGCGTACTTGATGTTTTCATTGGTAGCTATACTTATGACCAGTTCTGTTATGAAAAATCTAGGTTTTATAATTACATATTACTAGGCGATGCAGTCGCTAAGCATATAAAGCTACGCTGGCACCATATATTGGAGCGGAGCGTAATACCTAAAAAAATAAAAAATAAAATGTTTCGATGAGAATTTTCGTGAATTTAAAATTCGGGCACCGTCACAATCTTGTCCTAAACCTCTTGCTTCAATTTCACACAAAAAATATTAAAATCGGTTAAGAACTCTGGAAGTTATGGCATAACAGACATTGCGCCATTGAAGCTATGTCATTATTACATTTTAGCAGTAAACTTACCTATGTAAAATAACTAAGCATTGTTGCTTTCTTCTTCGTGGCCTTCACCTTCAACTCTCGAATAACATCATTTATATGTTCTATTAACTTTTCTTTAGTTTTTCTTAAGGCGTTTTCCAAATTTCGGCGGCAATTTTTGACACAGTTGCGCTGGTAAGTCGACATGAGAGCCTTTATAGGCCAAGAACAGCTGATGATACAAATCTGCTTCTTTTGAGGACATTACAGTATGAACACTATGCACTCACTTTAATAACACCGACTACAGCAATGTGCTTCTGGATAAACACTAACGAATACTGACAACGAAAACAACATTAAATGTCGTACAATACAATCGAGGGATTCCCCGTAAAACATAAACGAAAAGGGTTGCCAACTTGCGAGAACAAAATAAAAATGACGACAAGACGAATTCAATCAAGAGATTCCCCGTAAAATGTGAACGAAAAGGGTTGTCCAACTGGGAGTTTTAATTTCCTAATTTTTAAATGTTACGTAACGTTTTGTAAGAAAGACCCCCTCCCGCCCCTGTAACGCATCGTAACGTTTTACGAGACCCCCCCCCTCCCCCCAAATTGCGTAACGTAATACTTGAACGCCCCCAAAGTCCCTGCCTTAATAGTTGCGGATGGGTGGCCATTGACGATTCGAATGAGAGAGAACTTAGTCAACAATTATTATGCCGAAAGCATATTTTGTGTTGGACTTTTTCGATAACATGAAAAAAGGTGATCGTAAAAAACAAAATGTAACATAAACACTACTCATAAAAGTTCAATAAAGTTCAATTATGATACTCTGGCGAAGGTAAGTCGATGTATTTTCGTTCAATTTATGCTTTGACTATAAAGACAATTATTTTCAAAAAAAATATAACTTACTTTATTGTAAAATATTTTTTTCACTTTATTTTTTTAATTGTTCATTACTCTAAAATCAAAGACTTGATTTATTACTGACGTTAATTTTTATTTGAAACTAAATTAAATTATGACTAGTTAGAACTTTATTAGTATTAGATATTTGATTCATTTTTGTTGCATTACGTTAGAACTAAGAGTGCTTAGTTACTTGATAGTTTTTTTATTATTTTATCAATTTATCTCCCAAAGACCTTAAAGATTTTTTTATAATTATTTATTCAGACTTTGTGATTTGAATGTAGCAGGATTTTTTTGTTTAATTACAAGTGTTAACCAAATCGCCCTTCGCTACCATTGGCAACACTGAAAAAAACAGAAGTGAAATAGACGAGATTTACAGTCTTTGTACGGTCTCCGGCAAATCAGTTGAACATGATTTTGAAATCACGTGACATGCGCAGTAGCAAGTTTAGGTACATTATTCACTACTGCGCATGTCACGTGATTTCAAAATCATGCTCAACTTATTTGCCGAGGACAATACGAGAAACGAAAATAATACTAATCTCGTACAAAAGTGTTACCATGTTCACTGGCTGTGCCATATATCCTAGCCAAGAATATGACAATGTGTCCACGCCTGAAACGGTCGACTTCACTAGATTCATTACATCACTAAAAGAACCATAATCTTGCCTTAGTCGTGCCACACATACAGTGGCGTAGCGTAGTGGGGGCGGCAGGGGTGGCCTGCCGCCCCCACTACGCTTTTTATTGTTTATTGCAAAATTTTACAATAAATAATAAAAATATTTCAACCATTTCATATTTTTATCGCAACTACGGCCCGATTTAAAAGAGCACGAAATTTTTCATTACTTATTCTATGACGAATTCAGGGAACCCCCTTTCTTTGAATGATATATTGTCGCGACTGCTGGCAACTTCGTCTATTCTGACTTGCGGGGATTCCCCGTAGTTTATTTTGTGCTTGAATTGTTTATGACTAAAGATCAGCGAGAATGTCTTTGACAATTCAAAGAAAGTTGGTGACAATACTATCGAGACTATCGATAGTATTGTCACCAAGAAAATAGATAGCATTGATACTATCGATAGTTTGTTATTCATGAGCAACAATACTATCGATAGTATCGATATTATTGCACTATTTCAATAGTATTGACAGGTTTTGAGCTATCGATATTATCGATATTACGATCGATAGTCATGCTATCTAGCCCCTATCGATAGACTATCGATTAATAATCGATAGTCCACTATCGATCGCCAACACTAGTAGGTACCTACCTATTACAAATATTGATATTTTGTGATCTGTTTGTGGTATAAAGTGATATTATTTTAAGCTTTAAACCAAAATGCGATTTATCACATTATACAGGAAGTTTTGCCGAACAGTTCCTAGGAATGAGACATTTATAGAAGAGTTACAAAAGAACTTCATACAAACAAGTTCTTTCCAAAGAACATTGCTATCATTAGGATCGGCGGCAATTTCCCTTTTAAATCCATATAGAGGTGATATGATTGCATGCTTAGGAGAAGTTACTGGAGAGAATGCAATAAAGCACATGAAATCCAAAATGCTGGAAACATCTGAAGGTTCAGAAATACTTCAAGAAATGCCACGAATTAATTCAAAAACTGTAAAATTTGAAAAACTAATGGAGTTGCCTGAAAACACTGTTGGCCGTGTATATGCAGAATTTATGCAGGATAATAACATTACTGCTGATTCCCGACTACCGGTTCAGTTTATATCTGACCCTGAATTAGCCTATGTAATGCAAAGATATAGAGAAGTTCATGATCTTGTTCATGCTACATTATTTATGAAAACTACAATGTTAGGTGAAGTAAGCAAGCAGTAATTATTTATAACCACCATTTTTTTTAAAAGTCAAGGCAATTATTAAAATTCTGAAGATAAACACATTAGAACAAGCTGTGTTTAATAACTCAGAGTAGAAATTGATTGTGTAATTTTTTCATATAAATTGCTGTTTATTAACTGTATGGTAACTTCTTTCAGGTGACAGTAAAATGGATTGAAGGCATCCAAACCAAATTACCTATGTGTATCAATGGTGGTATATGGGGTGCAGGACGCCTTAAGCCCAAGCACAGACACCTTTACCTTAGATATTATTTACCTTGGGCTATCAAAACAGGCACAAATGCCAAATTCATGCAAGGTTAGGGAAAATATTTATTGAACTTTGGTTTTTGGCACTCAAAGCAGCATCAGTTCAAAGAACTCATTGCGTTTTATGTGTGCTAGCTTAACTGCATAAACACAATTGTGTTCATGAGGCTGCACATCCAGAGAAGGAAATTAGTTTAATGTCTCTACAAAATTGTCCATCCTTTCACCATAGCAATAATACTGTGTGTCCTGTGAAAAGTGATATAAGTCGACTTATATCGAATTTGGTATTATTGCAGCTTCATCCCAAAAATATCCTCTATTTTTCTGTCATCTATGGCAGATTAACCTGTTATGAAAAATAGTTTTGTGGAAATAAATACATGTTGACATGTATCGTCAGTCATACATCAAAAAATTGTGTATAAAGATGTATCTGAAGTAATTTCATTATGCACATAGATTTATAACCTTCTAATTAAGTGTCATTTGATACATGTTTAGTTAAGTTACCTGACAACAAAACAATATCGCCTTTCACGACTGCTTCACATAAAGTGTAATATGATACAACTAATTAAGAATCATTATACAGGATAACTCATTTAGTGTGTTTTGATACAATAAGTAGTTTTTTTAGATATCTTTTGTTCTATAAAACGATTTTAAGTAGGAACTTAATACTTTATAAACAATACAAAAGTAATACAAACTGTGTAACTATGTTTGTATAATGATTATGCTAACAAATTTCATGATTTTTTAAACACAAAAACTATTCCACTGTAAAGTTAACAATTTTGAGATGTATCAGTTTTCACAGGACACAGAATTTTATTAATTTTAAAATGCTGTTTTGCATTAACTGTCTTAGAGAGGATCTGATCTTGTATAACAGACCTCATCTCAATGCTATCACCAATTAAATTATAGCAGTTATTGACCTTTAACATGCAATCTGCTCCTTTAAAACTGATCTCTCTCTGTCCTGCCCTTTTCGGTCGGGTCTCCTCACTCTTTTGCGCCAGGATAATCTATCCTGGGTTGTCTCTTCAGGCAAATGGGTTTCCTTAAGGTCTCTATGTAGTTTAGACCACCAGGTCAGTGGAGGGCGGCCTCTACCTCTCTTCTGTTCAGGGTAGTCTTAGTGCAATATTAACAACATGATTCTCGCTTCGTCTTCTGACTTGTCCATACAATCTGAGGCAGTTTTCAGAGAGTTTCTGGGTGATAGGTGCGTCTTTAAAGCTGCCTCTTATATATTCGTTGCGTACTTTATCAATTCGGGTCACACCGCCCGCCCATCTCAACATCTTCATTTCGTTGACATGTACCTTTTGCTCGTGAGTTCTCTTCACTGTCCATCCGTAGAGTAACGCTGGGCGAACTGCGGTCTTGTAAACTTTGCCTTTCACTTTTACGGTAATACGTAGATCACACAGTATTCCTGTAAGGGTTCTCCATTTTTGCCATGCAACATTTACGCGGTGGGTGACGTCGTCATCCACATTTGCATCTGGTGTAAGCATGGATCCTAGATATATGAACCTCCTCACAGTTGGTATGGGTGTTGTACCGATGTGTATTGTCTCTTGTGTTTCCACTGAAGGAGCATTTCATATATTCTGTTTTGCTTCTACTAACACGTAAGCCGTAATTTTCCAGAGATTGTGTCCACATATTGAGGAGGTCCTGCAGATGTTGTGCAGGATTTGCGGCTAGTAAAATGTCGTCTGCATACAGCATATGTCCTTGGTTACGTAGTCCATCACCAGTTTAAAAAGCAAGGGGCTCAGCGCAGAACCCTAGTAAACACCTACTTTACCCTCAAAAGCCTTACTTAACCCTCGGACTTTTATGCTGGTACCGTGGTACATGTCCTGAATAATCTGGATGCAGTGTTCCGGCACGTTTAGAATAGTTTGTTAAAAGCAGATTTTTATTACAAAAACCTAAAAATAAAAAAATTATCCCTACATAGGCATAGTCTGTAGGTACACTTGACCCAACCACCCCACATCCTGGTAGCTAATTTGATGTCACCTTATTAAGCCAACCAGAGTTGTAAATTTACCACAGTTTACAAATTCGTTAGGTAAAGTACATAATCTGCAGATTAGGCCGACCGCGACCTTCGAGCAGACACCTAGCTCGGCGGAGGTTTTTCTCTTTTCGCAGTCGATATCGAATTGTTCCTACATACAGTATTATATCTATCTTTCAATTTTAACATCATAGATATTCCGAACAAAAAAAACAATAGGCAAAGTATGTAATGTAAGTTACGAACAAGTTGGACTGTTTTGACTTGCAAGTTTTTTGATTGACATAACTTAATCTTATTTGATTTTTATAAGCTAATATCTCTTTTCGAAAATCTTATTACTAGAAAATATCATCATTTTGGTTTATTTGAGTGAATGACTGCAATAACGAGTAAATTTAACCAACGCTCTTTCTTATATAAACTTTTATTAAAATAAAACCTAATCAAGTGGCTCAGATTGAGAAGATACTGATATTTGAAGACGACCGTTTGGTGCAGCGATAGCGGTTCTCTTTCGTACGATTCGATTCCTGGTCCTGGGTTCGAGAACCGGAAGGGGCAGATGTTCGTTTATCACACGAGCATTTGTACCCGAGTCAATATTATTATTATATTTCCCAAAGAATCACATTCAAGTACTATTAGGATATAGTTACAAGTATAAAGTTGCCTAACACTGAACTTTCCTATTTTTTTCTTAACTATGTGGTACAGATGAGTATAATTCTAACACACTGTGGTGAAGATAGAAGCCTATAATGAAAATGAAAATAACTTTATTCAAATGCACTTAAAAATAAGTAGTTTTTACATTATAATATTATTATTTTTTACAACATTATAATATTATTATTTTTTTGCAGGCATATATTTCGAGAAACGCTGGGATCAAGACATTGACGAATTCCACAAAGAAATGAACATCAAAAGATTTTTGAAAAAATAATTTCTTTTTCATTCACTTTAAATTTGTGAACCAAATTCACTTTGTAAATAAATAATAGGTTAAATGCTTACTATGCATAGAAATATTTATTAATAAAATAAAATACTGTAACATCATTTTTTTAATATCTTTAAAATTATGATTATAA
This sequence comes from Calamotropha paludella, assembly GCA_927399485.1. Classification (NCBI taxonomy): domain Eukaryota; kingdom Metazoa; phylum Arthropoda; class Insecta; order Lepidoptera; family Crambidae; genus Calamotropha; species Calamotropha paludella. The sequence continues at coordinate 20,454,226 of OV656805.1, read as the reverse complement.
TTTTGAATCATAATAGCATTTCTGAACTTCGTCCATTACAATTATGTAGAGGTGTAACACGTGTCCCCACTTCAACAATCCATTCATACCACACTCTTCTCGAATCTACACACCTCCAGAATTTAGCTGTGATTGTTTCTCCTTTATGTACCCGTAAGGGTGTCTGAAAAAGTAAATAACAATCAGTACAACGTTTTGTTAGGTATCCAGATATCATATCTATTACAATAATTTATCATTAAACTTGATCTCTATTTCGAAGACTTACCTTTATAGGAATAAAAACGGGAAACCATGAAATCATGCCTGGGCTGTGTGTAGAAGGCACAATACTAATCATTTCATTACCATATAATTTGCAATCAAAATAACCACCAAAACCATGCATCACGTTATCTTGTTCAACCTTCCAAGACACAGTGACTGTACGGCGATTATCTGTCACAGGCAAGCCCCTATAATCCGACATTTCTTGTCCCTCGTGATCTCTTTGTCCTTGTGTTGGGTGTTCAAAAGTAAACACCAACTAGAGTAATAAAAACAAATAGAATTTCATTATTATAAACCAAAATGTTTGTTAATATTTTTGGAGATTGGCCATTTTATAATAATGGGGATGGCATCTTATTTTAAAATTCGTTTAGACTTTTATGATGCTGTCTAAATACAGATATATTTTTAAAGTAAGTACTATAAAAACACGTACCTTTGTATCTGCTATATCATGCTTATTTTGCATATAAACAACCCATAACGTCTCAAGATTTTTGTCTTTCTGAACCGAAGTACCAGAGACAGCAACCTTCGCTGCTGCCCACAACCTTGGCGAAGAAATCGGTGCAACATATGAACTGTAGGCACACGGTATTGAAATGCCTCTTGGTTTGAGTAGTCCTGCTGCGCCGTCCAAACATTCAGGTGATAATTCATTGTCACCCCATGAACCTTAAAAATGTTTTATTTTACAACATGAAAAAACCATAAAATATATATTTGCGTCATAGGAGTCACAACAGTAGGTGAAATGCACCTACATAACAACTTGTGCTGCCAGATGACAGACATTGCAAGTTGTCGATGTTCAGTCTCTTCAGATCGTGTCTCACTAGCACGCAAAGGCGAAACACCTAAAATCACTTTCCAACATACCCTGCGACGTAAAAATATGTACAATCAACAGCACATCAACTTATGTTTTTATAAATTATGAATATTCGCTGCAAAATTAATATTAGACTTGTGTATTAAAAAACTTCTAATAAATACCCTTATCATACCTAACAATTCGGAGACAATAATATCCGCCTTAGATGTCAAATTAATGTATCTCATATCTCCCGGAATAACGACTACATCACGACCTCCCCAAACTTCACGCACTTGAGCTGCTAAAACTACAACTGCACAAGGATTTTTTTCCACTGCAATCACCTGTAACAAGGATAACTTATTATCACATGATTAGAGATTGTCCATTTACAATTCCGCCAATGTCACGTAAGTTGACATACATAACACATAAGGGAATATTCTGATTTCAATGTTGTTTTTGAAAAGAAAAGTCTCTTAGATCAAGGTTTACCTAAAACATCAGCATCAGTAGTGGACATCAGAAAACAATATATAGGGGTGAGCATTACACAAGACAGAAAATGGTGAATTTCACCATTTGAGTGTATGAGATAATTAGCTCCAGCTTTTATAATTGTTTCAACTTCTTTGTGCTGATGGTTTTTTAAGTTATTTGATCAAAGACATGAGACTATCTTGAGTCAATGGACTCAACTACTAAACATTTTAAAGAATTGTTTGAATCTATTATACCTAAACTCGGAGAAAATGCGGTAATGGTAATGGACAATGCTCCATATGATTCAAGAAAAAAACCGGTAAAACCTGAAAAAAAACGGTAATTTAAAAACCCGACTGCGTTTCTGAATAATTTGGAAACTAAAAAACCCTAATACAAGAAAGTTGTCATACCCGATAACACTTACCTTAAGAATCGCCAAAGATGTAGCAGTCGGGACCCATTCTAGAAAGTCAGCCGTCTAGTCAGTAGATTGGAGGATTAGATATACAATGTAATATAGGTATGTGCTCTCAATTCACTAAGCCTCCATTTCTAGAATGGGTCCCGACTGCTACAACTTTGGCGATTCTTAAGTTAAGTGCAACCCGATTGGACTTTCTTGTTTTAGGGTTTTATCGTTTCCAAATTACACAAAAGATATACCCATTTATCTGACCGCTACTATATTGAATTTATGCTTATCTTAGGATGGAGAACTATATGGCAGAAGCTATAATGGCTGGCAATAACAATTGCGGTTCGAGCTCTGTCCTCATTCCAAAAAGACTCGTAGCCTTTGATCCGGAAGCTATATCCAGACATAAGCCACGTTTTCTGGATGGCAATAGCTGGTTTATGGATATTAACAAGATATAGAAGATCATGTTTCTTATGATTAATACTCCTGCAGTTCCACTGTAGCAGTAGTGTCAAGGAGATTATTAATTGAGGTAAGCTCAGTCTCCATGACTTACATGAAGGCGAAGGCTGTCTCAGTCAAGCCCCTCCTAAATGTGTTTTATGCTACGGTGATCATGTTGCTACATTTACCTGTCTAGAACATGTAAGACAAATTCGTATGTAAGATAAATATCCATAAACCAGTTATAGTTGCCATCCAGGAAACGTGGCTTAGATCGATTTTAAATGTGAATGAATTTCTAAATCTAAAATATTATCACAATCGTTAGACCCGTTTCCGAGAAACCAATTACATATAAATATATTTATATAGGTACCTGCAAGAATTGCTCGTTCTAGAAAGTATAGGATGTGTGTATGTGTGTCAAATTATTTCAAAAAATATAGTTTATTTTTTTGACTGTTTAGCGTGTAAGGTACAAAATAAAATATGTGGTCGAACATACATAAAGTATTCCTACATTATCACATCTACATTAGGTAGGTAGTATATGTAAGTATATTGTATTCATCTAAAAGTGTTGTTAACTTATTCAATTGATTGACGGTATTAATTAACAAACGAAAAATAAAACATTTTCATTTAACACGTAGTTGAACTTTAGGGCAACTTTAGATTATGAAAGTTGACCTTTATCTTAATTCTAAAAACCGCAAAAGTGGGTCTTGATTTTTTTATGGGTGATAGAACTTAGCTTATAGAACCTTTCTATACTAAATAAAAACTCCAGGTTCCACTTTTGCCGATTTTTGGAGAAAAAAAATAAAATAAAAATTTAAAAAGAAATTATTTCTTAGAAAGTAGGACACTTATAAATGAAATAAAATTACGAAATTATGCCTTCAATAATTCCTTATATAGTGGCAAATATCTCATGGACAGAAACGGAACCGCCTTTTGGGGTAATTAAATTGTTCATTTTTTCATGTGCAAATTTAAAAAAAATTACTGCTTCATATTTTTTTTTACTGAAAATAGTGATCTGGGAATTGATGTTTTGCCTTTATTAGGGTTTAAATAATCGATTTATGCAAAAACCTTAAGGTGTAAATTTTTTTGGTTCCAAACACTGTGGGGCGGTGTCATTATGTGAATATTTATTTTTGTTGTCTAGATATTCCGGAAGAATATATGTTATGTGGGATGACGCGGTCACTTGATCAGATGTTGTTTTCTTTGCAGGAATGAGGGGGAAAGATGAATTATCTTTGATATGCTTTCTGTTTAGATGCAACGATGTGTTCTCCGTTGCGGTGTCCAAAGATTGGGAGTCAAATAAATCTTAAAAAGTCATATTACGCCACCGGGGTCGGGTGGATTGGTATCCATTATTAGAGCGATACTAAATTATTTTTTAAAATTAGCCGTTAAAACACTTACCAGTTACTAGAATAAGGATCACAAGACAATCATCACCAAAAAAACAACCACAAACTAACAATATGGTACATCAACAGTACAAAAACAGGGGTTGTGTAAAAAGTACTTGTATCAGGCACTCAACCAAAAAGCAGAGTCCTAAAGGACAATCGAATTCGTAATAGAACAGTGGTAATACTTCCAGTAACCCTGTGGGTATATAATGCCAATCTTTGATAATGAAAAGCTTTTTATTGTCCTAACTAACTTAATATATCTTCAAGTCAATTTGATAAGTTCTGACTTATGTACATATTAATTTAACTGACTATTCTTAATAGATAGGTACAATTTACATTTTTTCTTTATAAATAATAGTCTCTAAAAACTAATGATTCAAATCTTAACCTCAATATTTTGAGATTATTTAAAATAGATCTCTGTGACTCCAACTTGAAAAAAATAAAAACAATTAACTTATTTATTAGTCCAAAGGAGTTCTTCAAATATCAATTGATTTCATTAATGAACATGCTCTTTAAATAGATGTCTGAAAATACATAGGAGTTACACTATACTGATACAGATGTGTCATAAATGAAACTAATTGAAACAGAATACTCGTACACCATGTTCGGAGTGTGGATCTTCTAACTGGGACAAAATTACCTTCACTTTGCTATTTGTAATATCCGCTGCATTAAAAGTAGCTCTTACAAGTGGACCTCGACCAGCTCCCAAAACCATCACAGTTATAGTTCTTTTATTGTTATCACAATCACCATCACCAACTTCATCATTAATACAATGTCCAATTATAGATTTCTGAAAGTCAATCACAAAAAATATTATACGGCATGGTTTTACATGACTAATATGGTACAAATAATGTATCAAATTTTTCATATTAACTATTATGCTTCAATATTTCATATGATATAAACCTTCGGTCAATATCTTTATTGATACCACTATAATTTCCTTTTAGGAAGCAATATTTTGGTGTAGTGTTGCACATTGTGGCAATGATTTCCTTCTTTCCAAGGATCATGCTATAAAGTATAATATAATTTACGACAAAGAACTTACATGCTCCTGATTCTGGATAGGTCTCTTCTGCAGGTCAAGTAAAGCTTTAGCAATAGCTTTTTGATACTGGTCATATTTAACAGGGTCCTTTTCAAATACATTATACGTATGAGTGTCCAAATTATCAGCAAGTGGTTGTAATGGTATTTGCAGATAGTCCTCCCATCTAATCAAAAAATGACACTATAAAACTTGGACACTTGTTGCTAAAACTAATATGTTACATTTTTCAAATGTAAAGTTAAAATCATAGGTAATTACCCTCTGGCATAACTCAACATAGGGTCATCGGCTGGATTCGGCCGTCTTTTCCAAAGTCTATGCAAATATTGCAAATAGAATTCTACATTGTGTCTCCTTGCTCCACTAACTATCACCTGGGCTTCATGCTCTACCATACTAACAACTAACTCTTGATGAGCTCGTGACAGCACAGGGTATCTGAAAAAATAAATTCAACAATTAAAACAACAATATTGTTTCCAATTATATATTTTTTTTAAATATTGAAAAAAATTATCCCTAAGAGAGCATATGAGATAGTATACGACATTTAAGCACATATGCTTACCCAGAGAGTAGCATTTGCAATACATTAAAAATATTTTTAGGAGTGAATCAAATTATTAGATCTTAGTGAATTCCAATTAGTTTCTGGGTTGTAAAGAAACATTATAATAAAAAATGCTTTGAACTCACATACCCTTTTTTATTATTGTGAAAGATTGTAGTTGGTACAACTATTGCTTTAACAGGTTCACCTAGCCATCTTTTTAACAACTGCTGTGATGGTAAATCAGCAGAAAGTTCCAAAACGACTCCTACTTTTTTGTCATAGTCAAGACGCTCATGAAACTTTGACCACCAGAACCAGGGTTCATTCCAAGGGTTTTCATTTTCTTCATCACACCTTAAGGTTCTGAGATTAGAATTGACTAATGGCACGCGCACCCATATCAATGAAGGATGGTAACTAAAAAATAGAACAGGTTAGCTAATTCATAAGAAAAACAAATATAATACTCATATTTACAAACTTAATTAACAAAATACATTTGAATAACATACTTACCAACTTTCATAATAGGACTGTATTATTCTTGCTAAATTGTTATTTTTTTCACTTGACAACGACACCATTATTGCCGGTAAACCTAATCCCCGACAATAAGATAGTTCTTCATTCAAACAGTCTTCATGACGCTGTTGAACTAAAGGTACTTCTGAGTCTACATTGAGATAAGGAGATAATTTTCCCACCAAACGAGAAGTCCAGTCTTGTGGTGATAATATCATATCAGAACGAGTAAACCCGCCTATCCTTCCGGAACTCGATGCATGTTGTCTGCGAAAACGTGGATGAACAATGGGAGCTACTATGAAGGAATAGTTAGTATGCAGCGCTTGCGTTAGACATGCTTGCAAGTCAGGAGTTATCGAATATTCCAAACCACATGAAATATCTAACTGTGACATAGTTTCAGTTTTCGGTAATTTTATTCATTTACTAATAGGCAAACCGAACGACCATCAAACATACAATAATCTGTGAATGAAACAACAATCACAGATTATTGTATATGTCCACGGTAATCTCGTAACCTCAGAACAATAACTAAAGCTATAGAAGCCGTGCTAAAATAACAACACAATACGTTAGTTCGTACTATTTTGACTAATACAGTTGTAAATGTGTAAGAAAGAAATAAGTATACAGATTTTGTTTCGTAATTTATAAGGTAGTCACTAGTTTCTCTTACGTCAGTGATGTGACGGCGTCGATATTACTATCGATAAAAATAAAATTAAAAACATGTTAAAAAAAATGTATGCTGTTGGTATGTCTATGACACTAGAACGGACGATAATGTGTCATAATAAACACGTGTGGAATCTGCAATATGAACATTTTATAATGCAGTATTCATGAGTAGAATTTTGGACCAGAACCAATTTATTTATTAGATTTGCAATCTTCAGTATTTAGAGAAACCAGGTAGGTACAGTTAAAAAATTGCACTTTGTATAGGTATATCATATTAGGCTACATGTTTCTATTTTGAGTTAGACCTCTAGCAGTACATTAGTGAATACTGCATTCAACATTATATTTCTTATAGGTATAGATTCAAAAAGAGGAAAAATTTTAAAAGAAAATTAATCGATTATTTAATTTAAATTAACCAACTATTATTTAATACATATTTACTTATTATTTTCATATTTTTATATACTACTCTGTCAAGAAAGTACCGGGAAAAGATCAATAATATACACAATGTTTGTTATTCATCCAAATTTATTTTATCACCTTCAAAGTATGCTCCTTCAGAAACGATACACTTACGTCAACTAAATCCAATCATCAAAACATTTTTTAAACGCTGTTTCCGGAATTGAGTTCAGTTCTCGCCGCGAATTTTTGTCATTTTTGTTTACACACTCTAAAGGTATTCGGCTTGAACATATTCTTGTTTAAATTTTTCTATCAATATGTTATAGAGTTGAAATTTCTTCGCGTCGCTCTTTAATGTTCTCTTTGTTAGTGTTATTTTGCGAAGACGTCACTTGCTGGTCTTTCTAACTCTTTTTTTAATATTCCAATTTGGTTTTTATAATCTGCTATAATTTTCTGTAAAATAGATATCAGTTCAGAGATATCGAAATCAGTATTTGTTTCAACTGTGGCCATAGATTTGGGGCGTTTACTTGGTGGTTCATAATTCCTTCTGAACGCGATAGTGGTTTCTGAAACACAAAAATATTATTGTAAATAAGCTATCATTATTATTTTGGATACACGCTGCTAAAATATTAATTAAAAATCTGAATATTTATTGGTAGGATCGAAATATTTATATGACAAAGCAAGACTAAGATAATGTTTGGAATAAAAAAGGAGCAATTGCATGTTCTGTAAATGTAATGTGGGTATAGCATTTGCTTTCAGCCCCCGAAATTAAATGTTTTCATGTGGCTCAAATGAATGAAGTCTAAAATGTTTCGAACACATGTGACTGAGCGCTTTCGGTGTCCAATTGATCCTTGATATACGGCGTTTCCATTCCGTTCTAATTGGAGCGAGAGCAAGCGAAGCGAGCGTAGCTCCCATGGATCAGCTTCAATGACGCAATGTCTGTTACGCCATAACTTCCCGAGATCTAAACCGATTTTAATAATTTTTGTGTGGAATCGAATCAACACATTTAGGACCAGATTGTGACCCGAATTTTTAAATTAACAAAAATAAAAAAAGTTATGAACCTAGAAAATTGGTACTATGGGATTTCCCATTGAAAAAAAGCGCGCCTATTTGAAAGTTTTCTTTTTTATGGAATTTTAAAGTTTACATTTTTTTTAGTATTACGCTCCGCTCCAATATATGGTGCTAGCAAAGCAAAGCTTAGCGACTCCATCGCCTTGTAGGTTCATCTTTGGGAAAACTAAAGCAAAAAGTAAAAACCAAAAATGTTGACATCGATAACAAAAAACACATCACTATCATACTATCATATACAAAACAGAAGGCATGAAAATAAGACAATTTAAACCAAAACTCATTGAGAAATCTATTTGTAATATTAATTTTCTACAATTTTCTGAATATACCGTTGTTATATGGTCAAAATATGCGAATTTAAAAACAAAACTCACCGATGAAATGATAACACCTCATCCGTATTTTCTTTTCGTGATATATGAGACTTGCAGTCTGGAATAACACAAGCCAACCTGGACGCGGACTCTAAGATGTCTGAAGCGTCTATATGCACACTTTCCTGTTATTTTATCACGAACTTCCTTTAAAATAATATAATTTCACGCTAGCCGCTCACAAAGCTGTTTGGCGACTGTCATACGACCGCATTGAATTTGGTCTTACTTCAGAAACAACGTTCATCAAAGACGTACTTTTAATTTGGTAGTATAATATACAACCAAATTACCTCAGAACAATAACTTAAGCTATAGAAGCCGCGCTAAAATAACAACACAATACGTTAGTTCGTACTATTTTTACTTATACAGTTGCAAATGTGTAAGAAAGAAATAAGTATACAGATTTTGTTTCGTAATTTACAAGGTCGTCACTAGTTTCCCTTACGTCAGTGATGCAATGGCATCGATATTACTATCGATAAAAATAAAATCAAAAACATACTTAACATTTTTCTTATGCTGTTGGTATGTCAATGACACTAGAACGAACGGTAATGTGTCATAATAAACACGTGAAGAATCTTCAATATGAACATTTTATAATGCAGTATTCATGGGTAGAATTTTTGACCCGTACTAATACGACTGTAATACGACCGCATTGAATTTGGGCTTACTTCAGAAACAACGTTCATCAAAGACGTACTTTTAATTTGGTAGTATAATATACAACCAAATTACAACCATTTGACATTTGTACTTTGAGAGTTTGTGAAAATGACGTGAAAATAAAACCTTACAATTGTTGTCTATTTCGCTCTTACCCATGTATGTTACATTACTTTAAGTGAACACGAGAGCTGTTATACAAATTTTATTTTAGCGCGGCTTCTATAGCTTTAGTTATTGTTCTGAGCTCAGAACAATCCTTGTTTGGCAGAAAAAATCGCTTGTAAGCGCTTGTAAACAAAATGGCGATCGTAAGCGGTAAGCGCTGTCAAATGGTAAATAGCTATTTTCCTCTAGGATGCAAACTTAGCGGTCAGTGGGGAACATAACCTCAATTAAATATATTTTTATCAAATGCAGTGAAAAGTTTTAAACTATGAATAATATATTGAATAATTTAGTGAATGACAATATTGAAGAAGACGAGTTTACTTCTAATATTTTTATGATTGTACAAAACCACCAGTTTACTAAAGTTTGTAAATAAACTTATCTAAGCAAAATGGAGGATTGTGTCAGCGCTACTGAAGTTAGGAAACGTGTCCTTACCGAAAACTGACAGTTTGTTATTCAGCGCTGGTAATCGCTCGCAAGCGATTTTTTCTGCCAAACACAAGGAATAACTATAACATATGAAATGTCTCCTTCTACTAAAGTTACTTTAAAAGGCATATTCTACAACCGATCCAATATTTTAATATTATTTATCGTTATCGATGAACATTAACAGATGAATTCTGTCCCGCACTAGCCACGACGTTTTGGCAGCTGTCATTCTAATCATGTTACGTTTTATAGACTATAAAAGTTAGTGTTCTGAGACAGTATTTTTTTTTTATTAATTGGCTCGCACAGTTATTCCTGAGACAGTAGGTAGCCAACTTCCTCTCTGAGCAAAAAATTATGTGATGAGTATGTCCTGATAACCATACCCCGCGCACCGATGCCGGTACACGTGCCATCAAAGCGGCAAACACCCTTTTTTAATTTCTGAGACAGTAATCAACTGAACCACAGCACAGAGTACTTTTTGGTTGTGTTGCCTGAAAATCCATAGTATGGAAGGCCCATCAAACCCTAAATCTTGTCTGAATATAAAAGGCAAGATGAAGTCGATCTCATTTTTTGTAACACCATTAGGATGCCTCTCACTCTTCTTCCTGAAGCTCAGCGAGCTTCTCGTGGGTTCATATTTATGTTGCCAAGGCCAAAGGTCGTTGAGATCAGTGTTTCTTTCAGGTACATAAAATGCGTAGATAGCCACTTGGCACCGAATAGCAATAAGTGGCTGCTCGCTCGCTTTCTGCCTCACGCGCCTTATTATTCGCATTCGCGTGTCGCAGTAGATTTACCTATGTTCGCGAAGAATGTCCCGACAATTTGGAAAATTATTTAAACCTGTTATAATTTTTGGGCTGGAAACCCTTAATTGACGTGGCTTAATTAACCAATCAGGAATTGAGTAGTGCATGACAATATTAAAATAGGCAATCGGAAACCAGAATAGCGCCTAGAAGAAACGACACACGTTCGAGATTATCGTCATCCCTTTTCCTGTAACGCAACCTTAAAGTAATAAAGTCCATATAAGTTAGTACGTTGAATTAATTAGGATAGCTTTATCAAATAAACCCATTTTCAACAAGACACGAAAATATTTAGTTCACTACATTCATTCATACTATTTGGGCAATCTCCTTTGCTGGGACCGATTTAAGAGAAAACTGCTTCTCTCATGGCCAGTTCTACTAGCTTGCTCACGGTTTGGCACCTGGATTAGTAAAGAATATTATTTAGAAAGAAGTTTTGTAGACTTTTTTAATATTTACTGTGTCTGACATTCATTCATTCACTCAAGATCAAATCTAACGTGAGCGAAACCGCGGGCAAAAGCCAGTCACTCTTACTATCGATAGTATGTGTACTATCGACGCACCTCTTGCTATCAATACTGACGTGGTAAAAAGGTCGATGCTACTTTTTAGTGTTGCCTGACAATCAATTGACTATCGATAGCCAATCGATGGGCACAAATCAATCATACTACCGAACTCATAATACTATTAATTCATGATATGTGTGAATAAATCGATAGTATTGATTTAAAAAAAAACCTTTGTTCAATAATATATTTTTATGCACCCCTAGAAATTTTGTATATGTTACGGCTAAAGGTAGGTGTGAACATAAACTTAAGATGAGCCGGCTAAACCTAGGTTTATATTCGAGAAGGTGTTAATGTTAGTTTCTTCTATCTTTAGCCGGTATAACTAATCTAACCTAACCGAACCTAACATGATATCGAACTTTAGCTGCTTCTCGAAGATAAACCTAGGTTTTAAACCTTAGACAAGATTATTTATTAGTTTCATTACTGAAGAGCAAGTTTAGGTACATTATTCTACTGCGCATGTCACGTGATTTCAAAATCATGTTCAACTTATTTTTTTACACCATAAACAGGATTAAGGGTATGAAGTCCACACAGCCTGCTCTTCAGTAATAAAACTAATAAATAATCTTGTCTAAGATGATGAAAGCTAATGATTATGGATGAACCCTTTTCATTATCTCAGTAAAATTGTGTGGCTTTACTGGAATTTTTGAGAAAGCGTGAAAAACACCTCAACTTTATTGTTTCATTTGCCACCACGACCACTTGATGCTTACATCCGCTACAACACACAAAATAAGTGTGCTTCACAATCCAGCCGCAAAAAAGTTTTCTTTTTTATAAGATTTTTCCGAAATGATAAGGTAGTCCACAGTACCAATACAAAACTGTCATGTTTTAATTTGAGCTTCATTTTAAGTCAAGTCAAAGAGAGTCAATTGAGAAGATTTATTTCATCATGATCATTCATATATAATTCGTTTGTCATTCATATTTTAAATCAACTCTCATCATTATCTAACGAGGAAACTACTGAAGAGGCTGTATGACCGTTCAATCGTTTGCCCCCTCCGACAAGATAAACCTAATAAAAATCAATTATGTTTTTGGCGGGAGCGGGAAGCGCCTCTTTGGTGGCTGTTTTTCTTGTTTAAATTTGTGTTGTGGTTCATATCGGTGCATAATAAGAGTGGATTTTCAATCACTAAGTGTTGGTAAACATGCAAGAATGTTGGCAAGTGAAACAAAGCAACGGAAGTCGTCTTTTCCCGGTCTCTTAAGAAGTCCCTGGGGTGGTTTCAGTAAAACCTCACATTTTTACTGAAACCTAAGAAGTTGATATTTCATCGTTCATTCATTGATCATCTATCATTAATAGATTCGCTCTCATCATCATCTAATGAAGAATAAAAAATAACTAAAGAAAGGCAAAGGGTACAAAACCCATACAGCCTAGTGTATGGGCTTTGTACCCTTTGCCTGCTATTTTGGGTAACAACAAAGAAAGCATCAATAATTTCATCTCATTCAATTTGGTTTCTTTAATTTTTCATAAAACCCACAGCAAGGAATCACTACGTTTTAAACCCAAAAACGAATGATGAATGAGAACTCCTTAAATCCCAGACAGAGACTTTCTGTTTTAAATAAAAGTGGACGGCCACTAAAAGATAAGGCAATTAATTTTGGACCCCAACCTCAGTCATTTATCTCTCAGTTATTACAGAATCTGAAAGAACGAAATGTGCAGAATGACCAATTACTACTACAAGTGCCGGCAGAATCTGATACTCAAACCCAAGAATTGACGAGCGATGAAGATAGCTTATTGGAGGAAAGTAATTGTGTTACAAACGAGTATGTATATAGCGTGCGTATTATGGAATTTTAATCTTAGTTCAATCTGTTCAATACCTACTTATTGGTGATAAATTTTTTAGGAAGTCCAATATCAAGCAATCAAGAAATACTGCACAAAAAGAAAAACTTTACACATGCAATTATATGAATTGCTCATACTTCACTAAAATATCATCAAACCTCACTAAGCATAAAAGGATTCATACATCAGAAAAACCTTATTTATGCGATACATGCTCATTTCAAACGAAATTTGTGAATTCACTTAAAACACATAAAAGAATTCATACTGATGCGAGGCCATATATGTGCATGTTTTGTAGTTACCGTTGCAATAGTAGTTCAAACCTTAAGAAACACTGTAGACACATGCATCGGAGTTTACCCCTTAACACTTGAAGAAATATGCTTAAAATTATGTGCCGACATTGTCATAAATACCTGACCTTTATAAATGTCTCTTTTTTAATCACTTGCAAATGTGCTAGTTTTATAGGACATCACACCTTTTTTATGTTGTTAAGTGTAGGGAACAATGCAATACATATTCCAATGGTAAAGTAGTTAAATAATCTAAAAGTCATTGTTAAGGAATTTGACATTTTATACAACCTGCACTGCAAATTAGTAGACATGGGTAATACTTTGTTGTATTATTTTATTCAAATCACTGACTAGAAGCTCAGAAAGAACCATATTGTGTAGGTAACTATTAGTATTTTTAATCTGCTTGGATTTGGATGTGTGTAGTTTCAGTCTACTGAATAAAAGAAATTATTAAGCATTAATCTATTTTAATATCACTAGCCTAAATAGGTATGTATATATAATAACCCTAAAAATTACAACTATATAACTGGTATAAACATTGTTGCCCAAAAAGTATGTTCTTACACAAAGTCTGTCCTCTTAAAACATGATAATAATAAATACATGGAGTAAATGTACGATTTAGAAAAAAACCGGCAAGGCTCTAACAAAAAGGCCAGGCATTGCCCAATACTTATGATGACAGTAAATAATATAATTAAATATAAAATCAGTATTTATTGTTGTGCCGATTATTAAGATCTATATGTCTCATAAATATCGGAGGAGTGCCAGGCCTAATTAATAATACTTAAGGTTTACATCTTGGCAAAGTTCATTTGTATCAGTGGCAATGTTCAGTAAAATCAACAACTACAGATTCACGCCAACCAAAGAGGAAGTAGCCGGTCGCAGAGCCGAGCACGACAGCCGCGCACAACCAGGTATTGTAAGTCATAAACACCAACATCAACATATAGCTTACAAGCACTTGCACACCATGTAGTACTGTCTGCCATGCATGGGCTGAACTTAACATAGTAGGCCTGAAAAATAAATGGATATATTAATATAGTAATAATAAAATTTCTTACATTCATACCTACCTAACTAAGCCCAAAGTAAGCATTGTAAGACTTGTTATGTAATGTTCATAAAAAAATCGTATGCATGTAATCTTTACGCACGATTGAAGTAAAACTTCTTTGACATGTTTCAATGGTGTTTGTAGTAAACCTCAAAGAAGTTTTATTTCAATTGCGGGCAAAGATTTTAAATAACGGAAACAATCTGAACATACCCTAGACTACAGAAAATTAATTTAAAAAAATCTTGAGTTACTCTCAACTCGCGGCTAATGGAGTTTTACTTCAAAAATACTCAAGGCCCAGGTACAAATGCTTGCATTCATCATACAAATATCTGCCACTTTCCAGGACTCGAACCCAGGACTGTCCTACCGCTGCACCAAACTGTCGTCGAGTCAGTCAGTCATAGTAAGACAAAAGGATCATAATTAAAAAAACTTTATATCTATCTAATATAAATCCATTCGGTCTTATATCTACACTAATATTATAAACAGGAAAGATTTGTATTTTTGTATGTTTGCAATGAAACTCAAAAACTACTAAGCCGATTTCAAAAATTCTTTCACCATTGGAAAGCTTCATTCACGCTGAGTAACATACGCTATATTTATTGCTAGAAAAAATTTAAAGAATTTTGTCCACCCGTGCGAAGCCGGGACGGGCCGCAAGTCTAATATAAATTTATTATTATTCAAGGGTACTTACACATTCCTCTCCAGCACATGAGGCATAGGCCTGAAAAGGAAGAAAAGTTTATTAAATAGATTGCCAGGTAGTATATGCAGACCACCGTTTTTTTGTGATCCATTGGAAATTGGATGAATAATATCCATTAAATATGAACGTAACACAATACGAATATGCAGACAAACTTCAGTAAAATTGAAAACAATTATTATTCATAATATGTATGTGTATATATGTGCCAGGGTGAATAGGCACCTTTTTAACTTGTTCCATCGTGAATTCTTTCTTGCCCCCGGGCTTGATTGGGATCAAAAGCTACCGCATTTAAAAAAGTAATATACTCACCATCATCAAAACCAGATTTTAAAATGGTTTTATAATGGTGAGCCGCAAAGTATTTTATTATCTGTCACCACAGTGAAAACGTAGCCATTTGCGGATATATTGCGAGATAACAACCGATTGTTATGAGCTTTCCAGTTAAATATAACTATTTTTGAACCACTATGAATCAGAATCTTATTAGAGCAGGTAAAAACAGGACTCCTACCTGTTACTTTATGCAAAGCAAACAACATGCTATTAAGATTAAATTGACTATATGTGTAACAAACGAAAAAAGAAATAGCTGTAATAAGAAATAATTTCTGTCTATACCAACGAAAACAAGGTTGATTATCAGTTTTTTTATACAAAAATCTAGCAGTTAAACGTTTGAAAAATTATAAAAAATATATTAAGTTGTTATATTTAAAAAGACGACTTAATTTCTTTACTAGTCTATTTTTCAGTTGATGGAGGAGATTTAATTTTTTTTTTATACGATTCGTAGATGTCCACCGTGGACCGGGGCTCCTTTGGTGCATGAGGCATTCTCTGTTGGGTTTCAAATTATTCTGCGATCAATTTTGATTAGGTAGTAGAACAAAGGCGAAGCAAAACGAAAGCCACTCAAGTCCAGTTTTTTTAATTTTATTTAGGACAACTAACAACTAAACAAGAAAACTATATAGTCTTGGGTCTATGTAGACTGGGTGTATGTACACCCAGTACATTAATCGATACGATAAGCATTTGTACAGTCAACACAGTTATCCCCACATATTTGCATAAGTAATTGCTTTACTTTCAACATAGATAACAATGTTTTTAATAATTTTATAAGCTATAAATCGTGAGTATAATCTTATTAAATGCACTTATTAAAGTAAATAATTAAAAATCATCATAATATTCTTTTTAAAAACATTTGGGAACGTGTCGTACGTAATATCTAGTTCACAAGATAATAGTTCTTAATATGCATGCATCGGACACCTCAATCGCAAAAGTTTTAGCATTTCCTGGGAAGAAGAAATTGTTCGTATTGCTGTTACGGGAAAGTCTATTTGGGTACTTTAACATATTTGATAAAAACACAATTTTTTTTACCCCAAAAAAAATTCGCTGCTTGCTTCGACTCGTTTTGAAATCGTGTAAACTCATGAAATATCTATGTATATACGAGGGGAGGTCAAAAAGTTCGTGGAATGGAGGGGATGGTAGGGTTAGGTTCTTGTATCCAAATATATACTAATGGAGCATCTCACCGTTTGTTTATATTCCAAATTCGAACCTAATCGGGTCATTCACCTTTAAGTTATCAACGTGCAAACAAGTTAATCGGGAAGAAATCAAAAAGTATGTAGAAAATTGTATATCTCGCCGTTATGAAATTCCTGATCAAACATTATTATTCACTCAGACAATTTTTCAAAAGACGTTAGCGATTTACGGGGACTCTGCCCCTGCCCTCTGAAGTACCGAGTCTCACAATCGACCGGAAAGATCATGGCGACTATATTTTGGGATACAGAAGGTATTTTACTGATCGATTATAAAGAACGCGGTGTTAATATATACTACGTTTAAATATTAGAATAGTTAAAGGAGGCAATTAAAGAAAAAAAAAGAGGAAAATTGATCAAAGGCGTGCCCCTTTTGCTTGACAATACACCTCCACACGAGTCATGTTGCGACGGCTGCTATTCACCGGTGCGGCTTCGAACAATTATTGATGGTGATTATTATTTATTTCCAAAAATGAAAATAGAGCTGCGTGGTAAAAAAATAGACAACGATGAAGAGGTGAAGTCGGTAATTTTGGCCTTTTTTGACGCTAAGGACAAATCATTTTTTTAGGATGGTATTAAAAAATTATTTAAACGATCTGAGAAATGTATTAGGTAAAGGGGAATACATTAAAAAAGAAAATAATTTGGCGTTTAATTCCAACTTTCTTCTCACCCATTCCGCGAACTTTTTAACCTATCCTCGTACATATTTAAAAAATATATAATTTTGTCTCAATTAACTATGTGGTAATAGGTGTGTTTAGCCAACACAACATCTTGTCAGCACTAAAAGAAAAATGGCAATTGCTGAGTAGTATAGGCTGAGGCGGGTGAGAAATGCTAAGTGGTCGTCTGAACTCAGCATGGTTTCAGCCGATAATTTAGTGAGCATAGCTGAATGCTGTTCAGCATTTTCGATTTCTGTCCAGTCTTTCTGTAGGCTAAACGCACCCAATGTATGTCTGCTGCATGATACGACTTAATAACAGAATTTCCCCTTGACAAAAATGATTTAAAATGTTTATAAATTATACCTATTTTCTATGCATTGGTAAAGTGTTCTATTACTTACTATCAGTGATGGGAAACAAATTATGCGATTGTCCATTTCATTTAGTTAATCTTGATCATACAACTTGTGTGAATTATTTGGAATATCATGACAATGAAAATTCAGGTTAACATAATATAAATACTAACAATCATTGGGTTATTTAAGAGGATATACTATTTCGGTGTAGGTCTTTAGTTTCATATTATTAGATTGTTAGATACTCAACTGTATAACTTGAGGTTCATCCGGTGCACATATATTTGAGACGCCTTTGTCAGGAGGAGACACAGCACAATATTGAAGTCCAGTGTAGGTTTTCCATAGCAAATGTTTTCGATAGTATTTTAGTCTGAAACGTAATAAAAAATAAATTAATGGTATGCCGTACTCATGCTATCAGGTCGGTGTTTATCTATCCACGTTTCGGTATATTTATCAAAAGTACTTCAACAATTTGTGCTTCACTTTGGTTGCACGTTTTCCCTACTGTTATCTGATACTGGTTTGAGTATAGTAAACATTATTGCACTTATGTACCTATAGACATTCGTACTCACTATACCATTTGAGGGTAGTGGAGATGTATATTAAAATGTTTAATTGAACTAATTTTGGATCCAAATTTATCATTACATACAGGGTGTCCCAGAAGCCGACGTCAAGCCGAAAGCGGGTGATAGACTAACTCATATAAGTTATCAGAAAAATATAAAAAAACCTAGATTTGAGAATGCTAGAACTTTTTTTTAAAAGATTATTATTAAATAAATTAGATTTTTTAATATTTTTCTGATAACTTATATGACTTAGTCTATCACCCGCTTTCGGCTTGACGTCGGCTTCTGGGACACCTTGTATTATACACGTACATATTAATGTCATATTAATCATAAAGTTTAACAGACATTACATTTTTGTGACATAAGGCTGCTACAGCATTTGAAACGATTTCCATCAATGTAACTTTAACGGATTTTAATTATTTGATATGAATATACGTTTATAAAAAAAACAACAAATGGACTCGAAGCGTACTAGTAATATTTTATAGACTCTTTTGATGTGTGATTGCAGTCGGTTTTTCACCGTTACTGCTTGTAGTTTGGGACAACTAACTCCGTAAATCGACCTTAAGCATATATTTTTAGAAGGAACACATCTCCACACAAGAAAGTCTCCAAATCGTTACGGTTTCACCTAAGATATATCTTTGGAGCCAGAGAGAGGGATTTATACTATTGCAGTTAGTTATATCGTTGCAGTGCATAGGTATAAATGCAGTAAAGTGATAAAAATTCATTAAAATCAGTTGAGTGATTTCGGAGTTCATCGCGGTCAAACACTGTGACAGGGGATTTTATATATATATCGATAGATAGATAGATAGGCCACGAAATAAATAATCTATACATATAAATAAAATTGGAGTGTCTGTTTGTAATTTTGAAATAACCATTTTTTACTACATGCATATGAATATATTATATACGGTACATACACCAAAATAACATGTTTTACAATTTTTGTCTGTCTGTCTGTTTGTTCCGGCTAATCTCTGAAATGGCTGGACCGATTTTGACGGGACTTTTATTGGCAGGTAGCTGATGTAATAAGGAGTAACATAGGCTACTTTTATTTTAGAAAAAATCTTTTATTTAAAAAAAATAATATTACTGCCACAGCAACGCGTGGCTGGGTCAGTTGCGTGTTTGTTTGTCCAAACTATCCTATTATGGACTTAAAATAAAAATTTATATGTATGTACTGCGTCAAGACAAGAGACTGATTAAAAAAAGCGAAGGTCGATTCTTTTCTTGATTTTTAACAATCTTGTTTCAGAATTGAGCTTATGACGGCTACCTTATAATAGTTAATTTTCTAGGAAATTACAACAATGTACGTGTAATAATATTTCATAGTACCTGCCTACCTGTTTAAAACTGAGAAATGAGTTAATAAAATAACAGGCGATAAACGAAATTATGATTTGTTGGTATATTATGCAGGTATAGCAGATATGCAAGGGTACCAACAAAGATAAACTGTATTTTTTTATATGTAACTCTGTGTTAACTTTAAGCTGAAAATTGAATCGATAGTTTTGACATTTGGTTATAGTTATACCATGTCCCTGTACTATATCTCAACAGTCAATATTTATTGTTTCTTTTATATTGATCTATTTGTGATAACTAGGATCGGCTCACCCTTTTTTAGAAAGTAATTGGAATTCAAACACAAGTTTTTATTAATTAAATTGATCGAGTTACACATATAATAGCATATATTTACTTGATCGGTTGCAACCGGTGTAAGTACTGTGACGTTTATTTTATGGATACTAGGGTACGAATACATCAATAAAACATGTCCGTATGGATTGAGGAGCCACGCCAGATTTTAAAGAGCAGCTCACCACCTCATTTAGCAGCAAAGTAGCCGATTTTGCAGCCCAAATTCTGGATTTAGCAGCAAAATGTATCACGAGTTATATCAACGCAAAGGTGGCTCCTCAATCTAAACATCAGAATTGAGGAGCCACCTAGAACTCGTTAAGTAATAGATAAATATTTTTGAAAATTGTGTATCATTTAGCAGCAATTGTGTGTAGTACCTACTAAAAATTTGGGTTCAGTAGTACTGGAATTCAAGAAAATACATTACTTTTAGTATGGCTCCTCAGTCTATTTATAAGAGGGAGAATTTTCATAAATGTGATCGGTCAATTAATATGTTCGTCATAGTTATCATTTAGCAGGTGGTGTGTTTGATTTTGCACTAAAAGAATAAAGTAGTAAGACAGAGTGAATTTGGTAAATGAAAGCATTTTATTTGGCTCCTCAATCCTGACGTTGTGCATATAAATAATTGACTGTACCCACTTGTAATTACAACGAAATCAAAAGCCAGACACACGAACATTTAGCAGAAATGTCTGTTTAATATATACATATGTATAGTTCAGCACTGTATCTATATCGGTGTGTGAAAATAAAATACTTTTCGATTTGCGTTATAAATGCGCTATGAAGAGTGACCATATTATATTAATGAAACCAGGAGAACTAATTTTTGAAATTTATATTTTCATAAGATAGGCAGGTTTTAGTTATTTAGCAGTCGATTTCGCTATAAGTTATAGAATGAATGAATATTGGTTGGTCGGTGCTTAAACGAATTTTAGAATCGTAGTCGTCGTAACAATACATCTCATCCTTCGTTGTTGGGTAGTGACATTTGTAGTGGCCTATGCCAGTGTCGCTATTTGCAGGAATGAATTCTATAGCGCCCATTAATTTATATGTTCTACTTGAAACCTTTACATATTTTGGTATTTCTCTCACTCGAAACTTTTTACAACCATTCAGTTCAAATGAAACAATATTTGATAGAGTATATTTACACACTGTTTGGTTATTACAAAACGTACAGACAGTTTTTTCTTCTGTGATTAAAATTGCATCTTCTAAACTTTGGATGCCGAAAACTGAAATTATATTCAGATTTAAAGGGATAAATGCGACCTGTCTGGATACTGGGGTAAATTGGCATGAATCATTGGTACACTTTTTAGTGAAAATTGCACTAAAACAATACTTCAAAGCTATGTGTTCAAAAATGAAGGTTACATTACAAGCGAATTCACAATAGTTTTTATTTGTTGTGTCAAAATACAGCACGCCAATTTGGGTTCTCATTCTGTGTAAATCAGAATTAGATGTCATTAGAATCAGGATCTGATAGAAGTTTAATATATTTTGGAATTAAATCCTCTGAGTATGTTTTTAATGTGTCTCGAAAACTTCTACTTTGAATAGAGGTCATGCTTAACAAATAAATGACTGAATCAAAGCAACATGTGTTTCTCAAATCCACTTCAATAGAAACTACGTGTGTAGTTTCTGTCCTTCAAATGTGTAAACTTGGAACCCGAACACATTGTAAATTAAGTAATAATAATTAATCGATACAAAATGTATTACTTACATTGAAAACAGGAAATTAACTGCAATTAATTATCAGTCACTTAATATACACTTGCAATATAGCACGTATCAATATCCCCACAAATCAAAAATTATGACGCGATGAATAATACATTTTGATAATAATGAATGTTATGTTACTTAATAAATATTTTTGTGAGTAGGTAAGTGAAATATTTATTTAAAGGTATCCCCAAAATTTGGTCACCCTTCACAGTGAATTCTTATGGAATATCTAAAAATATTGTTTTTTCAAACACCGAAGTAGATACAGTGCTGAACTATATATTTAGCAGACATTTCTGCTAAATATTCGTGTATCTTGCTTTTGATTTCGTTGTAATTACAAGTGGGTACAGTCAATTATTTATATGCACAACGTCAGGATTGAGGAGCCAAATAAAATGCGTTCATTTACCAAATGCACTCTGTCTTACTACTTTATTCTTTTAGTGCAAAATCAAACACACCACCTGCTAAATGATAACTATGACGAACATATTAATTGACCGATCACATTCATAAAAATTCACCCTCTTATAAATAGACTGAGGAGCCATACTAAAAGTAATGTATTTTCTTTAATTCCAGTACTACTGAACCCAAATTTTTAAGTAGGTACTATACACAATTGCTGCTAAATGATACACAAGTTTCAAAAATATTTATCTATTACTTAACGAGTTCTAGGTGGCTCCTCAATTCTGATGTTTAGATTGAGGAGCCACCTATGCGTTGATATAACTTGTGATACATTTTGCTGCTAAATCCAGTATTTGTGCTGCAAAATCGGCTACTTTGCTGCTAAATGAGGGGGTGAGCTGCCCTTTAAAATCTGGCGTGGCTCCTCAATCCATACGGACATAATAAAACAGAGATCATAGAAATATCATATACATAAGCCAAGATATTTATTTATCAGTCAATAAACTAATTGATCAATACATAAGAATGTCCTAAAATAATCAACTATCTTTTATATTTAAAACCATTAAATAAGGTTGATTGAAAAGACTTTAAGTTTCGTGGTAGTTTGTTGCACATATTAGCTGTTGTCGTAGAAGCTTCATTTAATTTGGTAATAATTGGGACATAAACAGTTAATATTGAAAAACATCCGTGAAGATTTAGCAAATGGTATTAATATTAAAGTATACTAAACAACTATTGTAGAACCACATTAAGTAGTTCTTCGGCTAGCAGCCAGCAAATTTATTAATAGTCTGCGAGTTGGCGTTTTTTTTT
Source organism: Calamotropha paludella (assembly GCA_927399485.1). Lineage (NCBI taxonomy): Eukaryota > Metazoa > Arthropoda > Insecta > Lepidoptera > Crambidae > Calamotropha > Calamotropha paludella. Next base: position 20,431,155 of record OV656805.1, on the reverse strand, counting down.
AATTCTATTTTCTTAACTTTTTAGCCTTTTTTATGATTTACGGGAGGTGTATGGTGATTACCTCCTCTATCTCATTTATCATCTTTTTGGTACTATTCTACACTGACGGACACCACACGGCTAATCCATTACTCTGTAGAAATACATTATATAAATTTTGAAACTATTAGTTTGCAAAATAACATCGACGTAATGTCGAAACATGATAGTTGTCTATCCTTGACACTGCTTATATTTGTTGCATTATTCTAACATTGATTGATCTCTTTTTCATGTTGTATAGTTACGGCCTATGATGGATGGAACTTGAACCTATTATTTGGATCAGTTTTTTAATTAAAACGAACGATTTCAATTAGCGAAAAGCCTTAGATGGTTGTGGAGTTGGCGTGTGATTTTTAAGCAACAGTTTATTGGGTTTTATTTAAAAGATGTGAATGAAAATACTAGTGATATTGAAAGGTTTTAGGGGACATCACTTTTCTTGTGAACTATTCGTGACTAGCGCTTACGGCCGGCCCATACAGCTTACACTTAATAAAATTAAATGTAAGCTGTATGGATTGGTTTAAAAATTTAATTTGTTTAGTTTTGTTATAAATATTTTGTAACGATATGACTTGATCTTATATTTTATTTTATACTTAATATTATATTTTATTTATTTATTATATTTTTAGAAACATAATTAAATAACCATGACTCAAGTACAAATGTTCGTGTTTATCACACAAACATCTGCCCCTTGGACCCTTGCCCCTGGGACTCGAACCCAGGATTGTCGGTGCGAAAGGTAGGCTACTAAGGCATGGATACCGGTATATCGAAATACCGGTATACCGTTAAAAAAATCGGTATTTTGATACCGGTATTTGAGGATAAAATACCGTTTTTTCGGTATCAAAAATTATTATTTTTCGCAAGGGTGGTTAAGGTGGATAAAGGTGGTTTTTATTTATAGTGAGGTTCATACTGCAGATGAGTTTTCATATTTTATGATAATTATGACAATCGCGAAAGGCTCGATTATTAGAAAATCACACTGCATGCATAATTGCATATAGCAAGTATTTAGGTAGTATTTAATTATGATAGTTGTTCGTGTAATAATGTTTTACTTCTACCAATGAATTGCTGTCGGCACTCGCGCACGTACGAACACAATACGGCAGAAACAAACGTAAGCGGCAATCACAATCACACCAACAAAATTAAATTAATTAATTTAATCTGATAAGTTGTCTGATTATTTGTGAATCTGCCTGATTATTATTAGAGAATAACACTGATTTTATTATATATGAGATTTTGATATTTGTGCCAATGAAACAATATAAATAGTTCTAAGACAGTCATACCGTATTTTCTTTAGTATTTTAAGGCCCCTTTATCTTAATAACTCATTTTGTGGTTTCTAGGGAGCCATAAAGCGTCGAAAACTGTTTTAATCGCTCTCCCGGAACAAGATTTACCAACGTTATTGTAATCATTTAAATAGTAATTATATAGTAACAGTATTTAAAGAATACCGAAAATATATCGAAATTTCGGTATACCGGTTATTGAAATTTCAATAGCGGTATCAATACCGGTATCAATACCGGTATGAAAATAATTTCGGTATTCCATGCCCTAATCGCTACCGTTGCACCAAACGGTCGTCAAGTGCTTTTGTTTGCTCGTATTAGTTTTTTTATATTTTAGGATATATTTCCCCAAATTGACCAGAATATTTTACTATATTTTATTACAATCACAAAGTCTTCCCTTAATCCTATTAAAATACTGATAAAATTATGCGTCTGTTTAAAGCAACGGTAGCTATCCTCCCTTTCGCACCAACGGCCCTGGGCTCAAGTCCCGGAAGGGGACAAGGTTTGTGTGATGAATGTATTACTATTATATTAATATTTAATATATATGTATCAATTATTAGCATGTCTATCCGTTACCCTCGAATACATAACACAAGCCTTACAGTGCTTTGAACTAGACTTATTGATCTCCCATGTAAGAGATATTTTTAAATATATGAATAGCACCGGTAACCGAGTGGTTGATTTGGGGAAGTAACAATAAACTTAGTGAAGGTATTTTACTGCAGTGAAGAATAAAACACTGGGTTTTGTTTTTAGACGCAGTTTAGTGTAACGACATCACTGTCTCACATCTTAAACCAACAACTGTATATTAATCGTTTACACTCTTTAGCATAAAATTATTAAACAAATAAAAAATCAATTTTTAAAACAGTTATATAACATTTGCAGTGTTAAGTGTTATTATACTTTAAATAAATTTCATATAACAATTAGAGGGGTTTTGAGAATATCTTAAAACAGCTTTTGACGCTGGCGGGGCCAACAAGCTTTAGCTGTCATTCTACCTGTGGAGCTAAGTTTATTTAATAAGTCATCACTTTTGACGACAATCGAAATCAGTGTCAATTAGTAAAGCACTATAAGCCTTAAAATTACCGGCAATCGACACTTTTAATTCAAAAGATAAACGTCAATAAAACTGATTTGATCAAGACATGATTGATAAGCAAAGTAGATTTAAATAACGGTTTTGAAGATAACGTTGATTTTCATTTTACTTCTCTTATTTTTTTATTTCTTCTCTCTCTGTATATACCTATATTTATATATATAAATCAATTGAATATAATGATATCTTCACATTTTTATCAACATCTAAAAATATTTATCGCCAATAAAGTCAGTCGCTCACATTGTGGTGCATTCGTATCGAAAGCATTGTGGTTCAACATCGGAAGTGGTTAAAGATAAGACAATGTGCAGAGACCTCGATAATGACAAAAATACATAACTCACCCCTCGTAAAGTAAAGCCATTAGGAAGATTGCGAAAAATGAGCCAATAAATTCTCCTAGTTCTGTTACATTCCACCATGAGAATAGAATGGTTTCTACACACCCCCCATGAAACTGAAAACAGAACAATATATTAATTGTTAACAAAACTAAATTGTTCTATATGCAATAGATATCCATATATACCCATGTTAAGATATTTATTAAAATTTTGTTACGAAACATCTAAAGTACAAGTATGTAGGAACGTGTAATAATAAAATATTATTTTGATTATCATAATTTTCTGAATTAGTGGAAGTAAGAAAATTCTATTTTTAGGATTCCATACTTTATAAGGGAAAGAACAGTTATAATATCACTCCGTTGTCTGTCTGTTTGTGTCAAGCATCACACTTTTACTCAGGAACGTATCGAGGTAACGTTAAAATGATATCAGTAAGACCTAGTTGCTATTGCTAGTACATTGCTATAAAATACTCAAGTTTTCAAATTAAAGCAATTGAAAAACAAGCTTGTAATGACGACCGATACTTCAAACTGACGTTGAGCTATAGAATAAAGAAAAAAAACATTTTTAGCTTTAAAACATTATCCGGTAAAACAGGCAAAATCTTTGAGACTATAATTTGCAATTGGCGAAATTTCTATATGCAAATTTGAATGGAACCCTTCTTGGTGACAGATAAATTCGTATCAGGATTGATTTTCTCATGACCCCCTCGATTTTAAGGATTTGAGAGACTAAGACTATATGTCTACCTTTTTTCGAGACTACTGTCCTCGACTTGTATTTGACTGCAAGATTTTTTATCTCTCGTCAATAGTAGACCTTGTACAAATCTGGAGACTTAAGTTATCGTAAAACTCTAACAAGTACGCGACACACGTTGTAATTAATAGATTTAAAATTTAAGCTGATGATTTAGCCCTTACTGTCATAGACATCATGTGACTTCCACCACCATGTTCGCCGTGTCCGCCGTGTTCGCCGTATCCATGACCGTGGTGGTCTGCATGACTGTTGTAGTCTGACCTGTAGTCCATACTGCTTATGTCATCTGTTGCGTTAAACTGCAATAGATTTCTTTATGAAATTTTAAACAAACCGTTAAAATAAATCTAATTACTGTTCTATAATCAAAATTATAACAATATAATTATTTCTAGCCTCCTTTTTATTGTCTCATTTAAAATAAAGTGAGACTTAATTTTAAATAGGCGGAATTATTTTTTGCGTTTGTTTATGTCAGAAAATTATAAAGTTATTCAGAATTACCACTGTCATTATTTTAATATCATGTCATAATTATTACCATTACAAATGAAAAAAGAGTGGTTCTGCTTAAACAAATTTTAACACACAAAGAGCAATAAATAAAAAAAGGTGACAGAGAAGTTACATGTTGTAATTTTTACAATTTAATATCAAATGATAAACTTACATCTAAAGATTCTTCCATTAATTGTGAGCTATTATGCAAATGGCCTTTATGCGTCATCAAATGCCCCATCTCGTGCTCCATGTGGCCCTCGTGTCCCATTTCATGATTAGAATGGTCCATATGCATATCCATTTCATCCAAATTTTTTTCTACACAGAAATAATATTATTTTTATAATAACATTAAAGTAACATTCTCCTACCTAACGTAAGGGTCACGTCTTGCAAATAAACGTGTTATGTAAACGAATACCGTGGCAAATTTACTCTGAGCATATACAACGACTAATGAGTACCTACTTTCATTGTTTTAAAAATCATTACCTGTTGAACCAATTGAAGTTTGTTTAACATAGGTATATGTTAAAACCAAAAACATGTTTGGATTCTTGATCGTTCTCAAGACACGATTTTGAAGAGACATAATGACATAGTGTGTTCATGCCTGCATGAACTATCAACATTGTTTTTAAAGCACGAGGGTTTACGATTTACACCAAGCGGTCTAGTAAATTTATTCAAACTATTCGCCCTAAATCGAAAAACCCATAGCACCATATTTTTTTCTCGCAGTCACAAGACCAGCATTTTCGAGAGTGTACGATAGGAAAAAAAATTATCTAATTTTAGACCAACAGGAAAAGATATTTAAGGTATTTCACCCTCATCTTGCCAACTATACCGCTACGCGATTTATTACATTAAATTTTTATAACCTTTTATTATATTTTTACTTTTAAATAAAATAAGGATCTTTAGGCATTTATCCTTTTTCTCATGTTAAAGTGACGTTTCTCTCAATGAACTTAGGAAAGAAAAATTGCCTACGGATTTTGGAATAACGAAAATGTCATATCTTAAAATAAATATTACACGAAAAAAATATGGGTCATATTAATTTTACCATATTGTTAAATGAATCAATAAATACTAGGGAGTTTCATAATGTTATGTTGTCATGTTTTTCATTTTTATTTTATCGAAACCTTTAAGAGAAAATACATTCACTAAACCAGTGAAACTTAAAACGAAGAGAAAGGCTTAAGTGATAGACGAATGACAAAAACTTAAGTTTCTAATGCTCCAACCATTTTCGCCTTTATAACTCTACTTGGTGTAATAAAATTATTATGATATATTTGCTGTATGTTTTAAAAGAAAACAATAGAACTGGTCTGGACCGTATTCTATATAAGAAATGTCAATAATCTTAGAAAATAAAAGAGATGACTCATTAAAAATCAAAACATTCTCTATTTGGTGCACTATTTCTTATAGTTTTTTTTACTGCGCTAGTATAGTGCCATTGCATGACGAGAGAAAAATTAATTGGCAGAATAAAAATAAAAATATTTTTTTCTTATTTCGTACAACTATAGGAAAAACGGAACTCTTATTATAGGATCACATCGTTGTCAGTCTGTCTATCAAGACACTTTGCCGAAATTAATATCAAACATTCAGGTCTGTAATCTCTTGGAGCAATGAAAAAATCAAACTCAATCAACGCAATCAAAAGATACGGCTATTTACACTCACAAAGGAATCAAAAGTTATAGGATACTTCCCTTTGACCAGAAGTTTTGAGAAGAATTTGACAAGAAGCAATTAGAAAACCATAAATTCGTAGTACCTTCACAAAAAGTTAGGGGTCCTCAGTGCACGAATCCGATACGCACTTGGCCAGTTTTTATTACGTCTTTATTATATTATCATTAGCAGCACACTATTAATATCTCCACTGCTGGGCACTGGCCTTCCTTATGGACAAAAATGCCGTAGGGAGAAGGGGCCATGACCTACCACGAAGGTCACTTGCGAATGGGTGAGTTATATACATACAACTAACTATAAGTACTTTACTAAGTTACGAAGCAAATCACATAAAAGTTTGGTATGTTGGTTTTTTATCTATATAAATAAATAAATATAGAATAATTTGTTATTGCTTCAAATCGGAGCGCAGAACCAAACTTATTTTTGCAGTACCTAATTACCTTCTGTACGTTAATAAAATATTACGACACAGGCGTTTAAATGAATATTGCATTAACTGCTAACAAAAGTTATATATTAGTGAATGCGTTAACAACCACAAATATTTATTCGAGGAATCAGAGCAACGTAACACTACAATTAGACATGATTATTAGTTACTAGGGCAACGCAGACACCAGAGTCGAGTAAAGTGCCTCTCAGACAGTGGCAAACATAAAATAATATTTCAGAATTTCTTTACTACATCTTTAAGTATATCACACGTATACTTAATAAATTATAATATAACAAGCTACCCTCTCCCATTCCACGTATTTAAAATGGAACAGGAGGTTTATCTCATCTTATACAGCAGCCGACTCAAAATTAGTTTTCATTATAGTAACAATATGTAGATAATAATTAGCCTATTGAATTACGGAAAGTACTATTTTATCCAACACAAAATATGCCTAAGTCTTTACCGTGTCTGTAGGAAGCTTAAACTTTTAATTGATATTACTCAACTGTTCCACAATACTCTCTTATTACTAAGCACACGCGCAGCCTTGGAAATGTATCCACGCGTACTAAACCAAGCTGTGTTACTGTTTCGATACAGCCAAGCTTAAACTTTTTTGCAAAGTCGTTTTATACCAACAAATCGTAAAGTTTTTATAAAAGCAGTTTGAGGCATGGCAGGTCGTTGGACCTACCAGCAACAAAAAATAATCAGTGCAAATCAAGTCGGCCGGTTTAAAAATGTTTCTAACAATGAACAAGAATGATGAAAGATATAGATAGATTATAATTTTATATACGAGGATGGGTCAAAAAGTTCGCGGAATGGAGGGTAAAAAGTAAGAAATAAAACACAAAATTAGTTTTCCTTCTCAATGTATTCCCCCTTAACTCTAATACATTTATTAGACCTATCAATTAATTTATTAATACCTTCGAAAAAAAAATGATTTCTCTTTGTCGTCAAAATAGGCCGAAATTGCGCTCTTCACTTCTTCATCGCTGGAAAATTTCTTCCCTCGAAGCTCTTTTTTCATTTTTGGAAACAAATAATAATCACTTGGGGCTAAATATGGACTATAGGGAGGATGTTCCAAGATTTCGAAGCCCACTCTTTGAACAGCAGCCATCGCAACTCCATGTTGCAAAATTTCTTCCGGATTGACTTGTTGGTTAATGTGTAGCTCGGCTAATGTTTTATTTTGTTGAAATTTAGTATTTATACTCTTAATGAGTGTCACAACTAGTGCAGGTAGTAAAAAGTCACCTTTCCCCCCTCCATGCTCCTCATTCCGCGAACTTTTTGACCCGACCTCGAATAATTAAAATGACGACTAGATTTTCATAGAAAATGCAACAGTACGACTAAATAACAGGATTGTTTAGGATTATGATTTTATGCTGCTATTTATATTTTAATCCAATCATCCAATTATAATTTATATTTCCAATCATAAAATAAAGAATCACTCACGCTAAGAAATAAAAGAACCAAAACAACAAGAAATTCTTATTTCCAGAAATGAAAAATGAGAATTAACGGACAAAAAGAGGATTTTTTTTCATTAACACTGTAAATTCTTAATACTAAAAAATAATAATAAAAAGTAAGGATGCTAATTAATAGCCAACTAACATAAATGTGTTGAATTTTCAATATAACGTTATTAACCATATAATATAAATAAAAACTATTCTCTCTCTTTTTAGAGCAATACCTATGAATAACATGGCACTGTATTGAAACACACTTAGAACTCTCTGTAAACTCTGAATAATAATATAAAGTAAGGATGAGAGTTAATAGTCATTTGACATAAGTCTGTTGAATTTTAAATATGACGTTATTAAACAGATAACATAATTAAAAACCATACTCTATTTAAAAATCGACACCTATGAATAACATGGCACTGTATTGAAACACACTTAATAAGGCACTGTCTTGCAATCTCTAAAACGTATATCTCAAATATATAATGTCTGATATTAAGATTAATAACTATCGGTTAATTATTGTTTATACTATGCAGAAAATTAATTTATTAATGAAAGCCTTTACGACCTTTAACCAAGGTCGTTTGATTTTTTCCCGTTACGTTCACCATTTAACTTTCAAAGAAGCAGATATGATATGTTAAGGAAAATCCGAACGAGAATTTCCTACTCTTAAAACTCTCAATCAGACAGGAAAAAATATCATACTTAAATCACTAATTTAGTAACCTGTTTTCGATGCTGACAAAATGAGTGCAACACTATGTTTAATACATTATCGTGATATTATAGATTTATTTGGACAACCAACAAGGATATACATCTTAACATTAAGTTTAACAAATCAGGTAGCATACAAGTGATGCATTAATCATAGGTTGCCACGGAGAGCACATTTAAATAACTTTTATTATAACTTTTACCGGATTCATGACGCGTTTTATTTTATTTTGTACATTCATCCTGACGTTTCAAATAGGCATTTTTTTGTTTATTGCTTCTGTTTATGAACGGAATAATCATTATACGAGTCACTGGATTATTTCACAGACTCATTATTAAATCAAATTATATTTTCTCGGTTTTAATCTTCGTGTATGATTTTTCTAGTTCTATAGACCATTTTCTTCCAATTTTCTGGCGTTACAAACATTGCTACATTTACATCAGTTAAAATTTTATAATGTGGCCTAAAAAAACATTTAAAAACGTTTATTCAAATTCTATTTAGAATTAACACTTATAAAATATATATTTGATAGTGTAAAAATATAGAAATGTGTTATTTGAATTCTCGCTTTTTTATGTTAAAGAAAAAAAAGTTTCGAAGTAAGTTAAAAGTCATATGTCTTATATATTTTCAATTTGAAATTTAGAAACACAGGCCTTTGATTTGGACCATGATCATTTGAACTACACTGTGCTGGCAGTGGTATGGAGGTAAACGACAGTACGGTCCGCTTCAGCGATTTTATCCAAGACGCATGTTGGATTTCGAGACTTAAAAATGTATACTAATGTTAATAGTTGTTTCTTCATCATCGTTGCGTCTGTCCGTACTACTTTGTTTTTCTAATCATAAGATAAATTCCTTGATCATTACGGTTGTTCATCGCTGGCGCTTGTATCTTTTTTGAACAGAGTGGTAAGGAGCGTTGCCTATGATGATTACATGCAGCTCAATCAAGTTGTAAAAATAATTAAAAGGCATTCTTTAAAATTTATATACATTTTCACAGACTTGAACGCCAGGTATCAATTTGGCACAAAACCTGACGAAGTCCCAGCATGAGCAATTATTTATTTGTGCCCTTTAGGCACTTTAATGGTAGATCCGGCTTTACCGTCAGTCCACGATTTTGAAACAGTATGATTTGCGTTGAGCTAGGTTCTTCGAGGAAAACTTCTTTGTCCCAGTTTGAAATATTTTTTTAATTTGCGTAAAGAATCAATCTGTGCATTTTAAATATTTTCTTATGTTGCTTTTTATACAAACCTAGTTTTCTTTAGAATTTTGGATACAGACAATAAGTTTTGATGGACGACGCATTCACATTTATAAATTTTCTGTTATTTTCTGGAATTACTCATTGTTTGGTACGACCGTAAAAATATTAAAATCGATCGATTTTTATTTATCGATTCATTCCATCTCTCGCAATTTTGTTATCTGATAAAACCTATTACGTAAGTAACCGTTTTAATATTGCGAGTGCTAATAGAGGGTAATTTAAGAATTGGTGATGTTATAATTTAAAGACTTTAAGGTGAAAATTGAATGGAGAAATTTGTCAGTTTTCAATAGATTGATGTGCTTTGTCAATTTTGAATAGGTTAATGTGAACTGACCGTATTTATTTTTAAGTTATTAATAACATTGAAAACATAAAAAATAACATTTAGGGCCAAACCTCCATAAACAATTAAAGCTGATAAGCTTGAAATCCGACCGATGCGACAACTTTCTCTTAGTAATTTTTTATCATCTAGGATCATCAACTGAATCAACTCGTACACATTAATACCAATATTATATTTCTACTGTTTGTGTTCAACTCAATAATGGCTTTTACACAATCTCTTTATCGAGTGATCTAAGTACCGACACAAAATAAAAAGAGAGAGTATCTAGTACAGGATTACGTGCCGGAAAGCTTGCACGCACAATCGTACTCGATTGTCTTTTTAAGGTTGTTCTAGAGAATATTCTTTTGCGCATGATAACTGGTAGGTTTTAGTGAAAACGGAAAGGGCAGCGGTGTAAAGGCTCATTGAGCAGAATAGACCGCTCCAAACTGGAGAACGCGTGTTGTTGTTTGCGTACTTTTCACAGCTTTACTGAACATTGACGTTTGGGATGGGAGTAAAAATAAAGTGTAAAAAAGGAGAAGTCCATGCGCGCTAGTAACGCAAATACTAGTAGGTACTATGAACGAAAGCCATCATCTCAAAATGTTAGTATTATTAATTCTATTCGATGAGCTACTGTATTCATGTCTTGAGTTAATTAGTAAAATAATAGGTCTCTACTGCACTAAGAATATAGCGTATTACGATATTACGATTTGAGTTGACCGTCAAATTGGTTTCGACAACTTCGAAATACTTCTTAGGTTCAATGAGAGTAATTCAAATGACCTTGTATACAACGCAACATATTCGGTTTACTTTCACTCACTGCCTCTGAATTATGAGAACAACAAAAGCGTGGGTATTTAAAATAAAAGAATGTTCACTCTGAAGTTTAATTTGTTCTCTCTCTCTTTTTTGAAGTTTAATGTTTTTATTGGTAATCTGAAATGATAATAATAAACCCTGATTAAAAAGGTAGAAGCAAATATAAACTGTAATAATTTGATTTGAATGGTCAATAATGTACTTTGAAATACCATTTCAAAAAATGAAATGACAGTGGTATAAAGATTAAAATTTGTGAGAAACTGTAATTCATTCCATAATTTAAGCTTCCAAGATACTGAGAAAAGAGTCAAACAATGTATCATATAACAATTAAGCAACATGTTTTTTTTTATTCTCTATTTATTATGAGACATTACTAAGGGATTATAATTTTGATCATTTTTATAATAATAATAATATGACACTCACAAATGGATACCCCATTTGGTGTTATTTTGGTCTCAATTCGCATTGATAAACTAAAATAGGATTTGAGGCTCGTCAATCTCACCCCGCTCCATCTACACATTAAACAGGAAGCGGCAAAAACAGCGCTGAGGCTTAGACTCTACAAACTGGTAAGATCAGAAAAAGTAAAACACCTCAACGGCCTACTGAAGGACTGGCTGAATACTCCGTTTATCGATGCACCCTGCGATAAAATAAAGCCTACCTTCATCTATAGATAGCCCTATAGAATACATCTGAATGAAGACAACAACCCAGAGGTAACACACAAGGCTCTCATGATATTCACCGACGGATCCAAAACCAAATTGGGAACCGGCGCGGGAGTATTCTCAGAGGACCTTAACATAAACTTTGCCTTCCCCATGAGCCTGCACAACACCGTATTCCAAGCGGAATGTATGGGCATCACTATGGCAGCTAAGGCGATAACAGCACGGAAGGTAAAAGGTTGTAAAATTAGAATTCTTCCCGATAGCAAGTCTGTCCTACAGGCTCTGTGCAGCTATCGAGTCACATCCAGCCTGCTCCATGAATGTCACCTAAACCTAAATGAGGCAGGAGCATATAACGAGATAACTTTCCAATGGATCAAAGGCTACAGTGGATCACGAGGTAATGAAGCAGCTGATCGGATGGCACGGAGGGCATCGGATATGGTGCCTTTCGGCCCAGAACCCATCATCCCCATTCCGATCAGCTGGTTCAACAACAGTATTTGTGAACACACATCAAAACTGCATCAGCAGCAGTGGAACTCTCTGGAGACGTGTAGACAAGCTAAACTCCTTCTACCGCGGGTGGACGCTCGTGTCTCCAGATCCTTACTACACCTAAGTAGATCAGAGCTGCGCCATTACTAGTCATGGCAACTTTAACAGGCACCTTTTTCATTTAGGTATCACCGACAGCCCTCTATGCAGAAGATGCATGGAAGTGGAAGAAACAGCAACCCATGTCATAATGGAATGCCAAGGAGTTGCACACTACCGGGCAAAACATCTCGGCTCGCTGGGCAGTCTCCGGGAGGTGCTCACCAAGGTGAAGGCACTTGGAGCATTTCTGGCGGAGCTGGGATGGCTGGAATAAACAAATATACATCCTCCAGACGCAAAATAGGCGCTTGAAGTCGTCGAGTTGCGGATACCGCCCGTATTGGATGAAGAAGAAGAGGCTCGTCAAATAATTTGAAACACACATCAAAATGCGTAAAAACTCTGAAACCTTACTGCAAACGTCACCATCTGAGATGTATCTCAGATGGTGATCCGGGAGGAGGAGACGGCGAGCCATGTGCTCTATTATCTCCTCCAATGTTTAGCCAAACCTCACAAATGGAAGTTGATATTAACAATGTCAGCTCTAGAAAACGTGCCCCAACAGACTTAAAAGCATCTCAACCGCCTAAAAAAACCAACTCATCACAATCCTCTCCCTCAATTCAGTCTACTTACACCAAACCTGATTTCCTAAATAATAAAATTAAATATACTGCCCAAGACAAAGCTCCTTTCGTAGTGCACATTAATAAATTAATAAGTGATCCATCCTCTGGTACTGCATTACGCCCTATTAAATTTGGTCATTTTTTGTTTCGCAACAATATTAAAAATGTAGTGTGTGATGGTGTGAAACTCATTGGGAGAAACCGAATTTCAGTTGAGTTTAAATCTTTTGTAGATGCTAATGCTTTCCTAGAACACCCAGCTCTCTCTCCTGCTAAATATGAGGCAATTATCCCTAGCTATAGCATCACAAGAATGGGTATTGTTCGTCAGATACCAGTAGAGTGGACCCTTGAGGAACTGGTAGAATCTATAGAGGTACCTATAGGTTTTGGGACAATTATTAAAGCACGCAGACTGAATAGGAAAACTGTTTTAGATGGAACCACAGTGTGGATACCAACGCAAACAGTAGTTCTCACATTTACGGGCCAAAAGCTACCATCACATGTCTACTGCTTCTATACATCACTCCCAATTGAAACCTATATATTACCAACCATCCAGTGTAACAAGTGCTGCAGATTCGGCCACATACAATCTCAGTGTAGATCGCAAGCCAGATGCTTTGTTTGTGCCCAGCCTCATGAAGGTGCTTCATGTCAAAAAACTACTCCCACCTGCCTATATTGTACAGGTTACCACAGATCAAATGATCCTTCCTGCCCAGAACAGTCCAGACAGAAACAAATAAAATTGGTAATGTCACAAGAGAGTTTGTCTTACTCTGAAGCAGCAGCTCGTTTCCCACAAGTACGAAGATCTTTTGCTGACACAGCTAGACGTATCCCCGAAAATATGGCAGTCTCAATCTCTCAAAATTCCCAATTAGGTAATAGTTTGCCTTCAACCTCATACAGGAAAACTCTTACAACCCGTAAACAGCCCCATATGCCTGCCTCCACCCCAGGATATGACCGTCAGGCCCACAGAGAGATAGTTGCAACCCCTAAATCTCAGCTGGATAACGGCTGTGCTATCCCTGATGATAAACCGGACTCGGATGATAACCTTATTAACCTGTTACTGACAACCACTATCAATATTCTTGACCGTTTTAGTGACATAGAATTACCGAACAATATCCGAAACAAACTGTCTAAGCTTCTTCAAGTCGGTCACGATGTCGCCAATAATTCTGCAATGGAACTGTCGCAGCAGTAAAAATAAAAAGAATGAATTAGTTTTTTTAATCCAAAAATATTCCCCCATTATTTTTGCTGTTCAGGAGATGCGACTGAAGCCTGGATCCATTTTCCGGGTTTCAGGCTTTTCATGTCTCCGGGATGACAGGAGTGATGGGCATGCAGGTGCTACATTACTTTACATCTCCTTCCTATCCATATATATTCCTTATCCAGATGTGGCATGTCTGTCAGAGTTGTCTACTATCCTGTCCACTATTCCCCCCCCATTTGTTATTTTAGGTGATTTCAACATCCATCACACTTCATGGGGTTCTTACTACTGTGACAGCCTCTCTTCATCTTTCTTGGGCCTGTGTGATAATTTCGACATCTGCCTACTGAATGATGGATCACCTACTCGTAGAGTATATCCTTCACAAAACCCTAAAAGTGCAGTTGATTTATCTCTTTGCTCTCCTTCCATTTCCCCGCGTTTTCACTGGTCAATCCTACCTACATCCCATGGAAGTGATCACTTCCCTATAGTGATTTCAATGTCAGAGTCCTGTCGCCCTAATCCCCTCGAAACGCTCCGTCCTCAACTGAAATTTAATGTAACAAAAGCAGATTGGCCCCTATTTCGGTCCACATTAGACAGACAAATTGACTCCATTCCGAATTTCGATATTAATAATGCTCTCACAGTCTACTCACATTTTAGAGACTCGCTTTTGTTGGCTGCTAGCAGATCTATTCCGGAAAAAAATATCTTCCAGCACAAATCACCTTCCCTCCCTTGGTGGGACTCTGAGTGCACCAATATTTGTAAAGAACGGAAATTAGCCGAGTTTACATACTCGAAATCAATGACCGAGGCTAACTATATAAAATTCCGTGAAATTTCTGCTAGGACAGTAAGAATCTTGTCAGAGAAGAAAAAAGCAGGTTGGTACAAATTCTGTGAAGGGCTTTCACCTAGATCCCCTCCATCAATGGTCTGGAAAAATATTAGAAGATTCCGAGGCTCTACATCTGGAATAGGCAACATAACTTACAATGACACATCAGTGTGGTTGGAACCCTTTTCCAACAAACTGACACCACCCTCAGTACCTACTTTACAAGAAGCTACAATATATCGATCTGCTTTCTGCCCCAAATCTAATGAATTTGATGCCATATTCTCTATGGAGGAGCTTACAACCGCTTTGAATGGACTTAAAGATACCTCTCCAGGAATTGATGGGATTCCTTATTCCTTTCTTGTTAACAGCAGCCCAAATACCAAAAGCATGTTTCTAAAGATCCTCAACAATATCTTTCTTTCTGGAGTTCCTCCAGAGGAATGGAAGACCCAAATCATCATTCCTATCCTAAAGCCAGGTAAACTCAGCAATGATCATAATGGTTACAGACCTATTGCTTTATCCTGCACAATGGCCAAAGTCTTGGAACACATTGTAAAAAACCGGCTGGAATGGATAGTTGAAAATAAGGGTATACTTGCAAAGAGTCAATTTGGATTTCGAAAGGGTATGAGCACCATGGACAGTCTCAGTATCTTTGTCACCGACATCTGGTTAGGTCTTTCCAAGCGTGAATCCGTGATCGGAGTCTCTTTGGATGTAGCATCAGCCTATGATAATGTTTTGCTTCCAATACTCAGGCAAAAATTGCTCAATCTGAGTATCCCTGTGAGGCTTGTAAATCTTATCTTCAACCTACTCTCGTCACGATCTATTCAAGTTTGCGTGAACAACTCCCTTCTACCGCCTAGAATTTCGTGGAAAGGTCTTCCCCAAGGGTCAGTGTTAAGTCCCTTACTATACTCGATTTATACATATGATCTCGAGCTATCTCTGAATTCCTTCTGCAATGTTCTACAGTATGCTGATGATTTAGCTCTTTACATATCTAACAGTGATGTAGATGTAGCCACTGCTCGTCTTAACTCAGCTATGAATTACTTACAGGATTGGCTTGATGAACATGGTCTTTCGATATCTGTTCAAAAATCGAATGTAGTCCACTTCACCCGTTCTAGTCTCCCTTCTGAAATTACTATTAGGTATGAGGATGAGATCATTCCTCTTAAAGATAAAGCTCGGTTTTTGGGAATCATTTTTGACTCTAGGATGACAGGAGCTTCTCACATTGCCCACATTGCTGGAAAATGTGAGAAAAATATTAATGTCCTTCGCTCAGTATCAGGATCTTGGTGGGGTGCCCACCCATTCTCACAAAGACTTCTATACAATGCCCTAGTTCGTAGCCATTTAGATTATGGATCTTTCCTTTTAGAGCCATGTTTAAAAATGTCCCTATACTCTTTGGACAAGTTACAATCTAAGTGCCTCCGCATAATAGTCGGCGCTATGAAATCCTCTCCTATAAACGCTCTTCAAGTGGAATGTGCTGAGCCTCCCTTATCACTCAGGAGACAATACCTATCAGATAGGTACTTATTCAAAATTATCCAAAATTCTTTCCACCCTTTGATTGGTAAACTCCATCAGCTTTCAGAATACATATCATTTGATAGATACTGGACCCATAAAAACACTCCCTGTTTATTTAATAGTTTTGTTAAATTTATTCGTCTTCCCTGCCCCGTTTATCAATGCACCCTAAATCCCCTGTTTGACTGTCCATTTAACTCACTAGTCTTTCAACCTCAAATTATACTCGATCTCGGTATTTATAAAGACTCTCCTAATGCTAACTCCCTGTTACAATCATATATAAACAAGAATTGGAGCGATTGGCTGGTGATGTACACAGATGCTTCAAAGATTAATGATTGTGAGTGTGTAGGTACTGCTGTTTGGATCCCTAAATATAGTATTATTTTAAATTACAAATTACCACCTGCCACATCTGTTTTTACCGGTGAAGCTGTTGGGTTACTTGAGGCTCTGTTATATGTGGAATCACATAAACTTTACACGACGATTATCCTATCGGACTTCAAAAGCTGCCTTCAGGCTATATTGTCTAATCCCTTTAGGTCTAAAACCAAGTTCCCGTGTATACTCAACATCAGAAGTGCTCTATATAGATGCAACCAGCAGGGTCTTGATGTGTGCCTTGCTCGGATACCTGGACACTCGGGCATAGAAGGGAACGAAACAGTTGACCTTATTGCAAAGGAAGCTACCCGTAATGGATGTGACGTGCATTTTAGGTTGTTCTCCCATGACCTTACTTTGCTGGCAAAGCAACAATTGGCTCTTGCGTGGGACTCTCAGTGGAGAAAATCTAGCAGTGTTGTAGGAAAGCATTACTCTGATATTCAAAAGTCTATACTCGTAAATCCATGGTTCTTTAAATTCATTAACGCAACTAAAACTTGCATATCTACTATTTGTCGCCTCAGGTTAGGCCAATCCTGTACAACTGGTCATCTAGCTAAAATAAGAGTTAGGGACTCAGCTTTGTGTGAATGCGGTTTGGACGAAGGATCAACGGATCATATTTTCTTTGAATGCCCTAAGTTTCCTAGTTCCCTGTATGACCTGCTCCCTCCATATATCCCCAGACCCATTAACTTTAAATCCCTTCTTACATATGTCAATACCACGTTCGTTTATGTTCTGTGTGATTACCTAACCTCCAATAAAATTAGACTCTAATTTGTTTGTCTAAATTAACCCACTAACAACGGTGTATATATTGTGTATGTTTGCTTTTCAGATAAATCAACAGTTTCACAATTGTTATAATTTCACTTAAATATGAAAACAAATTGTGCATTCATGACACTTCTCAAGCAAGCAGAGTCAGTGTAACAAATGTCTTAGCAGAAAACTCGATATTGGCAGAATCCATAAGGACAGCGCCATTTAAATAAAGAAGAAGAAGATTATTTAATATAAATCAAATTGTTTTATTTTTATTTTTACACATTATTTAGTTATTTAATGTTCCTAGGATGCTACGCGAGGCTATTGAAATTAGGATGTTTCCTAATTTCAATAGAGACGAAGGTTGGATAGAAGCATCACAAGCCAAACGCTTAGGCCGATCATGCTTCTCTATTGCTTGTAACGCGCTCTCATTTGCACGCTCGGCTCAGGCGGAATGTGACAATGAGTCATGGTTTTATAAGACGTTATCACATCATAAATGGAATCTAACTTTCATTAGAGGAAGCACTCTTTTCCATTTTTAGTGCAAGATATTGGCTAGATATTGCTTGCTTAGATAAAAAAATGATTAAATTTAAAGTCAAATAACAATCTTTCAAACACTACTGCATTCAAAGCAAAACTGCCATTAGATACAATATATTTACCCGTGTACTTTTTATTCTACACAAGCATTTAATATGTGTTAAAAATGTCAACATCTGTGCTATGGTTTCGTAAGTATTATGTTGGGAGACCTTTTACTGAGAAGAGGCCATAACATACATGGCAAGAACTGATTTTATTTCCATTGTATTATGTGTTACATTAAGTGTGTTTTTATTTCTATTTATTAGGGTAAACAAACAGTAACAAAGTATATATTATTAACAAAGCCGGTGTATCAACATGTATTACTTTGAAACCAGCACCATTCACCACACATTAGTTATATTCAATTAAAAGATTGAGAATCTGAAGTGGACTATGTGTGTTATGGATAAACATCCTTGGATACAATATCCAAGTAGTGGCTTCCTATAAGGTATAAAATACAACTGTTAAAAACAATCACGTCTCCAACCCCTGAGGTACCTGAGGGCTATTCTTTATCTTAATAATAATAATTAATTTTTTTTTTTTAATTTATGAAGGAAGAAATATATTTAAAAATTAATTTATGGCTTCCTATTCACATTTGAAGAAAATTATTATCTGATATTTAATATTCACAGTACAATAATTAATTTATTGAGTCGTCAGAAATGTATACATTTATTTATATCAAAAGATTAGGTGCCTAAAAAAATTTTGAAAATAATCATGCATTTTAGTAGTGCAGAGTGCAGTATTTGGTAGAGTAATTGTAACGTGTCCTAAAGTATCACTTGAAGTGGCAAACTGAAAGACAAAATAAAAAGCATTTCCTTTTATATAACGAATAAAACAATCACTTACCACAGCTTAGGAAATATTAAGATTCAGTGGAATTCCCTGGATGAGGATGTTGTGTAAAATTATTCATGCAATTTTGATTTGACTATCACCATAAGAGGAAATGCATTTCTGATTTGACGTGTCTTCATGCCATTTAAATTAAAAATTTAAAAAAATTATAACTCGGGTGAAACTGTTACGTATCTCCAACCAAACAAAATGTCACTTTATTATAAGTAACACTGACAGCCAGACGACAAATGAGACTGATAAAAACTTAAATGACAATAGAGTTACATTTTGTGGTTTTTTTAGAGGTTTGGAAAGAAAATAAAGGCAAAGGCCTTAAAGTCCGTACAGCCTTGTCTTAAGTAATAATTTCTATTTTTATTTAAATAGTGATTAATGATTATGACAGCTGATTAATGGATGGTCAATAGATGATGAATGAATATTAAAATAACCCCTTTCCCAACTTTCGGTAAAGATATGGGTCTCTACCATAACCTTCCTGGCCTTCATAAGAGATCGTGAAAATAACACTAAACACTATTCTTGTGCTCGCTCACAAACACTTAATAATTATTAATCCACCATTATTTTATTACACACAAAAAGGCAACCATAAACTAAACGTCTTTAATACGCTTCCTGCTCCCGCAAAAAGCTTGCATTAAGTTTCCCCTAAAATGTTAAAATGGTACAAAGCCAAACCTATAATACTTTTTGCTTTAGCATATTCTTACAGCCACTCATATTTGCTCTTCAGTATTTCAAGCAGAGTTGGATCTATTCGTTTAGTAATACTCTCCGACAAAATCAATAATGTATTTTAGGCAGCTTTCCTTTATATGTATATTTTTATTTAAACTTGTTTACAATATTTACATTTACGTATTCCCAAAACTATTTAAATTAAGTAACAGTAAAATGTTTCTCTACATATGACAATAATAGTAGATTTACACAACACTTCTTACCTAAATATAAATAAAACTAAATTTCTACTATAGTTTTGCAAATTCGTGTACCAGACAGGCCATGAGTCCGCCATGATTGACACACTTTAGAAACAAGTTCTTTTGTACTCCGCTACTCGTAATTAACTAAGCCTGGCACGCTGCTTTTGCGTACATACAACGATCAAGACCATATCACGAAGCGACATGCTTACTTATTTGGCTGTGCGCACCTCGATATACCGACGTTATAAATTATTAATGTTATTATATTTCTGCTGAATGATAGGTAAAAAACGAAAGAGTTCTAGCCTTTGAGAATTGTTTCAAATGATTAAAATTATATTTTTCGTCTTTTTAACGTTTTTACATGATCTGCTGGCACTCGAACGTGAGTTCTGGACTCCAGTCGAGTCGATTGCAGTTCTCATAAGAATGTGTTAAAAGAGAAATAGTTCCAGCCCTGAGACTTGAATCGATAAAAACTATCTGTATTCGATCTGCTGCAAATTGATCTGTTACGGGAAGTTAGTAGATCATTTCGTTAATTGACATTTTTCAAAGTAAAAACGCCAGAACTATTTCAAAAAATGATCAGGAAATAAAAAACTCATGCATGCGAAAAGAGCTCACATTTAATTTTGATCTGCTCAGTTCACTGACATCCAATGTACGACGTTCAAGTGTGCATGGCGAAATATTAAAAGCGGGTGTAAGAGTACCTTTACTATTTCGCCTACCCGTTTTGGGCAGAAGGGCCGGTAATTTAGTTTGCCCAGGTTCAAGATCAGTTTGCCATATTTGGCAAAACAATTGGGATGATGACTGAATTTTAATTTTCACGTCTCGTCGTAATATATTAAAATACCGTAGAAAAAGATACAATCCTGTGAAATCAGAATTAAAATCGGCTTGGAAATACATTAGATACAAGCATTTTAAGTTGTTCATTTGGAAGCGATTAGACAGAGAGATCCGACATCAACAGTGACGTCACTCTTTAGTACGGCCATATAAACTCCATGTAAATTTCCGTTTTGCTAGAGAGAGATGGAGCAAAATATTCAATACCTTATATCTTGCTTGTTTTTTAAGTTATTCGAAAACCGATTTTTTCTGTCTGTTTATTATAGAAATGAGCTTCTATTAAAGCAAAAAAAAATTTTTTGTCATCTAGCCTATTGATGTCAAAGGGTTTGAAGATTTTTGTATGAAGCTCAGAACAATATAGCTTTAATTATTGTTCTGAGGTATGAAGGGGCCACCTAACGTCGGCCGCCATTTTGTTTTTTTTTTTTATGAAATCACTACAAAATAAATAAATAAATTCGTTATAACAACTGTTATTTTTATATTTAAATTATATAATAATTTAAAATAAAAGATTTATAAGAAGTTATCACGTCAATAAAAGTTGATCGCTTGTCAATCATTGCTGTGCTATATCGAGTAATATGGCACAGACATAAATACTAGGCGATGCAGTCGCTAAGCATAAAGCTACCTACCTAAAAATTATTTTTTTTGTTTCGATGGGATTTTTTGCGAATTTCAAAATTCGGGCTCCGTCACCATTTGGCCCTAAACCTGATGATTCGATTCCACACAAAAAAAAAACTGGTTGGTTGCCTGTAAAGTCGGTATACGGGCGAAAGTTTTACGTGACAACGACTTTGAGTGGTAAAATAATTTTAATGTGAATATTCATTCGTATAGTAGGAAGAAGGATGAAATAATAGTAACAATTTAAAACATTTATTTATACAAAGAATTATATTTAAAACATTAATTTATAGGCACGCGTCCCTTCCACTTTTTATGTCTGTCTCTCTCGCTCTTAGGCGGGCTAACCATGCCCGAGTGGAAGGGACGCGTGCCTCTCACTCGCTCTCATTGTAAGCGCATAACGTGAGCGGAGCGTAACGCAGTTTCTTGAAGTGTCACCCGGCAAACCAATTTATAAGACGTTGTCACGTCAAAATATTAAAATCGGTTAAGAACTCGAGAAGTTATGGCGTAACAGTTAAGACATTGCGCCATTGAAGCTGATCCATGGGAGCTTCGCTTCGCTCCGCTCCAATAATAAAAATGCGTACTAACATAGTTTTAAGCTATATTATTACTAACAAAATGAGTTGTTATAGGGCTGCTATTATTACATATGCTTTTGGCTTATAATCTTATATTTTTTTATAATCATTCTAGCGTACGATCTGCTAAAAATTTAAGTGATTAAAACTGTAAAACGTTACTTTGACATTACAACAGGGCCGATAGTAGATTTGGATTTTTGATTAAACTTGTGGTGGATTATTAACCACTAAGTGTTTGTGATTATACACGAATGTTGACAAGTGAAAGAAGATGAACAATTCTCTTTTCTGGCTGGTGTCTTTTTCCAGAAGTCCGTGAGGAGGTTTCAGTAAAACGCTGCACCTTTACCGAAACTTAGAAGAGGGATTATTTTAATATTCATACATAATTCGTTGATCATCTTGAATCAAAAAATCAATCCTCATCATCATTCATCGCAAAATTTTTCTTATAGGGTCATTGAAATTACTAAAAACTGGGCTTTTTGGACTTTACAGCCTTTGCATTTTTTTAATTGCATTCCATTAACTTAACAAAAAAAAAATGGAGTCTATAGTTTTTGGCGGGATTGGCAACGTCACTTAATTTTTAGTAAATTTGTTAGAAATATTGATACCAATCTTAGGTGTTTGATATTCAAAGCGCCGAGAGCACGTGGACGATGAGAGAATATTGTTTAGCGTTCTACGTAACGAAATAGATACAAAAGCGCCGCGGTGCAGTATTAGCAGCCAAGGAAAGAAATAGGACGCGCGCTCCTTCCGCTTTCTATATGAAGACACAAAGAGTGTAATAATTATAGATTATTAGCCATTAAGTGGTCTTGCATATGCACGAGTGTTGGTGGGTGATACAAAACAAACAGCGTTAAGTGTCTTTTAGACGTACGGCCGTACGGCCTAAGTGCTCTCTCCATCGATATATACTAATGGACATGCCGTACCCGTATAACGTGCAGTAATTTCTTGGTTTGAGAAGAATGACGAAGATATCATATGCTTTCAGACTAACGCTATCTCTTTCCTTATAGGCGATTGGTTCTCAATGTTCACGACAGGTACGGCATATATTTTGACAGATATAAAGATAGTCCGAAACTTAGTTTTATCACTTTTTTCGTAGTGCCACAATTCTCACCGCTAGGACATGCCCATTAGTATATATCGATGGGTCTCTCAGCAATTATGGGGGTAATTATTATCTAACGTTTTCTCAAGAAGTCGGAGGGGGTTTCAGTAATCCGTACACTTTTATTAAATGAGGTCTCGGTAAGGAGTTTAAAACAGATTTTGTCATCATCTAAGGTAGTTTTCCAATTACAGCAGTAGAGCGCATTATGCGGCATAATGCTTAACGTTGGATGTTTCAACTACATCAACGCTTCGCACAATCGAACACTCTCAAAAGTAATGTCTTCGTGTGAAGCGTGCAATCGATACCAACTCAGTGACAGAAAATTAACAAGTGTTTTTTCTTTAAGTTGGCATTGATCGAAATGTTTTATTTATATATTATCGTTAGTAATATTATTTATTGTTGAAAATTTTTTGAAGCTTTCGTTTCATTGTAGTTTTTTTTAAATAATCAAAGTTAATTCAAACTGTGTTAAAAAAATAAATATAAGAATGGATGAACGTACAAACATTGATTATTTTTTATATTCCACATTTAAAATGTGAATACAATTTTATTTTAGAATTCGAATCTATAAACAAATTTATTTTACAGGAATATACTTTTGTAAACATTGCAATGGCTTGATCGAATCATTTAATGACGCAGGCAATCATCAATGTTTTCGTGGAAAAGAACATATTTATCAAGATGAAGAAGAGATCGTAATCTTTTATTTGTTCACTTAAAAAAAATTACTCAAAACAAAAATAAAGTCGGTTTTACGGGCGAAGATTTTACGTGACAACGTCTTTTTCTCGGTAGAATATTTATTGATATGAATACACTCGGCGTCAAAAAAATCGCACCTCTAAGAAAATCACGTTCAAATGGCATTAACTCTGGATATGCACATGCAGACGTATTAATTATAATTTTATTTAAAAGGTTACTTAATTAACTTAATAAAAAAACATTATTTTTCATTATCAAATAAAACCTAAAGCAACAAATAAAGGGTCACAAAAATTCTAAGGAAATTTTGCTGCTCGGGAGAGTCGCGAGTTGCGCTAACTTTGTGGGTATAAAGAGGTCAACACGGGTTCAATGTGGGTCATTCGCTATTAAACCGTTGAAGGGGACACACGCACTGATTTTACTGAAGAAAGAACATCTGGAAAATGGACACTACAGCTGATGAGGCCGCTCAAGTGGTTGCACTACTGCAAGCAGGGGTGCGGCAGTGTGATGTCGCCCGGCAACTGAATCTGAGCCGTTTTTCGGTTCGTAGAGTCTACCAGCGCTTTTTAGAGACCGGTGGCTATATCCGGCGACATGGGTCCGGTAGACGTCGCTGCACTTCGGAAAGAGACGACCGGTTCGTTGTGTCGTACTCTTTGAGAAATCGCTTCTCAAACGCTGTTCAGCTGCAACAGGAGCTCCAGGCAGTTCGCAGACGCACCGTGAGTGTATCCACGGTTAGAAGAAGACTGAAGGAGAAGAACATAGCAGCCCGCAGAGCTGCTACAGGTCCAAAATTGACTGCAGCGCACCGACGAGCCCGCTTGCAGTTTGCTCGCGACCACGTCGATTGGACCATTGAGCAGTGGGGAGCTGTTCTCTTCTCAGACGAGACACGAGTGTGTCTTTTCTGCAACGACCGACGAAGAAGAGTATACCGGAGGCAGGGTGAACGTTTCGCTCAAGCCTGCATCCAGGAGACGGTGGAATATGGAGGCGGATCCTGCATGTTCTGGGGCGGTATGTCGGCTGCCGGCAAAACCGACCTGGTCTGCGTCTCCCGGACCGGAGGTGCTCGCGGACAAGGGTCGCTGACTGCGCGCCGCTATATCACAGAGATCCTGGATGTGCATGTGGTCCCTTTTGCCGAATCTTTTGGCGAGGGGTTCACATTAATGCACGACAACGCTCGCGCACACACTGCAGCCATCGTGAACGACTTCCTGCGGAGGTCCCAAATTCCTGTGATGCAGTGGCCAGCGAGAAGTCCTGATCTGAATCCGATAGAGCACCTCTGGGACCATCTTAAACGTAAGGTTCGATCTCGGGATCCGGCTCCTTCGACTCTAGAGGAACTCCAAACCGCGGTGATTGAAGAATGGGGTCTTATCCCTCAAGAAGAGCTCCTGAAGTTGGTGAGGTCTATGAGGGACCGTATGGAAGCCGTCATCAGGGCAAGGGGGGGTAACACTAGATTTTGAGTTAATTTTAAGACACTTTTTGTACATTTTTTTTGTAAATTATCGATTATTAATTAGGACTTAATTAAGATTTTTTATTATTTTTCAAATTTTTATGCTTTTTGTATAATTTTAATTAAAAAAAAGATTGCACTTAATTGTTGTTTGATGCTCCTTTTTGTTACCTTTCTAATGATACCTAACACTATCCTCTATATAAGGTTTAGGAATTTTTGAATAAGATTTTTATAAGGTGCGATTTTTTTGACGCCGAGTTTATAATTAAATTGCACAATGCGCGCGGCAGACCGATCATAGTTGAGTGGGAGAGAGACGCAAGGCATTCGGCGGGCCTCTCTCTCGTTCGGTGACTCATCGTAACGTTACCGAGCGTTACACTTTTTCATAAGTGACTCCCAGCCGCAACCTAATTTAAGACGTTGTCACGTCAAAAATTAATGAAATAATCAAAATCCAAATTACTTAAAATAACCGTAAATAATTTTCAACCAATTAGTATGTATACCACTTTATTTACACATTAATGAGGTTATTGCTAACTCTATGAATATTTTTGACGTGACAACGTCTTAAATTAGGTTGCGGCTGGGAGTCACTTATGAAAAAGTGTAACGCTCGGTAACGTTACGATGAGTCACCGAACGAGAGAGAGGCCCGCCGAATGCCTTGCGTCTCTCTCCCACTCAACTATGATCGGTCTGCCGCGCGCATTGTGCAATTTAATTATATTCATATCAATAAATATTCTACCGAGAAAAAGACGTTGTCACGTAAAATCTTCGCCCGTAAAACCGACTTTACAGGCAAAAAAAAAAAAAAAAAAAAAAAAAAAAAAAAAAAAAAAATGGTTTTTTTTTCAACACTTAACTTAGCGAACTCTGCTGGTGCATTTGAAAACTCACGTTCTAATTAAGCATCAGCATAATTCGGCATTGTGCGCCACTGAGTCGCATTATGCTCTGTAATTGGAAAACTACCTAATTATGAGTAAAGACGAAGTTTTGAGGGATATGTACCCTCTGCCATCTATTATCCCGCAATAAAAAAAACAAATGTAACAGTGTTGCCAGTTTAATATATTTAACCTGTTTTGTTTTAACTTTTTCACGTTTAGCTTATTTTTAAGCAAACGACCGACCCTTTTTTCAATATTGGTTTAATTTGATGTTCTTGAATGTGTCTTTAAGAGTTATACTTCTTTTGGCGCCTTTGGGAAAAATGATGAGAGCGAATTTTTAAGATGCGCGCGCACACCGACACCTAAGGGGGTTAACCCACTGCACCGCGCCCCGTCGCGTAGCGCGTGGCCGCAGATTTTTCACAATGTTAAATCTGTCGCAACGCGCTACGCAAGAATCTCAATTTATATAGAAAATATGCATATGATAACACACTACCGACGAGGCAAAGCGCGGGTAGGCGCCCCGCGCGCAGATTATTGTCGCAGGGTCGTCGTGCATTGCTACCCCGCGCGGAGAAGCTGATTACACCGCTAAGATAGGCAGATCTGCGTCTCCGTCCCCGCGCGCATTTTCTGTCGCTTCGCGCACCGCGGCGGGACGCATCTCTAGTGGGTGAATCGCCTAAACGCGACAGGATGAAGTTGCCCGCCAATTGTCTCAAGTTTTCGTGAGAACTGATAACGATATTCCAGGTCTTTATTAAAATATTTATGCATCTATTTATAATACGTGTTTTATATCTGTAGAGATATAAACTATATTCATACCTAAATAAACGTGTGTGTGATTTTTAATTATATGTGGTGGTTATCAATAATTTATATAATATTATAATCACAATTTTATATTATTTAATAAAATTAGCTATAACAATTTTATATAATCATTGTGGTACAAGTGGTACATAATTATTTTATAAACTTTTTTAAGTGCTTTTATTGATTTGATGTTAACTGGTGTTGTATTTTTTTTATTTGTTTACAATATAAATTATTATTATTTTTACATTATTATTGAATAAATAGTTGTTTTAATAATGATTTTTATTTCGACTTTAATAGTTAAGACGTGCCGTATAAAATGATGAAGGCTAGAAGGTAGTAGTAGCACACTTGTGATGATCATTACATTTGTCGTTCTGTGAGCGCTACTCTTGTAAGGAGTCAAAACGCTAGGATTAAATATAAAAAACAAGATTAAATCTGCGATTTATCCACTTAAAGTGGTTTTATTTAAATTTAAGATTTTATTGGCATTCTTTTATGAGCAGGATTTACCCTTTTCTTCATAGCAAAAGTTGTAGATTTGTAGTATTTTTTACTAAATAATAGCAACCCTGCCGCAGATGTGAAAAAGTTCCGCTTTCGCTCCTATTCCTAGTTTTCGATTGTAATGATTACACATTAATCGTATCCAAAGAAATTTATGGAAAATAATGTCATCTGTGAATGAAAACATAAAATAAATGTGTTTTTCGCATTAAAGTATGCCAATTTTGTAGTATTTTTCTTTACAGCTTAATTTAAGTGTAATTTATTTTTAAACGACGCTCATCACTTTTGCCAGAAAGAAGCTTGGCCGCCATGTCTATGTTCGGCTGCGTCTTTGTATTTCGCGTTGTGCTGTTCTTTATTGTTTAAAAAAGACAGTGATTGTGTTGTTATGATGCGAAGAATTACATCTGATTATAACTAATTACTTACTTTGACTGTGTGTGGAGTGTTTGAATTATGAGAGCAAATCAATAAAGTTTGCTTGCGAGGAAAGAACTCCCAACATCCCATCGTCGTATTTTTAGTTCGTCCGCCATATTGGCGTTAATATCTTTTCGTAAGTCTTTTTACACAGTTTCTTAGCTTTTACAGTAGTTTTAAGCCATAATTTGATGTTATATTTGAAGTCTATGTTGCTGGGCAATCTTTTTTCTATAAGTTATTCAATACACTAGTAGGATTCACCCGAATTTTCCTAATTTTGTTCTTGGCCTCCTTTGATGTAATTTTCGCCAGTTTATTTGCATTTACTTAAAAAATGGTGTATACTCGTGACTATCACTTATTGTTGTTATTTTCCTTGTTAATCTAAGTTGTTTTCTAAGTTAGCTTATTACTGGGGGATTTGATATTATTCTTTTTTTTCTTCATAAGGTTAAAACCACCCACAATTATTTTCACTATTATGCCCGTATTTGTCTCACGTTTAAGAATACTATATATTTGATTTTGTTACAATTATTTACATTTTACTTTCCTTTACGGAAAACTAACTAAAATGCATCAGTTTTAGAAATCTAACTAAAGAACATTCTAGAACAGTTAAACTTATGCCTTGCATTGTTCGTTCTTGCCTTAGAAAGCATACAAAACTTGTTAATGACAGATCATATTCTATGATATTACACTTTCCTTTCTTAATCATGTTATGTATTCTAAGAATAAAGTTATCATACATATCAAACACACATTATTAACTTAAATTTTAAAATAGGTAGAATGAAAAATACTTAACATTTACTGTTTATCTCATACATTTTGCTTGAGGACTCCTTTGAAGAAATTATTGATGTAGGCTGCACTATAATAACTATTTCTCATATCAATCATTTTGTTTATTAATATCAATTGAAGGAACTATACTGCTAACTTTTGTAAATCTGTTAATTCTTTTATGGAAGTTGAGAAACTAAGGAAGTTAATAACCTCACTTGCATTTATGGTACTTTATAATTTCTTAATGAAACCACCTAAAATGCTTTTTATTCTCATAATATTTGGACTACCAACTTTTATTAATGAGTAACAGTAATATCAGTGTAAAGATGAGAATTTCACGAAAACATGCTCAGTCCTATTTAGATCTGTATTTTAGTATTAATAATAAAATTGCAACCATTTTTATTATTGAGTTGG
This sequence comes from Calamotropha paludella, assembly GCA_927399485.1. Classification (NCBI taxonomy): domain Eukaryota; kingdom Metazoa; phylum Arthropoda; class Insecta; order Lepidoptera; family Crambidae; genus Calamotropha; species Calamotropha paludella. Next base: position 20,401,778 of record OV656805.1, on the reverse strand, counting down.
ACTTTTTATTCAATAGAAAAATACACAACATAAATTGTTTATTTTTCTAATAAACAATCATAATCTAGTTTTACAATTTTTATATATTTTATGCATTTTCAATGCGACCTTATAAGATAAATTATTATAATAGAAAAATACTAGAAAAATTCCCGCCTGAGAAATCACTTGTGACCCGAGTCGATTTTTTCTAGTATTTTTCTATTATAATAATTAATCATAATCTAGCTATATAAATGAAAGTTTGTATGTTTATTTCCTATGCATTCCAAAGAACTGTTGATTATACTGTGATGAAACTTTGTTAAGTTTTTGTGTGCATGCCAGGGAAGGTGTATAGCCAGCAAAAAAGAAGATAAAAAGCATGACAGGTGCAGCTAGGTCTTAATAAATTTAAGCGTAGTAATCTCTAGTTGCAAGTTTTAATAAAATAGTAATACTTATGGCACCAAGAAGTTTTTCTGAATTAAAATTGCTGAATGAATTCAGCATTCAGAATAAGATTACTATGCTTAAGTTTATTAAGACCTAGCTGCACCTGTCCTGCTTTGTTATGTTCTTTTTTGCTGATATTAATCAGTTTTTGTATGTCCTATGAACAATCCAAAACTAAACTTGGCAGGTTAACTTAACGACTCACCAATACAATTAAGATTTAAAAATATGTAAATACAAAACAACCACATCTCGGACCCCTTGTGTAGGATCCACTTGGAGATGTGGTTGTATTTTATGAAACCTTGTGAATGCTAAAAAATTAAAATGAATACACAAATACATTTTGTTAATTACCAGTTAAAACTTTCTCGTTTGAAACAAAAAGTTTACTTGCTACTTATAGGGTTCTGATGTATAATATAAATATTATATGAATTATAACTCATGTAGGTGTAGACATTTACAATTCTTTACTTGATAAAAAGGATTTTTTTTATTATTTATTTATTTTAATTTTTGAGCATTAACAATGCTATTTTTTTAAATTATACAACATTTTTAAGCGTTCAGGTGGGATAGATGGAAGTGGCTGTTTTTTTTAACAGATTTGTTTGCAATTAAAAATATAAGAATACAGAAAGTTTTGCTAGAATGATTTCATGAACTAAAGAGAAAGAAGACTTGATTGAAAGAGATTTTGTTTTTTACATACGTATTATATATGCCTGCACATGCAGGCATTAAAACTCAAAATCAATCTGAAGCTTAGCAACCTTTTAGCTTGCAGATGGCAGAAGACTAGGATTGCATTACAATTAATGGGTACAGATGAGACTTGACCAAATCCTTTATAATGAAAGTGAAGGGCTAATTTATATGTTACAGATAGTTGTAAGTTTGTATTTTGTTTGAAATTGCTATTATTGAAAAAAAAAAACGGAATTTGCAAGAGTTGCAGTTCTTCATTAGGATAAGAAATTGATTGAAATTATTTAAATGTATTTTTCTTTTGGATTAGTATAAAAATTTATTACCTTACATTACGAGTGTCTAAACTTACAAAGTTTTAAGCAGCATTGTGTTTCTTTGATTGACCAGAGTGCAAAGTTGTTAGAAGGTGTTCAGGACAGACAATGAACTAGTAACACTCCTGGGCTTTGTGACTGTTAAGCATATAGTTGTTATCTGCACATTTTGCATAAATATAACTTTATTATTTTTTCCTTCTATTAGCTTAGTTTTATTTCTATCCTGAACAGTAGTTTTAACACAGTTTTGTTTTCCTTACTGGAATGGCCCCCTTTTAATGTAGTAAAATGATGAATTGCTATCTATGATTAAAAAATTGTGCCTATTAAATATCTTGAATACTCTAAGTAAACCTTGTTACTACAGCTAAATTTACTGCCTATTCTTAAATGGAAGTTTGACCTGAGGTGGTATTCTTGTACCTTCTTCATATCCACATTTTTAAATAAATTGAGCTTAATGGTGTGTCTTCTTTATTTATCCAAAATTAAAAATATATAAATTTAGTTTATATTATTTACAAAATTAATACTTGTTACTGCTCACCATTTCCAGTTATAGAAGTAAATGTATTAATCAGACCTAACTTAGTAGTTATTTCTTTTTCTGTTTATATTTATGTATTTTATTAGTATTATCTGCTTTACTATTACACAATACAAACTATTTAATTACCTAATAAGCATTTTAGCATTTTATATGTACTCAATAAATTACTCTATTATTTTTTGTAGTTCTTTTTGTTGACTCACTAGTGTACTTGGACTTGTTTTTTAAAATTTAATAAATTATTTAAAATATTGTTTTCCCTTTTTTCTGCAGACCACGAGCTAAGTTCTACTTCAAAAAGCACTATCGTGCTTTTCAGACCTGCTTCTACCAAAAAGGTAAAATAAACATTTACAACTTGTAGTTTTTAGATATTTTCATTTACTACTTGATCTTTTCAAGTTGAATATTTCTTTAATAACTTTCAGGTAGGAAAAATTTGTATATGAATGTGATAAATTTCATCATGGTGCATTAGCACCAGAACAATATTATTATGATAGCAATTTTTGATGTTATCAGAGGATTTAGCTGATGCCTCAGAGTAAGAAATTGGATGAACCTCTTGTTACAATTGAGGTGAGAGTTTTAGACATGTAGTGTTTTTATTAACAATGTTCAAAAACTTCTTCTTGACCCAAACTACAGTGACTATGTGATGTTGGCAGGTAGATTGCGGACTCCAGCACAATGCAGCAAGCTGTTGATCCACTTGCTACAACTAGTACGGTACGTCATCTCACTTTTTCACAGTTATTTGAAAAGTGTCCCTAATTTAATTATATTTACCAGTTATATGGTCACCTCATATTATTATCTACATCACATTAATTGATAAATAATGTTGTGTTTTTGTATTTAAAACATAGTCAAAATTTTTAAGATAAAATAAATCATACAGCTGTGGGTATTAAATAGAAAAAGGCATTGTATGATATATTTTTTTTAAATACAGCCTAATTTTTTTGTTAATTTTTATTTTAAATACATAAGTATTTACATGTTATACTCGAAAACACTGCAGACAATGTCTTGCATGTATTTATTTTGATCTACAAAATTCTATTTTTTTGTTGTTATGATTTCTAACATTGATTGGGTTGTACTGCATAAAAATAAATATTGTAATACAATATAATGGCGTAACATAAAGTAATACGTCAAGGAACCGATTTTTTTTTACAAACTTCAAAAAAAGTGTTTGTTTCCTATTAATTATTTATATTAAACTGGCTTGTGGGCTTGTCTTTCGCTGGACTTGCAAAGCAGCTTCGAGTGTTTAACAAACTTACACAAATTACAAAAGTAGAAAATATACAGAGGTACTATAAAACATAATACAAAGAGGAGTGACTAAATTTATAATTATTATTAATATATAAATATTAGGTCCCCATTATGATAAAAAAAATATGGTTTATGACAGCCTGCGGCAGAACCCGTTAATGGCGCGCCGCCCGATGAGGCCCCTCGAAGACAGGGTCGCATGACAAACCAACTACAGTTTCTTCAAAAAAATGTTATGAAAGCTGTTTGGAAGCATAAGTTAGCATGGCCGTTCCATCAACCTGTGGATGCAAAAAAATTAAACCTTCCAGTATGTATTTAGTTAAATTATTTTTTAGAATAAAATTACCTGGCTAGCTTTTTGTCGAGATACATTCTGCAGATAGACGGTTCTACTCAGAGAGAATGTCATCAAAAGAAAATTTTAAATTGTTTTTTTATTCTAATTGGTTAATTCTAAACCTTATACATATATAACTCATCTTTACGAATTTTAATCGCAAGAAAATAACGCATTGTTCTCCAATCAATAACTTGATAAGGGACGCGACAGATATTCGAAGTATTTTGGAGTTTTGGGTCCGGCAGCATGTTGTATTCGCAAGAGTACTTAATCTCGATAAAGCCAGTCCATCAGAATGATAGCGGTATTCTTTTTATCAACCGTAAATTTAGCAAAGCCTCGCCTGAACAGGCGAAGGATCCCTCCTTTATTGTAACTTTTTGTATATGTTTTAGTATAATAAGCCGCATTGTACTGAATTAATGATACATTATAATTTCAGGATTACCACAAAATAATAAAAAAGCCTATGGATTTAGGCACTATCAAAAAACGATTAGAATCAAACTATTATTATTCAGCTCAAGAATGTATTCAAGATTTCAATACAATGTTCACCAATTGCTACGTATACAACAAACCAGGTGAAGATGTGGTAATCATGGCTCAAACTTTAGAAAAGCTGTTTTTGAACCGGGTGAGTAGCAGAAGAAGCATTATAATTACTGATAACAATAAAGGCAGTAAATTATAATCAATTATCAATGTTGTAGATAGCGTCAATGGACAAAGAAGAGAAGGAAATAGAATTGCCTTCGAAAGGGGGCAAAGGCGGGGCTAAGAAAAGAACTGTTGTGCCTGGTAGCACGCCGGTGGTTGGGGCGCCCGGAGCAGTGGCTGGCCCTCGCGCGCCCGTCAAGACGATAGCGGCGCCGCCTCACACGGCTCTTTTCTCGGCAAATACTACTGCTCCCACAGTTCCCGCGCCCGCTGCTACTCCACCGGCAACTCATACGGGTCTTCCTCAACAGGTAACTGTTGTCTCCTTTTTTGCTGTTTTACTATATAAAAAATAATAAACATAGATGATAGAAGACAGATAGATGATTTTTTATAACCTAATTTGTTTATTAATATTTATAAATAGTTCCAAAGAACTGATATATTTATAATCCTGGTCCACCAACACAACTATTCATGCTCATTGTTGGTTTGGTCTTTGCAATGATGTATTTTTATTTCTCTAATTAAATTTATACGCCTGCATGTCTTTATTTTTAGTAGCAACAGTGGGATTAATCCTCGCAACCATTTTTTGTTGTAGGTGGCAACACAACCGTCTAGCTTTCACGTGGCACAACCTGCTGCGCCTCCCGTCTCCAGCATTCCTACTGTTGCTTTATCACAAACTCAGCCAGCTAAGGTAATTGTTTATAACATTAAACTATGCATTTGTAAAATTTATATTATACATATTTCAAACCAAAATCAGAATTACCAAACATTTTTATAAATTATTTAATTTATAAATTGATAAATTATTTGATTAACTGTATTTATAGATAAAAATATATTTTTATAGTTCGATGTTCCATATTTTTTAAAGGTGAAAAAGGGTGTAAAAAGAAAAGCTGATACCACCACGCCTATGGGCAGCTCGTTTGAAGGCGGCTATACTACTCCCACGATAGATCAACAGAGTGGTCCTAAACCTGCAAAAATTTCAACAAGACGGGAAAGTGGTCGACAAAAAAAGGTATTTTTAATGTACCTGATTTTTTCTAAATTGGTATTACAATAATAGTTACATCAATATTATACTGGCAATTACAATTGCGTTATACAGGTTAGCCGAGCTGGCGAAGATGGATTCAAAATGGGAGGACTTTCTCCAGGTGTAGGTGGTGCAGGTGCATCACATCATTCAGTATTGACGCCCCAACTTGCCAAAAGCAAGGAAAAGTTATCTGACGCTTTAAAAAGTTGTAATGAAATATTAAAGGAATTGTTCTCTAAGAAGCATTCGGTAAGCATTTGTTTGTTACAGCTAAAAGTAATTTTTTTTCACGTATAGGAAAAAGCTCTTTAAAGAACAGAATGGCAGGTCTTTGAAAAATAATTTACTCTTTATTATTAATTTAGGGAAAAAATATATTTAATGCCTTGGTATTCTGTACCTGAGTTAATAAATAACCTTAGGGCCTACACTAGTAAGACATTGCTCAGAGTGACACAATAAAAATAATTGACACTCAAAATATTTCAAATAAACCATCCTTATTAATAAATAACAACTACTAATTCTATTGCTACTCTTAAAAATTTCCTTTTGATTAATTCAACCTACAACTACTTCCTATAGTAATCAACTAACCAGATTTAAATAACTTTTTTCAAAAAGACAACACATGCAATATATTTATTTTTCTACAGGGATATGCTTGGCCTTTTTACAAACCGGTTGATGCAGAATTACTAGGCCTTCATGACTATTTTGACATTATTAAGAAACCTATGGATCTCGGAACTGTAAAGCAGAAAATGGACAACAGGGCTTATAAAACAGCCGCGGAGTTTGCGGCTGATGTGCGTTTAATATTTACCAACTGCTACAAATATAACCCTCCAGATCATGATGTTGTTGCTATGGCGAGAAAATTGCAAGATGTTTTTGAAATGAGGTTAGTAAATATTTTTAAGTATAAGGTGGACTTAGTTTGAATGTTAAAACTTTACTAACATGACATGAGTGGTGATAATATGTTTTTTAAGGACTTAGTTAGAGTAACTTATAGTTGATTGGTATGTAATTTATTAGAAACTACCTCGTGGCGCCCAGAGTTTTTTGGACTTTCCTTGACTATGGCCCGACTGTATTTCTTTTAAGACATAATTGTTATTGTCATATCCGCCCAAAGTTTCGAGTTGAAAATTTTATGTGTTAGAGTTACTGCTTTAAAGTGGAACCTGAAAGTACATAAATGATTATATAAGTATGTGTTTTTAATTTAAATTATTCATCTGCCTTTTGTTCTTTACAAAGGACATTGGGCTACAGTGGCTTGACTTAGTAATTATTTAGTAAAGTCAAATTAAACAAAATTTGTAGAGAAATTAAATGACTCCTCTTTTCTTGACTTTTATTACAGGCTTTTTTCTAATCAATCTCCTATTACAAGTCTTAGGTTTTGCTCATAAAATACTTAAAAATACTATCAATTTTTTTTAACTCTTATTATCAGAAATTCTTTCTTTATATTCTTAGTAACTCTTAAATCAACAGAAGGACAAAATCAAAATTCCTGCACATGATAAACAATTACAATAAAGACAATAATACACTCGAGAGCAATGAATCCGGGTCACTTAAAGAATGTTAAAAATCTCGGAAACTAAAAATGATAGGTTAATGCAATAAATTGTATTTAATAGACAATGTAATACTCCTTAAATGAAAGTAAAAAAAATATGAGTCACCATACATTTTATTAACACAAAATTACATAAAGAAAAAAACTGCTGATCTCTCCTTAAAACAAAAATAGGAAACATGAAATGTTTGAACTTTATTACGATTTTCTTGAATTTTAATACTTCGTATTGCCTCCTCGTGCTTCCATTACTGCGTTTACGCGGTTTGGCATGCTGTACACCAAGTTCCTTATACGATTTTGGGGAATATTCTCCCATTCCTCTGTGAGAGCAATTTTGAGCTCACGAAGCGTGATTGGGGGAGGGTTTCGTTGTTTTACGCATCTGCCTAGCTCGTCCCAAGCATGCTCGATCGGGTTGATATCCGGGCTGCGCGCTGGCCACTCCATACGAGTAATGTTCATCTCTTGAAGGTAGTCATTCACAATCCTACCTGTATGAGGTCGGGCATTGTCACGCATAAATATAGCATCCTCACCTAAATTGACCATAAATGGACCAACGTGATCATTGAGGATTTCTTCCACATATCTTACGCTAGTTAAAGAGCCGTTTTCTATGATCACCAGCTCTGTGCGACTTTCAGAAGAAATTCCGGCCCACACAAGTACAGACCCACCACCGTAGGCTACTTTTTCTTCGATGCATGCTTGCTTGAATCTTTCCCCTGGTCTTCGATACACTCTGTGTCTTCCATCGTGCTTGTAGAGCATAAATTTTGATTCGTCGGAGAACATAACTTTTGACCAATCTTCAATACTCCAATTTACGTGGCTCTGGGCATATCTCAGTCTTGAAATACGATGCCCACGCTCCAGTTTAGGGCCGTTTGCAGGTCTAAGGGGTTTTAAGTTAGATTCAGCAAGCCGAAGTCTTACTGTCCATGCACTTGGGTTACTTCCTCCGAGGCGTCGAAACTGATTGGTGAGTTCAGTTCCTGTGAGAAAGCGATTTCGAAGCATGGTGTTCACCAAGTATCGGTCTTCTCGTGCTGTGGTACACCTGGTTCTGCCCGTTCCTGGTCTGCGTAGGTTAGAACCAGTTTCTTCGTAACGTCGGAGAACTCTTTGTACTGTTGACAGCGACACACCGACAGTCCTGGCTGTATCGCGCTGACTTCGGCCGGTTTCCAGCATTGTAAGTATTCTGGTGCATTCTTCAGGCGTAAGCGACATAATTTCAGCTTAAATAATGAATATAGAGCACTATCAACATGGTTTATGTACCCACATAAATGACAGATTACAAACAAAAGCAAAACCAAATGCTGTAATTTCGTAGTTCCATCTTCGAAAGTGGCCCTTTTTCAAATTTGATTTTTTTATGATATAACTTTACAATAACTAAGAAGTTTTAATACCTTCATTTAAGGAGTATTACATTGTCTATTAAATACAATTTATTGCATTAACCTAGCATTTTTAGTTTCCGAGATTTTTAGGATTCTTTTAGTGACCCGGATTCATTGCTCTCGAGTGTAGAAATTACCTAAAACAAATATAAAAATACCCAGTCTCAAATTTACTAATCTTAATATACTAAGTATCGGAACTTTTCCTTACATTCTAATCGTCATGGCAATCTTTCAATCTGTTAATAGTTTAGGGTTGATCCTCCGCGCGTACGTACACACAACCAAGGCGACTAGATATCCCTCCGTGGGTCGTCCGCAGTCCGTTCCTTATACTTGACATTTGACTTCTTAAAGCGCATAGTGGAAAGTCATCTTCTGAACTGGTGTCTGACGAGCTATTGTCTGCGATATCACCATAATCTTCTATAAAATCTGCATTCCCTTCGCCTTCGTCTTCAAACTCAGAATTGTCCAGAGTACCATCATTCATCATCCTGCAAACCTGTGAACAAAAGACCTTAGGTGTAGAAAATAGATACAAATACATAAAACGATCCTGAACCAGGCTTACAATACGGGTTTAGAGTAGTGCTAGATAAGTGTACCTAAACAGACTAGATACGAAAAACGTTAATTGAAAATATTTCCCAAAACAACAGACATTAAAGCCACAAACAAAAGCATAAGGTGTTTTTGCATACTAACTTCGACCCAAACCGACTTCACAAAGGTCACATTACTTAAACCCAAAATTCCGCTGAGTTTTAGCTATTAAAATACAAAATAATTGACTCCATTGAAGTGGTACCTATTAGTTAGCAAAATTTTGCTTAAAAACAGACTCGACAGTAATGGATTTATCATTATAAAATACATTTTACTTACCACGTTTTCGTGAGCCAGAAATACTGCCGGTCATTTTTACAAAATGACGTCTGTCAATTGTCATAACCAATGGTAATGGAATACCGAACACTGTTACCTAATATTTCCTTCAAAAATCTAATAAAAATATTTCTAAAATCCGCGAAATTTCAAAAATCTATCAAGATATTTTTAATATGGTTTTCTGATAGGCGCATGAGCGGTAATTGAAAGTTAGTTGAAAACAGTTCTAGGCTGGAGCCGCCATTTTTATTATGGTTTATCAAAAGGCGCGTGGGTTCCACGAGGTTAGGCCAACAATGCTAGGATTATATTCTATATTCATAATGAGCCAAATTATTAGAAAAGTACCTGATTGTCTAGGAACATGTGTGAAAAGTACATAAAACACTTGTAAATGCGACGTAGTGTAAAAAATTCAAATCATAATGAGTTTTTCAGATAAATACAGGTGTACATTAAACTTACAAAAAAATATGCTGTAGAAACTCAAATGAGTATCAAGTTTCAATGTGTCAGCATTTTCATGATGCTGAAGATTTTCAAATTTTTTTTCAATTTATTTAACGAAAATGAATAATACATTTTAAGCTGTGTGGTGTCTGGCAGGGTCGAAGAGTACAAACCTTTCACATTTAAGAGGTAGTCACCATAGACTTCTCTTAGACCTCAAAATGACGTTCTTTTACTGTGATACCCTCCTGCCAAGCTTTGGAGATATGACAAAATTCGTGATTTTAAGAGGATGCTTACATTCAGCAGTGGATGCTCGCATGATGTTTATTCATTTCAAATCAATACTTTTGTTTGCAGATATGCTAAAATTCCTGACGAGCCTGTTCATGTTGGTGTGCCACATATAGATAAAGGAAGCTCTGCTTCAAGTTCAGAATCTGGGTCGGAGTCAGACTCTGAATCTGATGACTCTGAGGAAGAAAGGACTAACAAAGTCAAACTTTTAGAAAAAGAACTTCTCGCTCTGCAGGAGAAGATGAGGAAGTTAGTAGAAGAATCCAATAATAAGAAGAAGGCAAAGAAAAAAATTAAAGAAAAGTCGAAAAAACAGATACCCAACCCAAGCCTTCCAAAAGCAAACGCAACCGCAGCTTATGGAGCTAAAGCTAACAACATTGCAGAGAATTTAGGTAAAAGAATTTCCAGAAAATATTCTCTATTATGTTTATTTGATGACATCATCAAAAAATGCGTATTGAAGACACCCGATCTTATGTTGCTGGAGTTCTGCTGTTGATTCTTTTTATTTTAAAGCAAAACAATGATCGAAACAAGGCAGCATAAGATTGGTGTAGGGCTCTTTTAAAAACTGGACAAGGGTATGTATGTTTTTGGTAGCATAGATCCCACGTGGTGTTGTAACAAACTTGTTTTGGTTGTAGGCTATGATCATATTAAAATTAGTATTCATTTCAAATAGTGTTTCACCATTAAAAACATTTTGTAAATAAGTCGGTTTGTGCTCTTCAATTTATCTAGTCAAAAAAAAAATTTATTGGCGTCTGTCAATATGCTATATAGATATGCTGTCGTCCGTACTTCAAGTCTGTAGTGTTCTCGATATTTATTTACACATAACATACATTAATTACACATAACACAACATTTATTTCGTAACAAAAATAACTCATCACCACGCTAACATGCATTGAAAATTTTCGATATGAAATCCTAAATAGTAAGTGCTCTAGGTGCAAGCGGCGTTCGCGGCAAGACGGGTCGGTCGCGCGGCGGGGGCGGAGGCGGGGGCAAGACGGGAGCACGCGCCGCCCCCGCTGGCAAAAAGAAGAGCTCGACGCCCACCGCCGCGCCTGCGCCCCACCAGCCGCCCCACCCCGATTCCGAGGACGAGGATGTCGCCAAGCCCATGTCCTATGATGAGAAGCGACAACTGTCGCTGGACATCAACAAGCTACCCGGTCAGTCCGCACAATCAATTCGCTTAGTTATGTTAGCTGTACTTTTTTTCGCATCTATCTACATCGTCATAATCAATCCATATCTGTCCACTGCTGGTCGTAAGCCTCTCCTAAGGCGCGTGGGAAACTGAACATCAATAGATGTTCTTTTCAATGGATTCATAATACGTAAACTTTATTATGCTTTCCCTGAAAAATAGGCATGACTACTAGTAAAATAATATCATTCAATATTAATCTGCAACACAATGTGTTTAATATAGTTCGTCGTCTTGGATTATGGAATATTCCAAGTGATTAGGGCAATTGCCAATCATAACTTGAAGATTGAAATTTCTATTTAAAATCATACTTTTGCTGTTTCCACTGCTTATTTTATACCTATAATATAAGCTTCTATTTCATTTTCCCCAGGTGACAAACTTGGCAAGGTTGTACATATAATACAAAGCAGAGAACCTTCATTGCGAGATTCTAATCCAGATGAGATCGAAATAGATTTCGAGACACTGAAACCTTCTACATTAAGAGAGCTAGAAAATTATGTTGCGTCATGTCTTCGGAAAAAGACACGTAAGCCTCATTGTGAGTGCAGCCGACATTATTTACCTATTCCATCCTTCATTTCTGCGTAGTATCTATCAGTAGAATTTTGTTTATTGTTGTCTGCGATAATCATATCTTACTATTAAAAACATTGTAATCAATACTGGTATAATTAGAATAAAATGTTATTTTAATTAGAATTATAGTTTAGATAATGTTATATTCCAATGGTAAATTAAGTTTAAATTTTTTATTCTCTGTTGGCAAATAATGTTGGTGAATCTTGTTTATATTTGTCTGCTTGCTTAATTTTGGCTACAAATTTAATGATAGTTTTGGTATATATGGTAACTGTTGTTGTATTTTCAGATCGTAAAATGTCAGGTAAATCTAAAGATGAACAAATGGCTGAGAAAAAGCAAGAATTAGAAAAACGTTTGCAAGATGTGTCAGGACAATTAGGAACAAATAAAAAACAACAGCAAAAGAAAGGTAAGTTTAGATTTTTTAATAAGGCATTAGAAAACTACTTTTTTTGCTGCATATATTTTGTAAGAACAGTTCTTACGGCGACAGTGTAAGGGTGTGTAAATATAATTCTAAATTCTAAAATATGAGTTTAAAACAACCTGCGGCGGCATTGTTTACCTTTTGTTGTTGATGATATTAATTAAGATGTAGACTGTCTGCTTAATTATGGGTTGTCAATGTCTGTAATTAAAATTTAGCAATTTAATTACTTAATTAGATTAGTAATCTAAGTAATTACCAATATTTATTAAGGATTTTCAGTTTTATCTAAACTTACAAGAAATGTTATTCTGAGTTCCAGATTAGATTAGGCAATTGTCACGTCACAATCTTGGCTTTCGTTATTTTTAAATAGGTGCAATCAACAGCACCATATAATAATGCCAATCTTTTCATTCTGATTCCACTTTAAATAAAATTTCTTTTTTCAAGGGTTTTTAATATCAATTGTGGAAAGGATAATGCTCATATTTGTATGGGGATCCGCACCAACTTGCATCAAACCAAATTTACTCTCAAGAGTTTAGTTCTTATTAATTTTTACCTAACAATGTTACTTCAATGTTTATCCATATATGTATTCAAAAAGTTAGAAAACGGCGTCCTCCAACAGAGTCACTACTATCTCAAAACACCACGATACAAGTCACTGTCTCAACATTGTTAATAGTTATTATAGACATACTGAATTAATTATTCAACAAAACTACTACGTAAACTCAAACGCGGCAAAAGAAACATTGATTCCCGGTAGATGTTCTACTTAATGTATTTGTTGTTCACAGAAGGCTGTAAAGATGGTCTTGGTGGTGGCATGTCGTCTTCTTCAAGTTCATCAGATTCCTCTAACTCTTCATCAAGTACTGATACCAGCTCTTCTGACAGCAGTGACAGTGAAGCAGGTTAGAATATTTAGCGGCACAAGATGAACAATTTTTTTTGTTCATGTATCAAACACAAAAAATAGTACTGGTTGATACTAGATAAGCTGTAAATTAAAATTTTACAATAGGGTTTAGTGTTATGAGCATTTAAATTAAGTGGAGTCTTTCGTTTTGTTTGTGCACATTCAAGTTGCTTGGGATCTGACAAAATAGGTTGTCAATTCATTCGGAATCGGTATAAGAAATTTTACTGTTGCCAGTATTTTTTTATCGTATGACTGAAGTTTGTTTTTAAAAATAATTACAATTTGCTATTTTAACCATTCAATAATTATTCTAGTCTACAAAATAATATCAACCGCTAAGTATATGAAAAATATGTTCATAAATAATTAATATATTTCAAATAAAAATGTATGGCAAAACATTTGAGAATGGTGGTTTATTTGTGAGTTATACCTTTCTTTCCCAAGGAGAAAAAGGTTAATTGTTACTATATTTCTAGTTTTACACATGTCGTCCTTTTTATTTTGAGACAGCTTTTAGTTTGGTGATCGTTAGTTTTTTTTAATTTTCACGACACTCATTGCGTAATTTGAATTTGTGAATAGACTCCATCTGTACTTCTAAGTGAAGTTTAAGTTACATGTGCTTGTAAAATTTAAGTTTCGAGTGAATGGAAACGGATAGTATGTGTAGTAAGTTTATATACCTATAAATTATAGGTTCTTTTTGTGACCGGCACGGTGCCTGTCACGGGGTTTTAAGAAATGTTAAGAATATTAAGAGCAAACCTTTTTATTTTTCTTGAGTTGTGGGGAACAAGTGAGAGAGCTTTTTAGTGTAGCTCTTGAGTATGATTTTTCACTGTGATAATGGAGAGAGGGATACCACCTGAAGTTCTGATTCTGTATTACAGTATGAGTTTAAAGTCTGCTTTGTATTAAGAGACCATTGTAATTTGGCACAAACCAATTTAGTAAGAAGGAGACCAGCTTTGGTGTTCACTGATATTTTGTAGTGGTGCCGGAAAAGCAAATTTGACATTTGGTTTGCTTTTATAAACCAATAGGAAATACCTTTTCAATATTTTTAACTATATCATGTCCTCAAACGCGATATTATTTCATTTGCATCCTTAAAATTTGAATTTATTATTAGACTTATTGGAAACTTCAGATCTCATGGTACTACTAGTGGCTTTTAAGTGTGAAAATAAACTCAATATAATTATTTACTGAGCTCGCATGAGTCATGGAAGCTATAATAAGATAGAAGATCGATAGTAGTGTCGGTACGTCCAGTGAAGTGAAGAGGATCCACCAGACATCTGACGAGCCGAGTGCAGTCACGTAGCGAGTAATGCAAACAATTGTGTAAGGACGGATACCATCTTTGCAAGCAAAAATATACATGGTCCCATTTGGGATTACGAGGATGTAATTTTGTGACATGTTGTAGTTAAAAATTATTCTCTGAAAAGGTATGGTTTTATTGGTTTAATGCTTGTTGAACACTTCAATGCTTGCTCCTGAAATGTGACGTGCTATCAAAATTTAAATACAATGTTACCAAAAACCTAGCTGGCCTCCTTCCTTCACAAATTGTTTGCAAACTTGTTAATGAAATATTAATTTTATGAGTGAATATGTAATATATAAAAATGAATTAAAATACCTACATGTCACTAGCGAACTATAGCCTCTTAAGTAAATTTATAGACTGCTATGATTAAATGTAAAATATTAGTCAGTATGCCCGGCACTTATATTATTAACCTTTTAATGACGACTATCGTTTAAGACTGCATATTAGTTTTATCTGGTACCTTTTTGAAGGAAGAAGGATAATGGTGCCCTTTAGATTCAGTACTAGTAACAGGTGCTAGGCGAAACATGCAAATTATTGATTTGACTTATTTTTTATAAGTTTATTTTGTAATTACATCAATTATTAGTGTGTAAAAGTTAGTGACGAAATTTTTAATGGACAAATAAAAAAATAACCAATTTATTTTCCAAGTTAACATGACTCGATCTTATTTATATTTCGCCATTTTAAAGCGAAAAATAATGTTATTTGTGGTTTTTTATTTTTTTCCTATTTATTATTTCCAATGCTTGATGACTCAATGAAAAACAAAACTAGGATATAATTTCATTTGAAATTGTAAAATAATGTAAATGAACAATTTCTAATTTTATTGCAACAAATTATCCATAGAGTATAGATATTAAGAAAATTAAAGCTAATATTGTAAACAACAATAAAAAGAGTAAATATTATTACAGGCCTAAAATATTACATTATTGATGTTATTATTTTTAGTACATATTTATATGAAAAGATACTTAGCATGTCAACCTAGTATTTTATTAGAGGTATCACGTTTCAAATTGTAAAATGTTGATCATTTTACTTCTATATGTACAGTATTTATTTTGCCTTATTTGGAGTCTTTTACACTGAGTATTTGTTGTTTTTAACAATATTCAATATCTCTTAGTAGTAGTATCAGAGACCCGCAATCAGTGTTATAATCATATTTGAAATATAGACATTTTGTACATTCCTGATAAAATTCACAAAACAGTTCTACTTTTATAACAATCAGCTATTTCAAAAGAATGTCTCGATTTATTAAGTACAACCTGCTGATTGTTTTATGAGATATTATAGTAAGTTAGATTTTAGTATTGTATAAATTTTATATTATTACAGTTCCTCAGTGCTGAACAAGCTAATGGAAAAGAACATACAATTGTACTGTATCCCTTATCCTGGATTGGAAATTGCCAATATTTAAGGAGATTATACTTAACGATATAATTTTTTTAAATTACCTATATTTGCTTTTAAATTAATTGTATAGAAGTATTAGTCGCCATAGGATTGAATTTATTAAAAAATCTATACATGTGGTACAATTAGTTATTTCAGTGCAACATTAAGTTGTAACAGTCGATGTAGATGTTAAAAGCGTGTACACAGTAACACCATTGGTAGTTAATAAAAAAATTATATAAGTTTATTTAATCATCTCATGACTTAAAATTGTTTAGAATAAGAGTGAGAGGAGATAAAACTTTGTATATATTTCAGTATATAACGAGAATTTAAGTAAATCTTTTAAGTAATTTATATTGAATTTTATTTGCCTAGTCCTGAGATCTGAAGATGTTCTAAAGTTCTAAAATCGCAAATTTTCAATAATTTACGTCGATGACATGACACTTTGCAATTTACCTTAGACGCTGTTTTTTCTTTTTCAAAATTCATACTCTACTAAAAGATATCAGTGATAACAGTTTATTTTGTGGGTAAACTTTACATGGTCAATTATGGAACTAAGTGAAGATTTAAATAAAGTTAAGTATTGATCATTATCGTTGTCCTATGATAAATAACACCTCTAGTGCTTTAAGTGAGTGATTACTTTTATTACAGGCACGGGTTCAGGGCGAACACCAAAAAAGAAAGCAAAGAAGCAGTCACAACAGCACCAACCTCAAACTGTAAATATCCTGAACTTTGTCAAGACTATATAGATATTCAATTATTTTACGTTGTTAAGCAGGTAAGCTTAGTTGGTTTTGAAAAATGAATGATTTCAGAAGTCTGTACCGCCGATTTCGGTTCCCATATCGACTGCGACCGTGGTGCCGGTGGCACCGGCTGAAGTGGCAGTGGTGGCAGCAGTGGGCAACGAAGCCAAGCCGGAGCCAACGGAGCAAGTGCCACCCGAGGCGGACGTGAAGGCGCAGGATCCGCCCACGGCACCCGCTCCTCAGCCGCCTTCTGTGCCTGTCTCTACTCACCCTGCCGCCACCATACCGGACTCTTCTGCGCCTCCGCTCACACGCGAACCAGATGAGAAGCCTCCAGTTAAAATCGAAACCCGGAATGGACTTGACAAAGTGGATCCGTCCCACTACATCGATCCTATAGAACGGTCGTTAGCTAGTTTGGAAAGGACATTGAACGCTGATGTACCCATGGATATAACCGTTGGCGTTTCGGAGTCATCTATGCGGCTTGAAGAGGAGTTTTCTTTACCTAAGACGCCTATGATGCCAGATGCGGCACATCAAAACCTTATGGCTCAATTGGGCGGTTTGACAGAGATAGCAGCGCATGTACCTGAACAAATAAAAAGTGAAATGTATGTACCACCACATAATGGATTCGTAGAAAAGAATATACAGCACGAGCGTGATATGTTGCGACCGGATGTTAACCCTAGTATACCTGACATAACTCCCGTTGCGCCCGTGCCGTCTATTTTTGACCCCGTCCCTCCGGCCCCGCATAGCGTTATTGCTCAGTCTCATCACAATATGGCTACAGCTCCATGTCTGATAACACCTGCTGTAAAAAAGGAAGATATTAAGCCACTTCTTACTCCAAAACCTATAGAAGATCTCATTGGTGTATCTAACATGGTATCAACCAACAAAATGTATGATAGAGCGAAATATGAAATGGATAAGAAAATAGAGGACGCCAAGAATTCTAATTTTGTTCAAGCCTTCAAAATGAAACAAGAACAAAATCTAAAGAACGCTAGTTCCTGGTCTTCCTTGGCACAAGCTGGTAGCCCGCAGAGTATACCTAATATGGGTACTAATAATCAAATGAAACAAAAACCCATGATGGATAGCTTTCAGGTAAAATTTGTTATATTTTTATTTTGGTATATTGCTAACCCCGACGAGCTGTGAAAGTATTTCATATTCCCAAACCAGTAAAACTACTTCTAAGTACCTAGCACTATTATTAATCAGTGCTACCTATTTACAGCTATTACATTTTCACCAACAATTTCTTTATGACTCATTTGCGCGGTTAGCTTTTCCCTTCAACTTGTTGAAATTGTGATAGTGAAATAACTACTTAGGCCCCATGCGGCTTGGTGGCTGTCGCCCATTAATTATGTCAGTTCATACCTATGCGGCATAATCTATAGCTAAATCGTCATTGTATAAAATATCCTTTTGTTTCATAACATTACAGGCGTTTAAAAAGCAAGCGAAAGAAAAGATTGATCGGCAAAGAGCGTTAATAGAACAACAAGAATTACGAAAAAAAGAGCAAGCTGAACGGGAAAGGCAACGGCAAGAAACAGAACGAAGACATCCAGAGGATGACAAAATGAGGCAAGTACTTTTATATCATTTCATATGAGTTATTTAAAACAGCGTCCACAGGTCTGAAATACCTTATATCCTAGATCGATTTACAAACTAGTTCAGTTGATATTTTATATCGGCGTTCTATCCAAATTCAGTTATCCTCTTAAGTTCTTACATGATATAATATAAAATACACAACAGCAACAACATGCTAACATTGGACAGCTAAAACGACAATAATTAACAAAAAATAGTAAGCAAATATTCCTAATTATATACTTAAAATTGTGATTATGCCTGATCAATAATATTCTTCATTTATAAAATGAAAATATATAAAAACAATATCAATTTCAACAGTCGCTCTCCTACATTTATACTATCTATCTAAGACTGATGGTGATTTTGTGGTTGTGTCATATTAATTTTTTTCTGTGAACAACTGTTGTACAAATAATAAATATTTTCAACATGGTTATTTAATATTAGAAGAATCAACGGTACCTCATTCTCGTTATTTTGAGAGTTTTCAGTGGCTGCTGTGACGAGATGAATTAATAATGAATTGTTGTTTATAGAAATCTAGTTATACAGGGTCATTATATAAACACCATCTAAATTTTCTTTCTTTCTTTTTTCTTTTAAGAAAGTAACGAAAAAAGTATTTTTTCTTTTAATATCGCCCAGTACTAAAATATTAGGTTAAGGCTAGAATTAGACGAGATGCTTTATAGCTTTATTAGTAAAGCCATGTATTGATAGGGTTGTGGCAAACAGGAGCGTGCAAGGCGCTCGTAAAGTGGAGAGCGCAGAGGTGGCGTCGCCGAGCGTTTCGCCTGTGGCGCGTGCGTCGCCGCCAGCCGCGGTAGCCGCCGCCGCGGCCGCTGCTCCCGACAAGCCCGCTGCCAGCGAGCGCGAACGATTGCGCCAGCGCGAGCAGGAGCGCCGTCGCCGGGAAGCAGTCAGTACCACACTATCACTACATTTATATGGGCTCCGTCGCGTTTGTCTATTTGTGGACGCTATATTTCAGTCTACCCGTCTGTGGATAGACAAAGTAATTATATGAAAGCGCTGCGTAGTGCACGCTTATTTCTATATTTCGATTTGAAGCACTTAAAGTTGAAAGTTCTATTTTGAATATTCACAAAAATATACAAATTTTGGCAAAAATACTATATATTACCGACCGCGGCGAATTTATGAAAGTGCTTAGTCCTCCTAATTGTTGGAACCGACTAGTTACCAATTGGTTATTTGTCAATTTTCGTATAAACTTGGTTGTCTGTGAAGTCGGTTTACGGACGATAATTTTACGTGATAACATCATCAGAAAACATTGATGAAAAATTGCATACTTTTATGAATTGAATTGAATTATTATCATTGAATTAATTATCTTTTTTGCCGCAATTGTTGTTTTAATAAACAATGAAAACCACATTAACTTTTCACTTATTTATAAACTTTAAAAATACTTAATAAAAAAAAAACTTTTAAAAAACCACGTTTTACTACGGGTTATAGATGTACTAAAAAGGAGAAAATAAATTTTTACAAATGGACTAAAAAGATAAAAATAAATTTTTGGTAATAATGAAAATTTACGATACAAATATTCTAAAATTTATTGAATATTATGTATTGTTCTGAACATTCATAGGCAGAATTTGAAAAATTTCCAAAAAATTAAAACGTGGTGCGCATTATACTTGAAAAACTATTCAATGCCATCCACAGCATTACTATTGCATTGGTTTAGTTAGGAAGGGATTTAGGAAAGATAATGAAAATATTAATATAATATCAATAACGCTGTTGATCTAAATTACGCACCTTTTTTATTTAACTCTTTTTAGTTTTAAATTATCTGAATTGTGCCTACTTAGTTCTTCAATATATACATGTAATATATATCAAATATCCAGACACACCACGTGGAGGTTAATTTAATTAAAGCCTAATTAAGTGGTTTTAGGATGTATGTATTCTGTAAAATATGAAATTGTTAGGTGAAACAAGCCTGTTTACAAAATTTCAGCCAAATCGGATAAGAGGAAGAGGTCGAAATAAGGATCTCAAATTTTGACGACAAACCAACAGACCAACAGACAGACAAGTGAAGTTAAGTAAAAAAAACGTGGTAAAAAATCTAAGTGCTTGCCTGTAGCCAATTACAAATTTGCACAACATATATAGAAACGACAATAACTATACGCCTACATGTTCAAAGATAAACAATTCGAAATTTTACAAATATAAAGTTAGTATTTTTTTAGCTTTTTTTATAAGGCTGACTTTGGTGAGCATTCCGAGTTAAAAAACCCAGCATTGGCTTCGCTTTATTGCAAATGTAATGTGCGGCCGGAAAGATAGATATGAGTCGAAATATACTCCTAAGTCACGCACTTTATTGACACGGCTTAACAAATTACTTACTTAATAATCAAAGAAAGTGGGATTCTTACTTTTCGTTAAAGATATAACCTGACATTTGGCAACGTTGAGGGACATGTCATTGAGGATACACAATTCTGAATCCGTGTCTAGTTTTTTCTGTAACACCTCACAATCAATAGCACTACTAACACTTTTAAAGATTTTTAAATCATCAGCAAAGACAAGATAGTCACATTTGTTGATGTCAAGAAGATCGTTTATAAATATTAAAAATAAAAGCGGTCCCAAATTGGATCCCTGTGGTACGTCCGAGCTGGGCATGAATGGCACAGAATCATACCCGCCCAAAGCTACTAGGTGAGATCGATTAACAAGATATGAGGCAAGCCAACGCAATAAGCTCCCATGGATGCCCTCATACGGAGCATGAGGATTGAGTTGCCTTACACGTTCAAATGCTTTCGTAAAGTCCGTGTAAATAGCATAAACTTGCCTGCCATCATTAAAAGAATCACACAAAAAAGCGGTATAGCACAAAAGATTGGATTCCGTTGACCTACTCTCAATAAAACCATGCTGTTACGTCCTTTCTATCTCCCGATTTATGTATCGGAGTGATATTAGCAATATTCCACAGTGATGGAAATACTCCTCCTTTGAGGGACTTATCAAATATTAAAGTTAATGGTTCCGCAAAAGCGGAAGCACATAGCCTAATGAAAATGGGCGGTATATCATCGGGCCCAGCCTCTTTGGATACTTTGATGTTCTTGAATCTGGCTAGAACTGATTCTTGCTGAAATTGTATCTGAGATAAGCAAGAACTGTGAGGATTTGACCCATGATTGTAAGTAAAGGTATTGTTACTGATGAAAAATACTCGGAAAAGAGATTCACAACTTCATCACCTGTTGTGGCCTTACGATTTTGCAAATGCATGGTATTAGATACGTTGTTAGTAGCACGCTTGCATTTAACGTATCTCCAGAAAGACTATATTAGCCGTGAGACCATTTTCAGTCCTCAAACATAACTTTTGCACAAGATCTTAACATAGACAAGGCATCAAAGTCTCTTAGGTTACCAAAACGCTTATATCTTTTACGATACTTTGCTTTGTGAGAATTCTTTTTAAACCTATAGAAAACAAAACCAGATAACTTGAACGGCGAACCTTCATCTGCGGAGTGTGTTCATTAATAATTGTATATAATTGGTTATAGAAAAATTGAAAAAAATCATTACAGTTGAGATTGATTGCATAATACCTCCAATTAATATCCTGGAGCTTCACAATGCAAGCTTCGAAGTCCGTTCTATGAAAACATAACCTTGCGATGTTATTATGTTGCAAAGGGGTAGAATGACCAATATATTAAAAGACGAGACGGCCGAGACTTAATTTATATTTTTTTATATCTATACTAATATTAAAAAGAAGTAAAGTTTGTGTGTTTGTATATTTGTTAATCTCGGGATCTACTGAACCGATTTTAAAAATTCTTTCACCAATAGAAAGGCACAATATTGCTGAGTGTCATAGGTAATATTGAATGCTAGAAAAAATTTAAAGAATTTTGTCCACCCGTGCGAAGCCGGGACGGACCGCTAGTATATATATACTTATATATGCATAAATAAAATATATGAGTATAACACATATGTTTACGTTTCGTTCACCCTCAATACACTTTGAATACAAAATTGTAATAAAATATAATATAGATTTGGGCCAGCGCAATCACAATTGCGCATCTACGGCAAGCGTAGGTACCAGTGGCTACCCAGTTTTGTTAAGTTTCTCGACTTATTGACGATCTACCTATCAAAATCAATTTCAACCTAATAATATCAAAACTGTAACAATATTTTATATAACAATCGGATTAGTAATAGTAACAATAATATATATTTTTTGTGTAGTAACATTTATCAATCTACTTGTAAAACTCGTTCCATTTTTTACAAATCTTAGTCGCTTAGTATATTGCGTCGACTAACTTTTTAAAATTTTAGATTGTAAAAAGAATAAACTTATATTAAAAGAATAAAGAGCAAAAACTTTTGGCGGTTTAAAAAAAAAACGAATACCGTTGACTTAGCGAGAAACGATCAACCACAGATCATGTAAGTCGTCAGACAACGTCAAAATTTATGTAATCCATATTTCCAAAAAGTAAATAAAAGGGTAAAACACACAACACAAATTAAATGAACGATATCGGTGTTGCTATGTTATATAATAAAGTAGTTAATAATCATATATCAAGAGACAACATCCGTTTGTCTACATTAAGGACAACGAGATATTATGTCGATGTCGACAAACTTCTCTTCAATCGTGCGCGAGATAGCTCGAGTAGCGCATGCTAGGCGGACTGAGTAACACAATCTTCCTGTTCAGAATCAGTATCAAGCAGGGAATAGTCATCATCGTTTTCTAATACCGATGCTATTTAATCAATATTCAACAGTCCACAGGATGCCATTGTATGTTCGTTCCTAAAAAATAGGGTAGTATATAGGTATAGTATGAGAAAATAAATATGGTAATTAAAAAAAAACAATAATTAAACAAAAATCACCATATTATTAAATGAAAACAATTCGCAAAAGTTACACAAAGCCCAAACATACGTCAATCTTACGTGAAATATAGTTATTACGACAAAATAACGGCACTTACCGAGGCGACGAAATCATCTCCTTTAGGTCTCGGCGGCTACTGAGTTGGCCCGGGAGATCGCGGCGATTCGATCGTTTATTAGAAAGAGAAAAAGCGTATTTTCGTTGGAGTGCACGTCAAAATGAAGTAGGCTTCTAGGGTTAAATTCGAGATATAATATTAAAAAGACGAAATTCAAACAATTTGCTTTAGAGACGGCTCGGAAATTAGTTGCCGAGTATCGGTGGTATTACATGCCTGCTTCCGTTCACAAAAGTCCTACTTCACAGTGCTGATGTTATAGATAACGCTTTGTTGTCAATCGGGGAGTTGTCAGAAACAGCAGCTGAAGCGAGTAACAAACACATCAAATTTAGACGCAATCACACCCGAAAAATGAGTCGCATTTTGACAAATACAGATTTAGTTAATAGGCTTCTTCTTCATTCGTATCCTTTTATAACAAGTCTACGAAAGTAACCTGTCAAATAAAAAAGATGTGTTGTCAAAATCTGTATTAGATTTGTTATGTATTTAAGTTAATATATAGTTGAGATTTCTTGACATTTAATGTATTTTGCTATAGTTTGTATTTGTCAAATAACTAAGTTTAATGATATTTTACTATTTTATTAAATTCCTTTATGGTTATTGTAAATATAAGTTACCATTTTTATACACTTACCATTAAAAGTCGCGGTGTAAAATGTTATAGGTTCGTTGTCTAAAACAAATTAGGTACATTCTATTTAGGTGTAAAACGAGACATTTTTGCACCTAAATATTTTCACATTTTTTATATAATAAATACGTTATGATTTTAATAATTTACCTTTACCTAAATACTAGCGACCCGCCCCGGCTTCGCACGGATGCAATGCTCTACTATATTGTGCATGTATTATACATATAAACCTTCCTCTTAAACTACTCTATCTATTAAAAAAAACCGCATCAAAATCCGTTGCGTAGTTTTAAAGATTTAAGCATACATAAGGATATAGGGACAGAGAAAGCGACTTTGTTTTATACTATGTACTGATATATCAACGTGTACAATAAAAAAAATCTTTTATTTCGGAGTTTCTACTTATGGCCACCGGATGAGATGTTGTGCATCAAGATGACTTATCGAAGCAGTAGGATAGAGCAAAAATGCGTCTGCATTATTGATGATGACTAAATCCAGAATCCTGCTGTTGTGGTTAGTAATATTATTCAACTGTGAGATATTATTTCAATAAAATAAATCGCATAAAACATAAATTTCTCGCAATGTCCGTTCAAAGGAGCCCCTGTTTCTTGTGACTATACAATGTTACCAACGAATAACTCTGATGAAAGCACAGAATCGTTTTACCAGGTTTTAGAGAGGCATATCACGTCGTAATTATGGATTAAAATAGAATTATATATGTCAAGTGACTTACTTTTCATACCTCTTATGTTTTGCTAGTAAATATTGATAGCCATTAAAAACCATAAATTAGTTCACAAGAAATAAGTTCACATCAAATATTTCAACATCACAAAATGTTTCTAAGTAAATCCAAAGTATGAATGTCTCTTATATGAATATATGGAGAATCCGTAGATTTTCTGACATAGATACGGCCCCCACGGACCCAAAGGAACTGATACTCAAGCTCTCTCATTCTTCTTCTTGTTGCTGCATGTAAACCCTTATTTCGTATTGAACGACAAATACAAGAGTTGATGAATCTTCAACTCGGCTGGAACGACGAGAAAATGATCTCGCAGCTCCAATTTCTGAAATTTCTAATCATTTTATTGGCAATTGTCAAGACGTATACGAAATTGGACCATAAGCTTGTGTTGATGAGATGCAAATTTACAATGTATGACTTGTCAAACCGCATTTACAAAGGCGAGGAAGTAATCAACATCTGGCTTGAGAAGTTCGCTTAGCTATAAGAAGAGTACTAAACAAACCCGAGGTTACCTATACGAGAAAAACATGCTATACCTGTAATCCCAAAAAAAAGAACGACCTATCATATATGTTTTTGTTTTAGAAAGCCGATATGTATCGAATGTACCCAAAGGATGTACCGCGATTGTCGCGAAAGAAGAGCATGAATGACGGTTGTCAATTTTTCATTTGTAATATAGTTTATGATTATTTTTTATTTTCTCTGTTATTTATGATCTCTTAAGACAAAAAAACCAAAATGTTTTGTAAAAATTACTTTAGATATTGTTTTTAAGGATTTTTTACAGAAGCTTAGAGATTTTTAGTTCTAGCGTCTGAGTAATATCTTTTTTTTTAACAATAAATTGATGAATCGAGCATCATGGCAAGATCACTAATTAAACAGGATTGACGTCCTGTAACTGAGGTCCCTGGTCGTTCCGTATCTGTTTTCATAGAATCTGTCATTCTCAATTTCTTCGCTCTTTCAGTACTTGGAGATATTGTTCGAGAAGCCAAGATGTCTTCGGTGTTTCTGCTAATCTTCAACATATCATCTTTAATCTCTTCCTCGCTCGACACGCGTCACTCGCCGGCCCCTCCCCTTTTTTCCCCTTGTCGCGTCCTGCTACACATCCGCATCCGCATATATTTATACGGATGCGGATGTCTAAATCAATGCGGATGTTCCGTACATGCGGATGCGAATATTAGCAACATCCCCACTTCGAATGACTCGTGCAAAACAAGTTCAGGAGTCACAGGTGACTGACTCATTTTTGGATACAACCTTGAGATATTTTTAACTTCCCGCTAAAAAAATTGAAAATTTTCAAAAATTGGGTAGTTATTGTTTTCACCCTGATTTTCGAAAGTCGAGTTTTCATTAGATCTTGACGTTTCGAGGCACTCGGAAGCTTCCCTGACTATTCCCACGGTGATGTCTGTATGTCCGTATGTGTGTGTGTGTGGGTATGTACGCCTCTCATAACTTTCGAACGGCTCGACCTATTTGATCCCGGTGAGGTCATTCGAAAGGGCTTCACTCAACTTAGATTTCCTGAAAATTTGAACCGATTCGGACAAGTAGATTTTGAGAAATTTCGAAAAAAGTGAAAAAAAGTTGATTTTATTTCGTGTTTTCAAAATATCTCCGAATCGACTTCAAAACTAATCAGCTCTTAACATTGAAAAACCACGTCGATCGCGTCCAAGTGCGTCAAAATCGTTTGATTCGTTCGTGAGATATCGTTGTCGAAAAAAATCGAAAAAAGTGTTTTTTGGTAACTCCTAAATGTTTCATCAGATCGATTTTTTTTGTTTCTACATTTTTCATAAAGCTTGAAAATCGACATCAATCACCACCAAGCTTGTTGAAATCGGATAATTTGTTCGAGATGTCGATTTTTGAAAATCTCAAGTGTTTTTCCAAAATTACTACTAAATTACATGTCAGATTAATTGTTTACTATTATGCTCTTTTATAAAACTTGAAAAACTGCATTGATTGCCGCTACTTATGTGAAAATAGAATAACTTATTCGAAGGTTTTATGGTAGGTTGGAAATTTAGCAATTACCGTATCAAGATATTGTCATCGGGCTTTTGAGCTCGAAGAGCTCAAAAGCATCGGAACTAGCGACAAAATCGCACGCGTTTGATAATTAAAGTTAGCGGGAAGTTGCAGGGATGGCCTTTAGGGCAACCGTTTTCCAGATTTTTTTGTAATGATATTACCAAACTTATATGTACAAGCTACTTTGCGATCTGTTCATTATTCGTACCAGCTCGAGAAAGAATCACACACATTGTGTGTATATAAAAGGGTTGATAACCCAACTTAGGAACTTAAGTAATAACACTTGAAGACTAAACTCGTCAAAGTAATGCTCTGACGATGACAGGCTCTCCCGAACCTCGTAAAGTTTATTCCAGACGACTTCTTTGAAAAAGGTCAATCATATTTTCAATTTATTATAAGGGTTAAATTAATTAGCCTTATGTTTTCGAATGCCGCGCTCCATCAGCTTGAGGCCCGGTTTCCACCAAAGCAGAGAGGAGAGGAGACGAGAGATGTGTTTTGAATAACCAATCAGATTTCGTTATGTCCACATCTTCTCTCTGCTTAGCTTCGAAGGAAACTGATCAAGCAGAGAGGAGAGGAGATGACTCATATTTCTATAGAATATTGTGCCGCGAGCGAGCAAGCCGCGCGGCAGAGCGGATATCGGTGTAGTCGGGCGGCCGAATCTATGTTTCCGTCGATGGTTTAAATATTGAAAAATTAATCGTATATCTTCATACTTTAATTCCTCTTCCTCAAGTAAATTAATATACAACTTTTGTAACGACATGACGTCTTTCTTCGTTGATAGCATTTGACTGGTTTTGAGTTCTTAATAGCTCACGTCTCCGCTACGCACAGCTCACATCTCCTCGCCGCTACGCATCTCCTTTCCGCTTTGGTGGAAATAACCTGCTAGCTTTTCAGCACATCCTCTCGTCTTCTATCCTCTCCACTTTGGTGGAAACTGGGCCTTATAGTAATAGACTCGAGCACT
The DNA here is from genome assembly GCA_927399485.1 of Calamotropha paludella. Taxonomy (NCBI): domain Eukaryota; kingdom Metazoa; phylum Arthropoda; class Insecta; order Lepidoptera; family Crambidae; genus Calamotropha; species Calamotropha paludella. The sequence goes on along the minus strand of OV656805.1, from coordinate 20,373,935 downwards.
GGCAAGCGCTTTATTCTTTCGTCCCATCACAACCACTTTACTGAAATTGATTGCTGTTCCATATTAATCAATCCTTAGATCGAGATAAATCAAATCAACATTATCAGATTATTACAATGTAGGTAATTTCGACATAAAGTAATTCATCAACATTGTATTAATCTGAAAAGTATATCTGTTATACTATGAGGGAAATTAATAACAATATTTTTGTTACAGCTGGCCGGGCAAATAGATATGAATATGCAGAGTGATTTAATGGCTGCATTTGAAGAATCATTGTAAATTGTATCAAGGACGATATTATCACTATGTACATATGAGTATGTAATTATGAATATTAGCAATGCAATCGTTTTTCGTAGGATGGTGATGTGACACCAAAGTGATTTGTGATCGTTTTGTGTGTGGAACGTTGACTAACATGTGGTTAAGTGCTGTGAATAGATATACTTATTTTAAATTAAACTGTTGTACCATCAATCTAGACTTTTGTGGTCGTGTTATGGGCCTTTAGGGGGTTGCATTTTAAATAATGTGTATTATATAAGTTCGTCTGTAAGTTCTTATAGTAAACAACTCTCTTACATTCGTATGCCTATATATATTTATATTTCGTTCTAGAAGCGTCTTCTATCTTCCGTAATTGTTTTATAGTACGTACTAATGACTAGTGTGGTAGCGATTGAATATGAAAACAATCAGAAATGCTTTATTTTATGTAATTGATGAATAGACAATCAACTAAACCATGAAATCTGTTAAATTCTCTATACCCTTTTTCATTGCTCGATCTTATGTAATTTAGTCATCACAGTTATGTTTTAATCTTCTTACTATTTTTTATTATTATAAATATTATTTCAGACTGGATCCGACGTGCAATGGATAAGGTTATAGATTTGTATTTATTACTAGATTGAATTTCTGTTACGTATTCGATTTTCGATAAATATTGCTTAATGTTAGTAGATTTTTTATCAGTCTGTCTCTCGAAACAGATCAAATGTCATACATTTGATTTGAAATATATTTATTTTACATTGGAATATGTCTTTTTATGTTGTAGATAGATAAATCCAGATGACTTAATAAAGTACAGTTGCAACAAAATACTAAATAATCAATAATGAAATAAGATAACATGGTATTGCAAACTTTACAAAAACATTGTATATTGTTAAGCAGAATTTAATTTCAGTCATTAATTATTTACTCAAAAACTTGAAAATCAACAATGTAGATATGAAGTAAATATATTGACATTCCATATTGTATTTTTGTTGTTTAAATTAATGCAATATAAAAATCATGCACTTACGTTTTATGTACAGAGACGTCAGAGGGATGTGTAATTGAGAAAGGGTCATGTGCTGCTCTCTTTTATTACCACAAATTGTAAACGATGAATATTGTTTACATTGTAAACTTATGTATAATCAATCTTTACAGAGCGCATGTGATGGGAAATTGATACTTTTTTATAAGATATGTTAAATGGGCTATTTATGATTCCTTCAAAAATTTCACTGACAACAGCTGAGCTATAAAACAAAAGTTAAAACGGTAAAAAAGAGTTTGATTATGCCAGGGTTAAGTGGATTTGGCTTCAACAAAACAGGAGAAGTAAAATGGTAAAACACATATTGGATTCCAGGATTTATTTCTCTGGAACGGCGCGTCGACAAAATCAGTTTTAAAATAAAGTAAGACAAATTACCCACTATATCTAAGAGTAAACAGATTTTCGCTAGGTCGTCCCAATTTCGAAGTCTAGATGTTCTAATGAAGGTATCACAGCTGATTCACAAATATTTCGTAAACCCGATATTGACAGTCCATACTTGCGAACAAATTAGCGGCTTGCGCTCTGTTGTTCTGTTTTTATGATCCACGTTACTCGGCTGCAGGTGTCACTGCAGACGCAGTGTCTCTCAAACGTAAGAAGAAGAATAATTCTCCTACTTGACGACAAATCAACTTCATCCTGGAGTAATCAAAAGCCAGTGACACCCTGTATTAAATAATGCAAGTCGTCATAGCCCATCAGATTATAATTTAAACTAAAATGCTATTTGGCATAGAAAATATAAAATAGAAAGATATTTTCTGTACGAGTTTTAGTATTGTTAAGATCGCTTCCTAGTACGCCATGCTAGACACATTACTAGTGTCAAGGTAATAAAGTACCCCTTATACCTACAAACAATGCTCACACACTTAATGGATTTTGGTGGAATTTTTCACATTGCCTAAGAAAGAAAAATAGTTTGGTAAAAGTAAATGATTAATAAATATTATAATCTATTACAAACTCATTAATTTCCGTTACATTAATTTGAATATTTTATTTATGGTATTTGAAACTAACTGTATCTTCATCCTTTAGTATTACGGAGACTATATGAAGACCCTGGCCTGGCCCGTCGCTCCTTTTTAGTCTCTACGGATAAGCGATGAGCACTCCATAAATACTAAGCTCTGCACTGTCTATTAATCTTCTTACATTTGATAAGTAAATAAAACTGACATTAAATATGCCATGATATTAATTTATTAAAATTTGCGCAATTTTAGGTGCGATCCTGTCTTCTGCACCAACCGTTCTGGGTTCTAACACTGGTAAGGTCATATGTTTGTGTGATTAACAAGCATTTGTCGATACCACCTATAACTGACATTAGAAAATCTCATTCCCGTGGACAGCCACAGCCTCACGATGTACACAGACGACTATCCGCGGGTGGATGAGGAATAAAGAAAGCTGCCAACCGCGTTGTTTTTAGACTCTTAAGTCTGAAGGTCACTAGACGCTGCTTCTTTTCCATAATAACTCTACCTTTGCTGGTCTAATTGAAAGGCAAACAGAAATAATCTTGGATAATGTATGATTTAATAGAAACAAGAATTTAATTAAAGTAAAAAGGTCGATGCTTCCGATCTATGGAAAATTACGATGCCAAGCGTAGTTACTCACAAACCTATTAGATCTAGGACAGTTGTTTTTGGGCATTAATAGCCTGATGTGTCTCTCACTGTATTGTATGTTGCGATCAAGGAGGAGTCCTCCCACTTTCTGAGCGACTCGTCATACATAGGTAATTTTATACCTAACAATATTCGACCTGAAAATGATCTTTTGGTACTGAGTATTAAATATTGTAAGTTTTACCTCTGTAGCAATCTTGCTGCGCTAAGAGCAACCCAACAGGACCACCACTCAATCTTATACATCACTAAAAGTATTAGAGCACTAAAGCCGATTTTCGGGCATCGATTAACTAGGAATCTTTGAAGCTGATTTTTATAAACCTGGCGAAGGAATTTGACACAATCTGCTTCTCGGCTTGTTGATAGGATAGTGAAATTGGTATTCTAAATAAGTCCTTCGCTTGTTTGAAAGTTGGTATTTGGAGCTCCAGATCTGTGACGTAAACTCTAGGTAACTATAAACCAGTGAGTAGTACAAGTTTTTTATCGTTTTAGCGTTAATAAATTCCAATGATGACCGCATCAGCAATTCTAGAAACAGGCAGATTAAATGTCGAGAGCGGCCTAGGCAAGCACCTCAACGGCGCCCCTCTAGCGGCCATCGACTATAAACTACAACTAGTACTTCTCAAGAAAATAGAGCTTTCTAACCGTGACAAAATCACTTTAAACAAGTGTAGCGACAAAAAAAAAGGTTACATCTATAATTTTCATTTATAGATAGAAGTGTGCTTTGGAGAGCATATTATAAATAACAATAGTGTAATATACACTTGTAACATTACCCACTTTTAAATTGCCCTTTCTTAGAACTTCAAAATTAAAACGGGAACGGTAATAATTACTCAGTATGGTTTTGGTAAACTTTAATACGACATACAAAACAGTAAATATTTTCTACTGTAAAATTTGCGATTACCGTCTTTGCTTGGGGAATCGAAATGTAAATCGCTCGATTTTAATAGAAGTTTATGAAACTGGTACAAAATGAGAGGTATTATACACGAGTGTGAGTTTAAGAAACGAGCGAAGCGAGTTTTTTAAACGCATCACACGAGTGTGTAATGCCTAGTTATATGCAGTTTCATACACTATTTTATCTAAGCTCATATATTGAATATATCAAATAAAAGATAGAGATTGATACAGTATATTTATTGTAAGTGTTAGCATTTTGTATATTACAATTAAAGTACTCTTTAGCATTGAATACTTAGACCACAGCGACGAACATTTAAAATTTTAAGACAATTCTTGAAAATATGCCAATAGAACATTTTCTGAGAACGAAGTAGGGTCGTTCTACTTTTTTGCCGACAATGGTCTGTCCTGCGTCTTATTATGGCATCTCGTTGGAGTATTGATATTTACGGTTTTTTAATTCTGTTCGAATAAACGTCCATGTTTTTCTTATCTATTAATATTATGTAATTATTTATTTTCGCCAACCAACATATTTTTTCATTTTTTTTCCGTAGAATGCCGTGACATAGTGGTAAACCGAATTGTGGGCTCCACAGAAGAAGGCCACTCTGTCACATTTTTTTTTAAACCAACATTAAAAAAGGTTTAATATTTGCCGCAAAGGAAACTTTAATTAGTCCTAATGACAACACAGATGCAATTTCTTTTAAATTCCACACAGAAACCGCAATTATGGATAGTTCAAAAACCAAGAAAACTGAAAAACGTCGTTTTACTGTCAGTAAAAAAGAAGAACGACCCAGTAGCATTTTTATTCATTTTCCACGCTAAAAGTCTTGATTACATTTATCGTATTATTTTCTTGTCTTTACTGGTAGTAGATTAAGACTGACTGCTGCCGCAGTCTCTAAAATGTCGGGCGGCGTTAAATTTTCTTCACTTTCACTATGAGAAATTTTAATTATCCAGCGAAACACAACAACGAATTCCAAGGAAACGTATTATGGCGCCAAAATCCCGGTATCACCGCGCATGCGCCAGAGCGCGCGCAGCCACAGATAAAAAATGAAATAGTTGCTATACGAATTGGCGCAGTATTGTATCAAAGGTCTTCTGTAATCGAAACGTAATGAAAATAAATTTATTATAACATTATTTTGTTAGAGAAATAGTGTTTTAATGATTTTTTTTAATTTCATTATGATTGGAGCGGAGCGAGTGGAGCTCCCATGGATCAGCTTCAATGACGCAATGTCTGTTACGCTATAACTTCCCGAGTTCTTAACAGATTTTAATATTTTTTCTTTTGTGGTATCAAATTAACTCATTTAGGACCAGATTGTGACCGAATTTTGAAATTCACAAAAATAAAAAAGTCATGACCTAAAATCTTTAGCTCCAAACAAAAAGCGCCCGCTTTTTCAAAGTTTTCATTATTATGGAATTTTAAAATTTACTAAATATTATTGTTTCTTTTTTCTGAAATTTTTATGATCCGCTCCAATTTATGGTGCTAGCGAAGCTGGTGCTTTGCGACTGCATCGCCTAATATACTATTTGTAAAGTTCGTCAATAGAAACTCGTTTTGAGTTTTATATTTTAAATTTTACGATGTGAGAGTAGATAAAGTTTTTTACGGTCTTATCATACAATGACTTATCCCAGAAAATAACATAAACTTTATAAATGTGCAGGCTTTGTCCTTGAGAATGTTTGATAGACTAGATAGAATTCTCTTTATTCTATGGGAGTTTATTGTCTTTATCCAACATTCTAAAGAAAACTAGGTTTCAGGAAAATAAAAAACAAGTGCGAGTCGGACTCGCGCACCGAGGGTTCCGTACAAATCTGTAGGTATATAAGTAAAAGTTCACCCATCACGACAATCGAGTTATAGTTGTGGTATTTTTATTGCAAAATGAAGATATAACAGAAAATTTAAGGTTTTCGGAATTTTTCCTTTATATGTGCTGTTAAACATTGCTTCATGCCAAATTTCAAGATTCTAGATCGAGTGGAAGTACCCTTTAGGTTTTGATTTCCTCGCGAGTAGTTGCGAGCTCGAAAATATGCGGCTTAAATTGCTATTTCTTTTGATTGCGTTGACATAAAAGTTTGATTTTGTTACAGCTCAAAGGTATTATAGACCTGAGTATTTGATATGAATTTCAATTTAATACCTCTACGCGTTCATGAGAAAAGAGGTAGTAACTTTAAAATTTCCAAAAATATTTTTTATTATAACTATGATGTAACTAAAAATTTACGGTTTTTGCAATTTTTCCTTTATTTGTACTATAAGACGTTACTTCGTACCAAATCTCAAAGTTCTAAGTCTACGAGAAGTCCCTGTAGGTTTTGATTCCCGTGTGAGTTTCGAAAATTTGCGGCATAAACGTCTGTATCTTTTGATTGCTTTGGCTTAGGAGTTTTCACAGCTCCAAGGGACAGTAGGCCTGAGTATTGTATATAAATTTTAGTTTGATACCTTCACGCGTTCCTGAGAAAAACGGTCTTGACAGACGGACGGACGGACAACAAAGTGATCCTATGAGGGTTTCGTTTTGTCCTTTTGAGGTACGGAACCCTAAAAAGCGACTAAAGGAAAAAATTAATGGAATTAAAAAACAAACAAACATTGCTTTGACTCAGATTAATTTCTTACGAAAATATAAAAATATTTCGAACTGAGACAAAGTAGTTTTTCTCAAAGAAACGGCTCAACGCAAACCAAAAGCGATTCAAAAACGTGGAATGACGGTACAGCCGAGTCTACCACTAATATGCCTAAAGGCAAAGTTAACAATTGCTCATGCTGGGTCTTCATCAGGCTTGTACGGAATTGATTTCATGGCGTTCAAGTCAGTATAAACGTATAAGAATTTTAAGAATGGTTTTTAATTATTCTTTACTACTTTACTGAGCCGCATGTCATATTCATAACCAACGCTTCATACCACTCTGTTCAAAAAGATAAAGCACCAACGATGAATAACCGTAAAAATCAATGAATTGATCTCATGGCTGGAAAACAACGTAGTAAATCCAGACGCAACCATGCTGAAGAAACAACTTAAAATTAGTAAGTACATACCTATTTATACGCAAAATTTAACAATAAATATTAAAAATATTTCAACCATTTTATATTTTTATTGCAACTACGGCCCGATTGAAAAGAGCACGAAATTTTTCATTACTTATTCTGTGACGAATTCAGGGAATCCCCTTTCTTTGAAGGATATATTGTAGCGACTGCTGGCAACTTCGTCTATTCTGACTTGCGGGAATTCCCCGTAGTTTGTTTTGTGCTTGAATTGTTTATGACTAATGATCAGCGAGAATGTCTTTGACAATTGAATGAAAGTTTTATTGATGGATACTCAGTTGTGCAATTCACATTGTCTCGAATCGAAATTTAAGTTACGCTTTAAAACTGTGACTTTTGAGCAAATAAAGGTAACTTTTTTATTTAAAATCTAAACTGTATAATGCAAAATAATGACTGCTCTCGCCGAGAAGTTGTCTAGAATTAATGTACCTATGTAATAACTAAATTGAATACTTAAAAAAGAGGGCGGCAAAATTGTCCTTCGCCCCGGGCGACCGACACCCACGCTACGCCGCTGTTGCTTACCACAATACCACTGCCAGTACAATATAAAGTACCTGTGCAGTTGAAATGATGCCTGAAATGGGCCTAAGTCAAAGGTTCCATTCCTATTCTGAAAATAATTGACAAGTCGTCTTTGTTTTAAGTAAGTAGTAAGTTTTAAGTATCGTCGTCGATAATTTGCACACTATGCCGCCGCCACAAAAGTCAAATATGTGGTCATTTTTTATTAAAACCGATGACGGTGTCGAGGTGGCGATAAACTGTGTCAAGTGAAAGTGAAAACTAAAAAAATAAAACTACAAATCTAAGTACTCATTTGTAGCGATATAACAAGGAAACATTCGATAGCGATCAATGATCCACATCGAAGTCCTCTATAACTATATCATAAGAGCAAGAAAGTAGATTTTGATTCGTTAAATGTATTTTTTCGATAAAAAATGTTTATTAATTATTATTCCTTCCATTTTAACTTCAATTTTTTTTAAAAACAAAGTGTTCATTACTGTTCGAACTAATACTTTTATTTTAATCTGTTTAAAAATGGATAAATATCGTATTTATCGATACAAACGATTATTTTGGACATCTCTAATCCCTTTGATGCGCGCCACTTTACCGACAGTGCCCCTAATGCTGCGGCTACATTAGCGGGCTACGGCGAATATTCGTGTTACCGCTTTAAGTGTGGCCGGGTGGATCGTTCTAGCGCGAAGTATTCGGGCGAAGACGATGTATTCGCTGCACTGTCGGTAAAGTGGCGCGCTTCGAGGCGGTGTCGGTAAAGTAGCGCGCATCAAAGGGATTAGAGATGTCTAAAATAATCGTTTGTATCGATACGAAAGTATTAGTTCGAACAGTAAAAAACACATTGTTTTAAAAAAAATGGGAGTTAAAATGGAAGGAACAATAATGAATAAACATTTTTTATCGATAAATACATTTAACGAATTAAAATCTACTTTCTTGCTGTTAAAGTTACAGAGGACTTCGATGTTGAGCATTGATTGCTATCGAATGTTTCCTTGTGATAGCGGTGCAAATGAGAACTTAGATTTGTAGTATTATTTTTTTAGTTTTCACTTTCGCTTGACACAGTTTATCGACACCGTTAACGGTTAAATAAAAAATGACCACATACATATTTGATTTTTATGGCGGCGGCACAGTGTGCAAAGTTATCCACGATGTGTTACTTAAAACAAAGACGACTTGTCAATAAAGCCAACAAGAAAATTATTTTATTTTATTATGCCGGTACCTAACATTAGAAAAAATACTGATGTATCGGGTAGGTAGTGCACAAACAAAGCGTGCCGCCCGCTGCTAGCTCTGTTGGTCGGTGCACAGTTTGTTTACATTCATTCGGACGGCCCGCTTGGTCGAGTGGTCAGTGGTTAATGGTGCTAGCTTTTGTACGTAATATCGAGGGAATTCGATGCCAGACTCGGCGTTTAGCTCAGATAACTTACTTTCCGTTCCTGTTCTGAAAATAAGAAAAATAAAGTCAAATTATTACATATAACAATATAATAACGGATATACATATATTCATCTGCATTCGTTTAGCAGAGATCAGTTCTTTCCACCGGCTCCTATTCTTACATATCTCTTGCTTCATCAACCTTAATTAAATTCTTCATGCATAAATAGTCCAAATATGAACATTATTAAGAAAATAGGTTTTATCATTATATTATGGTGCAGTATGCTTACATCGTTCGGTTTCTATGAATAGTAGTCATAAACCATCTCCTCTTTCTTCTCTTTTTTAATATTTTGCAAATGATACTCGTACTAGTAGTAATACCTAAATAATAATTTATCGACAATTACCTCTCAGCCGTACAGCACACCACTACACAACCCGGCACGATGTATCGCGTCACGAATATTCGCCCGCTAATGTAGACAAGAACATCGCGTATGACCGTAGACGATGTTTTTAGCGCGCCAACGCGACACAAATATACGCCCGCTAATGTAGCCAGGCCAGAAGCGCGCCACTTTACCGACAGTGCAGCGAATACATCGTCTGCGTCCTAATACTTCGCGCTAGAACGATCCACCTCGGCCACACTTATCGCGTTAACACGAATATTCGCCGTAGCCCGCTAATGTAGCCACAGCTTTATGTAGGCAAGAACATCGTGTAGGCCCGTACACGGTGTTTTTAGCGCGCCAACGCGACACGAATCTTCGCCCGCTAATGTAGCCGGACCATTAGAGATAATCCGTCTCTGCCTAGAAGTTTTAGACACTATGTTTGCAATGAGGTTATAAAGAAGAATCTTACAATTGTGATAGACACATTCATCTCTCACAATGGTATCCCTAGCCAGTGTCACACTTCTTAATAAATAATTAAATTATACTAAGATTTCAGCTATAAGGAACAACACTGCATTTAGATAAGTAATGTTCAAAGCAATTCTCTTTGCAGTATACAGCGAGCCTTGTCCATTGAGCTTTCTCCATTGAATAAATTATCTTTAAATCATCTGCAAAGCACAATAACTGAGATATTTTAAAGCACGCCTTGATGTCATTTGCATATTCTGCAAAGCGGTCCGAGAAACAACCCCTGAGGCACTCCATTAGAAATCGCTAGCCAGCCCAAGTTGCAGTTTTTAATTATTATTGCCCAGGGCCGGATCTACCATATGGCTTTTTGGGCTTCAGCCCAGGGCCCCGTGGATTCAAGGTCAGCTAAGTCAACTCAAAGTCTAAAACAGACGATAATGCGAAAGAATCTATAATTTTATCAAATTAAACAGATCGTATGGTTTGTCAAACCCTTTAATTCAAGTTTACGTTCAGGTGTTGGTACTTCGAACTGACATTCGGCTTCTATTATACATTCATCTCAATCGTGCTCCAATGTTTCCCTCTCAAACTCTGTGTTTCTCTCTTGCTTGAATTATTTATAAGTAACATTGTTTATAATTTTTATTTAGTATTTTTAATTATTTATAACTAGTAGGATAGAAAGAAATAGAGTTTTGGAGGAATATAGCGGATCGTGATCCAGATTGAATGTGTAATGGCCGCCTACGGGTTGGCAACCCTGAACTCCCGGTATGCATCTCTATTAAACTGAACGGGGATTTAAAAATATATTTAACCTTACCAATTACAAGCTGTTAAGTCGAGCGCTTAATATTTACGGTTGTATTATAATGTAAATAACATGTTTTACTGTCTCATTTTTTTTGTATACTTTGATTAATTAGGTGGGCCCCTAAGTAGTATTAGCCCAGGGCCCCCTGAACTCACGGTCCGGCCCTGCTATTGCCTGATTACTTATAACTTCTGTATGAAGTTAACCAACGCAGCAAATCACCAGTGACAAAAATGTTCAGCAGTTTAAGTAGCAAAAGATCAACCCGAATTCGGTAATACGCTTTACCGTAATTAGTGTAAACCACCCCTACTCGGTGACTACTATTTATTTGTGCGGTAACTTTATTCTGAATGTGGCATTTCAGATGGCTGTAGGCATTTGCATATTTGCCTAGTTCGGCAAAGCTTTGACACATAGGCAAATACCACAAACTATACGACTATAATCAATGCCAAACTAGACAAATGTAATTGCAAATGTTGGCTTATTCATAAATGACTTTACCAACGATGGCGGACGTGCTTCATGGGTAGGTATTTATATATATATTCCTAAAAGTAATAAATATCTATGTATAATTTAAGTATGTATATCATTTAATAAATAAATAGTGTGAATGTAAGAAATACAATTACTATTTTTAAAGTATGACAAAATAAAATCGTGTTTATTATATTTTATCTGTAATAAACTATAATAAAATGTTTATAGAGATTTTGGTAGATGGTTCAGGAGAATTTTTAAACTTTTGTCGCCACCAAGTGACTTTGAATATTTATTGCAAAACAAATATCCTATTAATAAAGACACTTTTTTTTCTATTTCAATTGCTGTTCTGTTATCGAATCATTGCACAAGTCAATGTTATTTATTTATTTGGCTCTGTAGTACACCTATAACTAAATTTCAATTTCTTGTAACAGGCGGTTAATGGCGAATAATTAAACAAAAAAATAAATAAAAAGAGCGAATGCAATGCAGTGTTGAAACTCAAACTATCTAAATTAATATTACTATCGTGTACCTATATTTTAAGATGCTTCTAAAAGGGCACGTATTAATGCACAAATTGAGGTTTTATTTAAATGTATATCCAGTTTGTCAATCTGTCCAATATAAAATACAAACATTCTGGACAGAGAACAGTTCAACGGCTTCAAGTCAGTTCGACATTTTGGCTTAGAAAATTTTTAATTTAGAATGTCGCGGCAGTCTTCGTGGCACATGGAAAGACACCTTACCAAGTAATACCGAACCATTTATGCAGAGGGGTCTATGGCGCAGGCTGTGCGTTGCACACGATCGCCGAGCACTTTCAATCACTTTAATGATAATAAATGAAATCGTAAAAAAGAAACTTTCCGTACGACCGATCAGCTGATCGGGTTAGAATGGAAAGTAGTTTTGTTTACAATTTCCATTTTTTAACATTGATATATCTGGGGATGTTTACCCTATATAATTCTAAGTAAAGTCAGTCCACACATAATGGCAAACTGCTTGAATCGATTTTAAATTTAATCTTCAAATAATAGAGTTTATTATCCACTGGGGAGTTTTGACAGTTCGTGATAATGTGCTTTTATTTGTACCCATTCCATTTTAACCACGCGCTTACTAGAGGGCGCTAGGGTTCTGTTCTGCTCTGGGTTCTGTTCCCCCTGTCCAATCATTAGATTGAACAGGGCTCTACATGGGCTAGAGACGCTTTTGAATTTATGGATCCTGTAATTAACTTTTACATAAATAAGCTGCAAAGCTCTAGTCGTTCTTGGTATGATGTACTTGGTACAATCTAATTCCATGCGTCTAAGAGGTTAGAGTGAATTTTAAGGAATTTGTCTTGCATATACACCTATGCATTAGATAAAGTTCAATTAATTTGAGATGCAATGATACCAATTCTCCACTCCATTTTTCTCTCGATAGAAGAACACATGACACAAAAATTTGGTTAGTTGATTTGATGTGCGACGGAAACAACATTTTGCATTTGTGGAGTTTGCCAAATTATGCTAAATTGGTAAATATGTGTGTAATCTCTGTTTTCTATGTTGGGATGAGGGCTAGCCTATATTTTGGAGCGATCGTTTTATATCTAATATTCGACAAATGATGGCGTTTTACTCGAAAATTACTGAACGTATATGTAGCTTGTTTTTTTTATCGTAGTTCAGGCTGTTTGGAACACAGCGTTATACAATTTACGTCTCCAAACTTTATGGAGTTTACACCTTAAGAACTGATTTTCATATATGGCGTCCGGTATGAAAAAAATATGAAGAGTTAAATTTGTCGCATGACAGCGTTACGATTTTTGGTGCGCTTTTGCTTTTATTTTGAAGTTATGTTTCATTAGTTTCTGTGCCTGTTCAAAGACATTCTTTCTTAAGGAGTAAACACCAGTGCTGCGTCTGAACGAACTTTATGACTAGTTTAAAATTATTGATGGTAAGAAAATAATTTTAATTAGTTTTTCCAGTTTTTTAACCTAAGTGTGACATAAAGTGGTATTGCTTCTTTGACACATAAAAATAAAACATTTAAATTGGAATTATAATATATCACATTCCTCGATCTGTACAACTAAATTAAGACTACAGACAAGCGCTTATATATATATTATTACATTATATGTATGTATACTTTAAATAAATTCATGTAATGTCACACTAGGAAGTGTTGGAGTCCCACTCTATGAGGTAAGCAGGGGGCGCGTTGGGAGTCAGACGTCGGGCTAGGACGCGGAAAGTTTGACCCGCACGGAAATACGACTGTACACTTGACTTCAACGCTGAGAGCTGTTGAGCATCAACTTCGGTTACACTGATGTTCCCTTTGTGAGGGCTGAGTTGCAAACTTTTCACACTGTTATTATTATTTGAGCTATTGTTTGTATTGCGGCGTGCGTTCTCGTAGTAGTTTTTCTCCTGCCTCTGTCTCAGTCTTCTACCGTGAAATTTAACGTTACTGTGTGTGGTTCCAACCGGGGCGATGTCCACATTCTCATTTTGTGTTTGAGCAGTCTTGCTGGTGTCTTCAGGTAGTGGACACGACTTATTTAACTGTAAGTTTAAAATAAGACAATTTATTCTATTGATTGGCGACTCGAGCTGTACAATAGTTTGTAATGTAAATCGGTTTCATGGAATGACAAAATTTAATTATCTTGTAATTTAACAATAATAATACATATTTACTTAATTAAATAATAAAGTAAATGTGTTTATTTATCATGTGAACAACACACTTATGGTACAGTCACAGTACATTAACCTATATATAAATGACTGATTTCACCTAGTTTTTAAACTTTTCAATATTAATTCAGAAAATATGAGTTTATGGTATGCTGACATGTTACACTTTTTTGTAGAGATTTCCACAGTAAAACGTTATAAGTCGTATTATACGTACACCTAAGCTATTTCTCTATGTACACCAAATAAAACTAGGTTAATACATAAATTATTATAATAGAAAAATACTAGAAAAAAATCGACTTGGGTCACAAGTGAATTCTCAGGCGGGAAATCCAGAGACCAGAGTCGATTTTTTCTAGTATTTTTCTATTATAATAATTTATCTTATAAGATCGCATTGAAAATGCATAAATTTTAAAGCTTTAGAATGTAGCCGTCCTATCTCTGTGACTATGATAATGGTTATAAGTATCCAAAGATAATGACACTGAAGTTAAGTTATATTATAGGTTTCTGTTTATCAATTTAATTACAAAGGAGATTATTTAAAAATTATGATATCACATACCTGCATTTGTAAATATTTCCTAGGTCTCCTGTACTTTCTTCTCTTAACTTCGCCATTCGGTAATATTACAATATCCTTTTCACTAAGTTTTCGTTTCATAGGCCGCATCAGTGGTCCCATCATCGGATTAAGTTGCGCTGGTAGCGATAATCGTGAATGGAAATACTGTTTCCCATTCAATTTGTTATTTTTACTACATGTGCTTAAGTTAGATGGGAAATTCTTGGATGGATATGTATTTTGCATTAGAAATGGATTATTTTTACCTTGAAAGTCTTTTAATGGTGGTATTATGGCGTCAAGGGTGCCTCTACTAGATGTTTCGTCACCCGATGACTCCATGTCATGGAAGTTGCTGTAAGGTGGCAAACTATCCATATGTTGCAAAGACATTATTTTGGAATGTTCAATAATGTTTTTAGTAGATAACTTAGATACTTCTAGGTTCATAGTTGCTATTCTCGTTGAATGGGTATTTATATTGAAGTTGTTAGTATTGGACTGACTATTGTTTGTTTCGTCATTATTTTCTTTGGATATATTATCTAACTGTACAGTACAGGAAACTAAGGATGTGTTGAGTAATGGCACGGGAGGGTTTTCACAGGTGGATTTAGCTTCATTAGTTTCAGTTTCATTGAAATTAGATATATTATCTATTTCATTTTCTTTGGCATCAGATTTTCTTGTAGACGACGTGCATAAGGTAGGAGAGCGCTGCTCATCATTTTCGGTAGGTTTGACAGATTCATAGGAACTAGTGGAATCATTCTCAGAGTTTGAATTGGAGTTGAGGTTTTCATGAAATCGTTTGCCCATCATCAAATTGAGCCAGTGACCATCCACTGGTACAATCATACGTTGGTTGTGATTTTTATAGGAACTAACTTTATCTGCGTTACTACTAGAAGGTTGCGAACTGAAAAACGGACAGTTAAAATTATTAAAATTGCATAACATTTTATAGGTTATTAAGAAAAATAGATAGTTAATTCCATACCTGTCGTCTAAGACGAATGGAGATGGTGGCGTGGGTGGTCGGGGCAGGAAGCGAAGTTTCGGTGCATATTCTCTAACAAGTACATCAGTCAATGGCTCCCTTTTCTTTATCTAAAAACGGAATATAAATGTAAAGCAATAGAACTTTGCCGACGATGATTTATTGTAATAAATTAGCTGAATTGAATTAGACTACTAGTATTTTGACCAACAAATGAATATTATTGAATCTAGAGCTATCGGAGTTGTAGGCAGAATAACTTAGTACCACATGCACACGAATATGAAATTTTGTATTAAAAAAAATCTTATGGATATATGTTAGGAGTATTGGGTCCAGTTTGTTCCTTTGTTTGGACCTAGTACGCAGCCTTGAATGGGATGACCAATTTTTACCAGTAGTGTGTTTGTAACATCTTGAATCGATCAACGATCTGAATTATAAGGCACTAAACCATTTTCATTTAATTTCGGAAGATCGTATCGTAATTTAATATAAATAATAAAAAGGCACAGTGTATATGTAAAATTATTTATTTCAATATGTAGGTTAAGAATTTATGTACTATCAAAAAATAATGTTTTGTAAAATACAATTACACTATCCAATTTTAATTAACCATCCTTTTTACATTTTTAAAATATCCATTGCCACATTGCAGAATTTCCAAAGTAACCAGTAATGGATATTTAATTATTATCAAACATTCGACAGCTCGACAATGAGATTGTATGTTACAGAATCGATACGCAGAACTGAAATAGAAAAAAGCTCAACTTGGATGAGTATCCCAAGGTGACATTTACCAAGTCAAGTAACTTACCTGTTCTAAAGTGGAAAGTTGTAGCGGCGTGGGCGGCGGGCGGCGCAGGCGTAAGCCCCATATGGTGGCACGTTTCTTCATCTCCCGCCCACACTTGAAACGCTTTCGGGAAGATGTTAACGCTGTTAAGATCTTTTCCCGCCGTTCGCTCACCGGGGTTCGCCACATCTGCATCAATGATCCCATCAGTTACATGATTTTGCAGAATGTGGGTATATTTTTATTTAACACGTTGTACGCCACGCGGGCCACCGGTAGATCAAACGTGACTTTCCGTTCGGGCTAAACCAAAATCCACATGATTTTGGCTTATCCATCATTGAGTTTCGTATACCAAAGATTATAAAATGCTTTAACTCGTATAGAAATCAATTTTATCAGCGACTTTTACCACCTAGATTTCTAGATATTGCAAAAGGCCCACTGGTGTGTCTCTTGGTGATACCCATAGCCTGAATGAATCAGTACGAGAAGGCTCTCCGGTGGATCGCGAGGCCCAAACGGAAGCACCCGTTTAATCATGAAACGTACAACGTGAAATCACTGTTACTGTAGACACAGAAAAGATAGAATGGTGGTTAAATATATTATTTGAATCTTGTTGCCTTAATTTTAGTCTTAAATTATAAGTAATTTTGTTCAAAGATATAAATTTTTCTAAAACTGTATTCTGGGGCGTTAGATGGCTTTTAACACTAGTGCAGTGCGATAAGAAAAAAATAATTAGTAGTAGTAAGTCTCATAAAGGGATATAAATGCTGATAAGTTAGTTTATGATGAATTTTAAGATAGATTCGATCCCTTTTGGATAACCTTTTGTGGTAAATAGAACTTAGTAGTGATGTGCGAGTCGTTCCAAAATAGCTTCACATTACACTGAATTAATGTACTATTTATTTTTTGTAAATGTATTTTGTGCTAAACATTAGCAAAAAAAAATTTAATGTGCAGCCATTCTGACATCAGGACGACAGCATTCCCTTTATTGAAATAACCGAACAAATGTTCGTAAAACATGCAAACTTTAAAATTGTGAAGGATATAACTAACTTATCTGACGTTAGTAGCTTGGTTTATTTGTTTCAGAGTGAATATATTATTGTTAACCACATACTCACATTACAGGAAAACTTTCAGTTGGATCTAATATATGTAACTCGTTCAGCGCCTATTTGCACTCTCTTTATCTTGTGGCATTTTATTATATCACAGGCGTTTATCAGACTATTAGTGATTTGCATACAGGAAGGGTTGATAGTTATTCTTTTTATATAAGGGGCCGTTCATTAATCACGTGATGTTTTATTGTAATTTTTTAACCCCCACTCCCCCTTGGTGATACATGGTGAGGTTTAAGACTACCCCCTCCCCTCCCCTATATCACGTGTATTTTTTAGTACCTACAACGAACCTTAAAATACAGGTATAAGTATCATCTAATTTTATTATAGAAAATAAAGGACTACAATAATAACGTTTAGAGGAAGATAGAAAGGTTGCAGGTTGTTTTTGACTGATATAAAAATAATGAAAGAAATGCGAATAACTTTTTTTGTACTAATACAAGAACATAATTTAATGTGCAGTATCCTCGGACTATGGATTAGCAAGACTTTCTTCAACACCAATAACTGGATAAGCATCTTGCAAGTCAGTTGTTGGTACAGTGCTTTGTTGAAGATCAATATCGGTTTCATCAAGCCACTCGGCGTCATCATTTTCGCGCACTACGCAGAAAATCTCTCTTTATCTACCGTTCGATCGTCGCGTGAGGATGCGGGAAGGACGAACATTGTGCATCTCTAGACTACTATTGCTTGGATTCAGTTGCTTGTGACAAGAATTCACATGAGCCTTAGCTTTTTTCTTTGTACAGAAGTAGTAAGCCGCTTTCGTTTTGTACGCGTTTGACGAAAAAATAAATACACGTGATATATTACTACGCCCCCCTCCGTCCTTGTGATATTTCGTGATTTTTTAGAGACAACTCCCCCCGCCCCCCTTTCGAGCCTCACGTGATTAATGGACAGCCCCTAACTCCTTTGAATTGGACATACATTTATTAAAAAAACAAATAGACTTATAAAATAGGAACTGTGAAGTGAATAAGGCCTGAGCGCGGATCCTTCTACAATACCTATTTTCTTTAGCTGTTGTCAGCATGAGTATGCGTGGTATGCGGAGTAGAAGATTTACCTTCTCGGGTAGTTGCAAAGCGTGCCAGTTGTCCATGATGTAGGGCATGATGACGTTGTCGAGGTCGAAGTAGTTGGGTGCGTTGTATGCGGTGAGGTTATAGAGCGCGAGGTGCGCTAGGTCCAGCCAGCACAGCTCCAGCCGACGCAGATACTCATTGCCGCCATTGCAGTCCGCGCACGCAAATATGTACAGTCTGAAGGTAACTCATAACTTTACAGGTATATATTGATATATATTACATTAAATAAATAAATATTAGAAAACATCATTTACGTTGTTTTGAACCCAAGTTAAGTAGCTTTATCCCTTAAAACCCGAGAGCATTATATAATGCTCTATAGCGCGCAGTCTGATTTAATCCTTATTACGGCTTGGGTAATGGTTCTTTTTGATTGAATGATATTTTTCCCCGATAGAAAAGAAAGAACGCATTTAACACATAGTTGGAAGTCAAGGGGTTACGCACTTGTATTATGGAATTCAGAAACAACGACTGTACCACAACACCCAGACCCAAGCAAATATTGACAAGTTCGTCTTCTACATTGACCTGGCCGGGGATCGAACCCGGGACCTCGGAGTAACCGTACCATGAAAACTGGTATGCCACTGGATCACGAAGGTCGTCGTCTGCGTACTGACAATATTAGACCGAGCTAGTCTTGTGATTGCCCATTAGCGTTTAAAAAACAAAATTATTCACTGATTGCTTCCAGTGATTTTCCGCTTTGTGAGAATTTTTCGGGGTTTTATGCTGGTGCCTAATCTACTTTATTCGAGAATATACAGTATCACCAAACACCCTGTATAAATGCGCAACTAACACAAAAATCACTTGACCATGTCGATAAATTGCTAATGACCGAAATCACAGTTACTATACAAATGAAAACAGTGTATTAACAAGTTATAATTAATAAAAAAATAAAATCACTTGGAAAAGTCAACCAGGAGAATTAGAAAAAGTGCTCATTTCTCCAGGATTTTTGTATGAAACTAAGACAACTGCAACAGGAAAATGTGTCTTTGTAAAATATCTCGATTAACGTTAGTAATTTCCATTATAAATTAAATTTTAAATAAAAATCATCAACTTACTTATCGCCCGCGTACAATGGATACTGTAAGCTGGATACACATCTTTGGTGGAACCAACGAGTACATCTACAGCATAATAACATCTGAAAGTGTTCCATATCATATAAATAAGGAATTCCATCTTTGTGTCCCGAGCGGGAACAATGATAAAACGGTACTACCTGGGCCAGCCAGTCACTCTTTTCCCCACAATAACAATGGTTTTCATTCTGATCCTTTCCTACTTCAGATGCTGTTGACGACGTCGAAGAGGCAGTCTAAAACATGGAAAAAAATCAACCAGTCATTTCTGTGTTTTGTGCAACTACATGATTTAATGTGTATATTTAAACGAAACATATAAGCAAGAAAAGTAGTAGCTTGGGTACAATACTCAATTTTGATTGTTTTTTTTAATGGTTTTAAAATTAACACCATTTTAAAACCATTGTTTTTGGTCAATTATTTTATTTATAGTTTATATAAAATATTGAATTAGTGTTGGAACGTAAATAAACCTACATCACAGGGTGGGGTGAGTTCTTGCTGCTGCCTCCTCTGCTGTCCTCCCTTAAATCTAAACAGATCTGACCGCTTGAGCGCTCGGTTCTCTGCTGCTGCAACTCTATACCTTTGGTCCACACATCTTTTGCAATGCCATGATGCTCCTGAAAGTGGTGCAAAATTTTAGTACTAAAAAAACATTAAGATTTTATCTATTTATTTGGAAACATTTAAATATTGCATTGTAAGGCATAATGGGTTATAAATTTGCATAATTATAGTTAATTAAAATGTAATTAACGCAATCTGAGATAATCTATAAGGAGTTTATTGGCGCAGTGTTAAGTGCGCTCGGCATATGACTATGGAGGTTAAGTTCTGATGGTGACCTAAAATTTACAATCTCGAGTTTATCCTTCTCCGCCGTTGGTCTAGGCTGCATCTCAAATAGTCAACACCTACTAATCGGCACTATGGAGTGGTGGGTTATGGCCTATTCTTTATACTGATTATGTCCATAAAGAAGACAATCTCAGTCTTAAATTGTTCAGGAAATTAATTTAACTAAAAAAAAATTAAATAGCTCGAGCGGTATTCGGATGAAAAATTCGCGTGATATACTTTCTTTTTATTTACCTTCGCGAGAAAGAGACTGCGCGCAAACCTCGCATGAAAAGCGGGCTCGAGCGTTTTAAAATAGGGCCCCTAGTCATGTATTATTTTATTTTGTTTTTTTATCCAATAAATAAAAACAAGTGGTTACAAAAACGAATTGTTGTAAATTCTCTTAGTACAATTCCGAGACGGGCGACAAATCGCAAACGCATGCGACAGAGTCCCTTACTAAGACGTGTTGACCGCATTTCAAATTGATCCGTCACTGATCTTTCTATAAATAGCCATCTAAGCAAAATAAAGTTTTGCTTTGCCCTGGGCCCGCCCTATTAAGGGGTGATAGCTTCTATTAAACCTATAATAACCTTCCCAGGTTATGGCACTTTCCAGGTGGTGTTTAGTTAGTACGAGTTTGACATGAATCTCGGGTCGGACCGAAGTATCCATGAGGATTCACCACCTCCCAACCCGTGTCCAGAGAACGTAAAAAAAAGTTTTTAATAATGGTTCTTCCCCATTTATAAAGTCAAAATAACTTGTGAAATTTAAAAAGTTCACGCATACCTGTAAGTTTAATATATACTAATATTATTCTGATCTGCGATCGTGGCAACTCGCGGTCGGTAAAGTTTGCCTACAATATTTGGAATTAAACTTGCATGTCTTATGGCGACAGCGGGTTGATATTACTTCACAGTTTTTGTATGTTTAATGTTGCGAAGGTGCCTTTACGCGTTGCTTCTACAACCGTCGTCGCCTTCGTGAGATAAAACTTTGTCTTTTGGTATTAATTAATTATATATTTGAAAGCTACCAAGTGATAAGCTATCTAACCAATATGCGTCGTTAAAGGTTGAAATATATAGTATTAGCCCTTGCAACATGCGTAATTATGATTGTTCATCTAATTCTTCAGATTATTCTGTCAATTTTAATTCATATCCAACTGACAAAGTAAAAAATCTTAAAGAAAGTAATTTGATGTCTTTTGGCAAAGGTTGATCTGCTTTTGACTGTGTTTTGATACTGTACAAAGGATTTAATGAACTTACCAGTGATCCAAGACTCCACAGGCGGTGAGTGACATTTAGCATGGTATCCCCTACCGCACATATCGCAGGCGATGATGGCATTAGTAGCGGGGCTTGCCGCGGGCCCCTCCCGCCGTTTGCAAACCACGCACATGATGCGGCCATCGTCTGCCGGCGGTGCGCTCAACAACTTCAACGAGGAAACAGGCGCCCACGAGTGTGTCCCATCGCCAAACTTGATGAGACAACGAGCCACACCCGTACCCACTTCGCACAAGTCATTGTCATTACTCGTGCTCAATTCTACTATTGTCCCTGATAAAGGACAATGGGCCAATTACTATGAAGGCTTAGTTGGTGGTTGCGTTTTAATTCAAAGTTGCAGATATTTTGGTCTGATCTTTTCGACCCAAACAATTGAAAATGTTTAAATGGCTAAACATATAATCTCAATATTCAGATATAATGTATTATATGTATATATTTTAATATACTCCTAGTTATAACTGCTTCAATTGAACATACTAAGCAAAGCAGTCAATTTGAGTCTTAATTAACAAGAATATAGTCAGATACGCCATGACAGTTATTTTCCATGGTAGGTAGAGTTTGGCTTGGTAGGTAAAGTTACTTACAATATACATACAATAATAATACAAACCTAAATAATAGCGTCCATCTTTGTTAGAAACAAGGACATCATCTCCACAGTGAAATGGGTTTGCATTGTTTTTCTCTGTGTTAGTTGTTGAGTCTGGCATTGCATCCTGTGTTTCTTCTTCTTTTTTTTCATTCTTTTTACTAGCACATGGTGTAACCGTCTTGTCAAAGTCGCTCAGCAGAACATCGATGAGTGACAACTGTGTGGAAACCTCTTTAAAAGAGAAAACAATTTATTACTTATAACTAAAAACACCATATGACATGTACATTAGCACCCAATTTTTTACTATCTCTTTCTTTGGTTTTATACAGGTATATCATGACCTGTAACAATGTTGTTGAAGAAAAATGTCAATTGTTAAATTAAATTAAAAACTTATACAAAGCTGTTTTAATATTGGAAATTTGGGTCTAAATTATACGCGCTAATCATGAAAAATTAGGTTAATTTTGCCAAAAGTAGAAAATTTGAATGAAAGCACAATTCCCTAATAACTGAAATAACTTTATGTAAGGGTTAAAATATCCTAGATATTCGAATAAACATTCTCCTACAGTTTCTCCTAAGAAAATGATATGAAATGTAAACAAAATCTGATCCAAATTAAGATAAATGTGAACTTTACATATAGGTTACATAGGTAAGTAGTATAATTTTGTTGATGTTTAAATAGATATGATTCTGATAACACTGACTAAAATTATGTTTACGTAGGTATGCATGAATATCTTTTCATATAGTAGATATAAAAGGACATCAAATAGAAGTACATCTATGATCACCAAACAGACAAGAGTTTATATCAAGTATCCAATACACATAATTCATGCCAACATCCACAATGTATGTAGAAAATTTCACTTTAATGAGTGTTGTCAAAATCAAACCCATTATAATTCATTCTACACCGAGAATACTCACTTGTAGTCCAATTCCAATGAAAAGCAATTAAAGAACAAATTTTGTTTAGATAACAAATCTTAACTAATATTCTTCAACAAGTTTTTGAGGTAAATTTAGCATACAATTTTTTTATTGTATTCCAGTTCTATGGCAATTAATACAACATTTAAACTAAAGTAAGTGAAAAATCTATATATATGTATAAAAGTAAGATATATCACACCAGATACTCCTTCAAATATAAAACTTGGTAGTTGAAAAAGTACAATTTTACTGAACTAAATTTTTTTAGGCTTTACAAATTAAAGGAAAGAGGAATCATTATCTGCTTCTAAAAGATTTTCTCAAGATCAAAGGAGTTATGCGGAAGTAAGTAAAATTTGGCTAAATAGATATCTAGTTCATACTTAAAACAGATACTTGTTGACTTTGTAGTAATCAACGAAATATTAAAACATAACACTACTATTATTGTGATAACAGAATAATTTTGTTCTTTTTGAGGATTATGTATGGTGACAGCATATAATATTGTAAATGTCATTACTTCTGTTAAAGCTGTTGAGTTTATTGCGCCATTCTTCTTGTCAGTTAAAAGATATCCTGAATGGGTGGTAGGAAAAAATGTTGGACCATTCAAAACAACTTATTTTAAGTGCATTTGAATAAAGTTATTTTTCATTTTCATCAGACAATTAAACAATTGTTTGATGAACTAGATGTCTATTAAGTCAGGAAAACAAAAAAAATGTGGTCTGAGAGCAGCTTGGGTTAAATAAAATAATAATAATAAAATGTAATGAATATGAGCTATTGTGCCTGAATCGGGAGTATTATAAAATTCTAGAATATTATTTATATTGGTATGTTAGTAATTTTTTCCTGCCTAACAGAGTTACAATTATAATAAAATCGTTGGACAAATTCAAATTAGCCCTACAACAAATATATCAAACTCATGTGTTGAGCTACAGTGTTATGATTACAAATGCCTTAATGTAATAGAATAGTTCATAATATCTTAAACAAGAAAAAGTGTTGGGAAATGTATGCTGATCAATATTATGTTTATTATCTTTGGGTATTTATAATAAAAGAATCTATAAGATAACATTAAAGCAGTTATTATTATAGACAGAATGAAAATGTGTTCTGACAAACTTAAACCTCAATTCATAATTTGTATGTTTGCTTTACTTGACATAAAATATAACTGTCTAGTTATTGGTCTTTAATTTTACTCAAACCCTTTACAAAGAGTTTAACCTAAAATTATGTAGGTAGTTAATACTATTTGGGTTAGACAATTAAATCTATATATTAACTATAAACTTAGGAACCTTTACTTACTATAAAGAGAATTACTAGGGCATAAAAGTATTCTGATACAGTAAGATGTAAGTACCTTCTTTCTTGATAATTAGACATCAAGATGATTTGACAAACAAACAAATTGGCCTATTTTAGTCTTCAACAATATCATAACACTTAAAGTGTGTGTTATATAAGTTTACATAAAATCTTATATATATTCATATAAAACATACTTTGTAATTTATAAAAAAGGTTACCTATTATTCTACAAATTTTTCATTTCATCTTATAGAAATAATATGATGATGTAGAAACATCATCATCCGTCAATGACAGCCGTCATTTTTTTTAAAACATTAGTCCTCTATTAAGATGTGTAAAACTTAGTCTGCTTCATTAAACCAATTGATAGAATATGGTGAGATTAAATGTTGAGAAGCTTTTTGTCCAATTGGTTTTATACATGAATGAGTTTTTAAATTTATGAGCCTGTGTCACCTTTCTATTGGAATATTGCATTTTCCTTTCCCTACTCAGAATTTCATATGTACTAAGAGCTTATTGTATCTTTTATTAAAACAATTTCTATATTAAGATTATTGACATAACAATAAAAACAAAGTAAATGTCTCAAAGGATAAGTAGGTGAAATTATTATTGGGTAGACATCTTTCAATGTTCAATTTGCTAAACAAAATGAAAAATTAGGAAATTCAAAGCATAGCTCAAAACTACATGTACCATTGTCTAAATATAATTAAAACCTAGTGAAATCGTACTATATTCATAGTTTTTGAAAAATGGTGAATGTTTTGATACTCTTCTTTAAATGTAATGAGTTTTCTGATAATGACTTTTGTAAGATACCATCTAGTAATTAAGGCATTAGGCAAATAAGATCAGGGGTGTATTACCCATAATTATTATACCTAGAGTAAAAATATGTGTACTAAAGAGATTTTTTCATTTAAAGATTGAAAGCGATCTGATTGAAGACTGAGCAATCTATAGTATTCTACTCATAATTTAAAAAATATTTGCTTACCAGCGTTGATGTCCATCTCAGTCAATTATGTTTAACTTATAAACATGATTTTATAGGAACGTCTATCACTCTTACTTAATGCAAAAGAACAAACACCAAAAGCATTGGCGCTATTGCGGCCATTATAGTATGTAGTCAAAGTCAAACGTTTCACAGTTTTCCCGCGGTATAATTTAGATTATATTTAAAATGTACTAATCTGTATTGCTCTACACTAATAAATAGGCAACTACGCAAATTCACACTTTGAATTTACTAAAATTAAAATATTTACAGCCCCATTTGCTACAAAACTTATAAAATAACCCACAAATAACTTCCACCAAGCAAAGAAGCAAATCCCCACCGCCCGACTCTAATCATAGACTATATATAATGTAGGATTTGGATAACAGAAATCAAATCACAGATCAATTACTTTTTATTAAAATTTCCAAAAATAAAAAGAAGCAAAGGGTATTGGTCCCATACAGCTACACCTTCAGTAGTTACTGATTTCTATGACAGTGAGAGTTTATTTATGATATGAATGATGCATGGATTCTTTTCCTTTTATTGAAACCTCATGAAAGTTCTTCCGTAGAGAACGTGAATAGGAACATTGCACAGTTTTTTTTCACTTTCAATCGCGAACATGTCATGATTAATAATCTAGCATAATGAGACACCAATAGCTGCCGCAACACTTAAAAAAACTAGGGGGGTTCCACTCTTGCCAAAAATTCGACCTCTTTTTTTTACTAGTGTGGTGATCAATACTGTTTCTGTTAATTATTCCATTAGACAATATTAGATCTTGTCGGAAATTAAAATTAAAATTACAATCTAAATAAACATAAGTACATACATGAAATACTAACATTTTATTTTTAAAGAGCATTTACATATATGTTTTTTTTATTTTGAATGGGTTTGCTCTTGATCCCAATCAAGCCCGGGGGCCAAGACAAGATCCACGATGGAACGAACTACATTAAAATTAACACTTTCATAATCCATAATTGAATTCATTATTATAAATAAAAATTCAAATGTCATATAATCTTTTATATTATAAAACATTTTCTTACAGTAAATAAGATCGATTAGTTAACATGACTTTTCAATCAATTATTTCAATAGCATTATTTGAATTCGTAATTTTCGTCGCACATACTCAATGGATATAGAATTTGCGCTTGTAATCCACTTAATATATAAGCTTGGTATTCAATTGTATATAAATGGTTTACAAAGCTAGTGTAATTTAAAAAATTAAAGGTTGTCAATTGATTCTTCATATATTTGCGTGGTTTGTTTACACCACCTCAACAAAGAATATAAAAAAGCAAAAATTGATAGTAGTGTTGGCTATTGTCAATGGTTTTTATCTGCCTATTTTGACATAGTGATGCAGAAGAAATTGGTTACCTGTAACATCGGCATATACTAATGGACATGCCCTTGCGGTGACAATTGTGGCACAACGAAAGAAAGTGATAAAACTAGGTTTCGGAATATTTTTATCTCTCTCAAAATATATGCCGAGAAAGAGTTAGCGTTAGTCCGAGAGCATATGCCATCTTCGTCACTCTTCTCAAACCAAGAAATTACTGCACGTTACACGGGTACGGCATGTCCATTAGTATATGTAGATGATAAATACTGTACTTTTATAAGACTGGGAGGATGGTGACTTCGAGAAGACGTCATTGTCGATAATTCAACAGCTATTCTGTTGTGAACAACTCAAAGAGCAAATAATATTTGCTCTTAGGAACAACTGTCGACCATCGACAAATCAAACTACACAGACTATTAAAACTGTCCATCAAACGATCTGACAATTCTGTCAACTGTAAAGTAAAATTAAAATCAAGATTACAATTACAATAATATTGTACTAAATCAAAAGAGAGAGCCATTTACTAAGAAATTGAAATAATATTGTATTTATATATATGGTGTAAAATTCCCTGACCTGCTGTGACTGTTTGTGGATGTAATTCTCATCGTCAACATACTTACTAATTCGTGGCAAATATTTTTGCGTTACTTTAATTATTTATTAAAAACTATATATCTGTTATAATGGGCAATGCCGGACTTAAACAACATTATGACACAGCATCAAAAACTGGTGTTTTGCAAATATCTGAACATAAATTGAGAGAAATTCCACCTGAAGTACTTAATCTAAGTGAATTATTAAGAAATTTAGACTTGTCTAAAAATAAATTATCGAATTTGCCTGATGACATTAGTAAGTTTAAGCAGCTGAAACAACTTAAATTAGAAAATAACAAATTGGATATGCTGCCAGAGTCCTTAACAAATATAAAAAAATTGGAATTATTAAATGTGTCTAATAATTTGATAACTTCACTTCCGAAGTCTTTTAAAAATATGATCAATCTTAAACAGGTATATTTGAACAATAATAAATTTACATGCTTTCCAACTCAGTTACTTGGATTGCAAAATTTAGAAGTTGTAGATTTATCCTACAACAAAATTACTGAGATACCTCATGGTATGTCTGAACTCTATGCTCTGGAGTTAAATTTAAGCCAAAATGAAATATCAATGATAAGTGATGACTTACACCAAGCACCCAAATTGAAAATATTGAGACTAGAAGAGAACTGCTTAAGCCTGGATTCAATAAAGCCAAGTTTGTTGCGAGACTCGAAAATTCATACATTAAATTTAGATGGCAACCTATTTGAAGCAAAGCAGCTGGCATCTATAGAAGGTTACAATGAATACACAGAAAGATATACAGCTATGAAGAAGAAAATGTTTTGATACAGTGTAATACAGACAGTATTACACTGTGTCAAAACATATTTTATACCAAATATTTTAGCTAAAGAATATGTCATTTATTTTTAAATTAATCTCTTTTTACCTGTTTATTCATCACTATTTTATTTTATATAATTAATCGCAAAACTGTACATTTTACTAAAATGTGTTTAAATTGAAAAGTTTGAAGGTGATTTGTAATTGTCACATAATTCTGGCACTAGCTGTAATTATACAGGTGTTACAAAATTACATGTCAAGCCTGAAATGCTATTGACCATATAAAACTTAATTTTGGGCAATGTTGTTGATACTGTAGTCATAATAATAAAAATAATATTGAGGTTTATCATATTTATTTATATTTTTGTTGATTCTGTTTTCATACTTTGGAAAGATTGAAATAAAGGAGGTATTTTTTAACTTTCATAAAAAAGACTCAAAATTAAAATTTAAAGAATTTGAGAGATATCTATACTTCACTACCAATCAGTTGTCACTACTATTTTAAACACCTATAGATTAAGGCTATCAAATGGAAATTTTGCTATGGGAATATAATTTGCAGTTAGTAAATTTCAATAAATAACTTAAGTTATTGTAGGAACTGCCTGTATTAAATTTTTTATTATATGGTTGATATTTGTTTTTAAAAATGAGTAGTACCTCAATAAACATACCAAACTGCATATTTATTTAATTATTGTTAGTTAATTATGTAATTGCTGGTGATAAATTGCACATACCATAGGCTAATTAACAATGTAAAAATGTCATTTCTTTAATATATAATAATTTGGTAAAAACTCATTTTTATGATCATTTTGTTCAATGGACCCAAAAAAGGCAATGTTACAACTGGCGCCATGTTTTGGAAAATATTCTGGATCGGCTGTTTCAATTATGGGTGACGTCACATGGCTGTAGATAACGTAATTGAAGCTTTGACTTATGTTCCATAATTCTGCCGTTCTCATGAAAAGTGCAATAAGTAGTTTCAGCTACTTTCGAAATAATTGCGATTAAAGATTTAATTTTTGTTTTTATCATCGTAACTATAATAGCTATTGACTTGAAACTTTTACTATAGGTACGACTATAAAATGAAGCGGAATTTTATGTAGTATATTATATTTGTACATACATTTGTACATAAATTGTACGTTAGTCAATTTGCCCAAAAACTCGACTTATTGCACTTATCGTAAGGACGGCAGAATTACTGTATTGTGATTTATCTGAAGCCGATGTAAAGTTATATTATTTATGATGGTGTTATAGTAGATTTTTATGTGATGCGTTATTATGTAATATATTAAAGTTAAATAACTTATGTGGTTTTATAAGCACTGCTAATAAGTGTTGGACGAATTAACCGCTGGACACGAAACCCTTATCGATCGACTTATGTTCGCGTGAGGGGGATTCAATTGTCAAATAAAGACAGTAGTGCTTATAGAAATCGATAATTTTTTTATCGATATGTAAAGAGTGAATGTATGAACCTAAGGCGGTTCACACACTAGAGACGCGTCCCGCCGCGGTGCGCGTAGCGACAGAAAGCGACGGGGCGCCTACCCGCGCGTTCCCGCGTCGGCAGTGTGTTGTCATAGGCGTGTTTTCTATATTAATTGAGATTCTTGCATACAATCTTAAAATCTGCGGCCACGCGCTACGCGACGGGGCGCGGTGCAGTGTGTTAACCGCCTAATAATGAGTTAAATAGATCATGTGGTTTATTAATAAAAAATCTATTTTGAAATAGTGTTTACTACTTTATATTTGTATGTTTTGATGATTTGAATGTGTTTGTTTATAAATGCTATTACTATTAACACTAGAAAGAGGGGCGTGTTTTGACCCATTTTTACAGTTTAGTGTTTGCTCATTATGAAACTATTAATTTTTATGCTACATCTACCGGTGACTTTTAACAAAATAGTTTATATTTCAACATACCATTAGTATCATTGCCATATAATAAATAAACAATATCTACCCCCAAAGTCGGCGCCGAGTCATTTGACCCACGTGTCATTTATTGAGGTTAACAATATCCATCTAAGAGTAAGAATAATGTAAATACATTATTCTTTTATAGCTGTGGTTGTTACGTGTTTTGAAGAATCATTTCAAAGCTTACTTTCGTGGTTCAAACAGTGTTCTTTAGCATAAATTTAAATATGCAGATCTTTACCAATGTTAAGACTTAGCGACCATCAAATATTTTTTATCGTTACAATCTTTATCTTATGATCAATTAGATGGTGAGAGTGAAGATGTGGAAAACCAATGTGATTCCGTAGAAGAAATAAATACTCCCGAAACGATTTCTTCAAGAAGTAATGAATCAAATGTCAATTCCACCAGGTAATTTTTATCTACTTTACTTATTTGATAAGATTATTTACGTGTATCGTTTACTAGAATGAGTAACGTAGATGATTTGATATATCTCATTTTCTTTTCAGCTACCGCTCAATGTCAGCAACCATATAGGGGAAGAGGGTGAAGGAAGGCTGGAATTCGCGCAATACAAGCTATGGGTAATATGGATGAAAACAGTATGGTGTCGTCAGGAGGAGTATTGTGGAAAAAAATCTCTTGAACTGAGTCTGAAGTAGGCACAATATTTTCGGGTAGTATAGTTATAGCCGTGGCCGAATCAGTATGTACGAAGGCAAATTGGAGAAAAGTTTATTGCTGTCTGGAAAGTGTTACTGGATGATAATATTCTGCGATATATCAAAAAGAGCGAAGACGCTGAAGCTCAGCGAGTACTTGGTCATTCAAATTGGTCAACTACCTACATTTGAAGAACTTGAAAAATTCATCTCAATTTTATATGATATGATAAATGACGCATAAAATATTTCTGTAAATGATTTGTGGATTAAAACTAGGTATGTCAAGGGATCGACTCAAAGAGATAATGAGATATGTAAGATTCGATTTACGATCTGAAAGATCTTCAAGATTGCAAACTGACAAGTTTGCTCTCATTTCAGAAGTTTGGAATCGTTTTATAGACAATTATAGACAACTGCATCATTTGCTATAAACCAGGTGAAAAAATGACTGTTGTCGAACAATTTTTTGCGACTAAAGTAAGATGTGCGATTATTTAGTACATGACTGTCTAATAAGCTAGACAAATTTGGAAGAAATGTCACCACTGACAACTTTTTCTCATCTGTTTCGCTAGCAAAAAAAAACTGGTTGGTTGCCTGTAAAGTCGGTATACGGGCGAAAGTTTTACGTGACAACGACTTTGAGTGGTAAAATAATTTTAATGTGAATATTCATTCGTATAGTAGGAAGAAGGATGAAATAATAGTAACAATTTAAAACATTTATTTATACAAAGAATTATATTTAAAACATTAATTTATAGGCACGCGTCCCTTCCACTTTTTATGTCTGTCTCTCTCGCTCTTAGGCGGGCTAACCATGCCCGAGTGGAAGGGACGCGTGCCTCTCACTCGCTCTCATTGTAAGCGCATAACGTGAGCGGAGCGTAACGCAGTTTCTTGAAGTGTCACCCGGCAAACCAATTTATAAGACGTTGTCACGTCAAAATTACTTTCCAAACGAACGACAATAGCAGGCACAGTAAACAAAGGAAGGCGTGATATTCCTCCCTACGACAAATATCTACAACTAAAATTAGTAAAAAAAGTTATCTTGAAGATAGACGATGACCAATGTTCATTGACCATTTACCACGCGAAAAAATCTAAAAAATGTGTTTTTACTCAGCACACTGCATGATAATATTCAAGTAGATGAATGTGTTGACCGAATGGCCAGAAAATACAGCATCAAAGCTGCATCGAGAAGATGGCCAGTACAAGTTTTTTATAACATATTAGACATTGCTGCTTTAAATGCATGGATTTTATATCGAAAAGTGACAAACAAAAAAAGTGTTTAGAAGAGATTTAATACTTCAGCCAGCTTTAGAACTCAGCAATATACCGGAGGAATCTTCTACTGTTGTTTCTACACAACCACCAACACCAGTCAGCCGTAGCCGCTAGAAAAAGGCGCCGCTTTTTTATTTCTAATTGAATCTGTGCGAAGTGGGTGGAAGGGGTAAAGAAAACGATCGCTGCGCTTGTCGCGGCACAAATGTGCAACAAATCGGGCAAAGGGCAACAAACAAACTTGTCAATGTTGTTTTGATTTTTTTCAAAATGGGTCATTATTGTTCTTGCATCGTAGACTGCAAAAATAACAGCAGAAAAGTCAGTGCAAATTTTATGTTTTATCTAACTGTTAAGTCATGTTTTTAGGTTAGGAGAGTAGGTACTTACGTTTAAACTTGTTTTGTATGGTGTGGAGGTCACCGATGTTTGACGAATGATGGTGGCTCGTATTAAATAACTATTGCCATTAGTTCTCAGTTCTTTTACATTCCTAACATATTCTGCTAACAACAATGACAAAAAAAAATGCTAAAACAATTCAAAATGAGCTTGTGATATTTTGTATAGGGAAAGATATTTCATCAGCTCATTTTTGGGCACTTATTCCTCTCAGTTGCCGACTGGCCCCCCTTCTGGGAGCCAGCCGACTTAATTTCATCATCACGACCTACCGCCCTTCTGGGAGTCGGTCGATTTTTCTATGCGCTCCCTCACCTAGGTGAGTAGCGCTTGCGCTACCCCTCTCAAGAGGGGTGGTCGCCTCAGACGAAGGCTTATGACCTTTCCCGGGTGCAAGCTAATCTCAGATGGTGTTTAGTCAGTACGAGTCTGACATAACTCTCGGGCCGGCCCGAAGTATCCATGGAGGATTCACCACCTCCCTCCCCCGTGTCCGGAGGGTGCATTATGCATAAAAAAGGGCACTTATTAGTGATATTATTGAAAAGGCTTTTAATACTTTCGGCGCGTACATAAAATCCTAGTAAGCCAGTGTAGCTGTAAGAATCCATAATACTGTCTCTGACATATTTACGGGTTACGGGTTATGGGTTAACCATGTTTTTGCTGTGTCCAACAAACTGAAAATTAGATCATGATTTTCAATCATTCAAGTTTGTATCCATATTAATGTGTTGTAGTCTAAAACAATAGGTCATTGATCGTTTTTCTAAAATCAACCGTCGCTTGTACGCTGATGAAGTAAGGAATTTGTAGTATGTTCTCACAAAATACAAGTGTATTTATTCACTATACTTTGGCTAAAAAAGTTAAAATGCAAGACGGACTTTAATTATTTTTGTTTTAAAATATATGTGACCTTTCAACTTCTTTGCCAAACGAAAAAGTTATGTTTCTTGTTATTTGCGCAAATCTTCTTAATATTGTCATTTAATCAGCCGCTTTTCAAAACCTTGAAACGATCCATATGCTCGAAATACGTTTCTGACATTATTCAGCTTATAACAAGGGTCTTAAAAATGTTAATTCTATTGCCATTAATTGGATAATCAAAATAAGTTTTAAAATTATTGGGATCCAGAACAGTACCGTTTTTTGCAGTATTTATATTAACCCTGGAGCCATCAAAGGTCACTGATTAGTTTTCTACTCCTATATTTATTTCATAGGTATATCTATCTAGACTTGCAAAGTCTAGTTCAGAAGCCTTTTCGAGTTCTTAGACAGTCGTGGGAGCAGGATAACGAGATCCAACCTTGCACTTTAAGCGGTCCCAGAGGTGCTCTAGTGGGATCTGAACCTCTTAAAGATAGTTGCGTACAATTACTGCAGTGTGAACGCTAGCGTTGTCGTGCATTAATGTGAACTCCTCGCCTGTCTACATAGGGGACCAAATATCTCAGAATCTCTGTGATTTACCGGTGAGCAGACAGCAATTGTTGTCCGCGAGCACCACCAGTCCGGAAGACGCAAACAAGAGAATAGTTTTCCATTGGTCAAGAGTCCAATTGACTCGCGTGTAAACTGCAAACGGGCTCGGCGATGCTCTGTGGTAAATTTTGGACCTGTAACAATTCTACGAGCTGCTATGTTTTTTTCCTTCAGTCTTCGTCCAATTGTAGAAATGCTCGCAGTCTGCTGCACCTCGACACAATACAATGTATCGTTAATCTCTCTCTGAGGTTTAGTGGCGTTTTCCAGGTCATGCCGTCGGACTTAGCCTTAGGTCTGCTGGTATACTCCTCGAACCGAAACACGGCTCAAGTTCAGTTACCAAGCAACATAACACTGCCGCATCCCAGATTGTAGTAGTGCAATTACTTGGACAACTTCATCAGCAGTGGTGTACATCTTCAAATTGTAGAAAGAGATTTTTATTGTACAAATTTTGCATACGATCAATAGATGAAAAATGCTCCAGATTGCTTTTAAATAATATATTAATTATATTTATAAACTCAAACTTTATGTATACATATTGTGATGTTTAATAAGAATACACATTGTTATATATGTGTAAAGCAGCTTGTAAACATCGCATGTATCGCGAATGCGAATGAATGATTTGATCGGTACTGCTGAGTATTGCCTGCAAGATATACCTACCACAAACCGCATAGGTATAAGGATACAATCAAAGGTGTACGAACGGATCGGATGTATTGAATTTGTTCGTCAAATTTTCCCTAACAGTATTGGTCATTATAAATGTCATGTATTTATTAATATGTAGTAATTTCCAATGCCATGACACTACATTCGCTGATCTTTCCTGCAATCTAGCAAACTTTGTGTTTACCCTATTTTCTAATTTTGAGCATAAAAATAAATTGATTTTATTAAATAATAAAGGGATTTTTTTATTTTCTTTCTGGCAACGAATTTGTTCGCCACTAAAAAAGTTTATAAAATTAGGGTAAAAAGAAATATTATTGCCACCCTACCTCGTACACAATTCAAAAATTGTCGATTCAGTATCAATTAAGATTTATAGTTTCATCGTAATGCTAATTAACTACAAATTACACCAAATAATTGCTCAATTTTTTTCACAAAAAGAGACCAATTTATGTTTTTTATACGTTACCTTCATACATTAAGCGTAGTAAAACCAAACCAAAAAAAGGAGGATTCATTGCCCGAATTAAAAAAGTCATAACTTTCAAACAATGATGAGTAGTATCTACCTGTTCTTGCTTTCACAAATTATTGACAGTTATCATTATTATTATTAATAGAATATAGAATTTTGAATAGTAGTTGATTCAAAATCCTATATTCTATATTATTTGACAGCTGCCTTCCCACCTCAGTGTGCGTGGTCTTTGGTCTCGTTTTCACTCATATCAGTGTCCGTGGCTGGTGTGACTTTCTATCTCTTTTTCGCTTAGTTTTTACGCTTTATACTATAAAGCTTCCCTCCTTTCGGGCGTTCCTAGACGGCACTGTCATTTTTTTTTTACGCTTAGTTCCTACGCTTTTTTAAAATTTTCGTAATAAACTTTTACGTGTGCGAGGATTGAGGACTTTTTTGAACGAAGATATATAAAAGTGGGTTAGCGTTTTACATTAATATCTTATTATCACAAATTTTGCTTGTTATTGGTTTAGATTTTGGCGTAAGAACTTTTACATTACCTATTGCCCATAGTTTATCCGGTAGAGGTGGGATCTGAGTTCTGACATAGATGATCGAGGGACCAATTTTACACTTCATAGCTGGCTTATTTGACTTTCACAAAATCTGATTCCAACTTTTATATTTCTTTTAGAATATTCACACATCTTAATCACATTTTCGAAAAATTTATCGAATGAGTCCTCCTAACAAACATACACCTTATTGGGAGCTTTGATCCCAGGGCGATCAAGTGGTCCAGATGTGTGGGCGAAATGGTATACAGATTTTCGACAGATTATAGATCGATCACATTACGCAATTCGCACTCAACAATGCATCAAGAAATAGGAAATCATTCCGCGAACAGGTACATACTATGTATTGCATACCTAAAAGTTTAATTTTATACTTTATCTGCAGGAATCAAATCTCCCATAATTGGTGACACATGGTAAGCAGATTTTTTACACGAATACCGTACTCAGAGGTTTGATTCCCTATATTAAATCAGCAACACAGAAGCGTTCTTAATGGTAAAGTTCGGCGTTAACACAGCTATATTGTGTATTTAGCGTATAGCCTTCAAAGGACATCTTTCAACGGTCTTTGTGCAATATCTTGCTAACCTTATCGCCATTGGATAATAAAATAATTTTGAGAGTTATAAATATCCAAAATACTCCTCTAACAACTGACACTCGTGCCGTTGAATATCTGAATACCTTAGCTTATGATGGATTTCTACATGCCCACACCCTTTCTACACGTGGCCCTTAATTGTCTGTACCACGTTTGTATGTCTATCCTTTCTTCAACAACTTTTTTTATAAACTTCTCTAAAACAGATCAATCATCTGTCTTATTTTGTCTAAATATAATGATAACCAATCACGATACTCCTGCGAAATTTCCATTCGCAAAACTTACTTTGACGACTTAGATCGCTCATTTATAAACATAAACTGTACACCAATTTGTATTACAGATGAACCTTATTGAGTTATCAAGTTTTTAATTAATACTATTACCTCAGGAATTTCAGCAAACACAACTTTTCTACGCCCCCTTGCCAAAAAGACATGTTTAAACCCTGGTTTACTCCTAAAGTACCTACTGCAATGTATTGAACAGGGATTCCTTGCAATGTAAACTTAAAAATGATTCTGGTGATGCTATCTTGAATGTAACATAATACAAGGTACGATATTTTTTTACAATATTAATTAAAAAAAAGGGAATATAATAAAAATTTATTGTATCCAAAGGATAACCCACATATAGCCTTTAAAATACCTTTCCATTCACTTCAATTATGAGCTGCACCTATTGATTTGGTGATTTATAAACTCTTATTTTGGAAAAGATCTAGCGAATACAATTACTAATAATGAATAAATGATTTTTCTGCCACTGCTAGTCAATATAAAACACCAGTTATTACAAAGTATTCATGATTAGTATCAGATACTAGTGTATCTGAGGACGTATGACTGTTCAAAAGGTGGTGGATAAGATGGGTACGTGTTAAGTTAAACCAGTAGTTCATGGTAACATGTTGTATTGTGAGATATTACAACACAAGAGAGTGAATATAATTAATTACATTTTATAATTAAACTAATAGTAGGTCATCAGTGACATACGTCATGTTGCAGAGCGTAACGGCAAGTTACACTGTTATGGTTCGGAACCATTATGAACTGTAATTGTTATACTTTTTGACTATTATCCATTCTAAGTTGAGTAGTTTTATAGTTATGTCAAATAATTTACGGTTTTGTTATTCAATCGCGTGTATTTTGATTTTATACATTATGTACAGTACCTACCATTTTGGGCTAACTATTGTTAATTTTTTATAAATATCGAAGCAATTAAAAATATCGTTAAAAACACTGATGAACAAAGCCTATACAGGCTCGATGATTATTGAAGAGACTAAGAATAAAAGTAGATATATAGCCTTATTTTATCTCTTCGTAAATAGCAGTATCTACTACTACACTCGAGAGCAATGAATCCGGGTCACTTAAAGAATCCTAAAAATCTCGGAAACTAAAAATGCTAGGTTAATGCAATAAATTGTACTTAATAGACAATGTAATACTCCTTAAATGAAGGTATTAAAACTTCTTAGTTATTGTAAAGTTATATCATAAAAAAATCAAATTTGAAAAAGGGCCACTTTCGAAGATGGAACTACGAAATTACAGCATTTGGTTTTGCTTTTGTTTGTAATCTGTCATTTATGTGGGTACATAAACCATGTTGATAGTGCTCTATATTCATTATTCAAGCTGAAATTATGTCGCTTACGCCTGAAGAATGCACCAGAATACTTACAATGCTGGAAACCGGCCGGAGTCAGCGCGATACAGCCAGGACTGTCGGTGTGTCGCTGTCAACAGTACAAAGAGTTCTCCGACGTTACGAAGAAACTGGTTCTAACCTACGCAGACCAGGAACGGGCAGAACCAGGTGTACCACAGCACGAGAAGACCGATACTTGGTGAACACCATGCTTCGAAATCGCTTTCTCACAGGAACTGAACTCACCAATCAGTTTCGACGTCTCGGAGGAAGTAACCCAAGTGCATGGACAGTAAGACGTCGGCTTGCTGAATCTAACTTAAAACCCCTTAGACCTGCAAACGGCCCTAAACTGGAGCGTGGGCATCGTATTTCAAGACTAAGATATGCCCAGAGCCACGTAAATTGGAGTATTGAAGATTGGTCAAAAGTTATGTTCTCCGACGAATCAAAATTTATGCTCTGCAAGCACGATGGAAGACACAGAGTGTATCGAAGACCAGGGGAAAGATTCAAGCAAGCATGCATCGAAGAAAAAGTAGCCTACGGTGGTGGGTCTGTACTTGTGTGGGCCGGAATTTCTTCTGAAAGTCGCACAGAGCTGGTGATCATAGAAAACGGCTCTTTAACTAGCGTAAGATATGTGGAAGAAATCCTCAATGATCACGTTGGTCCATTTATGGTCAATTTAGGTGAGGATGCTATATTTATGCGTGACAATGCCCGACCTCATACAGGTAGGATTGTGAATGACTACCTTCAAGAGATGAACATTACTCGTATGGAGTGGCCAGCGCGCAGCCCGGATATCAACCCGATCGAGCATGCTTGGGACGAGCTAGGCAGATGCGTAAAACAACGAAACCCTCCCCCAATCACGCTTCGTGAGCTCAAAATTGCTCTCACAGAGGAATGGGAGAATATTCCCCAAAATCGTATAAGGAACTTGGTGTACAGCATGCCAAACCGCGTAAACGCAGTAATGGAAGCACGAGGAGGCAATACGAAGTACATATTAAAATTCAAGAAAATCGTAATAAAGTTCAAACATTTCATGTTTCCTATTTTTGTTTTAAGGAGAGATCAGCAGTTTTTTTCTTTATGTAATTTTGTGTTAATAAAATGTATGG
This sequence comes from Calamotropha paludella, assembly GCA_927399485.1. NCBI lineage: Eukaryota > Metazoa > Arthropoda > Insecta > Lepidoptera > Crambidae > Calamotropha > Calamotropha paludella. Next base: position 20,334,598 of record OV656805.1, on the reverse strand, counting down.
TGACTCATATTTTTTTTACTTTCATTTAAGAAGTATTACATTGTCTTTTAAATACAATTTATTGCATTAACCTATCATTTTTAGTTTCCGAGATTTTTAACATTCTTTAAGTGACCCGGATTCATTGCTCTCGAGTGTATTTAAAATGATAAGTTAATACGTAAGAATGTACTTACATTTTTTTACTTTTGCATATTAAGTGTAGCTTAAGAATCAAATAAATATTTTTTTTTTATTTAAGTTTTTATTTAATTTAATTACCTACCTACTTACGCCTTTATTCATTTTATATTATCGTATTTGAGTATTATAATTTCTCGCCTCGTTTCTTACCACAAAAGCGTTGGGTTCGGAAAAGTATTGTTTAACTAACATTAGGTAATTGTCGCCTTGATTGATGAACTAAAAAACTTTATGAAACATTTGGTATCATTAATATTACAAATAATAATCTAATAAAGAAGTCAACTATTAACTTAAGAGACAACAGAACGTATTTTATTAAAAGCTTCTAATTTTTTCTACCTATTATGTACACAGGTTAGAAAGTTCGCTTTGAGTTTGAAGATTCAGGCTCAATTATGGAAATGTATGTAGTGTTTAACTTATTTTTTTAACCTATGTAAGACACGTGTGTGCGGCCGTGCCTCCGTGAGCGCGGGCGTGCCTCCGAACGAAGCGTTAGTCACAATCGCAATCAGTCAACAAACGTCACATTATTGTGGATTTGTGTTTCGTAAGCCTATCGTGAACATTGATCAGACGGAGCCTGACGTGTGCATTAAAACATAGTGCCGGTAAAGTTAATACGAAAACTGTAGTCGAAGCAATGTAAAAGTGGTCTAAATTATTTTATAAAAGTGTAGACGACTCTCAATAAGAGAACAAAAGTACATTGTTGTCAAACTAACGTCTCGAAGGCTAGGATCGAAAGATTTTATACTTCACAGGTCAGTATCATTAATAATAGTGTGACTTAAATTTGAGCAAGCAAGAAGTTTAATTTAAAAATAAGTTATATTAACCATGTAAAAAATTAACTCTTGGTGCGATCTCGAAAACGGTTAAAACTAATTCGATAAAATCCTATAATGTAATCAGAAAGCTAAGAGTAAGTTTTTAAATTATAATCATGTTTTGGGTAACATTTTAAATGAAGACCTTATTTTTATAGAGTTAAAATCTATCGAAGAAATATTAACTCATTCGTAAAGTTACACACAGGGATTAGATAGCTTCATCAACATTATCATCACCACCCTTTTTAAAATCTTCACTGTGGGGCACAGGCCTACCTACCCTATGCACGAAAACACTGTATTGATGAGATAGTTTTTATTTTTTGGTTTTCTGGTATTGTAACCCATACTAGTGAACAGAAATAGAATTGGTCTATTCTAGACTAATACGTTTTATTAGAGGACTCGCCACGCATTTTTATGGCGCTATGCATATACATTTTAACCGTGAGGTCAATCGTGATAATATCGTGTTAACGTCGAAAATCACCAGGATACCAACTAATACCTAATTGAATGGATTAACGAGTGATTGTATCTATGCAATACTTAAAAAAACGATAAGTATCTACAGCAGTAGATTACAAAGTCCGTGTGAAACTAATTGAATATTATTTCGGTAATATTGATTTTAACAAAATTATTTCAGACGGAAAAGAAATCAAACGATTGAAGATTTATTTTTCCAAGAAGACAGTTAAATAAAATGTAATTAATTTGTTTTAGCATTAAGTAATGCGCTTGCGTTTTGTAAGCACAAGAACGCAATCGCCAAATAAAAATGCCTCTGTTGGGATTCGAACTCGCATTCTTTACCAAGCTGGACTGACTATATGCCCCGTAACCGTTCGGCTATCTATGCTCCCGCCTTAATGATCAAAATAAACAATATGTACGTTTTGTGAATTACGTCACAGCAATCGATTTGAACACCTTTAGTCATATTTTAAATAACACCTGCAAATTAAATTATCAAGTTCATATTCTCAAATCATTGTAAATCCGAAAGTTGGCAAAATAGTTCTGAATACTCTGAAAATCGATACTAATAATTTTCATTTTCAGAATACCCCTAAATGAGTTTAAATGTCTACATGTGTGACATAGTTTACTAGTAGATAGATAGCATAGGTAAGTAGAAATATAACTGATAAATGTAATTTTATTGTAGTATATAAATTAGTAGGTCACATTACGTAAACAATAAATCCGAGTGCGAGGATTTTAATCTCATGTTATTCGAGAAAGTATTTATATATTTTTAACAGAAGTTTGCATAAAATTTTTAAAGGAGTCCCGATAAGACAACTTTGCAACGACAGCGTCCCGACTAGGGCGCATTAAATAAAATCAGTACATTACGCTTCTAATTTAAACGGAAATGAGATTCGTGATTTTTTAATATATTTATGTAATTCTAGCATATATTTTACTATTAAATTTCTTGTATTTTACTATTAAAATATTTGTCATATAAGATAGCGTAGACAGAGCAAAAAATAAAATTATAAAGTATTTTCTATAATAAAAATTTTATGTTTCTAAATGGATTTGTATCTTTGGAAATTTCCAATTATATACATACAACAGTGAGCCCTTCAAATCGGACTCTCGAGTTTTAAGTCCCAACACTGCAAGCATAGTAATACGAAACGTAAAACTTATTAAATTAGTTATTTAGAGAAGCTCTCTTTTAGGCAACTCACAAATTTCGCTTGTCTCCCTCCTGCTACTTAACGGTTCAACAGATTCGAACGAATTTTAGCATGAACATACATGATTATAACCTGACGGACATAGGCTATGTAAAAAAAATACAGAACTTACCATGGAGGAATAATCACTGAAAGAAAAATTCAAAAGCTGATCACAGCCAAACCGCTGAGACTACATTGATGAAATTTGGCGTCAAAACACATCGTGGTCGTGACTTAAGTGCAAAAAAAAGTTTTGAAATCGAACATACCACCGAGGAATAATCACCCTTCAAAAATTTAATTGCTTCGCTCAGTATGTATTTGCAAACAGCAGCATGTATTGCAGATCTAGTTATATTTTGCGTCCTATGCGATCATCTCAGCTGTAAGACGTCCACTGCTTGACGGAACCTGCTTTTAAAATGGGCCCCACTTAAAAACTAATAAGTATGTATGTAATGACTACTCTTAAAAACCATAAATTCAATATAGTTTAATCTCTTTGTTTAAGGATTACCTTTTTACACGTTTTTATGGGGGCCAACTTACATATTTTCTTGTGTCAAATTATTTCTAAATTAAATATTTGTCATGGGGAAAAGAAAGTCGTTCAACTTCACTAACATGTAAGTACCATATATTTCATTTTCTATTATTTTTATTTTAACATAATAAAAATATAAATGCTTTGGAGCATCTGACGCTTACCAATATTTGAGTGAGACACTGAATGGGTAGCTACAGTTTCCCTGTTGCTGCAGTGTATTTTTCTTTGACCATCTTTGACCATTGATATTTTTTTTATATATAAATAAGTTCCGTACAACTCCCAATTAATATTTAATCACAAACTAATACCTATACTCAACAACGTATAGATTTCATTGTGCATTTTGTAAAACCGTGATTTTTGTATATAAAACGTACAACATCGTCGTTAACGATAAAAGTAATACTGAAAAAGATCGAGTAAAATATTTGCTCAAACCAATATTATTATGAAATTATTTGTTCAACGGTGGAATCAATCTTGTTTGAGTGATTTTAATCTTACCTTTCAATATTATTACGTGTTTATGAAGGAATTGAAATTTTGAGGTGGGTTATTCATTACTGGATTACTTTAATTTCAACGATCCAGTCTTGACCCTTGTTGCAGAGAATCTACCCCCCTGGTTTGTGACTGCACCTGTTGATAATAAGAGCTAAGTTACAGTCACTATATAATAAGCTCCCTTGTGCGATAAACTGGGTAGGTACGCTCATGAAGAAGTTTTAATAAGCAGACTTATTTATAAAGTACTATACGAGACTCGAATAATATTTGTATGTATGTTGCAGCTTAAACTAGCCAAGGCTGATTCCATACCACCATGTTAAATAACATTCATAAATTAAGTTTCTAATTCATCACTTCTTTATTCTTATAGAAAAGAGAAAACTTCGGGCATTGTGATTTGCAAACATTCTGCATTCAGACTGGGATTTATTTTGTTTTGTAGAATATTAATTTAATCTATGCAGCAATAGGTTACAAAAACTTTAAATAAAGTATGCCCAACTAAAGCCCCAATTGATACCGATATAAATAATACAAATGAAATTGGTAAAAACCTTCATTTTCTAAAACTCATTGCTACAAAAAACCGGTAAAAACAAGACCACATTATTCGTACCTCTTCTCGCATTAATACTTTTCCAAATATGTAGATCATTTCACTTCAACACTTCGTATTCAAAACTGTTTCAGTAGCTGCAAGGCCGTAGCTAGGGGGGGGGCATTGTGGGGCATTGCCCTACCTTGAAATCACAATGCCCTACCTTAAAAATACCAAAAACTAAGATAAATTAGTATAATGCAATTGCTTTATAATTTTTATATATTTTATGCATTTTTCAATGCGATCTTATAAGATGAATTATCATAATAGAAAAATACTTCACTTCTGGAAAAAATTAAGGGATCAAAAAAAATCCAAAATTTTGGGCAATTTTCAACAGGCCTTAACTTTGAGAGAAATGGACGTACAGGAAATAAAACAGTAAATTGTAGCTCCAAGTGTCTAGTTTTTGAATTAGAACTTTAAAATGTTGTACCTTCCGCGGTTTTTGAGAAATCTTAGAAAAACCAGCAACAAAAAATAATTATTTTTTTTTGTCTACGGGCGTGAAATTTTTTTTTTGCGTTACCACTATAAGGATCGGATAATTTGTTCATTTAGCTTTTATTTATTTTTTATACACCTTGATACGTCCACTTCTCGCCGAGATATCGGTCTTAAAATGGAAAAGGATCCTATTGTCTTTGATTATCGATATCTGAGCAACCAATGATCGCACAGAAATTTAAAGGTAGGTTTTAAAAACTTGAATGAATTCTCTTTAACGACTAGCCATTGCTTTTCCCAAAAAAAATTGTTTTATTTTTGTCACATGAATTTGAAAATGAAACAAAATAAGGACTGTTGATGATTTTTTGGAAAATCAAGCGCTGGATCGAAAATATTGAGGAAATCACTAATGTTAAGTGTTCCTTTTACAGTTCAATATGTCCACAATAACCCTACAAAGAACCAAATTAATCCAGCCAGCCGTTTTTTTGTTTCACTTGATCGAATTTATTAAAAAACTAAAGGATCACGTTTTTGATCTGAAAAGCTCATAATTTTTAAATATGAGAAAAGAAAATGTTTTTCCGAGCTTTTTCCAGATTTTTGTTCCAGAAAGTGCTTAAATTTTATTGACGAAAGGTCGTCGAACTTCTCTAATTATTGCCCGATCATCGCGGGCATTAGCGACTCGATGGCGACCTTGTCCGGAGCGACGATTGTATTGGTTCGTCTCTTGGTATCTGGCATAAGCTAGAGATACGACGGATTGACTTACACCCATCCGGACGGCAACTGTAACCTTCGTCAATAAGAGTTACGAACCGAGCAACTTTTACCTCCGCTAAATGTTGTCTAACCATGATTGAAAATAGAAAAAGTAAGAAATTTTCAATTTTAACCAAAAAAAAAATCTTCAAGCGTAAAGGGATTAATTTGGAACAAACTGTTAAGGATTATTTTTTAAGGATTTGCTAGGAAAATCGTATGAAAATGATTTAAATTCGATTGGGGGTATCAACTTTTTTTTTAATGTAATTAAAAGGAAATTAGTAGAATCAAGGAATGCAGCGGTGGAAGCGCGTTAAAAATGATTGGGCGATAGTTTCTTGAATTTCCTTAACTTTCTGAAACAAAAACGTGGAAAAAGCTCGGAAAAACATATTTTTTTATTTTTATAAATTATAAGCTATCAGTTTCTAACTCTCCGGTTGACTGGTAAAGAATGCCTAATGGCATTAAGTCCGCCATTTGTACATATTTAGAATGCAACAAAGTTTAAATAAATAAAATAAAATAAATAAATAAATAAGCTTTTCAGAGCAAAAAACGTGATACTTTAATTTTTTCAAAAATTCGAGCAAGTGAAACAGTTAAGTGGCTGGCTGGATTAATTTAGTTCTTTGTAGGGTTTTTGTGGAGATATTGAACTGTAAAAGGCACACTTAACATTAGCGGTTTCCTCAATATTTTCGATCCAGCGCTTGATTTTCCAAAAAACCACCAACAGCCCTTATTTTGTTGCATTTTCAAATTCATTTGACAAAAATAAAACAATTCTTTTTCGGAAAAGCAATGGCTAGTCTGTAAAGAGAATTCTTTCAAGTTCATGAAACCCACCATTAACTTTCTGTGCGATCATTCGTTGCTGAGATATCGATAATCAAAGACAAAAGGATCCTGTTCCATTTGAAGACCGATATCTCGTCGAGAAGTGGACGTATCAAGGTTTATAAAAAATAAATTAAAGCTAAATAAACAAAGTGCCCGATCCTTATAGTGGGTAAGCAAAACAATTTTTTTTACGTCCGTAGACTAAAAATTTAGACACTTGGAGCTACAATTTACTTTTTTTCTGTACGACCATTTCTCTCGAAGTTAGGGACTGTTGAAAATTACCCAAAAATTTGGAATTTTTTTTTGATCCTTTTATCCTTTTTTCAGTAGTGTAGAAAAAATCGACTTGGATCACAAGTGAATTCTCAGGCGGGAATCGAACCCGCAACCTTTGGAAAGCCGCTCCAATGCTTGACCTAGAGGTCAGTGATATACATAGTGTTTGATTTAGGAGCCCGTGCTTCGAGGGCAGATCAATTATGATAAATTTACTACTTCCGCCCTACCTGTAACCAATGCTGCCCTACCTCAAATTAGACTCTAGCTACAGCCCTGAGTAGCTGTATATTACTTTTTGGCCCAGCCTTAAAGCTGAAATATTGTAAAGGTTTTTTATGATGTAGCTAAGGGATAAAAAAGAATTTCAGGAAATTCGAACTTTAAGGAGGAGAGTAAACAACTTGAATTCTTATTATATTAATAAGATTTGCTTATCATCAAGGTAATTTCATGTTGATAAAAATTGCCTTTACACAATATTCTTTAGACAAATAATTTGTATTTTAAAGAGGTAATTTGGTGGTGAGGAACGCGAGAAGTAAAACATGTGCGTACAAGACATCATGTACAAAATAGTAATTTTTTGGAATAAGATATATGTACATATATAGTAACATATTTATTATTATTATGATTATAATCACAAAACACAGAAAGAAAACGTAGGTATGTTTTCTTCGTCTGAATGAAAAAGTTTTATCTGATTTTTAAATAAAATTACTTATAGTTTTGTTGATTGATTTTAATTATTAGCCGTCTTCCTGTAAAAGTTTGTTAAGACTTTTCCACTCAAAAACTACAGAGCGGATTTTCATGAAACCTTCCAGCAACAGTAACTTACATGGAAGACCAACGTCTATAACTTAACAGAAAGACAAAATATAACGGCGGGGTACACGCCTGAAATAAATGATTTCGTTTTATTTATTTATAACGACAATCAGTCATTTATAGGTCCTTGCATATAGTTATCAGAATAACATTTAAGCTATACGCGGAAAGCGGGATGTTTAAAAACTATGAATATGCCAGCGTAAACATGTTAAAAGATGACGCTTTTAGTGTAATTCTATTTTCTAAAACGCGCCAACAAGATCATTAGAACCTATAATATAAGCTTAGTCGATCTCGCCCTTGCCCTTAAATATATCATCTTTAACATAAGAGTTGAGTGCCACGAGTTTAGTTTGTTCTTCAAGCACCTAAGTAGTAAGCACGGGAACACGCGGAGTTTAAAAAACTAAAAATTTTGGCAGGCTTTTGCAAGCTGAACAAGTAATCTATAAAAAAAACACTTTATTTAATCCAATAAATAGTAACCACTATGGTTTGTTTTATCCCAAGGGAAAGTGATAAATTAATTATTACGAATACTTAATACCTATATTTGAATCTGTCTATTACTCACTTAAATATCGCAAAACAATATAAAATCGATTTAAAAATTGATAATGATAAACGACTAACATTATGGAGCTCATAATATAATTATCATCATCATCTCAGCCGTAAGACGTCCAATGCTCGACTGGCAGCTTCTTTCTAAAATGGTGGGATTTTGCCATAATCTCCAAACTTAGTATCATAACATAATATCGTCTTTTATGACACCCTTAAGAGTGAACGGTATTATTCTACACTGCCGGACACCACACGGCATAATATTATGGTGACCATAAATTACATAAAATATATACTACGTTGATTATGTTTACTTTTTCTATAAAAATTGTCTTAGGAGCCTGGTGGGATTCAAACACACAGGGTTGTAAGTTTGTATTTACGTAGAATATGAAGTGATGGCGCCTGGTGTTTGGCTAAGAAAAGCTTTGAAAAATTCAACAGGTCACAATGGTCTCTCGGTAGCTTATTTGGACTCGCACTCGCCCAGATAGTGAGAGGTTATGCGTTCGAGTCCCAACTAAATCCTGAGACAGTTGAATTTTTCCAAGAAATAATGTTTAGATATAAAAAATGGCAGTTAAATGTTAAAATAACAAAAAACATATATAAATTAATGCATCAACGATCAATTTTATTTTAAAAACGTCACAATGGGATCCTCTGTTTTTTGTTTTTATTATAAATAAGTAGGTATTATCTTATTGTTTTGTTATTTTTTATTATCAATAATTATCTATATTTTTTAAAGATAATTATTACTTAAGTACGTATGTATTGCTAAGTGCCATTAGTAAGTAGTTATAGAAAAATTAATGTTGTTACTTCCAAAGTGTATCCGGGTATACATAAGTAGTTTATAAATCGAATTGATACCTATTTCTGGCTCGTGATTTGTTTATGTACATTGTATCCTAATCTTTATGTGCACATACCTAGTTTATGATGGAGAATTGGTCAGCGATTTTTCTAACAGCTAGGTAATCCCAATAGCTTGACTTAGCCACAGTAAATACAGAACAGTAGGTTATCTAAGGCCGCCCGCCGAGTTATAAGCCTACTCTTGCGTTGATCCCCAGGGTTGTCACTTTTACTTTTAGTTAATATTTTCGAACAAGCAGCACTTGATTTAAATTAATGTAATTAAAAGCATATTATGATTGAATATTTTACCAGTTTATAAATTTAGTAAAAATAAAAAGCCTTTATTCACATATAACATTTATTATATTAAGTTACAAATTTGATACGGGGCCGTCCATAAATTACGTCATCGATTTTTTCAGATTTTAGACCCCCCCCCCCCTACAATCATCCTATCGTCATTTCTTAATGACCCCCCCCCCCCCCCCTTCTCCCAAAATTGACGTCATTACCAGTTTGACAAAATTAAAACATTGCTGATTTGAGAAAAATAGGGTATTATATGATTAAAACACTTGGTTATAGAATCACCTTTTATTATTTTTACTTTGGCAATAATCATTGATATAATATAATATAAAAGTAAAAAATAGAGAATAATAATATTATATATTATTATTCCCTATTTTTTACTTTTCTTTGGATAACTCCCACGGAGTTTACACCCATTATCACTATCACACTATCTTTCCTTAGTATGAGACATGTATTTAAGTATAAGTATAGTATTTATGTACTTTTATTAATTATGTAATGTTGTAGTTATTATTTAAGTATTGTGTTTATTATCAATACATAGTATAAAACAAAGTCGTTTTCGCTGTCTGTCCCTATGTATGCTTAGATCTTCAAAACTACGCAACGGATTTTGATGCGGTTTTTTTTAATAGATAGAGTGATTCTTAAGGAAGGTTTATATGTATAATACATGAAAGTACCATGTATTTGTGTACATCTATGTTGCATTATGTATGTTTATTATGAGTTATTTTAGTATTGTACGCGCCTTAGCCGCATCTCACATTTGCAGTCTCACTTACTAGGTGTGCTGGAACAAATTTCTTTATAGAAATAATCTTTTTGTACGTGAACAATAAACTATAAATAAATAAATAAGAGTGACGTCAATTTGGAAACACCCCCCCCCCCCCCCCTATCTATCATTTACCGTCATCCGCAGACCAACCCCCCCCCCTAATTTAGAATGACGTAATATATGTACGGCCCCTACCGAGAATTTTTTTTCTCCGGTTTCTGCACGTCCGGAACGCTTTATTATTATTTCTTAATGTAAAGTAAATTCTCATTGACGATCGCGAGCGGTCATGTGACGTACGCGCATGCTCACAGTCGCGCGGCACAGCCCGTACTGCCGCCACCTTATTCCCCCATATATTATGAAATCGCGTGCCGACACGGCGCGCGGCGCGCACGCACACATTCAAACCGAAAGCGGCACGTTTGTATGAAGATATTTTACTGTTCTTTACTGTGACTTAGCTTTCGTTTGCTATAACGAAGTCTTTCAAAATGATATAAGTAGAAGGTGTTATATATGTACCCGTTAAGCCAGAAATGTAATAGACTATACATAAAACTGAATTACTGTTTGATGTTTTTGTGTTGATCGTTTTTCGATGTTAAATGTGAAAATAAGATAACTAAGTACAAATTAACTTATTGTCAATAACCAGTAAAAATATTATCAATGTTTGATTAATTTGTTTTCGATTACCTACTTAGAAGATTTAGATATAAAGTAGTGTGGTGTTTGCGTTCTTTATCTAGGTTTATGAAACATTTTTAATCTTACTTGCATCACTCACTCACTTGAAATGAATGGAAATACTTCCAAAGTTCAAACATAATTCAATTTTGTAATAATTTTGATAAAGTGGCTATCATAGGTTTTATTTTAAGCCGATTAATAAAGAGGATGTTCTTATGTAGCGAGCATTACCCAATTATAAATTATTTCCCAGTGCAAATATTTATGGTCCGATTTTACAAGCCCGTAAAATTTAAATCAGTTAATTTATATTTAATCGATAAAGTTGGAGTATTTTGTTTGAATGCGTTTAATTCTAGAACTAGAAGTAGTATAGGGTCTACCGGAAAGTTCTTTCCGTTTTTGGAATAAAACAAAATACAATTTTTTCTTACCGCCAATTAATTTTATTGAATACTTTAATTGCCATTATTATTAATGACCTCTTGCCAGCGTGAGGGCAATTTGTATATCCCATTTTCGAAAAATGTTTCATCTTTTGAAGCGAAAAATTGAACCAGTTCTTGTTTGACATCTTCATTTTTGAATTTTTTGTCCTGCAAAAATTTTGTAAGGACAAAAACAAGTGATAATCAGAGGGTGCTATGTCCGGGGAATATGGTGGGTGCGACAGAATTTCCCAGCCTAATTCTGCAATTATTGACGAGTCCCTAAAGCAGCGTGTGGTCTGGCGTTATCGTGTTGCAGTATGATGTCCTTCCTATTGAACATTGCCGGCCTCTTTTTTCGGACTGCTGTCTTTAAATTATCCAGTTGCTGACAATACTTCTCCGAATTGAGCTTTTTGTTCGATTTTAAAAGCTCATAATGTATTGGTCCTCGAATGTCCCATCATATACACAACATTCTCTTATTCAGAGTCAAATTTGGTTTAGAGGTGGAAGGGCTAGGTTTTCCGGGTTCACAATATGCCCTTTTCCTTACAATGTTTTTGGATGTAATCCACTTTTCATCCCCAGTTATCATCCGGTTCAAAAAGGGCTCGATTTTGTTCCGAGCAAGCGGAGATGTGCATATGACAACTCGATCATCCAAATTTTTGTGACTTAATTCATGTGGCACCCATCTTGAATACTTTCACACCAATCCTATCTTCCGAATATGGTCAGAAATGGCTTGCTGAGCTGAATTAAGACATTCTACGATCTCCGATGTTGTCAGAAAAGTATCTTGCTCCAACATTGCCTTAACAACATCGTCGTCGAACAAAGATGGTCGCCCAGAACGTGGCTTATCAGAAAGGTCGAAATCACCTGTTTCAAATTTTTCGTACCATCTTCTGCATGTCCTATCAGAAACTGTACCTTCACTAAACACTTTCAACATAAATTTCTACATGCTTCTTTAACATTTCTTCCTTGTTGAAATTCGTATAAAATACAATGGCGTAAATGATCTTTATCAGTCGCCATGGGTATACTATCGTTACACATTTAAGACTAATGTGAATCAAATTTATTATAGTTTATTTGCTACGTCAGTATGTATACATTAAGCGATAAAAATATAGAGCCGAATATGCAATAAATAAACATGTGCTTACGTGGCGAAAATTATGTCATAGATTCGGACAGAACTTTCCCGTAGACCCTATATTTGTACTTTTTGCATTTCAAAGCCCAGTTCTCCATAAAATTGGTTATAAAATTACGAAGACGCTACCGTTAAATGTCACGCCAAAAGAAGAAAGTCAGTAAGAATGCTAAGCTTAAATGTGAGAGAAATAGTGCGTGCTATTTGTGTCGTTGCAATGCGATGTGGCGCGATGGGACCGGAGTTCGAGGGCGGCCGCCCTATGATAACCAAAGAGCTAATCTGTTGTTGCATTATCAACATTTATTACTCGAGGACGAAGTGGCGGATAAGATCCAGTTCTAATCTAATATATTTAGAGAGGACAAGGACAAAATGCAGGATTTTTTTCATTTGAGCCGTTTTATATGTAACACATAAAATTAGATATCATTTTACGAAATTTCTTTATTTTGGATATGCTCATATGTTGCTTCCCGATAGCGACGTTATGATATATGGATCAAAATATATAAGTTAATTAACCGATTCGTTGCTACATACAATTACAGAAACGAAGGCTACCAGCTTGATTTACGCGAAAAATGAAGATAAGTTTTATTCTGGGTTGATTTCCCTAAAACTTGATTTGATGGAGTTATCATCGATTTAAAAATGACACGGTTTCGGTGGCTAACGCCACACGCAAAAAAAGTGGTGACACGACAGGCGTGCCATCAGCAACGAATCGGTTAAATAATGAATCCCCTTTATAAATACGCACAGCAAACAGCATCGGAGACGTACCTATTACTTAGTTATTGACTGTTTGACATTGGCGTGGGTTTGTTACGTGATACCAAAGGTTATCACTACATTATCCTATCAGTCACGTGTACGCGACGAAAGTGGCAAATGTCAGCGATGCTGAGCTTATAATCAAAACACGATCGCAACTAGTGATAGAGATAAAACATTTAAAAACAATTTTAACGATTTTGTAATTTTCGGTACTTACTGAGCTAGGGGAAATTGCCGTTAATGTTATGTTACTAAATTTATTTTCAATAAAATTTGAAAAACCGTGGTTTTGAGTTATTTTGTATTCTATTTAGTTATTTTTTTAATTACTAGGTTACTGAAAAGAACAAATGTTTTTCGAAAATAATTTAAACTGGTAGCGCTATCTATCACTTCAAAACTAATGAACTTTTTGAACAATATTCCAACTCCTTTTTCACCCTTTTAGGAGTACAATTTTCGAAAATATTAATGCACTGTCCACTTATTTCTCACCAGAGGCATGTGCGTCGAATTTCAATCATTTTTCAATTGACGGAAGTGTTAATAATCTTCACCTATTTATTACACATACTTCCGGATAGTATGTCCAAAAACAAAGAAATGCATGTATGTTTGCACGTTTTCAAGAACACGCATTACGAATTTCGGGCTTCTTTAATTTGAAATGGACAGATTTCTATTCAACATTTTATCCCCTTTTTAATCCCTTTAGGAATAGAATTTTCCAGAATCCATTCTTAGACTGCATTTTCACCCTTTTATAAACACATTATCAAAATTTCAAGTCTCTAGGTTTAGCGGTTTAAGCTGTGCATCTGTTTGTCTCTCAGTCAGTCATCGAGGACAAAGACTTTTATATACAATGTGTTACAAAAATACCCGTAAAGCGGAAACGAGATTAAATGATTCCTTATAAAGAGTCAATTTACATTATTTGAAAACCGTAGTAACGCAGTATGACTAACCGCTAACTAAAATGTTTATGTACATTTTTACCTTATATCCGCGGAACGACATACAGTCAATAACAAAATATACAGAAGCCGCTCAGATCGATATTACAAGTCAAAGAAAATGTTAAAAGACCTGACATAGGTACTTTTTATGAGGTCTCTTTCAACCTAAACTAACATTTACTTTTTCGTAACACACAACAAATTTACAGAAACGGCTCAAAGTGTGCTCCGCCTTGCTCAATGCATAACCTCGGTCGCCGGGATATGACTTGTGTGGCATTTTGCACTATCGTTGGTGTTATTGACGTGAAACCAGATCTTACACGTTGCTCCTCTAATCTCTAAAACAGTTGGGCGGTCGGAGAAATAGACTTTGTCCTTAACATAACCCCATAATAAAAAATCCAAGGGTGTGAGGTCCGGAGAAGGAGCAGGCCACGCCACCGGTCCCGCACGGCCGATCCATCCTCGCTAAGAAACTCTCGCACCTCGCGAGCATAATGTGCCGGAGCTCCATCGTGCTGAAACACCATGTTCCTTTGGTTGTCAAAGAAATCCCTATCGGTCAAGGAATGTTGTCAATCGCCACTTCTAATTCCGTTTGTAAAAACGTTCAGACGTGATGGCAAAATGGCAGGACCGATGACATGCCCGTCATAAATACCACCCCACATCAGCTTCCACTGATGTTGAAATCTGCCGGGACCAAACCGGGACATGTCCCGGCGTACCGGGTCGTGTGGCAACCCTGTACTGGAGTAACAGATAGACAAACATGTTCATCCATTGCAATAATACCTATCTATAATACTGGGCTCACAGTGATTAATTTGGGTTAGGCTATCTATCTATATCGTAATCTAGTATGAGTTAAATAACTTTCTGTTATTAAATCTATCTATGCTTGGGAGCAAATATATCGATTCACCGAGTTTAACCTTTCATGGTTGTTTTTCTATTATGTCATATTATTTAAAAAAATATACCAGCGGAAGGTTATTAAAGCCCCTTTAAAATTGAGAAATTTGTTGAATAGAAAGCCGCTGAGTGAATATGTTTTAATTGAGACATTAAAAAACCCTTCAAAATAATAGTATGCAGTACTAAACCAAATAGGTTATATAGTCATTGGATGCATGCTTCCGTTATGTTATTTGTCGACCGGATCGCTTTAACGATGATATGCTGGTATGTTTTCCAATGCTTCTAGTAACGCGGCTCTTAGCTAAACTACTAGTAGACGAAATGAGGGGAACCCTTCATAAAATCCTTCTTATGAAGTAACTCCAATGGATTAAAGGCCCTAGTGGTTTACGAGGTAAAGAGGCAGCTAACCAGTTGGCACGGAGGGCATCTGACATGGTGCCAATTGACCCGGAACCTATCATCCCCATTCCGATCAGCTAATCGGATCGGATGAGCCAGCTGGCTCAATAATAAAATCCGTGAACACACAACAAAACTGCACCAGCAACAATAGAACTCTCTGGAGACGTGTAGACAAGCTAAACTCCTACTGCCGCGGGTGGATACTCGAGTCTCCAGATCCCTTTTACAGCTAAGTAGACCA
The DNA here is from genome assembly GCA_927399485.1 of Calamotropha paludella. NCBI lineage: Eukaryota > Metazoa > Arthropoda > Insecta > Lepidoptera > Crambidae > Calamotropha > Calamotropha paludella. The sequence goes on along the minus strand of OV656805.1, from coordinate 20,318,922 downwards.
GAACTACGCCTGGTAACAGGCGCCATTACTGGTCAATTTTAACAATTTTAACAGACACCTCTTTTATTTGGGTATCACCGACAGCCCTCTATGCCGAGGATGCATGGAAGCGGAAGAAACAGCCACCCATGTCATAATGAAATGTGAAGGAGTAGCCTACTACCGGGCGAAGCATCTAGGCTCGCTGGGCAGTCTCCGGGAGGCTCTCACCGAGGTGAAGCGTTCCCGGCAGAGCTGGGATGGCTAGAATAAAAGAGTAAACATCCTCCAAACGCAAAATAGGCGCTTTAAGTCGTCGAGTTGCGGATGCCGTCCTCATCGTATGAAGAAGAAGAAGAATAAATCCTTCTTTGAAGCTCGTCCCATAGGTCTTCGATGGGGCTTATATCTGGAATTCGTGCTGGCTACGCCATTTGTTGAATCTCGAGCGCCGATAACTCCGTTAAGATTTCCACACTGTGAGGTCTCGCATTATCATGCATAAAAATAAGGTTTTCACCAATAGAACCAGCATAAGATAAACATGGTCAGCTGTCAAATCACGTGTATCAAGTTCTGTTTTTTCTGTGTATGGGAATTCTCATATCATAAATCATTTATTGATTCAATCATGTAGTACATAAAAGTCTAAAATATAGGTAATTAATGATACTAGTATCATACATGCACCCGGTTTGGGCGCACAAAATTTCTCTCCGCACCATACAATACTACCAACTATAATTGGTTATTTTCAACGATTTTTGTTTCTAATGGATATGACTCGTGATACCAAAATGTAGCGATTAAACGAAGAAACGGAGGTTTTTTTGATTTATTGATTTATTTGTTACGCTACTGGACATATCGCCATCTGTGGTTAGTCAAGTTATATAAAATAAGGGTACTTTTAGTGTAACTAAACTACATAATTTTAACTTGATGAATAGACAATTATTTTAGATTAAAATATCTCTTTTAACATTGTAATATACTCTACTATGGTACAGAACGACAAATTCTCTCCTTAATTTAGGGTTATATATGTATTTCCTTAACTTGTGTTATTATATTGCCCGGTATGTTATGAAAGGATTATTGTATTAGGTACGCGTGCATGATCCATTTGTTACATAAACAATTTTGTTCGATAGATAAAATAGAATGATGTCACTAAGTGAATAAGGACAACTCGTGCGTCATCGAGGATATGCCACTGGCACTGATCGATGACCACACCATTTTATTTTGGTTTTGGTACTGTTTTGACACGTATTACCTATAAGTACTTGAATTGACGACCGTTTGGTGCAACGGTAGCGATCCTGCCGTTCGCACCGATGGTCCTGGGCTCGAATCCCGGTAGGGGCAGATGTTTGTATTATGAATACGAGCATTTGTGCCTGAGTCCTGGGTACACATAAATAAATAATATTAATATATTTATATAAATATTATTTATTTATGTATGATATATGTATGTCTATCCGTTACCCTTGTATCCATAACACAAGCCTTATAGTGCTTACTTTGGGCTAGGATAATTGGTTGGAATGTAAGAAATATTATTATTATTAATTTCCCAAATTACATGAATGGTGTGTGATTTCTAAGTAGCCCCTATCCCTAAGGTTTACTTGGATGGACATATTCCACTGGGGGCAATCTAAGAATGCGGCCATAGTTAAAGTCCTTATATTTAATGCTCCATATTGGTTACAGTAAGTCCTATATCTAGAAAATACCTAGAAATTTAAATTACAATAAGTAACAACAACACAAAGTTGTATCCCAATCATACTCAGTAATGTTAGATAAGTGATGTAGTTATCTACACGGAATTTTCACATTGGAAAGAAGAAATCACCTCAAATATTAAAACCATATTACCCAATAAAAATGGTTAAGTTAGTTTTATAATTTCGTACCAATTCCACGAATTTCTATTTGATAAATCAGGGTTGTTAGTTTCGCTGTTGCGGTCATTAACTTTTAGACTAAGGGTCAAGCATTCGTAAACCAAACCTTCACTTATTACACATAGTTACAAAATTTTACTTATCAAAATTTTCCGGAATATTTTTTTACTTTTCCTTCATCTTTTGATACAGTAAATTTAAATCTACCAGCCGTTTCTATCCATCAGCTTTTATTTTTCGTACAGAGCTTTTTGGTATTTTGTGTGAGGGTAGGCGCACATTTACGAATTTAACACAGTGTTGATATGTCACATGCAAGAAAATCATTAAAAAAATCATTTTTGGCGGCTTCCTAAAATTAAATATTTTTTATCGTATTCATTTTTTGTTTTTCTACAAAATCACACATATGCCGTATCTCAAAAACTAAAGCTGATAGATAAAAACGATTTTTATTTTCAGAGTCAGCATGTCATATGTCTACATAAAAGCTAAATAACCGTCTGGAAAAAAATCTTTGTAACTATGTGTTATCTATACTTATTTTTAGCTGTATCAATACCAAATAAATCAACTTAAAGCTAGAGCGATTACCTTTTATTACCCATATTCACTGAAAAGTCGAAGAAGATTCTATTATTGTTTTCCTTTTTTCACATTATAGGTAAACCTTCTGTAACATACGAGGGATACAATATACTACCACTTCTGTTTAGGACTCCTTATAATAAATAAGATTTCCTGCCACCCAGCCTTAATACTGCTCAATATTTATTTAAATACGGATTCATATATATATTTGTCTCGAAAATTGATTGAGAATTGCACCATTTCTTTCACTCCAGTTGATTAAATAAGAGTAGTATTTCCGATAGTTTTACCTAAAGAAACAGTTTGCACCAAACTAGTAATAGATTCACACCAAAAGAGCAATTTCTTTGCCAACGAGTGGGATTAAGAATGCGAAGCCAAACTTTCCCGGCTTCGAATCCTAGTAGGGGCAGACGGTTGTGTGCGTTTTTACTTAAGTTTGGGAGCGTTTATAACTAAGCAATGGGTATTTATATAGATTTCTATGAATATTACTCGTTAATGTATCACATTTATCCGTATCCTTAACACAGGTGCACACACCACATACATCTCAGAGTAATAATTTTTAGCCTGGCTAATTGGTTTAAATTTAAAAATATTATTATTACTTATGTAAGTAAAACGTACAGTTGATATTTCTTTTTGTTACAGAAATTTAAATATTTTCAACAAAAATGTCAGCCTTCAATGTAGTGTTGGGATGTGTGATGGCCCTTCTCATCATACTGTTTACCATCAGCTCTATAGCCAGATATTATATAAAGGTAAGTTCGTAGTAAACATTTTTCAGAAGTAGGTAAACAATAAGAAAAGACATATAAATAATATTAATAAAACTGACGATATACTGCCAATACGTCCTGGTATATTTGTATGGGGAGCATGTACCGAGTCATGATCTTTTATGGTATAACTAGCGACCCGCCTCGGCTTCGCAATGCTGATACTAAATATATTACAGAATGTCTTGATATACAACGTTCACAGCGGATTAAAAATGGTTATTGTGGGTTATCCCTAAGAGATAGACATATACCATCGCGGACTTTTTTGTAGACATTTTTGAGGGGTAGAGTGCTGTATTACATTATTTTGATCTATCTCGTAGGGGTCAGCCAGCGTTTGCAATGTAAGCCCAAAAAATTTGTGTTTATTTACGACATCACTTTAGAAACCTCTAAAATTATCAGTGTTTCTCTAATATAATAGAGAATAGTTATTATACATATAAACCTTCTTCTTGAAGGACTCTATCTATTAAAGAAATCGCATCAAAATCCGTTGCGTAATTTTAAAGATCTAAGCATACATAGGGACAGACAGACAGCAGGACGACTTTGTTTTATACTATGTAGTGATACTGTTTGCTGTACAATAATTACCTATGTATTTATGTTTGATCTGTAAAATAGAAAACATCTTAGTTTAGTACTTTTTCGCTGGTGTGAGTTGTCCGAAATTCATTTGTTTTTACAAATATCTTTTCTGCTGCGGGTAATATTTAAAATATTTGATTTATTTTCTTTCAGTTTACTTTATTTGTAGCGTTGTCTTTGGTTTTCGCCACAGCACCTTTGCCTTTGATGTTGTTGAAGCCGTTCGATCCGAAAAATGCTTTGTAAGTATCCTTGTTTTGTCTACATATTTCTTTTTAATAAAATATGTATCATTGATATGTTTTTAATAGGGGCAAATTTATTTTTATTTAGCAATAGAATCAAATGCATTTGTTAATAGATTTTCTTTCCAACTACACGAGATGGTTTAGCTATTTGTTTGGTATCTTTATTTATTAACATTAGTTCAAGCAAGCATGATAGAACTAGTCACTGTTTTCACACAGTATAAAAGTAAATCACACAGCCAACATTGTTTACGAATGACAAAAATATAATGTTATCTATTTTGGTAATAGCGAACGTTCTTTGCTTCCATTTATATGTATAGATATCTACTATCGGATTTTCAGTAGGTGGGATCTAACTCCTAGGGCACCCCGGGCAACGTTAACAACACAACCATTTAAGTTGACTTATTGTTCCCTCAGCATTTTTACGCTCCACAAGGGGCCGCCTGGTTTGCCTTCTACCTCCTGTCTTAATCTGGCGTCAATTAATTTATTGCGTTTCCAGTAGCGGTGTTAGGGTAGAGCGCGGTTGGGCGACCGCCCAGGGCGCCGGACATAAAGGGCCGTTATAAAGTTGAAATCTTAACTGTTCGGCTAGAGTAGTAGGCTCATAATAAATTTGAACGTCAATTTTTTGTTTTATTAGCCAAAGTAATCAAAGCGTCATGGATGGCGCTAATTTGACAACTAACTACTTTAACACTGCTCATTCTTGCTTCCCAACGTGTATCACTAAGCTTTTTTATAGATCTTTTAAGATTGTCTTTTTATAAATGGTTATTTTCTAATAAATGGGTATTTTATTATATCATTTGCCTTTTTTCGTAAAGTATAGGTTGGAATTGCAGTTAGTAGCTGCCGTAGAAATCTCGCCCGGGGCGTGCTAAAACCGGCACTGTGTGTTTTGTTAGTGTGCAAAAACGAGTACCTACTTACGAGTACCATTGTACAAATAAGTTAATGAGGACTCTAAGTTACGTAAACAGAACTAAAGATTTAATATTCTATGAAGTTATTGTGGTTAATAACTTTATTAAATCTACATATCGACGGTCCCTACGTAAAGTAACTTAACTGAAAATGTCAAATTTTACAGGAGAACGTTTTAAAGTTTCAAACATGTGTATTTCATGTTTGGTTTTTCAGATAATGATGAAATTTGGGATTATAATTTGATATGCGGTATATTATACGAAATACAAAGAAAATCCTTAAAAAGATGATGTTAAGTATGTTATTTGTCACTTGCTAACTTCTACGACGGAAACTCTCCAACTACAAACAACTTAAATGGTACTTATTGCTTATTACGTCGATGTGTTACGTTTGTTTTAAATCTTAACTGCCATATAGAAGATTGTACATGGGAAACAGTTTGCAGGATATTCGAGATACAGGATGTGGGTCACTTATTAAATATGTTTTATGGGAATTCTATTAAGGCAGGAACGATAATCATTAAAATTTTAATACTTTCTGTTTCCATTTTTAATTTTGTATTATGCAGCACCAAGAATCAAAACATGTTACAAAACTTTTATAACAACAAACTTTTTGATTCATTATAACTATTGATAAAATCAAATACTTTGATGAACCTACCAAACAATAACTAGAATTTATCTAGTTTTTTACATCAAAATTTAGGTAACTATTCAAAAAAAAGATACTTTTTGCTTATCAATAATCATTGGAAAATGAGTAAAAAAAGTTATCAATAAAAAAGGCATAAAACTTTTGATTGAAAGATAAAGTTTAATTAAACTTATTGAATTATCATCTTGATTTATTGGATTCGGCTTTTATACTCAAAACATACATCGCATTGGTCTTTTTTAGGCCTATGAAACTCAATGTTGCCTGATCGACTGTGACTCTGTTACCCACTCTTCATAGAGCTTAAACATTTTAGACATCGTCAAGTTACTATGTAAGTATAGTTTTGAGGAGCCTTTCCGGGTATAGTGTTCTTCTACCGGGGCGAACGATTTTACGTGCTCACAAACACTTTTAATCATTTCCTCAGTCTTGATTTAAGGATGATTCTCATGGTGCCCTCTCAAATCACGTTCAACCAGCAGGCTATCACCATCAGCAATTTTTCAAAAGCAGTTCGTACGACACCTTCACCAATACCAAAGGTGCTCAGAAACATCTATTTGCACACAGCATGACGCTCCTCTTTATCTGAGCCTAGAGTTTGTGGCAGATGATATTTAATAGGAAATGTTCTTTCCGATGGGTCCTCTGTTGTAAAGCGTTTCTTACCGATTCTTTCAGACCATTGAGACAATAATTCTCATTGTCGTTCACGATTGCCAAGGGACCAAATTATTTCCAAAACAAGTTTTCTAACGTTCTCATCCATTTTCTCTTTGCACTTTAATCAACACTTATCACAAGCAGGCAATAAAGACTTTGAAGATCTTTCTTTTCATCCTCGACTAATGTAACTCAAGCCATGATTTTTTAATCGCTTTCTCACACAATCTATCCATTCATTCTTCTTAACTTTTCGTATTCTTTCCAAATCTGTTTTCTTCTTAACTTTTCGTATTCTTCCCAAATCTGTTTTCTTCTTAACTTTTCTCTTTCTTTTTGTTTGTCTTCTTGTAGTGTTACTCGCTTCTATTGTAACTGTGCTAGCACTTCCACAGTGGGATGGTGCATAAGTTTCATCTTCGACAGATGAGTTTACACACAAACTTGAAGTGGGGATGTTAACGTTAGAGAAACTTTAATTTTCTGCTTCGATGTCGTGCATTATTGTCGATAAAGAAAGAGATGCCAAAGGCATACTGGTATCCAAAGTTTTTTTTTTCAATAATTGGGAGTGAGTCCATCAGCTCTTCTTCAGTATAGTTCTCTGGATCATGTGCAGATCTAAGTACGATGTCTCGAATACTGATTGTAGATGGAGATGTTGCTTTACTGTTGGTTAATTCTGCTTTATTACTATCTTCGACAACCATGTTATTACATTCTTCTGCCACGATAATAGGAAGCGACAATAGTTCGGACATTGATATATTGTGCACTTATTGAGTGGATACAGATTGTGGTTTAGATATCGTATTTGATTCTAATATTTTTATGGTGTCCTGATTGGAGAAATAGCGCCATTAAAAATAAGGGCAGTTGTAGCAGGAGTCTGTATTTTATGTTCTGTATCAGGTCCACGAATACTTACTGCGTTAATCTGAGCTGCAACTTCAATCGTGTTATGAGTATTTTCTTTGTTTAGATCACAAATGCTTGCAGTTCCAACAATCACCTCTTGAGTAATATCACATACATTACTCAAGAGGTGCTGTTATAACATTTGTTAATCCTATGTATGTTATGATATCGTCGACTTTTTTCTCTGTCGTGGTAATCGAAAGTGGAGCTGGAAGCGAAGTTGCGATAGGTATTTTATCGAGCAGCGGGGCATTGCATTTTGACTCTGATGACTCTAATGCTTCTGTAGTAACTTCAGTTCTTCGGTTTAGAATATCTTGTAATATCTCATCGTCACTTCTATCTTCAGATGATGGTGCTTAAAAAAAATAATTAACATAAAACATTGATTTCCGAAGTAAAACACCGTCATTGGTAGTTACTGATAGAAGGTTGCATTAATTTTTCGACGTAAAGTTACTTAAGTTCCACTTAGGAATAATGGTTCGTTAAATTTTCCCATGTAAAAATACTTAACTACCACTTACTTACAATAATATCTTAACGTTGCCCGTGTAAAACAACGTTACTACCATATACCGATATTTACGTTGGAATAGTATTGAGTGTATTTAATTCAAGCAAAACTATAAATACTTGTAATTTCCTGCGTAAAATACAATTGATAATTGCTATATATTCTGAGTACATACAGTATCTGGAAGATAGTCGAAATGTTACTCACCTGGTGGCTATTTGACTCTTTTACATTTTTGATTTGTCAATGCGTTTTCTTTCTTCTTTGCATTTTGTGATGGTAAGTTTCTAGTTGTTTTAGAATGGCTCCTTGCTCGCATATTTCACGTAATTTAAAGACACTTTCCATAGCAAAATACAAGGTGTCCGTCGTTTCCGGCGCCGCGCGCGCACTTGTGACGTAAGTGGTAGTTGCGGGGCGGGTGGTCGCTGTGACGTGTACTTTACGGAGTAAAATCCCTTTAGTCCCACTACTGTTACTTTACTTTGGAAATTGATATTAATTTTGCAGTTCCGGAATATTGCGTGTGTGAATTTAAGGTTCATTTAGGGTAGTAGACTCAATTTTTTTTAACTGAAGCCAAAGAGTTGAGTGTTCTGAAGGTTATGCAAATAAAAAGTGAGAATCACGTATCTACCACATACGGGTTTGTACGTAGGGACCGTCGAATATACTTATCAAAATTTTAATATAACACAATTATCAATTCACATTCTTTTTCTTAGAGGTTTATGATATTCACATTATCATAAACCTCTAAGAAAATCTAATAATATAGTGATAATTTAACAATTACATTAAGATCATACTCAATTAATTAGTATTTTATATTTAGTGATGATGACACATGTTCGTTATTAATTATAGTGTCATTTAACTATACACTGGTCATGTTTAAGTTCTTGTTTAGTAAAGTACAGAGTTTGGCAATTATAAGAATGGTTTTTAAGTAATAATCAAAGCGTAATCGTAACTTAATCCGTTCAATATAACTAACAAGAAAATAACACTAAATGATTTGCACTTAGTGTTTACTTTACCAAAAATCGGTCATGTTATCAGCGAATTCTTCTTCTGACATTATCGTTGTTTTGACGTTATGTTATTGACGTTATCGAATTATTAAATATGACCAATTTTATGTTATTAGGGTTTATTATCTCTCTAAACAATATTTGCACATTGACATGATCAATAGAATATGATAAAATGTAATTTAATAAGATAAGACCCTCTGCAACACAAATAAAATAAATATAAAAAATGTAAAATAAATATATTATTATATTGATTGAATATAATTCGTATAATATGGGACAGAATGTCGGTGTAATATTTTTTTCCGAAAGATTCATAAAACTCGCGTACTCAGTTTTTACCCACGTGGGGCATTTGGACTCAGCTTTTAATCCATGGTTGGGGGGAGATAAATCTAACTCAAGGTATATCGCCAACAGTAAGTACACGGACAAACAAATTCCGGAGGTGGGGAGAGGGGGTACGCTAATGTCGCGGAATATTGGAAAATGAGGTTGTAGGTTGTATTCATCATGGGTACGATATGACTTAGGATAGGCTAGACACTTAGATAAACGGTTGAAAGTATAAATTCTATAATTTTACTGTAAATCTAATGGGAACCTTTTTGATTCGGCAATATTATTTATTTATATAGTATGAATTAATTATATTGAATTCAATTTAGGATACCAGCAGCTCTGCTAAGACTGACGGCTCGTACAATGGGCATTCGGTGGACAGTGCGAGGGCTTCAGAACGTCGACAATACTCGTGGTACAGTCGTGCTACTCAACCATCAAAGCGGGCTTGACCTATATGGTGAGCAACAATTATGAGTAGCATAGGTATAGGTGTCGCCACTACCACTGTGTCTCGCTGTCACATGATGGAGGATGTGATCTGGGGCGCAGTTGTTTTGCTTACTCAATGGAACAAGCTTATCTTTTAGGTGAGTATTATCGTCACAATAATTATGTTGTGAAAAGCAGATACCTAGTGCTCAAAAGTTAAAGTTAAGATCTGTTGGATTTGAAATGAACACAACTACATTTTTATGCAGTGAGTGTGGGTGTGATGTTCTTCTAAAGAAAGGAGAACTTGGAACCATGAACAAATCCAAAATATTTCAATCGATGGGCACAGTATTTTTTTCGGTATGTCTTCGGATGGATTAAATACTTTCTATTTTTCGATATAGACCTACATTTGGTAACATAAAACTAGAAAAGGTGCTTTGTTTGTTTTGGTAAGGTATCAGTAGTGAAAGTGAACCGGTTTAAGATGTTTGAACAAGGTATATAAGGATTTTCTTATATTTAAAAAATGCACGAGGGATAAATGATATTATTCATTACCTATGATTATTACAGACTTTCTGTTATGCCAAGTATAATGTGTAGACATTAAACTTTTTATAACTTCTGTATGTAAGGCAATGGTAAATTCAGTTTGTATCTAATTATTAACTAGTAAAAATTGGGATCTAGACCATATTTACAAGGTATTTCTACAAATAAAATCCAGTGAATTAAAAAAAATAATTATTTAATATAGAAAAGTGTCTTTTGTTTCCGTAGAATTGTTTTATAATTTGTTACTTATAAATTTCTTACATTTCTGCGCCTATCGAACATTTAAATAAAACTACTAGAACCGGAAATGCATTTATTTCGCTCTGTAACAAAGTACTTAGGGTAACTAAACGACCAATTTAATTCATAAAATTTCGTCACGAAAGATCGTTGATAATAAGATAATTATAATAACGTAATTAAGAAACACAAATCTTTTCAGAAAGTATCCGGCAAGTTCATACGCAAATATTTTAAGATTTACTAAAACTGGAACGTATTGATAGGACAAATAGGATAACAATCGGATTTGGTAATGTCAATGATGGGATAACTCTTTTTAAGGTCATTGCTATGATTGCTAGATAAACTGAATATATGTACAGTTTCCTGTTTACGTTTCCTATTGTGCCAATATTATCTTTCGCCACTCGTAGGTATATTAGACACCTATTGACGATTTTTTTCATGGATTTGCTTTTTTTTCTTACGTTCGTCCATATTAACTATGTTTGTATGTATATATCTATGAAATTACTACAGGTATATCTTTTTAAGCTGAGAAACTAAGTTTTTCAGTTACTGAGTGACTAAAAATTTGAGCTATGGTTTCCGGGGGGTAGGTATACACGACTTAAACGTGAAGATTTTATTTAAAAGATGCAATTGTTATTTTTTTTAGTACTTCACACCAGCACGGTTAAAGAGGAGAGGACTAGGTAGTAGTAAGTCATAGTTAGTAAATCCGGCGAACAATTTTTTTCGTCTCGTGAAAGTTATTTTATATAATGTAATGTTGTTTTATTTCTGTGATTTAAGAAAAAACTTACGGAATATGAAAGTTAATTACTAGCTTATATATCTAAACATTTAATAATTAAAACTAGTTAAGAGCATAGATGCCAAAAATAAACAACATAGGATAATACACGACATATCCCAATCCTTTTGTCAAATAGTCTAATTCGTGAAGACCCTCTCAAATATTCTATTGTGAGAATAAACTTGGTCATTTAAATAATATAATTATGTTTACTTCGTACAGAATTTATGTTTTAAGTTTAGTAAAATAATGTTTCAGTGCTGGCGGTACTATGGCCGCTGATGGCTCGGTGCACAGTGGTAGCTAAGCGGTCCCTACAATACCTAGTTCCATTTGGTACTGCTTCGTGGATGTGGGGGACGGTTTTCATTGACCGCGGAGCGCAATCGGCCCGCGAGGCCCTCAACAAGCAAGCTGAGGCTATAAGGAAGGAAAAGGTGAGAGTCGATGTGTATACATAATAAAATGTAAAAACACGCGTCCTTTGATATTTAAACATAACTTCTCTGACGCCTCTTAAACTATTGCTTTTTTATTAATCTTGAATTATTGATTTCTTTATCACAGCGTAAATATACTTATGGTTTCCTACAACCAGACTGATGAGAATTCTGATTCTGAACCCTCCATTAACTTTGTGGAGATTGAGTAATTAACTCTGTCACACAGTTGGGAAATAGTATTTTTTTATCTTTTGTTGTTCTGTTGGTTGCTATAGCATGCATTTTAGCATGCAAACAAGTATGTCAGAATGCAAACGTGGTAGTGTTTCTGTTGTCTGATAAAAGAAATCTCAAAATTTCAGGCCATCACGGTATATATGCTTTTCATCTTCAGGGTTAGGCTGAAATAATTTTTATACTTAAAAACAAATGGAAAGTTAACTGAAAAGGCGAACATTAAGAGCATTTGCACACTACTATTTTTAAACGTTCCGTCAACACGCCTTTGTATTGATACAAACGCGATACTCACGCGGGTCAAACGCAGCTTGACTATGAATTTATGTAAGTGTTAAAGTTATACCTTTGAATACCTGCATAAATTCAGTCTCGCACTTGAATTGGTATTGTATCGATATTGTATAGATTCAACGCATTAGACATGCAAACAATTGCTCGGTGGAATGAAAAGAAACGAACTGCCGACGCGCGTTTAAAAAACGCAGTGTGCAAAATATGTATCTCAGATTTTTAATAAATTCTTTTTTTAAGAGCTATTAAGAAGTGTTGTGAATTCTATACCATTCTATATATACTATAGAATAGTATATATCCTATAGAATAGTATATATCCTATAGATAGTAGAACTATGCAAAATATTATTAGTATAAGAGTTCATTACGTCTTTTATTATATGTTTATTAAGTAGGTATATTTTAAAGATTATGCCGAATGATTATAGCTTAAAAACTAAACAAAATAATAGGTACTAAAGAATACCATGTATAAAGATTTTATGCATATGAATAATATTCTTTGCCATTTTTCCTTGACTTGTTTAGTGTTTAATAAATCAGCCATCGCATTTGGTGATGCTTCTATCATAATGGGCGTGCCCAAGGACCAATATTAGGTCCAGTATTATTTTTGTTCATATAAATAACCGTCGTTACCTACCTGTTGCCTTTTAAGGATCTAAGCATATGAAATGACTCTATTTAAAAGAAGATACGAAGATACTTCATGTCATGAATCTTAGGGGTTGTTTTATATTATCGTCACTGAGCAACGCAATTTTTGCGTCGAACGTATCCAAACTAGACGTGATTTCTTAATCATCCGGGCATGGCTTGAAAAGTAATTTATTTTTATAAATACAGATATGTTCATTAATTCTCAAATAGTCCTGTTTATAATGAAGATTCTTCCTAGTTGTTGAAGGCAAATTATCGACTTTCGAAACCGTGTCAAAGTCATACCCGAAGGCTATATACTTACTCGTTGTACGTTTTGCATGTAAACACTTATTTGAATCACATTATTGTCTGTAGCAACTTAATATTTAGTTCATAGGTGCAAAGCCAATGAAATCGGTGTTAAACAGAGGTCAAAAATAGGTAAGTTAAGAATATTAGATACCTACTGTGGAAATTAAATATAAATTGGCTAGCATATGCTTCAGTTCACGTGATCATCAAGGTGAAGGTTGAACATCTACGTTGAATAATCAAACTCTGTTTCATTTCATAGTACTTATCAGTGTATTTGCTGTATCTTTGTCAGTTCCGAAAAGAAGTATGCATGTTAATTACTACGTTTTGTTTTCAAGGTGACACAAAATCTGCAGTATTTAAGTATTTCATAATAGTATTCATTAGTCATTTGTTCATAATATTAAAAGAGTCGAAATGGGTTAAATTAAAATTAAATAAACTTGCATTTTCATTCATTAGTAGGAAGTACTCACTGTTTATATTGTTTTAACAAGTTAACAATATACTATTATATTGTTTTAACAAGTTAACAATATACTATTAAACATAAAATAATTCAGCTAGATCGGCGGCTGGCATACTGATATCATAAGTGTACGCGCGTCTTGTTAGAACGATACATAGTACCTACCTAGTTTTGTTACTCATAATGTTATAAAAATTATGCAACAGGGACAGGATACCGGTCCGGGACCCTTATTTCATAGCTTTCTGATAGAAAAAAATGACATGAAAAAACTGCACACGCGCATCGATACTGGCCTGGCGTTGCTTTAACCGATTCGTTGCTACATACAATTACAGAAACGAAGGCTACGAGCTTGATTTACGTGAAAAATGAAAATAGTTTTTATTCTGGGTTGATTTCCCTAAAACTTGATTTGAAGGAGTTATCATCGAATTAAAAATGACACGGTTTCAGTGGCTAACGCCACACGAACGAATCGGTTAAAATATAATGCACCAGATAATCTTCACACGGACAACAGCACTACAAAGTATTAAAATTTTACACAGCTTTGGATAAGTCAGGGAGGCAATAATAAGCAAATCAGATTTGAATTGGCCTATTGAAATAAACAGTAGGTAGGTAGAATTTTTCAAAGTTCATTATTTCAGTAGATAGGGCATAAGCCTAACCTCTGGGTTAAAAGACAGTAAAATTGGTATGTTTTATTAAGTATAATAAATAAATAAATATAAATATTACTTACATTTACACTAATTAGCCTTGCCTAAAGTAAGCACTGTAAGGCTTGTGTTATGGATGCTAGGGTAACGGACAGACATACTTATATGATATATTATATATAAAATTCATAGAAATATATATAAGTACCCATGACACAGGTACAAATCTTCGTATTCATCATACTAACATCTGCCCCTTCCGGGATTCGAACCCAGGACCGTCGGTGCGACAGGCAGGATTGCTACCGTTGCACCAAACGGTCGTCGCACTTAACTAAATCGTAGTACCTACTTTATTAATGAAGTAAATTTTTGAAAGATGCAGTTGCCTAAAAACTGCTTTTGGCAAAATTATGGCCGAATCTAATTTGTTGCTACTATAAGCATTTAAATAATAAATTACCAAAACGGTGTCAAGTTGTCACCTTTAGCCCAAATTAGATACAATATGGAAGTCGGTCTTAAAGTAGGTTAGCTTAGGTTAGCGAATAACCTAAATACTTAGATAACAAATTATAACAATATTTGAATTGTGAAGAATTTAATTTGAAATCTAAAGAAGAAAACCGCCCAAATAAATACTTTAGAAATAAAATAGCCCCTTATTTTTTAATATCGTTTATCGGTTATTAAAGTTTTATTTCTTTGGAGTTTCATCAAATTTCAATTACTAGTAAGATTAATGTAGTGTATTTTTAGACTTCCAACTCACTGCCTCTTCAGGCAGGTATAGTCAACAGCATATTAAACTTAAAAAAACTGTCAAACATCTCCATTGAAGTCCAACATACCTATAGAGTTATATTAAACTAGCTGACCTGGCGAACTTCGTACCGCCTTAGCGTAGCTTTGAATTGAATGACGTTGACATTTGTCAGCGCGGTTATCGATGTGGTGTCACAGATTACCACAGATTTTTTGTTTTAAATTGAATGACGTTGACATTCGTTACGTTATATTTTTCAATCTTTCTGAGAGATTTTCTTTATATTTTTTTCCGTAAGAACCTTGTACAGAGTATTAGAAAACTACAAAAAAAAAAATCAGCCAAATCGGTCAAGCCGTTTTCATGTTATGTCGTGACAACGGAAAACGGGTTTCATTTTTATATATATAGATGAGAGATTTCGTTAGTTTGTGGTAGGTTCACGTGCTGTTGTCCGTAGTTGACCTGTTATGATCATTAGCTGTAATTATATAAGCATACTATGTTGAATTTAACAAAAACACTATTGTCAGTATCAGAAAACACAAATTAACCCGTAATGATTGTGTGTAAATTGTGTTGTCGCTTTAAGTGTTCATTAGAACACAACACTTACCTAGTACGTAGATACCTGTACGTACTTGTGTCGGCCGTTAAAAGTGACGAAAGATTTATGGCAAAATGACTAATTTGCTATTCACAAAAAAAAGAGAATTATAATCGTGGTTAGTATATAAACTATTTGGAAATGCTGCTAATAGGTTTTTTGTGAGCTTCAGTATGTAATATGTTTTTAATCACGCTAACGTCATGCTAGGAAATGGTCTGGAACAGCTTGAACACTGTTCATATATATCTCATGACATGACTCATCTACTTATCTACGTATTAGCTAACCAAATGCTGAACTGTGAGTTCATTTTCAGCTATATCTTAAACAAAAATTTTAAATATGTCATATTCTAAAATTACACTTAACTTTTAAAGACCTATCCAGCGATTAGTATTGCTGATCGATAATTAATCGATAGGCGATATATAGCAGGACTATCAATCGTAGTATCGATTGGAACGTGTCAATACAATTGAAAAAGTGCAATACTACCGAGACTATTGACAGTACCCATACTATCGACAGTATTGTTGCTCGTAATAAACAAACTATCGATGTTATGGACAGTATCGGTATTATCTAGGTCCATGGTAACAATACTATCGATAGTATCGTGACTATCGATTGTTTAAGACTATCGATATTTTAACAAATATTATCGATATTTTATTTCCCAATAGCAATACCATCGATAGTATTGCACTCTTTTCATAGTATTGACACGTTTTGAGTTATCGATACTATCGACAGGCCTATCGATAGTACGTTATTTTTTTGATGAAAAATGGTTTTTTTTTTTTTTTTTTTTTTTTTTTTTTTTTTGCCTGTAAAGTCGGTTTTACGGGCGAAGATTTTACGTGACAACGTCTTTTTCTCGGTAGAATATTTATTGATATGAATATAATTAAATTGCACAATGCGCGCGGCAGACCGATCATAGTTGAGTGGGAGAGAGACGCAAGGCATTCGGCGGGCCTCTCTCTCGTTCGGTGACTCATCGTAACGTTACCGAGCGTTACACTTTTTCATAAGTGACTCCCAGCCGCAACCTAATTTAAGACGTTGTCACGTCAAAAACTCGATATAAATACTATCGATAGTTTGTTAACATTACCAGCGACTCAGTGAAATAGAAGAGTAAAAAAATCCTCTACCCGCCTTACGTGTAGACATGATAAATATAAGATACCTACCATGACAAATTATAATCTCAGGAATTATTTATCAGCCCACTACGTAATTTAGTCTCATAGACTTCATAGTATTAAAATTAAAGAATATGCGCAACTCAGCATTTATTTCTATGTATCAACCCACCGCGTAACTTTCATACAAGGAATCTACACTTGTACTCTGAATGTCTGGTAACAAAATTTGCGATATGGGAAGCGCGATGAGAAGGACAACAGGTTATCATCGCAATGTAATTTGGACTTTGTGTTGTACCCGTAGCTATTAATAAGTAGCCACGTTTACTGCCTATGTAGGTAGGTATATTGCATGTGTACGTACTTTGAAAATAATTAACATTGAAGTCAAAGTTCGCCATGCACAATATTTCCATGCCAAAGTTCAAGGTTCAAGGAATGCGATATAAGATGTTTACTTACTCTTTATTGTTTATTATTAATAGCGTTTGTGCGTGAGCGTTAGTTTTGCGAAGATCTTAACAATATTCGGGCTCATATCGATATGATTTACTTTCTGGTATTTTGGCAACACTTAGTAGAATCTCTACATTAAACTTAATGTATAGATTCTATTCTATTCGTTATAAACCTAACTTTTTAGCTATATTTTTTAACTTTTTGACGTGATAACGTCTTATAAATTGGTTGCGGCTGGGAGTCACTTATGAAAAAGTGTAACGCTCGGTAACGTTACGATGAGTCACCGAACGAGAGAGAGGCCCGCCGAATGCCTTGCGTCTCTCTCCCACTCAACTATGATCGGTCTGCCGCGCGCATTGTGCAATTTAATTATATTCATATCAATAAATATTCTACCGAGAAAAAGACGTTGTCACGTAAAATCTTCGCCCGTAAAACCGACATTACAGGCAAAAAAAAAAAAAAAAAAAAAAAAAAAAAAAAAAAAAAAAAAAACCGACTTTTATTAAATATTTACCAGTTTAAAAGTTATTGATAAAAAGGATAATATTTGTAATGATCCTTGCATGGCGTTAAAATTTCAAAATATTGATTGTTTACATGTTAAGCGAGTTCTTTTATTCGAGAATGAAATTTTACTGTTCTGCTCTTCAATATGTATATACGAGTAGAGTGAACAAAACTGTTTTTTGGACACAAAATAATAAATAAACTCGGCGTCAAAAAAATCGCACCTTATAAAAATCTTATTCAAAAATTCCTAAACCTTATATAGAGGATAGTGTTAGGTATCATTAGAAAGGTAACAAAAAGGAGCATCAAACAACAATTAAGTGCAATCTTTTTTTTAATTAAAATTATACAAAAAGCATAAAAATTTGAAAAATAATAAAAAATCTTAATTAAGTCCTAATTAATAATCGATAATTTACAAAAAAAATGTACAAAAAGTGTCTTAAAATTAACTCAAAATCTAGTGTTACCCCCCCTTGCCCTGATGACGGCTTCCATACGGTCCCTCATAGACCTCACCAACTTCAGGAGCTCTTCTTGAG
The DNA here is from genome assembly GCA_927399485.1 of Calamotropha paludella. NCBI lineage: Eukaryota > Metazoa > Arthropoda > Insecta > Lepidoptera > Crambidae > Calamotropha > Calamotropha paludella. The sequence continues at coordinate 20,300,580 of OV656805.1, read as the reverse complement.
GGATAAGACCCCATTCTTCAATCACCGCGGTTTGGAGTTCCTCTAGAGTCGAAGGAGCCGGATCCCGAGATCGAACCTTACGTTTAAGATGGTCCCAGAGGTGCTCTATCGGATTCAGATCAGGACTTCTCGCTGGCCACTGCATCACAGGAATTTGGGACCTCCGCAGGAAGTCGTTCACGATGGCTGCAGTGTGTGCGCGAGCGTTGTCGTGCATTAATGTGAACCCCTCGCCAAAAGATTCGGCAAAAGGGACCACATGCACATCCAGGATCTCTGTGATATAGCGGCGCGCAGTCAGCGACCCTTGTCCGCGAGCACCTCCGGTCCGGGAGACGCAGACCAGGTCGGTTTTGCCGGCAGCCGACATACCGCCCCAGAACATGCAGGATCCGCCTCCATATTCCACCGTCTCCTGGATGCAGGCTTGAGCGAAACGTTCACCCTGCCTCCGGTATACTCTTCTTCGTCGGTCGTTGCAGAAAAGACACACTCGTGTCTCGTCTGAGAAGAGAACAGCTCCCCACTGCTCAATGGTCCAATCGACGTGGTCGCGAGCAAACTGCAAGCGGGCTCGTCGGTGCGCTGCAGTCAATTTTGGACCTGTAGCAGCTCTGCGGGCTGCTATGTTCTTCTCCTTCAGTCTTCTTCTAACCGTGGATACACTCACGGTGCGTCTGCGAACTGCCTGGAGCTCCTGTTGCAGCTGAACAGCGTTTGAGAAGCGATTTCTCAAAGAGTACGACACAACGAACCGGTCGTCTCTTTCCGAAGTGCAGCGACGTCTACCGGACCCATGTCGCCGGATATAGCCACCGGTCTCTAAAAAGCGCTGGTAGACTCTACGAACCGAAAAACGGCTCAGATTCAGTTGCCGGGCGACATCACACTGCCGCACCCCTGCTTGCAGTAGTGCAACCACTTGAGCGGCCTCATCAGCTGTAGTGTCCATTTTCCAGATGTTCTTTCTTCAGTAAAATCAGTGCGTGTGTCCCCTTCAACGGTTTAATAGCGAATGACCCACATTGAACCCGTGTTGACCTCTTTATACCCACAAAGTTAGCGCAACTCGCGACTCTCCCGAGCAGCAAAATTTCCTTAGAATTTTTGTGACCCTTTATTTGTTGCTTTAGGTTTTATTTGATAATGAAAAATAATGTTTTTTTATTAAGTTAATTAAGTAACCTTTTAAATAAAATTATAATTAATACGACTGCATGTGCATATCCAGAGTTAATGCCATTTGAACGTGATTTTCTTAGAGGTGCGATTTTTTTGACGCCGAGTGTAGTAGGTAAGTAAAAGATTCCTAAGGATTTGACTATTGACCTTAGAGCGATTTAAAAGTAAGCGATATATCAATTTAAAATTATCACTTCCAAAAAATTGAGATATTTATCGTATCAAAAGAAAATAAGTGCTTAAGGTTTTATTGTGATTATTTGCTAGTAAGATTGACAATAACAAAACAATATTTGAACCTCATATTGCTTTCTAAAACCTGTAGTGCATCTTTTTCTGTCATGCAGTATCTACAAAGAATAATAATTCGCTAGGCATATTACAAAATTTACTCGATACACTAGAACTAAAAAGAGATTAGTCTTCCGAGTTTGAAATAAGAACTCGAATGATTTTTCCATAAAATTGAAAAATTCAAAAAGAGCATTATAACTCGCCAGTCATTTAGGACTTAAGCCGGAATTACATTATTGTGTCGGGGTGTGTCGTGGCGCGTTGTATTGTGGCGGCGACCGTTTACATTTATGAGGCGTATCGTGGACCGCTCTGGCGCAATTTTGATTCAGTCATCTAGTAGTCTTTCGTGTGTTTGGGTCAGTATAATGTTTTCTTCGAGCTCTGTTAGTGATTTTGATGAAGATCTTTCATTTCTTTTTCTAATGCAATCAGCTCAAAAGGAAAGAAGTAAGAGAAGGTTTTGGGTACATCCAGTAAACGGATTAAGAAGCAGTAGAGGAGATTTTCATTGTCTCGTCAAAGAATTAGAGAGTGATAAAGAACGATTTTAACTTAATTTCAGAGTTACTCATACACAATTTGCAGACATCCATTCTATGATTGATACCTAAAGATATTAAAAAAGAGGACACTACATTTCGTTGTCGTCACTTCGTAAATATATTCTTAGAGGTATTAGAAGTAACATAGGATACTTTTTATTGAAAAAAAAAAGTTCGGGCGAAATCGTGGGTAAAAGCTAGTATAAATATAAATAAACAAGCCACATACTATTAAGATTACCATAAAGTAAACATGCTCTCGGCTAGATCAGAGACAACGCCACGATAGATAGCCGAGCGTACTATTCTCGTGTGTTGTGTCGCGACATATCCCCTCCATCGTTGTGTCTCCGATCCAGCGTTGCCAACTTAACGGATTTCCCGTCATATCTAGCGGATTTGGGCTATGAAGGTACGGAAGAAATAGTGTTTTGACGGCTAACGGATTGTTTAGCGGAATTGGAAAAAGGTTATTATTCAAATAAAGATAGATCTATTCTTATATTTCAAATTACAACAATTTTATTTCAAAAATCAAAGCAAAATTTTTGTTTCTATTATGTCCACTCTATCATCGTAAATACCTCAGATGTACCATAGACACTCTACCTACGACATACATGTACGAGAATTTCCCCTGACATAGACAAGGTAGCTGGAGGCAAAATAATGATGCGAACTCTGTCACACTTTAAACATATTTGTATTGTTCTTTCTTTATTTCATATAGAGAGTGCAATAAATTGGTGTAGGGTTGAGACACACAAATTTAAGGTTCTTACGTTTTTGTGTTAAAAGATTTAGTGGTTTAATGGATGTTGTTTAGTGAAAATGCCGAAATCGAGCTATAAACAAAAGTTTCGTAGCGAGTGGCTTATGGATAAATTGTTTAAAGACTGAGACCCCAAATAGTGTTAATGATTTAGACTTAGATAACATAGATTTAGATTTTTTGTAAAGATTGTTGAACTTAATTTTTAATAAATTGAGTTATTATTTTATTTCACTTTTTATTTACTTAAATTATACTCCTGGTAATTCGACGGATTTTACTGACGAGAAAATTGGGAGATTTAACGGATTTCTAATGGAATTTCGTAATGAAATCAACGGAATTTCAAAATTTTTATTGGCAACACTGCTCCGATCTAAATCGCCAGATCGTTAACGCGCCAGAGAGCGTCACGACATAGCACACGAGAATAATGTAATTCTACACATACAAAATTGATAGTTCAGATCAAAGAGTATGTAATCACTACGTTTTAAGAGACGGCACTCCAGTACTTCAGGCTGAGCTCACTCGAACTGTACCGGAACTAATACCAATATCATAACACTAACTTGCCAGCCTCTGAGCCAGTTTGGCCAACTTGACTATTTGGCACCTTAGTGATGGCAGATTTATCGACTAATTATCGAAAATAGTGTTGTAGCTCCATATCGATAACCTCCATTTCGTGGACCGGCTTTAGAAAATAATTTCAGATAAGAGGTAAGGTAAGAACATGGAAGACAGAAAGATACGAATAAGGATATTGTACATAATATAATTATTCTAAAATCTATGATCGATCTTCCGTCTGCCATATTGTGTACAAAAAATAATACTATGTATAATATAATTACTTTTCTTTATTTTGTTGTTGTGCTTTTTTAATTTTATCTGTAGTATCGCTCTCAGATTTAACAAAGTCATCATTGATAACTTTACATGATTTTCTAATGAACAATTTACTTAAAAAGTTAAATAAATACTCATTTACTAATTTCGAATGAATATTGCATTTAAACCACTTCATATTGCAGCAGATGCTTAGTTGCAAGGTACAATATTGAGCAATATGCTGTTGGTGTAACTCAGGCAAAATTTTAGTTTCGTACATTTGCTTTGCTTCATTAACTACAACACACAATTCTTTCTTGGGATAAGTTAATGATATCTTATCTTGCCACCATTCTTTAAGAGAAATAAATTTATATAATGGATCATCTAGATTTGGATTTTCTTCTTTTAAAGAAAGCTTACAATCTTCTCAGTTAAATTTATCAAGAACTCTTGCAGCTAAATATCCACTAACATATACAATTGGTTGTTGTTCAAAGTTACAAAAAGAACTTTCAATATATTCAATTTCCGATTCGTCAGGCAAAGACAGCACAGGGTAACAAACATCAGTGTCAATGTTGGAATTCTGTTTCTGTTGTATAGCTTTCTGTTCAGATGCACACTTCGCATTTTTATTTAATTCTTGATGACTTATGAGCAACTTATTATAATCAGTTTCACAATTCGAGCCACGGATGTGTGGGTCTGTTAAACCAGATATTATACTAGATTTTAAAGCTGCATTAAAATGAGTACATGTTGGATTTCTGTTTGTTGCGCTGTGCTGTCTAATGTTCCCGAATAGATTTTCTAAGGAATCTTGGTTAAGTTGGCGTAAATTCAAATATTTAAAATTTGGTTTTTCATTCAAAAGATTCCAAATACTTTTTAATGATTTCAAAGATATTTCCATACCCTTAATGCAACATACATTTTTTAAACGTAATTGGGAATCTGACTTCAAAAATTTTATTGTGGGAATATACTTTAAATAATAATTCCAAGATTCCTCATGTTTAGTCTTTTTTGATACATTTTCTCGGATTCCTTTTTTTACATCTTTTGGTGACGCTGGTCCATTAGTGCAGTCGAAAAGTTTGTCCATTTCTTCAACAACAAAAGCTGTTTCCATGATTTCTTCTGAATGAGAATTGTTCCACGCCATCATCTTCAAGACTGCAGCCATCGTGTTGCTTAATGCGTGAGCTGCAAATTTAACACGCATTTTAGTTTTATATGTTGGGTTAACAACTGTTTGATTGATTTTCTTAAAGTTTAAAAAGTTCCTATTTCTCTCCTCCGCTTCTTTTAAATATTGCCATTTGGCCTTTTTCCCTTTATATTCCAAACACCAGCTTGAAAAAAATTATTTCGGACTGATTTAAAAAGATGAGGAATATCAAACATTATAAAAACTTTTTTCTCCTCAACAAAAAAGTAGTTTGCTTCTATAGACAGACCATCAAACTTTTTTAATAAATTCAGGGCACCTATGTTAGTAGGTCCTTGGTCACAAACGGTTGAAACAACAATAAATCCAGCTTCATATATACTTCTCACAATGTTTTTTATCAGTACTACTAATTTTTCACTTTCTATAGTACCTTCAACAAAATAATGAGCCACTGGCTGTTTGAATTTTTGTTTTAAACCTTGGATCATAAAAACTAAAGCATGTCCAGCAATTTTATTTTTTCTGCCCATACTTTCTTCAGAGCCAAGATCAACAAATCCTTCAACTTTATCCAGTGATTCATTATATATCAACCGTTTTTTCAAGGCAATCTCATCAAATAATAAGACACAATACTGATCTTTATCATCCATTTCTTGAGCTTTCTTCCTTAAAACATCTATTACCGTGGCATGAATACCTGGTTCCATAGGAATTTCTTTTAACATCCTTTGAAGTGTTCTCGTGCTAGGCAATGGTAACATTTGTTGCATGTAGCGGTATGCCTTAGGAGAGCGCTTGAAAATCGAGAGAGCATAGATTTTGTTTCTTAGATCCCAACGATTGCCACGAGGTGCTTTTTTTAAGTTTTTCACTGCATTTTCTACAATTGATTTGAGGACTTTGGAGTCTAACTTGTCAAAATCTAACTTTAAATTTGCCATCCTCCTTAAAGTGACTTTAGACTCCTCTAGTCGTTTTACTAATTTTTCTTCCCTCTTTGTTAAAGGCCTTAAATCTGAAAAAATATAATCCATTTATAATGTAATTCTACTTAATAAGTAGTATAATAATTTAAAGTGGCTATCTCGCTAGTCTACAAGATCTCAGGTATATATATACCTACATATATATCTCATGAATCACACTGAAAAAAAAGCTAGTACTTCAGACTGAATCGAAGTGCTCTTTCACTATCAGGATGGTCTTAAGTATAATATGGGCTACCAGTATTGCTTCGTCTATCGTATTTGCCAGTTCTTGGTGCTCACATTATTTACAAATAGTAGTAAAAGAAGCAAACAATATATTTGAAAAAAAAATAAAAATAAAGACAATAAATATACAAAAGAATTAATATATAACAATCTCAGATCATTAAAACCAATTATTTGAGAAAATGTTGAAGTGCTATGTGAATCTAAAATACAAAGAAAAAATGTTATTCAGGAATGCAAGCACCAAGTGTTGACAAAATTTCAATAGAAAAAGTGAGCCCAAATGGCAAAATAGCACAGATAAGTGTTACAATTGCATTCTAAAGTACTTTCTTTGTCACAAGGTTACTTAAATTTCAATTTACTTACCAATTGCATTATTTGTTTTTTTAAATCTCTTATAGCTCTGAACAAATACTTCATCAGCATCTGGCCTAGATCTTTTCTCTGCAAAATTAAATCTAAGCTTAATATAGATATTTATTTTAGATCTCATCATAATAATATAAATTACTGTTCCATCCAATAAATTCCTTCAACATACATTATGATTAAAGAAATATTATTTCTGTGGTGTTTTCTGTTAAAGTCAACTGCATATATGCTATAATTATCAATAACCATTATGCATAGGTACACTATTTTATGCTGTAACATGTCATTTGTCTCAGGGTTTGACTCGTGACTATTGCAGGGGTCGCCAGCAGTATAGCATTTTGATTAATTGCTATTTTTACCCCCTTGAACCAAAAACAGGGGTTTATAGCATTTTCAATTGAGTATTAGCTATTTTAACCCCCTCGACGCAAAAACAGGGGATTACAAATTCTTTGCTGTACCTAGCTAAATAGTCAGATCATTCCACAGAGTATATACTGTTTTTATAACAGTTTTCCCAGTGCTAACAACAGCATCCCAAATAGCCATTATGTATTAAATGTTGGAGCTAATTGAATTACATAGTTTCTTTTACCTTCTTTTATTTTATATGTCAGATGTGAGAGAGCTTTAGAAGTTGATGGCATTGGTATTACTTCAATAACACTGCATGGATTGTGATCAGTTGACCGGACTGATTCCCCTGAAAGTTTATAAATGTATTATTCATTAAATGCACCAACATAACTATATAATTTATAATACAGTGACATGATTGTTATTGTTACCTAAAATACTCAACCGAGATACTTTTTGGTATGTTATAATAAAGATAAAAACATTATTTATAAAAAAAAACTGTAGAAAAAAACTGAACAAAGGGCTTTTAGACCAAAATCAAATAACATAACTTTCGCTTTCCAGGTGGTCTGCATTAAACATTAATTAGGCTACCAGTATTGATTTCCCCATTATATTTGGTGGCTGTTGGTGGATATTTATTACTTGATTTGGCTCATGTTAATATAGACTACCAATTAAAAGTTTTATTTCTATCTCTTGAACAGTACTTTTTTATCTGGATAAAAGGTACCATATGTACCCCTGGCAAAGTGTATGCAAAATTTAATGATTATGAATTAAGTAGTTAAGGCGTGAAAGTGTAAAAAACTCACTTTGGGTTTATAATATTAGTTAGGACTAAAAGATTTTTAGCAATATGATATCGACGGCGAAGTGCCAGTACCTCCTTACTGAAATTCATCGAGAAATTCACTTTTTTGTCATTTTGAATTAAAATTCGTTATTTGCATGTTTTAATGAAATTTCCTAAGCATAGTTTCAGTTGCAAGCGCTTCAAGTTAAAAAATAAATAAACAAATTTAACAAACAATTTTTAACTTGTCAAGAAATTAAACATTTTATTTAGCTTGTGTATTATTTTGAATTTAGCAATTAGGAGTTATTGGTACTTCGCCGTCGATATATGGGCTATCATTTGCACAATCACATGTTCTTACAATATACCCAATTTCATTAATTGCAATCAATGAACCCGTTCTTAACTTATAGAAGGACATACAGATTTGAAATAATTATTTATATATACCTTGTAATGTTTTATCCTTTTCTTCATTTTCTGCAGTGATAGTTTTAACTGCCAACTTGGAACTACCAATTAGTTCACCTGAAAAATTAAATTTAGAATAATTTTTATAGATACTTTTATGCTAGCACACCTACTAAATATGGATAACAATAACTTATTATTAATAACTCTAATAACAGTTATTACATTCACATTACCTACATTTTTTATAAAAAATGTGAAGACAATGGGGATAATCTTAAAAAATGATTATTTAGTTTTTGGAGTGGAACTTCTTTAGCACCATTGTGATTTATAATGATCAGATTTCTGTGATTATTCTATGTCATATACTGTATATGTATACATGTAAAAAAAAAAATGTGATATATATATATATATATATATATATACTGAATTTTTCAATTGTTACTAACCTGACTTCTTTTCATAATATGTTTTCACATGCAAAGGAAACTCGGTTAAAATGTCATCAGATAAATATGGTCTAGTAAGTTTTTCAGTTGGCACAGCAGAGTTAAGCAACCGATTTCCTTTTTCGTTGAAGCATTCACTGGCAAAGTGAGTACCACAAATAAACTTATTTTGGTGTAATTTCTCAATTGGCACATAAGCAAAGTCTTCAATGCCTGATGCCTTAACCCACAATCGGCATCTGAAAAAAAGTTCGTCAATTTCTATTACGTTCTTTCTATAAAGAATATGACTTAGATGAAAATAATTGTTCTTTATTTACATGAAAGTTAGAATGACAATAATATTAGACAAATATAAAGCTTGCTTTCAAATCAATAATTTGTCAATCATGTGGGTTGAATGGGTAACTTGTTACTAAAAATATATATGATATAATAAATAATAAATAAATAAATATTTCCAACATTTACACTAATTAACCTAGCCCAAAGTAAGCACTTTTAAGGCTTGTGTTTTGGATACTGGGGTAACGGATAGACATACATATATCATACATAAATAAGTAATATTCATAGAAATATATACAAACATCCATGACTCAGGTACAAATGCTAGTATTCATCATACAAACATTTGCCCCTTCCGGGATTCGAACCCAGGACCGTCCGTGCGAAAGGCAGGATCGCTACCGTTGCACCAAACAGTCGTCAAATATGACTGAACAACAGTAATTTAAGAAAGTTAAGATAGATAGTTACTACCCAGTTTAGACTTACCGATCAGGGTCGAGAGGAAAACTTGCAAAAAGTATGCCCGACTTGGGTAACTGTTGCATACCACAAATCGTACACTTTCTGTAACGCTTAACTTCCATGTTACCTTCAGTTTCTCACCAATTTACACGCAAGAAAAGCGAGATTACCGGTATGATATTAACAGAGACGGAGAAAATAATATTTACACAACAATCTCTGCACAACACAAGACAATGTAACAGGAAAAGCACAAAATAAAATAGGTGCAATGGTCTCTAAATCACACATAAAGTGAAATAGCGAATATTCATCAGTTTGAATTTTTGAATAAGTTATCTCAAAACCAAACGTCAGATAATGAGATATCGGCCATTTTTTCCAGTACCGCCATCATTAAAATGTTAAAATGTTCGTTATTTTAGGTTGGTATTAATCATGTTTCAGGTCTTGACGAAACCTCTTCAATGAAATAGAGACCTTAACTACAAAACAATAAGAGAGTATTTTAAATAAACTAATTTCCCGAGGATTCGTTTCAAGGCAGTGTCGACCCACTGGTTCAGATACGCGCCAGATGCTACCAGAAGGCGCCACGACACACCCCGACACAATAATGTAATTCCGGCTTTAGTGTATTTGCACTCATGATTCTCAGAGTCATGGGAACTTATTTCAAGAAGCTATGTTCCAGATAAAGATCATATCGAAAATGTTCAACATGGAGATCAAAAAACTCATGTTCTATCTGGGAGTTGAGTAAATTCTAAGTTTCGAGTTCTTTCTTAGCCTCAACTTCTCTTTAAGACTCGCGCTCGACTGAACTCGACTTTAGCGAATCTCGTGGGCTCTTGGATGTTAGTCGTATCCTTTCAAGCGAACTGCTAGGTCACATTGTCAGAAAATGTGTAAAAGTCGGCGCATAAAATACAACTTTTTTAATATAAACAGTCAGTAGGTAATACAGACATCTTATTTGTCCCAACTGGCTCTAATTATTTAAGACGTGGATATCCGTTTAGTGTATAAAAACTTATTGATATTTTATTATAATAAATTAAGCATATATTGCTTACGACAGTCAGTCAACATTCATTAAATAAATTGTACTTTTATCAATCTAGAGAAATAAATTAAATAGCACACATAAAAATATTTTCTTTGGGTCGAGTATTTTATTATTAAACTGTGCTCACTTACGAAAAAGGACTTAGGTACTTGCCTCACCAGATACCGGATTTCGAAACGTATTTTGATTTATCTTTACTCTAAAATTTTATCGGGCGTGTTCTTATCATCAGCACTTTAAGCAATTATTAAAATATTTCTGGCTAAATCATGTTTCGGATTTGCTTATCATATTACTTGTGCGCCTACCAGAAGCGGATTAACTAAGCTATATAAGGGGGTCAAAATATGAAACGAAGATATGTTTTCATGGTTGCAGCGAAAGCTGTTACTTTTTCCTGAGGGCACGAGACACAGCGGCGACAGACTGTTGCCGTTCAGGAAAGGGGCCTTCCATGTGGCCATGGCAGCCGGTGCGCCGATTCAGCCTGTTGTCGTCTCTAAATACCACTTTCTGGATTCAAAACGTCGTAGATTTGGCTCAGGTAATAAAACATAACTCATTCATTGTTTATTTTTTATATATGTTATACGATAAATCACAAGGCACGTTAGCTCAATTGGGCAGCATTGGGTCGGATTTCCAAAAGCTACGGGTTCGATTCCCGCCTGAGAATTCACTTGTGTGCCGAGTCGAGGTTTGCTTGTATTTTTATATTAAAATCATTTATATTATAAGATAGCATTAAAAAAATGCAAAAAAACATATAATACTAAATGGCGTTCTCTTATTTGACTGTCAAAACATTTGTAAAAATTTTATCGATTACGAGAGGACGTTCTTCTTATTGATGAGACAATGCTGGCCTACAGCGTTTAATTAGAAAGGTACTAGTACAACGGGTGCTGGACCGGACTTCCAAAGGTTGCCGGTTCGATTTCCGCCTGAGAATTCACTTGTGAACCGAGTTCATGTTTTTCTAGTATTTATCTATTACAATTATTTATCATTTAGTATAGTTTTAAGATAACTCAGACGTTTATAAGGAAAAAGGTTTACAAACGTTTTTTGTGCATTTGCCTGTCTGTGTAACGCGAAGGAGATCGTATGGTGCTAAACATACGCTTTAATACAAGCGACTTGATTTAAAAAATATGATCATTTTTGAAATATGATTATACTCGAGAGTAAATTAAAATCTTTCAAGGTACTTTATTCTTACCCAGAACACAAAGTTCGGCAATAAACAAGGTTTCATATAAATAAAAAAATGTTGTTATAGGTATTATGTACATTTTTTTGAGATAACAAACTTACTTTGCTTTTTAAGAATTGAACGTAGTCTTAATGTATGTTCAGTGTTTCATAGTTAATACATACAATATTATATGAAAATCCTTTCGGAGACTGAGCTTTTTTTTTTTTTTTTTTTTATATGACTTATCTAGCAGTTAATGCTTAAATAGCAAAACGATTACATAGCAGTTTCTTCCTAAACGATCTTTGGATACTTGTAGAAATATTACATTCGATGTTGTTACTTAAAACGTAAAGACATGGTTGATGGTATTTAACGTCAGAAACAGTTGGTAAATTTTAACGAGTCTGCCAAGTCTCGGTAATTCAATTAGAAAAGCACTAGACGGGATAGTTGACTTTTTTTCTAGAAAACTGGGTTAAGGTATAAAAATCAAGCAGATTTAACTGCTTGAATAAAAAAATATAAAATAAATTATTATAATAGAAAATGAAAAGATCGCATTGAAAATGCAAAAAATATATAAAAAAATATATTTTTTTTAAGTATTTGATTTGTTGTAGTTTCTTAAATCCACATCCTAAGTTAATCTTATTTTAAAATTCAATGTAATATAAATTCTATGTGAAGTAATATGTTCGCTGCTGCTGATGGAAATTATTTTCTAATAGAATTTTGGTATTTCCTTCCAGGTGAAATTATAATAACAATAATGCCAATGATCGAGACTGATGGCATAGACAAAGATAACATCACATCGCTTGTTGAGAAAGTACAGATGAACATGCAAGAAGAGTTCACACGAACCTCAGTTGAAACATTAGAGCGACGTGCTAAATTTGTAGCCGACGATTAAGGTGTGTTTATATACATTATTCATTTATTTTATTGGTTTCTGTAGTATTCGGATGCAGCTTTAAATTTAAATAAAGGTTTTCGCTAAGGAGTTTCATCAGACTATTACTACACTATACTTCATTAATATGTTTGCCCCTCCAGCCGTTTAGGTATTCCTTCGTAGCCAGTAAAATAGTTCAATAAAGAAAGAGTTTTCTAATAAGCATACTAATACTCAACGGTTTCTTGGATTTTAATGCCTCATACTTCCAGTTGTAATTTCCCATGTAGTCATTACTCCTCTTACACATTCGGGTGAATAAAGCCATATTTTAGTAACAAAAGCTCATTAGTACATAATTTGTATGTAGTAGACTGTACCTCACCTTAACCTATTTTTTTTCAGGTAGTTATGGCAGACACTCGCCGAAATGCTTATTAACTGTGATATCATTAACATATGAAATATTTGGTGGTCATCGTTACAATTCTTGTACAAGTTATGTAAATGTTACGTATACAAATAAAAAAGTTTTTTCAATGAAAGACCTGTGCCCTGTGTTACATTTTTATTAAAAGACTTCACATAAGAAAATATGGAAAAATAGTTCATATTTCAATGCTATGTCTCAAATAACAAATTATACACAAGTTAAAATTTAATACTATTAATCACAATGTTCGTATCATTACATACACTTTGGTGAATACAGGACATTTAAATCACTTACAACAAATACTTAAAATGACATATATTTGTGTAAGTAGAGCTACAGTATTACATTATTGCATAAGAACTGTCTGATAATTTTCAAACTTAACTATTTTAGAGTTGACTAACACATTTTATTATAGTAATTGATAAAAGGATGAAACTGGCAATAGCAATATTATGCGTGCTGTGTGCGCGATTAAGGTTTTTAAGAGCTACAGATATTTTATCCCATGGCGGTTAAGGGGGCGGGTGCGGTAACAGTGGTGAATGTTACAAAATAGCATGAAGCATGTCGACTCAAGTCGATGCAGGAGTGTCGTGCATAATGAAAACACACACTTTGATATTGTGCCTCTATTTTACAATTACAATCTTCGTCCTGAGATAAAACATCTGTATGCTACTCTACATTAAAAAAATATGCGGCCAATAGTTAAATATACACACATAATTATAGATACGACTCCCATTAAGATATCCTCATAAGTATAGAGACCCTTATTTGGTTCAACTACTAGATAACCTTTATTATTTTCCGTCCTTTTACAAAAATGTCTAGCTAAAAAAATTACAGTAACCCTATTTGTTAGTTATGTTGTGTATTTTTATATGAAAGTACATTTTTAAAACCAAGGCACGCATTCGAAAGAAAATAGACCCAGATAAATTATAAAAAGAACTATTAACGGATACAAAAAGGGCTGTTGAACTAAAACAGCGCTATCCGCAATACACTTTTCCAGCTGATTACATATAACTTCTGATCCGCAGGTTGGTTATTTAATTGCAATATTTGGAATGTGATAAGCATTTTGTGAATATTACTATCTTTAAAGTAACATTACTTAAATATTGTAATTTCATCAGTTGCCTCAGGAAGTTTAGTGCGAGTTAACGCATTCAAACTCGTCATAGCATATCAGTAACTATCAGCCACTACAAACATTTATACAAATCTTTAACGCGCTCGATAGATGCAATTTGGTTATAGGTATTTATTTCATGACCGGTGAATTTAACAAAATTATGTTCTATCGTTTAGTCGTTAAGGTGTATACCAGGCTACGTGAGATTTTCAACAAGTACTAAAGCCCCTGAAGAAGTGACTAGAATCCACGGAATATAATATTCGACAGAATAGTTGTAGGCTCTAACTTACACTATGGTTAGTAGAGATCAATGGACCTTATTGATAGATCCAAGATACATTTACAGTGTTTTTAATTTAAAAAGTTTGTTGGAATATATATATATATATATATATGACTTATTCAAGCCTAAAAAAGTAAAAAATAAATTATATGATTTAAACGTGTTACGCGTGAAAGGATATCATAATATGATTGTTTAAATTGATAACTTAATTTATTTGCCTCCGGTATCCGAGTAAACATAACAAAATCACTACTTTTGTAATTTGTAATCAAGTCAAACAAGTAATCAAACAAGTAATCAAAAAAGTAAAAATAAACGGTCACAAAGTTATAAAATACATTTCATAACATAAACAAGTATCACAAATTTGCATTTAGGGCGATTTTTAAAATTTCATTCGAATTTAGTAATTTTGTTTCAGTGTTATAAAGGCAGTTGCATTTTCATCGCTATAAAATATTTAATTAAAGTTATTGAAGTGTTCGTATATAAATCATATCCCCAACTGGATAAGATAGGGAAACCATATTCATTTTGGTTTTACTTGCACAATAAGTTTATAAATACTATTTTACAAATTCATCTTAGCACAAATCCGCAATCATAGCGGCTGATAACGCCACCTACTATACATAGCTGTTATCTAAAAAGAAAAAACTGCTTTCTAATTTTCTAAGTCCAAACCAAGCCATTTTTAAACATGATTTTCCCTAGATGTACACATGCATATGGATTGCAGTTTGGTCACTATAAACAATGCCTCACTACACCACACATCACTGGCATATGAGTTTTACATAATAATTATAAATAAATGCTATAATCCGCAATACAAATATTCATAGCATGATATTTTGCAAAATGTCAGCAGCGTATCACGCTATACAAAACTGTAGTCCAAATTTATAATTAGAAAATATTTCATTCATAAATACACTTCGTTCATCGGTGGGAAATATAAAAGTCTAAACTGTCTTAATCTTCTCAAAGTTGAGCTAAAATGAAAGGAAATTACTTATATACTTGGGGATATTTATTTCTGTATTTCATAACGTTTTTCCAATTTTTCATTTGTTAGCCTATAATTGAGTTTTATAAAAATAGCATAAATATGTTACTAACTGGAATAGCAATGATAGCTTAAAATATTTATCTAAATGAGTATATGTATGTGTTATCACAAAGCTGAAACACAAGATTATTAATATTAAGTAAGTAAACTGCACTCCAGCCAAGAAATAGTGGATTTTTATTTTTTATAATATGCCACGTAAACTTTATAGGTGTAAGTGGCGGTAACATCGGCATATAGTCGCGGGCGTAGTCAACATGGTAAAATTACTTTTTTTTATTTTATGTCATTTATTTCAACTAGCTTATGATAATAATATATAATATCCGTTAAATATGGATCCTTACAGTTATGCATGACGAAATAAAATAAATGAGTAATAGAGTAGCATGTTTTCAAGCGTACAGATGGCACTTCATGTTTTAGAATAGGTAAATAAAGCAAAGTTATTAGTTTTAAATCCATTGATTCTAGAAAATTCAATTTAAAGCTCACTTAGGATGATTTAAAAAAAATAATATAACCACGTAAAAATCCTAATTTATACAAAAAAGCCACCACCACTCTCATACTTCGCTTTTTGTCCATATGCTTCGCGCGATCTCTGAATGGCTGACTTTATTTAACAAAAAACAAAACAAGAAATAAGGATTTTGAGCGCGTAATTAAATTTAATTGTTAATATGAATCAAAACTACCACGACAAACCACTATCTTGTGACAACACACATGAGTTTCGACACAAGACATTAACGCATTTTAGTTTCATGCTTGAAGAGCGCTCTCATTGACCGATAAATCATTTCAAACCGCGCTGTGATTGCATTAAAATAGCAGCAGTATTTGTGTTATAGCACTTAGAAAAACACCCGCAATGCAATAAATTCACATGTATTTGGCTTCACATAAGGCAAATACATGTGAAGCCAAATTCTTGTATTTCTTTTCATGATATTCTATCACAACGCGACATGAATTTCTCGCCTTGGGATGCTTCAGCATTTGCCACGAAGCGATATAGTGTTTTAAAATTTCATAACATGAAAATCATTAAGAACTGTTTTCAAACATTTTCATTTATTAAAATATTTTTATAGATAAAACAATGTTTAATATGTTATAAATTTATATAGGTCACGACTAGAATAATAGGGTCGTCCTAAACATATTTCCTTCCATATTGAATGTGGTGATTGAATTCATTATATCAATATGGAAGTGGTTTCTCAGACTAATTATTTGAAAAATGATACCTTACAATATGGATAGACGACTATACAAACTGCATTTTTGATCACAATTTATAAATATTAGTTTAATATCTTGCAATTTATAGATTTAGTTTTCCACTGTGCTTTAGTGTGAAACAAAAGACATTTCTTGTATTTGGCAGAAAAAAGCGCTTACCAGCGCTGAAAAAAAATAACTATACAGTTTTCGGCCAGGACGTTTGCTAACTTCAGTTGCGGTGACACAATCCGCCATTTTGCTTATTATCGCTCAGCGATCGCCATTTTTCTTACAAGCGCTCGCAAACCCTTTTTTCTGCCAAACACAAGGTTTGATTCAAAAGCTGGGTATTCATTTTTTCATATTTAAGTATGCGCATCCCGGCATTGCTGTCACTCACTCCATACTCTAATATTATAATTATCTCAATATATTAAATATAAATTTTGAATGTAATTGAATTATGCATTAAAACTGCTTTCAATATCGGCATATTTATGCTGTTTTCACATGCACCGTACCACGGCCTACATTTTATTTCTATTTTTATTCCCATGTACCATATTTTGTCTTCGAAATCAATTAACCGCCACCATACTGCACTTTTGTCTTGCCACTTAGGTTTAAGGGGTGGTTAGCATTGCCGTACATATTATAGGTTGATTCTTATACTATACATTTTAATTCTATATGAATGTCTTCATCATCAACTGTTTTTGGACTAAATAAGGGTGTGAGCTTCCTTTTAAAATTTGAAGTGGCTCATGAATCCATTATAATACTTAAATGTCTAGGTTAGAAGTAAGTACGTGACGTTATGACGTGTTTGACGTTTTTTCAGTGGCACCTTCAAAGTAACAAAATATAAAATAGCATTTCATACGAAGTATAATATGAGTCTTAAAGCAAAATTAACGTTACAGAATGACTTGATTATAGTGACGTTTTCTAGATTAAAAACTAAGTTTCAGTCATTTTCTTCTAGAGGTGTGGTTGTTTAAAAATTATTTATTAACAATACTAATTGTAGTAATGTAGTTACAAAGAAGAGTATATATAATTTAAAGAAAACCTTTGCTTTTGCTTTTATAAACCATACCAATTCTAATTTAATTGATAAATAATAATCTAAACAGATTAAGGGTAAACATTGCCTGTTGTTATTATTGCCTATTATGTTATCAAACATAATGGTGATATAGTGAACAAATTATGTTTGTCAATGATAGTGCTATTTTAATGGGATTATTAATAATAAACTAAAAACTTACAACTGGGTGTTCTCTGACCTCCAATAAGTGCTCTAATTAATAGAAAGTTTTTTTTCCCATGCTTTTTAAAGGCCATAGAAATAATATAAAGTAACTATATTACATTATTGAGCGAAGCTCACTTTTAGGCAACTCACAAATTTCGCTTGTCTCCCTCCTGCTACTTAACGGTTCAGCCGATTCGAACGAATTTTGGCATGAACATACATGATTATAACCTGACGGACATAGGCTATGTAAAAAAAATATAGACTTTACCATGGAGGAATAATCACTTAAAGAAAAATTCAAAAGCTGATCACAACCAAACCGCTGAGACTACATTAATGAAATTTGGCGCCAAAGCTCACATCGTGGTCGTGACTAATGTGCAAAAAAAAAGTTTTGAAATCGGACATACCATGGAGGAATAATTACCGAAAGAAAAATTCAAAAGCTGATCACAGCCAAACCGCTGAGTCTACATTGATGAAATTTGGCGTCAAAACTCACATCGTGGTCGTGACTAATGTGCAAAAAAGTTTTGAAATCGGACATATCATCGAGGAATAATCATCCTTAAAAAATCTAATTGCTTCGCTCAGTATTTGCAAATAGCACCATGTATTGCAGACCTAGTTTAATATACATAAGAAATACACTTTTTACTACCGCTTGGGTATTTGTAAAATCTAAAATGTCAATATTTATTTAGGGTCATAACAGTACCTAAATAAATTTTATTTCATCTATTTCTTTACAACTTAAACTGTACAACCATTACTATGCGCAATTCGAAACATGGGGAAAAATACTTTCCCTCCTTTCCTTCCTTACTAATTGGAGTACTGATGGGAGAACAGAAAGAATCCCTTTTAAATATAGTGAAGATGGCAAATGATATCTACTAAAGATTTCTGGTCCCTTTTCTAGATGATCTTTGGATTAAATAATTTTCTAAATGGCACAATTTTCATTCGAGAAAATAATAATTTGAGCTTTTAACCACTTTCGTATTAAGCAATTAAATCATTCATTCATTACAAGTACTTAGTAAATATTTTTTTATCATTTAACATCAATGATGGTTTTAATACAAATGTACAGTTATGTTATAAAACCATTCCGAGCCATTCAAGTTTTTTTTACATTTTGTATAAGACTTCATTGATGTAAATCATGAATGTCTTACAGGTCATTAAACTATAGACAAAGGATTATATGTCATATCTACAGAAAAAATATTTTCTAAAATATATGAGTTGGTACATGTTATCAGCTTAGCTGCCTACATTAATAAAAGATATAGAAGTTATTTAAAAATCTGTACTAAAATACAAAAAAAAACTTTAATTGAGTATAATTGCTCCTTTGAAAGAAAATAAACTTTATTAATATTGCATTTAAGATTTTATATGGATGTAGCTTAACTATGTTACATTAAATTTTATAATACATTAATGAGTATTCTAGATAATTTCTAGCTTTTGCTTTGTTATTGTTCTTTATATTACTAATAATATGATGTTGAAACAGTACTAAAATTTTAAATTATTTCATTACAAAATATGCAATGGTATACTTAATTGGTATTCTACCCTGGGTTGGCTGTGGCTAAACCGACGCAACCTGATTAACAGTTTGCTCATATTGTATTCAAAACTGTACTGCAACAGTAACATTTCGTAACATACAATTACACCACGCAAGTTTACTGCAATAAATACACGCTGTGTTTTCTAGAATCGAGTGAAGCGTAAACAAAGTGATATACACACAGTTATCAATCGCCCTATGCACAAACATTAATCATATTTATATGACATAGGTAAACATAATAGCCTCAATACATAATGTATACTCATATATGTAGCTGTTAAACTTAAAGAATAATATAATTTTATGGCAATGAATTTCACGAATATTTAACCAATCAATTAGTGAATTTCAATGATCACAGATATAAGAATGTATTTTTATTTTGTTTAAAGTTATATTATGCTATATTAGTAATAATAAAGCCTGCTTTCAAATAATACTTTTCAGTGATACCTTTTTACTTTCATTTTGATCAGTCCATTGTCGCCAAAGGATAGTTTGCTGGTAATGTGCTGAGAACTTCTTTGGAGAGTTCCTTGTACACAGCATCCATGATGTTGCGCACACGCTCTATGAGCTCTGGCACATCTTCCATTGTCAGGCCCTTTGTGGGTATAGGCTCTAAACACTGGATGATTGCATGTCCTGGAAAATAAAATACATAGGGCTTGAACAATATACTTACTTTGCTTCTTTATTCTGTAAATTCAAAATTCATTAAAGTGATGTTGGTTCATCTATTAAAATGAAATATATAGAAAGAACATTCCTATGTATAATCAAGAACATTAGTATCCTACTGATCAATTCAGTGTACAGGACCTTGACAAGTAACTATATTTCTATCAGAACATCTGATGTGCATCTGGGTAGTCAGTTATATTTGTTCTTAACTAATCAACTAGACAACCAACACAATAAGTTATTTTTTTTAGTATTCCTAGCCATCCACCCATTCAGTTGTTCGATTATATATATACACATTGTCGACTTATGCATGGATGGTCAAACTACATTATTTAATTTATTCATAAAAAGTGTACATTTTGAATATGTATAAAATTTATTTGAAATAAATTTTCAATTATATCAAAAAATAAATAACAATGGTATTATAACATTAAATGCATTATGAAAGTTTTCATATTTCATATATGTAATAAAAAATCAAGGTGGGTTTTTGGTTCAAATCTAATTAATCATCCAAGTGGACAGTATGTTATTAATTAGAAATAAATATTCTTAACCGATTATCCAGGCTGATATCAGGTGGCCTGTTAGAAATAAAGTCTGTCAGTAACAAATGCTTTTAATGAATATTATATAAATAGTAGAACACTTACACATTTTGAGTAGTAAATATTAGATTTATGAATCTATTTATGCAAAAAATTCATAAAGATCATACAAATTCATAAGTAAAAAAAACATATGTTTCATATTATAATGTAATGAATATGAATAACATTACTATTGACATAGTCAACAAAGCTGCTTGTTACACAAACTGTTTACAATGTAAGCAAGAAAAAAGTAGTCACAGTGAATATTAAGTAAGAGCTGTAAAAATAAATACCTTTGTTGAAAATGTATTTTTTTCTATTGATGAA
Source organism: Calamotropha paludella (assembly GCA_927399485.1). Classification (NCBI taxonomy): domain Eukaryota; kingdom Metazoa; phylum Arthropoda; class Insecta; order Lepidoptera; family Crambidae; genus Calamotropha; species Calamotropha paludella. Next base: position 20,279,608 of record OV656805.1, on the reverse strand, counting down.
GTAATATGGCGAGAATACCACTGGTATGATTGGCACTTGAGCCGCAACGGCGATATTAAATGCACCTTTTTTAAAAGGTAACAGTTTAGTGAAGTCCTTATTCCTTGTTCCTTCGGGAAACAGCCATATTTTTGTCTGTAATAATCCATTTGTACTATAAACATATGATTGAATAATGCAGTTTAAGTAAACAACTATTATCAAGTGCAATGATGTATATCATGTGCAACAAAATATGTTTTAATGTGTAGGGTAAAACTAGTTCTTCATTTAAGTAACTTGTAATCAATTTTACATAAACAATACAGCTTATATTATGCTATTTAGCCGGAAAATATACTTTATGCACGTTAATATAATATTCATTTTACCTTATTTTTTATCATTACTTCTGAAGTAATTTTCAATTGTTTGTAAGCATCTTTTGAGTTATTTCTGTCAATAAAAACAACTCCTGCAAGATATGCGGCCAATCCAAAGGGCCATACGTAGAATATTTCTTTTCTTGCAATGGCAGCAATTTTATCTGCTACATGCCAGATATTGAACATTCCTGTAATAATCAAATACTCTAAAGCTTGGAAATTACAGCCTGCAGTACAGTACAGTGCAGTACAGTACCTCTAGCAAATATCTATTCAGTATTTTTATCTTTGTCATTTTATGTGTCATAGAAACATGGGACTAGAAATCACACATTTAAAGGCTTATGTACTGTGTAAGATTTTTTGTAATATTACTTACACAAATATCAAAACATTGGTGGGTGGCTAAACACATTTGTTTGTCCATACTTGTTTTTTGAGGAGGACAGAAAGCTTCCTTTATGTGGAAGGAGAGAGGAGTGGTTTGTTAAATTTCTTTACAAGTGCCATAATACTGCACATATTATATATATTTTTCTATAGCATGAAATAGCTTTTATATAAAAACAAATGCTTTTTTCATAATTTCTGAGTAAAATTTAGAAAAATACTTGTAGGAGACAGGCATTAAGTACAAAAGATTCTATATAGGTATTCAATTAAGGAATTATTTTCTCTATGGTTTTTGCATCCTGTGGGCCTGTGTCCCATTCTGATGACAATAGATAGTATCTCTTACCTAGTATATCAATTGATGACTGATGATTAGAAACTACAACAGCACCTCTATCTTCTGCTAATATTCTTCCATTTCTTAGGTGCCATTTTACCTCTATAATTTTAGTTACATGTTTTACAATTTGCGAACCAAACCTAAGAGGGCAAGATAAAAATATTTAATATTGACGTCAATAAGAATCAAATTAAAATAATTTTGGGACAATTTCTTTTATCCATACACATAGAACTAAATGTTAAATGTGTGAATTTTATTTATTTGTAACTAAGTATAGTGCTTTAGTAAAACCAGCAAAGAAATATGAATGAATTTATCCTTGATTGACACATTGATTGAAAAGTAAAGTACTTTTAACTCTGGCAAATGGTTACAATTACACAGTTATATGGCTACATACATACAGGAGAGTCATCAATTTGTTAAACAGTGTTCATCATGTTCAAATACTGTATATATACCTATAATTGTAGCACATAAATGTAAGTCTGAGTCAGTTTAGAACAAAATTAACTTTATTGAATTTAATTATTAGATTGAGTGAGAATAGATTTTGAGGAACCAAATATACTTACAGGGAGTTTTTCACATTTTTTGGATTAAACACAAAGAAAGGCAACAAAATAACAGCAGTTATTGATGTCCATATATAAAATATTAGGAACTTTAACTTAAATTTCACGAAATTTGGCGTCTCTGAGAACAATTGCTTTAAAATGTATGTTACTAACATAATGATAAACACGTATATAATTTTATCCCACATTTTTATATAAAATTGATTTAAAAGTAATTTAAAATTTATGAAACACTTCACTGTATTCGCGGTTAGTACACAACACTTGCTCCTTTAATCAATAGCGTAGATTGAAGTAAGTCACTAATAGATACTTTGTGTTTGGATCGATGCGGTCTTCTTATTTTGATTTGAGTACATACAGGCATTAATCCGAAGATTTTTAATTTAGTTCGACTAATTTTACGTTAGCTCCATTGCTGTTTGATGGATGATTGATTTTGATTTGGTGTTTTTTTTTTTAAATTCTTTAACGGTAGGGAGTTCTAAGCGCTTTAGTGCCGTGTCGGGCTTGGATTTTTGTCTTAATGTTGTTTTTTTTGTTTAGATTTCCCATAACAGTAGGCAAAGGATACAACGCTTATACAATCTAGACTTCAGATATTTCGGTTGCGGTCCAATTTATACACACAGTGCACACGTTACGAACACTGCAAACGGACGGTCCATTTTGATATGAGCACTGTGTGCGCTGTAAGCGTGCAAACAAATTGGACCGAGTTGTGAGCACGCTTTTGTTCATCTGTCATAAACATAATTACATAACCCATCTTAAATTTTAAATTTTCATTGCTTTTTTGCTATTCTTTGATTAGAGACGCAATAATGGATTTCGATCTACTGGAGAGTGTATTTGATGAAACTGACGACGATTTTAACTGTTTTACTACGTCAAGTCAAGCGTCAAGCAAATATACCCCACGGTCCAATTTGCGCATATTTACGCTATCGGTACCAACAGTACACATACAAACTGTATAAATTGCGCTTACGTTCACACTCGTATATCATTGGATATACGAGTGACGTCATGAATGACGTCATCCATCACGCACACAGTACACATTTCAAATAGGTAGTGCATCGTGTGCCCAAACGTCAAATTCAATTTTGGCAGCAATTATCACGAATAATAAAAATAATATATTTGCTTGACGCTTGACTTGACGTAGTAAAACAGTTAAAATCGTCGTCAGTTTCATCCAATACAGTCTCCAGTAGAACGAAATCCATTATTTCGTCTCTGATCAAAGAATAGCAAAAAAAGCAATGAAAATTTTAATTTAAGATAGGTTATGTAATTATGTTTATGACAGATGAACAAAAGCGTGCTTACAGTTCGGTCCAATTTGTTTGCACGCTTAAAGCGCACATAGTGCTCATATCAAAATGGACCGTCCATTTGCAGTGTTCGTAACGTGTGCACTGTGTGTATAAATTGGACCGCAACCATATTATTTTTATTTTTCGTGACAGTTGCTGCCATAATTGAATTTGACGTATGGGCACACGATGCACTACCTATTTGGAATGTGTACTGTGTGCGTGATGGTTGACGTCATTCATGACGTCATGTGGTATACGAGTGTGAACGTAAGCGCAATTTGTGCAGTTTGTATGTGTACTGTTGGTACCGATAGCATCAATATGCGCAAATTGGACCGTGGGGTTCTTTTCTTAATTAAATTATGATGATAGTTGATTTATAAATGATAGGGCAACGGAAGATGTATAGATAATGAAAAAAGCCCTTTCCCCTGAGTTTCAGTAAAGGTGCGGAGTTTTACTGTAAACCTATTTGTGGAGTTTTTGAGAGAGCCGACTTCCGCTTTTTTGTTTCTTTTGCCAACCCTCTTGCATTTTCACAAACACTTAGGTTGCGGTCCAATTTATACACACAGTGCACACGTTACGAACACTGCAAATGGACGGTCCATTTTGATATGAGCACTATGTGCGCTGTAAGCGTGCAAACAAATTGGACCGAACTGTAAGCACGCTTTTGTTCATCTGTCATAAACATAATTACATAACCTATCTTAAATTTAAATTTTTATTGCTTTTTTTGCTATTCTTTGATCAGAGACGAAATAATGGATTTCGTTCTACTGGAGAGTGTATTGGATGAAACTGACGACGATTTTAACTGTTTTACTACGTCAAGTCAAGCGTCAAGCAAATATATTATTTTTATTATTCGTGACAGTTGCTGCTAAAATTGAATTTGACGTTTGGGCACACGATGCACTACCTATTTGAAATGTGTACTGTGTGCGTGATGGATGACGTCATTCATGACGTCATGTGGTATACGAGTGTGAACGTAAGCGCAATTTATACAGTTTGTATGTGTACTGTTGGTACCGATAGCGTAAATATGCGCAAATTGGACCGTGGGGTTAGTGGTAAACAATTCACCATTATTACGCATTAATATCCACCACAACACAAATTTTAACAAGAGAAACAAAACCACCAAAAAAATTATATCTCTGTATCTTTATAATCCTTTTGAAAAAAAAAGATTTTTAAATAGGCGAACAAAAAATTTAAAAAAAATTGAAGTGAACTTGTAAGTGTTGCTATAATAACTAATGAATTGGTATTACATATGTCTATGGTGAGATTGAAGTATCTTTCGAACCTACAGTTATATTTTAAAGACGATAAGGATTGGGATATTATAAACATAGTTTCAATTTAGTTGGTTGGCTAACGCAATAATTCACCTGGGCTAGTCCTGTTCATCCTATTATTCCTATTGTACAAAATTTATGTTTAAAATTTAGATGCCTTTTTTTTTAGAAAGAAAGAATTTATAGCTTAATTCATTCTTATAACATTAGTCGATAAGTAATATTATTTTGTATTTTAGTGATTTTCTAGTACGCTGTTAATTTGATATATTCACGACTCGTTCATTGACGTTTTGTGTTTTCACAGAAGAGAGAAATAAATAGGTTTGAAGATTTTTGTAAGGAGGGTGGCCCTTACCTCAGAACAATAACTAAAGCTATAGAAGGAGTGCTAAAATAACAACACAATACGTTAGTTCGTACTATTTTGACTTATACAGTTGTAAATGTGTAAGAAAGAAATAAGTATACAAATTTTGTTTCGTAATTTATAAGGTAGTCACTAGTTTCCCTTACGTCAATGATGTAACGGCATCGATATTACTATCGATAAAAATAAAATTAAAAACATGTTAAAAAAAATATGCTGTTGGTATGTCTATGACACTAGAACTGACGGTAATGTGTCATAATAAACGTGTAGAATCTGCAATATGAACATTTTATAATGCAGTATTCATGAGTAAAATTTTGGACCCGAACCAATTTATTTATTAGATTTGCAGTCTTCAGTATCTAGAGAAACCAGGTAGGTACAGTTAAAAAAATTGCACTTTGTATAGGTATATCATATTAGGCTACATGTTTCTATTTTAAGTTAGACCTCTAGCAGTACATTAGTGAACACTGCATTCAACATTAAATTTTTAATAGGTATTGATTAAAAAAGAGGAAAAATTTGAAAAGAAAATTAATCAAATATTTAAATTAAATTAACCAACTATTATTTTATACATATTTACTTATTATTTTTATATTTTTATATACTATTCTGTCAAGAAAGTACCGGGAAAAGATCAATAATATACACAATGTTTGTTATTCATCCAAATTTATTTTATCACCTTCAAAGTATGCTCCTTCTGAAACGATACACTAACGCTAACTTAATCCAATCATCAAAACATTTTTTAAACGCTGTTTCCGGAATTGAGTTCAGTTCTCGCCGCGAATTTTTGTCATTTTTGTTTACATACTCTAAAAGTGCTAGGTATTCGGCTTGAACATATTCTTGTTTCAATTTTTCTATCAATATGTTATAGAGTTGAGATTTCTTCGCGTTGCTCCTTAATGTTCTCTTTGTTAGTGTTTATTTTGCGAAGACATCACTTGCTGGTCTTTTTTAATCTTTTCTAACTCTTTTTTTAATATTCCAATTTGGTTTTTTATAATCTGCTATAATTTTCTGTAAATTAGATATCAGTTCAGAGATATCGGAATCAGTATTTGTTTCAACTGTGGTCATAGATTTTGGGCGTTTACTTGGTGGTTCATAATTCCTTCTTAATGCGATAGTGGTTTCTGAAACACAAAAATATTATTGTAAATAAGCTATCATTATTATTTGGGATACACGCTGCCAAAATGTTAATTGAAAATCTGAATATTTATTGGTAGGATCGAAATAATTATATGACAAAGCAAGACTAAGATAATATTTGGAATAAAAAAGGAGCAATTGCATGTTCTGTAAATGTAATGTGGGTGTAGGGAAGTGAGAGCAAATGGGAGCTGGTTAATGAGGAAAACACGTTCTGTTTAGGGTATATGATCAATATAATATTAAATTAAAGCAAAACCAAACATTCGTACAAACTATCTAAAACGCGACTGACAAACTTCAAAGTCAAAAATTGCTATCAACAACAGTGGGTATAGCATTTGCTTTCAGCCGCCGAAATCAAATGTTTTCATGTGGCTCAAATGAATGTAGTCTAAAATGTTTCGAACAAATGTGACTGTGCGCTTTCGGTGTCCAATTGATCCTTGATATACGGCGTATCCATTCAGTTCTAATAGGTTCATCTTTGGGAAAACTAAAGCAAAATGTAAAAACAAAAAATGTTGACATCGATAACAAAGAACACATCACTATCATACTATCATATACAAAACAGAAGGCATGAAAATAAGAAAATTTAAACCAAAACTCATGGAGCAATCTATTTGTAATATTAATTTACTACAATTTTCTGAATATACCGTTGTTATATTGTCAAAATATGAGAATTTAGAAACAAAACTCACCGATGAAATGATAACACCTCATCCGTATTTTCTTTTCGTGATATATGAGACTTGCAGTCTGGAACAACACAAGCCATCCTGGACGCGGACTCTAAGATGTCTGAAGCGTCTATATGCACACTTTCCTGTTATTTTATCACGAACTTCCTTGTAAAATAATATAATTTCACGCTAGCCGCTCACAAAGCTGTTCGTCCACTGTAATACGACCGCATTGAATTTGGTCTTACTTCAGAAACCACGTTCATCAAAGACGTACTTTTAATTTAGTAGTATAATATACAACCAAATTACAACCATTTGACATTTGTACTTTGAGAGTTTGTGACAATGACGTGAAAATAAAACCTTACAATTGTTGTCTATTTCGCTCTTACCCATGTATGTTAGATTACTTTAAGTGAATACGAGAGCTGTTATACAGTTTTTATTTTAGCGCTCCTTCTATAGCTTTAGTTATTGTTCTGAGGCCCTTACGTAGGCCGCCATTTTGATTTTTTTTTTTTTCAAAATCGCGGTGCACAACGAAAGTTATATATTTAGATGGAGGACACTTATACAAACAAAAAATGTTATATAATATGATATCCTAAAGCGTCACGTTTCGGAGTTATTCACCAAAATTAAAGTATAGGTAATATAACAAATCATTATAATTAAACACATTTATATCTGATTTGATACTGAATTGTATTATAAAGTCATTAATATACAAAATCAATTATAATAATTCAAATATTTGTTTTCTTTCTTTGTCTGATTCAGATTAAAAGTAAAAACTTGAACAACATGAAATAACTACAAAATAAATAAATTCGTTATAACAACTGTTATTGAGCGAAGCTCTCTTTTAGGCAACTCACAAATTTCGCTTGTCTCCCTCCTCCTACTTAACGGTTCAACCGATTCAAACGAATTTTGGCATGAACAAACATGATTATAACCTGACGGACATAGGCTATGTAAAAAAAAATAAAGACTTTACCATGGAGGAATAATCACCAAAAGAAAAATTCAAAAGCTGATTACAGCCAAACCGCTGAGACTACATTGATGAAATTTGGCGCCAAAACTCACATCGTGGTTGTGACTAATGTGCAAAAAAAAGTCTTGAAATCGGACATACCATGGAGGAATAATCACCGAAAGAAAAATTCAAAAGCTGATCACAGCCAAACCGCTGAGACTACATTGATGAAATTTAGCGCCAAAACTCACAAACGAAGGTAAGGTAGTGCTTCGCTCAGTATTTGCAAACAGAAGCATGCATTGCAGACCAAGTTTTTATCTTTGAATAACTCAGAAACGTGACGCTTTATGATGTTATGTTACATAACATTTTATGATTGTATAAGTGTCCCCTATCCAAATATATGACATTTATAGTGCACCGCGGGATTTAAAAAAAAAAACAAATTGTCGGCTGATGTTTGGGCCAAAACCTTCAAACCCCTTTAAATCTGTATCAAATTAGCATTAGTGAGCATAAAAAAATATAGTACTTATTTACCTTTTAAGATGACCACAAATGTATACTTTTCTTAGGTTATTATAGCTTTTAGGTATGTTTAGTACTATTTTCGAAATTATATTTTTTTAGGGGAATACGCGTAATTATGTAATTATTCCACTAGAATTTATGAATTACCGATTATGTTTCACTCACATACAAACTTTACTATTTAATGACAAAATAAAACCAATTTAGTTTTAAATCAACTTTTACATTTATTTGGGTAGCTCTAGTTATTGTATTTATTCTTGATTAGCCTTAGCAACTTTTCTTATGTTCAAGGAAGTAATTTTAGTCTGAAATAATCTTAAAGTTACTTATTTAGTTCTTACATTTCCACGCACATTACACATTTGAATAAACAACTTTTTACGGATTTAGCGCATAATTTATGACACGCATAATTAAGGAACGTGCCCGATTAATATACATATTTTTTAATTTATTATCCAAAAATCCAGCCCAGGCCAAATATGCCTTATGTTTTGACGCAACCGCATCACGACATTTGGCAGTGTTTGGCACCGTTTGGCAGTGTTGTCTTAGTCTAGTGGGTGGTAACACACCTGAAAGGGGTTTACTCCTTTAGTACCACCCAGGGGTCACGTGTGGGATATCGAGGGTTAAATCCCACGGGCGGGAGTCAACTTGTTTAAAGGAAAAACGTATTACGTACATACGTAAACTATTATGGTTTAGTATTACGTAGTTACTCGTACTTAGTAAAATGTAGAGATCTTGGTTACTACTTTTACGAGACAAAATCTACGCATAAGCATGAGGAAAAAAATAAAACAATTGGTATAAAAATATATTAATTTTATAACAAAACAAAGCATGCAACTTTTTTTTATAAACATTGTCTGTATTTTTTGGAGTCTACTCAATTTAAGAAAAATATTTAGAGCACCGTATGACTAGAGGAGTTTCTAATACTTGTCATTTTAAATGAATATAAAAAAGCACTTTACAGCTTATCTTTATTTTTAAATGTAAAGGAAAAAAACAAGCTATACACGCTGTTTTTGGCATTGGAGCGATTATTCCAATTTTGATGAGCTAGCAGGATCTATTCACACGTAAAATCGCTAATCGCGGCTAGTTTTTAAGACTGCGATCAAACGCAGTTACTACATACTTAAATAGGAAAGTAAGCAGGATCTATAAAATCGCAAAATCATTGATCCTCAATAGTAATAGTGGCCTGTATGTTGGGCCTAATAAATTTCTAGAGCAATGATAGGTGAAATGGTTTTACATTAGGCGTCTGAAAATATATAAAAAAATATGCGTGACCCATTACAATCAAAAAGTATAATCCATATTACGATTTGATTTAAATTACGTATCAAGTGCAACACATTAGGTATAATTACACTTGCAACAACTTCTTTATACATGGAAAGAAGTTGTTGGATAAAGAAATACAAGTATTCTTAGTTACTTGCGTATTCTTTTCACTTATGTATGCGTCTACTGGTTGTACCATTGTAACGATATGGTTGCAAACTGATGACCGACATCATTTAAAAAATCATTGTCTTAACTTTAGAAAAGACGTCGGATGCTTGGAAAGATTATACAATGTGTCCCGCCACCAGTGTCGGAGCCTTTAATGGTTGAAATATGGCATTTCTTATCGATAAATTGACCCTCAAACTTGTTTTTTCTCAAAAAGCCAATAAGAAATTCACAAAAAAGAAATTATTTGTTTTTCTTTAATTATTTTTTTCTATTTTTTATTCCATGACAATTGAAACATGATGGCTGTGTAACTGTTGTCTACATGTTGTCAAATGACACCTTTTTAATGTTGATAGGACATTTACATGAGAAGTGGTGGTCGAATTAGTATGAGAGGCAGCCGTAAGAGAAAAACAGAATTTGAGGGGCAATTTGTCAATAAAAAATGCCATATTTCACACCATTAAAGGCTCCGACACTGGTGACGGGATACATTGTATATGTCGCAGTCGGATTGTATAATCCGCCGTATTACATGACGGCTAGCCGTTATCAAAAACAGGGCCGTTTTGAAATGCGGCGGTTCAACGATTAGCCGGTTTGAATGCAGCTGAATAAAAAACCGCCGGAATGTATTCGCTGCCATACGTTATTCAACATGGCTAGCCATAATATTATACAGCGGGACATTAGCCGCCTCTTTGGCAGGTTTTAGTTCCGATTCTTAACACTCGTGGCGCTGCCTGACATAACAACAACAACAATGTCGCTAAATGAAATGAAAGTGTGTTGCTAAATTGCGAAGTTATAAGTGAAATTAATAATGAAAACGTGTTAAATATGTCCGTGAACAGTGACTTTAAGAAGAATTTTCAGGTGCAATTAAAGGATTTCTATTCTTCTCAATGTGAAACAGAAAAGAAACCATGGACAAAGTACGGAGTTTTAGAGGTTATAACGCACATCAGAACTGCTAAAGTGGCTATGGATTCTGGTGTTCGGCGGAACCCTACATAATGTTATTGGTGTAAAAAATATGATCTTATGAATGTGGCCGATGAAGATTATTTGATCTTAAAGAAAAATAATCCAGAAGATCCTACTATTGGAGTACCCATGGAGCAGTATTTTGATACTTAATGGAAATTCACAAGGAAAGTGGCCACGGTGGGCGAAACAAAATGCTGTAAGCTATCAAAAATAAACTTTATATTAAAAAAAGGGCAATTGAAATATTATCTCACTGCGGGAAGCTGTTACTAATCAGTCTCTTGGTGGGCAAAGATTTCAGAAGTGTTCTTGTAAGGCAGCGAAAAATCAATGCTGTACTAATAGATGTGCATGTTTCAAGAATAAAACTGTTTGTGGATCTAAATGTCACTCTAGCTTAACATGTGTTAAAAAATAATATTTGTGTATGAAATTATTTTTTCGATTTCGATACAACATCACATCAACACGTACCATGTTATCTCTTGACTATGATAATTATGTTATTTGTTTTAGGAAGACTGTCTAAGATCTCCATAAATAACTACTTCATTAAATTTTGGTTTAGTATTTTCTATGCCGAATCACGAAGTGCCTGTTTATTATAAACTTATATAATGTGTGGAAAAGTTTAATTGTTTTAAGTTACCTTTTTATTGCATAGAATGTTACCTTTTTTGTTTTATATATTTAATGGTTGGAAAAGTTTAATTGTAATAATTATTTTTAGATGGCTGTCCCTTGTGATTTATAATTTTAAGGATAAAAATCTAAATCATAAATATTATATTTATTAAAAAATAACTATGATAATAATTCTTGATAAGTAAGGAATATCGTAAGGAGAAATCTATTAACTTCTTTTGATTACAAAAATTGATTTTCAATTAAAACATTTTTTTTATTTTGTGTGTATGGTCACCCTACAATCTAAGTAGTAGTAAGATGCGGCTAAACGTGGCCCGCCTTATTGAAGAACGTATCGCAATGACAAACCGGCTAATCGTTGAACCGCCGCATTTCAAAACGGCCCTGTTTTTGATAACGGCTAGCCGCAATGTAATATGGCGGATTATACAATCCGACTGCGACATATACATTTTTAACAATACATATTAGAATTTGATGACCTTCGTGGTCGCTGTTGTCGTATTACCGTTGTCTCTGATTTCCATAACACCAGTGCTTGAGCTACTTGGGCTCAGTAGGTACAATGTATGTATAATTTTTTATATTACCAAGATTAGCAAATTAAAAATAATAATAATAAAGGAACGTAGTTGTTGAACTCGAACAACAAACACTTTTTATAAAAATAAGTAACTTTGATTTTCAGTTGAATTACAATTACAAGCGTACTGTCAACATAGAGAGCAGTTTATAAGATTCAAAGCTTCTATTTTGAAATTTGAATAAGGAGTAGTTCTTTGACTCCTGACAGTACATCGTGCGTGATAGTATGATTAAAAATATAGACAAATTTTAATGATCAAAAACATGTATCCATTTCATAAAAAAATACTTGAATAATAAAATGAAAATAACGAAAACCCTTACATTCAAAGAGATAATGTTGTCTTTTGTCTAACAGATATATTTGGGATTTTCAGTGTGTACATATTTTAATCTTTGACTGTGTATTGTATTTTGTTGTAAAAAATACTGAAGTTACAACACGTTAGTTAATACTTTAATAATACCTATTCTAATTGAATTGATGACGATTCGTTCGATAAACATATGTACGGTTTACAACTACGGTAAACATACTACTACTACTAGGTATGTTAACAGTTCAAATAAAATTTTTTATACAATATTTTGTGGTAATAACTTCTGTTAGACAGTAGTAACATCAGTTTGGGTAATTACTTTTGAATCAGGACATTTCTACAAACAATGTATATAGCTATTTACATACATTTACATACAAGAAAACATTTAAATGGTTTCTTTTTGATAATCATTTTCATCTTTTTAAATACATATTTTTTTCTAATCGTTTCCTTTTTCTATACGAAATGTCTATACAACAACCATTATGCATTTTACTACAAAAACTTTAAAAATGTTGCCAAGTAAAGCGTAAAAGTAAAATGACCAATTCATGATTAATAATTTCTTGCGCGGCCACATTGTCAACTTCCTTTGCGACTGACGCATAGCGTCCGCAGACCGCTGTTCCAGATTTTTACCGAGAGTGATAATTAAATACTCGTATGCCCCACATTCAGTCTCTCAGACTGGTTGCAAGAACTGCAGCGGCTTGATGTTGGATTTTAAGTGAGAGCGCAACAATAAATACTGTAGTCAGGCCAGGCGAAGGCCTGATGTCTGCGTAAGCGGTCAACATATCACTCAGGAGTCAGGATTCAATTTTTTTTTATAAGACCAAGAATCGAAAACGAATTTTTAGTTTATCTAGATACTTATATAAAAAAATTGGAACGTAGACGAAATATATCAGAGCATGTACTTGTTATTCTAATTATTTTTAATGTTCAATGATTGCATTCTGTAGGTAATAATTCTATCTTAACAAAATTAGGTCCTGCTTGTATCATTTATTTAGCTACGGTATAATAATGATAAAAAATTATAAAAAAGTTAGCATTCCACAAGCAAAGTAGGAAAACTTCAACAGTTCCTCACATAATCAACAAATGACACAATCAAATCAGAGAAACCTCCATAATTATTTTAATTATCTAAATAAATTTTAACCATAATGTCTAATTAAATAAGATTCAGTTCTATCCATTTGTCGTGAAAGGGTAGTTTGAGGGTAAGGTGTCCAATACTTCCTTGGTTAATTCTTTGTATGAGGTCATCATCATTTGCTGCAGTTTGTCCATAAGGGGTGGTATATCCGCAGGAGAAAGCCCTTTGGTGCTGATTGGTTCCAAGCATTGTATTATAACATGACCTGAAATATAACGAATTATATGCTTATGAAATTTTCAGAATAAAACATTATTGTCTGCTTAACCTCAAGTTCCAAATCAGCGACTTTAATATATTTGTGTTTATTTACTAGAAAAAATTCAATTTGTGACAGGCGTCAGGCTGTACTCGAACTCACAACGTCTCACAACCCCACAACGTCTCACAACCCTGCTTTTACAATAACGCTATATTGGTTAGCGAGAGGTTGTGGATTTGAATTTCGCCTGATGGCTGATACAATTTGAATAGCTAACCTTAAATAATTATGTTTTAACTAGAACAATTTCAACTTATTTTTTATAATAAAAGATTTTTTTTAATATAAAAATCTATTACTCAAAAGCTTAAATGGCAAAAAATATAACTAAATAATATATTACTTTAAACTGTGTAAGAATGGACAGCAAATTGATCAAAATAATTTGCTATCTATGCTAACGCTATGATTTATTATATGCCAAAATATGTGAAGATATGATTGTGCACTGATATGCTAATGCAGCTAATTAATTTGAAATTGTTTTTCAATAACGATAATCTCGTCTTTATTTTCACATTACATACGTTATTCAATAAACAAAATCTAAGTATTTATCTATATCATTGCACAATGTTTGCTGTCTAAGATCATGTACTCTTAATGTCTCCGGACGAGACCGTTATGACGGAATCTATTCGGATTAAGGAAAAGGTGGTCTCTATAAACGTGATTATATATGCCGTTGAGATGTTAAATGCGAAACAGTGATCAAAGACATTAACTTCAATGCTCTTTCAGTATTGGGAAATTGTGCGGTTCGCTTTCTTACACCACTTTCAGGTTTTGGATGACGTTGGAGTAATTGGTTCTGGCTGCATTAGCAGACGTTATACCAATCCACTTGAATACCTATGGTCCGATCCAGGAAGAATAAATAGGTGTCGTGTTTCATTCATAATGTTTCAAAGCGTTTTTAGGCAATAATAATAAAATAAAAAGTAACGTTGTTGAAATTTACAACATTTACAACTCAATTATGTATATATTTACGTGTTTACCTTCTGCTGGCGTTGTCATTTTGCGTAGTTTAATTTAAAGGGTATTATAATTACGAGATGCAATAGCTAACGAAAATACATATTTATTCTAAACTATGTTGAAAATTAAACAAAATGCTGTTGTTAAGATCTTAGATTGTTCTTAGATTTTCGCACATTTTATCCTGTGATCACAGTTCTAGTAAAGGAGTCGAAACTTTAGGATTAAATTTAGAAAACAAGAATAAATGCGCCGTAAATATGGCAAATTATTATGTATTTAATTAATATGTTATTCCCTTATTAGACTAGATTGAAAGAATTAACAAATATATTATTGATAGTGCCTGTTTGCTTTGATATTTCTCTGAAATAATGTCCTGTTACTGCGCAAATTTACTTCGTCAATATCACAGCGAACTGCCTACTGGATCAGATATCAGATGCGACTGGGGCTCTAAAACTACCTACTGAAACATCTATGTCGCCTCTAATAGAGACCAGATCAAGCCCGAATTATGGCATGAGTGCACCCTTTACGAGTCCTCTCGTAGTAATAAATGAATAAAGGACATCCTTGGAACTGCGGCAAAGTAAAGAAAGATCGATAAGTTCATGATTAAAATTATCAGGTCGATGCGTTTTTTCTGTCTTATACTATTTAGTTGACCAAACTGACTGCCTGTAAGAAGTTGTGACGTTTTGTCTAAAACCTTACTTATTAATTGTTAGTTTTAGGGATGTTGCGGATGTAATTTTTTTCACATCCGCGGATGCGGATGCGGATGCGGATGCGGAACTGTACAAAAAACTTAAGTGTTGGTTTGGTAGGGTAAAAAGCAGTAATATTTATCCTTTCTTTATCTATACATATAAATAAAATTGGAGTGTCGATTTGTAATATTGAAATAACCGTTTTTACTACATGCATATGAATATATATACGGTACATACACCAAAATAACATGTTTTACAATTTTTGTCTGTCTGTTTGTTCGGGCTAAACTCTAAAATAGCTGGACCGGTTTTGACGGGACTTTTTTGGCAGGTAGCTGATGTAATAAGGAAGTAAGTTAGTCTACTTTTATTAAAAAAAATAAAATAGAAAAATAAAGTAATATTGCCATGTCCAAGTACTGTCCAGTACCGCCCGCAACTCACGCACATGCCACCACTGTGCCGTCACGTCGGGCGCCTCCCACCACTTCTCCCACCAATGAAACAATATCACAAAGGCTGCCTATTGCGCGGGTTCAGAACGCGCGAGCGGGCTATTGCTGATTTTTAATAAAAATAAATTATAATAACTGAGCCACGGCAACGTGTGGCCGGGTCAGCTAGTTTAATAATAAAGTAATGAGTGAATTACTATTATTGATTAATTGTTTTAGTAATGAAATTAAAATATTGGAGCATTATATTTAATGAAAAGTAGAATGGCCGCCTTTTCGGACTCCAGTCTGTTTCGTGTATTAATCCTGCGCTACTAAATAACTGTTCACTTGGAACACTGGCTGGTGGCGCTGATAAGAATTTGCGTGCTTTTTTAGGTAACAGTTTGAACTCACTTTAATTAACACTCCAACATTTAAGCGGACTCTTTTTTATTTTATTTTTTTTTATTACGAAAAGTAAGTATCTCCTTCTTGTGAATTGTGTCAGGGCTGACAATTTCCGGTGATTCCTGGCTCTCCTCAACATCGCTTTATGAATCGAGCATCATGGTAAGATTACTAATTAAACAGGACTGACGTCCTGTAACCTGAGGTCTCTAGTCGTTCCGTTCTGTTACCATGAAATCTGTCATTCTCATTTTCTTCGCTCTTTCGGTACTTAGAGATATTGTTCGAGAAGCCACGATGTCTTTCGTGTTTTTGTTAATCTTCAATATACTTAGGTAACACGGAAAATGTTTAGAAAAATAAACACGGCTTAATGAAGGAAGTTGCCAATACTTTTATTGTTTTTCGAAGTAATCTCCGTTCCTCTCTACACATCGTCGCATTCGAGGGAACCACTGAGAAAAGCAGTGGGCCCATTCGTCCTTAGGGGTCTCTTCTTTAGCATTTTCGTGCGCTTTCACCGCATCTTCAGGGCTCGTAAAGCGAATAACTCGAATTTTATGTTTAGTTCTTGGGAATAAATAAAGTTCGCAGGGCGCCAGGTCAGGACTGTATGGTGGATGACTCATTATCTCGACACTTGCCATAGTCAAATATTCAACAGTCTGTTCTGCGGAGTGCGCTGAAGCATTGTCGTGGTGAAGGAGGATCCTGCTTCGAGGGCGCTGCTGTCGAATTTTTTCTAAAACAACAGGCAAACAGCGATTGACATACTAGTCTGCAGTAACTGTCCTTCCATCTTCTAACACAACTGTCGCGAAATGACCCTTCCGACCAAAGAAAGAGGCAATCATCTTTTTTCCTTGACTTCTACCTTTCTTTACCCTAGTTGGCCGATCCTCGAAAGGAAACACCCACTGAGCTGATTGTCTTTTGGTTTTGGGTTCATAGCAATATATCCAGCTTTCATCACCTGTTACGATGTCAAATACAGCATTTGAGTCACCGCCGTTGAACTAATCTAACATTTGCCGACACCAGTCCATGCGAAGGTGTTTCTGGCCGTCGGTTAAAGTATGGGGAATCCATATGGTACAAAGGTTCTTGACGCCTAAATGTTCGTGTAATATTTTTTGAACTTGACTCATACCAATGCCTAGGCTTGCCCGTATCTGCTGATAGGTCACTCTCTTATCATCCTCTATCATGCGTCGCACAATACTGATGTTATCTTCAGTAGTCGCTGTTAAAGGACGTCCTTCACGCGGATCATCATTGAGATTGATACGTCCACGCTTAAAGTCGTTAAACCAATTGTAAATAGTGGCACGAGATGGGGCTTCATTAAAAAATGCTATTCGCAGCCTATCATAGCTTTGTTATTGAGTTAGCCCATAACGAAAGTCATAATAAATTATTGAACGAAAGTTTTCTCGCGTTAGGTTAATTTTCACTTGTAACAAGAGTGTTAGATTTGCCGCCAATTCACAAAAACAAATGACAAATGAATGCAATACACTACATTAGATTACCAAAGAGTTTTGAAATTGAAATTCGAAAAAGTTTTCATTAGCAATGTTTCTAACTGGTCAGTTCTAAACATTTTCAGTGGTACCCACGTATCATCTTCAATCTTTTACTCGGTCGACACGTGCCACTCGCCGGCCCCTCCTCTTTCTTTCTTGTCGCATCCGCATCCGCATCAGCTCCGCATCGATTTATGCGGATGCGGATGCAGATGCGGATGTCTAAATCGATGCGGAAGTTCCGCATATGCGGATGCGAATATTCGCAACATCCCTGGTTAGTTTACGTATAAATTTTTGAATATATATATGCTTTTGTCTGATGCGAATAATAGGAGAACGCATGTGTCTAGATACTCTAAAAATATTGTGTTTTTATAATTTTATACACTAATCTAAGTCAGTACTCTTTTTCACCGTACTCTTTTGTACCGGGTGAGAACCTAGACTGTAGATCTACTGAAATTTGCAAAGGTTTATTTACTACACAGTTCTTTGTGCAAGCTTTTTTTGGAGGAAGAGATGGCATGAAATACTAGTGACTGTGAATTTGGATTGTCTACTGCAGTGTCATGCAATAAAGACCATTTACACCATCTTAACGATACTGGTTTGTATATTTTTAAAGTTGATTTTCACTATTACTTTTCATGTAACTGGACTTCTGTTGTAGATCAACCCTCTAACTGACTTATCCAGCCCGAATCTTATCATACCATACCGCCAAATCTATTTTGTCTACTAGGTAACGACTGGTTTGTTTGTTGTTCAAAAGCATTCGATTGATGAATCGGGATGCTCAGTGAGGGTTCTAAGTCATTCCGGTTCCCAGAACGCTTGAATGCATGTATAGGAAAGATCCATCCCAATTGGAACTGTCATATCCTCCTGAATGCGTCGATAAAGCTAACTACTAAATCTAGGGTTTGGAATTGACATAACATCTTGAAATAAGTTTTGGCTGGAAGTCACCTGTGAATTTGTTTACAATCACAGATTTAGGTAGATTATAGATTACGTCGTCCGTAGCAAAAATAAAAAAAAATGCAATAAGATTTTCTATTTTTTTGAAGTTTACTGTGTCTGCAAGACTGCATTGTTCGTTTTCCAACTAATTTTAGTGCTTTTGACTAGCATAGCTTGTCTAAGCTCAAAAGAGGAAACCATCCTTTTTCAGCTTAAACGAGTGCGTTTAAGCTTTTGCAACGGTTGCGTTTCTCTCTATGAGGAACATAGTGAAGGTTGGCTCTTTACTGCGGCTAACGAAGATAATGTAACTATATCAGGCGATGAAACGGAAACAAAAATAAAAAAGATTTGAGAACATTTGCAGTTTTGCATGAGCCATGTCTGTATTCCTCATGAAATAACCCTAGAAAATAATGAGACTCGAGTTGATTGGTAAAAAATAATATCTTGTAATTAGTCAATTTTATTTCCAGCATAGATAAGTAGTTCAATTATGGCAATATCAGGAAGAAATTATTAGGCATAAACGCCGGTGGCGTAGTATATAAGAAATGACTTGAAGCCTGTTGTGAGAAAGTACCCTCGAGTTTGAATTTAATGTAGAATATCGTGAAGTGATTCATTTAGAATACGCCTATATAACAACAACATAACAATAACATTTTTGCTTGCACAAACAATAAACTTACTTGGTAAGGTAATAATATTGGCTATAGTGCATTAATGTGTCTAGCATCATGGCTATACTTTTTTAATTAAAAAAATTATAATACTACTTTTTTCTCTGCTTTAAAAAGATAGGGTCAAAACGGAAAACTACTTGTGCGCGACTGGCAGCGTAAAAACTACACGAGCTTTAAAAACAACTCAAGCTTCATCAAGAGATCATATAGACTTAAGTCCTCTAGTCTTGGAGTCTTGTTGTAATGAGTAGAGACGTGAAATTTGTCAGCCGTGGCGAATACGAGGCTTTTGATTCACATTCTCAAGGGACCGCTAGTGAATTAGTTTTTCGGCCAAAACTGCTTCTGGTTTTTCTTTTTTGTTTGTTCTATAAAGTCGGGTTGACAGCCTCTGTAAAACTCTTCCCAAGTGATATGGAGTTAGTTTGCCTAGAACTACTTTTCTGTCGTGTCAGCTCCAGTGTCTATTTGTATTTGGTTGTTTAAATGATTTCTTATCTCTTCTTTTTTTCGATATTCGATATTTTTTCGAGATTCGATATTTTTTCGATATCTCTATGAATTCCTTCTCCCTGGCAACATCACCATTATAAGGTAACATTGAGGATTATCAAACATATATTTGCCAACTTAAGCCTTTAGATATTTTGTAGCGATTGATATAATCTATCTTTCTCGTGTAATAACCTATTTCTAGACGTGACGGAACGTTTTGAAGATTTAACATTCGCAACTCAATGACAAAATGAGTGAGTCTCTTTAGATAAATTCTCCTTTGATTATCTGTTTGTTTCATCTCCTTTTTTTTTTAAGAAAGAGGTTGAAAGAAAACTCTATCTCTGTTTTGTATCGTCTACCGCAGACGATTTTAGCAAGTACTTTAGTTTTATGTCGATATCAAAACCGAAGTTATTTGATATATGCGAGCGTAATTTTTGGAATAGATATTAAACGGAGGTTTATTCGGAGAGAATTCGGTATCTTTGTATTATACCTGAAATATTTGTAGGCGTATGCCTCCATTGGTTGGCGTAGTATTTGATGCATCCCATTTTAAATTAGTCACTGTTTATGAATCGCTCTTTTTTTTTGGATCGGTCAAAACTTGCCAATTTTTTCCATTTCATGTTATTTTACATTTTGGGGTACGGTTGGTTTTATATCGCCATAAAATTTATGGAAAAAGGCGAACTTAAATTTAGCGTCTATTTATTACAAGATTACTTATGTATATAGGTTCCTTAAAAATAGTAGGAAATTCTCATTGATAGCAGAAACTATAATTTTGAACAGCTACACATATATCTTGTCTTTGTATGGCATGGAAGACAATTCTCCCATAGTTGCTTGTTTTCCCATATGCGTAAGTATATTTAGCCATTGAGCCATTTCGTTTCAAGAAATGAGTTTCAAGAATGAACGAGTAGTTGATGCGACGTTGAGTAATTGAGACAACGTCAAATAGGTAATACGACACGTCGAAGAATTTGTATCTTACCCGACACGAAAACGTTGGTGCGATACGTTCGTGCTACAATCAATACTTACACTTTGGTAAACATAGGACAACTCGTAAGTAGTCGCTGGGCTCTGAGCGGAATTTAAAGGCATGCCGCTCCAACATTTATAAAATGAATTCGACTTACAGATAGCTTACCCAATCGCATGGTGACTACAAGTTGATAACACGAATACTGAAAGCGTTCTGAAGAACAAACAGCCGGGTGCTGTTTCGACAGGTTGGAAAGAAGGGGAAAGTGTGTAGGAGTAGTCTAGAGTGAGAGAAAATTATGAACGAAAAGGAGGTAGTTGACAACGAATAATGAAAGTGTTATCTCATATGCGTTTTAAGCAAAGGTTCGAACATCTAAATACTCTTTTTTATACAGTGCATTCTGTTAATGCGAGTAATTGGTTGTATTGACCAAACATGTGACCGCAAAAATTACAGAAGGTTACATATTATCGTCTATAAATATTGTAAAATTCATGGTATTTACCAATCGTTATGCGATTTTGCATACGTGACGACAACATATGTCTTAAACTAACTCACTTGTTTGTAAACTATTACTTCTGTCACTATTTGTGAGTGAGTAAGACATTGCGGTAATTTATGTAAATCGATGATCAAGATTAAACAATAGTTATTTATTATACAAGAGTGGAAAGTTCCTTTTTAACCGCGTGCTCGATTTGGATGACCGAGCAAGCGAAGGATTCTAAAGTTGAATCACGAGCGCAGCGAGTGATTCTAAATTAGAATCCTGAGCGTCAGCGAGGGAAACAAACGAGCACAAGGTGAAAAATCTTTCCACTCGAGTGCAATACGTAACTTTTCATCCCACCTCAGCGAGGAAATGACAAAATGAAAAAGAAAACAATTTATAATGACAAAATATTTTTATTTCAATTAAAACACATTAAGATAATCTATAAATTGAAGAAAATAATAAGAAGTAGAAAATAATTAGGAAATATTAAATGTAACGTTGCTACAGTTACTTATGTTAAGTTTAATATTTTTGTTAGGTAATGTTATGTTGGTGTTTGTGAATTGTGCGCTGTTTTGTGGTAAACTATCAGTAATTTTAAATAGTTGTGCCGATTCATTGGATTCTATTGGCGTAAATGTTGGCGAGAGAGGGCTATTGTTTCCAATCTTATGGGGGCTCATTTTAGATGTAGAAGGGCGAGACCAAGAATCTGACAGAGGTTCTTTCAGCGTTATGGCCTCCACGATACTATTACAAATTTTTGATTTACTTTGGATTGAATCCTCTATGTATCCCTCTACAACCGAATTAGACTTCCAGCCTCCATGGCGCTTAAGCGATAGAAGATCAGCCCCTGATTCGGCCAAAAGTGTGGCTGAGGTTCTTCTAAAACAGTGACCGGTGTATAACGGGGGTTCTAAAAGTCCGAGAAAAGTTGCTATTTCTCGTGGAATACTGCCAATTTTATTCTGACCCATAGGTTGTCGGATACACTTTCCGTTGCGATATTGTAGAAAAAATCGTTCAATTGGGGTGTTAGAAGGACGTAAAGCTTGATATTTCTGAACAATGTTTACATATTCCTTGCGAATAACGAAGTTGCGGTCTTTTTTTGTCTTGGTATTTAGTACATTAATTAATAGCAATTCATCAGAATTATGAGAATATTTTGATACGTTATTGACATTAAGTAGTGTAAGTTCATTTGTTCGACATGCTCCGGTTATACCAATAATAAGAACAACCTGTAACAAAAGAAGTATTTATAATCGTAAATAAATTAATCAAATTAAAAATATTGTAAGTACTATGTACAATTTTATCAACAACAAAAAATTACACGTATTGACTTACTTTTGCCGCTAAATATACGGAATCAGGTGCTTTATTAATAAACTTTGCAATTTCAGATGCTGTGAAAAATTTCGATTTTTTTGGCTTATAACCAGATGAGGCTCTTTTTAAAAATGCCACTAATTTATGATAGGTGTCGATATGAACGTCTTTCTTCATCTTAATTGTTAATTTTAGCATTGAATACGTACTCCATAGCGTGCTTGCTTTCTTGGTCTCAGATAATTCTATAAAATATGCCAGCAAAACGTTTTCGGAGAAAGTTTTTGCTCCTTTAGCTAGTCGCCACATGTTAAATATATCGTACTGTTTCAAATACTTCTCTCGTGATTGCTGAGGGAGAAGGCTCATTTGCGCATTATTAACTGTTTCAGTTAACTCAGTTGGCGTTAGATAAACTTCATCGTCGCTAATGTCACTCATTTTAGTTGATTTTTTTGTACAGTTTTTAGGTTATGTTAATTATATTAAGCAATAAAACGTGAAAAACTAGAATGGCGCGAAGCACGCAAATAAAACAAAGAAACCAAGAAGGTTCCAAATTTAAATTTTTTCACAATTTAAAAAGTTCTTATCATAAATTTGGCACCATAGAGGTTACATTAAATAGGTTTAATGACGTTTTGAATTTACAATTATATTGAGTACTCATTATATGTGATGTTCTAAATTCAAATCTACTTTGCCGCTCAAGCGAATAAAATAGAATTTTCCAGCCAGATTTCGAAGCGCAAAATTACACTTTCCGAGGTGGTGGGATGAAAATAGAATTAGGTAACTGAGAGAAAATAGAGAGCCACATGACTTTATTATGTTGCAAAATGTTGCTCTACAAAACTACTTCGGAGTTGTTGCATCACATGCAAGCTGTGGGGCATCTATATATTAGAAGATTGAGATACAGACCCAACGACAAACACCGAGTTTTTTCTTATTATGATTCTTTCAGTTTAATATTTAATTAAACTGAAAGTATTTCGTTAATTAAGCATTTTGTTACGTACCTTTGTCAAAGATGTGCTTTTCTGTATTGATGAAGTAGTAAGGAGAGAACACAACGGGTATGATGGGTACTTGAGCATTTACTGCTACAGTAAATGCCCCCTTTTTAAACGGCAGCATTTTGGTATAATCTTTGTTCCTAGTACCTTCGGGAAACATCCAAATTTTAGCCTGAAATATCAGTAAAACAAATGTTATGTATAAAAGGAGGCTTATACAGTATTACGTAATGGCAAGAACACCAGGTCTATTTGGTAAATATATTCTTATTCTACTGTTTAGGTATATTTTTCTACTTAAATAATGTTATTAATTTCGTGATTCAGAATAATTTAGACAAAGTGTACGGTGTCGTCAGTGTTTTATATTGCTAACGTCATCTACGTAGTTTTTAAGAATGTGGACACATAGCAGTGTCTTAGCCGCTTTATAAGTAACCTTTTTATTAAATACTACTATAATCGTTTTTTTATCTTTTAATTATTTTTTATATTAATTATATTTTAATAGACAAAAACGCTACAGTTCATCTGTATTACTGCTTTGACAAGATGCGGTAGTCATTATTCAGACTGACCGGGAAAAGTGATTAGTCATACAGTATTAATTACATTGCCTTTGATAACGGCGTTATTCATACAGACCGGACTTTATTTATACTGAGGATGCTTTAGTAACATAGCTGTCGAGTGGTGTCTAACGGACACATGAAATACATACGACACACAAAATAAAAACAAAAAAATAGATAGTATTTAAACGAACATAAAGATATTGTAAATAGAATTTGTAATTACAAATACAAAATTTATAACAAAAAATAATAAAGACTCTTATAACAATTATTCACAGTTTTTGCAAATGACTTTTTTTACAGGATGTTCTGCACATAAGTTGGAATAGCACTTATCACAGTGCTGTTTGGAGGTCCTAGATATTTCCGAAGGACATATGTGACACCGCTTCTTTCTTTTTACAGCAGGCTCGGTTTTTTTTAATTTTGAATGGGTTTGCTTTTGATTCCCATTAAACCCGGGGAGAAGACGATTGATCTTATCCTACCACATCATGGATGACTGCTAGCTGGTAGTAGTTAAGCCTTTTTTATTTCGCCTCCTTATGTGAGGACGTACTAGTACGATGGTAATTTCTCGTAGAAAAAGCTTCCTTTTTGTATTTTTTTTTCTTTTAATTCCAAGTAGGTGTAGTTTATCCATAAAATATTCTGTAGTGGTAAATCATCATCAATCTGTTACTACATACTCGTTCTTCATCGGTTTCAGACGCTGGTTCTGTTGCATTCCTTTCATTTTCCGAACAACTATCAACACAAATATTTTTAACACCACTATCATAAAGAGCCTATTGAATTTCTGCCGCTGTTAGTCTATTTTTAGACACTTCTTCGATCAAAAACAAGCTTGAGCACGATTACTTTATCACAATGATTGAGTGTTTGGAAGAAACTAAAACTAAACAAACAATCAAAATGAGCACAACGATATTATTGTAACACAAATAATTCACTGTGATATAGGGGAGCGGGGGCTACATGTAACAGGGGCAACAGGCATTTTTTACCTAGATAATAGAAGAATATTAATTTGATTTTCAACCTATCCTACTGTTAAATACCCATTTCATCATATGAGAGCGATCAGTATTCCGTTGGATGGAGCAGGAGGCGGTGTTGTGCAGGCGCTCCGATAAAGCCAGGTAATAGACATTTTGTTTATACAAAAGTGAATATTCCTGCACCCTTCCAGTTATCACCCGCATCATAAATTATTCTTTAGTTTCCGGAACATTTCCAATTCTCTGACTTAAGGCGCACGTCGTGCCACTCCCTAGAATAAACAATCCTTCATCTGTTAATCATCTGAGACCCATTTCCATTCTGCCTTTCTTTTCTAAGATTTTAGAAGCGATTGTTCATCGCCAATCGAATCGGTTGACGGTATTAGTTCTCATTGACTTCTCTAACGCTTATTATGCCGTGGATCATGATCTGTTTCTAGCTATTTTATCACATCTGTGAGTTTCAACTTTTGAATTGAAGTGGTTCTCTTCCGATATTCGCGGGCGTCAACAGTCTCTTCGTACTAGAAACTCTATTGCGGACTGGTGTAATTTGGAATCAGGTGTACCTCACCTGATACCTGAAGGTAAATGGTCACAAATGGTTAGAAAAAAGGACAACCCGGGTAAGTGCCAGGGAATTACTGTGTGTAGCTCACGCACGTGGTCTAGTCTTGACTTACGCTCTGTTCCACTTCTCTTATACGACAAAGCCTTGATCGAATAATATGGATGGGGCGTTGAACTGGAGGGTTCAGGTGGAATCCTTTAGTCGCAAAATTATCGACACACTAAGGCATTTTTTCAGCTGTAGAACTTCCTTCCTATTTCTAGTAAAATCCTTCTGGTCCAATCAACCATATTTCCTATCTCACGTCTGTTATGCTGACCTATCTCCGGGACTTCTAAATTATTGGATCGCCTTCTCAATAATTTATATACGTTTCATCTTCTGTCCCCGGAAATATGACCATGTCTCTTCACATCGTAAGAAATAAAAATGGCTTACTATTCGACAGCGTCGAGTCCCGCGAATTCTCCCCACTCTTTATTCTATACTTAAAGATTCATTCACTCCGTAGTACTTAAAATGTAAATTTCAAAATCTGAGAACCTCTCATAATCGTTATCTTCGTTCAGACAGTAAAGAATCTCTTTCCATTCCTTTTCACCGTACTGGTTTTGTTTCAAACTCTTTTTCACTTCAGGCTATACGATTCTGAAATGCATTACCACCCCATATTCAAAAAGCTCCCTACAAACTTGATTTCAAACGACTGGTTCTCGCGATCTCCTTTTGAATACTCCGAATCTATCCACTTAATATCACTTTTATATATCCAGTTAAGTTATTGATATTGATTTAGTGTATAGATATTGAAGAAGTCTATTATTTTATATATGACATTACATGTATTTAAATGTATTATTATGTTGTTTATAGCTCTCATTTTCTATTAACCCTTTTAATGCACCACCAATACTCTACCAGTTTGTAACTCTCCGGTCGATTGATAAAGAATGCCTAATGCCATTAAGTGCGCTATTTGTACTTATTTTTATGTGTGCAACAAAGTTGCAATAAAAAAATAAAAATAATATTGTTCATTTCAAATTGCTTAGCAGTTGTTGATTTATTCAAATACATTTAGCTTTGATTTATTTCTATTATGTTTATACCATTGCACGAAAAGCTGTATAACATTTTGTTGTGAGTCATGTGTCGCTATATAGATATGTGAAAAAAGAAGAGTAACAATAGTCCGATATGTCTAACCCAGATTCGTTTTAAAGAGGAAAAAAGCTAAAATATTTGAGTAAATTGCTTACTTGCTCCGACATCTACGTTGGATTGCTTTCTTTGAAGTTTCTAATGCTAAATAAATAATAAATCTTTGAAAAATAAAAAACTGGTTTTCAATTCCTACTGCTACAATTTGCCCCAAGCCTGTTAACTAGCCCCCAGATTTGTAATACTCCTCACTTTTTTTCTAAGCCCTTTTTACAAGAATTCGTCACAAGTTTGATAACAATTTTAGTTGAAATCGATAATTGAATAACAGCTCATTCGAACAGTACTTCTGTATTTCTTAACCGATTTGTTGCTACATACAATTACAAGAAACGAAGGCTACGAGATTGATTTACGTGAAAAATGAATATAGTTTTATTCTGGGTAGATTTCCCTAAAACTTAATTAGAAGGAGTTATCATCGATTTAAAAATTACACGGCTGCAGTGGCTAGTGCCACACGGAAAAGAAAGTCATGGCACGCCAGACGTGCCATCAGCAACGAATCGGTTAAATAGCTAACAAATAAGCTTCCATAGCCAAGAATTCAAAAATTGTTACAACTAGCCCTCGCTCCCCTACTGGTATACCCGTCAAGATTCTAAATGAATATAAACAAAAATAACCGACATACCCTACTCTTGTTAACATTTGCTATTGTGTCTAGTGGACATTTCTGGGTTGATGAATGAGTTACTTCTTTGGTTTATTAATAATAAATAATATACTAATAATATTAAACATATTTTTATTATACATTTGGATTCAGTAAACCATAGAGATAGATAAGATAAAACGGTTTTACGCAGAAATAAATACTTACGTTTTTATAAATCTTTGGACTTAAAAATGTGCCCGCGAGACACTTATGGGTTGTTAACGTTAAAATTAAATATAACATATGTGCCAGCATCCGATTAAAAGTTGTTTTATTTAAATGTGTGATGTGCGCGGAAGTGTCAGAATTAACTGGAGTTCTTATGTTGCCCGTTACTTTTACAGACGACTACGAATTCGAGCTCCTTCGACCCCCCGTTATACAAAAACTACTAGGCGATGTAGTCGCTAAGCATAAAGCTACGCTAGCACCATATATTGGAGCGCAGCGTAAACCCTAAAAAAAGAAAAAAAAAATTTGTTTCGATGGGAAAATTTTGCGAATTTCAAAATTCCTAAACCTAAACCTGTTGATTCGATTCCATACTAAAAAAAATCGGTTAAGAGCTCGAGAAGTTATGGCGTAACAGACATTGCGCCATTGAAGCTGATACATGGGAGCTTCGTTCGCTCCGCTTCAATCTAGACACGCGGTAGCGTGTCAAGCCAAGTTCAATAAACAGAACTGGCGAGCCGCACCGTGTGTAATATTACACGAACCATTTGGAGCCACTTTTGACCATAAATCAAAAACTATTTCATATCTCCAACATACTCATCACCACACTCATAATTACTTCATACAATACCTATTATCTACATAGCGCAGAGTATTTTCAACAATTGATTATTTTACTCAGGGCTGTTGATGTCAACTGTTACACTATTGCCAACACTTTTTACGTATTATTCAATATAGCAAAATGCGCAAATATTTTTTTCTTTTATCTACAAATAATTCTATCCATGTCATTGTTGATTGTATCATTATTTTGTGGCAGACTTGATGGTGGAATTGATTGTCGCACACTTAAATCGGTGACAGTAACTCACGGTCAATTTTCGGTTAGCTGCTATCAAGCTATACTGACTCCCCCAGCGTTATATTTACAGAAATGGCTTGCAACACTGATTTTCTAATAAATGATATAGATGTCTCTCTTAGTGAGTCATGCATTTGTGATACGCTACAAGTTTCTAACTTAATAAAAAACTCGCGGTCTCTAAAAATTATCACCCAAAACATACGTAGTGTATCGGCTAACATAAACAGTTTTAATCTATTTTTGAATCGTCTGAATGTTGAGGTAGATTTAATAATATTGACCGAGTGTTGGCTGCACGGTGACCCCCCCATCCCCGTACTAAGTAACTTCAACTCTTTCACTTCATCCAATCCACACAATCAAAACGATGGCGTTATTGCCTACTGTCGCAAGTCTTTCTCTGGTGTGTTAATTACTGAACCGTGCATATGTGAAGCCAGCTGCTTACAAATTCAGCTCAATAGGGAGACAGTTATTCTTGCTATTTACAGACCATGTGCCTTCAAAAGTCCTTCTAATTTTATAGAATCTTTACATTCCGTTGTTAATTCCCTAAAATCATTTAAAAATATAATTCTGATAGAGAGATTAACGCAGATTCTGAACGTTACTTAAATAGTATGGCCTATAACGGGCTTTTACCTGCTCATACTCTCCCTACTCGGGGCGCAGCTTGCCTTGATCATGTATTTCTGAAATCTACATATCAGTCGCAAACTTTCGTCATTAATGCCTTTGTGACAGATCATGATACGGTTCTCTTATCACTCAAAATAAATAAACCAAAGTCCCCTTTAAAAATCATGCACAAAACTAACTATAACAGCTTGATGAAACTATGAATAAGATGGATTTCTAACCAGTGCTTGAATCTTCTGATGCTAATACCGCTACTGATCTACTAATTAACATGATTCAGACCGCCATGTTGTCACACACTACGAGCTATGTTCCCTCGAGACGAACCAAGACTTTGAAACCATGGATAACTCAGGGTTTATTAAGATCTATTAGAAATCGTGACCTAATGCATAAACGCCTTAGGCTGGATCCTAACAACGATTGTCTCCGAATCACTTTTCGACGTTATCGAAATTTTTGTAATTCGCTCATAAAGAAAGTCAAACAAGAACACGATAAGCAGATGTTGAGACTTGCTGGAAAGAACAATAAAAAACTGTGGAAAGTCGTTCGAGATGTCACCAATATGAGTAGTAATCGTAATAACGCACATGATCTACTTCTGTGCAAATCCACTCCTAAAGAATCTGTTAATCACGCCAATACTTTCTTTGCTAATATAGGTAAATCTCTCGCTGAACAGGTTTCTTCCTCTGTTGAGCCTCATAGACTTCCCAGTGCTTTCGATTATATATCTTCTGACAAATCTCCTTCGAATTCGTTTGTTCTCCTAGAATCTACACTTGACGAAGTTGATAATATAATTGAATCACTAAAGAGCGAATGTGCGGCAGGGTGGGATAATATCTCTTCAATGCTTGTTAAACGTTACAAGAACATACTACTTGCTTCGATTACGCACATCTGCAATTTATCTATTGCCACGGGTACTTTCCCCGCCGCTTTCAAAAAAGCAGTTATTCATCCCATCCATAAGTCTGGACCAAGAAATTGTCCAGATAATTATCGTCCTATATCTATCCTCCCGACGTTATCAAAAATCTTGGAGCGGATTATAAACAATCGCTTGTCGGATTATCTTGAAAAGTCATCGCTACTATCGCTGGGACAATTTGGCTTTAGAGTTGGTAAGTCGGCAGCTGATGCAGTTCATGAGCTTACAAACCATATAATCAAATCCCTTGATAAAGGCCACAAGTGTCTATCAGTGTTCCTTGATCTTGCAAAGGCCTTCGACACCGTATCTGTGCCGGCTCTAATAGACAAACTTCAACGACTTGGCGTGAGAGCTAAACAACTAGCATTGTTTCAGAGTTACCTCACAGATCGGGTGCAATGTTCAGTGATTGATGGAGTCATGAGCTGTGATGTTCCTGTGGAACATGGCGTACCACAGGGCAGCATTTTAGGTCCTACACTATTTTTAGTGTATATAAACGAACTATCATCTCTCATAATCCCTCACTGTAAAATCATATCATACGCAGACGACACCGCACTGGTCTTTACTGCGAGCACATTAGCTGGGGCTTTTGGACATGCTCAAAGGGGTCTCGATATGGTACTTGATTGGCTCAGAGTAAATCAACTGTCACTCAATGTCCAAAAAACTCAGTACATACCTATATCCAATTTTGGAGTCACCCCAG
Source organism: Calamotropha paludella (assembly GCA_927399485.1). Taxonomy (NCBI): domain Eukaryota; kingdom Metazoa; phylum Arthropoda; class Insecta; order Lepidoptera; family Crambidae; genus Calamotropha; species Calamotropha paludella. The sequence continues at coordinate 20,248,661 of OV656805.1, read as the reverse complement.
AGACTCTCCGGGACTTATATCTTATTGCACATTCTCACACATACAGTTTCCCTAGTTGTTCATGTCCTCATCTTGAGATGACCAAGAAGGTTAAGTACTTGGGGGTCATGATTGATGATAGGCTTTCCTTTCGGCCTCATATTGATTTAACCGCTTCCAGAGTCCGTAAACTCATTCATGTTTTTAGAAACATTCGCCATGTAGCCGATTCCAATCTTGTTAAGAATATTTACATTGCGCTCTGTGAATCAATTTTGTGTTACTGCATCACCTCTTGGGGTGGCGCTTACACAAATTCCTTGATCACGCTTGAGAGAGCTCAGAGAGCTGTGCTCAAAGTTTGTACTTTTAAACCTATGTTATACCCCACATACGACCTTTATCAATACTGTGAAGTCCTAACGGTCCGACAATTGTTTATACTCAACACTGTCTTAAAACAACACAAGACCGTAGATCCTAAGTACTGTTTACGTCGAAACCGAATTGTAGTTCCGGTTCCTCAGTGTAAATCTGCTTTGGCACAACGTTTCTTTTATTTTCTGGGTCCTTATTTGTATAATAAAATGCACAGAAAACTCAGTATACTGAAACAAACAAAGTTCAAGTGCAAAAAGGAAATAGTTACATACTTAAATAAATTAAGTTATAACGAGACGGAAAATCTTCTGCGTAGTAGTATTTAAAAAAAACATCTCATATTCAACATAACACACACAACAACAACACACATACACACTCACACTCAAACAGGTACCTGCGCATACATATACTCATACATAAACACACACAATCACACATAGACACACACACACACACACACACACACATATTACTACACCCATCACTAATTTTAGATATTTAAGAACATTTAGGAGGGGAGAGTACTGGTTTTTCTGAGATACAGGCTGCGGCCTAGTTCAGATACCAGTCTCTCCACAATCTTATATTTGTTAATATTATTTCTTGGTAGCAATAAGTTTTATTTGTAAGTGAGATTGTGTGGAGAAGAAAAATAAATTATTATTATTATTATTATAAACTTATCAAATTTGTCTTATGTATTGAGACTTGCGAGATACATATGTGTTCTAAATTTCATAAGCTTATCTCAAACGGTTATTTAGATATTAATGTCCAAAAATCCTCATTTTTATCATTGACTAACTGACTGACCTATAGATCAAAACTCTAACCCAGTTCCAGATGACCTAGAGAGTTAAAATTTGGTATGCAGATAGGTAATTAGATGAATACAAAGGAATAAATAAAAAACTGGCAATTTTTAAATAATTAGATTCTATTATGAACGCTTAACATAAATACCTAATTAGTGCCTGTACCTAACTATAGACGTAAGAATCAGTAAGTAATCAAAACTCATGACAGCCGGTCTTTATGTGATAGGTATATAATCACGCCTATATGCTCTATCGGGGTAGGCAGAGCACTAAATGATCATAGAACCCCTTGATGCCACATTCGACAAGTACTGTGAGGGTAGGTAAGCAAGTTGGAACATGTGTTTAGCGGTGATAGGTTGTCAGCTTTTCGCCCACCATACAACACAACTCTCATCCATTTTACTGGTTTTTTTTAACTTAACGTGAATTTTAAAACAAGTTTAATACCTACCTACCACCCAATTTTTTTTTCATTCATTTAGGTAGGTACCTACTTAGGTATTTCCGATTTAGTAAGTAAGTATCTAGGTACTCGTACTTATATACAATTAAAAGTAGGTGCTTATAGTCGGTTTTCATATTTATTACTTAGGGTACCTACGTTATTAACTGGGATTAATTATTATTTTTATATTTAGCGCACATCAATAGTGTAAAATCATTACCTACCAATGACCTTATATTTCTATGGACATCGGATCGGCGCCAAAAACCTGTGTACATCTTTTAACACAAAAGTAGATGCAACTCCGCTTTTGTCCTCGTTTAGACGTCGAACATATCACGAAAGCGGGCAATGTCTTAGTGCAGTATTAAATCGTGTAAAAACTATTTCAGAAAAGAGAGAAAAAAGTATGGTGTATCATATTTTAGCAATTTCAACTATTGTTTTTCATTTATAAATAACATATTGCTTAGAAACGTAATATTTCATTAAAATTAAAATTTTAATTAAACTAGAACGAGTTATGACCAAGTTTCAGATATTAAGTAATGTATATGTTCACAGGGAACAATTCCTTATTTGCTTAGCATATGCTATTACTATCCACAAATCACAAGGCCTTAGCCTTGACAGTGCTCTTCTCGACATAGGCTCCTATATATATTTAGTAAAGGGCAGGCTTACGTTGGACTCTCTAGAGTTAAAACTTTAGATGGAGTACATCTTATCAATTTAGACACGAGTCAAATAAAGGCACAAGAGAGTTCTATTGTAGAGTACAACCGTTTACGTACGTTATACCGCCCCGACTTGGCCAAATTGAGTATAAACAGAAAACGCGTAAAAAAAATCCGGATACCGAATGGGCAATTCACTCAAATATTTCAAAGGTACAAGAAAATTATACCCCGTAAACGTAGGAAAATACAGTAACTCATTCAATTGTTTTATATTTATAAAGTTTACTTTTAGTTTTGAATTTGTCCTTTTAAAAGGACCCACGGCGTTACGAGGATATGTACTTACCTACAAAAAGTAATGATATCCTAATCAAAAACATAAATGTGAAATGAGAGCCAAGTTCAATATTATGATAAATGCCTTGGTTGTTGACTTCAACGACAAAAGAAGTGAGATCTTAATGGGTGCCAAGTTCAATGGTCAGTCCTGAAATGTATTTATAAGTAACAGTATAACATATCATATCTTCTTATAACATAAGATAATGTATTGTAGCCCAAGGTCTGTCTTGGCTAGTTTTTATAAACCTACCAACGAATTATTATGTTCGATCGCTAGTTTCTACCAACAATCCAACTTTCGGAATCATAAAATAAGAACCGACAAATATTTGTAGGTTTAGAACTTGCGAAGGCTATAATTCAATAATGAAAACTAGCCAAGACAGACCTTAGGCTACAATACATTATCTTATGTTATAAGAAGATATGATATGTTATACTGTTACTTATAAATACATTTCAGGACTGACCATTGAACTTGGCACCCATTAAGATCTCACTTCTTTTGTCGTTGAAGTCAACAACCAAGGCATTTATCATAATATTGAACTTGGCTCACATTTCACGTTTATGTTTTTGATTGGGATTAGATCTACATTACATGGTTGCGATTTTCTATGTCTATTAGAACACCCTTGTACACATAAATACATATCAAATTAATACAATAATTATAGTTAGGAATTGTTTAGGTTCTAGTAAAAAACTGAGACCACTTCCAAGTAAAAAATGGCACCAACTCATATAATTGGTAAGGTATTTACTTTATTGCACATATTACAGATCAATTGCAGAGAAGAACATACCATAAAAAAAGAAAATACAATCAGGCGGCCTATTTGACTATCCTATTGTCTATCCTGACACAGGCCTATGAGCTTAAAAGGGGATTCCAATTCATAGCATTCTTCTTATTTGTTTTTTTTTAAATAAAATATTTTGTATTTTTGTATTTTTTTTTGTATTTTGTATCAAATTTTTCCACAATAATTTCGGTACATGAAGGAAAAATATTATTCATTTCGATTTTCTAAAGAAGCTTATAATAGAGAAAACTAGCAAAGTTAGAAACCTCATATTAAAGAGAAACATAGTTTTTACATGAGTTTATAGACGTTGTTAAACATTTTTACAGTTATGATTAGAAGAATTAGACAAATCTCGCGCTCGTTGGATCTGAGCTCTCTTATCGATGACAATTTTCACGTTAATATTTTTCTTAAGATTTACGAGAGATAAGGAACGCACGTATTTACGAGTACATTACTAGGAATATTTTAAAGTGATGAGTGGTACAAAAATAAGAATGAAAATGAGTGTTTTGTTTTAATGTAGTCACAATATTATAGTAGCACAGGAAAATAAAGATCAGATATCCTTATTTCATCATACAACCTCCGTCGTCGAGTGGTTTGCATGCTATATTTTAACGCCACTCCAAGGTCCCGGGTTCCATCCCGGAGGAGTCAATGTAGAAAACAAACATTTTCTATACCGGTTCTGTTCTGGGTGCTGTGATATCATCTTTGTTACTGATTTCTATTGGGTTCAGAATAAAAATTGTAATTTTGTGTAGTATTTATTTTTAAAGATTTTGTATGTATATACCTAATAATGTAAAAGTAAACAAATTAAAAATAAATATTAATAAGTGGTTCTCAGTTTACCTTTTGTTTGACCATTATATCCGACGTAATTTGAAGTTGTTTATAAGCGTCTTTTGCGTTGGCTCGGTTTATGAACACCACTCCAGCAAGGTAAGCAGATAATCCAAATGGCCACACGTAGAAAATTTCTTTTTTCGCTATAGCTGTCATTTTGTAGACTACGTGCCAAATATTGAAAAGCCCTGGAATTATATGATTAACATCCTTACTTTTACAAATAAACCAACCGTATGCTAACGAAGAACTAGAACACAACACCTTTGATTGAGGTATTCCAAGGAAGATGACTGGAATTTGAATGGTACATAAATATGTTTCGTATATTATACAATTAATATAAAATAGTATCTCTTTTTTAAATCTCTTCGTAGTTTATGCAAGGACATACACCTTTAATTATGACAGAACTTAGATTAACAATTTAATAACGTTGCTTATTAGTCTTAGAATTCTGTAAATAGGAATAAATAAGTAGTGAAATACGCCTAATTGTGGTTATACAATTCGTTATTGAAGATATATTGACCTCGAATTAGCCTATGCCACATAGACTAATTCTACAAATAATGCAGGGGGCAGGGTTAATTACATTATTTGATGACCGTTTGGTGCAACGGTAGTTCTGCAACGCACCAACGAACCTGGGTTCAAATCTCGGAAAGGGCAGATGCTTGTGTGATGAATAAGCATTTCGACCTGAGCCGTGGGTATTCACTTATATCTATATAACATATACTATGTATCCACACAAATCTCAGAGTGCTTACTTTGGGCTAGCTTAATTAATTAGTGCGAATGTCAGAAATATTATTATTTTTATTGTGTACTGACATCTCGTTGCCTTTCCAGAGTCTCAGAGGGAAATGGCTGAACTAAATAAAAACTCAATAAGACGCAACCTCACTTATATGTGGTCTATATATGTGTCGTCACGTGTAAGTTACACCTTTTATTTCTTTTTAATTAATGTCGTTTTATCACGCAAACGATTCATTCATGCGATGGTTTTAATGATATAAGAGAAAATATCTCAATCATTTTGGCAATCACTTCAAGATAGTCAAATTCTTTTTAAAGCATGCAAATATAGGTACATTACGTTTTTTGTTGCAGTAAGATTTCAGACTTATTCAGCAACCAAATTTATTTAGATTACCATAAGATAAGAAATATTAATACCTAAAATCGCTAGGATAGCTTTTTTAAAAGTAATTTCTGACAAATAACATTACTCGTCCAAATATTTTTGAAAATAAAAATTTGACTACACATATGAGAACAATAAAAAACATTAATTTGAGTTAAATTGGTTGTTGGTCGTCGTGCTACTAGAATAATTTCGTGGGCAACGGATGTAAAATGTCATACATTTTAAAGTATTTAGGTATAAAAATTAAATAAAAAAATATACATTTTGTTGAGTATTTTAAGATACAATTAAATTCCAGTTTAGGGTAGGTTAGGCCTAGGGTAGGTTAGGCCAACCGCTTGATTTGTGTCATAGATCCTGATTTCCGTACCCAAAAATATTATATTCAGCTTTTTAACGTAAATAGTTCTTCGCCGGGAGTTTGATAACTCACCAAGTATATCGAGAGATGATTGATGGTTGGATACAATGACTGCGCCTCGTTCTTCGGCCAATATTTCTCCTTTGCGAAGAACCCATTTTATCCCATATAATTTTGTGATGGGCTTTATTAGCCAAGCACCATGCCTGAAAAAAATTTAGTAATTTTTATGTTACAAGCAATTAATAATAATTATAGTAATGTCAGTCATAAACGGGATGTTTACCATGTACCTTGTTTTCATTGAGTTTCGGAAACTTAATAAAAACAAGGTACAAACACGGTAACAATCCCGTATATAACTTATATTACTATAATGTTAGTGACCATGAAAGTTAAAAACAATAAATTAATAATAAGCTTTGTTAATACTACATTAAGTTATATCTACTTTTGCTAAAAGTAAAAACCTTTTTTTTAATATTGTATAGTTTTCATTTTTAGTATGAGTATTAGCCAAATACTGCTGTTATTAATTTAAAAATTTAGATGTCATATTACAAGATTGTAAATGCAAGATAAAACACATTTGATCGAGTGGCTTGCATAAAGGTTTTCATGGTTAGGCCTCTCCGAAGTCTCGGGTTCGATTCCCGGCAAGGTCAATGTAGAAAATGAACTTTTTTATATCGACTCGGGTGTTGGTGTTGTGGTACCGTCGATGTCTCTGAACTCCTTAACGCTTTGGTTATGTACTTCGGTTCAGAACAATGTACGATTACGTGGTGTTTTCTAATATTTATTTGTAGATACAAATTTTTGAGTTATTTGTTAGATTAATCTATGTTTCTCTATATTCGCCTAATCGTTCTAATAAATAATTAAATTGCGTAATTATTACTTTAATTAGGTAAAGTTACCAGCAGTTCGTAACTCAGTATATCCATAAGTATTTTTTTTTGTGCAGGACTAAATGTGCTGCATTTAGTAAATTAACAACCCGTTTAATTCTATTCTGTGCGAAGTGAACTTCGATTACCAGAATACTTAATACAAGTTGCGCGCATGCAGTACTTACATGTCTCGAATTCAAATAAAACCACAACTTCAACTAGAGTTGTCAACACCGCTGCTCTATAACAATTCGGTTGAATGCTTTTCACAATTACTCTAAAAGATTCTCCTCTGACGCTAACATTCGACACTTTTATGTTATTCGAAATAGTTTTGTTTCTTTTGTTTTTGTCTTGTCATCAAGTAATCAAGAATATTGAATATCGAACCCGCTTTTTAATTTTGACCTAAAATGATTATGTACGTGAATGAAAGTTTGGATATTTTTTATTTGGATTCCTTTTTTGGTTCTACCATAGTGATCTAGTTTATTAGAATATATTTGTCTGTTGTAATATTAGATAGACTGTTGTCTATCTTGTTTAAGCCTTCGCAGATCTATCGTGGATATTGCCTCTGGATATACCGAGATCAAAGGACATTGTGGTATTTGGCGCATAATTACGCTACACAATTACTCATAAATACTCTTAAGTGACATTATTTAGAATAATTGATACCACTTGCCTACGGTTAAAAATATATGTTAGTTAATTAGTTCTTACACTTCCGCGCACATTACACATTAGAATAAAATACTTTTTACGGATTTTTGCGCATGTTTTATTTTATATTTAATCCTGACGTTTCGACTCCTTTACAGGTGCCGTGATCACAGGACGTCAGGATTAAATATAAAATAAAACATGCACAAAAATCCGTAAAAAAGTATTTTATGCTAATATGTTAGTTAGTTTAGAACTAATCCATTTGATGACTTAAATACATGCTCAATCGTCATCGTTAAAAATATATAATTCATCTTAAGCTCATAAAGAAACACATTAATTATCGTGACCATTTCTCTAACGACCACGTTAAAACAGCAGGACAACTTTTAAATTATTTTTATAGAAGCTAAATATTTTTTATTGTCACATAAAACACAACGCCTGCTAACGTCACATAATGCACAGATGTAACGAGGTCATACTTTTTAATAAAAAAAATGTAATTTAAAAAGGATAAACCGTCTGTAAAATTGTTTTGGGTAAACTAAAATATGGAATAATAGTGAAACCATTGTTTACATTAATTGTAATCTATACTAATATTATAAAGAAGTAAAGTTTGTGTGTTTGTATATTTGTTAAATTGTAAGGGATAATCTCGGGATCTACTGAACCGATTTTAAAAATTCTTTCACCATTAGAAAGGCACATTATTGCTGAGTGTCATAGGCTATATTGAATGATAGAAAAAATTTAAAGAATTTTGTCCACCCGTGCGAAGCCGGGACGGGCCGCTAGTATTTAGTAAATTAGATTTAAAACGGCGGAATTTTCCAAAATACGAACACATTCTTTCTAAAATAAGGCTCCTGTTTTAAAAGTAACGTACATTAAACCATTATTTCCAGATTATCCCGAATCAAGATTAATTTCGCAGTAATATATTATCGACAGATAAAAGGTACGAATTCCATTTTACTTGATTAATTTTTAATATCGAAAACAAAGCCAAAAAGGAGCGTACCTTCATTTAAATATTCTGGAATGTGAACAATTGGTTTCGTTCTGCCTTGTAATTAAGAAATAAATTGAACATAATTTTAAATTACGTAAGATAAGTGCCTATGCATAGTTCTAAATTATATTACCGTGAAACGCTCAAATTCTTTAAAGAACTATAATTATCGGTTATCACTGACGATATTATTAGTATCGCCCGTTGATCTTTGAGTGACCTTTAAGATAGTAAATATCTATTAGCTATAAATGTAAATGATATCTTTAACTATTAATAACCTTGATTTTTCTTTAGCTATTAATAAGGATACTCTTGAAAGTAAGCATTATAAAATTGAAAAAATAAATAATACACTTTGTTGCACACAAGAAGAATAAACACGAAAGTGGAAACACAACAAAGAAAGATAAAAAAAACAAAAGAAGGAAGACAGTAAATAAGAAAGTAAACAAAAACGACCATGTTCCTGAACAAGAAGGTTGCTATATTCAATAAATGCAAGGGGTAAAAATAACATAGGTATATAAATTCCGAGCCAAATAAAAAACAAAAGGCATTTTCTACCTCTTTGTATTTTATCTACACAGATACAATCATAAATAGTGAATTTTCAGGACAGGACATCCAATGATCTGGATAACATCTAGAATAACATTAATATTACAAAGAGGTAAATTGAGCTTGGTTAAGAGAAAATACAGTCGATTTCCATCTTTAATTAAAAAAATATTATAAAATATTTAGAATTGACTTGTAACATAGACGTAAAATGCGGCTACAACGAATTAGCGAAAATCTTTTGATCTTAACTTTCGGATAAAAGGCAAAAACTAAAAAATACGGCAAAAATACAGTAACCTTTTAGTAACAAAAGTGGGTAAACAAACCAAATTTTATATATGTACTATTTATTAATAATAATTAAACATACTTTAACTTCTTCAAGGGCTTTGTACTCGTGTTATGTTTCTAAACACTTACATCAGGCTGAATCGTAGTATAACAGAGAGAACACGTTGCTTAATATATAATATCTTTTTGGTATTCACGTTACCACAAGGAGAAATCCTTGATGCAACCACTCTGAACGAAATATTTATTGATATATTATATTTCCTATTTTATAGGTCCTCCTCCACAATCGTCATCTTAATCTTTTGATACATAGTATTTAAAAGTGTTTACCATAACTTCTGGCATATTGACTAAATTTATTTATTCTCAACAACTAATACTAGAACATGGCTTATTATTAGTATTAATGTTATAGTAATTATTTAAGCGTAATTTGATTGCATAATTTTTGTCTTGTCTATGTATGAGTAGAGGTTCAAATATTTATTCTGGAAATACCCTTGGCAACTTAGTCAACGTGTGGCTTTATTATAATAAATTATTAGTAGACAATTTTAAAATTTTATATTTTGTGTTCTATCTATAAAAAATATTTTTTACACCCTAGGATAAAACTAAACTGCAAAATTATCATAGGATTTCTAAATCTCCGGTAGGTAGTAGACTATAAAAAAATACTGAAGCTCTACAGAAATTACGGCGCAATTTACCAAATTTCAATTTTCATCTACCAAAAAATTTGGCTAAACTTATAATGCGGGTGGAGTGTACTAACAACATGCACCTTAGTGGTTCATCTACAAAGTACCATTTTGAGGGTCTACTAGATTTGACCTCTAGCTGCCCAGCGTGGCTAAGACCATGTTGTTTACCGAGAGGTAGAGGTTCCTACTGCGAGGAAGTTATCCTGCAGAAGGAGACCGCAGAGAGGGCGAGGGAGGTGGGCGAAAATGCCGCCCTCCAAAGAAGGAACCGGACAGGTGGGGGGCGGCGTATATACGCCAGCAGGATCCCCATATAATGAGAACGCCCGGGCTCCGAAGAGTCTGAGACAGAATAGGAGTGCCCATGTAACACAGGACATCCAGCCCCCCCTAACACCCGGAGGCAGCGGCTACTTCCACCCTTCTCCAGGGAGAAGGGAATGAGAAGAGGCTGGGATGCTGCGGCGGAGATCTAGGATCAAATCCGCTCCAATTGGAGGAAGGTGGTGGGGTGGCCATCAAAGGCCGGGTATTCGTTGGTGGCATTGCACTGCGTAATGCATTTCCCCTCGAAAAAAAGGGTTTACTAGATTACTCCTATCTCGTATCTTATTGATACTAAGCGGGGCTCTCTCTCAAAGCAGGGTCCAGTTTAGCGTCATAGCATCTAGTTGTTGCATTTTTAAAAGGGTTGCATTGATGAAATGTAAATGCGTCGCAAAATAAGACATGGATTGTGGCGCGTCCTATACTGAATGTAGTAAAAACAAGATAATAAGATCAGTGGACTTGTTCACTAACAAGCCTATATTTACAGCAGTTCTTCTATCCATAACATAAGACTTGTATTGTTATCACAACACAAGCTGAGGCGAGGACCTGATTGACCTTGTGCTTTTATACTGTAACTTCTATTTGTAAAATTTATTTCTATTTTGTGTTGGTCAATAATGTTTCTCTCTCTCTCTCTCTCAATTACGAGGCAATGGATTTATAAAGAAAACGTGAAAAACTAATTCTGTTCGGATATAAGTTAATATTAATACTCATACTTAAATATTAAGCGGTAATACTTACGAATTACTTCAAATCTTGTAATCCTTTCGTCTTCATTTAAATATTGAGGTAACTTTGAATATAATTAAAATAATATTATAATCACTGACAAGATAATTTCTTAAATATTCTTATCATAGGTAAAGACTCACCTAGCGTTCTGTACACTCTTTGGATTCAATAAGAAGAATGGCCACACGATAAATGCCCACAAAGATGAATAAAAGTAGAAAGCGAAGAATTTAAAATAAAATTTGAATTTAGTGTGTTCTTTTTGAGTTATTTTCCAAAAGAGGAAAGTTAATGCGCACACGATTAACATGAACGATTGGTCCCACATTTTGTTTTCACTATACTAATTTTACAACGGACACTATCGAACTAATAGGGGTTTGAATAAACACTGGCTAATCACACCACGCCGCTTGTTTATCTGATTAGGATTTGCAGGCTTATCTTTTTTTTTAGGTCTGTTTTTAATTGAGCTGTAGAGCGAATATGTAAAGTCGATATCTCCTAAATCTAACTCGCCCAAAATTTTCATAATTTTTATGGATTTAATGTTATCTCACTAATTATTATTTTATGATTATGATGACAAAAAATTACTTGATAGGTTAGGTAAGAACTGTAATGAACAAAAAATATAAAATATTTGGGTGCTTTTGATTTCGGCGATTTTTATGCGTTACATGCATATTTCAGGCAATTTTTTTACTCAGGGAAGTAATGATTTTATCTTTTTTTCAATAGATTTACTTCTTTTATGACTTCTTTAATTTAATAATAATTTCTGCATGATTTTTAGGAAGAAGAATGCAGGCAAGAGTAAAGGAACGGCTGGAACATAAATACAATTTGTAAAATAAACAGTTATACACATACGTATACCCACCTCTCAAAAATTTTAAATTCTTCAAGATATTTTCATTCATCAGTTCAATACCTACTAGTATAATTTAGACAAACTTGACATGTTGTGGTTGCCTAAAATGCTGTTGCTGTGGCATATCTTACATGAAATTATTTAGAAAATTTATAAGTAACTAAAAATATGGGCTATTTTGTAATACTGTTTTCCCTGTGATAATTTTAATTAATGATAAATATTTGAGATAGGCTATACTTTTGTTTTGCTGCCAGTGCGAAGAAGGTGTTAGCGGTAGCAAGCGAACGTAACTTATCTATACAATAATAGGTATTGCTAAATAATCTGTGCTTTCGATCTACGTTATTAACTAGTGTTTGTATGCTACTGATTAAGCAAGCTAGATTTGATAAAAAAAATATTGTACGAGTAATTATTACCACATAAACTATATCTTACGTAAATATATGATATGATTTGATTTCAAGGTATCACAAATCAATAATTATAGGAGAGAAATATATTTTCTATTGTTCATCAAAATTATTATTATATTAAGATTAATGGAATTTCGATTTGTGATTAATAACGTAAAGTGTGAAGATTGAGGAAGATAATATAGACTGTATTAGGGATGCAGCCGCAGTGGAGTTACGTAAAACTTTCTATGCATGTTTACATAGTGTATTATTATTATTTTTATATAACTTATACTCTTCAGCACAGACCACGATATAGATAACACAGAAAAAACAAAACTCGAACTTTTTTGTAGCATATAGTTTCCTACGGTTAATTACTAATTTGGGTACGCTGATTCGAATCTACATTTTTTGTAGCAACTTCAGTTAGTGTGATACAGGTACTGTATTGAATTTATATAAGTAGTCTATAATATCTTATACTAGCAGTGTAATTAAACTAGTTTTGTATAAATTTCATTATGGCTTCCTCAATAAAGGCGTGTTTCAACAGCCCTGACTGTTTTGTGTTATTTGTGGGGAATATATGTTAATAAAATTTCGTTTTAATGTGTAAAAAGCATACTTTTACTTCTTTTTATTTCCATTGCTGACAAACGCCAAGCTCTAAATATTAAGTTTGGTATGTAAAAATTGTGTTGTGCATGTGCAACAGAAATGTTGTGCATGTTAAGCAATTGCTTATACAATTTCATCGGCCTGGATGCAGCATGAGTATTAGGCCTTACTTTGTTCACAGCCATCTAGCTTTTTTTCTGAAAATCTTGGTGAACTAAGCGAGGAACAAGGGAAAGCTTTTACCAGGATATTCGCACCATGGAGGAGATATAATGGAACTTAAATCTGATGGCTAGTTATTGTTGGAGCATTTAAAAATAGTACACCTATTAAACGTAATGCGCAATGGTAAATTTATCCTATTATAAGGCTTACCGATAACAAGAACACAATGATACAGAATCCCAATCAGGATTCCAAAACACCCACTACCACGCTTCCAGATATGTTATTATTCTGTAAAAGATCTTATAATAGAAAAAAAGACTTCAATGCGTAATAATCTCAATCGATGACTACGTACCCGACGAAAGAATGTCTGGTAACAGAAACAGACACCACAAATCACCTTGACAATTGGAAGCCTAGAGCCTCTATCCAACCTTCAACAAGACCCGAGCGAAATGGAACGACGCTAACCTGCCGTCCGGTGACGAGCAGAGTCCCCCATCTGTTTAAAAGCAGTCACTTCCCAAATACAAGAATTTTACAAAAACCACTTACCATAATAATTTAGTCTTTGTTTAAGAATAAATTGTTTATGAAAGAATAAATTGTTCAGTCTCCTCTTGAAAGATTCACAATTAACATTTAAATAATAATTAATCATCAAAAGCTTTTCCACTAACAATAATGAATGAATACAACAGAATCAAAACTTGACAATCCCGAACGAAACAACCTGATTAAGTTTCACACTAAACACTTTTTTGTCCACTTCACAACCAAAATATTTTATGTTTTAATTAAAGTAAATATTTGAATATAAGTAAGTAAAAGACTAGGAAATTTACATAAGATGTGATGTAATAATGGTAATAAACTTCAATAAACTAAAACGTTTTGTTTGCCGGTCATTAGCAATGAAACGCAAATAAGTCACGTGATCTGAACCAACTGTTAGGACAAGCAATGACAAAAGTTAAGCTCGTCTTATGATGGTGAATAAAATTATGCAATATGAATGGTGGCTTACGTCACAAAACAATATTATGACTCGTTAATATGACAATTGTTGAAAGGTTGGTAAGTAAGTTTCGAATAGTGAAAAAAACAGTTTTACAGTACGTATCGGAAATTCCCCCAGACGTGCGAAGCATGTGCGATGCCGACGGTAGGATAGGTAATCCGCCGTCAGCTAGCCTCGCTCGGTGCAAGGAGCTACGCACGCTTATACGGTGCTCCCCTCAACCTTACGTCCGCCCAAGGTTGTTCTTCCCTGGAAGACTACTGCTTTAGTATCCTTTCTTCCTCTCACCACCCTTCCCTTAAGGGAGGGGTTGAAGCGGCCGCGACCCATCGCTTAATGTTCAAGGGGGTTTAGGTATCCTGGGTGGTAAGGATACCCCCATCTATTTTAAGGCTTGTTCTGGGGGGTCGGGACTCCCTTCCTTCAAACATTGATGAGGGCTGCGTAGTGACGTATCCTTCTGCCCGTACGTCCTCTCCTGGTGACGGCCGCATTGGCATCGGCTTCTCTGGCACGCTCCTTCTGTGAGATGACCTCTTCGCAGAAGGTGCCCGCCGTCTTTCATACTCTCTTGCTAGCCAGCATGGCTCTAACCACACTGGGTAGCAATAGGTCACCTCCTACCTTGTGGCACGTCGGGGCCGGCTCTCTCCGAATCCGGTACAAGTACCTTCCGAAGCATCCGTGCCCGGAAAGCATCTGCGCCAGTCGGGAAGTGACCGGCCCGACTCTCGCAGTAACGGAGAACCGCGTCGAGTGTCCTCACTGCCACTGTCGGGTTATTGAGCAACCGCTCCCAGTTAGGGGCTGTGTATTAATCACGTGAGGCTCGAAAGGGGGGTAGGGGTCCATAAAAATCACGAAATATCACAAGGGTGGGGTGTAGTAATATATCACGTGTATTTCTTTTTTTGGCAAACGCGTACATAACGAAAGCGGCTTATTACTTCTGTACAAAGAAAAAAGCTAAGGCACATGTGAATTCTTGTCGCAAGCAACTGAATCCGAGCATTAATAGTCTAGAGATGCACAATGTTCGTCCTTCCCGCATCCTCACGCGACGATCGAACGGTAGATCGTATGTATGTATTAGTACAAAAAAAAAAATCGCATTTATTTCATTATTTTTATGTCAGTCAAAAACAACCTACCACCTTTTTGTCTCTCTAAACTTTATTATTGTAGTCTTTAATTTTCTATAATAAAATTAGATGATACTTATACCTGTATTTTATTAATATTCAAAAATAAAAGGAAGATTCTTTGTAGGTACTAAAAAATACACGTGATATAGAGAGAGGGGGGGGGGGGTAGTCTGAAACCTCACCATGTACCACCAAGGGGGAGGGGGGCTTAAAATGCCAAAAAAAACATCACGTGATTAATGGACGGCCCCTTATCCATCAGCGATTCCTCCGCTCTTTGCTCCGGATTTCCAAAGGTTGCGGGTTCGATTCCCGATTTTTTCCAGAATTTTTCTATGAAAATAATTTATCTTATACGATAGCATTGAAAAAAAAAACAAAATATATAAAGTTATAAACTATTTGTGGGATTTTTTTCCTTATTTTTTGTAAGAAATTAAGGAGAAATAAAGCGTGAGTTAGATGTTTAAGTAAGAAATTATGACTATGTACGAGTATTTTGGTACCTTAGACAATATTTAAGTTTATTGTTCTTGTGTCACAGTCATCAGGATTGCCTAATTATTTACCACTTATAAGTGGTATCATTGTTACAATTTGACTTCATTCTGTGTTTGTCAAGGACAATTCCAAAAAATTTAAGAAATAAAAAAAAAATATCAATTTTAATTACGCAGTGGGCCATTGCTTTGGACCTTTTCCCGACGGAAGAATTAACTGATGTCATTCCTGACTGCGAAACTCCTGTCATTATTAAATTCATATTCAAATCCAAATTCAATTTTTAGTAAATGGCTATACATATGTGAATGCTTACGTTTGTAGGAGTTGTGCCAGACTAGGGATATGTCCGATAAAGTTTCAGAGGGCAGCCGAATTGTATATTGGCCTCAAATTGATATGATTCCGCAATATGAAATTGTCCTTAAGTGATTGGTGCTAGCTGCAGTCTTATAATCGTAAGAAATCCTAATAAATTATTGTCTGTTAACATTGTAAGTTAGTACGGTCTGTTTAGAATTTAGATCGTTACAAATGTAAAAGTAGAAAATAGTTTTGGCTTTTTGTTGTATTTACTATACATTCACTCACCAAATATATACCGATAATGTTGCCATTAGTGTAGTCATACAGTGTCTGTAATAAAAAGTTAAAAGGAACTTACAATTTCCGAAGACAACACAATATTGTTCGTAACAATACTGTGGGACATCCATAGGTCATAAATCTTAAAAACCTGCTTTCTAGTTTTACATTTTATTCCTTGTCGTTACATTGGATAGTTGCGGTACCTTCTGAAACTATAAATAGGTCAGTAATTAGAGTGCGCCTTCATTATCTATTGTGCATTCAAAGAGAGCGCATCGCCAATCGTAAATACTGTTATCAGTGAGTCATTAAAAAGCGTGACGTCATTTGTTGTCATTGCGGGACCTGTGAGTGCCGTGTGTGTTTTTTCTGAAATGGATAGCCAAGAACAGGGTATGTAATAATTAATATTTTTATTTTAATTGTATCTTAGTATATATTTTCTTTAGTATGTCATTGCTACGAGGCGACTTTTCTTGGAGTATTATATTTTAATATTCAAAGTTTGAATAAACTTTTAAATATGTTCCCACTCGCTCCGACTATGGAGGTATATTGCACCATAATCTTTAGACTTTCTTATCTTAGGAAAATTAAAACTTGGCTGCCCTTATCTGCCCTTTTGGCGATGACAAGGGTGCTACGGTTTCCAGATTATCTCGTAGCATTTGCTACGAAATTAGTTTATTTAGTCTTAGTGCTTTGTGTAGGTTTTGTGACTGAATTTTAACCGTTTTTTTTTGTTTTAGGTAATTTATATATATGCTCGTTTTCAAGAATGCATATTCTTGAAATATGGCTAACTGTCAATACCGATAATGACTCGGAAAAGTGTCGTCAAGTCCTACAAAGTTTGTTGACTACTCTGAACGATGCTGAGAACATTGATATTCATTATTTAGAGAAAATTGTTAATAATTTATGTAAAGCTATTGCTCGATTCTGGAAAAAATGTAATAGGGATAAAACCAAGCTTTTATATAAGAATTCCGATTGGTTTAATGTTATTGAAAAAATTCAACTTGTGAAAAACAATAAGCAATGTACTCCGTCTGAAACGTCGCCGTGTCATTCACGTGGTCGTCCTCGAAAACCTTTTACGCAATGTAGTAAAAGGACTTAACGTCGGAGAGTAGCTGATTTGTCAAAGTCTGATGATTCTACTGTGAGTGCATTGCTTGATGTTTCAGACTGTTCATTCGATTCGTGTATATCTAGAGTTAGCACTGATGATGTCTTGTCACTTGTGACTGATGCTCAGTTGACAAAACATCAGTATTTATTAATTAAAAACTTTGTTAGTAGTAAGATTTCTCCTAATGTATTACCATGTTACCAACAAATTACTAAAGCGAAACAGAGATGTTACCCTTCTAATATAACTGTTTCCGAGTCTTCAGCTGAAGTTGAATTACAAAGTCTTTTTGATCACACAGCTTCTCGAATCCTTGAATCTCAAAAAGAGGTCTTAGATCAGATTCCTGATGATTGTTTGTCTAATATCTCTTTACTTGGGAAATGGGGATTCGATGGCAGCACTGGACATAGTGAATACAAACAATTTTTTTCAGATTCAACTTTAGAAGATAGTAGTTTGTTTGTAACATCTTATGTACCCCTTCAAATTATTGTAAAATTAGCTGAAGATAATTGTAAAATTTTATGGAAAAATCCTCGACCCTCTTCCACTAGGTACTGCCGTCCTATTCGATTTCAATTTTTGAAAGAAAGCACAGCACTATGCAAGAGGAAGCTTATTTTAAGGATAAAATTGAAAGTTTGCAACCTACTTTTATTCAGATCGACAATCGTGAATTGGTCGTTTCTCATAAGTTGCAGCTTTCAATGGTAGATGGTAAAATTTGTAGTGCTTTAAGTGAAACATCTACAAGTAGATGTTATATATGTAATGCTACCCCTAAAGAGATGAATAAAATAGACGAATGTTTACAAAAACCTGTAATAGAGAGTAGATACCAATTTGGATTATCACCACTACATTCTTGCATACGTTTCTTCGAATATTTTATTCATCTTTCATATAGATTAGACATAAAAAAATGGCAAGTTAGGCTAGATAGTGATAAACAATTGTTATCAAATAAAAAACAATATGTACAGTCCCAGTTTAGGGAACGATTAGGTTTAATAGTTGACAAGCCGCGTAGTGGTGGAAGCGGGACGTCTAACGACGGAAACACGGCCAGGAAGTTTTTTTTGGAATCAGCTGTATCTGCTGAAATTACAGGTTTGAATAAGGATCTCATAGATCGTTGTTGTGTAATATTACAAACGTTATCTTCTGGACATAAAATTAATGAATGCAAGTTTAAAGACTATGCATTACAAACAGCATACAGCCTGATCGAGGAATATCCGTGGTATAGTCTTCCTGCTTCTGTCCACAAGGTGCTCGTACATGGATCAGATATTATAAGTTATGCATTGTTATCTATAGGAGAACTTTCCGAAGAAGCTGCTGAAGCGACAAATAAGTATATCAAAATTTATAGACGAAGTCACACTCGAAAAATGTCACGTGAAGTTACCAATCAAGATTTAATACAACGACTATTATTACATTCAGATCCTTATATTACAAGTCTTCGGAAACTTCCCCCTAAAAAGAAAAATACTCTGTCACAAAGTGTAATAGAATTGTTACATGTTTAATATTGTTAGAATAAGAATAATTTATTTGTATTTTGTTAGTTGTTTTGTTTTTTTTTGTATTTAATTAATTTTAATTTATTTATTTCTATTATTTTATTATAATTAAATAATGTTATCAATGTTTTGACTCTTATTTTATTTAAAATATATGTTTTACATTCCAATTTTTAAGTGTTTGTTCATGATAAATTTAGGTAAAAGTATGTTATTGTTTATATTTGTTTTTTACTGAAGTAAACGTTTTTTATTCCGTAAATACATGTACTTCTTTCATTTTAATGTTTCTAAAACACTTTTACAACTATAAGTCACTAAAATAATACAATGTATTGATAGTAACAGGACTTTAACTATTTATGACCGCCCTTGTATGGAGCGTGTCCCTCCGTGCAATGCCACATTGTCGTATCAGTGTGCAGTTTCAAACGGTTTGTATTATAAAAGTCAAATTTACCTTTATTTCTAAAAGGATAAAGCACAAAATTTACAGGCATTATTCATAAAAATAAAGGAAAGAATTTGCTGTAGGTAACGTATGACGTAGACGACGATGTTTGTCTTATGTCATTTCAGTTCTGGATGGAAGTCCGTTCACTCCTGGATGGAAGCTTCCCCCAAAAAATTGAGAGTTTTGAAATAATTTCCAAGTTTCCCAGTTGAGTTGACTGCAGTAAAAAACCCTAAACTAATTTGGAAAACGCTACTGCCTATTATGTAGTCTAGTGTAGTGGAAAGTACATGGTATAAACTGCAAATATCGTTAGTCGCCTTTAACGACACCCTGAAGTGGGTACGTATAGTGCTATTCTTATCTGCTGAATAACACACGGCTTACGCCGGTTTCATTTATAAAATCGATAAAACAAAAGACGTCAACGTTTGATGATTGCTTGGTTGGGCTAATTGGCTTGAATGTAAGGTATATTATTATTATTGAAGTAAAATTTCTTTACTCGCGCTTTACTTGGGAGTAAGCTGGTGAATGCGTGACGAAAGCGTTACGAAAAGTGTGATCAGGAGAGGAGAAAGGTAGTTGAGAGGGAGCTATAAGTTAGTAAAGATTGAAAGAGAGAGAGTTACGTATCGTATATATATATTTAGATATACTAAAGGAGCTAAAGAAGTTTTACTTCAGTCGTATGCTCACACTCATTTTTATTATTAATTTGACCGTTTTGTTATTTCGGTCACTTTATATGTCAACTTTTTATTGATACATGCGAGTAAAGGATTTCGTAGATTATAGATATTCATAGCTGGTATATAAAACGAGGCGATGCAGTTGCTAAGCATAAAGCTTCGCTAGCACCATATATCGGAGCGGAGCATAATACTAAAACAAAAATTAAAAAAATAATCTATAATGTTTAGTAGATTTCAAAATTCCATAAGAAAGAAATTTTCAAAAAGCGCACGCTTTTTGTTTCAGTGCAAATGTTTTTGTGTCATAACTATTTTATTTTTGCGATTTTCAAAATTCTCTGTCACAATCTGACCCTAAATGGGTTTATTCGATTCTACACAAAAAATATCAAAATCGGTTACGAACTCGGGAAGTTACGGCGTAACAGACATTACGTCACTGAAGCTGATCCATGGCTGATCTCCAATAAAATTGGAGATTTTTTTTTATTTTTAAATTTAATTTATTTAGTTGTAAGTGGCCATGAAATTAAAAACACTGGCATATGTCAATTCTGTATGTGGCATCACGAAAAGTGACAACTTAGATACGGTTACAACTAGTGTGATAATGCATTAACAGGAACATTCATTAGGTGAACTCTAAAATAATCAAAAATATATTTTTTTATCTTATAATCTACAGGAGATCAGTTATTATTGCAACTTGTTAAATGAGTCGACTGTCCTCATTGTTCAAGTGGGATTTGAAACCACCGAGACTCCACTTGCCAACTTGGTAAATTTATTTAACACAAAGTTTTATTGGAGCGGAGCAAGTGAAGCGAGCGTAGCTCCCATGGATCAGCTTCAATGACGCATTGTCTGTTACGTCATAACTTCCTGAGTTCTTTACCGATTTTAATAATTTTTGTGTGAAATCGAATCAACACATTTAGGACCAGATTGTGACGGACCTGAATTTTGAAATTCACGAAAATAAAAAGTTATGCACAAAAAACATTGGCTCTATGGGATTTCCCATTGAAAACAGGCGCACCTACTTGAAAGTTTTCTTTCTTCTGGAATTTTAAAATTTACTTAACATTTCTTTTTTAGGATTTATGCTTATCGACTTACCGACTTACGACATCGCCTAGTAAAAGTAACGTAAAATGCAACAGTGTGAAGTTTGATAGTATATAAGAACGCCTAAATTTTTCACACCGACTGGTGTGAATGTTCATAGTGTAGTGACAAAATCATATTTTTTTTCATCTATATATATATATTTATATATTCCCTGTCACAGTATTTGACCGCGACGAACTCCGTAACTACTCAACCGATTTTGACGATTTATTTTGCTGGATTTGTTCCAACTTAGGACATAGGGTAGGTTTCATTTTAATTTATAACAGATCAACGCGTGGCCGGATTAGCTAGTCTATTATAAAAGGTTTTGTCCCGAGTGAGTGACTGACTGTCAGACAGTGCAAAGCCTAAAATACTGAAGAATGTGTTTATAAAAGGCTGAATGCTTAAAAAAGTATTTTGGAAAATTCTACCATTAAGGAAGAGAAATAGGGATAACTGTTATCTACCTGAAACTATGTTTTTGTTAAAAAATCACGTACGTGTATAACGTCGTTTCTAAAAAACTACCTGTGTGTGGATAAAGCTTTTTTAACGAGCTGACACGTTATTTTTAAAGCAAGAAGCATGAAGTGAAGAAGTATGAATGTCATTTTATTGAGCTTTTTATGTTCGTATTATCTTTATTTTTATTTTTATTGACTGATTGATGATTTCCTTGATAATTGATTTTCTTAAATTTTTATATGTTTATAGTTGTATTATATAGGTAAAAACATGCGGAAAAGTATTTTTTTATATCGTGGTTTTACAAATTAATGATTTTGATTACCTTATCATAATAAATATAACAATTTTGTAAAATATGAACTACAGGAACGTGAGCGGGATCAAAGAAATAAAGGCCTGCTTGCTAGCTTCTCGCCATAGGATCTCGTCGTATTGCATCTGTGTGAAACTTTTTAAGTTATATCTATTGAAGATTTTAGCGGCTTACACAAATAGAAGCTTTACGAGTTGTTACTCTCGTCGTAGTAAAGTTGACGGAACGTAAACGTGAACTAATCCTAATTTTGCGAAATGCGCTTATAGCGCGGACGCGATGCTTCGTAAATATTTTAATAGCATGTCTTATAAGGTGGTTTATTTCTATCTAAATGATGTTTTTATTCCTAGAAGATATTCATCTTAAACCCAAATTGATAACCACCTATATAGCTTCACTTTAATCAGAAAAGATTATATATCGGTAATTACTTACCTTTTGCCTACTTTTCGGTTTTATTTTGCTATAGTTGAGTTTAATTTTTATAGTTATACTTTTATTTTACTTTTTAAGTTAGGCTTCGCAAATCATGTCGTGCAGTCTTTCAATCTCTATTGAGGAGATAGATCCATAAGGATTATTTATCTACACTAATACACTCGAGAGCAATGAATCCGGGTCACTTAAAGAATCCTAAAAATCTCGGAAACTAAAAATGCTAGGTTAATGCAATAAATGGTATTTAATAGACAATGTAATATTACTTAAATGAAGGTATTAAAACTTCTTAGTTATTGTAAAGTTATATCATAAAAAAATCAAATTTGAAAAAGGGCCACTTTCGAAGATGGAACTACGAAATTACAGCATTTGGTTTTGCTTTTGTTTGTAATCTGCCATTTATGTGGGTACATAAACCATGTTGATAGTGCTCTATATTCATTATTCAAGCTGAAATTATGTCGCTTACGCCTGAAGAATGCACCAGAATACTTACAATGCTGGAAACCGGCCGGAGTCAGCGCGATACAGCCAGGACTGTCGGTGTGTCGCTGTCAACAGTACAAAGAGTTCTCCGACGTTACGAAGAAACTGGTTCTAACCTACGCAGACCAGGAACGGGCAGAACCAGGTGTACCACAGCACGAGAAGACCGATACTTGGTGAACACCATGCTTCGAAATCGCTTTCTCACAGGAACTGAACTCACCAATCAGTTTCGACGCCTCGGAGGAAGTAACCCAAGTGCATGGACAGTAAGACGTCGGCTTGCTGAATCTAACTTAAAACCCCTTAGACCTGCAAACGGCCCTAAACTGGAGCGTGGGCATCGTATTTCAAGACTAAGATATGCCCAGAGCCACGTAAATTGGAGTATTGAAGATTGGTCAAAAGTTATGTTCTCCGACGAATCAAAATTTATGCTCTACAAGCACGATGGAAAACACAGAGTGTATCGAAGACCAGGGGAAAGATTCAAGCAAGCATGCATCGAAGAAAAAGTAGCCTACAGTGGTGGGTCTGTACTTGTGTGGGCCGGAATTTCTTCTGAAAGTCGCACAGAGCTGGTGATCATAGAAAACGGCTCTTTAACTAGCGTAAGATATGTGGAAGAAATCCTCAATGATCACGTTGGTCCATTTATGGTCAATTTAGGTGAGGATGCTATATTTATGCATGACAATGCCCGACCTCATACAGGTAGGATTGTGAATGACTACCTTCAAGAGATGAACATTACTCGTATGGAGTGGCCAGCGCGCAGCCCGGATATCAACCCGATCGAGCATGCTTGGGACGAGCTAGGCAGATGCGTAAAACAACGAAACCCTCCCCCAATCACGCTTCGTGAGCTCAAAATTGCTCTCACAGAGGAATGGGAGAATATTCCCCAAAATCGTATAAGGAACTTGGTGTACAGCATGCCAAAACGCGTAAACGCAGTAATGAAAGCACGAGGAGGCAATACGAAGTATTAAAATTCAAGAAAATCGTAATAAAGTTCAAACATTTCATGTTTCCTATTTTTGTTTTAAGGAGAGATCAGCAGTTTTTTTCTTTATGTAATTTTGTGTTAATAAAATGTATGGTGACTCATATTTTTTTTACTTTCATTTAAGGAGTATTACATTGTCTATTAAATACAATTTATTGCATTAACCTATAATTTTTAGTTTCCGAGATTTTTAACATTCTTTAAGTGACCCGGATTCATTGCTCTCGAGTGTATTATAAAGAGGAAAGATTTTTTTATTTTTGTATGTTTGCAATGAATAAACTAAAAAATTATTTCACCATTGAAAAGCTACAAACACGCTGAGTAACATAGGCTATAGTTAATGCTAGAAAAAATTTAAAGAATTTTGTCCACCCTAGTATAATTTAAAATCAAGTAATAAAAAAAATGTATGCCTAGTTAAGTTAATAACGAATGTACTTAGCAGTTAATTAAGATTTTTATTTGCTACAAGACTTCCTATTGCATTTTTATTGGTTCAACTCAATTACTAATCAATACAATGAATTTTCCGTTATGAGCATTGATGTTTGGGTAATCGTCATTATGCGAAGGGTTATTTTGTTAACTTTCATTTTTTATTTCTTCTTTTTGCCTGCAGATGGAAGACGTATTCGAACTCAGTCACCCCACGATGAATTTACCAAATATCCCCAATCGTACAGAGATTACGTGTTCCACGATTTGAGCGAGAAGGGAAAGGAAATGTTTTTCGCTATAAACATACGTAAGTAATCAGGATTTTTACGCGATAAACTTTGTTTTTTCCTTTTCACAATTGTAATGACCTATAATATTAACGGATATTTAGAAAAGACCGGGTTTTTGCTATAGATAATATGTGAAGTTAATTATTTTTTTAGATCCAGCGTGCATTCAGAAAAAAGGAGAATGTATTAAAAGAAATCAGTGTATTGAGAAGAAGTATCTCTATATAAGTAGAGCCTGCTACAGGTTGGACCTGGTGTGCTGTTATGATGATACAGTACATCATCCTATTGTTGGCACTGATTCTTATACAAGCACCACTGTTACACAACCTAGTTCTAAGGCCGCTGAATAATTTTAATACATGCAACGAAAAACCAATTTTAGTTTTACTTTAATTTAAAAAGCGAAATTGCTTTCTTTTACCTGAAAATTATAGGCAGGAAGACGCTTTTTACAGTGTGTAAAAAGAACCTAAATATTGAAAAACAATGCTACATATTTTTCTCATCAAAACGCAGTTTCTGTTTCGTAGGTATAAGATCCTTTTTTTATTGCATTGTATAAGATCTTTTTATCATACATTATATTATGACAATATTTTGTGTGTTTTTTACCAAGTCCTAGTCAAGTCCAAACTTGTTGTCCAAGTGCGAGTCAGACTCGCACACGGAGGGTTCCCTACAAACCTGTAGGTATATAATTGAAAGTCAATTATTTAAAATATTTTTATTATATGACGTAACTTAAAATTTACGATATTCGCAATTTTTTCTTTATCTGTGCTGTAAGACGTTGCTTCGTACTACATTTCAAGATTCTGAGTTCACGGAATGTACCCTGTAGGATTTGATTCCCTGGCGAGTGTCAAAAATTTGCGGAAATTTGCGGCATAAACGGCTGTATCTTTTGATTGCATTGGCTTAGAAGTTAGATTTTTTCACAGCTCCAAGGGACAGTAGACCTGAGTATTTGATATAAATTCCAGCTTCATATCTACTAACGGACGGACGAACAACAAAGTGATCCTATAAGGGTTCAGTTTTTTCCCTTTGAGGTACGAAACCCTAAAAAACAAGGCCCGATATTAAAGGCCTCTTAAACAAACACAAATATAACAGAATTATTATAACTTGAATGTTATTTTAGGCTAGAAAAAGCGAATTAGTAATGAGGTATCTGAATAAATCTGAATTATGTAAATAAAATTGAGTAGACTGTATGTTCGGAAATTGTTCTCATATATTTTTGTGAACATATTGACCTTATGAAAACTATAACATAAATGTACAGTGTGATCTAATATGAATGTTGACGACCGTTTGGTGCAACGGTAGCGATCGAACTTTTCGCGCCGACGTTCCTGGGTTCGAATCCCGGAAGGGGCAGATGTTTGCATGATGAATACGAGCATTTGTACCTGAGTCATTGATATTTATATATATATTTCTATGAATATTACATATCTATGTATCGTAAGCATGTCTGCCGTGACCCTTAGTATCGAATAACACAAGCCTTAAGGTGCTTACTTTGGGCTAGGCTCATCGGTGTGATTGTGGGAAATATTATTTTATTATTATCTACTAGCGGCCCATCCCGGCTTCGCACGGGTGGACAAAATTCTTTAATTTTTTTCTATTATTAAATATTTTAGCGTTAGCGCCATCTAGCGTCCGGTAGACGAACTACTTGCGGTTAACGCGTTGCTATGGTAACATTATTGATACAATAGAAAAAGAGCGGGAAACAGAGCGGACAGACAAACACACAAACTACTGTGATCTTAGATTTTAGATTGATACATATTTATACTAATAAAATTGACAGCTTTGTCACATGTACAGTATCAAATAATGAAAAAGTGAAGTGCCGGCTGCATTACGTACATCATACATAAATATTGATGTCTATAGATTATGAAGTTGTTTGCTAGATATCATTAATTTAGTTCAATTCTATGTTTAGTTGCGATAGGTAACAAAACAGATAGCATTAAAGCATAATAAATACAAAGAATCAATTAAAGAAATATAAACATAGAAAGTGTTTTAATATCCAGAATATTTAAAATTACTTGTACGCATAACTCATTAATTTAAAATAAATATTTACAAATTGTCAAGACACAAATCAAGGTCTTGGCATATCAGCTAAGCAATTACGTCAATATTAAGAACATCCGTCTTCGTATTAGATAAAAAATAGTAAAAGTTTGTCTCTTATCTATAGACGAATAGTTATATAAGTAACATAAATATTTGTCTGGCTCTACTAGGATTTCTTGGTTCTTTTTGTGTAGATACTTTGTGACGTGGATTGATATGCGGTGCCTTCATTAAAGGTAAACTAGCGGACTTGGCGAACGTTGTCCTGCCCGGTGTCGGCGCCACTTACCAGGTCCAATTATATACCTAAACAATCCAGGGACCCAATAAAACTCACATGTAACACACATAAAGATGTTTGTCACGCTAATTCACTTAAAAGCGACTATAAGCCTATAATTCTGAGTAAAACAAAATGTAGTTGATAATCATGAGACAGCGGATTACAGTCTTGAATCAGAGGCTAACTGATCTATATAGATTCTGTAGACCGTAAAGCTGCCATAACTAAGGTAGGTACCTAATCTTTCGATACGAATGCGTTATCGTTTAAGGTTCCTTATGATAATACAATTGTGAAGTCCATTAGATTAATTAAATTAAAATAAATGGGAGTCACTTTAGATAAGGCTAATAAGATCTCCATATAATAAGGTCACTCATTTGTTTAAGGAAGTTTACATTTGCTATGTTAAACATTCGATAACATGTTTACATTTTTCATATAATTGGTAACTATTTATGGACGACATATAATTGGTAACTATTTTTAAGAGTAAAAAGATTATAATAACAATTTATTTCTGACTATTCACATCCATTTATTTCTCGGGGGTTAATGTAAGTTAATAAAAACTAACTATTCCGTAAACAAGTAGGTGAACTTATAAGATTTTGTAACATAAGTTATTTTAAGATTTTATTATGTGTCCAAAACTGGGCATATGCTATTCATTTGAATAGAAATAAAAACTCATTAAGCTTAGGAGGGATTGATCAATGATGACTGTTATTGGTGTGTTATTAAAGTAGTGGTTAAGGATAATTGATTGGAAAATATTTTCAGTGTATTTACAAGAAAATGTTTAGAAAAGTCAAGATTTGTAGCAACAAGAGTGAAAAAACCGTCACAGGGTGTAAATTTTAACGAATATTTAAATGCTAGATTTATAAAAATATATATGACTTAGATTTTTTATATTTTTTAATATATACATACACACACACACACATGATGATATGATTACGTTTGATAAGATTGGCATGTTTATATATTAAAGCATTGATTGTTGGGTTACCTTTCAATAATCATCATCTTAATGTCAAATTATTTTATCGTAAGATAAATTATAGTAATAATGACATTAACGTCATTATTACTGCAGCTGTTATTATTATTATTTGAAATTGCTTAGGTTCTAGAGTTTGAGAATAATATAATAGATATAATTATTAATTTAAGACTATCTACTCTATTACAATAGGAGTAAAAATAGATGAAATGGGTAAAAATCTTTTAAAATTCACACGCTCGGAAAAGTTTTGTTTGTCATTCAATTTCTGGCGTGAAAAGGGGTTTTAGATTTAAAACCTTTCAATTCAAAGAAAAACGCGCATGGTAAGTTCCCAAATCGTCATTATAGTCTTAAAAGGTTTCATTTTATTGTAAGTTAAAGTAATACTATAATACTCCGTTTTGGTTTTATTAAATTATAAAAACAGAAATAATAAATAATATTAAGTATATACTATTCATTTAGTATAAGAATTTTAAAATGGTGGGTGAGATTTTATACCACATGATTAGATTTCAGACCGCACCCGATAAAGAACTGTCAAAGTGATCTCTGATATTCTAAGTCAAACCCTAAATCACATTGCATAGAATCCTATTTAAAAGTATTTTCAGATGCGTTCTGAAATTTTGTTAAATCCGAGAGAATATAATATATAAAGGGGTTTGAAGGTTTTGGCCCTAACATCAGCCGCCATTTTGATTTTTTTTTCAAAATCGCAGTGCACAATAAATAGCATATATTTGGATAGGGGACACTTATACACGCATAAAATGTTATATAACAACATCATAAAGCGGCACGTTTCTGAGTTATTCAAAGATAAAATTAACAGTTGTTATAACGAATTTATTTATTTATCTTGTAGTTATTTCATGTTGTTTAAGTTTTTACTTTTAATCTGAATCAGATAGAGAAAGCAAACAAATATTTTAATAAGTACTAATAATTGATTTTGTTGATTAATAACTATTTAATACAATTCAGTACCTATAGGAATCAGACCTTTTCTCATTGACAGTCACATATTACCTATACTTTTATTTTGGTGAATAACTCCGAAACGTGACGCTTTAGGATGTCATGTTATATAACATTTTTTGTTTGTTTAAGTGTCTTACATCTAAATATATAACTTTCGTTGTGTACCGCGATTTTGAAAAACAAATCAAAATGGCGGCCGATGTTAGGGCCACCCTTCATACAAAAATCTTCAAACCCCTTTCCAGCAGCGACGAAGATACCTATTTATCATTTTATTTAAGCTGTTTTTCTTGCACCTAAAAATTTTTCTCGCTGTAATAATGTAAAAAATTGTGTTACGCTGGGCAGCAAAGTTTTTGCGTCTCGTACCTTTAAAACCCTATCTACGCTTAGGATTCTATCTTTGATAATACTAGAATCCTTCGCTTGCTCAGGTTTCAATACAGGTAACTTGCGGCCAAATCTCAATTTTCCAGCCTTTCATAACAAATAACTATTTATTCATGCCTCGTATTTTGTCGTTCATTATCAGCAGCCTGCTAATGTCCCTACTGCTGGGCCTTCTTAATTCACTTTAAACTGGCTTTGTATATATGTATGAAAAACGCCGTTGGGAGAGCTAAGTATTTATTTGAATTTATTTATTTTATTATATATTTTATTGTATATAACACAAGCGTTTAAGAACCTGTTTTGGCTAGGCTAATTGCTCGGAATGTAAGAAATATTTTTATTTTATTTACAGGAGATAATACACGATCATCTTATCTTTACAACAGGTCATATTTACATATAACATATAGTTTGTTCTTATTTTATTGTTTATGATCTATGGATATGCTGTTTCATATACTAAAACAGGCGTATAGCTTAAGCGTAAGCTATGGCTGGTAGTCAACAGCATACGCGAGTTATGGACGCAATATATGGTTTTATTATGCTTGACCAGGTATGAGAAATATTCAGTAAACATCGTCGATAAATTTACTCTCAGAGAAGTAAGTAGCTAAGTAAATTATATCCAATTTTGCACTATACTTCTTTCATTATTATTAGCGGAATTTACGGCTTAAATCTATGTATTAATTTTACTAGATACATTTTGACTCCTTTTCAAGAGCGGTATTTACGAATTCTCTTAAAATACCTTTATCTTACTCAATAGAGTTATCTGTGTGTATACGTCAATTAGCGAGAATAAACCCCTGATGTGGAGAAAGTTCAATTCGAAAAGTTTTTCCAATCAGACTAGTGGATGTTTATCCTGTATCCGCCATTGCTGTTCTGAGAGTGATCTGTTATCATCTATTTGACGTTGGTTTTTACTTAATAGATGAAATGGTCATAACTAATATATACGTATTAAGCTATACGAGACAGTATTAAGGACGCAAATATGTTATTACCAAGCAAATATCAGTAGAGCTCGGAATTAACTAATAATATTTGCCAGTTTTGCAAAGACTGGTGCAAGAAATAAAATTGACAGGGAGAAGAAATAAAATTGCGCGAATCATTGACAAAACATTTTGATTTTTGAACTTTTCTGGATTTCAGTTCGATAATTATACGGCATACGCATGCTGAAAATTTAATTTCAGAGAAGAAAAAACAGGAATAATTCATTTATTTAAATATTCTTTAGTCAAAGAATAGGGGGCCAGTTAAGGCACTTATAAAATAAATAATAAGCATGATTATTTGACCAATTATTTGTAGGCTGTTATGGAGAGGGTTTGTTAGTCTCTCTTTTATTTATGAATGTGGGTACTATATGTATATCTATCGGAAGTTAAAAATATGATATCAAGTCGCTCTTAATTACAAGGAAAAATACAAACGTTTCTTTAAATTACTGTAACGGTATTTTTAATTGTTTTTTTCACGTCGCAAAGCTAATACAACAACATGAATGAGTCTGAAAAAAAAAAAAAAACTTACGAGGTAGTATGAGAGGAAGGGTCGCGAACAACAAAAAACACTATTTGATTCCATCAAGCTCTAACATGGAACTGTAAAACAGTCGTAACTAGCGCAAACAACGACCGAATAATATTTATGGGGTTGTTTTGATACTGGACTGGGGCACGATATTTTTCTTTAGCGCCTAAATTTTGGTCACGTGCCTTCTCGTTGGCGAAAATAGATAATCTCGTTCGGGAACCATTGTTTTTACTGATGTGAATGCCTCGAATACAAAACTTTGGAAATCTCTTTAATATTTTCATAGAATGTGATTTGGAATAAACGATGTTTCTTTGATAGATTCTAGACTTGTATAGATAAATGATATAGTCAAATTTATGCAGAAATCAGTGTTTGTAATATAATACGGATTTGTCTGGGTTGTGTTATCTAGTTTTATTATGTTATAAATAATGGTCGATTTGCGCACAATAAATATTTTATGTTGGAGGCAATTGTAATATTGATAATCGATATCAGAATGAAACATACGTCAGCCAAATAAAAACAAAAATATTTACGCAAGTAAGAGTCACAATTACAATTAGATATTTATCAAAGTGATTGTGTTTGCCTACTTGCCTTGTTTTTTGGGTAAATTTCTTAGAATATGTTATTTGGGGGCCTCGGGAGTAAGTTAATAAATAATGCAAGAATATAAAGTTAATACGCAGGAAAGTGCCGTGCCACATCAGCGAAAGTAGTCCAGACGTTGGGGACTAAACAGCCTTTTAGCGGCAGGATTTTGAAATGGATTATTAGAGCCATGTGGGTCGTTGCTAAATATTTATTCTCTTTGCGTGTAAATTACCTTAAAGTTGTTAGAATTACAAACAAAAAACTACCTTTTTTGTTTTAAAAATTAGAAAAGAAAATAAAATTTGTTTTCAAAAATGGAATAGAAGTAATAAAAAATGATTCAATTGTCAAAAAAATACTGTAAAAACTGTTTTAGGAGTTGGAAGCGATGACCCCCACAAGAATATGAGTTATTTTTTTAATGAGCCAATAAAACGGGGTTTGAAAAGTGAAATTTCGAATTACGAATTGGTTACGTCAGCATTTCAATTATCGAGCATCTCTTGTAACACTTGCATCGATAGAAAAAATAATATAATAACAAAATAGAGCACCTGGGACAGGCCAGACGTCTTAGAATTGCTACTAGTAGAGTAGGTAGGTACATATTATTGTAAAGATTTGCTTGTTGGCAGATAATCTTCTAAGTAGTTACATATCTCTTAGAAGCAAAATTAAATGCTGCTCGTGACAAAGGATGACAGCATATTTACTTTACTTTTTTGCTTTTATGTCTTTCATATAAATCACATTATGTTTTGCAGAAGTCAGGTGGCAAAACCGTAGTCAGTCTATTTAGAAATTCGCTTTAGGCTTAAGCTTATTACAAAAAATACTAAAATACAATCTTGAAAACTCGTTAATGTGTTACTGAAATAACAATTAAAATTAAATAATACCCCTTGTTCACGTTTTCCGTCAATTACAAAATTAAATTATGTAAGCCTGATGCTACACGGCGCCTACACTTGAAAATGAGTAATAACATGGTTTACGTTGAAAGCCCTGATTAATTAAAATTTGTTTACGTGTAAATAAATAATGAATATACTTACTTAATATTCGCATACATTACTCCGACCTCAAGTTAAGTAGCGAAAGCAGTTATATTATGGTAAAAATATTTATTTATTTTATTAATTTTCTAACAATCGTTACACTCATTAATTTACTTGATATTAGGTAACAGTTTAAGTGAACAATTAATAAAAAATAAACACCACTTTTGTATTAATGAGCAATACGAGACAATGACTTGCAATGTCTAAAACCGTTTAAAGTTTCTTTAAAGAGACTACCTACTAGGATTACTTGCATTAAATATAGAAACTATATTCGTATAAATTATAAAATTATAATATTGCGTTCTAATATTAAGTTACGTGCACATGTGCAGGATTTATTAGTTTATCTAATATTGATTTATATTATAGATTATTTAAACTATGCGGTTAACAAAAATAAAAAGTTAAATATCCATTCGGTCTCTGAAATATGACGTCCAATGAACAACATCATTCTATTAAAATAATTGTCTGAATATAAATGGCTTATTATAACACATCATCAATGTCATATATTTCTTTATTTTTCCTTTTTATATCTTGGCATAATGATGCCATTGGTATACTCTGGCTTACATACAGTGATGCCAGATGGGGGGGTTTCCTTCCAAATTCGGAGGTTTTTTTTTACTTCGGAGGGAGTTTTGGAGGGATAAGACCTTTGGGGGGCTTTTCGGAGGGAAATATTAAAGTTGGAGGAAATTCGGAGACATTTTTTAAGCCAAACCGATTTACCACAACATTCTTATTTTGTAAAGGCCATTTCTTTACAAAACAAGTATAGGCTTCATCTGCATCTTACATCTGTATAGGCTGGTCTCTTTATCTAAAAAAGTAATCTTTAGTTCAGTGTTGTCGTTTAATGAGTGAATTTAAATACTCTGTGCTCGCTCGCTTGTAAAATTTATTGTGTTGTTTACTACTTAAGTATCTATTTTGAAATTTGCAAAAATAAACAAGTTATGAATTTTGAATGGTCAATGTGGTTTATGCTATGACCGTTAAAATTAAAATAAAAAAAAAGTATCTACCGTTTGTTGTGTAAGGATAATAAAATCTATACGTCGCAATCAAATAAATCAAAATATGTAAGAACATACCGCAAGGAATGGGAATATGAAGCGGTATTTTCAAGCTGGTTTTACAATGTTTGTTTATGTATGTCGTAAAGTATCAAAAATAATATGTTGAAGAGTTTTACCATACTCAAACAGTTAATGAATATATTTTATTTTGATTAAGCAGAATACAGATCCACACGTCCTGTATCTCATAGATCTTAGAAAGTAATATCTCACGATAGAAAGTAATATGGAGGTTTTTCTCAGAAATGTCAACTTTGGGGGGATTTCGAATAAGGACGGGGGGAAGTTCACACGGTCATCTGGCAACACTGCTTACATAATAAGTAAGTACGAACTATGGAAGAATAAGTACATAAAATAAGTATCAAATTAAAAACGGGTTTATAAATATTATAAACAGAATCCAAATTTAGTTAAGATATCTCAAACGTAATCGTACAATGTGGTAAATAAAAGTAGTTACAATAAATTTACCGTTAGGCCTATCATTGACCGATTAAATGATTTTGATAATCAATTTGAATATGAAGAAAAAAAATACTATAGATGACTAAAGTTCGACGGTATAGTGGTAAGCGTGTTCGATTTACGATCGAAAACGTCCCGAACTCCTCCGTGTTTTAAAAAAATTCGTTAAGTAATCAGTTAATATTATCGTATATTTGAAGACGCTAGCAACCATCAATTTGCACCGGTCCTTTTATCTTTGTAAAATGGATGTATGAAGCGTAATGTTTATATTATTGGCAAAAGTTTCATTACCACGACGAGAAGGCAATTACGACAGGCTGACACTTAATTGTTTCAGGACGGATTTTGCACTAATTGGATTGACTTTACATTTTACAAATTAAACTCTCAGAGAGATACGTGAAATGAGCTATCTAGGAATCCGTTTGATATAAGGTTTATTTATTTCATAACTAAAATATAAAGTAATAAATAGACGGTCTTGGAAGTTTAGTTGCAGTGTAATTATTAAAATTACATACAGAAAATATCGCAGTGTTCTTTGCTGAAAGTTATTTCATGAATTGTCAAAAGGACATGCTTTTTTGTATTAAAGTGGTCAATACTTACTTGTATGAGATAGTATAAAATGCAAAGTTGATAATGTCGACATTTATAGATTTTAGATTGTCAGAATTCTTAACACTTGTTACGGGCAGGCCGGTGATTTAATATACTTCTTTTTGAGTTTTTTCTTAATTCTGTATTTTTTATGGTTTTTTCTTTTAATCACTTTGTTATTCATTTCGATATATTTTCTCTAATAAACGCTGGTAAAGGAACCAGCATTTTCTATTTTATATCAGAGTGCAACAACTAGATTTTTCTCTGTCCCGTAACTTTCTAAAAATAAAACTTTTTTTTGAAAAATATCACATTAGAGAACTTTTTCTCCAATCATCACAAAATAGTTTTAGGTAATTTTACAACTGTAAAATAATGATTTTAAAAGTTGCAAAAGAATGCAGATGTACAGAATTACTAACAAGACTTATTTTGTCAAGGTTATATAAATTTACTTATCGGCAGCCTAATATTTTTCCCCTGATAACTAATATTATGCTTGCAAATCCCGTTCTCGATTATGCTAATGTTTGTTATTTGGATGTAACAGTTGAATAAGCTAGAACTTTTAGCCATCTGGTCCTTTGTTTCATTTTGGAACTGCGTAAATAGGTACGGGTACGGGTGGAAAAAATAATGCATGGGTATAAATAATGTATTGACATAATTTAAAAAATAACTTTTTTATTAGAATTTCCTAATTTACATAGTACATTCTAAATATCGCATGTATCATCAATACACGTATCTTCAATACCCGCATCATCAATTACAATCAATGCCAGGTCGTTGCAGTGCTGTTATTGAAAATAAGGGATACGCCACTAAATATTAATTATAACTATTGGTAGGCTGTGGATAGTAGCTATTTTGTAAATAACAATACTAACTACTAAAAATAAAACTTAAAAAAAATATTGTTTTTTATACTTTTTTGTTGTTGTTTCTAATTAGTTGACAATTATTATTTATACCTTAAAACTGAATTAAATGTTTGTCCGCAATGTAATATTGAAACTGCATTTGTGTAATGGGATTGATATTGTTTTTCTAATAAATGATAAATCGTTGAACATATTGTTGTCCTATTTATTGTTTAATTTAAAAATAAAAACGATTGCGGTGAAGTGTCTTACATAATGTCAAGGACCGTTGGTAGTGTTTCTAATTATACTACCACCACTGTATGTATATCCTTTCCATCTTATTCAAAATTCTTTTTTTTGTTCTCCCGGGAAATGCGTTACGCATTTACGAGATGGTATGTGGGTTTCTCCTCCATTTCCCCACCCGGCCTATACCCGGTGAAGGCTTGGAGGCCTACCCACTAAAATCTGCGGCGTCCCACAACACATTGGTAAGGGTCACGTGGCGCTCTTGCGGATGCAGCCGCGACCCTGACCAGTGTGGGTCCACCACCTTGGGCAGACGTCGCCTATGCTCCGTGGGGGACGGAGCAACGGAATGAACCGTGATGCCCTGAATACTCTGCACGCCTGAGGGCCAAGTGCAATGAGGATGCCTTTTGGTGGGGAGGACAAGCGCCTCTCTCCTCAAGTGACCTCGGCCAACCGGGAACGCAACGACCGCGCGCTCGCGGGGGTCCCTTAGGAACATAGTTCCCAGAGAATTTTTCTGCACTTCATGCTGCTTGATTGATATACACTTTCTCAGATTCTTTATTACTTTACATTTAAATATTCATTTGATTTTTTGTTAGAAATTCTGACGATAAATAAATAACTATTTATTAATTAAGATACTTTTTAAATTTTAAAGTTTAATTTTAATTACTTGGGTTTATTTTTATTTGTTGATTAAATTAACGTATGCTTGTAAAATGTACGGAAAAATTATAACAGTTATCGTCAAAGGATTACCAATCCGATATGGAGTGAGAAGTAAATTACGAAGGTCGCAGCCGCAAGTCTTAAAAAATATCGAAATTAATGATGATCATCCCGAAGTGAACCGGGCAGCTGCTAAAAAATATATCCATAATCAACCCATGGTGAATTGGGCAGCTACAGCCATTATTATGCTGATGTCAACAGACAGGCAGTTGTGAATTATAAGAAAAAGAAGCAAGCAATTTTTTGGAAAAATAAATTTATGTCCGGATGCCACTATAATCAAAAGTTAGATTTTTATCATGTTTGCTACATAATCATGTCAAAATGAGTGAACGGTTTAAATGGCATTCGGCATATAGGTAGATTACACTAATTACACACGAACACATCTAAAATTACACACGAACGATGTCGCGGGTAAGAGCTAGTAATACGGAAGTCAATGGTTGCACATGGTCCATCTTAAGTACTCGAAACCTCAATGTTTAAATAATATAAATGATAAAATAAAAGCGTTTTTGGTAAACGTAAAACTGATTTATTTTAATCAATTACTTAACAACTTAACAAATTCACACTAAATAACTGATAATATAGGTGATATGAAACATAAATAAGAATATACATATGCAACGATGACTCGTGAAAATATGCTTATATGTTTATCACACAAATATGCGAGCCAATTAATATTCGATACAGACAGGTTCGCAAGCATTGCACCAAATGGTAAACTAGATTTGAAAACAAATGTACTTATTTGTATACATAACTGTCTACATACTTGTCGACCGACCAGTCGAAATGACCATTTGGTGCAATGCTTGCGAACCTTTCTTATGCCATAGAACCTGCGTTCGAATATTGATTGATTCGTATGTTTGTGTGATAAACATATAAGTATATGTTCACGAGTCATGCTTGTATATATTCTTATTTATGTTTCATATCACCCATTATATCAGCTATGAAGTCTGAAATTAAATAAATTATATAATTTCTTCAGTAATTGATTAAAATAAATCAGTTTTACGGATACCAAAAACGATTTTATTTTATCCTTCCCAACAGTCAAACATAGAGTATGTTTATTGTTTATTATTGAACCAAGAATCGAGTTAGAAAATATTTGGAGTAGGTAGAAAGAAAAAAATAATTAGAAGGTTCAGCTAACGGTATTTAATCCGGGCAAACTTGGGTGATTTCGTATAAAGATCATGGTGAAACTACAGTCGGCAACAATATTCATTGTATTAAATCTAACCTACTTATCTTTGTCAAACGGTAGTCCGGTGCAAGAGAATAACTTGACTCAAAGTTGGGCCGCGCTGGGACCGCAAACTTCGCATCGCTATCAACTTCGCATCCTATGCATTTGCTACAAAGTAGCTATACTAAATAAAAGTGGTTTTATGAATTGACGATAATATTTTATCCGCCACTGAAACAGTTTCTACCCATATTTCTGAAAGTATGTCTTGTTTTTTATCAGTGGCTATTTTACGTTCAACTGAGCTCTTATTGATTCCAATTAGTGAGTTGCTTTGTAAAATATTTGTAAGGGTTGACAACTTCTTTTTTAGAGTCCACGACGTCCTGTTTGATAATAGGTTTCGTTTGAATGTAACTATCATTTAGTTTAGAAATTGTGGGTCACCCTTTCATATCAACTACTATTGTAAAGACAACTTGTCTTTGGACTTTATTGAGAGGATCATCTGTTATAAGTACTTATAAGAGAGTATTTTCGACATCTGTACGAGATCTGTATTCCTGGGTCCCGCGTAGTGCACGTGTGTGTGGTCACTTTGCATATTCACGTTGTAGTTTGAGGTCGTCTCATGTGTATGCCTGACTGGGTCATTTTCTGTCACAGTGTGCGCAATATTGTAGTTGTTCTTGTGGGAATGATTATATAATTTATATAAAAGCTAACTTTATAAAAGTTATCTATCGCTTAAAGATTGTTTGTTACAACGCAACGTTAGCAATCATTTTCTTTTGTTTTCGCAGGAAATGCTTTACGCATTCGCTCGTGTAGGGAGCACACGAGACGAAATGTTCGACTCTCCTTCATGGCCCCACCGGGCCTGTGCCCGGTGAAGGCTTGGAGGCCTACTAAATAAGACCTGCGGCGTCCCACAACACATTGGTGGCGGTCGCATGGTGCCCTTCCAGATGCAGCCGCGACCCTGACCAGTATGCCCCCTTGGGCGGACGTCGCTTATGCTCCATGGGGGGCCGAACAACAAAGTGAGCTGAGACGCCCTGAACACTCCGCACGCCCGAGGGCCAATTGCCAGCAAGTCCCCAAACACAGGCTGTGCTGAGCAACCCGATTTTTTCGGACCGTCACCTTCTGCATGGAGGCATTGCAGATTGCCGTGAAGGCCGCCCTTAACTTTCCCGCCCGTTTCTCGACCGTCCACCCCTCCAGTCGCTAAGACTCCACTACCGCAACCTCCTCCGCCAGGTCCCTTTTCAACCTGGTGAGGGCCTATCTGGGGAAACATGACTGTATTCACCCAACTG
Source organism: Calamotropha paludella (assembly GCA_927399485.1). Classification (NCBI taxonomy): domain Eukaryota; kingdom Metazoa; phylum Arthropoda; class Insecta; order Lepidoptera; family Crambidae; genus Calamotropha; species Calamotropha paludella. The sequence goes on along the minus strand of OV656805.1, from coordinate 20,209,383 downwards.
GGCGCCCACCAGGTCCACCACTCAGGTCGGCTTCAAACCTGATGTAGGGGTGGTCAGACAGGGACCCTTCCGACGACAGGACGCGCTATCCAGAGAACTTGGGTGCTAGTGGTGCTGGTGCTGGTGGTGATGGTGGCCAGGCTAACGTCGACTCGTGAGCCTCCGTTCCACCTGACGCATGTGAAGGCGGTGCCTCTATTTAACACCGCCAGCCCCATTGCTACCACCCAATTTGCCACCACGACCCCCTTCGGATCGTCTCAAAGGGACCCCCCACGCCGAGTGTTTGGTGTTGAGGTCCCCCCACCAAGGACCTTTGTGGGGACCAATCTCCGGATGACGCGTCCCATCCCATAGACCTGTTGGAGCTCGGTGAAGGCGCGATTAGTCGAGAAGTAAGCCCCCACCAGGGGATGTCCCCTCACTGACAGCCACATACCCCGACCTCCACTCAATGAGCGAGAGGGGAGGGGAGCCGGCAGCCGTTGTGGGGACGACTACCGCAACCGTGTCGTCGGAGGAAGAAGCCCAATTGTCCCTCGGAGGGGCACAATAGGGCTCCGACACGATTGCGAGGTCGATAGATAACTCCGCCAGGTAATGCATGAGGAGGTTCTGCGCACCTGTGGAGTAATTTACTTTCGCCTGGAGGATACTGAATGGTGGCATTATTGAGCTGATTCCGAAGGTCTTGGGGAGTGACTTCCCTTTGACGGCCGGGGCCTTTCACGCCTTCCCTCCATGGTGTGGTTATGGGTGGATGTTAGCGTTCCTTTTTTTTCTTTTGATTTCACAGGAAATGCATTAGGCATTCGCTTGTGCTGGGAGCGCAAGAGACGATATGTGGGACTCTTCTCCTTGCTCCCCACCCAGGCTGTGCCCGGTGAAGGCTTGGAGGCTTACCCACTAAAACCTGCGGCGTCCCACAACACATTGGTGGGGTCCCGTGGCCTCTTGTCGGCTTTTTCCGCTACCCGGACCAGTGTAGGTCCGCCTCGTGAGCGGACGGAGGGACGGAGTGAGCCGTGACGTGATGGGAAACGCCCTGAACACTCCGCACGTCTGAAGACCAAGCGCAATGCAGCTGCCGGTCTCCCATCTCGACAACCGCTGGCCCCCTTTCGGTGGGGAGGAGAAGTGCCACACCCCCAACCGACCCCGGCCCACTGTCGCTCTTCAACTGCTTGCCGCACCGCTTGTAGCAGTCTCTCGTCGATTGCGGGCCTCTCCTGTGCGGGCTCTACGGGCCTTGCCGCTGCAACCTTCCTCAACTCGGCCACCTCTCTCTTCAAGTTCTCGACCTCGGAACTCAGGTTTCGGTTCGCTTGCAGCACCTCTGCGATCTTCGAACCCTCACCTTCGAACATTTCGTTCACCGATTCTCCGCTTCTGTAGGCGTCCTGAATATCGAGCGCGTGCTTCGCGACCACGTCCCGCAACTTCGACCACCTCTCCCGGTCTTCCTTTCTAAAGCTAGGTCGAGAGCATCGTTCTCGTCCTCAATCGACCCATAGTCCGACGATTCCTCGGATTCAGGCTGCTGGTCTTCATTCGTGGCGGGGGGCACCACACGACTTTGCCGCCTCGTGTGGAAGAAATAGGCGACCGCTTCCTTTACGCTTTACCCTCCTTTGGGGGTACATCCGTCTTCTTCTCGGTACTGTTTAGCCCCGGACCCTGTGCGCTGTCCACGCTCCGTCCTCCACCAGGACCTGGCTTCGAACCGCTTCTTAGTTTTCTATTTTTAGTTTTAGGAGTATTTATCTTGTCCCCACGATGATGGGAGAAATAACGGGCCGCCAGGGCAGAGATTCCGGTACCCTGGCTACCCTACCTACGCCTGGGGTTCGGGAGGTACCCCAGGGCGACCGCTAATGGGCCGACTACGTCCCGACACCACGTATCCCGGTGCCGGGACCTTTAGGTTTTTGATAGTGCTATCCTTCACGCGGCCCACACCGAAGTGGCGGCTCCCGCTCCCGCACCACGTATACAACGACGCCAGACAGAACGGGCATCGCCTCTAACCCCCTAGCTTGGCCACCGCTACCCGGGATACAAAGGACGCCAGACGATCTGCCCCTTGTCGGATTATTAGTGCACCGGAACCCATTGTCGTTCCCACCGTACGTGTGAAGTGGAACCTACAGTGGGCTGGGCACACGAGGAGGTTCTATCCGACCTTGCACTCCGTTGTTAGCGATTTTGCCTTTCGTACCCATGGTCCTGGATTCGAGTTGCGAGAGAGGCAGTGATTAATGCGAGCATTTATCACCAATATTTCTTTTAATATCCAGACGCACTGCAGGCTACCACCCTTTCTTGGTTAATATTCCTACCTGTCGCACCAAGTGCTTTTCAACATCCTTCATAATGCGCACAGCAAAGGAGTGGAACTCCCTCCCTGCGTCTGTATTTCCGAGAGCTTATAACCCGTCCATTTTCAAAGCCAGGGTGACCTTCTGGGTTAGTTCGTTCCATCGTGGATTCTGTCTTGGCCCCCGGGCTTGATTGGGAAAAAGAGCAAACCCATCCTTAAAAAAACAACAATTAGTTACCCTAGCATCCATAATGCAAGCCTTACAGTGGTTACTTTGGGCTAGGCTAATTGGTGTGAATGTAAGAAATATGATTAAAAGTTGTTTTGAATAGCAAAATGTTGAAATGCTGTTTGTCATAGCTAATAACGTTTCTTTAATTAATAAATATTAAAGTCCTCCTCCCTATATTATTCGTTAAAAGAATGAGAAGAATTTTGGTTTCGTGTACAATAAGCATGCATATGTCGTGGTTCGTAATTTTTTTTTGCACTCTGTATAAGACAACTTTAAAACAAGCAAATGCCTAAATCAATTTCTTCATTGAAGAGTTTTTATTGAATTCTGAAATATAGTTCAATCTCAAATGAGATAATTTTACATTTTAGTAGGTTGACACACCGTTGTTCGTACCTTTAATATCTTTAGAAATTGTATTCTATTAGTACAAAGCGGTAATATTATATTAATTTAGAACATTCGTTTCAATATCAATTTGTGAAAGGATGATATTGCGACTGCTGAAATTGACAGGTGTCAGTCTGGTAAATTGAATCACCTGGATGATTAATTACATTGTGGTGTGCAATATAAGGTAACCGGTTGGTATAGTCTAGTAGCCCGAGGTAATCAAGTAAGCGATACACTTAATGATTTATCTACGTTAATCAATGACGTAACAAATATCTGAATGTGGTATTGGTACAAGCTGTAGATAGGTCATTTTGGACTTCGTAAGTTCACGTTTTTCAGGATAAGGCAAAGTAAATGACTTTTTTTATGTTACTGTTTACTAAAATCTTATCTGTTATCTGTTTTTAGGGTTACAGTGCGTCTAATTCGTTTTAACTATTTTAACTACGACGTTAACCTCTTTCATATTCGAACGGGGAATTTATGGAACTCACTGTCGCATTTATTATGAGGCATTTCTTTTCTATATAGATTTCAAAGAAATGTAAACACACAATGGACAACCTATTATCAATCATTTGCATGGTTTTATTATATTTTTATGTACAATCGACAAAACAAAGAGTTTAGTTTGGTGGGAATAATAGCGACTAGATGGTTGATAAATTAACACCTCCCCTCGTCTGAAGGTCGTTCTACTTTTTCGATTTTCATAACTTTTTCTTTCATTACTAGGCAAAATATAATGCCTCACGATTCATTTTTTTACCACGCATTTGAGTTTACGATTAGACAAGAATTTCCAAAACGAGTTTCGATTCTACATTGCTATTAATGTGTATCTGTTGCCAATTAAAACTATTGCACTCATTTTATGTTAACTGACGGTGTGTGCGGACGTAAAGACTACTAGTAAGTCAGTTTATTAATTATTTATCTGTAAATAAATTTATAAATATAATACTTAGTTTTACTGTTAAGTACAGTTATATAACAACGGGTGAGAACAATGGTATTGGAAAAAAGCATTGAATGAAGAGAGTGCTAATGGAAAAAGGCTTAATGCAAGGCTTAAGGCTACAAGAAGCGATTTATATGTGCAAAAATGGGTGTATTTGAATGGCCTAGATTTTGTAGCCTTGTTTGTTATTGCCTTAATTAGCACATTATTCACATATCCAAAACTAAAGTTTTGTTGCTGCAAATTCGTCTTTAGGCAAGCCCATTCATAATCCTTACTATTTACAAATATTAAATTATGATTAACATAACTGTGTAATGCCTAATAATCTCACCGAGCATGTGGTTTGCAGCCTTTTTTTCGCCCTCCCTTCACCTCCCGCCTAAAAGAAAAATGGGGATTTGTCATAACAGACCCTAGCGCTTCGCCGGCCGCTATTGCGGCATCCTCAGTTTACTCGCTCTGCTTGCGTAATTCTTGGGCACAGTTCTATCCTAATCGAATGACCTTTTCACTACATGTGGCTTTTCGTTTCGGGTGGCTCAGCGCCCGAGGCCGCTTTGGGGGGAAAGGCTATTTTGTATTTGAACTTTATTGTTACTGCTTATTTTTACGCAGACGGCCTGTATACAGAATAATATTAGCGGTTAAAAATCTTTCAGCGTTGTTATTTCCGAAAACGTTTCCTTCGGCATAGATTTTAGTAGTAGAGGTTTCGTTACATTAAAAAAGGAAGGATAGTTTTCACACCCGTAAACGTATATATAAATGATGTACAAAGTGTAAAGTTTACAGTCGCACGCAAAAATAAGTCCACTTGTGTGCTTGGTTTTGCAAAATTGTTTTTAGCTTATTTGGAACAATTATATGGATATTTTGTTATTGATATTTCTTTTTATGTTGAAAACCGTAGCTAAAGAAATACAAAATAAATATAGCAGTACTTATAAATATAAGCTATTATCTGTGGATGCCCTTCACCTAAAATAATTAGTCTCAATTTCATTTGGCTTCACTGGCATAAATTCCTTGCGCACAATTATTTTTTAGTTTAATCGATGTTTCCGCAATCAAATGCCCAAATTTTGTAATTCCTAATTTTTGATATATTATAATACATTATTATATGTCTTCTTCAGAAAAAAATTACGACGTCAAAGTATTTTTAACCCTTTCTCTACCCAGTTGGCCTTAGGGGGGTGCAGATCCCGCAACGAATAAGCCTCAAGAAGTGAAATGGTAGGGTAGGTTCGAACTGTGACTTATAAGCGCGAGCCAAGCGAGCAAAACGAGTGTAACGCGGCAACAGTTGTCGAAGCGAGAGAAACGATTAATTATTTCAATTCCTTCCTCCTTCTTTTAGGAGACACGTGAAAGGAGACTGAAAATGAAATGCTACAAAACCACACGCTATCTAATATTATTAGGTATTACACGCTTATGAGAATCAAAATTTAAACAATTACAAATACTAATAGTTCAGGCAAAGTAGACAAAAATAAGTTATAACTTATAATTTTTATATATTTGATGCATTTTTCAATGCTATCTTATATTAGAAATTATTATAATAGAAAAATACTAGAAAAAATCGACTCGGCTCACAAGTGAAGTCTCAGGCGGGAATCGAAACCGCAACCCTGACAACCGTTTGGCGCAACGGTAGCGATCCTGCCTTTCGCACCGACGGTCCTGGGTTCGAATCCCGGAAGGGGCAAATGTTTGTATGAGTCATGGATGTTTATATATATTTATATGAATATTACATATCTAAGTTTCATTTATGTATGTCTATCCGTTACCCTAGTATCCATAACACAAGCCTTACAGTGCTTACTTTGGGCTAGGCTAATTGGTGTGAATGAAAGAAATATTTATTATTATTTATTATTTATAACGTTTGGAAGTCCGGTTCAATGCTCTCCCAATTGAGCTATCGAGCATTGTGAACACTCGTCGCAGTTTTGCTAGTACATTTCTAATTTTACGCTGTAGGGAAATGAGAGGAACATCCCATGTATTAAAAAAAGAAAATACAAATGTTCGGGCAATTGATTAAGATGAAACAGCCATTTAATTTTATATATTTTTTATATTTGATGCATTTTTCAATGCTACCTTATAAGATAAATTATATAATAGATAATAGAAAAATTATATAATTAAATAGCTGTTTCATGCTGTCTATTTTTGACTGGACTATAAGGTTGAATTAGTGCTTCGCGATTAACGAATTTCAAATTTTAAAATAAGGCCACAAAACTTTGGGCGGAATGAAAATAGATCAAACTAAGACACGTGACTATTGGTAAAATTGTTTTGGGTAAAAGTTTATATAGCTACGAATGTTAATAATTACTAAGGGATCATTATTAACTTCATTACATCTTATTATAATAATAGAAAAATACTAGAAAAAATCGACTCGGGTCACAATCATTACATCTGTGATCATTATTATCTGTGATTATTACGTAAACTGGTACAATTAGTGTCGTCAAAAATTTTTTTTTAGATTCCTCGCACCTGGAGGTATCCGATAATACCCGATGTATGTTCCGCGATTTTTCTTAGTTTTCGAGTAATAATTTCTTTTGTGTATTTTTAATGATTTCTGCCAGGGAGGTTTCAAAAATTCGTATCTTTTTTCGTAGTAGGTATTTTGCAGTCTTTTTTTGTGACAGAATTGTTTTGACTGTTGTTTTAATAAAAAAAATAACTCAGCTTCCTGAATTACTTAAAGTTACTCAAAAAAGGCTTGAAAGTTGGAACTTTAGTTTTCAGTAGGATTTACTCAAACATTCAACTTCAATTTAAAAATATAAAAAAGAGTTTTCATAGCTTCTGGCTATGTTTAAAAACTCCGCATGTTTCTAGACTACCAAAAATCATAAATAAAAATAGTACTTAATCAGCCTATTTTTGTTGTAATTGGCCTTCGAAGGCGGATAGGCTAAAAATAATTGAAACACGATTAAAGCATTAAAAATTATGTTATCTACTTTTTATCATTGTTATGGTAAATTAAACTTAAAAATGTAATTTTAAAATATAGTTACTTGAAATTCCTTTAACAAAATACATGTAATGTTTTTTAACAAAATACTGTGGACCGATGAGTCCCGATTTGAAAGGACTGGAGTATTCAATATGCATAATTACTATAGCTGAGCCATAGAAAACCCACATTTGGCAAGGGCGTCAAATTTTCAAACACGCTTTAGTGTTTGGTCCTAAAGTCCACCTTTGGTCTGGGGTCCTAAATGGAGAATCAATTGGCCCCTTTGAATTTACGGCCAATAATGTTTTTTTCAGAGAAAGAAGAACTTTTAATATTGTCATAAAAACTGCATCACTCATATTCGCAATAAACGATTTGGACTTTTTGTTCGAATATAATTAGGCCCGTCTGTTGCCCCAGGGCCTTCACACGTCCAAATCCGGGTCTGCCTGGGTCAAGTTGAAAAATTTCTTGTGACAATTTATTTTGATTTAAAAATCTAGCGGCATAATGGGTTAATAACAATAAAATAAACAAAATAACTAAATCTTGTGAGTAATAAACAACAAACCAATTGACAAAGGGGGAAAATCATGAGAAAATAAGTTAACAATATCACATCATATGGCTACCATAACAACATTACTAGCCGCGCGGTGCCGGCTGTGCGCAGATTGCAATTAACTGGAATCCAGTTATTGCTACAATGTGATATGGCACTAACCTCATTGTACTACCGCCACACTTGATTTCACCAAATGAATTAACGGAGTTATTTCGTAATAGACAAAGTGGAAACTTTATCAGTCAAATGAAAACAAAAGAGACCCTCATTATTAATTACGGTTAATATTTTACATTTATGTTAAGATAGCTTGCAATATTTTTCATAATTTATAAATAAAAAAATATAAATTTAATTAAAAATTAAATTTAAACGCATGTCTCACTAAGGTTAATGGTATTGCCATCTGTGTGGTGTTATCCTTTCAATGTAGAAAACTTATTCCGTATCGACTGGAAAGAGAATGGTTAACTATCGTCATTGTTTCCACAACACAAGGTTTTTTTCTACTTCACTTTGAATATATACTGAAATTTTTCTTAATTAAAATCTCAGCTAACTTTTTTTTTATACACCTACTGTGTTTAAAAAAAAAATAAGTTAGCTAGGGAGCTAAAACACAAACTAGGTATTTTAAGGGCTTCTTACCCGGCACTTTGTCTTTTGAATGTCAAGGATATATAAGTGACAGCATGATATATGTAACATATAATAGTTAAGAGTTATTTAAGTATATGTGGGCGTTAATCGAGTCGATGGCACTTTATCATGATATAATGTAATAAACAAAATTAGCTTAAATTAATAATATAAACAGTGAATTAGCATTCGTTGTTAGAACGACTCTACTTTGGCAAAATCATTTTGTAACACCTAAACATGAATTCTGGCATTCACGTAGTTATCTAAGTGGTATTTCTGATAAAATATGTCTTCTAGCACAACCAACAGATCTTCCACAGCCAAAACAAACACTGCCCATATTGTCTTTCTCTTGAGTTGGTTGCAATGCATCTTTTAATGGAGTCATGGAAGGCACCACAAACACAATCCTCATGCGATATCTGTTTACAAAATAAACAAAAAAAAGTCGTTTTTTTTTTTTTTTTTTTCTTTTTTTTTTTTTTTTTTTTTTTTTGCCTGTAAAGTCGGTTTTACGGGCGAAGATTTTACGTGACAACGTCTTTTTCTCGGTAGAATATTTATTGATATGAATATAATTAAATTGCACAATGCGCGCGGCAGACCGATCATAGTTGAGTGGGAGAGAGACGCAAGGCATTCGGCGGGCCTCTCTCTCGTTCGGTGACTCATCGTAACGTTACCGAGCGTTACACTTTTTCATAAGTGACTCCCAGCCGCAACCAATTTATAAGACGTTATCACGTCAAAAAATATTTTTGAGGACATACAGAAATATATTTAATATGTATATCTAAATAGTGTATGTGTGTGTGCGCATACAAGCGTACAATACAAAACATACGTAATGACTTGAGACATTGTTGATATGGAATGCTCCTTATGCGTTCTCTTAATAAAATACCTTAGTTAACACAAATTGTAAGTCTGAACATTATCGTGGGGCTGCGACACTAATATTTCTATTACCGAGCTATACTAGCTATAGGTTTAGGAAGCCACTAAAGTGCCGTACTCTGACGGACACACAGCCAATTGCTTGGACCTTCTGCTGACGACAAATCCCGACAGTTACTCGGTGTTGGTTACACCACCCCTTGGCAGTTCTGACCATTGTGTGGTGGAATCTATGTCGGTGTATTGTCCGCCCGACCCAAGCCCAAAAGGCTCCCGGCGGACTTGGCGTTTTAAATCAGCAGATTGAGATGAAATGCGTTGTTTTTTTGCATCTTATCCTTGGCGGCAGGTTTGCTTTTCTTCTTGCGACCCCTCAGTTTGCGCGGATGCTGTGACCAATGTGCTTAGTCAGGGTATGGAGTATTTTATTCCCTTCTCTGACATATCACTTGCCGGCAAAGCTCTCCCGTGGTATAATGCCAAATGTCGTGATGCGGTGGCATCAAAACACAAAGCATATTTGGCCTGGGTTGAAGCTCGATCCCGCAAAGCTAGTAATACGCGCGAAAAGAAGAAAGCCTTTAACAAAGCCGCCTAGTCCTGCAAAAAGGTTGTAAAGACAGCTCGTTTCGATCACATAGGCCGCATTGGGAAGAAGCTTGCCTCTTACCCTTCGGGTAGTAAAGCGTTTTGGTCCCTGGCTAAGTCGATCGAAGGTAACTTACCTCATCTGCTTTTAGATAACGTAACGTAAGTTATCTTAAAGCAGATTACGTTACGTTAACAATTTTTTTTATTTTTAAATCAATTTAGTAATAATTTCATTCTTGTACATTTCCGGTCACAAATCGGCTTTGACCTTTGCTCGGCGTTAAAAATATAAAAATTAACAGTCACGCTCCGGTGTTTAAAACAAACAGGGTGCGAGTGACGTATCAAATAAGATTATTTTTATTTCTTAACCGTTCGAATATTCTCCTTTCCTCCTCCTATAAAGACTCACTGCGGGATACCAACCTTTCCTGATTGCTATTTCTACCTATCGCAGCAAGCGCTTCTCAACATCATTTATAATGCGTACAGCAAAGGCGTGGAACTCCCTCCCTGGGACTGTATTTCCGAGTGCTTATAACCCGTCCCTTTTAAAAGCCAGGGTGAATAGGCACCAGAAGGTGCTATTTCGTTCCATCGTGGATCCTGTCTTGGTCCTCGGTGGGATCAAGAGCAAACCCATTCAAAATATAAAAAAATACTAATTTACTAATGTACCAAGAAGTTCCTTTTACATGCATTGGCTCTTTCAGTATTGCGATCACTCGGTGGTATCACTGGTATCATTGGGTTTTGTTAAAGTAACTAATCCTAATCACTTTGTACATTCGAGTAACGCAAGAACACTCAAAATAAATGAAAAAGAAAAAACACTATTAAAATAAAGTACAATAACTTTACTGAATGTCCCAATGATGTTATAACTTTAAGACATATTAGTTAGTACACTAATATAATAGTCAATCTTATTAATACATAATGTGATATAATTTGTCATTTTTGTTTTCTTTCTGTTTATCCATTTTTATTTGTTTTTTTATAATGTAAGATTAAGATTAAAAAAAAAATATATATAAATATATATTTTTATGTTCTGTGTATATAATGTTGATGTACCAAAAATAAATAAATAAAGATAAAATCGGTAGGTAGGTATTAAGTGTCAAGATACAAGAGCCTTAATATTGGTATTTCCGGAAGAATAAAATAGCACTATCTCTTTATATTTTAGGGTGTCATAAAAAGCGACTGGGTTAATTACTAAACAACTCTTACAGACCACTAAATGGGCAACAGCGTTCTCTAAATAATGGCCTATCATTGCAACCTCCTGCCCTGCCAAGATTATGGCAAATCCCTTAATTTTTTTCGGGGGTTCCAGCCAGCAGTGGACGTCTAGTAGATGATAATACATACACGCCTTTGTCGACTTTGAGATTTATAAGTACCTATTAATTGACGGCTATTTTCAATAACCTATCCAGAGAAAGAGATATGCTTGCGTTAGTTCTGTTACTAGGAAATCTTTATTATTTCTTGTCCTAGAAACATCTAAGCAACATAACTATACAAGTCCTATTTATTAGTGGGAATAGGTTGTTGAATTCAAATTTAAATAATTTTGACTTTGTCACTTGAGTAATTTGCTGCAAAATAACATATTATTGAGCTTTCGACCACTATATATGTATATAGTCATGTATAAATAAATCCATTTATTTAATTCTGAAACTAAATAAACACCTCTTAACGTTTGCATTTAAAAACGCAAGTTAGAGACAATTCTTATAAATCTTTTCCTCCGTATTTAGATACTTTTCCTCATGGTAACATACCTACCAAATGCCATTACATGCGACTGATAAAAGAAACTTGGAGAGCAGGAAACATGAACAATTGAAGTGATGAATGTTCTCTTAGATTACTTTGAATGAAATACGTACTCATGTTATACAGAGTGTAATGGAAAGGATATGGGAAAAACGTTATCAAGCTAAAAGCCAGCTTTATTATCTACTCTATGAAAACTTTAATTTAATAATGGTTACTTTTTACTAGGTATGTATATGTACCTAGGTTTCATAATAAAAAATCATATTATATTATCCAAATATATTGAAAAGTTAATTTTCTATTTTAATCCGATCGGGAATTAAAAAACTGAGTGTCATGTTTTTTTGGTTGCTAATTACTACCCTTCAATATTTAATATTTGTACCTTCTTTGATTTAAAAATACATCCTTACAAACTTAAAATAAACCTCCTTTAACTTTTTTGTGAAAACTGAAGTTCAAAAAATTTTAATGTGACATTGCAATGAGTGCACCTCATAATTTTAATTGAAAATTGTAGCCTTGGAAAGCACTCATATAGAAAATGTTGCATTTACTATAGTCTGCGTCTATCATTCAGATTCCAACGACGAGGTTTTTAAAGTAAGTAGGCACTGGTTAACACTATTTTACGTTCTACGAACTGTGTTACTGGAAAAATATTTATCTTGTTTTCATGCGGGACTTCACTGCGGGCTTCTATTGAAAAGTAACTTGCTTTTCTATTTGTGTGACTTTAGGGTTCGAGTATATTTTCTTTCTTTTCTTTTATCAGATACTCTTAAACTTATGAAATAATAGATCTTGCATTACGGTTCCACCATTTTAGTTCCACAACACCATTAATGAAACCTACATTTGGAGAAAACATTTGTATATTTTTATAAGACTTTCAGGCACATTTTTTCCTTATAATGCAGTGTTTTATTATTTTTCCGTTTTTAGTCAAATTTATTTATTCTAGTGTAGTAAAAATTTCTACTTATATTCATACTTAAAGTTGTTTTTTTAAGTTATAACATCTTATGGGAGGGTAAATCGCTTCGTTATGTAACGCGTTACGGCGCCAGTCTATCCCAGGCTAGGCCAGGCTTCCCTTTCTCTCACGCATACGGCAGCGGTAGGCAGGCTCCTCCTCTCTCACTCTAAAACGCAGCGCTAGCCGTATTTCGGACAAACGTTTAGTGTTTAATAAGTAACCTTTATTTATTAATTAATATATAAAATGTAAATAATAACCTTACTCTTTCTCAAGTTAAATAATTTCATTTATTATTTTTATAATAATTTTAAATAATTTAACTTAGATAAGTTTATGTTGTCACTTCTGTCGTGCGTCCCGAGACGCACACGCTTTTATATATAATATGTAAATAATACGATGTGTACCACACATTTTTTTTCATAAACCCCGCATTCTTTCGCATATTTTTGTGTGAGATAAGAGCATTTAAATTATATGGAGTTATTTTAGTTCGAGATGTTTTAAAGTCAACACCTTGGTTTCAAATAACTCTATCACAAAATCACGTTTTTAATATTACTAGGCGATGCAGTCGCTAAGCAAAAAGCTTCGTTAGCACCATATATTCAAGCGGAGCGTAACATAAAAAAAAATCAATAATGTTTAGTAAATTTTTAAATAACATAAGAATGAAAACTTTAAAAAACGCGCGCTTTTGGTTTCAATGGGAAATCCCATAGAACCAATGTTTTTTTGGTCATAACTTTTTTATTTTTGTGAATTTCAAAATTCCGTTACAATCTGGTCCTAAATGTGTTGATTCGATTCCACACAAAAAAAAATTAAAATCGGTTAAGAACTCGGGAAGTTATGGCGTAACAGACATTGCGTCATTGAAGCTGATTCATGCAATAACACACATGCAAAACCTGTTGCTACGAGTTATAAATATAAATAAATAAGACAACATCACACACATTGTTCTTAACCCAAATTAAATACATAAAGCACTTGTGTTATGGAATTTGGAAAAAAACGACGGTACCACAACAGCCAGATCCGAGCCAATATACAAAAATTCATTTTCTTGATCCCGACCTGGGATCAAATCCAGGACTAAGGAGTGACATTGCCATTAAAACCAGTATGCGAGCCACTCGACCAAGGAGGTCGCCAAAATACTTTAACACAAGACATTAAAAATCGTATATTATAAATATTTTGTTACCTTACGCGGTTTCATTTAGCTTATGTACGTAGGGTTCACAATTTCGATTTTCAACTAATATGTCTACAGTACTTCTACAGAAAAATCTCATGTACTTAAAAACACTTCGTTAGCCACTTGACATTTGAGACGAGTGACAAAATAAACTTCGAAAACACGTCCCGTCAGCAGTATCGGAGCCTTTGATGGCGTGAAATATGGCATTTTTTATCGACAAATTGCCCCTCAAATTTGTTTTTTCTCAAAAAGCCAATATTTAAAAAATACACAAAAATAATCTATTTGTGTTCTTTAATTATTTTATTCTATTTTTTATTCCATGACAATTGAAACATGATGGCTGTGTAACTGTTGTCTACATGTTTAGCTATCAAATGACACCTTTTTAATGTTGATAAGACATTTACATGAATAGTGGTGGTCGAATTAGTATGAGAGCTCAGGTCTTGGTTACCAAGAAAACAAAATGACGGCCGTAAGAGAAAAACAAAATTTGAGAGGCAATATGTCGATAAAAATGCTTTATTTTACATCATTAAAGGCTCCGACACTGGTGACGGGACACATTGTATAACGTATAGGTATATATTAATCTCGCATACCGGTTTTTATGGTAATGTCACTCCGAGTTCCTCGGTTCGAACCCTGGCTAGATCAATGCAGAAAACGAACTTTTGTATATTGGCTCGTTGTGGTACCGTCGTTGTTTCTGAATTCAATAACACACTTGCTTTAGCTACTTAACTTGGGCTTAGAACAATATAGTGAAGTTGTCTTATTCATTTCATTATTATTTTATGACAACCTTCATAATGCACACAGTAAAGGAGTGGAGGACACTCCCTCCCTGCGTCAGTAGTTCTGAGAAGTTATAAACCCGTCCATTTTTAAAGCCAAGGTGAATAGGCACCAGAAGGTGCTCATTCCATCGTTTCTTGGCCCCCGGGTTTGACTGGGACCAAGAGCGAAACCATGCATAGAAAAAAAAATTGAAGAGGTGGATGTTCTCCTACATATTATATATAATTAAATATGTAAGTGTTTATTATACACAAGTTAAAAAAGGAATAAATTAATCAAACCTACAGAACCTGTAACTCACTTCCTTTTATTTTTCACGTTTACATAGCAGTTGAAATCGATGTTTTGCTTACATATCCTTCAAGGGTATTTCCTTAGGGATGTGCGGTTTCCAGACGATATTACGTTGATCTGTGCAAAGTTTATTTCAAAAAGGAATCTCATGAGAACGAGTTAATACAATTGAATTATAAAAAAACATAACTTTGTTCCTTACTAATGAATGAATGAATGAAATGACATATTATGTTTTAATAGCTCTTTTAAAATTCCTTACATACTACGTTTTTGGGTCCTCGATTTCGTTGATAAACGAGATAGGTTTATTTCCTTTCTTTAAAATATACTCTGACATCAATTCTTACAACATTAGATTTGAGAAATTCAAAAATATTTCATGTCAAAAGAATATTATGAATGATATAAGATATTATAAAAAATTTAATATTGCTAAAATCGATTTAACACTATTATTAACACGTAAAATATGTGAAGCACTGCAATAATAATTCTTTTTCTTTCTTAGTGCAGTGCAGTAAAAGCACTTCATTACTTTAAGGAAACAGGTTTAAAAAGCGTTCTAGTTCTAACAGAATCTAGTTGGCTGTAACATAACTTATCACGATAGTGTATACTCTGGGTAAATTGCCCTTTGTGCTATTGTTCGCTCTTATCAGAAAGTGTTTTCATTTTATCCTCTTTTATATTTGACAATTAAACCCAAGTTGCGTTTTTTTGGTGACCAGATAATTTTGTAAGATAGGTTAACCCGTTCAAGAAACTTTTATGTGTGGAAATAAGAACAATTTATATAACTTTCGATTGTGCCCAATTATTCTTTTATTGACGTTAATTTTAAACTAGCGATCCGCCTAGACTTTATCCGGATTTAACTTAATGTAATTATATAATAATGATAGTAATATGATATTTCTCACATTCACACCAATTAACCTAGCCGAAAGAAAGCACTATAAGGCTTGTGTTATTGATAATAGGATAATGGATAGACATACACATATGACACACAATTTGGTATGGTATAATACCCATAAATTATATTACATATTATATTAGAAATTATTTTAGTTGTACCCTCTGTGTGTTTTTATCTTTAGTTTTATACGTTTCATGTAAGCTCATCTGTTGTGTGTAATATTTGTTAACAAAAATGTAAAATGTATTTCTCAGTAAGGCGGTTCACACACTAGAGATGCGTCCCGCCGCGGTGCGCGTAGCGACAGATAACGCGCCCCCGCGCGGAGGCGCAGATCTGCCTATCTTAGCGGTGTAATCTGCTTCTCCGCGCAGATTTTCAATACAAGTTGACCCTACTTCTTCACGCCCCGCGCTCCCGCGCAGAATCTGCGCGCGGGGCGCCTTCCCGCGCGTTCTCGCGTCGGCAGTGTGTTGTCATAGGCGTGTTTTCTATATTAATTGAGATTCTTGCATACAATAATAAAATCTGCGGCCACGCGCTACGCGACGGGGCGCGGTGCAGTGTGTTAACCGCCTAAGTGAATTTGTAATTAATTCTTTTGAGAAATTAATAAAGTTCTTTAACCATTAAATCAAGCACAATTGCTCGTATTCATCACACAAACATCTGGCTCTTCCGGGGCTCAAATCCAAGACCGTTGGTGTGGACACAGCCTATGTTCATAGGGAATAATGTAATCATCAAACGTTGAAATAATCTTTCAAATTGCCTTAATGGCACCGGAGGTTCGCTACGTATATAAAGAAAATTACAAAATTCGCTTGCTTTTTTATATAGTAGTGTGTTTCTTATTTATACATAAATTAATATATTTGGAAATATATGCAAGTAATTTCCTACTTTTTTGCACACGCAATACGAGTGTGATAATCAATGTGTAAATTATGAAATAATTAATGAATTAAGTATTTGTAAAGCGAACTGTAAAAATACTTTAAGCACATGTCTGAAACAGCTTGTGCTTTGACGATATAAATATCTCAATCAATTGAGGCGGCTTGGTACTGGATTTCTATATATTACGTAACGCTCCAGAGCTAAAAAAGAAAATTTAAAGCTCAAACTCACGTATAAATACTTAGTACACAACTTGTAAGTAATTTTTTTTAAAACTTTTCTGTGTATAAAATTATCCACTCATTTTTAAACCCAGTGCAAAAATAGCAATTTTTCATAAAAGAGACTTCAGCACTTCACAGTACTACAACATTTCGGATGAAATTGCAACTGTAGTACTGAATGTAATAAGCATTTTATAATTTGCTGAATATCTACATAGGTTTACATACATTTATCATGGAATGGGTGCTATAAAAACGAGTAGTCGTAACTCTACTGGTCAGACGCAGTACCGTAGCAAGGATGTAGTGGGGGCGCATTGAATAAAAAAGTATGTAGTTTTATTTAAGTTATTCAATTTCTGGCGCGTAGTGGGAGCAAAGCGAGGACTGCTTTAATAGGGTAGCGATGTTAAGGGCCCTTCCACGTTCCTAAGTATTGCACTGGATGTACGTGCCTCCAGTTCGGTTCCACTTTAAATATTTTACATGGTCCGGTTGAACTCTAAATAACCGACTCAGGATTCTCTATTTTGGAATTCCCGTTATATTAATATTAATATTTCTGCCCGTTAGCTACTACTGAATTTATTCAGTTCTCTCGACTCAAAGTACTGTTTTTATTTTACGATGATGTGTCTATGACACATCATTTGTTTTATGGAATGCTTTAGGGTGTTGGTACAATTTAATGTAAAGATATATATATATTTATATATTTGCTTTTTTGCACTTTCAATGCTATCTTATGATACATTATTTTCATAGAAAAATACTAGAAAAAATCGACTCGGCTCACAAGATATGTAGTATTATCGCCTGAGAATTCACTTGAGAGGAAAGTCGATTTTTTTCTAGTATTTTTATATTAAAATTATATATATTTAAGATTGATAGGTATCATCCTGCGCTCGATATAAAACTCAATTCACAAAAAGAAACGCTTAAGAAATCGGTTCCGTTGAAGCGTCATAATTTCTACAAGAGCGATAAACAAGTTTCTTGGATCAGTTGATTGGGAAAAGCAGCTGAGATCTTATGATAATGTGAATGACATGATCGTTCGATTCTACGATGTGACACACGAAACCATTACCAAATATATACCTATGACGAGAAGACGTAGGGTATCTTACCCTGTTTGGAATTCACCGCAGTTGATACGACTACTTAAACGAAAGCTGAAATACCATATGAGGTACAAAAAATACGGCAATCTTTTGGACAAATTAGAATTAGAATATTTACGACATGACTGCAGTAAGATGATCAAAGGGTGCTATAATCCATACATAGTCGCAATAAAAGAAGAAATTAAGAGAAACCCGAAATACTTTTGGACGCATGTTAAAAATTTAAGAAAAGGCTGTTCTTCTTATCCTAGTACAATGGTTTTCAATGGCATTACAAGTTCTGATGCTTATCAGATTCCTGAATTGTTTGCTAAACATTTTTCTTCGGTCTATGATGTCGATGACAGTGACCTCAACACGTGTATTCATGCGTCGGAGTCGATCTCGAGTGCATCAGATATTATTAATCCTATTCAGTTCAATCCTCACCAAGTTAAGAAAAAAACAAGAAAATATTGATACCACAAAGGGTGTTGGCCCCGATAATGTCCATCCAGTTTATCTAGTAAAATGTGCAAACACACTATCCCTGCCTTTATCCATACTTTTTAATAAATCCTTAGAAACGGGTACGTTTCCGGATACATGGAAGCATTCAAAGGTTGTGCCCATTTATAAAAGTGGAAAAAAGGAATATGTCTCAAATTACAGACCCATAACCATCCTCTCCACAATGGCAAAAATCTTTGAATCTATGGTGCATGCTATTATGTATAGGCATATAGAAAAATATATAATTACTGAGCAGTACGGTTTTATGGCTAAGAGGTCCACGAACACAAATTTGGTGCTTTTGACAAAGTAAACCACAAAATTCTTTTGAAAAAGCTTTGCTTGCTCGGTGTAACAGGTAATGTGCTAGATTGGTGCCGCTCCTACCTTGTAAAGCGTCCGCTGAGAGTGGTTGTCGACAATGAAGAGTCTGAACCTTTTCTGGCACATTCCGGTGTACCGCAGGGCTCTGTTCTGGGGCCGCTATTTTTCAACGTGTTCATAAACGATATTACCAAATTTATCACACATAGTAAAATATATGATAGGTATAGGTATATGATCTCAAATTAATAAGAAAGTTTTCATGTGTGGAAGACTCGATTTACCTACAAGAACACATTGACAAACTACAAGAATGGTGCATTACTAATAAAATGTTCTTAAATACCTCAAAGTGTCACCGCATAAAATTTACTAGAAAACGCATTAAATTTTTAACAGAGTATTCAATAGCTGGTGAAAAATTCCAAGAGGTCACTGCCATCAGAGACCTCGGAATCACAATAGATAGTCAACTGACATTCTTGGATCATATCGACATAATTATAAAGGAAGCCAATAGATCCCTCGGATTCATACTCCGAAATACAAGAGACTTCAAAAAACCGTCTTCAGTCATTCTGCTTTATAACAGTTACGTAAGAAGTAAACTCGAATATTGTTGCACGGTCTGGTGTCCAGATTATAATATACATATAAATAGAGTAGAAAGAGTACAAAAAAAAACTGGTTCGTAGCCTATCCTATCGTTTTAGAGCACCAAGAGAATTAAAGTATTACAGAGATAAATTGGCTCATTTTCGTCTGGATCCGCTTTATTTGCGTCGGCGTCGTCTGGACATGTTTTACCTATACAAACTTATGAACAACCACATTGGTTGAGCCATCTAATATATTTCGTGAATAAAAATTATTAATCTAAAATAAACCTTAATAACTATAGAATATTCTCGTTTACTAAATTTGATGAGATATCGATATTAATTTAATCTATAATTCGTCTCCAATTGGCGTAATTATTTATCTATGGAGCGTTGCGAATGCACTTGCTTAGCTGTGTATCTGTTTTGAGCGACGCATATAAGAGGGCGCTCGCACGCGACTTTTTTTTTGAGTACCTTGATCTACGGCAACGTTCCGAGTTGTGTGCGCGTTACCAGTCTCGTATTCCCACTGTTTTCACTGATGGGATGGCCGTCTTCTGGGTCCATCTTATGTGAGAAAGTGCTACATCTTTCACCGTGTTCGTGATAGTGTTTCTTTGCGCTAGCTAGCTGTTATTTATGAGCTCTCGGACGTTATACGGTGAACATAACTCTGCACGATAAGGACTGAATTGGAGCACCAGCTGGACTTCCACCTTGGATCTGTTGCAGCGCCTATACGACTGAGGAAGGCGCCTCTTGCAGATTATCCAGGTAAGTGGGTGTTTTGCACCGCTCTTAGGTATTATGGTCATACGCTGTTGGAGACTTTTACCGGTTTTTAATTATTTATCGTGTACAAATATTTACGGTTACGATCCCGCCTGGTGTAGGCTATTTACACGCCACTCCACACATTGACAGTCCTATGTTGCTTAATAGGTTCGCATATAACGTTCCCTCAAGATTACCGAGATATCCTTGCAGACTATTAAAAAATAAATTGTGCAGGACAAGATTAGGTTGCGGCTCACCAGTTGTTCGCTTGGCTCGTCTGTACAACGATTTAAGTAAGAAACTCCCTGACCTCGACATTCACTTTCATAGCCTTTCCCAATTTATGAAGTTACTTCAAACTGACGTACCCTAGACTTTTCGTATATATATATATGTGTGTGTGTGTGTATGTGTGTGTGTATGTGTGTGTGTGTATGTATGCATATATATTATTCTTCATTTTATTTTGTCTGACTGATGATTTCCACGTTTATTAAACTATAAAATTGACATAGTACTTTAGATTTGCAAATTGTATTTTTTTTTTAAATTTTAATGATGATTTCTCTTTATTTATTTTCCTCAATATTGTTCCTTTAGTTTTTTTTTTAATAAGTTTCGTTCCATATGTTCATTTTAGTGTACTCATTTTTTGGGCAATCATCCGCAATGATTGGGCCGACGACGTGGTGGGTTATATATGGCTACGGTGCTCCCTACAGTGTTTTTATTTATAGAAAAGGCCTGTGCTCCAGCAGTGATGGCATTAACAGGTTGTTTTTTATAAAAATGATGATGACTTGACTAGCATTGATGTTTAATTCTTTCTTATTGTACAGTCAACAGAACATTAACTTTATCCAATTGATTTTATACAAAGTCAAAGACGTACCGTTCAATATCAATTGAGATTTTTTTAGTTTGTGGTAGGTTGATGTGCATATTTCGTATAGTTTTTAAAACAAACTTTTAAATTTTCAAACGCCGAGTATAAAAATACGTGATGCTGTGAGTGTATAATGTTTTTAGCGGTTAATGGTCAAACGGTGAAACTGTAAAACAATGACCGTATTATACTTTGTCCAATATAGGATGATACTTTTGACAGGTGTCACTTCCTTATTGCTACGTACTAAGGTTGCGTTTGTTTCCTTATGTTTGGCTTGACATTGCAATAATAACTTTATACCCTCTATATAGGTGTCAACTGTCAAAAGTATCATCCTACATTGGACAAAGTATAATGGTCACTGTATTATACATAGCTTTATTGTATTGTCTTCAGCATTTTGTTAGCATAATATGAGTTCAAGGTGCAGTCGCAGTTTATGTACTAAAGTTAATAGTAAGCCTTATTATAAAACTGCTGCTGACTACGTTCGTAGCCTGTTTTAAAGAGTACACAACACAATTGCTGTGACCGCAACAACATCCTTCATGGGCAATAATACTAATTTATCAATTCTAATACTTACGTTATTGATAATTAATAATAAGATTAGCTAATTGAGATAAGGGACCCGATTAACTATATATATTGTATATACAATACAAGGTTATTGTGCGCCAGACTTTGAAGTATAACTTACTAAATATACGGTTTACTTGATGTAACTAAGGCTGAATTAAATTGTTAACGTTGTAAGTTTAAATAACACTATAGACCATCATCACGACCATCATGTCCTTGTGATGGCAATCTCAAGAATGTCGTATTTCTTGGTATTGATAAAAGTATCTATATCTGTGCTTCGATGTGGGTAGTTTGTATAACATTTATCAATTTACTAATATTAAAGATAAACTTAATTGGTTCATGTATCGTTTGTTAAGCATTCGTCTTATTATAATCGCTATTCTTAACTCTAGAAACGGGATACCTATATAGTTTCTTTTCACTTTTCCCGAGTAAATTTTTTATATGTATTGAATGTACGAACTGCTGCACGTCAATTCACCATAACCTAATATTTAATTTTATGAATTAAATTTAAAGTTGCTACTCGTTTTCAAATCGGTACTTTAATATGTTTTTCCCAGTACCAAGACAAAATTGTTATAATTCAAAACATATTAAATTAAAACATTCAAACCAAAATTCACGAAGTTACATCAAACTATGGTAGTATTTTATCATTTCTGCAGGAGTTCGAGCGGCGGCGGCTGCCGTATTTTATTAATTAAAATTGAATTATATCTGATTGTTTGGTAAACTGATGAAATAAGTATTTTTAGTTTGTTGTTCTTCTTCGAGAGATCGATAATAGTCTAAGAGTCTTGTAATATTTCATAATTAAAATATAAGAGGTGTTTTTTTTTACTTTTAGAAAGACTAGATTAATTCAATATTATTTATTCAAAAGCTTTTGTTCAAATCCTTCAACGGAGATAAAATACACTCTACTATCTATGTTTTGCCAAAGTGACTCTAGTAGACCACAAAATGTGTAATAGTGCTTTCCAAGTTATGGTCTTTCACTACTACATCCAACCCGCCTGCCAAGCGTGGCGATTATTACTAAACTCCTAATTTTTGGGAGAGGCTTCCGTCCAGCGGTAGACGTCTTTTGACTGATGTAATAATGTTGATTCAGTAATACTTTGGTTAGTGATAACAAGCGGCTGAAATAGTTTTATGAGTCGTTTTATCTATGGTAATGCGGATAACAGTCGTTATGTTTATCTAGCAAATCTGAGAAGATTTGACACGTAATGGAAGAGGTGGAGAAACTGTGTGTGTGTTCTGACGCACTACATCGCATGACGCAGGTATTTGAGATCCGTATTAAGTAATTTTCAGTATCGCCACCTAAGGTGTATTCGTCCACAATAGTATAAAAAATATTATTGTAATCACCGTATACGTAGAGATTCTATGAGATGTAGGAGGTCGTGCAGGTAGATGCGGTAAAAAGTCTACTCCCACCAGTCTATATGTACGTCGCACACCATTGCTTTGAAAATTATTGTCAATGGATTTGACATTTTTCTCTTTGATTTTATTTTCATCGCCCATTCTATACATTCTGTGGGAAAAAATCTTTTAACAACGTTTCATATGTATGTAACATAACGAAGATTTAGATATTTTTTTAGTAGTTGTTTTTTTATTAATGCTTTATCTGAACAAACATGATTGACTTAGTTTGATTTGGGTAGGATCTGCAATGATTGAAGGAAAACAATGCTAAGTCCATTTTCAATATCTTTCAGAGCTGCGTTGTTACAATAGGCTAAAAAACTTGTGCTTGTGGATCATAAATCAATAATTTGTAGAAACTAGGATTGCTAAAGGTCGACCATTTACACGAGTACTGGCCCGCGCGGTACGGGGCGCGGGGGTAAGGTGACAAAGGAGATTGAGTGAGAAGTGGGCGGTAGGCGCGTATAGAGCGCCCCTTCCCCCTTTTTCCGTACCCTCCTTTTTCGCCGTACCCCTGCATCTCTGTACCGCAAGGGCGAATACTCATTTACGTGGTCGACCTATAATAGTTTTAATATTATGAGAAAGACTTTCAAAATTGCCATTGTGAGAAAGCTCTCAAAGAGAAAATATATTGTCTCAACATTATAACTCATTCTCAAAAAAGGCTAATTTAATTCAAAGGGGAGCTTGAACAAATTCAAATTGAATTTGATAATATTATTATCAACAAAATACATGTTCATATACACTTATTAAAACTTTATGATTGGTTATCGCTTCACCTCGTAATAGAATTTGTTCGCAAACGGACGGTTAAATTTTAACGACAAGAATCTTGTTCAGATTCATTATATTAACCGTAGCATTTACATAATAAATTGCGCTGCTCGAATAATTACTGGAACTTTTACCCCTCTTTTTGTTGTTTTAGATCTTAATGTCATTAGTGGCATATTTTTGCATAATGCTTTTGTGAACGCAAATGGAAGGTATAAAGTGAAATTTCGGAATACTTTTCTAAAAGTCACTTGTTTTTTATATTCTACAAATAAAAGAAGTCGTGACAGTGAATAAAATTACCATTAGTATAGCGTCATTGCCGGTCCCAGGCCCGGATATGAAATGGGGAATGTTGGTATGAAAGAAACTCACCAAATAGTAAGGTTGTGATCGCTGAACATCGAGGCGTAACTAATTAAGTAGTCCAAAATTTTTTTCAAGAAATATTGAATCTGTGCGGTCTAAACTATAACACTGATCTTTAAGTTTTTTCTACATCTAAGACTTGGGTTTTGTAGTACGGTTTTTGTAGATTATATCATTAATAAATTTTTATAGCGCTTGCATGCTATTCTCAAAATTTAATTATTGGGGTTAAATTTTGGTTTTAGTTGCATGTTAGGTATGTATGTCTGTCAGGAATGCACCGAAGCATGCCTACAGTTATTTAATACTTTAGAACTTGGTTTGATTTTGGGACTAATTTATTACACAAACATTGCTAGAACGGTATATGTCTAGAAGGTAGAACATTTATTTTATCAAAATAACGTAGAAGACATGAAGTGCGAAGAAGAGAAAGCTGATTTAATGAAAAAGTT
The DNA here is from genome assembly GCA_927399485.1 of Calamotropha paludella. NCBI lineage: Eukaryota > Metazoa > Arthropoda > Insecta > Lepidoptera > Crambidae > Calamotropha > Calamotropha paludella. The sequence continues at coordinate 20,184,796 of OV656805.1, read as the reverse complement.
GGCGGTTTGTATTTAATATACTTTGCCCAATGTAAGATGATACTTTTGACAGGTGTCACTTCCTTATTGCTACGTTCTAAAGTTGCGTTTGTTTCCATATGTTTGGCTAGACATTGCAATAGCAACTTTATACCCTCTATATAGGTGTCAACTGTCAAAAGTATCATCCTATATTGGACAAAGTATATAAATGTCGATTATTCCGTGAGCGTTTGATCCATAACTAGTTTGTTTCGTTAGTTGTATGCACAGCTTTGTAACCGTTGGTGATTTTCACGGAATTTTTATTGGACACCTAGGTGTACTCATAACATAGTATGGGAATATGTACAAACATAATCAACAAGCAACGAAGAATTGATAGATGATGAAACTCTAAGTAAAGCGATCAGTGAAGGGCCTTGTACGGTTACCGTAAAAATCATCGTACCGGCCAATTGAAAATCAGTTGCTGGGGTTTTAAAATTTTGGGTAGCTGATGTACATTTACAATATTACCAAAATCCAATAAAGATGTTTTCCGTTGTGAATAACGATGGTACATATATATGTAGCTTACTTCGTCCGTTAATAGTAACAAAGAAGTTGTCATCTTTTAGAGACGCACTGCGGTTCTATCATGAATAAATATGAAGATTCATGAATTTTCTTTGGGGAGTGTAGATAAAAGTATTATTGGGGATTGGGGACCAAGTTGCGTTGGCAAATTTATATTCAAACACGCCTGCAAGAGGTTTTGTGTTGGCGTTTCCGTGAATAAATGGTCAATATAGTGTTTTGCCGTGGCGACGCATCTTTTATTGTAAGGGTTTGTGAAAATGTGTTGAAAGTCACAGATATTTGTGATGACTTTGATAAAAAATGTAAAACGTTTGTAAGCATTTTGAAGGCATTTTTGGAGAGTGTAAGAAAGTTAAGTTAAACATTACTTTGTTTAAAATTTAATTTAAAAACTCAGAGTTTTATGCATCTATACGTCATTAATCCCAGCGAGCACAAGAATGTTAGATTGATAATGGTTGATGTTAATGAATAATGTTTATGCTGAATAAACTTCAAAATTCTATCTTAAAACGTTTTAATTCGCTAATTTCGTTTAGAAATGTTTTTGACATCAGGAACGTGATTAGATTTAGTTGAAATAATGGTAGCTTTTTTGACGTTTGATTAAACAGTTGATACATTGTGATACTTTCACAATGCATTAATTTATTCCTTTTAACATGTGTTATGGTACTTCTTAAATAGTAAGCGTATTATCTTTAAACGTTTGAAAATCGTTTACCAAATCAAAAGACTGCTTATCACAATTTGACAGTATGAACCATGTTGAAACTAGATCGGCTACCGAGCCGTAATGGGTCGGTTATCATTCAGCCGTGATATGAGAGTCGTCGCTTCGATGCCGGGGAATTTCATTTCCGTGTAGAGTTGGTACATTTTCATAAAAGCTGATTCACTTTACCTACTATTTTCCGTCCTCAATTTTTCTGTGACAGTTTCAAAGATATATTTACAGTAGAGTTATAGAAGCGTACGCGATCTGTGTACATGATCTGAAGCATGCTATACTTAGAAACAATAACATACCTGTAAATTTACGTTTTTGTTGTGATCCGGGCCGTTGGTACGGCTGTATATACAATCATTAGTACCCATCAAACCGCACTGGGCCCGCGTGGTAAGTTACGGCCTACCACTTCTCTCTACAATGTTTTCCTCCCCAGGAAAGGCCCCGTAGTAAGGACATTAATAGGTTCATGAAATGATTAATTTGTTGGGTTTAAAGAGTGCTTTTCAACCTTACCTTTAATCTAATAAATAAATAAATAAAATAAATTAGATTATGTGCAACTTTTTACATAGTATTCTTTAAAAGTAAAATTGATCATAAGACTGAGGTATTGCATTTGAAGATAAGGTTAAGAATGTTTGTTTTTTTTTCATTTTATTTGCTGAGTACTATACTAATATCATAAAGATAAAAAAAAACAAGACACCCTATCCCGGCATAAAGGTTGCCAACTTCAGAACCTGAAGGGAAAAGTCAATGACCATACCTATATCATATTTTTATTTTAATTAACAAGATTTGCCGTATGAGTACTAATTTATTATATAATTCTTACGATTCGACTCCATTGTAGGGCTCCTCAAAATATCAAATGAACCCTTTACTTATCTGGTGAAAAGGGTTTCTTTAAAAAAAAGTTGCCACGCAATCTACTCATAATTCCAAAAAACTTTAAAAATACTATCCGTAATCCTTTGATATCAAGAAGTTGAAACCGAATCAAGTTACTTTATATTATGTAGTATTTTTAAACATTGCAACATTATGTGTGCATTATTTATATCTGCATAATATTACATTTTTTTTATATTTTATTTTTATCCTCACCTATTGTACAAACACCTTATTATGCATGCAGTTATATTTGTATGGTGCAACATTGATAAATGTTACTGATCAACATTTGAAATTATAGACAGAAGCTACACAATGTAGCTTAATGTCATTTATGTTGCAAAATGTTTCTCCCCAAAAAGTAATTGTGATGTGAAAAAATCGTTAACATATAGTGGTTATACACTGGTCAAGGAAATTTTGGAAACACCATCCAAATTTATGTATTATATTCTCTGAAGAAAGTAACGAAACAAGTATTTTATCTTTTAGTATCATCCAGTACTAAAATATTAAGTTATCAAAAATAAAATTACGTTTGTCGTCACAATCACGCTACACACGGTGTAGTAGCAGATGATAACACGACCAAGTATTTCAATCGTCTTCTTCTCTATGTTCCTCTCACATTAGCTTGGACAACTCCTCAGACATTAGCTTGGACAACTCCTCTTTGCCTCGTGCGAGGTGAATCAATTCAGTTGCGCTCGTGACCTCAATCCATTCCCGAATGTTTCGCAATTGAGGTTTTTTTCGGCGGCCAACTCCACGTTTTCCCGCGATTTTTCCCATCATAATTATTTGTAGCAAATCGTATCTCTCGTGTCTAAAGACGTGACCTAGGTATGCAACTTTACGTATTTTGATGGTTTGCATTAATTTGCGTTCTGGCTGACTCGTCTTAAAATTTCGTCATTGGAGATTTTTTGAGTTCAGCTTATAGAGAGCATGCGTATATAAGTCAACATCGCAAAAGCCTCTATTCGTTTTCGGAGACTTCCTTAATGGTCCAAGATTCACAAACATTAGCACTATGGGCCAAATGTAGCATTGAAGTAGACGTGTGCGTAAAGGAAAACTGATATTACGACTGGAAAGTATCAATCTCATTTTATGGAAGGCACTGCGGGACATTGCTATGCGAGTCTTTATCTCCATATCACTTTCCCAGTCTTCATTTAACCAAGTGCCCAGGTATTGTATTATATTTGCACACTACATCTAACTTTACACCGGACACACTTGTTGCCGGACTCAAATTTGAGTGCTTGGAAATGGCCATAAATTTTGTCTTTTTTGAATTCATTATGAGTTCCGCCTTTACGCTACACTCGTTTAATCGTTCAACAAATTTCTGAAGATCTGATTCTGTAGACGCCATAAGAACAGTATCATCGGCATATTGGAGGTTATTAATAACGCGTCCATTGATTGAAATGCTATAAACAAGGTCCGTTAAGGCTTCAGATATTATGCTTACAGAATATAAATTGAAGAGCGAAGGTGATATAGAATTGTCTGACTCCTCTTTTGATAATTATGTCATTGGATTCTTCGCCTTCAATGCGTACTGTTGGGCGTTGGTTCTGATACTGGTTCTGAATAGCTCTGATATCTTTCCCATCGAGTCCTTTATCTCTTAAGATTATTGTCATACGATCATAAAGAACTCTGTCGAAGACTTTCTCGTAATCGATGAAACAGAGTTACACGTCTTTCTGCATTTCTTTGCACTCCTGCACTAGAACCTGTAAAGCAAATAAAGAATCTCGCGTTCCTACTCCAGCTCTGAATCCGAACTGACAATCGCCCAACTGTTCGTCACAGTTTGCTCTAATGCGTTTGTAGGAAAAAGGTAAAAGCAGAGACTAAAAGTATTAATAATATCATTAACAAATAATGATGAATGATCAAGCAAATAACAAGAATGTCATGGAGAAACATTTGGCAACATAATGTGGTTGAGCATTGAATCATCAAGCAACAAAACAAGTAATACAATTTATTAACTTAATTCTTGGTTCGATAATAAATAACATGTGTACCACACAAGTGGTACATATATATTCATATATACATATATATTCATATATACATATGTATATATGTTAAGGTAAACGTACATATGTCTTCCTAATAGCTACTGAATAATTTGTATACCTATCTTAGGTCCGTTCGGTGCGGCTGCTGCGAAGCAAATGGGCCGAGTACGGCTTTTCTTTTCGCCCCCGCTAAAAAGGGAGGTAGTGAATCGAGTATCCATTTAGGGATACATCGACCGGCCGAGAGGTTAGACTCGTACTGACTAAACACCACCTGAAGATGCCTTAGCCTGGGAAGGCAAAAATGTTACCTTTTATTTTAAAAATGAAATGTTTGTATAATATCTAAATTGGGTGATCTTTATAAAATAACGCTGTGTATGCCAAAGTTACGTATAGTTATCATTATGCGACTATGTTTTTTAAGAAATTTATATCATAAAATGAAAGAGACAATTTTGTTCTTTAGTTGAATATATAGTGATATTTTATTGAGAATAAGTCATAGGGACTCAATTCTTTCATACACATCTGAGAACCTAGTGTAAGTTTACACATTCGATACTCGTTATCGAGCGCGTTACAGATTTCTATGAAGATCCGTAATTTCGGATGGTTACCGCTAGGGGCGCTTATAAAAAATCCATAGTAATATTTTACGCAGACGATATCGAGTATCGAAGCGTAAACTTACACTAGGGCCTCAGAACATAAATAAAATTTTGCAGATTTACCATAAATATATAAAAAAACAGTGATTTGCATGAATGTACTCATAAACGCACGTAGCTGATATCATGTCGCACAGATAAATTGACGTTGTACGATAGACGTGCGGCAGTCGAGCTGGAATAGAAGTGTTAAAAATCGTACCATATCTGTTTAGTCTCCATCGAATCGTATGCTTTCAGCATACATGACACGTTCGAATTTCATTTCCTTGTGCAGATTCGTGAGGTTTTTGTAGATGTAGAGAGCTACAGTTAATAATTGTGATACAATTGTGGTTCGGATTAGATGCACTTTTATTTATTCAAAAAACCTAATGAGTTAGACTTGTCATATAAATAGTGGTCAGTAACGTCGTATGTTATTTAACTTTTCCATTTTTTGCCTTTCTTAGTACTATTTCTTTCATTTGGATAATACAAAATCAAATAAATAGTACTAAGAAAAATAGGGACATGTTGTAAGTACATACATACATCTCTCTTCAACAGCCTATAGTCATAGAAAGATACCGTATACACAGAATATAACATAGCTCACAACGCAGGGCGATTAAGTCGTATTATCAAACGACTACTGATGCAGCCGAGATCTTGATGAAGGTTTTTTAAAGCACGGGTTTGTACGAATTAATACAAGTTTGTTCACCACAACCCCACAATCATATTCTAAATGCGTTAACTACTGCATTATCGAGCTTCTCTACATTTATTTATATATGTTTTTTCATACGTCTACCATCACATATATACATGTGTATACGTAAATCATGTTATAATACTTATCGATCCACACTGTTAACAGCGTGTCATGTTATGAACTTCGTAATTCTGTGCCGAGAATTTCATTTCCTTGTACTCGTTACATATTTATAGTTGGACTTCATAACTATTAGAGGGGGCGATAACAATGGAAGGATAAAAATAAGCAAGTAAGGTTGCACCTCAACCAATGCTTAGAATTTACTTGCTCATTCTTTTAGCTGATGTGCAAGCGTAATTACAAAATGAGCGTTTATCTGGTCGATCCAAATGCATTGAATCAGAAGCACTAATAAATAAACACAGATTCACAAACTATGCGTTTTGTAAATTAAAAGCCGTTATACATGAGTGGTAGAAAAATCAAAAGACTACTTATATTTAGATTAACTTATTTCATGAATACAAACGTGTAATGTAGAAGATACATATATATTTAGTAACATTGATAAAATTATAATAATTCAAAATGGTCAGATCCATTTTTGAACCAAAGCGAAATATACAATTAAAATGTTCTACAAAATTTAATTAAAATATAACAAATGAAAGTGTTATTATACAAGTCTCGATTATAATAAATTCCTTACCTGGGCCGGATTGTTTTTTGAGAACAGAAATGTGTGGGCACAATCCAATTATTCCACGCAACTTACTTGCCCGAAGGAGGATTTAGTGGAGATTGCGTTCTGTCTGATCATTTTCATACCTCTATTCCTTTGGATTTTTCAATTGGGGGTAATTTGGTTTAAAAATCAATTGCGATTTAGATAAATGGTATAAGTAATTTTGAGAGAGAACAAAACTTAGCTTATTTTTCAAAGGCGATTTTGTTGCTAATTGCTATGTAGTAATTGTGCCGAACTGCTGATATATAGCATGATAAAATGGAGTAATTATTTTATCCTGCATGCAAATAATGTAATGCCACATGGTCAATGTGTAAGGCTTAAGCAATAGTATTCTGTCCGTTTTATTTACCAATATTCAAAATCGTTTGCACTCAAAATCGGATTATCGCAAATCAGTTTTTAAAGTAGACCCATATTTAAAGACGTTACTAGAACAAAAAGCTTCCCCTTTCCGCTATTTGGTGCAAATCCTTTATTTTTATATTTCTTATTGATATCTGTCAATAGCGATTGTAGGCAATGATATCCCAATTCCACAGGATTAAGACGTCGGTGCCTCACTACGGCCGCTATCTAATTTTGGAGGCGCACGAGGTCAATATTTAGTTAGTGTTAGTCAGAGACGAGAAACTTCACATGCCGTCGTTAGAGTTGACCCAAATAAACACGAAAAGCTCATGTCTATCACAGTGGAAGTTATACTCTCCAAATTGAATCTTACTAGGGTCTGTTTATCGTTTAGGAGAGAGCATGTGCCAAATATCTTTGGCAGACTTATTACGGGTTAGTGGTGAGCACCGAAGGGTCAACATGTTTTTATAACTCATTGATATAATACAGAATCAGTACTTGACATCATATGTTCATTCTAAGTAATAGGTAGTTACAGAAAATATGCATTCTTTTATAAAATTTCCTTCATAATGTCTCCTAGATCTATTACAAATGTTCGTAATAAAACTTTTTCTTGTTAAAGTTGGCTCCGCTTGTTATGTTCGAGATAGTTTTATACGATGCTCGTGCAGGTTACAATATGACAGGTGCAGTAGCTTTCATATTTAATTCCACAAACTAAGTTTAAAAATCTATTAAAGAAGTATTTTCTGTAACTACAAACAACACTTCAAATTGTACAAATTCATGTTCTATTTTGGATACACGTTATGTTGGTAATTCGTAGTTATGGATGCATTGGATACGTATTATCTATCTATATTATTTAAAGTTAGGGTAATAAAGGTTTTACTACTGTCTTTTGCGTATAATTTGTGAAAGACCTAATAAAAATATAAAGAGAAGATAAGATAAGATAATTTATTTGCAATCATGTATCATGGCAGCGAAATTAATGTAAAGCTTTTTATTTTTTTCCTTGCGGGTTGTAGTATTCTGTGACCATTTTTTTACCTTATTTCCTGGTAAAGGCTCTTTAAACTATAACCTATTCTATAAATATGACCTATATTCTTCTTTTTATTAGCAAACGTTATGTAATTGTAGTTATTATTGACTATTCAAGAACATTTGAAAGTTAACAGCATGATAAACAGATATATAGCTTAGATAGATTGATAGCTGGTTTATTACTGGCGTGGTGTAAACATTATGTCCATAATACAGCCTACCATATCATCGTTGGTAGTGCACTTACACTAAGGTTCAGGTTATGGTTGGCTAATGTTGCCAGATGGTCGGCATTCATCTGTATTATCTTGACATTATTAAATATGTTCACATTCCCGCCAAAATCTACGTAATTCTCAACAGAGATCTTTTTGTAAAATAATTAACAGTAGGCAAAAAAGTAAAATTTAGTTGTCATTATTTTGGATAAGGCCATTATACAACATCACTTATATAAATAACCTCATAAATTTTATTAATTATACCAATTCGATGATGATACCTGCATGTTGGCGGCCGATTGTAATATCAACTCGCGCTTTTCAAAGTTACAAAGTGATTTTACAGGCCTTAGTAAATTAGTTAATTAATTATAATTAAGTATTTTTAATGAATGACAATAAAACAAAATGAATATATATGTCTAGTCAGAATAGAGAACATTGTCACCTACAATGGATATCACATAGTCACATATAATTGCCTGCTTTCAAATTCTAACAGTACTGAATGTGGCTGTAGTGCCAGAGAGATTATGAAAAAGAAAATGTTCATTAATTAGATTCAAATATACGCACGCACACACACATACAATAATAATGTATGTGTGTGTGTGCGTGCGTGCGTGTGTGTGTAAATGACAAGTCTTGTGCTAACTTTTATAGCAAAAAAGTCAGTCAACCTTTTACGGTCAAATGAAATTAGGTAAAAATTTTAGGTAAAAATTTGGTCAAACAAAATTGTAAAAAAGACAATACTGATAAGTCTAAGCTGACTGGATTATCGAATAGTGCGGCAGACTCTTGGACGCTTGCTTGCATGCTGCAGGATGGCTTATATGCTGCATGCTTGCTTGTATGTTGCATACTTGCTCGCTTGCTTGCATGAGGGAGTGAAGGGGGAGCCCCTTGCTATGACTAAAAACTGGTGGTAGGTTAGGTTACAATTGTGACTACGTGCAGCAGAGCAAGCGAAGTGAGCACAGCGTTTACATACTGCATGCTGCAAGTTGTTGCAAGATGCTGCAAATGTTTTATTTTCATTTCCATGCTTGGATTGGAGTCCGATAACAAATTACAGCAAAGATTCGGAATTAGAAATAGTGTGCTCTAATTTTTCGAGGGGTTTCGGTGAAATGAAAATATGGCAAATAAAACAGTGGTGTAATGAATTTTTAGAAATATATACCACTTCGAACAAATGTTATTTCGGCCGAGCATAACTTCAATCAAAAAATTTCGATCAAAAGAGATGTCGGAATAATGATAAAAAATAGAATTGTTAATAGATCAACTGATACAGTGGCAAACGTAATTTTGACGAAGGAAAAAAAGAAAAAGAGTGCAAACAGACTACCAAACTTCGCTGACTTATTGTATGACAATGGAAGGGCGACACACACCTTGATTTAGGTAAACTTAACTTCCACACTCACTCACCAAGTTCTTTTAAAATTGAGCTCGCTATAGTGATGTCTCGCTGTCGATTGAATTGTCTTGTAATATATTTTTAATTCACATTTTTTGAAAATACTATCAAAATAATGCCAAAGCAATCTATTTCAAAATGGTTTTTAAAAAATATATTTTTTTTTATGAAATAATAGAGTTAAAATTGTGACTTTTTGATATCCGATAGATATAATCAACTCGGTGTTTACGGGTTGGTCTGGAGTTAAGCCGGCAAGTTCTTACGTTCATTTCACGATTACTGACAATGACGACCTCCATGGTCGAGTGGCTCGCATACCGGTTTTCATGGTATCGCCACTCCGAGGTCCCGGGTTTGATCCCCGGCCGAGCCAATGTAGAAAACGACCTTTTCTAAATTGGCTCGCGTCAGCGTGTTGTGGTACCGTCGTTGTTTCTGAATTACATAACACAAGTGCTTTAGCTACTAACCTTGGGTTCAGAACAACGTATGTGATGTTTTCTAATATTTATTTATTTACACGACAAACGATTGACAGCACTCTTAAATAACATGTTTTTATAACAACATTTCAAAGGCCAAAGTGGCACATTGACGTGCTGTCTGCCGATTAGATTTCTACAAATCCAATTTGAGAACAGTTTGGTGCAACGGTAGCGATCCTATCTTTCGGTCATGGCTTCGAATCCCGGTAGGGGCAGATGTATGTGTGATAAATACGAGCGTTTATACCTGAGTCATGGGTATTTATATATATTTTTTAAATATTACATTTATATGTATCATATACGTATGTTACCCTAGTATTTATAATGCTAGCCGTATAGTGCTAGGCTAATTGTAGTAAATATAAAAATATTATTATTATTAATAAATGTGTGATAATTTCAATTAAGTTAATAACTTATTTACTAAAGAATAGTGCATTCGTATTTGATAGTGTGTACAAAAAAGATGTCTCTAGTAGTTGTCTTAATTACTGGCGCCAACATGCATAATTCAATCCGTATATTTAACAAAAACTTTGATGTATGTAGATGAGGAAAAATGTTAATGTTTCCTTTTAAGAAATAGCGACCCAAGTCTTAAAGTTGGCTTACCCGCCGTAATCATTATCATAAGTCTTAAAATCTAGATTAACTACAGAAATATTACTTTTTTAATAACAGCAGCAGAAATAATTGCTGTACAGGCGGTCCTCGAATTACGTCGTTTCGATTTACGTCGTTTCAAGTTACGTCGAACAATGTTTTGACACTATTCCTCAAGCATACGTCAATTGTTTCGATTTCCGGCATAGGAGAATTCACTTGTCACGAGGTCAATTTCCGTAGGCGCGGTGTCGGCGAGCGGGGATTACCCCGCACATGCTGCTGATGTTGTTAAGTTAGTTCAGGGACAATGGACAATCAAGACGTAATATGTATTTGAATCAATAACACACAAATACCAAAAATAACTAGAAATTTCATAAGTAGGTACATATCTTATTATTTTAAGAACTTACTTTTGATCCTTTGCTATAAATGCATTTTTTTTAATTTTGAGTCTGTTTGGATCCTAACCCTTGAGTTTTACATGTAAACATATGAAAAAATATGTCTCGACTTACGTCGTTTCGATTAACTTCGCGTATTTCGAGAACCTAACGTGCCGTAAGTACGAGGACTGCCTGTATTTTGAATTGTAAATGCGAATTGATTATTTTGAAATTACGAGAACTTTATCTGGCATAAATATCTATGTGTGATAACTTCTCATGTTATTATCGTACTAGTAATAATTAAATAAATCTGTAGTAAGAGACTTTAGGAAATTATATGGTAACAATGAATGAATATGGAGTAAAGACAAAGACAGAGGAACCATTCATATGATGTAATAATGCCTATATCCAGAAACAAATATCAACTCAATCCTCGAAGCATAAAATACGAGTAACAATAACAAAGATACATATCAAGGATATCGATTTACATTTCTATATTTTCCCACCCTAAAGCCACGTTCCATCCCCTATTCCGCAAGTTAACACAAACAACGTGATATTGGGGAGGTAACACGGATGTATTAGATACATTACAATTCCGCAGACGTGGGATAGAAAAACAGTGGTCTTATATGTGGAGCACCTGCGAATCCAAATTGTACTTATTTCATGGAAATTCGCAAGTTTGAACTAGAACTAGTTCTAAAAATTATTTACCTGTTTTAAACTGATTTCTAAAAAAGAGGTTTCTCAATTCGACCGTATATATGCTTTTTTTATTTTTGTTCGCGGATAACATCGTCGTTTATGAACCGATTTTGATGATTCTTTTTTTGTTGGAAAGAAGATATTTCGAAAGTTGTCACATGAAAAGGAAATCAGGGTTTGATAATGGCAGACCAGAGAAATCGAGGGGAACTTTCAAGAATCGTAGGGGCGACTAGTGCTTTTTTTTCATTAATAATAAGTATTTTTTTATTTTATTTATTAACTAGCTGACCCGGCAACGCGGTGCTATGGTTACGTTAATTGATGACCCGGCCACGCGTTGCAATGGTAACGTTAATTGATTATAAAAACTGTTATTCTTAGGTTTATGGTAACTATGGTAACTATATATGGTAACAAACACACAAAGTATTGTGTTTGTTTAGCAGAGATTTAAAGCACTTCAATTTAATAAAGTTCTGGATTAGATCTGATGATACAGCCAAGATATAGTCGAGGAAACTCCTCAACGATTCACAGCAGCTAGCTCAAATGCTTGATTAATATTTCCGTCTCAAGTAACCGTCGTCTCCTCGTTCGAGAAGCATCCTTGCTCTACCATCTATCCATCACTTAAAATCGTAAAATGAAATAATTTTTAGCAAAAAAAACCGACTTCAAAAAGTAAACTGAAAATCAAAAAATAAATTTACTTCTCACAAAGTAATACGTATTTGCATTTAATTAAATAGAAATGATTAAATAAAATTATTTTATAATTTTGAAGTCGGTGCCAAGTAAATGCTACAACAACCTTACTACAATATCAAAATACTATATTAAAACAATTACAAAACAGTAACAGTATTAGAAAAATATATGAATCAGTACCTACTAACTATCAAAGTAACTTTTTTAATGTTATGTAGGTACCTAAGTACTGGCTTACAAACTACTAGTAAGATTGATAATATCTATGAACAGTTATTGTTTTACTTGGCACCGACTTCAAAATTATAAAATAATTATTTAATTATTTCTATTCAATTTAATGAAAAAACGTATTACTTTGTGCTTATTTCTGTTAAATTTAACGTTGTTTTTGGTAATTTTTATTTAATGTATTTAAAACTTATAAAACTGATGGTTTTAATATTTTGCGTTCATATATACTTAATCATACCATTTGTTTATATCTGTAGGATATAAATCTATAAGGAAAAGTGACAAGGGATTAGCACAGTCAGTTCCGTACAGAAAGTTAAGTTAATTTTATTTTTAATTGCGATTTATTAGGCTACTCGTGGCAACATTTCATCGGAGGTGATTAACAAACATGAGCTATATTAACGATGAAAGTAAATGATATTGCATCTGTAGAGCTAATATGTAAGAAATCAAGCTCTTATTCAAATGACACAAAACATTTTTAACTTTTATTGTAGTAAGTTCTTTGGCTCCCTTAATTCTCTAATACGAGGTATGAGTTTTGTAAGAAACATTCCCGATCAATTCAAGACCTTTTCGTTAGTATCAACTTTGTGTTCTTAAAGAATATATCTACTTTGATCCTTTACGTGCAAGTCTTAGCAAGAAGTTGCGAATGTGACTTTGGAATTTCTCGAACGTTTCCGAGGACTATCTGAGTGCCGGATGTTTCAATCAGTGGCGGCCGTCTTACAATGATGTCCAATAGTGAAGACTCTTTGATTCGAAGCTATCTGCCATGCGCCGTATATATTACTAAATAGTTTTTATCTTTTAATGTATTTGGAAATTACAGAATAAAAAGGGGAAGCAGACAATATAAATACTTCAAATGATCATTCGTTATGACATCTTTGTTTTCTTGAGGATGTGTTTGATAATATATTATTTCTATCTTTATTTCACCCTTTTATTTTCATTTGTTCCGCCTATTCTTATGCTTTGTTCATCCATCCATAGTTGTCTGGCAGCGATCACTTTGACCGATAAGACCATATAATGTTTAAGTTTTATATGGTTCTGTATTTTCCTCAATGTGTTGTTATTAATAAAATGTTTTGCGTTGTGTATTAAGCGGCATTGAATTACTACTCGTAGAACACTTTTGTCAAACATTGTCCTGCTTAGTCATTTTATGAATATGGTTCCTATACAGAGTAGAAACGTCGGGACTAAATAATTATGTGGAAGTACATTTATTTAATTCAAATATCTTTTTAGTATTTTAAATATAATTTCTTATCGATGACCCTTAGGTTTAATAGTAGATTCTTTGCACGGACGACGGTCCTAGGTTCGAATCCCAGAAGGGGCAGATGTTTGTGTTCTGAATACGAAAATTTGTAGCTGGGTCACAAATACATAATATTACATACCTATGTATCATATAACACAAGTCATACAATGTTTACTTGGGCTAGGCTAATTGGTGTGAATATAAGAAAGGTCAAAGGCTAGGGTGAATAGGCACCTTTTGGGTTTGCTCGTTCCATCGCGCTTCCTATCTTGACTCCTGGCTTGATTGGGATTGGCTTAGTAGTAGAAGTGGAAATCAATAAAAAAAGACTATGACACAAAACACTGTCAGTATCCTTTGAAAATAGAAATTTAACAAAATAACCTAATAGGTACATCAACTTCACTAATTTAAAGATTGCACGCTCACACTAATCACATTAAATCAATAACACGATACTAATAAGACTTTGAAATGAACGCAATAATAACTTCACCCAGCAGCAACTCAAGCAGAGATCCGTCCGCGCCAAGATCCAATAGCAGAAAGAGGCCCCGTTGCCGTTGCACGCGTTCATAGGAATTGACCGGAGTGGGGGTAAAAATTGGGTATTTTCGCTTATAATATTAAATGGAGAGATGCATTTATTTGAATGCGATCTTCAAGCAAAAAGTAAATTCTAATATGTGGAACCCTAAAAACAAAATATCTGCCAGTTCTGAATATATTTTCACAAATTTGAATAAAGTTAGGAAAATATGGACCAGCATAAATCAGGATCAACATTAATTTACTATCTTCTTATCAATAAAATGGGACCGGGAAAAATGAAACGTAACTGAATGAGCGATGGGTTATTGTTTATTTTGGGAGTCAGGTTTCTTTAAGGATAATATATTTTTCCGCAAGCTGACATTATCTTTATCTGACATTGTTTGTTTTTTTAACATCTTTTTCCTTTGTATCTTTTGTTCGAATGGATATATGAAATAATGATTTTATTTTCCATTAATATAGCTCAAATATCTTGTGAATGCGATCCTTAAAAAAAAATAAATGTGAAAAAGAGCAACTTAATTTTTCTCTAAGTGGCCATGTCGTAACGACTTTTGGTAGTTGTTCGTCGGTCTCCCCGATAAAAGACGGGACCTTGAGATGTATTACTCGGTTACAATATCTGTGGACCTCGCTGGAATGTCAAGCCCCCTCCCCGTTCTCTTGTCACCTCCCCGCGCTTTTGTTTTGTGCACCGTACCTAAGCGCTGACGTGACGTCATCAGGTCCACAGATATTGTAACCGGGTTGTAACTGATGCCAAGTTAGTTACTCCTCCTTACTTTCATCATAAATGAAGGAATATATGTACAATTTTCTTGAGTTTTTTAACTTTCTTGACACAATATCTCCAACTTGATTAGTTTGTTTCGAATTTTTAAAAACTGAATTATCATAAAGCGAAACTGTTATTAGGGAAAGCTCTATAAGGTGTACGTGTAGTTTATATTAATTGTTCCTTTAAATATACGTTCTGACTAAATTCTTATCGAACACTCAGTTTAGATTCCTTTTTCCGTCAAAAGTGTAAGTATATTTTTCGCTTGTAAATACAGTTTGCGTTCAGCAGACTGCGCCTTCGAGAATTCCCTGTCGATTTCTAATACTTAGGACGCTTACACACCAAAATTGGATTGGATAAATGTGTTTGATTCGAAGTTAAATTCTATCAATCATGATAAAATGAGGACTCTTGTCAAACCATTATTGAGCAAAACATATTCGAGAACAAAAAGTCGCTAAAATATAGTTGCTTTTAAGAGGTGATCAGAAGCCATAGGTTATCAAAACTTAGAAATTTTACTATCTTGTATGCTAATTAATATTAAAGTTGATCGTACATATACACATAACCTATGGCATTAGGTTTTATTTTATACGTAAATATGTGTCGATACCATATCTTATATTTTTATATGTATGTACTTTATGAATTGCTACATATTGTTATACGAGAGCAAAGTTAATTAGTTAAATTTAAGAGCTTAACGCTTGTTCTTTAAGAATAAGGAATTAGGCATGAGAACGTTATACCAAAACGTAACTAAAAACCGTTTTGAATTTCATACCGAAACGTAACGTTACCGCAAAACATAAAACCGTTTTTCTCATAACCAACGCAATGCAACCAAAACGGAAAACAGCGCGCCGCGCCGCGCCGCCACGATCGCTTAAATGAGCCAAAAGAGTGGTAAATGCAAAAATAAAACAAATAATTTTGTAATTTTATCAGAAATATTATCAAAAAAAATCGAAATAAAAATTATTGTAAATGTGACGATGTGCCAAAAAAAGCTTTTAAGTTCTCATTTATTCACGTTATTTTAAAAATGACTAGTTCATATATTTTAATTTTATCAAAATAGTCCTAAGCATAGTAAAAACACAAAGGGATATCGTCATAAACATAATAACGTAAAACTAAAACAAAAACTTGCGTTACGTTAGCTAACAACGTTTTAGTTTTCATTCGTTTTTCAGTAGCCAAACCATCTCGTCAACCGCGGTAGTGATAACCAAAACTGAAAACGGTTTTTAATAACTTTATGGAAACTTCAAAATCGTTACGTAACGGTTTTCAAAAAGTAGCCCTAACGCCTATATCTATAAGGAATATGTATTTACTATGACCACAGGAATTGTATGTATAGTTACGAATTAGACGCGCAGAACCATAGCAAATGACATTTGAATAAACGTATTCGCATTCTGTGGGATTAGCATTCACGCTATTGTGGTGCTCTTAGCCAATCTACCCTCTGGTGAGAAAGCTGACTACCTATAGGGAACTTGGGCACGGACGGTAACACAAACCATTGCCTTTACTGCACTGCGTCGGTGCTCTCATTTACATGCAAATCGTGATGAATACCTTGCCTACTTCTCTACCTCCGTTTAAGAGAAAATTGTGCTGCAAACCGTCTGGTCTTTGGTGAGAAAATATAGAACACCTAGTTTACATTGGCCTAAAAATGTTTATACATTACGTTTACAGTTTGCTGTATTTTATATTAATATAACCTAATAAAAACAAACTAATTTAATACAGCCACATCCTTGACCTCTGTATTACTTGTATATCTTTTGAATATTTTTAAAGCATATAAAGTTATTTATACTTATAAAAAAATATTAATTTATTATTTGGTTTCAATGAAGTTTGACGGACCGTTCCAGTCCACTCATGGCTGATTTAGTTAAACTTTAAATGTAATTACGTATAAAATTAAATGAGCATTCATAACAATGAAAAGGATTTTGTTAAGTTTACATGTTAGTTATTGCGCCGTAGGAAAGTGTCGATGTCGTTCTGTTCCACGCGTGACCCTAATAATTCATTCCGTGAGCTACCAATATACTTATTTTTCCATTCGTCTGCTGTCTGTAGCAGATGACCGTTACAGCATAAATAGGGTGTGGTAACAGTAAAATCATTATAATGGTGGATCTCAAGCTGATAGTGAGGTATCATTAGTTGTTTTAAAATAAGAATCATAAACTAAACTATTTGTATACTTTGACAACCCTCAAAGTTTTTGTTAAAACGTACGAAATGAGTTTGAAAAAATGCAAAACAAATTAAATTTAATATTATTTTTGTGATCGTAATTGCCATTGATTGTTTAATCAACACCTGACTGCAACAATACATATAATAATAACAATATTTTTTCTTTACTTATTATTACAGACATTTAAATGTTAGTTCTGCATACAATAAAAGCTTTGTACAAATAGTTCCTAATAATAAAACTAGAATGACTTCAGAAAATTAAGTACAGTTTTGAATAAAATGGATCATAATGCAAATCAACCACACTTCAATACATTGAGTTATAGATAAAAAAATTCTTCAACACATTGATGTTAGTTTTTAACCCTTTCCTTGCCAGCTACGAAAATACTATTTAAACACTTAACATGTATTTTTATTCCTAATGCCAAACTCTAAAAAATCGATCTTTCTAATAGTGCCAAGAAATATTTTTTTGCCCACAAAAATCCACGAGCATATTCGTAGACGGCACCATGTTACAGTAACGCAATACGAGAATTCTCGTAGCTGGCACGGAAAGGGTTAAACTGTTTTTGGACAACAAAATATTTCGTGAATTCTATTTTTGAAAGCGATGAACCAATAGTGACTATAAATGGTCACAACCATGCACACTGCTGGGTTTTACTTTTTGTGTCTCTACGTACTAGGAAAAATGCTTTTGCTGGTGGAATTTCGGCTGTTCATACTTGAATACAGGCACAATACAATAAATACATAAAAGAGTTTTGAATTTTTCTATTCCTTAACAAAGATGAAATAAGAATAAAAAATTACAGTTGAGTTAATTACCTGCTAACAAGAAATCTTATTGGTCGTCTAATGTTAAAATGGTATCTCGAACAGTGTGAGATCTTGTGTTATCATGGAGCAATGATTGTGAAGATCTATTGATGTGTCGTGGTTGTTTCGCTGTGAGTTATGTCATCATGCTTCGAAGTTCTGCACAAAGATATCTGTTTTATGCTTTACCGGACCTGAGAAAGCTGTAGGTAATACACTTTACCATGAAGTGACCACCGAACAGTTATCATTACTTTTTTGTGCGTAAGCTTCGCTTTAGGGCATTGTTGCGGCGTTTGACCCGGAGTTAGCTATTGCGAATGCGAGCTGTTTCAACTGCATTAGTTCCACGTCGGAATGCGTATTTTAAAATCACTCTAATTTTCAGTGTATCCATCTTTAAGTTTAAAGTCGAATGTAAAAACAATTGAAAGTCAAACAATCGATTGTCATATTTTTTTAAATTAAGAATATTATCTTTATCGTGTGAAAAAAGTTTTGTTTTGAAATATCACACCATGCAGGTTTAATTTTAACTCAAAATGGCCAGCAATTTTATATTTAAATCCCTATGATTATGATTTTTTAAACTCATGTAACACATCTTAGACAGTGACAAAAATTTAATAATATCTTAATATAATTTTCCTGTAGGTATTCGTTATCAGTGTATAAAATGTAGGTATATAAAATACTTAATGTTTGTTATTAAAATTCTACGGCCAATGTTATGAAAGAAATTCAGCCTTTGAAATTCGAAGGCATGCTTATTCAATTTGGCTTCGCTGTTACTTTTTAGTAAAATATAAAATGGGTGAGCCAGTCTGACTCGAGTATGCTGATTTGTAATTCAGATGCGGACGGAACAGTTACTCCTCACATTCGTGCGATACTAATAATGATTGCTATACCGAAGGAAATTCGCGAGATTAATTTTAATTCCGCGGGATCATATAAATGTTCTCCTTGATTCTGTTTTCTTTAATTTGAGTTTGGTACAGTTTTAAGCTCTAGTTAGCCTTATCTCAGTGATATTCTATGATTGAAATCTGTTGAAAAATGATAAATTGGTAAGTATGTAAATTAAATTCTATAAGTTTACAATGTAAAGTTCAAAATACATTAGAGTAGTAGACTTTAGAGTAATAAAGTATGTATTCCATAACGGCAGAATACATACAATTAAAATGCATTAATTTACTATTTCTAAGTTTAACAGATAACCAATATGCAATGCAAAATATTCGTTATATCTCTTAGATATAAGGAATTATCATAAAAACCTATAAAGTACGTTTTCCATAATGGCCGAAAACTATTTAAAATAAGATTTCTGGAGCATCGCCGGCCGTTGCATTGGTACGCTCGCTTAGCTCTTACGATTTGCGATTTGTTTTGGCTACAGTTCTTGCCTACCGTTACTGAACAATTCTGGAAATTCTGCCATCTTTACGGCGCGTTTGAATGAAGGAAATATGTAATTAACGAATAATAATTTTCAGTTTAGCTCGAGATTTATTTCTGTTATATCCATCTGCCTGTCACAGACAATTTTCTCCGAACCTGATTAATTAATAGTCGCTGATTAATGTTGAAGTTCTCTATTTTCAATTTAATACGTAAGATGAAATACTACGCCTAAAACTACTACGCCTTCGAGCCCTCAGGAGGGATTCAAGCCCACGAACTTTCGCTATCCGGCCGAGTGCTCTGGTCGCTGAGCTACCGAGACGCTGGCAGACGCATCGAAATTTACAAACGTATTTCAATTTCTACTATGAGCTGGTATTGTTCCACCAATGTTGAATAATGTATTCTTATTTAATTTTTACTATAGCTGGTTCCATCTTAATTGAGTGTTCTTTATATATGTAAAAATATTACTTTCGTTGTTAAAGGTTGTTAGCGTTCAACATTGGTGGAATGATACTAGCTCATCGTAAAACTTTAAAAAGTTTTGTAAATTTCGACGCGTCTGCCAGCCTCTTGGTAGCTCGTAGAAAGGTCGTGCGTTGGAATCCCACCTGAGGGCATATTTTATCTCATAGAAATGTGACAAATTTAATACATTTTCATTTTAGGAGTTTTTAATATGACTTGCTCCAGCTTTGGAGCAAAGGAGTAATTTTCTTATTAAACGGAGTTTGGGTCGGAACCTACCACGTGGGTCTTGCGCGATTGTTGGGTGCAGATGCAGTCGAATTTTGGTCACCCAATTAAAAGTAACCGGTCCTTGCCAGAATTGATTAACCACCGCAATTATAATACGTAGACCATTACGCCGTTACACTGCGCGGAAAAAGATATAGCTACTATTAAAATTAATATTTTCGCGCTTGCAAAGTTTATTTTGAAAAAATCTAGTACAATATTTTCCTAGTTATAGACGGTTATTTCGATTCTAAGGACAATAAATAACTTGTATAACTATGAGATTTTTGAGTGTTTCGATATCATTCGATCCATTGTCATCAATCTTGGGTAGGAACCCTATAAGTGATGTTTGGTAGATGACTGGCAGGTTTCCCTCATCAACAATATAAGCGTTAGATGAAATTAGTATGAGTTTCATGTTTCCGTGAAGATTGATAAAGAGAAGTCGCTCCTAAGTATTGCAAGTATATGGACATTATTTGGATATCCCATTAATGCTTATAGCCCTGCTCATTTTGCTTACAAATCATTATGTAAATATTGCCTAATGGTGTTAACAACATTGACGTATTAATGGTTAGAAATAATAAAAAGATATGAATGCTAAACCAGTTTCTATCAGATAGATTTCATTGTTGAAAGAAACTTAACTGGCTAAACATATATATAACAAAATTGGTTTTAAGAATATTACATTACTAGAACACGAAAACTATAATGAAATAGACACGTCTAATAAAACATCTAAAAACTTTTTCCTTTCCGTAAAAACGTCAGCTTTTCAAATGAATTATTCTCGTCCCAACATTCTGCCACGGGCACCATGCTTTCACAGTAAACATGCGAAGAATTTACGTTGTCACACTCAACAATACCGTACCTGACTCGCTTAATGTGAGTGTACTGTTGTATCTAGATATATGTATGCTTTTGTGTAGTACTAGTGCTACATTTCTGAAGAGCCTCTGTTGACTTTAAAAAAAGTTTTGCTAAAAATTCATATTTAGCAGTTTCTGACAAAAAATTATGATTTTCTTTGATTTAAAAACTTAAATATGCATTTATTTTTAAAACATTTACGAGAGAAATTTATAATATACCTATAACTTAACTGGTCATAACAAAGATTATTAAATTATACTTTTATTTTGCACATAAAAAATGTCTTCATATTTGTATAAATTACAGCAGTTTGTTATGATTACTATTTTCGCCTGTACATGAAACTCAATTTTTTTCTTGTAATGATCATACCTTTTGCTAAATCACCTTGCATCACCCTTGCTAAAAACAAAGGTGTGTTGACAATTGTTCTTTTGCTATATAGGACACACTCATAACATAAGGGTTCGTGCATATCCACGTTTCATTATATCATGTTCTTTTTTACTTTAAAAAGAGTAATTGTCGTTCTTTGTCTCGAAAAAGTCGTTTGTCGTTCTAAAAAAGTTAGATTTATTTTTTCTTGGGAGTCTTAGGTGACTTTCGTGGGTTTCAATGTGGATTTTAGATTGTAATCGACTATATTCTTTTACATCTATACTAATATTATAAAGAGGAAAGATTTGTATTTTTGGATGTTTGCAATGAATAAACTCAAAAACTACTGAGCCGATTTCAAAAATTCTTTCACCATTGGAAAACTACATTCACGCTGAGTAACATAGGCTATATTTAATGCTAGAAAAAATTAAACAATTTTTTCCATCCGTGCAAAGCCGGGACGAGCCGCTAGTGTAGAATAATTTGAGATAGATACATGCAACTGTACTCAAAAAGAGAAACTATGCAAACAATTTTTTCGCGATTATGTAAATGTTAATACATTTCCAGCATTACAGATCTGTAAACAGGGCATGGGTTGGCCACGGAAAAATCAGTTCAACATTAAAAATAATATAGAATAAAAATTTTGTGTGAAGGAGAACGACTCCCATACATGATATGTTTAATATATCCTCAGCATTTTTTTATATTCGAGATTCTTAACCAATCCAGAAAGAAAAACAAAGTTTGAAAGTGTATGTAATATAAGACAATATCACATACACTTTCAAACTCAGGTGTAATTCAATTCATGCACTAGTGTAAAGGCAATACAAAAACAACGACGGTAGTGCAACACCAGACCGCAGCAGACCCGAGCCAATATATAAAAGTTCCTTTTCTGCACGATCGATGGCCGATCGGCTGGGGAACTTGCCATGAAATGTAGACTTAAATTTATCTGTATTCCCAGTATTCAATAGCCAAATAGCGTTCTCAGTTAGAAAATTCATATTTACGAGCATTATATAAGTTGCGCATGCGTGATCAAGCCACTGAAGTATCTTATCACTTTTCATATCGTTCTTGTTAGCGTGTTTTAGGAATTTAATACAATTGAGCAGTGCCATATAGCCTCCATGTTCCCAATGAACAAAGCTTAAATGTTGCTCTAAACTGAGCTTAATTTAACTGTGAAAATCGCCGAAAACTGCATTAAGTAATTTTGGAGATTAGCATATACATAAAGATAGACAGACAAAATAAAAAAATATTTTATGTTCTGTAACTTGTTTCTTATCACCCACAATTGTTTTTGGTAATTATATTCAAAATACAAATAAAGGATTTCTTATTATATATGTATAGATTTTCTCCATGGTGACTTTCTAATTTCGTTGTATTGTGTAGTGTGTTAAATATTAATTTTATCCCGCAATTAGTTCACGTGGTTAGTAATTGGTGCATTTCGTCTATGAGACACATGGAACTGAAAGTTATTAAAATGCTGTAGTTTCGGCTCTGGTGGCTGTATTGGGCATGAGATGGTCTTTATTTTCTATTTTAAAACTGTTTCTTTAAATTTTTACTTTAAAAGTAAGCTTGGTTAAATTGTTAACTACTTTTTATGATTATTCTAAATCAGTAATCAATAATGATTTTGCAAAAGCAATAACGCTGGCAAAGCTAAAATAAAATATTTAAATATCCATATGCGGCAAAAGCGCGTTGACGCGTATATCATACTTTTACATAAATATGTAATGGGAACAACGTAGTAAATATTCTTACGAATTTGCATACACAAACAAGAACTAGATAAAGAGTGAGCTTCTGTATTCTAGTTTACTTACACATCATAACCATAACTTATACTTACACAACAGGAAAAACAATTCATTATTACATCAGTTTATAACTAACAATCTACGATACGAGTAGAAGTGAGAGTATTCTGAAATATATTTTAAGAAGTATTTGTATATTGTAGGTAACACGTTTTACTCTATATGCATACGTAAAAAGACAATCAAAACTAAATCCCGAATTTTCCTATGATTAATCATTAATATTTGAAAATTTGAAAGATCAAAGTGGATATTTTATTACGAAATTTTAAATGTCTTAGTTGCGCAGTTGCACATTAGAAATATTTATATACACAAAGGCAAATATGACAAAAAGACGTTATGCTACATGCGCTACATAGCATGTCATAACATTATATTATATTTTTAATGCATAAAAATCAAATTTCCGATCAATTACTTTTGGTAACAGCCTATAAATAATTATAACTCCTCTCGATTTTCACTTTAACGGCACCTTCTTTAAAATTTTAAATTACACTTTCAACTGGAGCCTGTTTTATGATTTGGTTTATAACTTACATCCTGCTGCCGTACTGAGTTTCTTAAGGAACGTGTTCTCTTTGCTATTGTGGGTGCTAAGTATTATCACGAAGGTCCACAATCCAATGGACGAACCAGGCATTTAATACATATAGATTCAATATAGAAATTCTTTTTATTACAAAAACGAAGATTTCTAAACAAACTTGCACTATTAAATGGTATGTGGATTTTCTGATTTTCTAATAATATAATATTTCTTACATTCGCACCGATTGGCCTAACCCAAAGTAAGCACTGTCACAGGCTTGTACTATAGAACAAAAAATTGGTGGACTTATTAAAATAACTCAAAAACCATTAGCTATCTAAGTATAAATACGCCAACCAATGTTGTTAAATTTTTGTTACAATAAATATGGGTTTTTATTTAAGAAATCAATAATTACAAAGTTGATCACAATCTCTTAAATTTAGTCGAAGTATTCATATTCCACAATGAACAGCTTTTCCGGACTACTAAAGGCACTCTAACCCATTCCGAATGCATTAACTATACGTTACTATATGGTTATTAACACCGTCAAATCCTTATTGGATCCATGTGGTGTTCTATAAGAAGTTTAAATCCACGAGGAAGGATATATTGATCACCCATCCCATAGTAGACAGTAGCTTAACCTTTGGCCTATGATAATAGGCCGAACGCTTAAACTATTGTGCATTCTTTACTATTAAGAGAGAATGGTTGAATTAAATGTTATAGTTAATGTTATAAACAAAATACGTATTCAAACATGACGAAATATATTTTTTTAATAATAATATTAATTGGAAATATATTTTATCAAAATGGATATCTATTTTGTTTATTAGTAGTCTAAGACAAACCTAATAACTTGAAATATTAAAAAATACAATCTCAAAGCTTGGCTTTATGGTAAAGCACTAACAGTTGGCAGTTTTAAAGCTTTTAAAATAATCCATTCTTTAGTGCAAATTAAAACTTAAAATTGCGAAGAATTAAGCGGTGCCACGGCTTCAGAATCGCGAATTCCATTTTTTCTCTCGTTGGATATAATTTCATCAAGGGATATTCTCCACGGGGCCAATCTAATAAGGTAGTCTGAAACTTTTTCAGAACTCCCGTTTCTGTTTTCATTGTTGTTTAATCATGCTTTTGGGGAAAAATACTAAACGTGAAACTTTCTGGGGCAGCACGCAGTTCTGTTCAGGGGCAGTTTGAACGACTTCTCCATTAATTTTTAATACGCCTTCCAAACCACAATCATTAAAATGTTAGCTTTGAAGAATACTTTTTTCCATACTTTTCTCATATTAGGCACAAGAAGTGAACGAGAATCGCAGAAGCATCGGTAGAGCTTTAGTATCTTATTTTAAATAAAAATTTATTGAACTAAGAATATGTGAGCAGTTGGAAAATTTTCTTTCAGGAATATTAGATCGACGGGGTTTCTCTCTCCCTCTCTCGCTCTCTCTCTATTTACATAATTATATTTTCTAACATAATTTTTCAATACCAGTATAAGGAAATACCAGTCAGTACCAGTTGCTCTCTTAATACATTTCTTGGGTGGTGGCATGTGGTGCGGATCATTACGTTCCCTAAGATATGGTTGAGCGAAGCGATGGCTGTATCATGCGTCATGCTCGTGAACGGCTGCTGCCTTGGGAAATGGGTCTGCTTTAACCTTCAGTATTCAGTATTGACTAAAACTAAACATAAATTTTGTTGTTTTCTTAAATTTGTCGTTTATTCCCTGTATGTTATTGCAATGTTCAGGGATACTTACTTTAAGTAAGTACAGATACTTGTTGACTTTGTTGTAATCAACGAAACAACGAAATAATGATATCATAACACTATTAGTATTGTCATAACAAAATAATTTAGTTTTTTTTTTGTGGATTGTGTATGGTGACGACGTATTATATTGTAAATGTCGTTACTTCTGTTAAAGCTGACGAGTTTCTTGCGCCCATTCTTCTTGTCAGTTAAAAGACGTCCTGAATGGGTGGTAGGAAAAAATGTTGGATGATTCAAAACTACTTATTTTTAAGTGCATTTGAATAAAGTTATTTTCATTTTCAT
Organism: Calamotropha paludella; assembly: GCA_927399485.1. Classification (NCBI taxonomy): domain Eukaryota; kingdom Metazoa; phylum Arthropoda; class Insecta; order Lepidoptera; family Crambidae; genus Calamotropha; species Calamotropha paludella. The sequence goes on along the minus strand of OV656805.1, from coordinate 20,158,692 downwards.
TTTCAAGGACGAAAATCGGTATATATACAACCCGATCGTTTTTAAAGCCAGGGTGAAAAGGCATCTTCTGGGTTAGCTCGTTCCACCGTGGATCCTATCTTGATTGGGATCAAGAGCGAACCCATTCAAAAATAAAATGGGATCCATCACCCCCACCATCTGTCAAGTGTTGTGCTAGTAACATTGATTTATGTACACAATGCTATGCCCAGCAACTGTGGAATAGGAACGTAACTATATGTATGTATATTTGCATATTTCATTATGAAACGCGCTGAGTAAGAGCATTTGTCAACAAACACACGTATTTAATTGGGCCAATATTTTTGGTCTAACTCCACAGGGCGCTCACGTTTTTTTTTAATTAGTTTGCACGTTTAGAGGTTTATCTTGTCAAAAAGATTTTGGAATTTTTTTAAAATATAATGATAACAGACGTGTTTTGTAGGTTTTATTAATAAGATAGGTTATGACCAGAGGTCAGAATTAGGTAGAGTTATTTATGTACTAACACTGATTTCACACAGCGAGAGAATAAAGTGGATACGCCTCAAATACCGAGATTAATTTTAAACAGCAGGATAATTTCCTTTGATATATTAAATAAAAAAGTTATTCACTTTTACACAATTTAAACCACTGTACGCGCGACGTTGCCAAACTTACATCAACGACATCGGATGTCTGAAGTTTCGAAATTCCAATGCGCACACGCGCGATGTTGCCATATTGGTACTTTGCATAACATAGCTTGTGAGAACAAAAGAAAAAAATAGCAAATATGGCAACTCCCCGTGTAACGGAATGTACTAGTTTTTGCCTCTTTTTTACCGTATTTTAAACTTTCTATTAGCAATAAAACGGTTAACTCATTCATACAGCTCATTCACTTATCTCGGTTCGTAGAATGCGCTCGCTTGTTTCCTGGCTTGTTTATTGGATTCTGGACTCTACTTAATACGACTGTTTCGGAACGCATTAACGGACTTCAAATTGGCCTTACTGTATTGGATGATTGGATATTTGAAGTTGATGATATACTTGGAAGTTTCTTGTTCATATTTTTATTAAATTTCCTTTAAATTAAAATTTCCCAATGTAGAATGTTTTTTTCTATTGTTATGAAAATCGATATTGTTTTACTTAAGAGGTTCTTTGATACAATCAAAATAAAGTAGCAATGATTTCAAATGCTACTATGTATCATACGGTACGCTTTTTTTATTGGTTTAAATTGATTATATGCTTAACGATTGGAATTAGTTTTACTGGCAATCTTTTACTGATTTTCTTTTTTAGCTTTAAACTGATTAATTATTAATTGTTAATGTGATTGTTATGGAAACCTGTATTATCCCACTCGAGCGTTCTTGTACTTCTGGAACAAGCATTAATAGTATTTATATTAAATTGTGTCAATTACTACTTAAGGAATGGGAAAATGTTTATAATGTATATCCCTTTAACCAATTACATTAAGGTGAACGTTAAGCAGAACTAGCACCACCAATTTATTTCTTTACCGATACTCTTATCAGATCAATTTTCAATAATTGAAAGCCCAGAAGCACCGGAAAACACATATAAAGTTTAATAAATCTCTATATACAATCTTTCGTTTTGTAGTTTACTCACAAAACAGGTTCACGCCCAAAGTAGCTAGTTTGACCGAAGACTGAATGAAAAGGGGTATACAGTGAATCAATAAGTATTAACGTTGTTTTTCTAGTGCGCTAGAAAAGGCTAGCGCAAGGCGCTTACTAAGCAATAGGCAGAAACTTCAAATTTATACAGAATGTGTATTACTATAGTTGCTATAACAATGAATCTATACATAGTATAAAACAAAGTTCGCTTCTCTCTGTATGAATGTATGCACGCTTAGATCTTTTAAACTACGCAACTGTGAGCACAACAGTAGCTCTCTTTTACTTACAAACACACTCATACGGTTTTGTAAGATTCACTTTTTTTGCTCCAGATTATCCTTTGATTAAAAATATAACTATGGCGCAGAGTTGAATCAAAGAAGCCACTGTCAACAAGTTGATCAAGGATAATCCGTAGCTACTTTACGACCATTCAAGTGGATTTTCTGCTCTAAATGCGAAGCATATTTGAGTTATGTCAAAAGATATGTAGAAGGAGCAGTACATAAAGGCACGAAGAAAGAACACCACAATCCTTTAGAATTTTACTCCGATTTAATCGAATTTATGATTATCTGTAATCATCTGTACCATGGTCCCAACTGTGCAAACATGCATTTAAAATATTTGTTTTCAAAAGTTAATGTGTTGCAATTGCGCAACTATTTAAGTCAAGCCTTATTGAGAAAAGGTTTACCTGGATCGACTTTTTAAAATTAAAATACAAGTGATGCAAAGTAAGATTGTAGATAAAAAGCTATGGTTTCAGTAGACGACTACGGATTTCTTAGGAAAAGCTGTCGTACATTTGTAGGTGAGACCATTAGAACCGATTAGGTGCCATCAACCTTACTTGGTGGTAGTTAAAATGCTAGATACTGTGAACGGAACAACTATATCACAATGTGTAAAAGATTTTTTTTTAAATATGTGGGGAAGTTCATTTAAGAGCAAAGTAGATAATGCTAGAGTATTATATGCAGACAGTGTGGCATACATGAAATCAGCTGGTAGAATGTTAAAATCAACTTTTCCAAAAATGTTGCATTTTACATGTTTAGCCCATGCTTTAAACCTTGTAGCTGTGCAGATTAGAAAAGAGAACCCTAATGTTGACAGTTTAATTTTAAATATGAAAAAAAGTTTTTTTGAATGCACCAGAAAGAATTACAATCATTGAAGAAGTGTGTTCGGATTTACCTTTACCTCCTGCACCTGTAATGCAATGCAATGCAGCATTCTATTACGCTAAGCATTTCGATGAAATTTAGTCTGTATTGTCTGTGCTAAATAGTCAAGAGGCAAAATCAATAGAGAATGCTTTAAACATTTTTAATAATAATGACAACATAAAGGATGACTTGTGTCGTATTTAGTAAAATTTTGCAATTATACCAACAGCTTTGACAGCACTTCAGAAACCCGATCTTTCTATAATGGCATAATTTGAAATATTCGATGCAGTGAGATTAGCTTTGCGATGGGCAAATTTCGAGAGCTTAGACGATAAAATGGAAAAAGTCATGGATAGAAATCCTGATTTGGACACTATCAGAAATATAGCAGAAAAAAATTCTTCCTGCATTAATAACAAGGTTGAGGAATTGTATCAATTTGATAACCTTACCTAAGTTGACGCAGAGTGATCTTTTTCATTGTACAAATGAACACATGAAATTCATTGAAGCCAGAAAATATTGAAAATCTAATGTCAGAAGCGAGCACTTCTAATCTTAGTGATAATAGTTCGGACAAGGAAAATGATTCTGATGGGTCGTTTGAATAAGCAAAACCTCACGAGTCTAGGCTTGTATTTATAAAAAAAGCGAAGTATAAGTATGAGAATTTGTTTAAGACTATTGATAATTTGTATTGTATATTGTATGTTTGTTTTATTTGTCTTATCTATCTCTGAGGTTTTTATAATTATGTATTTGTAATATTGTTGACCACACGTGATTTTCCATTAGAAATCCCGGGAATCCATATTAATATTTTCAATGCAAGTACATAAATAACTCTACCTAATTCCGACCTATGGCCATGACCGAAGTGAACAAATTACGAGTACGTTAATTTATCGACGATCTTCTCCTCTATTTTGCTCACTTTAGGGTAGTAGTTTTTATTAGCTGATGCCCGCAACTTTACCCTCGTGAATTTTGGTATTATAACACAGTACGGCAAATGGAGATGGAGGGATGGGAAATTATTGGGGATCAGTTGGAGTTTGGACACCACATCCAATGTGTACCTCAGCTTCGCATAATTTAGGTAATGTAAAATTTCAAGCAGCATTATCAAAACGCCGAGTTTTAGCGTGATTTTGTGTGCAGGAAGACCGCTGTTTTGGCATAAATATCTTCAATAAACCTTATGTGTATATTGATTATCTGAAATACCACACCAATTCACAAAGCAAGATCAGTAAAAACGTATTTTTATAAGTAACCCATACGAATTCAAATATTGTTTCTGTACCTAAAATAATAACCAACAAATTCACAAAACAAAAACACATGTAGTCATATAACCTTAGTATATCCGTATTCCTAGTAACAGTGAAATATAGTTTTCGGTCATATAATTTGTGTTAAAACGTTGTTTGTAATTGAACACATTTGAAAAACTAATTAAGTTATTGAGCAGTGGAATTAGTGAGTAAAAAATCTTATCGCGAGAAATGAATCGTGCAATATAAAACGAGACCTGAATGTCGGTGCTTATCATCGATATACAGGACATGCCCTAAATCAATCTTTACAATTAATGAGAGTGGATTGATAAAAATGTCTTCTGTCACGATACGCAGGTGAAAGGCAAAGAAATATCCTCTTTACCGATGAAAAAATTTTTCAGTAAAAGCAAAGCATTACAATTAGCAAAATTATAAAGTGTACGCTCACAGTTCTAAAAAGCTGCTCAAGTCTTCTCTCTTCCTGCATCAGTGGTGGTTTCGTGGGGCGTCTCTTATCAAGGCGTCACAAAGCTACATTTTTGTGAAAAAGGAGTGAAAACTTCAGCTAAAGTGTATCAAGAGACAGTCTTGGATCGTGTTGTGAAACCTCTCATCAATACGTTTTTTTAAAATGTACCGTGGACTTTTCAGCTCGACTCTGCACCTGGTCACAAGGCACGGAGTAACCAAGGCTTGAAACCAACGTTCCGGACTTTACAAGAGCTAAAGACCAGAGTAGCGTAATGTAAAAATTAAAAAAAAAATTATCACCCATTCCCTTTTTTATCTCTTTTTGCGTGCCCAAAAATTGGTGCGATGTAGTATGTAGAATGCTTAATACAAAAGTAACGTATCAAGAAAATGATTTTTGTTTACTGCCAAACAAACAAATTACAATAATCTTGACATTATTTTGTCAAAAAAGAAACGAGCACAACAACCAAAAGTCGATCAAAAGTCAGATCGAATAGGACATATAAAAACTATGACTCGGAAACAAATGCCTCATATCCATCAAACCTTTGAAGCATAAATCGGATTGGTACAATTGCACCAACTAACAATGTCGTCAAAATATAAGATGTTAGGTAAAATTTTAACTAAATGGCAAATTAAAGTATAAATACGTGTGTAAAAAAAACTACGCCTCCGAGTCCTCAGGTGGGATACGAACTTACAACCTTTCGCTATCCAGGCGAGTGCTCTGACCGCTGAGCTACCGATACGCTGGCAAACGTGTCGAAATTTACAAACGTATTTCAACTTCTCCTATGAGCTAAAACATAAATGGCAAATTGTTTGCTGGGTCTATAATTATAACTTTATTAACCAAACAAACAATCGCGTTGTTGTTGTGTTACAGAAAAAGATTAAAATAGTAAAAATAATTAATTTAAAGAACATGAGAAATATTAATAAAACAGTCCATATTTATCTTTGCAATAGTTGTCATTATCAAATATTTAAAGGTCCGTAGTTTTTTAAAAGCCACCTTCACCAAGGTATCGTGTTCGTTCCCAGCCCGACTAGAAAAAAAATTGTATTATCGGGACAATACAGAAGTATTTTACCACGTTTTTCTTATCTCACTTTTCTTATTTGTTTGTCTGTCCGGGCAAAATCTTGCAACTTAAATTTGAGGCACTTTCCGATAAGCTAGAAAGCTGAAACTTTCAGGATAGTTCAGAACCCGATGACAATGCACTCTAAAGCAACTTTCAACTTTCCAGATGCACTTTCAGGTCCACTTTCGGCAACTTTCACTTTTGTATGGGGCTTATCCGATTGTTGCGTAATAAATGGTTACTTCGTTGAGTTAATAATTAAAAAGAATAAAATAATTATACTAGATTTAAAAAATCTAAAATCCCACGTTTTTCAATGTCCTAAAAAGAATAAAATAACCCTGCGGGGCAAAGCGAGGGGCCACTCAAAACGTGGGGGCGCATCTTTACAATAATCGGCATCAATGCATGTCATTCATCTCTTTAAAATCTCCTCTTAGTAATATGCGCCCCCACGTTTTGAGTGGCCCCTCGCTTTGCCCCGCAGGGTTATTTTATTCTTTTTAGGACATTGAAAAACGTGGGATTTTTAGATTTTTTAAATCTAGTATAATTTTTGTTTCCGATTTCCTTTGAACAGGCGCGTAGTACTTGAAATCGAAGTAATGCGTGTGATGATTTCCAATTTATTTAATTTAATATATTTTATTATATACGCATAATAACATTAGCACTTTTTAAGAATTTTATATGTAAAATAATTTTTACTAGACAAATATTTACTTGTCTCCGGTGTCAGAGGCAGTAGCCCTTCGTTATAAGGGCGACTAATTTTCCAGGTGGGCTACCTACTTTGATGTGATGTTGATTTTTAGAGTTTCTTTAGCTTAACAGCGCCATCTCTTTATGTTACGATTTTTCTAGTAATAATTTAATTAAGATATACAAATGCAATAACAATTGCCTGGAAATTTCTCGCCTTCCAGGTAATTGTTGTATTTCGGGTTCGAGTTCCTTGTGACATAGATAAGTTGATTTTTTCTAATTAAAATTGCTTTTAATGTATTATATGCTTATGACATATTTTCTTTTCGTGTTGCGTTGACGTGTGTCAAACCTACTGCTAAAGGCGGGAACACATTATTAAAACGCGACGCGCCGCAACGTGTCGACACCCGATATGCACCGTGCACATTACCAACACGCGACGCCACGACATCCTAGCAGTTTTTGAATACAGTTTGCTTACAGCAGCGGAAATGTATGGTTATATACAATGGATTTAATAAATAACGACAGTCTGATGAAGACTTTGAAGAAGATTTGATCAAAATTTTGTGTGCATATATGATACTTAAACGACTCAATAAAAAGAGAATAACTAGGCGTTACTAGGGTACATGAAATAAATCAAAACAGAAGTATGTGTGGTGAATATCATACTCTGTATCCAGACCTACTTCAAGATAATGAAAGATTTCATAATATGAAATCTTTCATTATCTTGAAGATGTACTATCGGGTTTTTATACGGTCTTGAATTGGCAATTTCTTCCCATGCATTATTTTTCACAGTATAATTGCTGTATAAAACGAAATTAATGTCATAGACCTACTTAATTAATTTTTCGTCGGTCATTTCGCTAAATAAATGCAAGAATTAATATTAGTTTGGCATAAATTCCGTTTCTCAGTTTGAGGAATAGGTATGGGGTCAAAGAATTCGTATATGCTCTGTGACAGTTCTCGAACGACTGACGCGTGGCGTCGGGTGTTGCCTAGAAACATACCGCGCACGCCACGTCGGATGGCGTGTTTACCCCCACCGTGGACAACACACCGACCTGGCCCTTCTGGATCGGATGGCGTGTGTGCGCATGGCGTCGCGTCGGATGTTCATAGTATGATTCTGGTCTATAGAAAACAATACATTTGATTCGACTCAACACGCATCGCGTTTCATCAGGTCGCGTCGCGTTTTAATAATGTGTTTCCGCCTTTATTAAAAACTGACGGTCACCAATTTATTGAAAATTGACAACAAATTTCATTCGACGCAATAACTCGCTTTGCTGAGCTTAAAAATTACCAAAGCGGTTAAAATGGATTTTTATGAATTTTTGACATAGGTTAAATTGTTTTTGTATGCCATTGCATTTTACAAGGTATTGCAATAATTAATTTATTTATTAATAAATTTCAATATCAAGAGGTAAGACAATGCTTTCTTCTTTGCGTTTATTGGTTTTCTATGCAATATTTTTAGTAGGATACGAAATGTAAATAACAATATTAAATTTTAAACAATATTTAGAAATAAATAAATGTAATAATCATTTTTAATACTAATGATCAGACCATTTTCGACCTGTTGGATATTGTAATTGATTAACATTTCTAGTCAGCTTATAGTATATGTTATCAGCTTTAGTTCTAAGTAACACACAAGTCCTTTGTTTCTTACTGAGAAAGTCTGCTGTAGACATGTAGGAGGCTATTATTCAAGAAGGTATGGTTAGACGATCTCTAAGGATCCAGCACCGCCTCCTCGATGTTGGAGGGAGTGATGTCGGTTACTTACAACCAGAAGATTCTTAGATTAAGTATCTGTTATCACTCCGATTTGCCGATGCCGATTAATAATCATTGTTTATCAATAGAAAAACATAAACCAATAAATATTAAAATTATGTTATTTTTGAAAATAATAGTCGGGGGCATCATATATTGAATAAATATTATCATCAACTAATTCATTATTGTGATAAAAAGCATAAAAAATTCACACTTTAGAAAAACATTGTGATCTAAGATTGTAAGAAAATTTGATACCTTGAAGATATTATATCCGTTGATAGGTCCCACACAAGGTAGACCGACAATCTGGTTAAGGTAGCGGGAGGCTGCTGGATGCAGGACCGATCACTAAGGAGATCCTTGAAGGAGGTCTATGGGGGAGGCTTTATTGTCATTCATCAATTAGAGATTTTTTAAGGATTAATTGTACTATTTCACTTTATATACAAATAATTGTTGACTTTGAGTATTTTCAACGATGATATCCATTCTATTTAGACAATACTTTGTGCAGGTACAATGGAATTGCAGCGTAGATGTGTCGTAGACGCCGTAGTGCTGCTACAAGGTTAATTTCGTAGCATCTGTAGCAGCTGTAATTCGTAGATCGATAGCATTTTTAGTCACATATGAAGTGCTCTTGGGCTTCTCTTTTTATTTTACAGGTGAATCTAACTTTTTATTGAATCTTTCTAATTTTTCAAATGAGAACTCCGAAACTTCATTGTTGCAAATTATGAACAGCTAGATTATTTTATATTATGTATATATTATATGATCGATTTCAGCATCTGCATTCTCTAAGTACACAAATACGAAATGATAAAATTAAGTATCGAAGTATTCGAGAAAATTCTAACAGAACTCTAGACACCTTTAAGACCTACTTGGGTAAGAGGTGGAAATGAATTTAAGTGAGCAACACTAACCTACAGAACTCGACTCAGTGACCTCGATGAAGATGGCACTGTAGGTGAGGAGTCAGTAACCTATTCCAGACTTTATAAGTCTTTGAATGTCTTCCGTGCTTTGAAAGTCATGCTAAAAATTGGTGAAGATTAATTTACTTGCCTAAAGACAATGTAGAATGTAGCCCGTTCTCTTTATAGCGCTCGATTCAAAAGATCAACCTGTATTTTTTTTTTTGAGGACATGAGGTCTGCGATTAAATATTATAATTTCACGATAACTCATATGAATTATTTAACCACAAACTAAGCAAATTTTGTACTATGGCAACTAATATATGCATACAATACATAAGCGTAGACGACCATGACTTGGAACCAAATTCTTTGTTTCAACATATGATCTTATCAGGATTCGAACCCGAGACCTTTAGTGCAGAAGCTACCTTTGCACCAAGCGGCCGCCAATGATTAAAATATTATTTTTCAAATTTGTAGTTATAATGTTAAAGCTTGTAAATAGAAATGAAACAATGTTTTATCCAATCTGTTTTTATCTTGTCATGATTTAAAGCTTTTGAGTTTTAAAACTTGTGAGATAAGAATCATACCTGTTCACTACGGTAAACATACCATAAAGTTAAAGTTTGCGATAAAATAGACATTTGCATTCTCTAAAAATTCAAATGAAATATTTTGTCAATTATTAAAATTCCGGATAAGACTGCTTAGATAGTTTTTTTAAAATAACGAATGGATTTGAATTTAGTAAATAACAATTAATGTTTAAAATAAATAATCGTTACTCGTTCCGAAAAGGTTCTATTTGAAAGCATAGCGCTTTTCATTTCGCTTTTTATTTTTAATATAGTAAATAAAACAAAAATATACATTCAGATCATTCGATGGCTCTTTATTTACACAGTGATAACTTCGGTGAGACGATCAATACAACCAAACTTACCAATCACAGGGAAGTAAATCACCACTTATGAAGCTTATAATAAATTTGAATATCTTCCAACATTCAATGAAACAAGAACAGAAAATGCCCCCTCAATGAATTCAGTGCCGACCGAGTCCATTGAAAAGTTCACAACTCAATTTTCAATCCAAATGTAATAATAAAATTTTAGAATGTCAACGATTTCCTATATTTTTTTTCTTTAGGGAACAATATATACAACGTGAGCGCTTTGAACACTGTCAATTTAATTGATCAATATAATATCAATAATGATATATCTCATCAATCAGCGTAGATTTGATGTAATCTACTAAATTTTGTTACAACATTAAATTGACAAGTCTTAATCAAAAAGTAATGACCAATGAAAGTAACAGTCACTAGCGCATCTTAATTTAACAATTATGATGATTGTGTTTTATAATTCTATGCAGTCAAATCTTGACTAAGGCCGAATGCATACGAATAATCCGCTTTGTAAGAGGATATGTTTTTTGTTTGTTTTGATGTTGTCTATTTGATGAGGTGACCAAAACTATAACAGTATTGCGATTGCTTTTTGATTTTTAAGTATATAATTAAACCAAGTATGCACGTTTGTCTCTCAATCATAGTATGTGAAGATAAAATATTGAAATTCTATTGAATTTAATATTATTATATTGAATTTAAATTTATGATTATAAATTAATCCGATTTCTAATCCGATTGGATTAGAGTGTGATAAACCGATCTCTGAAATTGGAACGAACCCTTTTAAAGTAAACGCATAAGATTGCTTTGGTTTAAACATTTTAGAAGTAACCATAGATTTCTTTGTGAAAAAACAAGTTTTTAATATCTGTTTCGAATCATATAGATACTTATTAACTAGATTATCGAAATGTTAAGCTGGGTCAAATAAATAAATGACTTTCAAAATTTTTTAGCCTGAAAATATGCCCGGAATTAGAATGGCGTATTTAATGAGAATAAACTTTAGTAGCAAAGCAAAAAGGTTATGGTAAGGTTCTATTCCAATAGACTCAGCTTAACAATGCTACAAACGAAATGCTTATAGTCGATCGAAGTGCGATAAATTATGTGAAAATAAAGCTTTAACCATTCAATAACTAATAGATAGTCTAGAACTAGATTCGTCTCCTTAGATACAATTTCTTTCTACTTAAATGTAATAATTGGCAGTGCTGTAACATCTGTACTTATATAGAATTTTGTATAATCTATTTATAACAAATGACGGATCAAATCGTAATAAATGCTGACTTGGTATTTGACTTGAAAAGATATCATTAGATCTATGAAATATAATTTTGGTTCTGAAATAATTATTTACATTGTTTGGCATCCAATATCACTGGGATTGAGCCACTTTAGACGCTGTCTAACATTTTAGTCTTAATTATTTAGTAAAACAGTGTTAATGTTACATTTCTGAAATTATTTATTTTCGGTTTTATGTTTTCATACTGCTGAGTATCTCTTTATATATAGTAAACAATAAGTCACACAGGTAATAATAATATACAAATATATAAGCATCGACTTGACCTTTGACCTTGTCAAAGTTGCTGATCAACTTGAAAATTTGAATATTATCAAATAAATTTATTGTAAATAAAGAATAATTAAACAATATTTACTCAGGTCTTTAGCCTACATGTGCATCATAAATATGAGTTTTCAAATTCATTAATAATTCGGTTAAAAGGCCAAATAATACTTACAATTAAATAAATAATACAGAAATTGCTGATCCTTTATTTGCATCTCGTTGATAAATATAAAAAACACATCTATCTCTACTTAAAATATCCTGTTATTTTGAAGAGATTTTCTTGTTTTGTTATTAAGACGAATAAATAATAAAATATTAACAAGAAACTACTGGACAAACACGTGGACTAATGCAGCTAACTTTTCGCAGTTTTGAAACCACCACTTCATTGTTTTCTAACTATATAAGAACACTTTTCTCTTAAAATTACAAAGGAAATTTCCTACAGCGCGATTCGTCTGATATTTATAGATAAGTAACTATACTATGCTAAACATTGAAGATTGCCTTGCGGGCGATCAGATGTGTTCGTCTTGAACATCTGTGAGAGAGAAAAAGAACATTAAAATTGTATCAATAGAATACTGACCTCGTGTACGAGACACGCGGCAGTGTGTTAAATAAGTATAGACAAAATAACAAATAAAAAAAAATACTACCATTATACAAGCAATACGTTCCGCTATCTACTTAGCCTAAAAACATTAGCAAAAAATCTCATTCACATTAGAAACTGAAAACAAAAGGAGTCAACTGCTAAAAAAGACTAAGATTATATTATTTTTAGCAATAATTATGTTCATAATTCTTTAAATAAGTTAAAATAAAATAAGCAATAAAAACAAAGAAAGAAAATAAGATTCATGCAAGGAAATCTCGTTACTTGGCATTTCATTATCCTTAGCGAGTATCATTAACAAGTTGGCTTTAATTTCGTATTTATTTACTATAGTGTGCCATCTTGATGAAGCATATTATAGTCGAAATAAGAGCGACTGGATTCTTATGCTACCAATAAAATCTGTCATTAAACTGTTTATACGACTCGTTCTGTGATATAGATATCAATGTTTTATAGGTCACTGTTTTATACAACTTTGCCACAATAAATACAAATGCTAATTCGAGTGCACATAAAACAGACGCACACACAAGGAGCTCGAGAGACGGGATCACTAATGGGTTAATAACAATTAAATTTAAACTTTTGCTGCTTTTTGTACGGCTGAAATAAGAATGTCAGAGATTCCAGAATAATTTACTTATTTTTAACGCCTGTTTTGGCTGTTTGCAACGGAAACAGTATTGCGTTGTTGTTGTGACGTTTTTGTAGACGCTTTAATGTGTCCCTCGTCTACTGTAGTTTTTATGTATTTGTACTACTATTATTATTACGATATTTACTGCGACTTGCACTGTAAAGTGAAGTGCTATAGGGTATCAGTGGCTGGTGTTAAGTGCAACTTTCGGAGAACCATGCAATAAAGCTCAGAGAATAATTTAATTCACGATAATAATGTATTTACCTCATACTTTCATTTACGATTGCTGTTCTGGTAAATGGAAAGAAACATGCTATATAAACTTTAAATTTAGTTCATCTACTACATAATTTATATATGTATATTGTTTAAGTTTGATGATAAATTGCATTGTATAGTTATCTAATTATAAGGTGAGTTATGACAATGCTACCATTTATAGAACAGCAATAAATTAAAAATACAGTAATTACTATTATCTCTGAACTTACACAGTCACACAAACATTTATTGGTTTAAGGGGGTACAGGAAGGTAAATACTACAGGGGGCGGACAACATAATATTCAAACTACTTACATTGCTTCCTAACAGTTTATTACCATGATACAGATTATTTTTTTGTATCAAAATGATAACAATGATCTTTTTCTCCCCATTTTGGAGCACAACCAGAAATGGTTTTCAAAAATATGCTACTCAAAGCATACAGCGTTATAACGAGATTTGACTGCATGAATTCTAATGCTAATGTAATAAATAACTATGCGACTAAAAATAAAGTCTTAATTATATTTGCTGAAAAAGGGAAATTGGATGAATTAACAATCTACTAAATTAACAGTTTTATTAAAGTTATGTTGAAATGACAACTTGAGCCTATATTTTATTTTTAATCATATTACTTAACTTGTGCGAATAAAATATAAAAGTGATAATATGAAGACGCTTGTATATTTAATTATAACACGTTAAGAACAATCGTTGTTAAGTGTACTTAAACTAGGTCCAAAGTTTAGACCGAAGTATATTATATATGCTACCTTAATAACTGAAAGTACATACAAGTACACACAAGTTTCATACATTCGAGCAGGTAGAAATAGAATACATATCACTAAAAGTATTCCTAAATCAGTCTAGAAGGAATTATAGGTAGGTACAAAATACACTGGCATGTGCGACCATACAACATGATGTGTGAGGTATAAAAGGTTAAGAGAAAAACGGGTGCTACATCTTTATTAATGTTATTTAATTGTATTGAATTACATTTAATTGTAGTCACGATCAAAATTTTATTTTATTACCGTAATCGTATCAAAGGAACTAATTAGGTATAATAATCATAAGATTGGTAGGTAGACTTTTTTTATTGATTTGCGGCTTTGGCTTCTGATTGCCTTTCGTTAATATTGCGTAGTAGGAAGGAAGAGTCAGAATTTATTTGGATGTTTATGCTCTCATTTCTTAGGTAAGGACAAGTTTTTTTTTATTATTTAAATGTAGGAATAAAGGTCATGTTTCTCCTATGTAATAATATGGAAAATGTTGATTCATTCAATGTGAATAGCTGAATTTGACGTCAGGTTATAACCTCGAAGTAAGTTAATATTTTGTTTGTCATTAAGTTCGCTAAAGAATAGATTATCGAAAGTGATCGAATTATTTCTGCATAGCATGCGCTTTTTAATCTTTGGGTATGTTATAGTTATGGGGGAGGGGAGCAGAGGAGTGCAGCTGTCCTCCGTGGAGTTGGTTGCCCAAACATACTTATTGTTGGTGATAAAAATTGAGCAAAAGTAACTATATAGTTTGTCTCCCTCTCGCGAGTGGTTCATCACGTTCAAACACTCTAACAGAGAATTCTATATATAAAGACAAGGGTAACCGCTAAAACGTAACATTAAATAATTTAGCTAAGTGAAAATTCCAAGACTAACAAAGGACAGTCATTCTCTTCGTTTTTCTATGGTATGCAGGTACTACAGACTAAGAATATAAAACTTCGGACAAAAGTCTTAAGAAAATGTTCACGTTCTCATTCTTTTGAAAGTAGAAAAGATATAAGTGGAAAATTGCGGGCGTTGAGTCAGATCCTGTTGGAAAATGAAACTACGAATTTCGATGTACGTTCAATGTATGGCAACTCAAACTGATAACAGTTTTTTAAATTTGCCCTAAAAAGAACTAATATCAAGTAAGGATTGATTACTTAAAATCAATAGCATAAGGAAGACAATCGTATTTTCCACAAAATATATGCACGAAAAGAAAAATAGTCATAGTATTATGATTATAAATTCATGTCTAATACATTTGAGTATGCTGGAATTTAAATTGAATTTTATCGGGCTTTCATATCAGCCATTACATGTCGGCGGTCAGTCACGATATGGAGCGGATATTACCAACTCAAGCAAATATAGCTATATCATATTTAAGTTTCTATAATTTGCATATCTTAGCAGGGTCATGGTTTTTTACTGTTGACTACATATTTTATTATGCTAATTACATTCATAATTAAAAGCATAAAATACAGCTTTTTTGTCCTAGTATTCCTTTCTCGTAACTTAACGTCAAATTCACTGTCAATTTTATCTAAAAATTAATTGAAAATAATGTGATGATTCCCTATTTAGTGACAAAGTAGTTCGCCACTTAATCTCTTGTCAGTGTTTTGTGTATAAATCTGTATTTTACGTAGGGATTTTTTAGAAGGGAAGGTGTGAAAAGTAGCTTTTTATAAAGGTCGCCGCGGTTGAGCGTAGAGATTCAAGGGTCTCACGTGATACGTTTTTTGTGAATGACATAAAGGGAAAGTTTACGATTTATAGTATGGCTGCCACAGTTACTGTATATTAGCTAATTTTTTGTCTAAAAATTTTTAATAAAAAGACATAAGATACAAAGTGAAATGTCGTATGTAGTTTATGCAAAATATCAAGACATGAAGATTGGAAACGGATATTGAACAGCTATACTTAATACTTGCTGTACTGAATCCTTTAAAATAAGCAAATCATAGGCCGTGTTTCTACTTATAAGAAAAATTCTGATAGAATAATTTCCAATAGTCGGTTTAACACAAACCGGTAAATATCATTGACTAAGATTTACACTTGAAAACTGTTAGACAGAATGTTGAAAATTAATTCAGAATAATTTTCTTAAAAGTGGAAATATATATAGTACGTCTACTAAGACAAAAACTATAACTATTCTTCGCATTCAAGCTCAACCCCGATTATTTGAAAAGTATGATTTGATAATTAATTTTAATAAGAGAGTAGTCACAATAAATATTAGATATTATTCTCATGTCACACCTTTTTATTCGTTAATTTCCGCTAATTTTTTACGTAGTTAAGGTTCATTACAGGAGTGTGCATATAAACGTAGCTTCGTAAAGTTAAATACGAAGGACAAGCACAAGGAGATTATTGATAGTGCCAAACTCAAACAAGGCAGTCATCGCTTCCTGTTATGCTTTGCGCTAAACCAACTTCTATTTCTCACAATGCAGGAGTAGGACAGTTTTATTAAAGGTAGCTTTCTGAAAAGTCGAGGTCGGATACAGATGCACGAGAAGAACGCGTGTAGTTGGTCGACGTGCCATAGTCAGAGGTGGCAGTTGCTAGGTCGGCCAACACGCCGCCGCCCGTACCTTGTGTCACGCCATCTGCCGCTGCCGCTTCTCGCTCCGCTAGCTTCTGTTTCAACACTCGAATTCGCTCTTCTTTCTGTGGATATGCTTAGACAGTTAACAACAAATAATAAATTAAACAGGTACAATTTTAAAAGACGTTGCTTTGTTTATCTACGATTAATATGATATCAAAGCGATGTTACTAATTAATGTGTGTAGCTAGCTCCCAAAATCCCTTGATTTTTAAACGTCATATCTTGCAAAAGTCTTTCAAGTGAAGAAATAAATAGTCCTGACAAAACCATTATTTGGCTATTGTTACAAATGGATTCCTTTGTTACATAATTTCAACTTGTTACTGTTTGATACTTTCCATTAAAATATAACAACAAAGACCGACTTATGAAAATGTTATTCAGTTTCCATGATAATAATTGTGCTATTATGCGAAACAATACATTACGATAAAATATACAATTTGAAAACATAAACCCTTGTGATTAAATGGAAAGGGCTACTCAATTTACCGTTTTTTTTATAACCTTTTGCGGAGAAAGCGTTTTCACTGAATTTTTATAATTATAGATATAACAGATATAAGTAGAATTAATCACACCTAACTTTATAGCTGATTTTCAAATAACACACACAAAAAAATAATGGCATGGAATAACAATTTTACCATCATATAAGACATGGGGTTAGCAAAGGTTATGACCATACTCGTCTAGTAAGGCAGTCGATAATGCTGTCAGTGATGTCCGCAAAATGGAATATTTGAAAAAAGTAAGACCATAGGAAAGGAAAGTTTATTTTGGAGTCGATAGTGTCTGCAAAGTGAGTAAAACAAATGCGAAAGAAAATAGCGGTGACTTTCACATTCCTTATTGTCAACGCACTGCCGCCGTATTTTACTATTTATAAGCTAAACTCTTCTTTACGACGGACGACACCATACCCCTGTGTTCTTAACTAAAACGAGTAGATACACGATCGAAAGTTTTTAGTAAGTAAGCAGAAATACTGTCGAAATTGTAGGTGTTTTATCGTAAAGTTTGAGTTCTGGATTAATTTGTTATTTTTAAGAAATTAGTAAATGTTTTAATATGATAAGTTTATTTTTAACGAACCTACAGTAAAAAGTAAATAAGAAAAATGTTTCGAATATCGCAAATACAGTTCATTTTGCACATTATATAGTTTAAAACTTTTATGTCGTATAGTGATAAGATATTGATGTTCAAAATAATACTAATTTGCACATTTTTTCTTCTTTGCGTTTACATTTGAGGTACACATACGAAAATATGCGAGTTCCCATTTTTTAATACCTATATTGGTATTTATTAAGAAGATTCAACTGTCTTTTTATTTTGTTGATTAAAATACACTAAACTATGTATACTATAAAAAAGTATAAGATATCTAAATAATAATTATATTTTGTTATTCAACTACTTTTTTATATTTTTTATATCTATAGATGCTTTACTAGAAGAAAAGTCAAGTTGTCTTAGGAGTCAGACGAACTGACAGCCTCTCGCTAGCCAGACGAGTAATCTGTCAATTGAGCTAGCGAGACATTGATAGACAAAAACATGATGGCTTCGGCTTAAGAGCATTTGAAAAATTCAACGGTATTGTCAATGTCTCGGTCGCTTAATTGAAAGAGTACTCTACCGGACAGCGAGTGGTTGTAAGTTTAAGTCAAGCCTGACATATGTCCATCGAGCACATACCCCAATAGAGTGGTAATATTGGGCTGTCCGCCTCCGCAACTGATTAGTGATTTGTCACTTATAAATATTAACGCTCGCTCCCACTCAAACAGTACAAAACCAGTATTGGATCTGTGCGGACGTGTCTGCTTATTCCGAAATTAATTTCAATTAAATAGTTTCATAATGGCGTGTCGTTCTATTCGGTGGTGTGGAAAAAAGAGCAGAACTTCAAATTATAAAACTGACGGAATAACCTTTCATCGGAAAGTTATAGTTAAAAATTTCTTTTTATAAAAAATTGTCAGGGCTCAAGTTAAACTGGACAATCAAAGTGAAATGGTTGACGCACGTGTTCAGGTGTCTATGCGTCCTGCTTCCACATAACGTAATTTCTCATTACGCCATCTCTTTCTAGTCTACGCTCTCAACACTAGTGTTGCATTCAAAGGATCAAGGGGTGTATCGATAAATAACATTATTGTAGTTTATTACATATTTTTTTCAAACATAAAAGTAATTTTGAAATTATAATATTTGCATTAATGATCTAATTGATAGTGTTGTGCATTATTGATTATGTAAGTCTTAATAGTCCAGGAGCCGGTAACACTGAAAGTCCCGTCATAGCGGAATCAAAAAAAATTTATTTAAATAAATAGTACTTAAGTATAGGAATAAATTAAGCTTGGTATGCGTGGATTCCTATTGCCGAAACAATGTTAAAAAAAATATTGAAAAAAAAAATGAAAAAATGTTTTACCGTCATCACGGATATATTTTTTTTTATGTATTCGATAGTAAATTTTATCGGCTATTAGACAAAATCACGCAAACCACTTTTTTTCTGCTGGAATGGTCTGGCCTATTTGAAGTGTGTGATGAGGGCTAAAATTTCTCCATCATGCCGGAAACATTTATTTATTTATTTTTAAGTAATTTTTAAAAATATCTCGGTATGCGCGCTCAAAAACTGCCGGAAAAATCCCGCATACAATTTTGAAGTGCATAAACTATATTAGCATCTACTCCAAAATGTACGATGTTCAATAAATTTATTTTGGAGTAAATGCTTTTTGTGGAATAAGATGTCTTTTTCTCTGCATAGATTTAAAAGAATATGAGGATTAATATGATTCAAGGAATTGTAGGGGAATCTTTATTTTACATAATGAAAACGATAAAATAACATTGAAATAATTGACAGGAGTTTATCCTCAAAATTAGTATATTTATTGATAATCATCGAAATCAATTTCTTCTATATCACAACGGTTTTCATTTTCTGATTCTTCACTTTCTTCCTTATTTAATTGGCCACTAAGAATTTCTTCAACTTTTGAAGGTGCTGTTGGGCCTTTATACCACAATGGTCCCAACTTATTTTCTTGATTCAGTTGCAATCCACATTCAGTTGGTTCAAATAAAATACAAATTGGCTCAGTGGCCAACCAATTTTAGCCCTCATCACACACTTCAAATAGGTATGCCAGACCCTTCCGGCAGAAAAAAGTGGTATTCGTGATTTTTTTCTAAAAGCCAATAAAATTTGCTATCGAATACATTAAAAAAAATTAATATCCGCGATGACGGTAAAACATATTTTCATTTTTTATAAATATTTTTTTAACATTGTTTCGGCAATAGGAATCCACGCATACCGTCTTAATTTATTCCTATACTTATGTACTATTTATTTAATTTTTTTTTTTGATTCCGCTATGACGGGAGTTTCAGTGGAACCGGCTCCCCGCCTATGATCGATTATACCGATATATTAGGTATATAGCGTATTTGAAATAAACGGTTGAACGGTTTTTATACTTTTTTGAATAAATGGTTTATAACAAAGATTTTTTTTTGAAATTGCTTTTTTTAGCAATAAAAAGACATGATGAAAAACAATCAGTCAGAAGAATTTATACGAAGCTAATTCATTTTAAAAATCAGTAAACCAATAAATGGTTAATTGATCATTTAATTTTTACTTTTAATACAACTAATTAAATGTAATTTGGTAATTGGTGTGGTTCTTGTTGAGGTGCAATTCAGCGGTTAATATCTTCTTATTTGATCACTAGCAGCATTTATAGGCATTTATTTCCATAAGAGAACACGTATGTATTATTCACTATTGCTATAATTACTGATGTATTGGCTATCGATATCGATGAACCTTAGATACTTGGACACTACCACATCTCTAGAGTAATAGTTGACCTTAGGATAGCCAATCGGAGCTCAGTTAGGGCAGTGTGAGTGGTAGCGGCGAATTAGCGGAATTGTTTTCAAACAAAATGATTGACATTTCTACTCTATTGGGGTATGTGCTCGATGCATATGTCTAAGTGGTGTTTGTTTCAAATAGATTCGGTTTCGTTTTCGGCGGAAAAAAACCAGCAAAACACAGCAAAGTTATATTTTTCTGCTTGTTTATGTTCTATACGATTTTCCGTTTGAAAAGTGACCTATTTAAAAACAATGTAATTACAGCTTTCCTCATACACAACTTACGTTACAAATGCTAATATCAAGAAATAAAAGAAATATTTTAAAAATATTAACCGAAAAATAAAAATCCATATGGTTTATCTTTAAAGTAAGTTAATGAAAGTAGACTCATCTTCACATGCAAAAAATGTTCACAGACATGACACATGGAGCAACCGTCCGTCGCGTCGCTTCAATAAACATATTTGAGGGATCGTAACCACCCACCCAACCCGCTATTCATTAAAGCGCGGAGCAATTATTTATTTACAGATCATTAGAGCTAAGATAAAAAAAGGAAAATAATCAATATTGGTTCCAAATTTTTCCAAATGCAAATTTAAGTTTCATTTTATGCATCCATCCGGAGACCAATCTATTCACTAGCCGTAAAAAATATCTTTCTCGGTGTATTACTGTTTTAGTAATAATACTGTATACTGTTTAAACGTCTTTCAAATCTAAATTCATGATCGCAGTTAACCAAGTGAACCTTTTTTGGGGTTTTTGAACATTACCCTTGTAATGTTATCCAATCCATTACACGGGGTGTAATAATCATTTTCGATCCAAAATCGATGGCCGGGCTCAGAGTAATCATCATTTGTAGCGAAAATATAAGCATCAAAATGTACGAAGGAACACGAAAGCGCATTTTTTTTCACAGAATGTGTTTTTTCAACTCAATCGGATATTATGGGCGAGTTGTCTTCCTCTTTGTTTCTTTATGCGATTAATTGATTACTCTCTCATTACATTCATTGTAAGTTCTATGTAACTTGGTGAGAAAAATAAAGTTATTTATTTTATCTACTCTAATACTATAATACAAAGATTCTAAAACTGAAAACAAAATGCTTATGACAAACATTACGTACAGGCCAAAAATAATAAAAAAAAAGTTTCATTACGATACAGGTCTTGTATGGACACTTGTAACATAATATAACTTTTTTTATCATAACGATACACCTATACAACCTCCATCTGGACCAAGGAGGTTGAACCTCTACTTTAAAAAGGTTTCAATGAACGAGTCCGTGACGACGCAACACGCATGCTCAATCGATATTTGCACCTTGGCGCCAACATTTGACATTTAAAAATTTGTTGTTATATTCAGCGTTTTATTTGCAATATTGTTTTACGTATTATAGTATGAAAGTAGATAAAGTAGTGTATGACACTGTACATAACTTGGTCTTATAACACTCGTGTGATACTATAAAAAAACTCGCCTACGGCTCGTTTTTTTAAAACACACTCGTGTTATAAGAACCCTTATTATGCAACAGTATCATAAACTACTATATTGTTTTTAATGATATGGTTGTCCAATTTTTATTAATCTTAAAGGCTAGGAATAATGTTTTTTTGTTTTTTATATGTTAGTTTTTTTCACACCTCAACAATTGTATTCTGATGTCTGAAATGGGTGTTGTAAAGTAATGTAAACATGTTTAAAGGTTATAATAGTCCAGGAGCATTTTTAATAAATTATATATTATTAAATTTTTCTTTTTTTCCGTCATCACGGATTTTGATCAATCTCAAATATTATTTTGCGTGAAATATCATAATCAAGGGCGTACCCAGCTTTTGACCCAGGGCCTTCTGTCATTGCCTCAATGACATTTTTTTTAGGTCGGATCTCCCGCTTGTTTTGTCTTACACACTACTCGAAGACACCTACGCAAAACATAAGGTATAATATAATTATGTAGTATGGAGGGGAAACATTCGCTTCAAAACGTCAGATTAATTTGAAATGTTTGCAGACGTATCAGAGACTGATGACAAGACACAAAACATACTAAAGAAAATTTAAAAAAATCCAGGTAGCTGCCTTCCCCTGGGTACGCCCTTGATTAGCCGGAAAGGTCGCGCATACCTATTTGAATGGTGTGATAGGGGGTTAAATGTATCCATTATCACGGAACCTTTTTTCTTTTTTCATTTCACGCATTTTAATTTTACATTCATAATTATTTTGTTTTTAATGTTACATTCATAATTGCCTTAGTACAACCTCACTTTACAGTATTGTGTGTAATTTTAAATTTGTAGGGAATAGAAAAAGACAAAGTAATGCAAGGTTTCAACCTGTACCAAAAATCTCTCTCACTCACTCTTTGGAGAAATTCAAATAGGTATGCGCGACCTTTGCGGCTAGAAATCATTGGTCGGCCGGATTTTTTCTTATGATGATATTTCGCACAAAATTATAAATGAGATTGATATTCACGCCGAACAAGTAAGTCTTATTCGTCTAAGAGTTAACGTTTATTTTTTACTAGCGGCCCGTCCCAGCTTCGCACGGGTAGACAAAATTCTTTAAATTTTTCTAGCATTAGATATAGCCTATGTTACTCAGCGTGAATGTAGCTTTCCAATGGTGAAAGAATTTTTAAAATCGGCTTAGTAGTTTTTGGGTTTATTTCAAACATACAAAAATACAAATCTTTCCTCCTTATAATATTTAGTTATTTTAGAAATGTATTTATTATACTCTTCAAAGATCTTATACTTACAATCATCAACAAATATATTTCGAAAAAGATTATTACAGGATTTTATGTTGATAAAAAACTCTATGGCCCATAACTCATTAATATGTACAAACTCTTAACATCTTACACACGTGATAACTTTTAAACGAAATATCCGATTGAGATGAAACAAAAAGTATTTTACTTCTACATAAATAATCTTGATTACATAATGCTTTATTTCGATAAAGAATAATATTACGATACATATTTAACGTAGTTTTTTTTCTTCAGACGATTTAATAATTACTGTGAAGACAAAATCGGTTATTGTGATTAAACCATGATAGCTAGATATATGTTCTTGCGGGCTTTTTTGTAGGTCTTAATGGGATCTACAAACCCGTAGTACATCATTTTGTTCTATTGTCTATAGTTTTTGCAGCACTCGCAAAAATAGGTTTTCGATTTTACACCTTGTGTTACAAAATAGCAATTTTATTGGGGATCCCTAATTTAAAAAAAAAAATAGCCTTTAGCCTTTCTCGATAAATGGACTACCCAACACTGAAAGAATCATTCAAATCGGACCAGTAGTTCCAGAGATTAGCGCGATCAAATAAACAAACAAACAAACTCTGCAGCTTTATAATATTAGTATAGATTAAAAAAATAATAAGCTTAATCACGGTGCTTTCAGGATTGGTGGCTCCCCGCCTATAAATAGGTTTTACTTGTAGAAGACTTGTTTAATGAGATATTTATTAAAAAATAATATAACAATGTAAATTATTATAATAGAAAAATACTAGAAAAAAAACGACTCGGGTCACATAAATGGACATTGGGAGAGCATTGGACCGGATTTCCAAAGGTTGCGGGTTCGATTCCCGCCTGAGATTCACTTGTGACCCGAGTCGTTTTTTTTCTAGTATTTTTCTATTATAATAATTTATCTTATAAGATCGCATTGAAAATGCATAAAATATATAAAAATTATAAATATAACATAATGTTTTCATTTTAAACTAAGAATCGAGATAGAATGATAGATATTTCACACGTAATATGAAACATGCTTTACAACTTCCAAAATGAGAACGAATTCATATGTAGATTTGGTTGCTTCAATATTTTCTGCATAGCGTGCTTTCTGATGGAAAATTTCAATTTAGAAAATGGGTAAAATTTGCTTTTAGCACACTAGATACTTCTAAAATTTATCCTTTGCTTTTTAACCTTTATATATCACGATGCAATATCAAGGTGTAGTAGTAAGTAGGTGTTGGTTAAAATAAACACCGTATTGTAGAAAAATGGATTATGTTTTATATACTGAATAATAAAGCAATATTATAAAAAGACGTGCAAATCCTAGCTTGTCTTAAAGAGCTGACTATGAATGAATCTCGGCTCAACGGTATCTCCTACTATATTATGAAAAAATTCAGTTATTCCACGGATTTTTTATTTTATTACCCACATTATATAATGGAATGAAATATGAAATAGCCGGGAAGGTTGACTAAGCACGTTATAACGTTTATATGTCTAGATGACTAACGGCGTTTATATGTTCGTATAAAAGTTCGATCTAATCATAACTACAATTGTGAAGCTTAAGCAACTTTTGCAAGGGATATAAGGAATAATAGGACAGGGGACCAAAAATGTATAGTTCAGAGCTTCTTTGTGCTTCGGAAGACACGTTTAGTTGATATCCCTGCCTTCATCTGCAGTAGTTTGTGCGGAACACTAGCGGCCCGTCCCGGCTTCGCACGGGTGGACAAAATTCTTTAAATTTTTTCTCGCATTCAATATGACACTCAGCAATAATGTGCCTTTCTATTGGTGAAAGAATTTTCAAAATCGGTTCAGTAGATCCCGAGATTACCCCTTACAATTTAACAAATATACAAACACACAAACTTTACTTCTTTATAATCCTTACTAATATTATAAATCGGAAAGTGAGTTTGTTTGTTTGTTTGTTTGTTTGTTCCGCTTTCACGCCGTACCTACTGAACCGATTGCTTTGAAATTTTGCAGACGTAAAGATAAAAGTCCGTATTAAATAAAAGGGTACTTTTTATACTGGAAAAATTGATATTCCCGAGGAAAAACAAAAATATTGTTTGCTTGATGAATGGATTGTAGATGGCGCTGTGTGTCGTTTAAAACAAGGTAAAATATTGCAAACGAATATAAACAGGTAAATTTAGAAGCTAAATGATACGATTATGAATCCCCGAAAATGAGGAATTCCCGAGGGATGACGTACAATTTGTTTTATCGTCTAAACTGTTTTTTTTACATCTACTTAGATGTTGCAAACGAATATGAACATGTAAAATTTGAAGCTAAATGATACGAAAATGAATCCTCGAAAATGAGGAATTCTCGAGGGATGACGTACAATTTGTTTTATCGTCTAAATTGTTTTTTTACATCTACTTATCCTGAAATCACTAAAGTCAACGAATTACTAATTGGTATAAGTATTAGTTACGTTATTTTAGTTAGTTAGTTAAGTTAGTTCTTGAGGTATGCGATAGATGGCGCTGGGTGTTTTTTAAAACATGCTAACAATGTGTTTTTAAAATACATAAGAAGTGGAATGCTACCTTACGCTATTTAGTTCTTGAGGTATGCGATAGATGGCGCTGGGTGTTTTTTAAAACATGGTAACGATGTGTTTTTTAAAATACGCAAGAAGTGGAATGATAGCTTACGCTATTGAGTTCTAGAGGTATGCGAAAGATGGCGCTGGGTGTTTTTTAAAACGTGGTAACGAAGTGTTTTTTTAAGATACGTTAGAAGTGGAATGATATCTCGCTCTTTAACAGTTTCCAGTGCCCAAAATCTGCATGTTTTTGCTCCACAAGGGAAAACATATAATATAGTGTACGTGTAGCTAGTATTAATATAGATAACCGATCGCTGACTTCTAACATTTTTAGATGATTTTTAAATCACTTCACTAAGTTTTGTGTAAAACATATGCACAAAAGTATGCTACACATTTATCAAAAGTATATAAGCATGTAAGAATATAAAATCAGGAAAAACCTTGTATATACCCTTAGTGTAGGGATATAGCCAAAATACATGTATCAAACCCCTAAAGCATTGTCATATATTCTACATATGCATGTTTCTAATTCTCTGTTTATTGGAAATGGTGTTTGAATAAATTATTTTTTTATTGTGCTAAACTTTCATGCTTAAGACAAATATGACTAAAATTAGGAAACCTTATAACCAAAACTTACTATAAGTCTCACGAATGTAGAAAATAGGAACTAATTCATCACTATTCTATTCTGCTCACACTTAATCGCAATAATGTAAAACATACAACCTCGATAGTACAGGACATTAAAAAGCTGTTATTTCAAAGATTTTATTAAAGTTCATTGATTAACTAACGTATTGGTTTTTGCTTGCAAATGTTTGCAAAGGTTATTCAGTATTGATTTTAAAGAAAGAATACACAATAATGCCCTCCTTTATTTTGCATTGGATATGAAGGTTCTATGATGAAAAGGGAGATACATAGAAAACCTTTGATGACATATATAACGTTATATCATATATCTATAAACTTGCTTTTGTAAAGACAGGAAATTTGCATAATTCGTATAAAATTTGAATTCCTTTTAGTACTTTTTAATAAATTACAAAACGGCATAACGCAATTTTTTCTCTAAATAAGTATTCGCAAAACCAAAAGTGAAATTGGCACCGTCATATTGAGATAGGGGAATGAATTTATTGTTTGTTGTCAAAAAAGTAAAGGTTTTGCTTTTATCTTTATCAGTGCCGGTTTATTTGAAAAAATGTCGATGTTTTGGTTTAAAAATGTTTTGGGCGGGGTTACACGTTTATAAATAAATATACCTACCTATAAAATATTAAGTACAACTAATGTGGCAAAATATACAATGGTTTTCAATTTTATTCGATACTAGTAGTAGTAGTATTTAGTTTTGGTCGACACTTCATAGTACTTTCAAGGAGGAAATGCATGTTTGCATTTTTTGTAAATCAACAAATTGTCGGTGTTTGTTTTTTGTATGTACTATGATAAAAGTTGTTATTACCTGTGCAATGAGTTTCTGTAGCTCATCGTTCTCTTTGACGAGTTCTCTGTAACGTTCTTCGTCGGCAGGGGCCGATCCTGAGCCAGACCCTCTACCGCTTTCAGCCCTCTCTGTCGGATGCCGGATCACTTCAATCACCTATAGCAATAATTTGAATTAAAAGTCACGATTAGTCTTTGCAAGAATTTGTTTTTGTGAATACCATTCACAAGTTTAAGAAGTTATAATATTAATTTTGCCTCCACTGCAATTGTCACAGAAACTATTTCTTATTACTAGTAAAACTGTTTTATCATAAATCCATTTAAAATAAAACACTTTTTTTACGGATTTTTGCGCATATTTCATTTTATATTTGATCCTGACGCTTCGACTTCTTTACAGGAGCCGTGATCACAGGATGACTAAGATAATAGTTGTCATGTATTTCTACTACCTTCACAATATTTTAATCGGGCACGTTCCTAATTATAATTAGGAGGAGTCGAAACGTCAGGATTAAATATAAAATAGAATATGCGCAAAAATCCGTAAAATAGTGTTTTATTCTAATGTGTAATGTGCGCGGAAGTGTAAGAACTAAAAAAATCCATTTAATCTAGATTTTTTATTATTTAATGTCAACTTCGTTGTTCATTTTGTAGACTCATTAAAATAGTTTCGAAGTTGAATTCGTTTATAAATTAAAATTTTAATAAAATTATAAAAAAATTGTAGAGACATTTTTTAGGTAATAAACCATTCTTATCTTTGTAAACCACTGACTCACAAGACCGTTAATTATAGCGAAATCAAGTCGAGCCAAGAGAAGGAGGAAGGGGTTACTTTATCTGTTGGTGGTAAATAACATTAACTGCATTTTTGTACAATATATACAACTGTTTATTGAAACAATATTTTATTCTATTTTCGTGATTGCACAGAATATATTTAATTTATTTTATTAAATAAATAATATAATGTTAAACAAAAAGACGCTACTTGTTTTAAAAAAAAAAGATATGTATTTTAACAAATTTTATTTTATAAAGTCCGTTTCGATATCTGCCATTTTGAGATAAGCATATAAAACAGATAAGATTTCTGATTTCAACAATCTGAAAGTTTTTCCATAGTATTGATATATAGCAATATAAGCCATATCAGTGATATCTTAATATAGTTTATTCAAAAAGTTACCTATTTAACGAATTAACGAATAACATCAAAGAGCAATGTTAAAAAGTGTATTTTTAAAAACCGGTTTCATCTGCTCGTTGATCAACTTTCATGAAGTAAAAGTGTGTCATACTTAATTTCGCATTATCTTACGATAGATTAATCTCAAAGTTTGGTCTGAAAAGTTTAATATGTTCTTTTGTTAAGAAGGCGTGGGGAAATTGATCATTCTTCCTTATCTGGAAATTAAAAATTATATTATAAAATCGCAAACTAATTAAACACCTCCAACAAACCTCATATTTTATTATATTATTATTTAAATTGAAGAAACATGAAGTACAAAAGTATATATTATCATTAGTTTGATAAAACAAAGTTAGTTACCCTCTTTATACTTCTGAAAAGCTGCCTTTAACTATGTTCCACGAAAGCAGATTAAGTTATAATTGTTATCAGGAGAAGTGTTGCGAATAAAGATAAATTTATCTTTGGTTACCACAAACGTTACTCACTTGCTTACATACACGATCCGAAATTGAGATGACAAACAAAATGTAATGGATCTCTTGATTCTAATATCATAGAACGATTAATTCACATGAATTTTCAAGACTTTTCACCCTAGACAGGAGTTCAGCGTTTTAATAAGGTTCACGATCCATCCTCTGAATAGTTTCATAGATATTTTTCCTCTTTTCTCTGTCCTTAAAAAGCTTCGGTAATTTTATTACGATTTACCGCAAGATGAACGATTTTATTTAGCTGCTTTTAAAGCGGAGCTTTTAATCATGATTCTACCAAAGTTCAGTAAATGATGGTAACAAATTATGTTAGCGTGAAAAATTATTATTTCTCTTTTCAGACGGGTGTACCTAATATCTATAGGGACTACGTCGCGTTATTGACTAAACTTCATATATAATTAGCTTTATGTCTAGCACGATGATTGCGTATTAAGCTGATTACTAACTTCGTATTGAAGCTAAATCTATATCAGTCTAAGCCTACATCAGTCTAAATATTTTTGCCTAAATTTCAGAAGTACAACACGAATAGGTACTTGTCTGATCTTGTGTTGGCACTTTAAAGTAGAGTGATGGAATGAGATTAATATCAGCCATCATAGCATTGAACTCATATAATTCAGTAGTTTGAATGTTGAGTTTAAGAATCTATCTTGTCCTCAATAGATCCACTTCACACTAGGTCTTCTACGCATTAGGTTTAGGTACACCCATTTCAAAGGACTATATTACTAGCATGTACGTAATGAAGTTCTAGACGACTCCAAAACCGTGGTTACATATTACTCGTACACTTACAAAATCCGTAAAATTCTATATGACAAACATTTAATTCAAATGAACGGAAATTGATAAGTACGATATCACACAAAGTAAAGCAAGCTCAAATTTCAATGTTCAGTCACGATTATTAAAATGTTTACACGATAAAACCTTGCCAGGTATGTGCTTTACGTGAATTTGGTCCGGTTCGGTTGGATACGGTTCTACGATTTCATTTCATTCCTCATATATACTACAGTCGCTGATCTCGTAATTTAAGCGTTAAGGTTACCACGAAACATTAGAAGAAATATAAAAAAAAAAGTTTTGCGAATAATTATTTATTAT
Source organism: Calamotropha paludella (assembly GCA_927399485.1). Lineage (NCBI taxonomy): Eukaryota > Metazoa > Arthropoda > Insecta > Lepidoptera > Crambidae > Calamotropha > Calamotropha paludella. Next base: position 20,128,562 of record OV656805.1, on the reverse strand, counting down.
ACATATTCCCTAGAATATTACCTAATGACACTGGTAAAAAGGACCTGATTAAGGTAGTTATTTAGTTAAAGTCTGTTCATTCTAACTTGTCCTATTTAGTAAACAATCTTGGCACTACTTTTTAACAAAATCACCCATTCAAAAATAAAATAATAACAAAGTCAATAATCTATTACAATAAATCGTTATTATAGACTAAAACCTATTGAATCTAGTTATCAGTTGATTTTTAATGCTGCATTTTCAATAAAAAGGAGTGCCAAGATTGTTTACCAAATAGGACAAGTAAGGATGAATAGACTGTAAATGGATTTTGGATATGATCTTTAATTAAAGTTTATTGTATAATGTTGCAATAAACAATATACATTTACCTCGCTAATATTATATCTAGAATAAAAAGAAGTTATTGGATAACGCTGTATTAAATAACAAGGTGAAATTCAATCATGTATATAAAAAAAGCTTTGGAAGATCTGCCACCGAGGTTGGCTAAGATAATATAATAAAATAATAATAATAATCATATAATTGTTAAAACAATTTAGAAAGTCCAACCTCTTTTGTATATTGTTTAGTATACCATTACAGATACTAACCTTAGGAACGAAAATGAGCGCCATACTGAGGAAACAACAGAAGACGATCGCGAGTGAGACGAACGTGAATGCGGCGTCCTGTTGGCTGGCGATGACGAGCGTCACCGGAGCGGTGATGAGGCACAACACCACCACGTTGTATATGCTCATGCCCACGTAGCGGGAATCGTTAATCTGCCGCACTTTCACTGACCGAGTCTCGTATGCCAAGAACAATCCGAACACTAGCACCAATCCCTTGTATCCGTACATCACGCCTGTAAGATGTATTATATATTTATAACGTTCTTGAAAGACTAACGATAATATTTCTATTATATTGATAGGAATTCCTTATTGTATACCTACACTAATTTTGCTCACCACGGCGGGTGAGCGTTACTAGTCATTAAATTGCATAAAGACCCTTGCGCTGGTGTCCACAATTTGAACATACACACACAATTAAATTATTTTTGGCACTATACCCATAAATAAATTGTTAACTAGCTGTTTTTGTATAAAATATCTAGAGATTTAAACCCATGATATGCACCTTGATATAATTAACCTTGACATAAGTATTTATTATATTTTTGTTATATTTAAGCATTTAACTGGTAGACTCTTATATCTAAAGAAATAATTATCAAAAAAAATAATTTGTCTTTGGTAGCCCGTCAGATATCTCAGACAAGTTTTTTTTTTCTTTAGTTTGATTATTTTCTTGAAAGTAGACTCAATCTTATAAGATATTTTTTTTATAATAGAAAAATACTAAAAAAATCAACTCGGGTCTCAAGTGAATTTACAGGCGGGATCCAGCCTAATCCCGATTTTTTTTTGTATTTTTCTATTATAATAATTTATCTTATAAGACCGCTTTGAAAAAGTGCATAAAATATATAAAAATTATAAAGTCAATCTGTACTAGATATTTTTATAGAATGAGTCCACTTAAAGTGTTAACGTGCAACGATAAAAGAATTTTGAAACTAACACATTTTGTCGAAGTGATTGTTTATTACCTTACATCATTTAATTTACTTTCACATTTTAGGCTTTTATCGTTATGGTGCCACTACGATTTTATTAAATTGTGCAAGAAAACATCCTAATTACTTCAAAATTAATTCGACAATGTGATTTCATATAATTAACGTAATATTTACAGATTGCATGTGGGTATTGTATTGTTTAGTCCATAAAATTAAGAGTTCTAAAACAAATCGTTAGATGTTCGATACTAAATTTTATTCTAATGAAGAGTCGATATTTACTGGTGGAAATGTGGATCCTGATGAATTTGTACGGAGATAAATGCACAGTCGTTATTTTACGGCACTTGTTATTAATAACATAAAAAATCTTTTTTCAGAAAGTCTACGCAAATGAGAGCAAATGAGTGCCAGAGGACGATGAAGACAGTGATTTAGTGAGTGTAATTTATTGTTTACGGGATTTAAAATTACCTCAAAGTAAACTTCGTCTTTCATATTTATTACTGTTGGAGCAGATGGAGGTTTCAGCTGTTTAATTTTTTAATAGCAATCACTCACGGGTACTTATTGTAATACTTTTAGTATATTAATCATTAGACTACCTAGTATTAGATTGCATAGCATAATTTTATATTTGCCTCAATTATCATATACTTACACGTAACGTTTTCTTTTCATATTATGCAAACACTCAACTTGATTATCGGGAAGACTTGTATTTTAATATGTTTTTATTAATTTCACTTACAAATGTCATTTGGATTTCGACGAATACTTGATACTGCGTCCATAATACATTTACAGAACAATACAACCACGATTATGTACATTATCGGGCATCGCAGTACAGGGAAAAGAGAGAGAGTGTTTTATCCTTTTAAAATAATATTTGTTACAATCAAAGTTTAATCATTACTAGGTTATGTGATACAAAATAGTTCAAATATCGATTTTTTATAGCTATAACCAACATATTTCGAGTTTTAAGTATTAGTGCGTGGGTATATGTATTGTATATTTGGTATATTTTATAAATAAAGATTAAACATTAGATTACTTTAGATATATAACCATTTATCTATATTTTATGTTAAATTCTATGGCTCATAGAATTCGATTTGTGTCCTGAAAAGTGGAAAGCTCTTACCAAGCCAAACTGCATTATGTTCGCTCTCACAGTGCTCCAATTCAGGTCGAATATGAACGTCATCGTCGTGGTGCCTAGGCGCTTCCAGTGGGAAGATCTCTACCCTCCTCTGTAAAGGATCTCTCAATTGCCAGGCCGTCAATAAAGCCACGTCCACAGCTAGAAGACCGCCGACCATAGTGTAAAGCTTCCAACCGTGCATCCGTTTCTATAAAAACAGTGAGATTATGCAGTGTGCCTACTAGAGTGTTTTTTCACTAGTGTTTTTACCCGGTTGGGGTTCAAAGGCTTTGTGATAAGCCAACACGCGAATTCTGGTTCAAGAATTATTTATTAATTAAACTTGAATTAAAATCTGGCAGCCAAACGGATAGCAAAAGACTTGTGAGGGGTTTTGTAAATGTCGTAATCGCCAGCAATGTTAAGTGCCATAGAGCTTTTTGACAAATTAGCTGACCTCCATTTTGGTCATAAATGTGGGAAATTTTTTTCTGAGAAGCTTATCATGTATCAACAAAATATGCGCTCTTTTTCCTTGTTGTAAGTTATCGTTAGCAAAAGCATTATTTTTGAGTTTTGTAAAAAATAAACGTACGTTACCATTACGGTACGTTTATATCAATATTTCACTTTCAAGTCACTACCATCAGACTTTCAAGTAAATATAACGTCAGTAAATTTAAGGTAAAGTTAAAAAAGTTACACTGTTAATGAGATAATTTCATAGTTATATAAGTATTGTTAAGGTCAGGATTTTTGTTGTTTAAAATCTGTTTAAAGATTTTAAATACCTTCTTGCTACAACTACTTGATATGTTTAGTTTGAAATGTAAAATGTTGAAAAGTAACGTAAAATAAAGTGAGTTTAGCTAAGGAAAGACAATATATAGCAATAAAACGGAAAAGAAAATCAGATTCAGCCGACTTTACTTTCTTGGATATAATAATAGCAATAAAAAATGACGTTACTTTTTAACCGTCAACTTTGAAGTACAGGCTGACGAGGAAAAAATTAATATCTCGCCAAGGGCTATTTGCCCAGTAAAAGCTTAACAAAATTTCCTGTACCGTTGGCATAATTAGCCATTTTAAACAAGATAGAACTGATAAACTTAAAGACAGAACGAGTCGGAGCAGAAGTAGCTCGTTAAAAAGTTTAATACAATACAAAGGAATAAAAAGACGAACAAAGGAGAGAAATAAAAGTGTTTCCAAAACCTTTTCGGGTTATGGCCGGATTTTATATCATTGAGTTACAACTGTAGTTAGCATCAAAGTTGAATTCTTGCATACCTTCGTTTGGGAATGCAAATAGATTTACGTTTCAGCTCGGAAGACGTTCACATTGAACGTCATTGAGTGGAAATGAAAAAAAGAAACGGAACATCTCAGTAAAAGTATAAATATTAGTGATGCATTGCGGCAGAACGATATAAATTCAATTAGTCTTCATTGAATATTAGGAAAATAGAGTTAGTGAAAGAAGATTCAACTCGTTGAAATAAATAAAGATATCAACCAGCACACATGACCCCTACCTGAATATATTTTAATGATTGACTTCTTTTTAGTTTTAGACAAAGATATTGGGGAAATTATGTTAGTTTTATTATTTTATAATAATTTTATTGTGACAGAGATTAATAATAACTTGTATAACATTTTCATCATGAAGAATGAAGTTCCATTTAGAACTGTGAACTGTCTCTACGCTATCCTCGCGAGCATAATAATAATAGCGATACAAAATTTACATTTATATTTATATAATTAAAATTTTAGATTTAAGTTTTAATAATGATACAAAAAGATTATGATTTTTTTTATAGTTCAACATAATCAATAAAAGTATTTAGGGTGTCTGAGATTTGCCTCACTCAACTTCTACAAAACAAGAGGGTATACATACCTTAGTGTCGACTTTTGGTTTTGTCGTATGTCGGTGCACTCTCCAGACTTTGGTGAACATTGCACCATAAGCCATCGAGAAGCCGGTGGCGAGTAGCCACGCCCTCGCAGCACAGAGGCCCGCGAAGTGTTGAGGTTGCACCCATCGACCATCAACGCCCAGTGCCACCGCTGCGCCGAGGCAAATACAGCATCCGCATAGCATCACTGTGTTACACGCTGGGTGCGACCATTGGATTACCCTGGACACAAATAATATGTGTTTAAAATAATACCTGTAATGTATATGTAAAAAAATCTTACTAAAAATCAGTTCATGATTGATTGACGAGTATTTTGAAAGTCAACATCCTCATACAAAATAAATAAGTCGCAATACGATTTCTATCACCTTTGAACTTGGAATACATTCTCCCGCATGAATCTGGTAAAATATATGACATATATAAAAATAGGGAAGTATCACACTGTCATTCATTGAGACATTTTGTGGTACCACGCGTAAGAAGTTCGAAAAGACCAAAAACAAAGCCAGGCGTTATGGTTAATAACTAACGGTCATTCACAATAACCTTCCCTCCCTTAGAGATAGGACTAGTTTGATTCATTTGTTAAGCATCGTTTTATCCTGTCATTTAAAAGATATTTCTAGGTAACAAAATAATCGTTGATTTATCTGTTATTTGGAATAGATTATTGAATTCGGCAAAATATAAACTATAATAGTTTTAGTAATTATTAACGTGTTTCTTTGCTTAAATTTTTCAGAAATGACTCTTTTTAATTGGCAAGATCACTTGAGATGAGACTTGAGATTCTGAAACTATAATAGAAAACCAATTCATTTATATGGAGGATTACGTTCATAGTTCAAGAAAACCAATTTATTTTTCCATCAAAACGAAGTTGATGGAATTGAGGTAGTATATCACGAAGATTTTGTTTTATGCAGAGAAAAGCTATCCAACAACAATTTAAATTTAGCCACTGCAATGCAATATCCTCCATGGTAATAGTGTTCAGTAACACGCCAATTTCAAGTTACTTGTTGTTCGAACATAATGTGATATTGCCAAAAAGATTTTCAGAGTTATTGGAGTTTAATATAAGTTTTTTACTGGAAGTTTTTAATTTTAGCATGTAAGAAGCGTACAATGTGATGTAAGTGATAAATTTTCAACAGATAATATGAAATAAATTAAAAATAATAAATGTTAATATTTGTGTAAGGCAAAAGCTTAAGTTTAGTAACTAAATAAATATTACTCATATGAATGTCTACATTTCTCAAAATACATATTGACATTATGAGAATTCATGTCTCGCTTTTTTTTAACAAAACTCTTAAGCCTCAAATGTCCGATAAACATAAATAGTCTTCGAACATTTTTTACTACGAACATAAGTTTAATGTTATTAATCAATTTATAGCTACTTAATAAGCTTGTCAAATCCTTCATTTTCTATTAGATTGTAATATATCTATGTTTCAATCACCACTCTGTACAAATTTTTCTTACGTTTTTATATTTATTGTTTACTGAAAAATGCTTCCAATTATTAAAAAAAAATCTTTTTAATAATGTAATTATATTATTTTTTTAAATTTTCACAGCACAACATTCAAATAAATATTTCGTTGATTAATTAGCGTCAAAACTTTTAACATTAAGATTATTTTGAATAAGATTACGAGAGCCACCCTTGCAGCCTCTTCTACACTGCTACATTATAACGACTAATATTGAAATTGTTTTTAATTTAAACCTTTTCGTATAAATGTTTTAGTTAGATACATGATGGTAACCTCTCATAATTCAAAGGTCGGAGAAAAAGTATTTCATACTTTTTTTATTGATAACACTAAGGCTCGTTATTAGGTATACTACCTTTGAAACTGACCAATTTGTAAAACAGTTTAAGATATACGAAAAAAAAATTGTTTTTTTTTTTAACTTTATTTCGTGTAATACGTGTAGAACAATTCCATCTCATGCAAATCAAGTAAGTTGACAACACGAGAAAAGAAAAATTAACCTTGATATGGTTGAAAAAAAAATTTATAATTGATAATTCTAAAACTCATCAAAACAATTGAGGCGAAATGACAGAACTGATTAGTAATCTATACTAATATTATAAAGAAGTAAAGTTTGTGTGTTTGTATATTTGTTAAATTGTAAGGGGTAATCTCGGGATCTACTGAACCGATTTTAAAAATTCTTTCACCAATAGAAAGGCACATTATTGCTGAGTGTCATAGGCTATATTGAATGCTAGAAAAAATTAAAAGAATTTTGTCCACCCGTGCGAAGCCGGGACGGGCCGCTAGTTTATTAATAAGATAAGAAATATAAATGAAATAATTTGAAATTATTATTCTTCTTATACATTTCTTACTGAAGGAATATTTTTATTTTGATTTAGATAAGATGGAGACAGAATGTTTGATCGGTAATAGCGTAAAATTCTGAGGAAAGTTGCTACGTGATGTGACTTGTTAATGCGAAAAAGAAAATTCAATAGAGACATTTACACAATTTATGGGAGGCTCACCTGTTAGTATTCTTGATGAGAATTTGGATCCTATTCATTATAAAGGTTTTATAAAATAATCTTAATTGTGTAGATGACCCCGTATATTCAAAAAAAGATCGTTGGTGAAAATTGAGCTTCACAGAATTCTTCTAATGGAGTGTTAATATTCCCGTTGAATAGAAATTAAGCTCTTCACGAATTGGAAAACCTGAGTGGCTCCATCAACGCCGATCGCTTTATTCTCAATTGCTCTGATTTGCTTTGAATGATTTCAAGCTTTATTGCATAATTTGCATACGAGCATAGATTATGTTTTAAATTCATTGTGATAAGATAACAGATATACATAAGCTACAGAAAAGTGTAATTTTTAAATTGTCTTGTCTTGTCTTGTGATGTCTTGAAGACGGTTAAGTTTGGGGTATAGTGTTTTATAGTCAGATTAGTCAGAAATTATGAAAACTTCAACCCCTTAATCTCTCTAGGTTAACTGAACCTGTAGCTCGATATATATGTTTAAACATTCAATATACTAAAATACAATACTAAATATGATCCGATAATTCTAAGAAAAGGTTACTAAAACTTTATTTTTTAAACGTAAATTTACTGGGATAGCTAAGGATAGAGTCAGGAAAACTATCTCAAAGGCGTACAGCTTGAAGTGTAAAAAAGACAAGATAATACCAGTACAGAAGATAAATGTAGAAAGCGAGCAAAATTGGCGTTTATGGGAAATACATAAATATTAAAATTTTCTTTTCAGGATTTTCAGATTATCTGGATTGTTAAAGATATATTAAAAACGTGAAAAGTAATCTCAATTGCCTGCGTTGATATTCGGGCAGCAATTAAAGTTTAAGTTTTATATACCTACACAAGTATTTTTAGCGTCAATGTGTCGCGTTGCTGTTGTGTATTTCATTTATAAAGAATTCTAACTCTTAGACTAGTATCTCTAAGTAACTCTTACGGCAACTTTTAAAACAAATAAAACCGCTTCAAGGAATAATATTGCTATTGACGTTGTTATGTAAGCAAATAAGGTGAATTTTACAAGGTAAAATAACAACTGATAAAATAAACTACAGAACTACCTAAGTCTCATAATCTCATGTAATTATTTGTAATCTCCTCAAATCCCTATTATAATAATAAAAAAAATGTAAAATCCTGCCTTCACCACTGGATCGGTGAAATGTTGCGCGGTCGTAGTGCGGTTGTAGCGCTACAGCCGTGCTACGGTCACGTGACATGGCAACGAATTTAAATGAACCCTTAATGCGAGGCCACACGATGCGTTGTGCGGTGCGGTGCCTGAGCGGTGCCGCAGGTGTCATCCTACATACAAATCACTATACCATGTCACACGACGCGTTATTTCGCCGTGTGGCGTCGCACAGCACCGCACCGGTCTTGGTACCTACCTGAGAGACGAAGCGGGGAGGGGTAAAGCGAAACGCTGTACACACGCCGCACTACCATTCGAATTCATTTACACACCATATCGTGTGGCCTCGCACTAATATTTCGTTAAGTTCACAACAAATGTTGCATTAAAAGCTTTCGTTGAATTGACTTTATTAAATTGACTAAACTTAATTTATATAGAGTTTTTGTATATTGTCTAATATTTAGCTGCAAATTATTATAACCCGAAATTAAAGTTTGACGCCTCATTATTACTCTCATTTTATTAAACGAGAAGCCAGTTAACATCGGAAACTTTTCATTATGTGAAAATTAAATTAATTACGGCCAGATTTTTTTCCTGCAACTTTTGAACTCAATTAAAAATATCGCGCCGGGGCCCCTTGAAAGCAACGAAAACAATTTACAAGAGTTCTGTACAAAGTATCGAGTGCGATAGTCTTTCGTTTACTAAATAGACCTGCGTCGATAAACCAGGGCATTGTCTTTGACGTTGACGGGGGTAACTAAAAGTTTGTGTCATTGTTTTTGATGTGTCATTTCTGATTGTGATTTTTCCAATAACTGTGAAAGCAATAAAAATATTTATTCTATAAAAAGAAACAAAAAAGTGAAATATTTTCCTAAATTTAGGATAGCCTTTTTAAGAAACATTTCCAACAAAAGGCTACACTCCTGAGAAATTAATTCGGGTCACTATCTTTACGTATCTTCATACCTAAAAATCTTGGACATTTCTTAGTTGCTAATGATAGCTTAGTAAAATGAATTGTAATAGATAAATATATACTACTAGCTGACTCGGCCACGCGTTGCTGTGGCTCAGGTATTATATGTGAAATGATATATAGCCTATAGCCTTACTCGATAAGTGGGCTATCTAACACTGAAACAATTTATCAAATAGGACCAGTAGTTCCTGAGATTAGCGCGTTCAAGCAAAGAAACTCTTCAGCTTTATAATATTAGTATAGATTTAAAAGAAAGTAAAATATAATTTATCATTTAGTATTAAATTCATAAAAAATACACAAAAAAATAACCAATCAAAAAACAACAATGAACTACGATATTTAAAAATACACCACGTGCTGTCATTACTGCGTTTATGCGGTTTGGCATGCTGTACACCAAGTTTTTGAAACGATTTTGGGGTTTTCCTGCTCACCAGACTGGAAATAAGAGTAAATAGGAATTCACTCTTATTCTTCATCATGCTTATAGAGTATAAATTTTGTTTCGTACAAAAATATAACTCTTGACAAATCTTCAACTCCAACTTAAGTGGTTCTGGGCATATTTTAGTCTCGAAAAACGATATCAATACTCCATTTTAGGGCAGATCTAAATGGTTATAAATAACTCGTAGTCTAACAGTGCACTTGGGTTACTTCCACCGTTGTGTCAAAACGGATTTGTAGGTTCAGTTCCAGTGAGAAAGTGATTTCATTTTGCATTGTAATTATCAATAAATATGAATTTCAAGTATCAATCTTCTCATGCTTTGGTATACCTGGTCCTGATATGCGAAGATTACAATTGGTTGCCTAGTAATTCGTCGTACATACTTGACAGCGAAGCTCTCGAGCGTAGATACGGTAACTGCCTTTACTCTTCCATTTTTAAAATTAACCGTGTTTCAATATTTGAATATAAAAAAGAGTCATATCGCATTGTGTAATTAGTAAAAAGACCAACGAATTACTATTACCGAAATTGATTCCATTGACAGCAAACTTTTCCTTTATTATCAAGTTAAAATTTAGTTGAGGTTTGCCTGGGTATATTACAACAAATACATTTTTTTTAATTGCTCTAAGTGTCTGACAATACTCTGCTATTTTCAGTTCGTTTAATGTTTTAAATACACACTCACCTTCTATGTCGGTGCATAATGTTGAATACAATCAACGCAATCGCAGCCAATATTCCAGCCAAACAGAGGGCCGACATACACGCGAACAATGGTAACGATACTGTTCTCAATTCATTTACTACCACTGTCCGATCCGGAGGCACCTTTCCACCTGATGAAAAGAAAAACCCATTATACTTAGCTCGTAAAACCCTCGTAAAGTAATAATAGGGCTGGGGCTATTTCAAGAATTAGAACGACATCCGGCAATAAAATGTACCGCGTAAGAATACGACATCCGAAATCAATGGCCAGTTGTCTATTAACGGAAATATCGATTGACCTATTTCTAAATATGCCGCTAAAAGTAAATTTGAAATCTGAGTGCTGAAATGAATTTATGTCTTCGCTGCTGGGATATGAGTATATCCGGGATTTCGTGGAGTCTAAAGGGTGTTAAAAAAGGACTGGAGACAGCGAATAATATATGTAGGTCATATCATTGCGATATTATTTTTGTTTAAGCATGTGTTATACAGAACAGAGAAAGTAGACCCATTTGATGGAATTGGCAAGGTGGAAAAGCCTTAGAAGCTTAACGGTTAAGCCGTCTGGTTTCGCAAAGGTCATTTTTGCCAAAACTAACTCCACAAATTCCACTCGAAACAATTTTTTTTTGTTTATTTTGACGTTAAGTGCTATAAAACAAAATGTTCATTTTTATTATTAGCCATTATAAATATGTTCAAGACTTAAGGACGCGTTGATGTGACATAAGCCTAGTGAAAATTGCTTGTTGCTATGCTGTAACTTATAGTTACTTTTAAAACAGGAGCTAAATTTTAATTGAAAGTTTTGTTTTGTATCTAATATGTTTGTTTCGTTTTGTGTTTACTTAATAAAAAAAACAGCAACAAAAAAAATAAATAAAATTTTATCTTTTAAGGTAAGTAAGGTAAGTGTACCGTATACAATATTTTGGTAGGTTACTATTATTGTTAACTACACATTCTAGATATTAAATAAACGGTTAAGTGTTTGGGAAACTAGTCTAATGTGGCTCTTGTTTGCACCAACCAAAATAACTTTAACTGAGGAACAAATGCTTATAGGTCATAGGTCATCACACAAAATAATACCCCTACGTGGGCAGTATTGCTACAGATGCAAATCATTTAAAAATATTCCCTGCATCAAATTTAAACTGTAACATATTTATTGATAAATTTATACAAAGCTAATGTCCGAACATAAGAAATGAATTGACGTAAAGAAGAAGATAAGTAATAAAAAGTATCTAATGTTTGAAAGAGCATTGATTATGGATCTGGTCCGATTATTAGATAACAATTAATCGTTGTTACCTACTTTGACTTGCTCTGATGTTATAAGAATTCCTAAGATGAAAGGAAATTTCTCTTTACAATGTGAATTGTTTAAAAAAGTAACTTAGCGGCAATCTTTGAAAGAATGCTTTAGGCAATATTTGTTTAAGAAATTATTAGTAATAATAAAAACCACTATGTGCTGACCATAATGATTGAAATAAAATAAACTTTTATTTCCATCACATGATTACATTCATTTTAATAATTTACTACATTGTATTACACAAAAACACATATTTTACCACAGTAGGAACGGCAAACGGAAAACTTAGTCCTTTGATTCGTATCACAAAAAGTTTTTGCCAAGAGAATCATAAAATAAGTATATATTATTATGTAATAAAAATCAGAAACAATGGAATTAATTCCTTAATACAAAGGAATAAATGTTAATCGTAATGATATATTTAATGATTTGTGATGAGTGAGTAAGAATTCAAGTCACAGTAAAGCTATACCACACCCAAGCGTGTTAGTTGATTGGAAACGGACATCACCCAAATTATATAATTTATAGCTTTTGTCCGCGCAGTGGATTCTGTTTTATCATGCAGCAGTTTACAATAACAAATACAATTTTAAATAAATAATAAAATGTCTACGTTTATTGTATAATTTAAGCTTGAATAGAGTGGAAAAAAATATCTTTAATTTTCTTTTTTCCTGATATTCAGATGTATGAAAACAAAACCTTCATATTGCATAGTAATTTTTGAGATACGCGTAAACAGATGGACGGGTACAAATTACGGAATAGTTTTTAGATTCTGTTTATTATTCAAATGGTATATATATTAAATACAGACACACGGAATCTAGCTTTACAATGCAATATAGTATCTATATTATATTTTTTAAACTATTATATTTCATAGTAGCATAAATCACAATAATATTGTCATTGTTGAAATTTTGTAAATATTTGTTATAAACAATTCCAAGCAATAAAACTACTACATATACATTACGTATCACAAGAGGCGATTGCCAGAACTTGTCAAGTGGTATTATGTAATCTCTGCCACATTCTTTTGTCACAAAACAAAAGTTGCGATGGATGGACGGAGTTTTCTTGTAGAATGTTGTTTTTCTGCGTCTTTCGCAGTTTTGCGAGTTATAATATTAAATAGGGCTAGCAATTCTTTTGTGTGTATAAATACATATATTATATATACATTCGACAAGATTTTTTTGTATTAAATATTTATATTTATCTTATTTAGATGGAAACAAAAAGTTGTTAACTGTAATATGCGTCAATCACACGAAAGATTTATGTATTTATTACAAAGTTAAACTATGCCCTATTCACATTGTATTCCCCGAGAGCTTTCAACTCGAACTTAAAAATTGCTTTCCAATCGAATCATCGAAGATCGAACCAAGGCTCTAAAGTTTTACTAAGGGTGCGTTTAAAGGTCAAAGCGAGCTGATAACACTGAAGACCGACAGTAGCAGCATGTTCTCCTCCATGACTTGGAAATTTGAGCAATATGATATACATTTCATCAGTACGAGTAGGTCCGTTAGTCAAACTGCTCAGGACAGAGCTGAACGAGACCTCCCGGACATCACTGGCATGTACTAGATTAGACATTAGAGTGAGGATGGGATAACAACAGAACTTACAAAAGCGTATGATAAGCGTATTTAGGCCTCTAGTATTTTAGTACTCTACTACTCTAGTAGCTATTTTATACCATCATCCTCCTGGGTACCCTACTTGTGCATTGCTACGATTTGTTGAAATTTCTTATTTAGATAAGGTTTTGCTTTTTAAGTTTATCTATAAAGTTATATTTATCGTAAAAACGAACTTATACACAAAGAAAGAATATTTATACGAGGTATATATTACAAACAATTATTTCACTTTATGGTAATAAATAAAAATATAGTAGTTAAGACTGCTAAATTAAATAGCCAATCACCTCTGTAATTTTAAGGACTTTAAAACATTGTTATTTTTAATGAAATAGGACTTAAACCACAAAGAGAAGGACTTATTTAAAACTTTTAAACTTTTTATTCAAAACCAAGCCCTAAGGTTATATACGTTTAAAGAGAGATTACGTTAGATCAGTTCTATAAGGGGCTACCGTGTAGAGCTATATAGCCAGTCATTAAGAACCCGAAATATAGTAGCTATATAATATAGTAGATATTTAAAAGATTTTGCCATCTCTTCCCATTTTTTTTATAAATAAATGTATTATTTATAAAAAAACACGCAGTAAAGAGGTGGAAATCACTTATCCTGTAAAATTTTCTTTTATACAGAAGCAATACCTATAATTTTCCGTTTATTCAACAAACATGGACATTGCAGATAGTAGGGATAATTATATGTTTGCCCACAAATGCGAATATTTGCATAAATACAAATACATATCAAATCAAAACTAATTCTTAAAAACATCTTGAAATTTATTTACATTGATGTGAGAGTTCACACAACTAGAGTTAGTTGCACACTGTAATTAGTTCGTGACATCGCTGTTTTTAATAGTTTTCCGATTTCAGTTTTTAGATCTATAGTAAAATAATTTGTTTTTTGAGACAGTGACAACACTTATTTTAATTTCTGTGCAATATTTTTTAAACTTTATAAAAGCAAGTTTATTAGATACTTTAAAAGAAGGCTAATTTGTGCCACCCCTGAGTTGGCTTCATTTCGGGTCCCGCGCGTTACATAACGCGGTCTTTATAAATGTTTACGCTCATTTATAAACGTTAAGGTAATTTATTAGACGTCATGGCTGGTTTAAGCTGCATTCCAGTGTTCATTTTGTTAGCTAGGTACTTGAATATTTTTAATTTTTTCTCCGACTCCCACTTTATTGGTGATTGTTTTACTAATATTGGGTATCGACTTTAAAAGACAAAAATAAAAAGTGTATTCACACAGCAAATGCGATATTTATGAGATACTTCCGTTGTGTTGTCTGATATAAATCCCTTGCAAATATAGGAAGATCAGTCAGATCTTATCTGTTACGATAAGATAAGATGGATTTACTACACCTCAGAGGGAAATGGTTTAAGGGCTTTGAATATTCAATAAATAATTCGAATTATTTCTATGCTTTTGTTCTCCTCTATGAATGTAATCAAATAAATTCTTAGAAGAAAATACAAACGAAATACATATTTTCTTTTTTGGAAGAGAGAGCACAAAATAAATGGTGGCCACCATTCATTTTGTTCCTTTGTTCTGGTAATTTTAATATTTTTTATCTTATTTGCTAGTCAACATAGCTTTAGATTCAGGCCTTCGTTTATGAAAACCAGTTCTTTTTACAAAATATTAAACGACATCCCCAATTTATATTTTTAATTAAATTACCATATTTACTAAAACAAACATTATATGTTTGTTAGCGTAACCCACTTACGCTTAACTAATTATAATATCAATTATAATTACATGCCGCAGAAAATGCTTATACGCGTGTAGTTTGACTACTTTGACTTCACCGATATTTTGCGGTAAACCCTATATATACTTTAATAAGTATAAATATTGTTATAGTGCTGTTATAACTTGCTAAATATTCGTAATGAGTAATTATTTTCATTATTTAATACATAATTATTATAAATGAAAATTGTAACAACCGCTCGTAATTAATTTGAATAGAAATATTCGCTCGCTAAATTTTGTTTGAAAACGCCCCTGCAAGCTACAATTTTCCTTGAGTGAAATTATATTAAGTACAACGTTATAGTATTTTATAATTTCAATATGTTTACCAATTACCACGATGAAGATAAAATAAATGCTCACATTGATATTGTCCCCGGCAAATAAGTTGAACATGATTTTAAAATCACGTGACATGCGCAGTAGTGAATAATGTACCTAAACTTGCTACTGCGCATGTCACGTGATTTCAAAATCTTGTTCAACTTATTTGCCGGAGACTATACCTACCATACCATACCATTGAAAATCAACAAATATGGCATGGCTTCGTAAGTCCTATGTCGAGAGACTTTGCACCGAGAAGTTTTTTTTCTCCCCTTAAGTATGGATCACAGAATTTTTTGATTTAAGGTAACTTTTGTAGAGCCTCTAAAAATTAGTGTAGTTACTAACATAAATTCCAATTCCTCCACGCTTTTTTGTCCTACGGTCTATTGTTATGGGAGTTTACAGCAATTGTCTTTAAGACGTTATACAGTGAAAGCAGTTGAACCATTTTTACAGTTTTCTTATCGGTATACACGGCGGAATTGAAAAGTAATACATACCAACCCACCGCTCCCGGTCCAGCCAAGTGAGATTGTCTGCTTGTGTGTCGTAATATCCAAGCTTCACGTAGTGGTTGCCAGTCAACTGTTCGATTTGTGTCAACGCTATACGGTCGCCCTGTGACGAGAATGCCACCAAACCCTTGAACAATGCAGAGTAGATTAGATTTTGTTGCCTAAATACTTTTACCATTATTACATAAACTATAAACGATTACATCCACGAACATCTTATATTTCCATATTTAAAGAGTCTTCTTTATTCGTTCGTTTATATTTTTGCATAAAACAGACTATAAATGATAATGTAATAATGGTTTGATTTGAGAAGACCCTCAACTAAATACTTTTACATGAAAAAACATTTATTGTTAGGCATCACACATATTTAAATAAAAGCTGTATTTGTTAACAGGCTATTATATTTATTTCACTAATATGTTTGTAGATCCCAAAATACTAATCCTTTGATCACTAGCAGTGAGCCCTTTTTTCCCAGTATCGGAACTAAGAAGTTATCATAATACTGATGAAAAACTTGGCAATATCTTATATTGTACTTGTATCCATTTTTTTCTTTTTAATATTTCAATAAAACTCTTAATCTTTTTAAAAAAACGTTGGACTTTTAAAAGACTTAAGTTATATATTACACGTTGCATTAAGCCGAATAGTAAGCATTACAAGTTATTTTTTTTTTAAATAAATCATGGGCATTTACTACAAAACCTCCAATCTTTGTGTAGATTGGATCAGATTTCTTTTTTATTTATAGATTAAGACCCTAAAAGTTGTACAATAATATATGTGTATAATCTTTTCAAAAAATTAAGAAAAGCGTATTGGTATGAGACCTTCAGATAAATTACAATATGAGGCTCTTTGTCCCAACAAGAGTTGTTTTCAAACTGTAATTAAAAACAACGAAATTATTTATTACGGCAGTTAATTTGACAGAAGACGAAGGGACCGAACGCGGAATAGTTAAATAGGTACTCTGAAGTTTCAAGTTGTCTCTTCCCACTAATAACATACGTTAGATACAAAATTTGACTTCATTTTGAAATGTATATATACAGTGCCGTACATTTCATCTAAAGAGTAAGTGGAGTGGAGTGGTACCGTTTAGATGAAATAGAAAATTATACAATTAATTTCGCTTATTAGACGAGTTCTATGTTCAATCGCAAAATTATTTAGAAACATTTTACTGTGGTCAGACGTAATTAAAAAGGAAGTAAGTAAAGATATTAGTGACCTAATTGTAAAATTTACGACTCTTAATAGAGAGCTATTGGTTAAAGTCTTATAAACCCAGTCCTATAACCATATGCGAGCTAAAAGCGCAGATATATTACAGTAGTGAGTTACTAACGCATCTTTTGGCGTTTGTTTTGAGAATTCGTTTTAGCATAAGCGGTGCACGGTAAGTACTCATTTGGCAAGATGTCTTAACTGAAATTCTATTTTCGCTCTTGAATTACTTTTTCCATGCAGTTATACTACTGCAGAAATATATAAGGTTGCTTTTGTTTCAATATAACTAAAATCATTCGTAAAAATTAAAGCCCCACTAACTAGTCGCGTTACACTGAAGAAATTGCATCCAACACTGTCCGTAAATCAGTTTCTTCAAGACCAAGCTTAAATATCACTTTTAGCAGCATAGGGGCCATTCATTTATTACGTAAGACGATTTAGGGGGGGGGGGGGGGAGGGGGGTCAACCATGTCTTATTTTTTCTTACAAGGGGGGTGGGAGGGAGTCTCGATAGTTCTGACGTTAGATCACAAAAATGCGAAAAGTTAAAATTAAACTTTAAAAGCGCGGGCCACCGCGCGAGTGCCGAGGTTCGCTCGGATGCGTATAGGTATATGATTTCCATTTCCATGGCAACGGACCCGCGCCACCCACGGTATTCATTTTTGCCTTTAGATTCTTACATAATAAAAATTAAACAGGGGGGAGGGGTTGGCCTATTCTTATTTTTTCTTATAATAGGGGGGGAGGGGGTCAAAAGCTAGCGAAAATAGTCTTACGTAATAAATGAACAGCGCCATATGTAGATATATCATAGTCAGAATACTGTTTATTATAATTTGATTATTGCAATGAGCATCTAAGATGTACCTTTCTAACTGAACTGCACTTTAAGTTCTACGTTTAAGTCATCCATGTCAAATTGGTTGGAAGACATCTGTTCCTCTTTTTGGAAGACATCCCTCTCTTAGGGATAAGTTCACCATTGCTAACTAATTAATCTGTGTCACTACATTGTAAGTGCAAAAAGTATAATGATTATAATTTTGTTATTATTACTTTTTTATATATATGGTATAGCGTTAAGTCATATGCGTATAAATAAAATAATATGAGTTCGTTCATAAATAGCCATTTGAATGAAGATTTACTCCAATTTTACTCCCACGATCATAACTTCGTTTATAGTAGATTTGTAATTATTTTTTTCCACGAGTTATATTTATGGGCAATAAATTACCTCTACGCTTGTGAGATGATCAGCGAAGATTCATAAGAATGGATTCACGCATTGCTGTTTTTGCTATTGTCTATTCTTGGGAAATATACGAAAAATCATATACTAGAAATGAAATTAACTAGGAAACGGTGTTGGACAACCTTGCTATCGATTAATTATTTTGTTATTAATTTGATATTTTATCGACGAATTATATTGCGATATTGTTTTTAAAGACACTCCTTCTTAAATAATTACCATGCATTAAAACATGTGATCAACAGATAGATGTGAGGTCGATTCGAACAAATAGTTCATCCCGTTGAATGTTACTGTTGCGGTGAAGTTGCATGATCCTATTCTTCCTCGATTATTATTTTTTTTCTATGTTACAGATGAAATTTTATTTTTGCACCCAAGCTCCATACATTTGCAATTGATACGTCAAACTGTCGGGCCCGAAACACGCGGAAGATCTCACCCATGGAAGAACCCTCATGTTTTTTTCATGCTAGACTTAAGCAGT
Organism: Calamotropha paludella; assembly: GCA_927399485.1. Taxonomy (NCBI): domain Eukaryota; kingdom Metazoa; phylum Arthropoda; class Insecta; order Lepidoptera; family Crambidae; genus Calamotropha; species Calamotropha paludella. Next base: position 20,109,457 of record OV656805.1, on the reverse strand, counting down.
ACTATCTTATACCAAAATGCTCTTATGAATTTTGTATTTTCATATTATATTCAAAGGTAGACAAAATATATTTTTCGTAATCGGCTTTGAAGTTTGTTTTCAGATATAACAACATCTGAAATATATGATTTTCTAGAAATACGATGATTGTTTTGTGTGATTTGCTGTTTTAAATCTGAAGGTTTCGTACCCCGAAGTATAATTTGAAAAACTAAAAACACTTATTTGTACTTAATGCATTAAAAGGCAAAATTATGCACCAGGCACCTTCCAGTTCCATCAACAGGTCCAAGTAATACGGAAAAGTATTTTTACGACAAATCTAATGAGCTTAATTCGTTGGGTTTTCTAGTAAGGTTATTTCTCTCACCTTCCAGCACCATCATGAGACCAGTTCGCTAGTACCATATTATTGTATTATCACCTAAACATTTTCGATTATTTCGATTAAGTGTCTTGGTGATACAAAAACTAGAAGTGGGCTAATTCAGATTCTTTATTTCTAAATTATTAACAGGTCGAGCGCGTTAAAAACCAATCTTTGAGGGATAGATTCAATTTCTGGCTACAAAGTATAAGTCAAAGTAAACGGCTTAAATCAGTTTATTTTGACATTCGCTATATAAAGGGTACTTTCCGTTGATATAAATGATTGAAATAAGGTAAAAATAAGTCTAACTTGTAACTTACTCTGTATTTTGTATCGTTTATTTGTATTTAATTTTAATATTATTAGCTTTTACCAGTAGTCAAATCTCACCAAGATGTATATGAGTGTATAGGAATTAAGTTTGTATTTTGATCTGTCTTGGGTCTTTCGTTACAGCAATATTCGGTAGTTTCACAGATTATGTAAATGATTACTCACTCTTACTATAAATATATAGAGGTTTCAGAGACTGGTATTGGGGGACAGCTTAAAAGATATCCAATGAAGCAGCAAAAGCTTCGATACATTTTAATTAATTTAATTATGGATACGGGCCCTTCCTATACAATAAAAAAAACCGTATTGAGAATGGGCACGTACATACATACATACAAAACTCGGTGCCAATGGTTTAACGTTTCTTCAGAAGCACAGAGTAGCTTGAGATAATAATGATTTGGTTACCCATTCCATGACGAGCCCTAACTAAAGTAGCTTTATCTCAGTAACACTAGGTTAAATGTTGGACGAATTATTTACATATTACTTTGATTTTCTTTATGACGCGGCGTATCATGACCAAATTTTAAGCCTTTAAAGGTATTGTACTTCGAGATGCCGTCCGTCTACAACGGTGAAAAAGAAAACTAAATGAAAGGTCACCATATTACTGGAGTTCCACCCAAGCATTTGCCGTCGCAGAACCTATCATTGGCGAGTAGAGGTCCTATCATTTGTGACGGACTGCAATAACACATCAAAATTTGTGCATAAACCTCCATGTACAAATTTGTTTCGCACTTGACCGGTTTGTATGTTTTATAATAGACTACTGTTCTGTATACTAAATGATTTACCTTCATTTTATCCTTTGTTAGTAACGTTATTAAAAAACAAAAGAGACACCCACCCTTATTTCGTGGCATTTAACTGAGGTGTTAAATTATTTGATATTTATGATGGTGAGGTATTATAATTCACAATGAGCGGGATGAACCATTCACCAGCCTGTCATAACATTTTATTACTTTAGTGATTAAGTAGTGAGTCATTGTGACATTTATAAAGTATTTTCTTTACCCTGTCAACAAAGTATAAGGATGACAAAGGATAAATAAAAAGTATTAGTAGAGGAAATTAATTAGTGATGGATTGATTATACGGTGTAAATAAAAACTTTTCATTTTTCGCATTATTGCGACATTTTTTTGGTTATGACTTATTATGTTAAAAAATGTCGTTAACATCAATTGTTTTTCGTTATCTTACTCGTTAATCCAGTGTTTAATTTTTGACGTTTTAACGTCTCATAACGTTTTAACGCCAGTTGCACGCACGTAAAAGCATTGTTGCATGATGCAGCATTTTCATGTTCCGCCTGAGGTGTGCAAGCGAGAGCGCGGAACAAGCGATAGAGAGGCACGATAGGTCTAAGCGTTCGGCTTGTGATGCATCTATCTCTCTTCCACGCCATTGGCCGAAGCGTCCGAGTAGAAGAGAGTTTTTTTGGACAAAATTGTAATATAACCTATAATAACTCTGCACTCACCGACCAATGTTTTTTTTTTAATTAACAAATAACAAATAAATGAGATTATATCGCTAATCAAATTCTTTTGTTTTATTTAGAATGGGTTCGCTGGTGATTCCAATTAAGCAGGGGCCAAGACAGAATCCACGATGGAAGTAGCTAACCCAGAAGGTGTCTATTCACCCTGGCTTTGAAAATGGACGGGTTATAAGTTTTCGGAAATACAGACGCAGGGAGTTCCACTCCTTTGCTGTGCGTATAATGAAGGATGTTGAGAAGCGCTTGGTGCGACAGGTAGGAATAGCAACCAAGAAAGGGTAATAGCCTGCAGTGCGTCTGGATGTCGGATGGAACAAAGAGGATGGCAGTATGAGCAAATGCAGCTCTTGAGCACACTCTTTAAAGTCCAGTCTGTAGAAGACTAACAGACAGGCGAAATGCAAGAATTAATTACCCTTTTTCCGCAATTGTTGTTTTCATAAGCAATGGAAACCACTTTTCACTTTATAACATTATCACATATTATCACAAACAGTTCATGTGTTGTGGGCTGCCGCTGTCTCTCTTCTACTCAGATGCATCGGCAGATGGAATGGCAGAGAGATAGATGCGTCACAAGCCGAACGCTTAGGCCGATCGTGCCTCTCTATCACTTGTTTCGCGCTCTCGCTTGCACGCTCGGCTCAGGCGAAACATTACAATGACGGAACGTGACAATAAGTCATGCTTTTTCGTCCGTGCAGCCGGCTTTCATCGATTTATAAGATGTTATTACGTTAAAAATAATTAATTAAAATTTATAATTACCAAAAACTTCTAAAGCAGTTTGTATAGTGAATTAAATTAAAGTAATGTACCTAAAACATGACACTTGACAAGTTATCGTAACTGCTGCGTTAATACACTAATTAATTTGACAGGCAGTTTGTGAAACAAAAGACTTGTTTTCATAATGTCGCTAGAACATTAACGAGCGGAAAATGTAACTTCCAACAATAAAAAACTTTGAAGCTTAGTTGCGATACTTACCGATACGCCAAGGAATGATGTTGAATTAATGGCCTCATAGATATCATCCGCTATCTTCTTGTTGGTGTACGTGAAGTTTTTAAGACTTAGGCCACTCTTTTCCAATTTCTCCATCGTTTTGTTGAACGCTGCAAACAATTGATTCGCAGTTTAAACAAAACGAATTATTGTTCAGTTATACAATCTTAATATAATATCAAGTTTCTAACTTTAATTTAGCTTTAGTTCATGTAAGTTTAACAATAGAATTAATCGAATATATTTTGTAATGTGCTAAGTTAAATTGTAGAAGTTAACTGAGCGTTTTATAAGGGCTTCAAGTTCGTGGCTTCACAAGCTTTAGTTGAGGGTCCGAGGAAATTGAAACTCAGGAATGTGGTCCTTTTATGATGTAGAATGGAGACGTGACGCCAACGGCGGTTATTAAATTTTCGGGGCAGGATCAATAACGCTAACAGTATGTCTTAAACTTTAACAAGTTTGAAGCTAAAGTATCTTGTTACCTAAGACATGTATTCATTTTACTTGGGGTAGACTTTACAAATTGAGGTTATGTAGCAGTTGTAAATTAATACCATCCTATTGTTCAAGTACACTAGTTAGTGTCTTTTGTAAAAAAATTTTTAAAGATTTGAAAATAAACATTGACAAGATACAGGATGGATGAAAAGATAATGAATATTATATTTTTGTTGGCAAATAACACAAACAGTTTTAATTTTTTCTTGCCTGAAAATTACAATACGAAAGAGGTTTTCATCATTTGCACATGTTTAGTAGCCGGGCATAAAATTGCCATGGTGTTGAAAGAAGTACGTGCCGAATTATACATTTTATACTAAGGCTTATTTAACAAAATCATTATTATTTTCTATTGTTATTATTTATATTATATATATTATTCCAAGGTAACTTTAAGATAATTTTTATTGAATTATCCCATTATCTTGATATTTCAAAGTATTGTTATTGCTTGTAAGCGTCTAAATAATCATAGATAATGGACAAAAGCCAGCATCATTATTGCGTTGTTTGAAAAGGGTTTCAGCAAAATATGCTTTGTGACTCATAAGCTCGATTTTAGTCGTTCCAAAGTACAAAAGAACTTGCAGCGCTGTCAAAAGACTTATTTCTAAAGCTATATGCAAAACCCAGGTCAGCAGGAGCCAGCCACCTCTATGACACTATATGCAGTAATCGTTCGGTTCGTGATTACTCCATGATCATCGAATCGCTAGCTTTGACTTTGTCCGAAATGCCTATATCTATCTCATACAGAGATTTCCTGGCTTTGACGAAGAATAAAACTTTATCCTAGTCTTCTTGAGTGCAGATTAATACACAATTTGAGGTCCACATAGAAAAAATTGTAATATCGTCACACTAGACTCACCAGGAAATGATAATATTTCAGACGCGGAACAAATCGAAACCGTAAATGCATATAAATGTATTTTATGTTAAAATAAAATTTATATTTTGTTGAAAATTTAACGTTAGTAACTTTTCCAAACAGAGTTAAATTTAACAGTGAACGTTAAGTGGTTGTATAGTTTTAAATTTAAATTCGTTAGTGATATTGGTCATCTGATACAAACATTTAAAAACCATTTATGTACCTGCTTTGCTTCGTTTCAGATGGGATTCAAAGACAGCCGCACTACTAACTACAAGCCAGAGGGAAGACTTCAGAGGCCACATCTTGGCGAATCCATAAACACTATTTCCTTTATTTCTTATTAAACTGCCTGATTTACTGTTAATCAAAAAAATTTAATGCATCCAATTTGAAAATCCTTATCGTTATACAAATGTAAATATAAAACTTAATATGAAATCAACTTGTAAAGCAGTTGTTCAAAAGCGGACGTCGGAAAAAAAGTCACCATCAAAGAAGTTAAAATTCAACGGTATACATTAGAATACATACGTTTTCATATTTGTACATATAGTATTCAGGTGAGTGATATAAGTATTGAGGCGTAATAATCTAGGCAGCCCGTGTGTTCCAGATTCAGAGACAAACTAATACGTATAGAACACTGTTTTTGTGTTCAGTGTTGCAAAACTAAAACAGAGATACTCGGTGAAACTACGGAAGAAATGTTAGGAAAAACCAGGATAATCACAAAAAAGAGATAATTTTAAATTTTTTATCACATTACTGGTATACTGAGTAATTTCCCGATTCTAAAAAGAGTATCATAATTAACAACACCAAATATATCGTTTCGCATTGCCGTCATAGAACTGGTGAATCATAAATTACGTACCAGAACGATAAATCTACTAAATACAGTCCACACTGTGATCACAACAAAGATTAATGCATGCCATTTCTTTTTTATCTATACATTTAAGTTATTGTAGAGAGATAACTATTTTTCGCTTTTTTATTACGCTAGAGCGGGTGAGTGTATGAGCAACAAGCCAGATATCTTTTAGAATCAGATGTCTTTCGAATTACCAAGTATTTTGAAACATTTTATTTATATAATTTATAAAGAATGATACGATTGCGATCATGTTAGCATATGAAGGCAAAAATAGGTAGAAAGAAAATGTATGATGTTCGGCTTCGGTAGATCGCGTTTTAAATCAGTAGATCTCTAGAAAAATCGGTAATTTTGCGAACTGTTTATACAAATGCCCAAGATTCATGACACTCCACGCAAGTGGAAATGGGGTGGGGTGTTAAAGAAAATAGGACTGCAGTGATCGCCTTGCACAAAGTGGGTATGGAGCCGTCGGTCATATTCCAGACACCACAAAACCTTGGTACCAGCCTTATGTTACTGTTAATATATTACTATTACTGTAATATATTATATCATATTACTGTTGATAGTACGCTATAAGCAGATACAACAACACTTCCTCTGTCGAAGACTATAAAAGATCGGGGCGTGCTGTTAGAACTACAAAGACTGTTAATGCTGTTAAAGCTAGAATTCGTGTACCAATACACCCCAAAAAATCTTATCGTGAAAAATGAAGATTCCCGCTAGGACTCTGTCGCGTATTATAAAACAAGACCTGAAGCACGGCACTTATCGTCGATATACAGGACATGCCCTTAATCAATCTTTACAATTAAAGAGAGTGGATCGATCAAAATGCCTTCTGTCACGATACGCTGGTGAAAGGCACAGAAATATCCTCTTTATCGATGAAAAAAATTATAGTTTAAAGGGTTGAAGAAAACTACACTCAAGTGGTCGGAAAAGTACAACGTGGTCATCATCCTCCGTCAGTGATGGTTTGGTGAGGCGTCAAAAAACTATATTTTTGTGAAAAGGAGTGAAATCTTCAGCCAAAGTGTATCAAGAGGCAATCATGGATGGTGTTGTGAAACCGTACCGTGGACTTTCCAGCAGGACTCTGCACCTGGTCACAAGGCACGAATTACTCAAGCCTTGCTTGAAACCAACGTTACGGACTTTATAAGAGCTGAAGACTGGTCCTCATCTCCTCAACACTTTAGACTATAGATAATGGTCAGTTTTAGAGGATATAGTTTGCTATAAACGACACGGAGTCATCAAATCTCTTAAAAAATCTCTGGATCAAGCAGTGGCGAAATTTTCCATGGAAACAGTACGTAAATCCATAGATTCGTGGCCAGACAGATTAAAGGCCTTTATAAACCATATATTTTCAGACTTTAATAAATGAGTGCATATAACATTTATTTATATTACATTACTTCATAAAAAAATGCATTTTCATATGTAACAGTATTTATGGCTGGCCTAGGTATGTATTGCATTACGAATTTTATTAATATCTTTAAAAAAATGTTCATCCAAACCTTCATCGTTTCAGTATTTAAATAAACTAAAAAATGTTAAACTGTATATAAATAAAATAATACCCAGTGCGACGGCCCAAACAGCGTCGTATGCTAGCGGAGCCTCTTGGTAGCCCTCGGGATATCTCTCCCCATCGATGTCATAACCTGCCTCCCTCAGCGCTTCATTCAACCGCGATCTGTTTTCAGAAAATGACAATATTACTATTTTACCTTGTATATAATTGATAAATTGGCAAATATATAAAAATCAATGTACGTATAAGAAACCCAAATGAAAACCAAATATGCGCGGTGGACAGAGATTTCATTATTAAAACAGGAAGAGCAAATGGCCATTAGAATAAAAATCTAAGTATTAAATACAAAATGTAAATTAACAATTCATTTGTTTGGTATTATCAAGCTCTCATTAGAATATAAATTAAAGGGAGAAGACCAAAATTTTGAGAGAGGGAAATAGACTCCGTAAAATTAGCAGTATGCTTGACCGGGTTAATTATTGTCATCGCTGCTGACTTCGGCTTGCTTTGAATTGTTTGGAATTCTTGTTAGCAAAATACCGTAGATTCTAACACAAATGACCGTGTTTCAGGTTTCTCATTATAAAGAAAAAATACTTGTTAGAATGTAGATAAAATAAAATACTCAGATCATTTTACAGAAAGCGCCCAGTTAGTGTCGCTGCAGTGACCTTACATTGTTCGCTTGGAAGACGATGAAAATTGTCCGAGAATAAGCTCTGGAGCCCCTTAAGGATATTTTCAATTTTCGCTGTGATGAAACGATGCTATGTACTTACCGGAGACTAGGGTAGGACACGTCAAGGGAGTAGCAATGGATTGAAAATGCTAACCTACCTTTATTGTGTTTTTTTATATTAATATTCTTTTATGTCTTTATATTAATGGTGCCATATTTTCAATCCATCGCTGCTCGCTACTTCCTTGAGTATTTTTGCTAGTAAATAGCCAATTTAATATAATCGTCCAGAGCCTCTACATAACAATTGTTATTGACAAAACTTTCTGAGCGCCTGGTATATATATAAGAACGCATAATGGTGCTCAAAATTTTAAGATTTGTTGAAATCAAAAAGCCAGTCCGGTTTATGTTGGCCATTAGTACATATACATGCGAAGCCAACGATAATCTGGAACGAAAGCTGCTGCCAAATAATAAAGCCGAGAGCTTTGGCTGGTAACTAAAATTGTAGTATGTATGTCTATATTTTCTCTATGATTTAAGTTTTAACTTCTTATCAGTGGTATATATATATATATATATATATATATATATATATATATATATAGTACCGCTATTCTTATTTGAAATTTAATCTACGAGTATGTGGTATAAATTTCTAACCATATTTTTTGTTTAATATTAATGTATAATTGTAATAGTTTAATACTACACGATGTTTATGTAACTGGAAGGTGACCATGGGGACTACGTAAATAAATGAACTCATCGAGTTGGGACTCGTTTGATTCGTTCTGACAAATACTCAGGTGCTAGGGTCTGGTGACTAAACTTGAAGATAAGATCCTGGTCTATTGTTATATACAATAAATAGTATATATCCATGATGGTATATATTAAAAAAAAAATGTAATTAAAAATTCACCTTTATTAACTCTCGCAAGCTTTTAATTAAAAGCGTGTTAAATTCTAACAATAAGTGGGAAAAAAAAGGGTTTATCGCGCTTTCATTTGAAAACTCGCACTAGTTAATAAAAGCTTGTTATTAAAAATTCTTGGAGTTAATTTTCTTATTTATCTTACTAAAATACGAACTAAATTACATAGTAACTTGACTATTGAACAATTCAAACATATGTTTTTTTAAGATTAATTATTATAATAGAAAAATACTAGAAAAAATTGACTCGGGTCACAAGTGAATTCTCAGGCGGGAGATTTCACTTGTGACCCGAGTCGATTTTTTCTAGTATTTTTCTATTATAATGATTAATCTTATAAGATCGCATTGAAAATGCATAAAATATATAAAAATTATAAAAATATATTTTTTTATCTCAGGTATATACAATAATATTTTTTTTAATTTTGTATCGCTGGTAAGTTTCGATTCGGCCCATCAAGTGACATTTTTCTATGTATTTTACCTATGCTTTTAACAGACGGGTGGCATATTTAATATTATTTTTTTAATGAATAAATTTATTCACTGTCATCCGATATCAAAAAATAAAGCCTCAATGACCTTAATCCAAGTTGACTTTAATCTATCTAATAACCCGTTTTATTAGCTTTGAAGATAAGCTTTAACAAAGGCGGGTTTTAAAATTATCACTCTGTTTGCATAAATGTTTGTGCGATTGTTCAATATTACTACAATACGTTCTTAATTTAAAATATTTTAGTCTAACGTGATAGTAACGCCTACGTATTTGTAAATAACACCCAACCCCTAGTTGTTTTTAAAGGACTATATTATTTTTCAATATCCCACTATGTTAATTAAACAAAGCCTTAATAGTTCTTCAAGTCAATCCTAAACTACTAATATTAGGTCCTGACATATGATATTGCCGTTTTGTCGTTTTGGCCGCTTTGATCTAAAATATCTCGTTTTTGGTTAAGAACTGAAAATTCAAATTTATAAATCCAATTAGCTGAAAGGGACTTTTTGGCGGGAGCGGGAAGCGTCACGTTGGTGGTTTTATTTCTCTTGTTAAAATTTGTATTATTGTGGATATTACCTATGAGATGGCAAAAGTTCATAGATAACAATAGTGCATATTTTGATTAATGAAATATATTTTACAAAAAAAAGTAGACTTTATATTCCTCCCATACAAAACGCCAATTTCATAATAAATTATTTATTTATTTATGGGCAGCCAACAAAGCACTCACCTTACACGTTTGATTTCATTATAACATAGTGTTGCCTTAATTAAAGACTGTCACGGCATGCAAACATATATACATATATGTTAAGAAAAGACCTCAAAAATATAAAATTTTATGATAAGTAATTAAACTATTACGGAAGCTAAAATTCTCATAATACTGAGTCTAAACTTGCGCAATGAATTTGACAAATCATTTACTTTACTGTACTGCAACTGAATTCTGTTAATTCTAGTTTTGTTCTGAAAGCAATTGCCTTAATCGGTAGATAAGGAATTTTATCGAGCCAGCTTATAAGGAATATTGTAGTTAATTTGCTTTAACAAGTCAATCAATCAAAGGGCAATCAATATGACCGTTATTGATCTTGTAAAAGAACAGGAAATCCAACATTATTCTATGATTTTCTAAACTAGTCCAATTGTAGTACCGAAGCCAAGATATGTTAGTATATAAGAAGCCTTTTTGCCAATCTGTCTTAATTCAATCTGTCTGTCTTTGTGAATAGATTCTAATCGCTTCTTATACCTATATTTCGTTAAAAGGAGTCCAAACGAAACTAAAATATTTTTCCGTGTTCAGTTTTTTTTATAAGGAGAAACGGATTCCACTGCTTCAATTTATGAATCGATGAATTTGTAACGAAGTAAATAAAAATAATTCTTATGTCTACACAAAGAAAAAGGCACAAAATTAAATCAAATGTCTATAGCAGTTCACACCGTGGAAGTATTCGCTTTTGTTACTTTGTCGATATTCTCGTAACCTTATTGTGAGTGCAACAAAAGATATTACAAATTCTCAAGAGCTACTGATAACAATGAAAAACGAACAAGAACGAAGATAACACGAAATTCGGCTAAGTGTCGCATGTTTGATGAATAGAATTGGTAGGTGTATTTCCCAAAGAACTTGCGAGGATTTGTTGAGAAGATTGAGGATTGTGCCTTATAAATATTGTTCCCTCTGTTTTGGACGAAGGAAATAATTGTTTCGCTGAGTTAAGCACTTTTTATTTTAACTTTCGCTATTGAGGTTACAGCCTGTCAAGTTGTGTGGAAGTTTATTTTAAATTTTTGTTATGGATTGGCTTTTAATATTGATTTTATATCAGGTCAATGGTTCCAGTAAATATTACTAAGATGTTTGTAATATTATAATGTGAAAAATTAGTTTTATTATATTTATATTTTTATCTCATAATTGCTTAATTTGTCATGAAACTTTGGACTTTTTCTACTACTTGCAAACTGATTACTACTCCACAAGAAACTGCTGAATGTGCATAAAAATATTTGTATTACAATCTGTTTTCAAATTTTCCCCATCTAAGCGAAACTCTTTGTACAATTTATAGATACCTAACTTAATTGTTAAAACGGTGAACATTAATTTAGTTAATTAGTCGTAATCTAATCTTTGTAAAAGCTTCATCACTGAAATAAATAAAGGGTTAATTTATAAAGTACCAAACGATTTTTATATTGTTTCTGTTAAGTAAATACAGAGTTTTTCTTCTTTTCACAATGATGTGAGTTGAGTTTAGATTTTGTTGCATCTAAACCTTATTTGAGTCATGTGTCATGTATTTGTATGTAATAGTAATTTACAGTGATAACCTGAAGTCTTCTGAAGTCATGCCAGATATGGTGGTTTGGTTAGCGTTCTGGTTCCACATTAGAGCTTCTGTAGTGAGGTGACCTTCAGCAGCTTCACGCATCTGCTCGACAGTGCAATCAATGCCTTCTCGCTCCAAATTCGTCTCAAACCAGTTATCTTCGTACCAACCTGCAAAGAATGAAATATGTTACCAATGTTTTAAGGTTCTAGTAAGATTTTTTTCTATTAAGTTGCCATTATATGTTAATTTAGCTGTAATGAGACATTTCCGTTTTATGGATGGATTCTTAAATAAATAACAATATTTTAGTTTATTTCTATTTAACGAATTGCTTCAATCTATTATTTTGATAATTTGATATGTCTTTGATTTTTATAGTGCAATCTTTTGGTGTTATTATATTTCCCAAATAAAAATCACGATGCACATTAATTATTACTTCAAAATAAGCAGAACTTGCAGTATTTCTAATAAACCATATAAATGAATAATATTCATGTATAAATAGTCATGCACAAAACAGTGTATACGAAGATTTTGGCAATTAGATATTTTTTTTTATAGAAAATAGGCATGCGCTTGACCACCATCTCGCCTGATGGTAAGCGTCGATGTGATCTAGGATGTGACGCGCTTGCCTAGAAGGTACCTATTCACTCGTGACTTGAAGACCCCTAAATTGTATTTGTAGCGGTACGTATCACAATGATGATATTTATATGATGGCCAAGGGCTTTAACAGTTCATGGTTGAATCCTTACTAATATTATAAATCGGAAAGTGAGTTTGTTTGTTTGTTTGTTTGTTCCGCTTTCACGCCGTAACTACTGAACCGATTGCTTTGAAATTTTGCAGACGTAAAGAAAAAAGTCCGGATTAAATAATAGGGTACTTTTTATCCTGGAAAAATTGATATTCCCGAGGGAAAACAAAAATATTGTTTGCTTGATGGATTGCAGATGGCGCTGTGTGTCGTTTAAAACAAGGTAAAATATTGCAAACGAATATAAACATGAAAATTTAGAAGCTAAATGATAAGATAATGAATCCCCGAAAATGAGGAATTCCCGAGGGATGACGTACAATTTGTTTTAACGTCTAAACTGTTTTTTTATACATCTATTTATATGTTGCAAACGAATATGAATTCAATTTAAAAGACTACAATTTCCTCTAAGGGTTTCATTTGCCATAAATAAAGCACAAGGCCAAACTCTAAGGGTTGCTGGAGTACACTTGGAAAAACATTGTTTTTCGCATGGTCAGCTCTATGTAGCGTGTTCCCGGGTTTCCAGTGCAAAAAATCTGCATGTTTTTGCTCCACAAGGGAAAACATAATATAGTTTTGGTTTAACAACTAATTGTATCCAGCGTTACATCGCGCTTCTTAGATTTTTCCGTGGGAATGAGAAGTTTTCTTATAGTTGTGCTTTATACCGCAATATAACCGAATTCCACGCGGGCGAAGCCGCGGGCGGAAAGCTAGTATGAAATAAAATAAAAAATGAAAAAATATTTATTCAGTATCATTTTAAATACATAGACATAAGAATGGCTGGGGTCCTCTTTTAAATATAAAAGGGTAAGTGAGCTCCGCTCCTTCAAAAATTACAAAAGAAACATGTTGTTATAATACCTTTACAGGTGAATGAACCCAGTATATAATTATTTCCTATTTAAAGTACTTATAAACAAACAAATTGTGTGGTGACTGTTATGAACAATGATTGTAAGTTGTGCGCTGTGTTCTCGATAAAGTGTTGTTGATTATGTTCAGAAGTTCGGTTGAATGGGTGTGGTGGAGAAGAGTGTGTCGAGTGTGTCGAGTGTGCCGAAATGTGTAACGAAACATTTACGATAACTCATCGTATATGTATCATAAAAGGTGTGCGACGATGCGTGAGAATTGTTGCATTTTATGTTGTGTGTTTAACTGCGAATGAAACACGGGAAGAGATATGTAATTTTATTATAATTAATTTATGCTTTACTTTATGTCGGTTGGAAACCTATAAGGTCTGAAGAATGTTACCTCCAACAAAGATCTTTGCGCCTGTTCTAATTCCAAACATTTTTTTCGTGGCTCCCCCTCAGATGTAGTAGCTGAGGATCGATTGAGCCAACGATGTATTTACTTGTTTTAATAAATCGGTATTGGCAATTTTAAAGACCCATAAAACTTTTCGAATTCTGCATATTGCACGTCTAGCGTGCCATCACTTTCTTTTGCGTGTGGCGCTAGCCACTGGAGCCGTGTCATTATTAAATTGATGATAACTCCTTCAAATTAAGTTTTAAGGAAATCTACCTAGAATAAAAAACTATAACTAAAACTATCTAAATTTTTCACGTAAATCAAGCTCGTAGCCTTCGTTTCTGGTTATTGTATGTGGCAACGAATCGGTTAAGAAGTCAATGTGCGTTTGCCGAGTAAGTAGCGATGGTCGACCATTACACCAAGATATTTAATTTTAGCTACTTAGTTATCATGAATCACGAACAGTTTTGATAAGTAAGATTGTTACAGAAGCGAATTTTAATGTGATTGTTTGGGTCAGGTTGAGTACTGTTATAATTTGTCAAGCAAATAGTATATTTAGTTTTGGATGCATGCAGAGTTAATAAAGGACTGTCTAACGAGTGGGCTATTTGGGCAAGACCATTTTGAGCCAGAGCATGTATTAAAATAATTGACAACCGAAAATGTCATGCGATTTAGCACTGATATTCTATTTGATAAACCTTTTTATTTGTAATTTTGCTAAGCCCTAAGGTCGTGTCTCGATTTTGATTTATGAAATTATAATTTATTGCTGGTTTAGTGGGGTTTGGTGAGTGTTAACAATAGCACCCGGAAACAACGCCTTAACGTACCTTCCGAACAATAGGAGGTCATTAATTCTGGTCACTCAACCGATAAAATACATCATTATTTTAAACAAAAAACGTTTTGGTTTTATGTAATATTCACGATGGTTTTAGTCAAATATACATTCATAATGATATAGATATATCACTTTAATAGGAAGCATAGATAATATTAATATAACACAAGATATGAGTACAATTCCATTTAGGAATTATGGAAACTGAAAACAAACTTGCAATGGAGAGCGCAAGGATTTCTAGCAGAATAAAAGTCATTCTATTCTCTTCTATTCTGGTTTGGTCTAAGGGATATGATATTTCTTAAAATTACATAAGTGATCTTTTCCCTTTCTATCATTCTAAAGATAGAAAGGACTGACAATTTTATTATATTATATATTATAAACTGTTAATTTTAGTTTTTGACCATATACATTTCCAATTTAATCTTACAATCGCCACTTGGACTGTAAAGCTGTATAGAAGGAAACTAATCCAGAACTTTTTTCGAGTGTAATTTTTTTATTTCTTTATTTATCTTTTCGCAGTGGTATGACATTAGTAGTTTAATGCAATTATATTTACGTCATATATTTGTGACTTTTACAGAAAACCTGTTCTCCAGTTACACTAGCCACAGACTGTAGATTTTATGACTGTTTATTTTTTATATATCTATACCTACGTGATTATATGAAATCTATGCATTAGTCCAGCAAAAACTAGAAAAGTAGTCGTAGAATTGCAAAGTATGCCGTGCGCAGCTAAATAATAAGATCTCACTCTGAATGATGCCGTGACATGAAATTAAATTTGTTATTAATTTTAATGTAGGTTATGTGTTATTTGATGATGCTTACAAATTTCCCATAAAATTAAGATTCTTGTTTAAATCAGCCTCACAATTTAGTTTTGGCGGTTGATTACAATCTAATACAGGGAGCTTATCGAACCATAAATAATATATTAATAAAGAGACACCTAAATGTTGAATAATTTAAGAGAAAAAAGTAATATGCGTGTGCTGGTGGCGTTTGTATTTTATAAAAATGATTTTCTTTTATCTGGGTAAGCGTCTCCGTTGGCTATTATTTATCTCGCTCCTATCCATTTCCGTTGTCCTGTTTGTCATGAGAGCCTCGGGACAAATGTTTGTATGCCGTGTCTCCTTGCCTCTTGATATTTTCTTTAAAAGCACGCGCAATATTCGGTAAATAGCAATGACTAAGGACTTTCTGATATTATTATTAGGCTCACTTAGGAACCCCTTTAAGAAACATTTTTATTGCTTTTGTTACAAAATACAACGATGTTTACATACGAGGATCATGAAATCAAGATGGGTTCAAAAGCGAATATAAGAATTAAATCTGCTTTTTTCTCTAAAGCGGTGTCATCAATCATTTGTTATTTGTTGTATTATAACAGTATTATAAAAAACACTAATTAAGGTTGTACAAAACATTTTGATTTTACTTACTTTAAAACTTTTTGATAGCGAAACAAATGAAAACATTGCTTGTGATCATTGTTGTCACTTAATATATTTTACAAAGTATTACAATTTCAAACTTAGGACAGTTTATACATTGATATCATGTAATGAAAAATTGAGAAAAATGCCTGAAGAGGCATCTTCATATTTTTTCATATAATTTAAATGAAAGAAAATATTTATTTGATTATTCTCTTTTTCTCGCACTTGTTACACACACACACATACACAAATAGCAATATACAAAAGAACAGAAAATTAAATATCTAATCTTTAAAATAACAACAAAATAAAATTCTCGTTTTATTCTCGTAATATCTTCAAAACGTAACATAATGGTTAAAAGTGTGATACGTGAAATGTTTTGATTATGCTAAATATTAATTTCAAAAAATCCCATAAGTAAAATCCAATTTCTAATCGTTAGCAACAAATCTATTTGCAGTCAACGTCTTAAAAGATATAAAAGTCGGTTTATTTGCAGCTGACCCTTCGTTCAGAACAATTTACAAGCCTGTCCGTGAACTTTTCCGACGTGTCTAATTTGCTGAAAGTGTTTTTAGAAAGTTTCCTCTTTATTCCACTTAACCCTTTAAAACATTCAAGGAATGCTGTTGATCTTTTACCCTCGACCTAGTGATATGCTAAACCGGTTTGCAATCTCAAAATTACGAGGTATTTGCGCGAAATAAATTAATGTTATATAGACTAAGTACTTAAGTGTTACGTCGACAAAGTGAAGTTCTATCAGGATATAATATATTTTTCACGTATTGACTTCTTGACAAAATTTAAGTAAGGGTTACAATACAGAAATGTTTCACATTATGACATTAATTTAATTTTTAATAATTTGAAAATGAATCTCCAAATACAAAAATATGATGAATCTAGTACTAATATAATATTTACCAGTTTCCTAACATCCGTTTGTAAACCAAACTAGTAATATACACAAGTAATATATCAGAGGAACAAAGGAAGGATATCGTAATACCCAAACATCTGTGTACCGAAATACCTACTTACTGTTCAGGTAAACACAATGTAGGAAAAGGGGCGAGCTTGAACAAAAAATACTTATCATCTTTATATCCCGGTTTTATTGCGTGGAATGTCGTGGTAATATAAAAAATCTGCAAACACAAGGTACGTCTCAGTTCCATTATAAAACGTGTCGATTATGTTTATATGAAGTGATCTCTTTACTGGCCAATTTTATCGGTCGTAATAAAGTTTTATTGAGGAAGAGAAAAGATTCCGGGGCCTCGTATTAAGGTCAAACGGACGTTGATAACTTGCCGAACTCGGCTTGACGTACTCCTGGCGAAATGCCAGGAGCCGAAGGCACAAGTGTGTACACTTATCTGCCGAATCACTGCTTGCGACCCACCTCAAATCTCCGAGCATGTGTTGTTTTGAAGGCACAACAGCTTCATGTAAATTACAAACTTTGTATGTGACTCTCTCTCAATGTGTAGTAACATAGGGGGAAAGTAATCAAGGCAAACTTATTTAAGAACATTCCATTTAATAATGGAATAATTAAACACGTGCCTGGTTTTCCAGAAAATACAGGTTTGATATATGTACGAGTTGTAGAAATTTATTACACGTCCGTTACATTATTTTGCAATATGACAGTTATATTGGAGCGTGCGAGCTAATATTTTTCAGAATAGCAAATTTTTTTTTACTCATAATGTTTTGGAGGCATGGTTTCGAGCCACGATAAATTTTGACAACAGTGTGCTGTATCGTAATATATGTGCGTCATTTAATTTTTTTAAAAGTACATACACATAATTTTGTGAAGTAATGATATAATTACAATACTAATTTGCTAATAATTACCTTAGTGATCAATTTAAAAGCAATTGAACTTTTAGCAAAAAGGCGATAAAATGAAGTCTAAATATTAAGGACAATTGCTTGAAAAGACAATCACCATTCGCAGCAACTGTCACGACCGTCGTCGAGCGAGCTTTGATTCATGAATACACAAATCGACCGTTATTGCCTTTCTGTCGGTACAGGGAGCTATTGTAAATATTAAAGGTAAAACAAAATACTACCGTTTAAATTAAAGGGAGGGAGTTTCTAAATGACTTGAATTCGAAAAGCAAAGGTTTAATCCAATTTTATATAACGAAGACCTTTTGTCTACCATCTAGTTAGTTATCGTCAAATTCTTCGAAAAATTAACTGCGTATATAACAGTTACCAATTTGATGAAAACCGCTTTTCTTCGTAAAAGTGTTAAGTACATATTGTAATGTCTCACCTCAAAACGCACCAAATACTATATTAGTTATTACAAGAACAAGACCATTTCGAGGTTAGGTAAATGAATGCCGGACAGACATTGTCCGGCCCGAACATTAGCATATCTGATGTGGCCTACCGGATAACCTTATGCTTATTTTTTGATCTAAGCTTAAGAGGATTTACACATTGCGAGATTTTGCAACGATACAACGCGAGTTATGTCAGACATCTACGTATTTGTATTACGACAGGAGCAACCTATAAAATAGATGATTAGCAACTCTTAGTCACTTGTAATTAAGGTAGTAATATTATAACTAGGTTAGGCGTTTAGGGATTGTATTGTATCTCTACTGAATGCCGTGGAAGCGCTGCAAAATGTCCGGGCTCAAGACATACTTGATGTTTTGTTCTTACTTCAAAATTTCAACTCCGCCTACCATGACGGTAAAACAGAAACGAAATTGTTGATTAGTTGTTTTTGAAAATAGTTCAAATTATTTAAAGTTTTAGTAAAAACTCATTAATACCACGAACTTCACAAAGTCAGATCTTTTTTGTGGCGGTATTTTCATACTTAATCTGTGATCGCTATCATTTTTTCGTCGGTATTCTCTCAAGTCAAACTGTTTTTATTTTCAGTTTGCACAAAAATTATATGATTCCGAATTTGAAACTGCTGACATTAATAATTTTATTTTTTAGTTTCACGGGGCTTTTTTTGTTACATGTTGAGGCCTGGGTCTCATACAAAACGGAAACATCTCCTTTTCAAGTCTTACGTCCAGCGGCTTAGACTGTGGGTTAGCTGTCAGTTAGTCAGTCACACAGAACAATGCCTTTTATGTATTTAGGTAATAAGAATGTTTACGTTTTACACATTTCTATGTTAATCTGCTTAAAACTTTAGAAATACCCATTCGATTGACAAGTAATTTGTTGTAGATTTATTTTTGGAGTATGCATTGCATTATAGCGAAATAAAACTAATTTTCAGAAGTTCTGAAAATTGACATAGCAACTCGAACCCTGCTGCCCCTGCAAGGATTACGCCTTCAGAAGACTGCAGAAGTAGAATACTCATCTTTAGGATACAATATTGCGCCGGATTATCTTGAACTTTTTCTAGATCGAGAAATAATACTAGGCGATGTAGTTGTTAAGCATAAAGCTACGCTAGCACCATATATTGGAGCGGAGCGTAATATCTAAAAAAAGAAAAAAAAATTTGATTCGATGGGCATTTTTGCAAATTTCAAAATTCTCCGTCACAATTTCGTCCTAAACCTGTTGATTCGATTTCCGTCACATCGGAAATCAAACTGAATGCGTAAACTACAGCCGTATTAAAAAAATGTGAAAACATGAAACTGACACTAAACAACTTGATTATGATATCGATATATTTTTTTCACAATTGACAAATTTCTTCAGTAATAATTATATCATTGTAACACATTGTTTAATATAATCATTTATTTAATTTAAATTATAATATCAGTACAATATGTAGTAAAAAAAAATCGCTTTGTTGATTTGAAATTTCTTAATTTATATAATACGTGTATAGCAGCAAACAAATAGGTATTGTATACCAAAACAAATATCAGAGAACTGAAAAAAAAAGAATGCGCAAGAAGCCATCGACATCAATACAAGCATAAATAAGAAACACTCAAAATGCACTATCCTGTATTCCTTTTAATCTCAAAAATCCTTTTCAACAAAGAAAATAAATTACCCCATTACTTTCATAACCTTATATACCGTACCAGATGTTTATTGTGTTTTAGAATCTGTTTTTGCGAATCGGTCATGAGAAATACATATCATAAACATAATTAATTATGAACTGGCTACCTCCTTCTGTAAAGAAAAACAAACATGCATCCTTGTTCAGCCAAACATAATGAGATTGTGTTTAATAAAAAAAACATTCTCTTGAAAATGTATTTAAGTTATGTAGAAGTGGTATTCCATCTTGTAAGCTACTCGTAGTTTGTTTTTATAGAACTCCGACTAGTAAATCTATATAATTTTTAGATAAACTTAACGCAGATCTCGATATATTTTAGGAAAGTATGATGATAACAGGCGACTAAAATATATTGACTTGATTTATTTCTCGCTTTTTAGTTTTTGATGAAATAAATTACAGTTTTGAAGTCGGTTGTAATTAAAAGACTATAGCTAGTCAACTATTTTTGGAAAGCGAGTTATAGTTTTTAGATATGCGGAGATAAACATACATACATAAACTTACGAAATTTGGCACCCACGTTTAGTAGCTGGTATAGACTAACATAAACAAAAACCTGTGCAATTATCATAATATTACATAAAATACGGTTTAAATGAAAATAATTGACAGTAATTTATTATAAATAATAAATATTTCTTACACTCACCCCAATTAGCTAAACCCAAAGTAAGCACTGTAAGGCTTGTATTATGGATACTAAGGTAATATATATACATATATATATAAATAGTATTTTTCTATATCCAACATCCAAAACTGAAGTTATACGCGCCATAAAAGGTTTAAAAAATACCAACTCAGTAGGTTATGATGGTATCAATACAAGTATATTAAAGCTATGCTGCCTAAAAATTGCAATTCCGCTTACCCACATAATAAATTTATCTTTGGAAAACGAAGTGTTTCCCGAAAAACTGAAATTTTCTATCGTGAAGTCTCTACATAAAACAGGAGTTGATGATGATATAGAAAACTACAGGCCCATCACACTTATACCAATAATAGCGAAAATATTTGAAAAAATTATGGCAGAAAGGATATATTCATTCGCTATAAAGCACAAAATAATTGGAAAGCAACAATTTGGCTTCCAAGGAGGCAAATCAACATCACTGGCTTGTTTTTCATTGATAAAGACTGTAACAGAGGCTATTAATAATAATGAGCTAACAGTAGCCTTGCTATTAGACATGTCAAAAGCTTTTGACTGCGTTAACCACGACATTTTACTAAAAAAACTCGACGATTATGGTATGAGAGGAACCGCATATAAGTGGCTTGAAAGCTACCTAGCAAATAGACAACAGTGTACTGAAATTACTAGAATTGAAAAAATAATAGTAACGCCTTGTTCACAGTATCGACGAGTAAGAACTGGTGTCCCACAGGGCAGTATTTTGGGACCTTTATTGTTCATACTGTACATAAACGATCTACCTGACATCACAGATAATCATTATTTTTATTTACTGATGACTGTACATTACTCTTCCATAACAAAAACATTGACCAATTAGAATTAGACATAAATAATACACTTAGTGACATAATCCGTTGGATGAATAAGAATAATTTAAAAATTAACATGAATAAAACAAAAGCAATTCAATATCATACTTATAAAACAAAAAACAGTGATATAAATATACGACATGAAAATAATAATATTAACTTCGTAAAATCTGTATTTAGTTCTTACACTTCCGCGCACATTACACATCAGTATAAAACACTTTTTACGGATTTTTGC
Organism: Calamotropha paludella; assembly: GCA_927399485.1. NCBI lineage: Eukaryota > Metazoa > Arthropoda > Insecta > Lepidoptera > Crambidae > Calamotropha > Calamotropha paludella. Next base: position 20,087,790 of record OV656805.1, on the reverse strand, counting down.
GCATGTTTTATTTTATATTTAATCCTGACCTTTCGACTCCTTTACAGGAGCCGTGATTAGTAAAATCTGCCCAATTCTTAGGTATAACTCTTGATGAACACTGTAACTGGAAATTGCATATTGACAGTGTTTGTAAGAAGGTCAATAAATTTGTCTATGCCCTGAGCAGAATCAGAAAGGTCACAACATTTCAGATTGCTTTACAGACATATTTTGCATTTGTACCCTCAACATTGCGCTATGGTGTGATAATATGGGGCAACAGTGTGGATTTCGAAAGGGCATTTAAAGCTCAAAAAAATGTATTCGGGCATTATGTGGAAAAAATAGCAGAGCATCTTGTAAGCCTTTGTTTCAACAGCACAAAATAATGACACTCCCTAGTATTTATATTGCTGAAATATGTTTGTTAGTAAAAAAATATCCTGAATATTTTGTACAAAATAAGGATGTTAAAGTTAATGTCAGAAATTGCAGAAAAAAACAAAATAGTAATACCAAAATGTAAGTTATCATTGTTTAAGAAAACGTATACTTTATGGCCATAACAATATTCAACAAGCTTCCACACGACCTTCAAGACCTACCATTAGAAAACAACAAATTTAAAAAATCGCTTTTAAAGTGGCTGTTAGAAAAAAACTTCTACTCTGTAAGAGAATATTTAGAAATGTAACTTAACATTAACTTATTTATTGATCAGGAAACGGACATTGTAGGATTTTTCTTATTATTATTGTTTGTGTATATATATAATACATAGATATGTAATACATATATATATGTAATTTTCACAGAAATATATGTAAACACCCAGGACTTAGGTACAAATACTCGTATTCATCATACAAACATTTGCCCCTTCCGGGATTCGAACCCAGGACCGTATCGGTGCGAAAGGCAAAATCGCTACCGTTGCATCAAACGGTCGGACAGTGTGTTTTAAAATATAAAATAATGGTTTAAAGAGGTTATTTTTACTCTGAGAAACATAACTATAACAAGTTTAGCTTTAGGTGATCTTTATGTAATCAAAATAAGGAAAATAAAGATTATTATTATTAACTACATAAATTAAAAAATCAGTCTTTTACACTGTTGTTGCAAAGGCGATCCATTTAACAATGTAGTTATGTAAAGGTACCGTTTTGTGTTCCTGAGTGTATTTTCCACAATAATAGTAAGTAAATTCTTAAAACGACCGATAGCCAATTTATTACAGAACTCGTAGGCTTAACGGCTTTGTTCGGATATCCTACACGATAACAAACTTGATCTAAAAATATCAATATCTTATACTTTGTAACTTTATACTTGGAGACAATATAGTTATTATAAGTTTTATAAAATTATAAAAGTGAAAACCGATTGTTTTCGTTGTTGTGAAGTTAGTTAAATTGTAGAAGTAATGTCTATTTTCAATATTTCTAAATAGCAATGAAGCATATTTTATTGATAAACAGATAATAAACCTGTATACCCTTTATTACTTCAATATAAATAGTTTTAATAAATAATATACTATAAAAAATAATAAAAATTTAAATGAAAAGTTATGAGGTTATTGACTATATCAAATAAATATTTTTTTGATCTTTTTTCATGATTCAAATAGCATTACTGAATATTCTGCTTAGTAAAAAGATATGAGCATTTTACGATTCCAACGCAGTTTATGACTATGTGCGTTACTTTGTGTGTCATACAAACGTAATACTGTTTTAATAATACATAAAAGAAAAAATATTTTTCCATTTTTTTGTAATCTTACTTATTTTTATATAGGTATTATTATGTTGTGGTACGAGTATTTGAGCGCTAGGAAAACTAAATAAAATTATAGATGTAAAAATACTCTAAGAAAATTTATGAATGTTATAAATGGTGTAGAAATACAGTTCATAAATAAAATTAAAATCGATTCATTATTTATACATGTTATGTGTAAATATGTTGGAACATGACTGCGAGTGACGTGATTTTCCAACTTTCCGCTTAGTCGCATCCTATCTTCACATACAAGTATGTTACCTTTTTTATAAATTTACATATTACCAATATGTAGATGCCAGGTAAAGTGAAAATATTGAGATTTCGGAGGTGCGGCTTACAGCTTTCTTTTTCTTTTATATTTGTAACAATCCTAATAATTTTTTTTTATAAAATGAATAAGTTATGAGCTATATTTTACTCCAAAGTATTACCCCGTAGCATAGCCACCTAAGGGCGTGGGTGTAGTAAGCTGTCAATGCTGTGCTTAATTTTGTTGACTTTTTTAATGGTGAAAGATTCGAAAGAGACAATCAGATAATCTACCTAAAATAGAAGGACTTATTAATATACCCATTAAGTATTTAGGAACAAATAGCGATTTGTTTATCGTCAACGCTGGTGGTTGTATTTGTACGTTTGGGCACAACACATATTTTCCTTGTATTTAAATTGAACCTATAAAAAAAATAGTAATCAATTATAGGGAAACGCAAGCACAGAATACCTAATAACGCAAGGCAGAGGTACGGACGAGAGAGAACGGGCTGAGAGAGTGTTGTACTATGATGTCACGCGCATTGAACACGGGCCGGTCGTTCTGCGCTCTCTTTTAAATTCTATATCTTGAAAACTAATTGACGTATCAAAATATTTTTTTCACGAATATGTTTTGTTGTCAACGGATAATACAGAAAACTAATATTCAAAATTAGTGAACATTCTTAATTGTAAGGCGAACATATTTTAAATGTCACTCTTAAATTGACCACAAACCCTTATATCCAACCTTTACTGAGTAAACTTTACGATGAATTGGCCTGCTGTTTCTAGAGCTCTGATACTCTTCTGTTTATGGAAAGTAATTAGGTTAATTAAGATGTATTGCGGGTCATATTACCTTGAGCGCTCAACCGTGGTTATTTAACGGCAGTAATAGTTTGAAGGCATAGTTCGGTTATAGCGGTTTCGTTAGACTGAGTTTCGTACTATCTTCAAATGAATATACATGAATGAATAAATGTAAATTCTTTATTATTAAACACAAAGTAATCTGTCAAGTCAAGCAAAAAAAAAAGGCGGCACGGACGTACCATCATTTTCTCGAAGCAATTCAGGCCATTTTCGACCCCCTGTAACTTCGTTGTGGATAAAACTAGAAGACTTAATTTTCAGTAACCATGCAGGCATTGTAAAGACACGGTATATTTCAAATTTCATTCAATTTGAACTAGTAGTTTAAGAATTATAACGGGTCTAATTTCTTAATTTTGTCACTCACTGACTCACCGATCATCAAAATTCTAAGACACTTCTAGCAGACCTAGAAGCTTCAAATTTGGAATATAAATAGTGTTTGGTGTATGAATCAAGGAAAAACTAAAAAAAATACAAAAAGCAATGAGATCCCATCAAAAGCAATACTTGTCAAAAAAAACTGGTTGGTTGCCTGTAAAGTCGGTATACGGGCGAAAGTTTTACGTGACAACGACTTTGAGTGGTAAAATAATTTTAATGTGAATATTCATTCGTATAGTAGAAAGAAGGATGAAATAATAGTAACAATTTAAAACATTTATTTATACAAAGAATTATATTTAAAACATTAATTTATAGGCACGCGTCCCTTCCACTTTTTATGTCTGTCTCTCTCGCTCTTAGGCGGGCTAACCATGCCCGAGTGGAAGGGACGCGTGCCTCTCACTCGCTCTCATTGTAAGCGCATAACGTGAGCGGAGCGTAACGCAGTTTCTTGAAGTGCCACCCGGCAAACCAATTTATAAGACGTTGTCACGTCAAAAAACCAAGTCTCGCAACTCAGTTGTTCTACGGTAAAAAGTTGTGAGATCCATGTAATACCAAGTCGGTTATTAATTTATTCAGTCCCTACTTAAACGAATTTCTGTCTTAATACGTCCAGTCCCTAAGACCACGATCGTGGTCCATCACAATTGAAAATCAATTATGTCTGGAATCTCCGTACTCGAAGCATTAAGTTGTTACGTTATAATTATCAGCATCTTATAGTGACGCATATCAATATTAAAAATCTTTATTGTTTTATATAAATATACTGACTCGGCCATCGCATGAAAACACGTGTAAATTAAATTATTTAGTGCGATGGCCAAGTCAATATATTTATATATAACAATAAAGATTTTTAATATTGATAATTATTACGTAACAACAGATGCTGATAATTATACTCCGGCTTCGTCCTCGGGATTAGAAAATAATACTTGTAGTAGCTCCTAGTTCATCGCCAGTCACGCACTATATTTGAGGGTAGACAAGAAACAAAAAAAATTCCGATGACAACCTCGTCCGATATCGTTTTGCATGTATCATTCGCTTTTTAGTGCTCGCCACGAACGCACGTACGTGTCATTTAATAACGAGACATCGTTAAAAGTTAAAAGTACTTTTATTAATAATGCCTAAGCGTAAGAGTGAGGACAGTGTTGAAAAATTGTTAAGGAAAATTAAGAAATTAGAGAAAAAAGTGAAACGTCGTTTTAAAAGTCGGAGCCGATCTACAAGCCGATCACGATCTTTAGATGATCGTTATTGTTCGGAAAATGAAGGTAATTTTAAATTTTTTATCTTAATAAGTTTTTTATTAAAGTAAAAGGTGTTTTATGTTAACGAAGTAAACATTTTACATGAAAACATTATAACTGAAAGTAAACTAATTGCGGGCTTTTCTCCAATTAGTACTAAAAAAAAAAAATTTTTTTTTTCTTCTTTTTCTATTATTACCTTTGATTCAATGTAAGTCATATAAAGGCAAAAAATAATACTTCATTATTAGTAAATATACAAATTAAACAGTAATAATTTCAGTTTGATATCCGATAACGGTAGAAGGGTTTCCGTACTTTTCATTGGAAATGTACCACCCGAAAATGACCTATGATTAAATCTTATCGGCTGGGTTTGCGTACTATTCTCTGGAATAATACTACCCACTTAATGAACATATTTACAATGGTGATATACTTATGTATTTGCGTACTTTTCTTTGGAATTGTGCTACCCTTTGCATAAATTAATTTGTGTTTGTGTAATTTATGTACGGGTTTACATAATTTTTCTTATAAATTGAATAGCTTTCTATCACCTATCCGGGTTTTGCGTACTTCTCTTTGGAGCTGTACTACCCAAAAATTAGTTATGCTTTCATGACTTTGGTCTGTTTCATAACTAATATTTAATATCGGCCAATTCCAGAACAAAAAACGGCCGAAGATGGCGAAGGTGTTTCTGAGTTGCTAGATGGTTCAGTCGAAGTTGTTGGTGTGGAAGACGCTGCTGAGCCATCTGCGTCAACAACGCCCGACGTCGATGCCACGAACAATTCCGTTACCACTACCGTCAGAAATTGTATGTCAGATGTAGTTGGCTTGAGTGCGAGTGTCGAACAACTTAACCAAGATGTTTCTTTAGAGTCTGAATCTACAGACTCAGCAATAAACAATTCTCTGCTTGAAATATTAGGTGATGATCCAACCATTTCTAATATTTACGGACCAGAAGTTCACAATGATTTGGCTATCCGCTTCGAACATATTGCCACAAATGGATTGAGTAAAGAACTTCGTAAAGAAATTAAAGATAAGTATTTGTTACCGGCAAACTGCAAACTTATTAATGCACCAACCCTTAATCCAGAAATAAAAGCAGCTGTTGTTGAGTTAAGTATGAAGCGAGATAAGAATATTGAATTGCGACAGAAACAGATAGCCATTGCGATCGCATGCCTGAGTCAGGCAATAAATAAACTTTTGTCTAGCAAAAGTACTGATTCAAATTTGATCAAGATGTTAATGGATACAGGGCGCTTATTATGTGATTCACAACACAGTGACTCGATAGTACGCAGAAATTTCATACTTTCAACCTTGAAAAAGGACATGAATGAGCAATTACGCAATACTAAACCGGATAGTCTTTTATTTGGAGAGAATTTGTCAGACACTATAAAAACTGCCAGGGCAATTAATAAATCGGGTGCCGATTTAAAGACACCCATTCGCAAGTCTAATACACCGATTAATAGAAAACCTCCAGTTACAGCAAGCACATCGAAGAATTTAAACTGGAAGGGCCCCTTCCCTGCTCGGAAGCCGCCGAATCTTCCGAAGACGAACGAGCAATTTCCGAACAAGAAGCCGCCATCGAACTCATCGAGAGCGTCGCAGCATCAGCCGCCGCGAGGCCGCCGCTAGATGGGGTAAATTATGCAGGCAGATTGTCTCATTTCTATAACCAATGGTCGTTAATTACTAAAAGCACACTAGTATTATCTTGCGTAAAAGGCTATGAAATTCCGTTCACAGATACTGTTGCCCAATCAAACATTCCTATTCAGAAAGAATGTTCAGCAAGCGAAAAGAATCATTTTTATGAAGCAATTCATAATTTATTGTCTATAGGCGCTATATCTAAATGTGACCATACAACTGGTCAATTTCTGTCAAGTGTGTTCTTGGTACCAAAGCCAAATGGTAAATTTCGTTTTATTTTAAATTTAAAGAATTTAAATAAATTTCTTAAAACTGATCATTTCAAAATTGAAGATTTGCGTACTGTTTTAAAATTAATTACTAAAGATTGTTATATGTCCAAAATAGATCTTAAAGATGCTTATTACTTAATAAAAATTCATCCTAATTCGAGAATGTTTCTTAGGTTTCAATTTGAACATGTGCTTTACGAATTTAATGTACTACCATTTGGCCTTAGTACCGCACCGTATATTTTTACTAAAATTATGAAACCTATTATTCGCTTACTCCGGTTGGCGGGATTAATATCAACTAATTATTTAGATGATTATTGGCTAATGGGACAATCCTATGGGAATTGTTTACGTAACACATCACTGTCAAAGAAATTAATAACATCTCTTGGTTTTTTAATAAACGAAGAGAAAAGTTTGATGATACCATATACTAAATGTACATTTTTAGGATTTGTACTTGATTCAAAAAAATTCCAGATCACGCTGCCTGAAGAGAAAATTGAACGTATTAGTAAGGAAATAGAAAATTTTATAACCCTTGAGCGATGTAAAGTTCGAGAATTTGCTCGCTTCATCGGACAATTAGTTTCCATTTGTCCAGCTGTAGAATACAGTTGGCTATATACTAAACAATTTTAACGAGTTAAATATCTAAATTTATTAAACGATAAAAATTATGATAAATATATGCATTTACCATTAGAATTACAATCTGACTTACAATGGTGGCGTAACGCAATCAAAAGACCTTTCAGTAAGATAAGACAGGACACGCATGATCTGGAAATTTTTTCAGACGCCTCAACTACGGGGTGGGGAGTTGCTTGTAGGGATGAGAAGGCCAGCGGGTTATGGACAGTTCATGAACGAAAAATGCACATTAATTATTTAGAGATTAAAGCAGCTTTTTTTTGGTTTGAAAGTTTTTGCCGATAAATTATCTGATTGCCAAATTCTGCTTCGCATCGATAACACGACGGCCATCTCCTATATCAACCGAATGGGTGGAATCCAATTCCCCTACCTCACAGAGGTTACTAAGGATTTGTGGCAATGGTGTGAATGTCGAGGAATTTATGTTTTAGCATCTTATATTAGTTCATCAGATAACAAAACGGCAGATGCAGAATCTAGGCGTATACATCCAGATATTGAGTGGGAATTGGCAGACTGGGCGTACAATATGATAGTTTCATCATTTGGTGTACCTAATATAGACTTATTTGCTAGTCGAGTTAATAAAAAATGTAGTAACTATGTTTCTTGGCATAAAGACCCAGATGCAATGGCAATTAACGCATACACGATTACTTGGACAAATTACTTTTTCTACGCATTTCCACCTTTCTCCATAATCTTAAAGACTTTAAGAAAAATAATATCTGATAAGGCTACTGGTATTATGGTTGTCCCATTGTGGCCTACACAACCCTGGTATCTGGTTTTTAGAAGTCTGTTGTTATCTGATTTGGTTGTGCTTGAGGCAAATAAAGACCCAATTAATTTTTATTCTAGCAACCGCAACATACACACCAAGTTTACCCTGGTGTCAGGAATATTATGCGGACGGCGTGGTTAAGGAGAAGTATACCGCCCTCGGCGATTGATGTTATGATGGCCTTACTGTCAGACAATTCCCTTAAGCAATATGATGTTTATTTAAAGCGCTGGTTAATTTTTTGTAATGACAACAGTTATGATTTGTATTCAGCGTCTATCCCACAAATTCTTTTCTTTTTTAATCAACTTTATGTAGAAGGACTTCAATACGGCTCTTTGAACTCCTGTCGATCAGCGTTGGCTCTATTAATGAGTAACAACCTGGGAGCAGATGACCGAATCAAAAGATTTTTTAAGGGCATATACCACTTGCGTCCGCCTCTACCTAAATATTCCGTAACTTGGGACCCAACAGTAGTAATTAATTACTTAAGCCAATTTTATCCCAATGAATCACTTACCCTGGAAAGATTATCAAAGAAGCTTTTTACTTTACTTGCATTATTAACAGCACACAGAGTGCAAACTTTTTCAAAAATAAACATTAAAAATATTGAAATACTTACTTCCAGAGTAAGTATTAAGATACCTGACTTTTTGAAAACAACACGGCAGAGATGCTTCCAACCCATTTTAGTACTACCGTTTTTCGATGAAAGGCCAGCAATATGTCCTGGTAGAGCTTTATTAAGCTATTTAATCAAAACTGGCCCTTTTCGTAAAGAAATTGAGTCCCTTTTTATTAGTTTTAGAAAACCGTATAAGGCTGTGGGCCCACAAACATTGAGTAGGTGGATCAAGGACACCTTAAAAAACAGTGGGATCGACGTTAGTATTTTCACAGCGCACAGCACTAGGCATGCCGCCACGTCCGCTGCCTACAACTTGGGTGTCAGTCTAGATCAAATAAGAAGAACCGCTGGCTGGAGCGGTTCTTCTAGTACATTCTATAATATAACCATAAGTAATGTTGTAACTGAAGATGATTCCCTTCTCGCAAGATCAATTATCAATGGAAATGATAAAACAAACTAGTTTTTCTTGTTTTTTGAAGTTAATTCACTTTTGATTTTAAATACATCAGTAAAATATTTCATTCTCTAAAAGTCTACAAGTATTATTTTCTAATCCCGAGGACGAAGCCGGAGTATAATTAATGATTAAACGAACTTACCTTGTACGTGAAGTTCTATCATAATTATACGAAGGCTTCGTCCGAAGGGATTAGACCCACCCTCCCCATTTCAGGTATCCCAGTTTCTGAAATATTTTCCTGTTCTCTAAACTAAATGATACATGCAAAACGATATCGGACGAGGTTGTCATCGGATTTTTTTTTGTTTCTTGTCTACCCTCAAATATAGTGCGTGACTGGCGATGAACTAGGAGCTACTACAAGTATTATTTTCTAATCCCTTCGGACGAAGCCTTCGTATAATTATGATAGAACTTCACGTACAAGGTAAGTTCGTTTAATCATTAATTATTACGTAACAACTTAATGCTTCGAGTACGGAGATTCCAGACATAATTGATTTTCAATTGTTATGGACCACGATCGTGGTCTTAGGGACTGGACGTATTAAGACAGAAATTCGCTTAAGTAGGGACTGAATAAATTAATAACCGACTTGGTATTACATGGATCTCACAACTTTTTACCGTAGAACAACTGAGTTGCGAGACTTGGTTTTTTTGACAAGTATTGCTTTTGATGGGATATCTTATGCTAATTAAGAACAATACCAGGTGCTACAATAAACGGTGTTATCGCTTAGAATGATCTTTACCGGACCACCAGTACGTTGCAATATATAAATAAATAATAAGAATAAATAATAATATAATAATAAAGATTAGGAAAATAAAAAATAGACAATAATAATAACGCGAGGCTGTATATATATACCTAAGTACATAGATAAAAGAACATAGAAAACGTATAGGTACCAATGAATGTTATACACATACATATAGTATTGGGAAAGGTAGAATTATAAGCGTTCTTTCATAAACGAGGGTAAGTGGGATAAATTACATATTGTAGAGGAGACAAAGTATATGAGAGTTTCGGCGCCACTTGAGCTGAGAATTATATTGAGAGACACGATCAGATTTGTACAAGCCAAATATGAACCTTATACAATAATTGTGAGGGTTTATTTCTCCAAGCTTGTTTAGCGGGTCCTAGTTGTAGTAGAGTTAGGTCGAAGTAGCTAGGGGTGCAAGGTCGGATATAACCTCCTCGTGTGTCCGGCCCATTGTCGGTCCCACTTCACACGTGCGGTGGGAACGACAATAGGTTTGGGCCGATGCACTTTGGGCGCCTTTGTATATAATCCCTTCGGGGATTGTATATGAAGGTGGCTGTAGGCTGACCCGGGTAGACTGGGTAATGGCAGCCGAGCAGAGGTGGGGCCGGGGGTGTGATCCTTTGGGATGGGGGGCCGCGAGGAAGAAAAGCTCTACAAAAATTACGAGGCCTTCGGGCCCAGCTCGCTATGCGAGCAAGTACCTCGTACGTGGTGCGGGAGTGGGAGCCGCCACTTCGGTGAGGGGCCACGTGGAGTGATACCACTGTAAAAAACTCTCAAAGTCCTGGCACTGGGACTCATGGTGTCGGGGCGCCTGAAATGAAGGCTGGGGAGTGCATCAGCCAATTAGTGGTCGCCTTGGGGTACCTCCCGCCCCCAGGTGTAAGTAAGGTAGCCACGGTACCGGGATCTCTGTACTGGCGGTACGATGAATCTCCCATACTCGTGGGTTCAAGTATAGGAAAATTAAAAACAACAAATTGTCGAATAAAAAAGGTGGGCGAAAGAGTGCCGGGTACACGTGCTAAACAGTCAATGGATACAGCACAGGATCCGTTATTAAACAGTACCGAAGAGCGGGAGAGATTTGGGTCGGAAGATTCACTGGCTGTACTCAGCCATGTCGGAGTCCGATCTCGAGGTCCAACTTCATATTTGTTTACTCGTTTTAAAATACAGACAGTAATAAGAAAAGTTTCTTACTTACATCATTGGAGGAAACTAAATTGACAGAAGCCACTAAGGAAGATTATGGACGTATATATTTTGAAGAACATATCGAACATAAAAAAGCTTATAAAATTATAAAGTAACTTTAAGAAAAAAATTGCAAGGCCAAGAAACTGAATTATATTATATTTTTGCGTAATAAGAAATAAAACTGGCAAACTCATTTTTAAATGGAAATCTTTTGAATACCGGTATCAAGAAATTACTTTGAAGTCATGAGGAGTGCGACTGAAAAAAGGCTTTTATATTTAAATAGTATCATAATTGCCACCTTTAAATTGGAATGGCGTTCACATATATTTCTATAATATTTTTAATACTTACTATGTCAAACCAACAAATTTATTTTTGACTAGTTTTCAGATAGGTGGCAGAAATAACTTACCCAATTAAATGTTGAAATAAGTTGCAAACTTCTTCACATTTTCAACAAATTTGAAACAAACTAATAACAATTTACCGCCAAACATATTTCCTGTAAGAAACTTTCCCTTTCACAACTTTTACCTTTAAGTCGAACAAAAGTTATATGGCCCACCTGAAGGCACGTTGGCGTCTATTTCATGGTTTTACAATACTCTTGAGTATCATTATCTCCAACTACCATTCTCTTTGTCTAAGCATTTTTCTCACTTCTATTAGTGTCGCAAATAGTAGTTCCTTCCGACGGAATCATTCGAGAAATTCATTAATAAATATCTGCTGTATACTGTCGAGAGTCGTTAAAAAACCTTAGTGTGTTATATTTCCAAGTTGCATTTAATTAAGAATATTTTTTTTTACATATTTTATGAATCTACATGCGCATCTATTCCAGCTAATATAAACCGTAGAGTTTGCTGATATTAGCTTTTAATATTACAAGAAATTATTTTGTAATGTTGCTTTGAACGCAAGGAGCGAAGTGTTTTATTTTTCGTCTGAGGCTAGCGACTTACTGGTTTATTACAAATTGTATTTACCCATATATAATATTACTAAATAGCTCAACGCCTTTACCTTCTTAAAAAACCTACTTACTTTGCTCTATGAATAAATGTATGCTAGAAAAGTGAATATATATATATATATATATATATATATTAATTACTAAGATAAAACTAAATTTTACGGATTAAACTTTAGATATATCTGATTACCATCTATTACAGAGTAGATAAAAAGATGTTAAGTATTTTTAACTTAATATAACTACAGTTAGCAGCGCTCATCGAATTCGCCGGAATTTCTCAAAAGATTTTTCTTATTAAGTCCTACTAATAAAGTTCAATTCCACTTGTAAGAATTATTAATTGACAATGGGAATACTTGTTTTTAATTTCAAAATGGTTTTAAGACGTGGTGATCACTTAGCGCACACAAAGAACTCCTCACGAAAACACACAGGTACATCCAAGACACTCATTCATAAAGTAATTTGTGAAGCTTTGACCCCTATTCTCACATCAAAGTGAGTTCAACTCAAGCCGGTGCGTCGCGTCTCCATGTCACTCCTTAATAATTCCGTCTCACTCCTCACATAAACTTCCTCGCTCTTCACCATTCCCTGGCTTTAATGATATGTTGTTTTAAATTTTCTCTATACGAGTCGACAACGTTGAAGTTATTATATAAAGTAATATGTTGTCAGCTTATAAATGAGGCCATTTGCTGTGTGTATTTGAATATTACGTTTTTAGCTTTTTGTTCGCGTTATATTAAACTAATTTGAAATAATGAAGCATTCATCCTACATGTTATTTAAGCATTTTTTATATATTGTTAGCTGTTTTTTATATAAAATATGTTTTTTTTTTAATAAAACAATTATATTCATTACACTGAACTATACGTTACCAAAATGACCTTATATGTTTTAACTACTTCTGGTCGCGACTTCGTCCGATTTGACTTTAGAAAATTTCAAGCGGATATATATTCCTGGCACGGAAGGGGTTGAACACGGCACCTAATACTTATGTCCGAAACCGATAATTCCGATTGCGGTGAATTGGTTTAACAGAAAATTCGTGAACATACCAAAACACTCTATCAGCACTATTGGAACTCTCTGAAGACATGTAGGCAAGCGAAGCTATCACTGCGGAGGATAGACGCTCGTCTCTCCAGATCTATATTACAGCGAAGTAGATCAAAACTGCGCTTGGTCACAGACACCATTACTGGTCACGGCAACTTTAACAATCATCTTTTAATATAGGCGTTAGCGACAGCACTATATGCAGAGGATGCATGGAAGCTGACGAAATAGCCACCCATTTTCTGCTGGAATGCAGGGAAGTGGCACCCTACCGGGAAAGACAGCTTGGCTCACCGGGCAGAATCCGAGAAGCCACCAAAGTGAAGGCGCTTGGAGCGTTCCTGGCAGTGCTGGGGTAGCTAGAGTAAAACAAATCAAGTTTCTTCCTGGCGCAAACAAGCGTACGAGACGTCGAGTTGCGGACATCGCCCATATAGAAGAAGAAGAAGATCCACTTGGTAAATTGTTGATAATTCTACAATCTTGTAGGATCCTACAAGATACTAATATTTTTCCGAAATAAAAAGTATCTCATGTGTTAATCAAGTTAATAAACTATCTGTGTACCAAGTTTTACCCAAAACCGTTTCGCGTCTTTTGTGTGATTCAGTAAAAAACATCTAAAAAGACAAACTCATTTTATAAGATTTATCTTCAAAGCCTAGAAAAGGTTCTTAAATCCAGCCCAATTAAAAATACAACAATTGTTCACGTAACTTCTATTTTTAGGTTTATAAATAATTTGACTTACCTATAAAAAACCAAACGTAAGATTTTCCATAAAGGCGATGTTTGTAAACTTCACAGAGCACACGTCTAGCTGCCACCACGTAGAACAAACCCACGATGACGCGTGCATCTTGGCGCCGAAGATTTCTCACTGCGTCGGTGGGATCTGAGAGGAAGGATTGCCGAGTCACGATTTCTATGCTCGCCTTCTTGCAGTGCGCTTCTAAGTCTTCTACAGTCTGTGGAATAAAATAGATGGTGAGAACCTACTCAACAAAAATTTCGCGTCATTTCAGAGAAGCATATTCCCTTTTTCATCATCTATCACCGCCTATTTATCTATGTCCCCGCTTAAGGAGAAGAGGCCTTTTGGACAGAATAAGATGAAAACATCGTATAAAAAACTACCAGAAGCATCGGTTAAACGAACAGAGGTTCTTGAGATAATAAATTTGCTCACGCATCCGTTAACCATTCCTTACGAAAGTAGCTTAATCTCCACAATGACAGGCTGTACGCGCTTACGACTACGCTATCGTATTTCATAATTTCTTCTTATATGATATATAAGCCAACCTTAATGGTGTTTTCATTACCGTGTTTGTAAAGAAACGTTATGGTATTTCCATACTACTAAATTCATAAATCCACAAGACCGACTTAAAAATGGAGTACACACTATGATGTGATTGCAAATTGGCTATTTGAAACTGCATCGCAGTCGGAAAAACTGATAGGTAATAAAACTAAGAGTGAAATGATAACAAATATTATTTTTGGTTAACCACTATTCGAGTGAATTAAATATTTTATCTACTCTAATACTAAAATACAAAGATTCTAAAACTGAAAACAAAATGCTTATGACAAACATTACGTACAGGCCAAAAATAATAAAAAAAAAGTTTCATTACGATACAGGTCTTGTATGGACACCTGTAACATAATATAACTTTTTTATCATAACGATACACCTATACAACCTCCAGCTGGACCAAGGAGGTTGAACCTCTACTTTAAAAAGGTTTCAATGAACGAGTCCTCGACGACCGACGCAACACGCATGCGCAATTGATGTTTGCACCTTGGCGCCAACATTTGACATTTAAATAAATTTGTTGTTATATTCAGCGTTTTATTTGCAATATTGTTTTACATATTATAGTATGAGAGTAGATAAAGTAGTGTATGACACTGTACATAACTTGGTCTTATAACACTCGTGTGATGCTATAAAAAAACTCGCCTACGGCTCGTTTTTTTAAAACACACTCATGTTATAAGAACCCTTATTATGCAACAGTATCATAAACTACTATTATCTACTCTAATACTATAATACAAAGATTCTAAAACTGAAAACAAAATGCTTATGACAAACATTACGTACAGGCCAAAAATAATAAAAAAAAAGTTTCATTACGATACAGGTCTTGTATGGACACCTGTAACATAATATAACTTTTTTATCATAACGATACACCTATACAACCTCCATCTGGACCAAGGAGGTTGAACCTCTACTTTAAAAAGGTTTCAATGAACGAGTCCGTGACGACGCAACACGCATGCGCAATCGATATTTGCACCTTGGCGCCAACATTTGACATTTAAAAATTTGTTGTTATATTCAGCGTTTTATTTGCAATATTGTTTTACGTATTATAGTATGAAAGTAGATAAAGTAGTGTATGACACTATACATAACTTGGTCTTATAACACTCGTGTGATACTATAAAAAAACTCGCCTACGGCTCGTTTTTTTAAAACACACTCGTGTTATAAGAACCCTTATTATGCAACAGTATCATAAACTACTATAATTATCATATTTTACTCACTTATTTCATTTAAACACAAAATATTGATTTAATATTAGAAAAAAGAAGTACTCATTTGCTAAGATTTTAAGAAATACTGCCTGCGGGTTTCATAAGTTAAAATGTGGAAGTGAAATGAAATAAGAGTTATTTTTCGAATAATATACTAAAATTATTGTGAAATCAGAAAAATAAATTGTGTACTTTTGTAACAGCTAATTAGTAGTCTTTTAAATCAAGTGATGCCTTTGTTTCGCAATTTTTTGTAATTGTGAATAAAATTGTATTCTGCCTTTAGCAATATTATGTTTAAAATAATGACTCGTTAAAGTAAAGTTTTTTAAATATTTATGTGGATAATGAGATATTGTGGATATATACAGATGTATGACTATTACCACAACATAAAATGGGATTGAAACTAAAGTCATAATAACGAAAAATAATATCGCTGAACAAAGTTAGAAATGTAGAGTAGACTCCATTTTTATTGCCACCTTTTTTCCCAGCTAGTTGACGTCACATGAGCTGCTTTAAAAATATATCACTGCACTGAAACGCTTCAATCCCACTTATGGAGAAAAAACCGGAGGCGCACTAATTACATTGGATCCGGCGTGAAAGGCCAGCCCCATTCAACGCGGCTATACTGCACTGCGCTTTCGTTATGCTGTACCCCTATAGATAGTTGTATTCAACTTGAAAACGTTTCATTTAAGTGGTGTATATTGTGTAGAAGGGTTATTTTTATTCATTAAAATAATTAATGCAATAAATCTTTGTCATTTATCGTACTTCGTTGACCATATATTTTTCCTTAACCTATAATCTAAGATCACAGTGGTTTGTGTGTTTGTCTGTCCGCTCTTTTTCCATTGCATCAGTTAACGTTACCATAGCAACGAGTTAACCGCAAGTAGTTCGTCTACCGGACGTAGATGGCGCTAACGGAAAAATATTTAATAAAAGAAAAAATTTAAAGAATATTGTCCACCCGTGCGAAGCCGGGACGGGCCGCTAGTCTATAATCTAAAAACACAAATTTGTTGTTTGTGTGTTTGTCTGTCCGCTCTTTTTCCATTGTATCAATTAACGTTACCATAGCAACGCGTTACCGGGTCAGCTAGTTATTCTAATTAAACAAGAATATGTTTTCCACATATCCCTTCGGACTAGAAAAGTTGGAAATTTGTAGCAAAACAGGCCTAATTGGATCTAAGTTTTATTATCTTTAGTACAATCTATAGTGTTGTTAGTGCCATTGGTGGTATTATTATGAATTTTTATTTGACTATACTCTATACTTTTTTTTTTTATTACTCACTAGAAAAGAAAGATTGTCTAAGTAAATATTATTCTATTTTCTTTGGACATTATTTCGAATTTTATTTTGCATTGCATGATTATTATTTGACATTTGTTTTTTTTATATTGTTATTGTATTTGTAATTATGATAAATTTAATTCACTCATTTATATTTTTGTAAGATAAAGCTTACTGGCTTTTTGGAGTATTCTGTAAACCTGTAAGTATTTCGAATAAATAAGTAAATTATAGCTATTTTATTCATTTCATTAGCACTATTAGTTATTACTCTGCTTGAAACAAATAAAAATAATAAGAACAAGGATAATCCAATAAAATAATGGCTTTTTCCTTTTGAGTCTTAAATAATGTAGAGATGTGAAGCATATGAAATAAAGATTTTTTTTTTAAAGTATTTGAAAGAAGTTGAAAGCTGAAGAAATCAATTTATTTTGTTTTTACAATAAAGTTTTTTCGTTTTGTTGACACAGAACTTACTTTCGTTTTTTGCGCAAATTGCTCTAATAAATCGATTGCATCATCTGTACTTCTGTGGTAAAATTAGTATTACTCTGATCCTTAGGCCCCTTTTCCCAATTATTTTATTATTAACATGCAACACGAAATTTTAATCTGGCTGTTTCATCTTAATCGATTGTCTAAACATTTTAAAAAATGTTTCTTTCGAATACGAGAGGATGTTCCTCTCATTGATGAGACAACGCTGGCCTATAGCGTAAAATAAGAAAGGGACTAGAAAATTTCGATGGGTGTTCATAAGGCTCGGTAGCTCAATAGGGAGAGCATAGGACCGGACTTCCAAAGGTTGCGGGTTTGATTCCCGCCTAAGAATTTACTTGTGAGCCGAGTTAATTTTGTCTAGTATTTTTCTATTAAAATAATGTCTGTGTAGACCTATTACGATGGTCGAACCAAGGATTATCATTTTTCTTAAAATAAGCAATTTTTCCCCTATATTCTGTTGTTATGACTCAAATGAGATTTAACTTCTTTACCTTTTTATTTGATATAACAGGCACTTTTCGATAGCCCCTACTTAGAAATTAAATATTGGACAGGATATTGACACAATTTTCGGATATTTCAACAATGACGTTCCTAAGTAAAGCATCTATAAAGTATATTAAACGAGTGAAGTTATTTGGATTAACTGTATAATAAGGGTGCGTCTCCACTGACGTGAAGCTGAGCGGAGCGGTACTCTGTGCGCAAAAACTAACCAATGCTTGTAATGTATCCATTCAAGCGGAGCAGATATTGTGATTGGTCAATTCATGCGCCGCTAAGATTCATTCCGTCCAGCTTCATCTCATTTGATACGCACCCTAACGCCGGTATATTTAGTTTTTCTGTGAGATAGATAGATACTTTAATTTTAACTGCAATACAATAAATCTATCTTTGGTATAAAACAGTTGTGAATCACAGAACGGCTTGAATTTACAGATATTTCCATATAAGTCGATAGAAAGGCAATTCAATCAAGTAAGCAGAACTCTTGGAGAGGTCTTAAATTTTCGACCTTTGAATTTTATCACATGAGTAAAATTGGTCGTATTTGAATGCCGCACTTTTTCAAGATCTACTCGAGAAAGAACTTAAGTAGGCCACTCGATGCTGAATGCTATTTACACCATTTGTCGGATGACATATTTTTAATGTAGCTATTTTCGGGAAATATTTATTTATTTATTTGGTTCTTCCATTTTCGCGCACATTTCACATTTAACTGAAACAACTTTTTCACGGTTATTTGAGCAAAATTTATATTTAATCCTGACGTTTCGACTCCTTTGCAGGGGCCGTGATCACAGAATGACATATTTTTAAGTAAATGAATGTTAAATAGCATATTTTTTTATTGTTCCACCTTCACAGTACTAACACCCAAACAAAGCTACTTATGTAATATATAAAGAATTGATAATTTACTTAATCTGGAAGTTAGGAAAACTGTAGGTTTTTGTGGTGTGGTTACAGTTTTGATGGTTGATAAATATAAATAAAATTGGAGTGTCTGTTTGTAACATTGAAATAACAGTTTTTTTACTACATGCATATGAATAAATATACGGTACATACCTACACCAAAATAACATTTTTTACAATTTTTGTATAGACAGCTGTCTGTCTGTTTGTTCCGGCTAATCTCTGAAAGGGCTGGACCAATTTTGACGGGACTTTTATTGGCAAGTAGCTGATGAAATAGGGAGTAACTTAGGCTACTTTTATTTTAGAAAAATTCTTTTGTTTTAAAAAAATATAGCAAATTAAAATTACCGTGCCACAGCAATGCGTGGCTGGGTCAGCTAGTAATAAATAAAACTCAATCCTACACGTATGGCATAGACGTTAATAATGTTGTGTTCAATTTTTGATCCCTTGCTTTGGCTGTATGTGTACTTCAGAGAAGGGTGCGAAATTAGAAGGCACAATTATAAATCATTGGGAGGAGCATAACTATTTTATTTACCTATAAAGGAGAAAGAGGGAAATAAAATATGAAATAATTTATTCAGCTTAAACGATAGCTATGATATTTTGTATTTAAAAAGTTTTAAAAAGTCTACCTATCAACCAAAAAGTTCGCTATGTAACCGTGCGCGACTATGAAGTTAGTTGCAATTCCGCAATATGCTTGCCATCCAGTCTGCTTTAATTATGCGACCCGTCTTGCAAGTAACTTTACGCGAACATATGTGCTGCAAGCGTACTAAGTGCCTCCTTTTGAGTCGTCATTATTCATAAAATTTCTGAGCATTGAATATGTAAAATTATCTCTGTGACAGCTACCACCATCTGTAGTTTGTAGCTGTCTTGTTTTTCTCTCTAACAATGTTATTGGTTTATGAGAAAAAAGTCATAAGTTACACACGATCCTAATACTATTCTCTAGAATACATTCTATTTCATTATTATTCTATCATTATTATTGGAGTTGTTGAAGCGAGAAAATAAGATATATTTTCAATATACTTATAGTAAGATATTGCAGCTGAGTTTACACTGTGTCTCTGGGGAACTAAAATAATATTGCACACACCACAGTTTACATTGAAAGAGAGAATATACGTCTTTCGTATTTTGAAATGAAATGGGTCAGATCCGTAGCTTATATTTCTATACTAGCAGCGAGTGTTCCCCTTTACATTAATCTCCATCGTTACACTAAAATCAGTCTATTTATTCATAAACAGGAGGTGGCCTTTTTGGTAAGTACAAGGGCCTTAAATTGTATGCCGTGTATTTTAAATTAAAACTTGTAGAACAGATGGGGTTTAGAAACGATAAATCTGGAGAGAATATAAATGGAATTGATTTTCTGCAGACACATTTTAAATCTTATCAATTTTGGCTCCTATTTAAAGTTATCGAGAATTGAAGAAACCTTATCGACCATTTTCATTTCTATTGTCAGCAAAATTCTTCGACTTGTAAAATACACAGTTCGTAATATCCGATAATACGCTCGGCTGCTTTCCGATACAATGAAATCGAAAATCGTCGTTTCAACGAAGGCCAATCACGAACTCCGTTTGTCAATCTACAGACAAAACCCTAGCGTGTCATACTCCACTCGACGCCAATACGAGTACTATGTAGCTATCGTATCTACAACAACAAGTATCTATCTGTCAAACGATTTGAGTCACGCGAAGCTTAATGTACCCTGTTACAATCACACAAGCTCATATCGCTTGTATTATCACTATTCGATACTCTACAGGTCGAATTATCCAAGACTAATGTAATGTAAAAGATAACACCAACGATTGAGGGGATATTATATGCGAAGTAATCTGATATTAAACAGTAGATATTTTAATAATGGGTTTGTAAGCATGGGGAGTTTGAACAGAACTGAATTAATATTATTTGAATATAGTTATCGAATAAAGGCTCTATCGCTAAAAGATTATTTTTTGGATACAAATTCATACTTCGAATGTTTTCGACAATGAAAAATACGAAAATAAAACTACTAATATTAACTTAAAAGTAACGAGAATTAAAATATAATGTAAACATTAAAATATAGCATATTTTTTGGTTAAATAAACAAAAGCAAGCCATTCTTTAGTGGATGCTTGGAAGATAATAATATCGATGTGTTCCCAGCAAACCAATATCTGGAATTTCCCATCCGTATTTAATAGACGTGTTTTTCCTTTGGATCTTAACTTACGCACCGTAACCCCTTTGTTATTTGCGAACAATGCACATGTTTGCAAAGAGTGAGGCAGTAATTTGAATTTTGTCTTTACTCAGCTCTGCCGAAGTTACTTCCTTATTTCTTGGGCAAACTTCGAGAGCAATTTTGTGCGTCGTTTACAAAGCCAAGTTTTCAGTCACTCAAATAAATTGTATTGACAAATTACTTCTAATGAAATATATTTCATTAGTTTGATTTAAATATAAACAATGTGTACTTGTACAGATTTTAGAAAATGTACCTCTAATTTTAAGAATTATCATTACTTTTTAATATAACGACAATTCCATGAGAAGTGACTCGGACTCATGACTTAATTAAGAATATGAATGGGCACAGCTGAAATAACTGATTTAAACTTTGCTTTTGTGATAAGTTCTTGAATAACAATGTACTCTTATTTGTTTTATTATTATTTTTAAGTTAAAATCGAGCTAGTTACCTGATAGAGTAATCGAATGACATAAATCACACACCTATAGTAACGGACTTTAATGTGGGATCCTCTTTAAGGTGGAATATTGCAAATTCAAGTAAACGCTATATGAGTACCTACTTTTTATAAGTAATTAGAGGCAATTATGATAGTCCATTGAAATGTTTAATTTTTTGGGCTTAGCCTGCGTTTGTCAGAGGACGCATTTTTTTTTTAGATATGAAGGGGGGTTAGTGTAAAGTTAAATCAAAGTTTGTGGGGTTGCAACCCTTGTGCCACGGCCGCCATCTTGGAAAAAGAAGTTCAAATGGTTTCTACGGTTTATCTGCCACACTATAGGTCTCACAAAACTAACCTTCTTTTGTTGCAAATAAAAAATTTAGAAAAAAATCTATTTATTGATTTGGATTTTTTTTTCACACTTTTTTATGAAATTTATGGATTTATGGATTTTCGATTATAACGTTTTTATTTATGGTTTTAAAAAGATACTACACAAAAGTGTTAGATAATTTTATTTGCAACAAAAAAGGTAAATATTTTTGTGACACCTATAGTTTGGCAGATAAATCGTAAAAACCATTTAAACCTCTTTTTCCAAGATAGCGGCCGTGGGACAAGGGTTGCAAACCCACAAACTTGGATTTAACTTTACACTAACCCTCATTCATATCTAAAAAGTTAAAATTGCGTCCTCTGACAAACACAACCCCAAATGTAACTTTTCAATGGACTATGACGGAAAGAAGCTGGAACAATTTTTTCGATCATTGTCACTTGCTATGCATATAAATAAACTTTCATTTCGTTCTAAAGAAAGATTTTTACTTAAAAAAGTTTAATATTCCTATTACACGAATGTGTCTACGCAATAGTCGAAATTAACATTTTCATACGACTGTTATTAGTGCCAAGGAAAAATAATACGATTTATTGCATGGACAGTGCTACTGTCGAGCAAAACGTGTAGGATTTTCTTTCTGAATACATGCAAATCCACAGCTTTGAATTTGGAATTGTAATTTTTATAGGTCGCCAGGACACGCTTAAATTGAAAAAAAAAACAGCCTAGTGCGAGTCGGACTCGCGCACCGAGGGTTCCGTACAAACCTGTAGGTATATAAGTAAAAGTTCACCCATCACGACAATCAAGTCATAGCTGTGGTATTTTTATTGCAAAATGAAGATATAACAAAAAATTTAAGGTTTTCGGAATATTTCCTTTATATGTGCTGTTAAACATTGCTTCATGCCAAATTTTAAGATTCTAGATCGACTGGAAGTACCCTTTAAGTTTTGATACCCTCGCGAGTAGTTGCGAGTTCCGAAATAAGCGGCTTAAATTGCTATTTCTTTTGATTGCGTTGACATAAAAGTTTGATTTTGTTACAGCTCAAAGGTATTACAGACCTGAGTATTTGATATGAATTTCAATTTAATACCTCTACGCGTTCATGAAAAAAGAGATAGTAACTTTAAAATTTCCAAAAATATTTTTTATTATATGAGTAACTAAAAATTTACGGTTTTTGAAATTCTTCCTTCATCTGTACTATAAGACGTTACTTCGTACCAAATTTCAAGGTTCTAAGTCTACGATAAGTACCCTGTAGGTTTTGATTCACGTGCGAGTTTCGAAAATTTGCAGAAATTTGCGGCATAAACGTCTGTATCTTTTGATTGCTTTGGCTTAGGAGTTTGATTTTTTCACAGCTCCAAGGAACAGTAGGCCTGAGTATTGGATATAAATTTTAGTTTGATACCTCTACGCGTTCCTGAGAAAAACGGTCTTGACAGACGGACGGACGGACAACAAAGTGATCCTATAAGGGTTTCGTTTTGTCCTTTTGAGGTACGGAACCCTAAAAAACGCGCAAAAAAAATAAAATGATCTATGTAATTTCCAATATTTCATAACTATATCGGTTACTATAGTATGTTATTCCTGATATAATAACTTTTACCAAAAAGACCTCATTTTATAAGCGTCTTTAAATAGGACAGGGCATATAAATGTCTTACTTAACATTTATACAATTTATAATTTTCAAAATTATTGCATTCAGAATGTTCCAAGAATATTACGAAGAAATGGGTCGCATATTAATTTTGACTGTAACTGTACTATATACATGATAAAGAGCACGATGCAGCGGCTACAGCTTTTGAACATTGAACTGTGAAATTAAGAAATTTGTTTAATCCAGATCTTGGATTAATGGCTTTAAAATTAATATCTTAAGCTATAAAGCTTTTTATGGGTCAGGGCCGGTGGATTCCGTTATTTTAGGTTTGACAATTAGACGTCTTTAGTAAACTGTCAAGTGTCTGTTAATACTGATACAAATAATAATATTTGTCTGACCCTGTTACGCAGCCATCAATAAAATGATGGCTGATATTGAATATTTTTTTTATGGGCGGCAAAATTGTTTAAGGATGCGTTTGTGATTTTAGGTTTAAGGTTTCTTCGTTATATCATGTTAGTGTAAATCCATGCCTGACCCATTTTTTCGACTGAATCTTAATTATCAATGAAAATAATATGACAAATGTAAAAAACGCTGCTATATGGACTATCATTATTTCTCATCGTTATGGCAGTCAAACCACCGAAATAGATTTAGTTTGTGTATGTTAATTAAGAAAATGAAATAAATTCATATTTCAATTATCCTACGAGACAAAAGAACTAGAGATTTAGAAGCCAAGTAAGGACACAATTATTGAATTTTGAAGCAATTGCCATCTTATTTCAAATGCTAACTTCCTGCAGATGTACTAATTTGAACATTATAATTAAAAATTAAACCCAGACTTATATCTTCATTAATAACATAAAACAAAACTTCTGTTTATGATTTTAATTTATTTATTTCCTTTTATGTTACACCAGCTTTTCTTTTCATTAATAGGTAAATAATTATCAGCTTTCATTTTAACTTTAGTCGTATTCGGATAAAAAATTATACTTTTTCCCGTACAACACACCTAATTTATAAAATAATTCATAATATCCATTTGATTTTTACTCAAACCCCATTCCAAATTGTGAATTCAATTTGTCCTTTGACAATAATTAGTTAGTAAAATTGTTTTAAGCTTTAATTTCTGTATTTTAGGTCAAATTCGACCGTAATTAATTTATTTTTAAAACTTTGTATATTTATTTGCTAGAGAATAAGACACCTCTATAATTAAGGCTAGACAGTTAATTGGCATATTGTTTTCAAACATATATAAAAAAAATGTATACCCAAAAATTAAGGCTTAAATAAATAATACATTTTATATACTAAAACTTTATTTATATCAAGGATTCTCTATTCGGCATCACAAATTTTAGCTGCTGAGATAACTATAAAAAGAACTTTGAGAATGTTTTCATTATAATATTAGACTCAATTTATATTGAAGGTTCACTTGGAATCAGTCCCTCATTTAATAATTTAAAATATTCAGTTTGTCCCAATTTGGACCAAGGTCGGTCGCGTGCCTCGCGTACCAGTTTTCATGGAAATATCACTCCGAGGTCCCGGATTCGATCCCCGGCCAGGTCAATGTCGAAAACGATCTTTTTAATATTGGTTCGTGTCTGGGTATTGTGGTACCGTTGTTGTGTCTGAATTATATTTTATTTATTAATTTTTTCGTTTGTTTGTTTGTTCGTTCGTTCGTTCATTCGTTCATTCATTCATTTACTCGTTTACTCATTTACTAATTTATTCATCCTTTCGTTCATCATCATTAATTCATTTGTAATTTTTGCTTATGACATGAAATGTATGCAGCCCTATCATAGAAAAAATGTAGGTTATAAACAATAATATAAAAAGTGATGTTAGGCGTTTAGTCAGACCATAACTTCAGAACAATAATTACATACTCGTACTGTTCGAAGACCATGACAGTCCCTTCTCAGTTTGACCGCAAAGATTACAATGTCCTACAATAAACAAATATAACATAGGTATGTGTGTATGTTTTACACGTGATAATATGTTTTATGTTTTTTTTAACAAATTCTTTACATTTCTTATGCATATTATAATTATAATAATATTAGCTTTATGTACTCCATGCAACGTTAACTACTACGAATTTCATACTCTTCTTCTCTTCTAATTTTCTTTAATCGGTGTACGGAGTTTATTGCTTTTTATTCGATTAACGAATAAATCACAAATGAATATACCAGATGGGTTTAAACGACTTATTAGAGAATTTATTTTAGCCAGCCTTAAATAATCTAAAAAATTATAAAAGGTCTAATTTCAGACAAAACTATAAAAGTAAAACTCGAAATTCAAAATCAAAAGATTTTTTGATTGCTGAAAAATCGCTTTATAATAAAATTGTAAGAAAAATCACCTGAATAGCTCTGATGCCTGAGACTAGTAACCTGGCGTAAGAATCAAATATTTTGCAGTTTAATGCTTTAATACCAAAAATATATAATGAAAACTAAGTTGTTTTGAAACCTCTCAAAGCAAATGTAAATAATTAAATGTATCCTAAAATACAAAAACTACAATGTAAGAAATATAAATTATTGAAGAAGGATATGACATAAGATAACTTATAATATAACTCAGTTCTGTTAATATTTAGATAGGGAAATAGATATGACAGTGCAAAGGAGTCATACTTCACCAACAATTTAAGGGACAAACCCAGTGTACTTACTGGGTTTCAAGGTTATTTTAGAACAAAATGAGGTCTAAAATGAACAAAAAGTTGAGAATATAGTTCAACCACCCAACTCAAACTTTTTCAGGGTTCTGAAAAATGGAATAAATGTGCCCAGAGGTCAGCGTTGTAATAGTAGCATTTTATCACGAAAGTCTATCATTGCGGAGGTTAAGAGTTTGACTTCCAAGTGACCGACATACAATGAATTCTCTATTGTGTCTGTGACTGATGGCTTTCAATGGTCAGAAACTGTCGCTAAGGCCGGTCAACAGATGGTTGACGAAAATTTAATACCTCGAACTTCTGTGGGGAGGCACAGTAAACCATTCGTTCCGGCTTCATCCGTAGTCGTTGGCACCTACCAATCTCCACTGATTATGGATGGGTTTCCCATCGGTGTTTTCATTCTAAAGATGGCTGATGATAAATCAATTAAAGTAAATAATTTAACATTCAATGGAATAAACCTTACCGATATAAATACTTCTTCAGCTTGTTGCAATATAGCGATGCGGGACCATCCGAATTTCTGCATTAGTTTGATTCTCGTCGGGTTGTGGACAGTTGCCGACGGGTGCGTCCGGAATAAAGTTGGAAAACGCGCCCGATCCGACAGTGCCGGTGAGGAGGCACCATAGCAAAGCTGGAAGGTAAAGGACACTTTAATCACCTCTAACTAGAGGCTACTAAGTAAGCAGTTCACTCAAATATACTTTAATAAACGTATTGTGTAACAATTTTTCGATATGGACGCCTTTTTTACTAATTTAAGAATAGTCCGATGGAAACTCATCAGCTTAACAAAGCGACCATTGTTACCATAGTGTGATCAATACAAAATCGATAATATTCTTTAAACATTACAAGAATTACAGAGCTATGTCCATAATTGAAATAAAACTTGTTGAAACTCTCCGAATTCACGGCACCGGTTACATTGAGCTAGTCGGTTCACTAGTCGGGAGCATGTGATTGTAATGGTTACTTGGAAAGCTTGCTGCAAGCAAAACTATAAGAACTAAAGAAATGAGTGTTTAGATCAAGAGTTATCCTTAACTTTGCCCAAAGTTTGACCATTTTCGCGGATAAATAATAGATCATGTTGTATAGCACTTACTAACGATCAAGTTGTTTTTTTTTCTCAGAGTAAACATGTTTGACAATTAAGAATCAATAAGTGTCCGTACAATTTTATTAATATCATTGATTACGTTCACCATTCCCCACAACGGTAGTAATATTCCTAGTCAATATATATGTCAGTATCTTTTTATTAATTTCTTTTTGTTGTATCTAGTTTATTTAATAACATCATGGTATTGGTCTTCGTAACTCTAATGACCAATAATACAATTGTATATACACATATTTTCAAAAAAATATTGTGATAATAAAGCGGATTGAACTTATAGGTAGTTATTATATGATCTGATATGATGTATAATAAAAATTGAAAAAATAATTTGTATATTCGTATATATTCGGGGATTGGGTACATAGGCCAATGTCTATCAGACGAAGGCACAAGTTTTCGCAATCGCACAATTTTTACCAAGTACTCTTACTGCAAGCACTTAAAAAATTCAACGAACCATTTTATCGTATCGTTAAAGAGCCTATAAGCTATTGCTATGTTTATACATGAATCCGTTAGCCACACCCAGAAATGTCAGCATTACTGTATTTTCCTTGGACAAAAAGTTACACTGAAACGCGCGTTTGGGGAACATCCTGAAGGGATTTTCACCGATAGTTGATATGCTGTAACTATTGATATCGTAAATGCGTCTCATTTTTCTATTTCACTTTATACCAATTTATACAACTTCAGGAGAAACTTCGAACGGAGATTTAAATTAAACTAAAAACGAGGCTTTACACTCACTATGTTCCTTTCTTAAATGATGTATTACACAAACCTTATAGTATATTTGTTACGGAAGTTCTGACAAAACAAAAAAATGTGATTTTTAAGGCTTCGATCGAATTTTAACCAAATTTTGAAACACCTATAAATTACTTAGGGACATTACGCCGAGACCCATGAGAAGCGATTTAAACTGTTTAGGAGTTTGAAAACCGCAAAGTTTAAATAAAGGTACACCAATCGATATAAACTGTTATAAACATTCATGGTTATTTAGTAATCTTAGTATTATTTAAAACGGGAGTCTCACAATGGTTTTTATGTTTGAGGCGCTGATATTTCGGCGTAGTTGAAGCGCCATAGTCACGATAGAACTTACTTTTGTCGGCTATTATAGAAAAACATGGCAATAATCCTAATTTAATTAATACCGATACTAGATAAACCTTTAGCCTTAGG
Organism: Calamotropha paludella; assembly: GCA_927399485.1. Lineage (NCBI taxonomy): Eukaryota > Metazoa > Arthropoda > Insecta > Lepidoptera > Crambidae > Calamotropha > Calamotropha paludella. The sequence continues at coordinate 20,059,165 of OV656805.1, read as the reverse complement.
AAGACAATGTAGCTCTCCGTACAGCTGAATAATCGAAAAGCTCGTTTTTTCACACAAATAGATACGTATGTATTACCACAGAGTGGAAAGGTTCGCTTACACGCGGCGGCTGTGGCTGAAGCGACCTTTTTTGCTCTATGTGTATATTTAAAAGGAGGTCAAATACATTCTTCAATTCTATCTTTTATTTAAAGGAGGTGGTATACCAAACTAGACCCTTGGAAAGATAAAGGACATTCACCCGTGCCAAGTCTGGAACCCGAGATAAGCGATTTTTCACAAAATATTAAAAATGTTTATCCCTGGGAGCAATGATTAATGGACAGTTTTTTGGTGGTCAAGAAAGTATAATGGATCGAATTAAAATTTTTACTTTGACGTAACGGCTTTATAAGTATACATGATTTATTGTGTCTTGGACTTTTTGATCATTAAAAGAATAAGAATAATTCGCAAAAATATTTATTTTATATGTTGTACCCAATAATTTTACATAAAAGAGCACATAGTCGGTACCGACTTACGATCATGAAATTGAACTGACTGTTTTTTAAGATATCCTCAAGAAAAGTGAACGGATGTAGATATAAAAATATAAAAAAAAAGTTATGCGATTAAGTGTGAATTAGTCGTCGCAAGACTGACGTTATTATTTATTAATTAATATCAAATTGGGTCCCAGTAAGCATCATTGTGTCCAATTTCCTTTGATATAACGAGAAAATTAGTTATATAAGATATAGCCCAAGGAATATAAAAAAGAATAATGATAAAATTTTATTATTTTTATTTTTTGCTGACAATTCATATAACTTATGTAGCTCACTATGCATTTTATGAACTATCAGCGGTCAAAACTTATATTTACTTAATCATTCACTCCATTATTAAAATTATTATAGTAAAGTTTTACGTTAATTAGCAAATCGTAATTACCGTGAGTCCAGAAGTATTTTATTAACGATACATCATCTCTATTAAGTCCTCAGTGGGCCATTAACAAGATAAATTTGGTGTAAAATGTTTGTAATCATTATTTATATGACGGTGTAAGGCGATACACTCCCTTAAATAAGTACTTGCCTGAACATTATCTTAAATGTATTTGTGTGGAGGACAAGTGAAGTATAAACAGAAAATTAAATATTAAATGTTAATATTGCATGACACAATTACGTACCAATACGCAATTTGTAAACGAGAAATATTACTATAATATAAAAAATATACTCGCATATAACATCTTACTATGTTATATACAGTGCTCAAGGGGAAGGTATTACCTGCTAATTCTGATTAAGAGACGATAAAATAGATTATCACTCCCTACAAGCAATGAAGTCCATATAGAACACAAAATGTATGGTACCACACATAATGTTGCATCCGCGTCGATTCTACAATGCTTAAAACTGCTGCTGCTGTAGTAAGAAAATAAGTGATTGGTAGGAAATAAAAAAAATATTAATTACTTTATACGGACATACCGATCTAACTATCACTTGTTTTCATATTATCTGATTTTTAAGATAACATTTTGAATATTTATTTAAAATTATATTTTTCGGATTCACACATTACAATTGTTATCCACTGCGGTGCTTTTTTACGGTGCGCCCTAGTTTCATTTTCCTTTACTGAAGTAATGATATATGCCTGATGTATGATCGATCTCACATCAAGCCATACACCCTGAAAAGAAAACGATTTTTACTATAATGGCTTAAAGACTGCCACGTCATGACAATATCATGTAATTTCGGAAATATTAAGACTCAGACATTTTTTTACAATATACGATGTCATAATATAAAATATTGTTTCTACAATTATCTTTAAATATTTCTTAGTATGAAATAATAATTTTGATGTGATTGAAATTGCTATTTAAATTGAATAAAACTTAATTTGACATAAAGATTCCACATTACTACAATTTCTATATAAATTTGGTTACGACAAATGAAGCCAAATAAATAGCATGAATTCGTTTAGTTGCATACTGCGTACAATTTTATGAAACATTGAACAACGAAACTGGAAGAACTAAACTACCGTATCTTAAACATGTTTAGCGTATTTTTTATTATTGGTGTTGTTATGTAAGTTTGAATAAAACAACTTTTTTACGGATTTTGCACATAATTTACTTTATATTTAATCCTGACGTTTAGACTCCTTTACCGTGATCACAGGAAGACTAAGGTAGACTTAGGTAGGTAGTAGTAATATATTACCTGCTAATTCTGATTAAGAGACGATAAAATAGATTATCACTCCCTACAAGCAATGAAGTCCATATAGAACACAAAATGTATGGTACCACACATAATGTTGCATCCGCGTCGATTCTACAATGCTTAAAACTGCTGCTGCTGTAGTAAGAAAATAAGTGATTGGTAGGAAATAAAAAAAATATTAATTACTTTATACGGACATACCGATCTAACTATCACTTGTTTTCATATTATCTGATTTTTAAGATAACATTTTGAATATTTATTTAAAATTATATTTTTCGGATTCACACATTACAATTGTTATCCACTGCGGTGCTTTTTTACGGTGCGCCCTAGTTTCATTTTCCTTTACTGAAGTAATGATATATGCCTGATGTATGATCGATCTCACATCAAGCCATACACCCTGAAAAGAAAACGATTTTTACTATAATGGCTTAAAGACTGCCACGTCATGACAATATCATGTAATTTCGGAAATATTAAGACTCAGACATTTTTTTACAATATACGATGTCATAATATAAAATATTGTTTCTACAATTATCTTTAAATATTTCTTAGTATGAAATAATAATTTTGATGTGATTGAAATTGCTATTTAAATTGAATAAAACTTAATTTGACATAAAGATTCCACATTACTACAATTTCTATATAAATTTGGTTACGACAAATGAAGCCAAATAAATAGCATGAATTCGTTTAGTTGCATACTGCGTACAATTTTATGAAACATTGAACAACGAAACTGGAAGAACTAAACTACCGTATCTTAAACATGTTTAGCGTATTTTTTATTATTGGTGTTGTTATGTAAGTTTGAATAAAACAACTTTTTTACGGATTTTGCACATAATTTACTTTATATTTAATCCTGACGTTTAGACTCCTTTACCGTGATCACAGGAAGACTAAGGTAGACTTAGGTAGGTAGTAGTAAATATATGTCGTCATATATTTTCTACTACCTTTACAATATTTTAATTGAACACGTTCCCAATTGTTAAAATTGTATATAAATCAAATTGTTTTTAAATTTTATTAAAGTGATCCTGTGATCACGGCTCCTGTAAATTAATCGAAACGGAAGGATTAAATATAAAATAAATTATGCGAAAAATCCATAAAAAGTTGTTTTATTCAAATGTGTAATGTGCGCGGAAGTGGAAGAACTAAATATGTGAGTTTGCTTATGCTTATATTTTTAAAATGGCATGTTAATATAAAATGTACTTAAGAAAATAGTCTAATATGATTAAATAGATATATTGATTCTTGTTAGGCGTAACTCGTATAAGTTAACTTTGATGACTTCCACATGACACGGCAGAAGGTAGGTCTAAATGTCAAAGCGTATATGGCTTGATATGCTATCAACTATATCTAAATCTAAGTATGATAACCAATTATTAATGGGAAACTATTTTTTATGTGACGTAACAACAAATTGCGCGTGTATCGTAGAGTAACCGTATGAATTTGGTATATATTTAGAATTATGTTCTAATATAACTGTTTTTATACCGGTGTAGAAGTGTTCATTAAAAAGTATACTGACTATGAAATTTTTAATATGGTTAGCTTTTGTATTTCAAAATTCATAGCCAGTAGTTAAAGTAAAATTAGGCCTTCTATGAGCTTATCTTTGGCTGCAATGAATCCGGTAAACTTGGCTGCCAACTGGGTTCGAGTCTTTGTGTGTTTTTGCTGAATGCTGCTGGAGTACTTAATAAATTTATCATCTCACTTGCAACTTTTAATATGCCTTAAGGTTACGTATTATTAACCTCGTGTTTAGGCTTTAAGGGTCGCTCGATGAAATGTTATGATAGTAATATAATTGAAGATTATTTAGCATTTAGTAGGACGGTTATGCGATTAAGAGAAGGGAAAGGCTTACAGAGACAGGGTTAATACTTCTTTATGATTAGAAAGATAGTGAAACAGAAAATATACTCAGCTGGGTATTAACGTGCGGGCAGCGGTAGTTAGACTCTTTCTTATTCCTTTTATTTAATTAGGGTATATATGACAATGATATATCAACAGCAATACACATTACACATTCACAAAAGTTTCAGTACAAACATGTTTGCTTGATACATGTACACACACAACTTTCATTGCGCAGATTTATTGGAAGCCCTTTGACTGCTTTGCAAAAGCTAGAAACATTATGGTTTCTCGCACTAAGTCGGAAGATACGATTAATTTAGTTTTAAAAAATAACAACTCCTACTATTTTGCTTTAACATTATGGTTTCTCGCACTAAGTCGGAAGATACGATTAATTTAGTTTTAAAAAATAACAACTCCTGCTATTTTGCTACGTGCTTCAGTACGATTTAATTTTGTCCCATCGACATAGTATTTCGTGTAAAATAAATATTACGCTTATTATATGTATACTGTCATGGTTATATTAGGTAGGTACTTTTAAGATACTTACCACCATGAGATTCCACATCTTAGCGGCTTCCGCAACGGTTGTGCAGACTGTGGAACAGCCAGCCAGCAATAGAAGCTTTTGTGGCGGGTTGTAGAGCAAATTGTACATCACACTTGCTCCTAGACCTGGTTCGCACTGAAATATGAAAGAATTATAAATTTTTACTTTCGTGGTTCCAAGGTTAGTGTACCTTTATTTTGACTACCCTCTTGGTCGAGTGGATCGTATACCGGTTTCCATGGTAACGCCCCGGTAAGGTTGCAGGTTCGATCCCTGGCCGGGTCAATATGTAAAACGAACTTTTCTATAAAGGTTCGGCTCTGGGTGTTGTGGTACTTCAGTTGATTCGAAAGTCTATAACACAAGTGCTTTACCTATTTATCTTGGATTCAGAACAATGTATGTGGTGTTGTCTAATAGGTAATTATTTATTATTACTAGCTGACCCGGCCACGCGTTGCTATGGTAACGTTTATTGATGACATTAATTGATTATAAAAAATGTTATTATTAGGCTTATGGTAACTATGGTAACTATATATGATAACAAACACACAAAGTATTACTATTATATTATGTACTGATGTACATTTGTATATACCTATAAAACAATGAATAATGTATAGTCAATTTCTACTTAAAGTTCAACTCATACTTTGTGTAAAATGATCCTTACGAAGCTTTCTCATATGCAAACTGTACAGTGAATAGTAGGTACAGCATACTATACAAAACTATCAATTTTTCCTATACGATTTTCATTAAAGTTAACAAATATACACTAATTCTCCGTAAAGTAATAGTTGGGAAACTTAGTTCTTACGTGGTACTACAAACAGTATTATGTATGACAAACAATGTAAAGATTACTTTTTCTGTCTAGAAACAAGTATACAACTTAGGTATTCAATACTGCTGAAATATTAAGGCATAATAGAGTCTGACAATATAAAATATATCAGTAATATTTGGCAATAATGACAAGTTGGATACGTATGTGTGTATTGACAGTGTCATAACAAAAGCAACCATTTGTTACTCAAGCTACTGAGGGCAGTATGAAGTTCGTTTCAAGAATAAGCAATTAATCATTTTGCCACGATATGTTCTTGAGGGTAAATATTATTTTACTCAGTAACAATTTATTAGGTACTGTTAGAATAATATATCGAAATTGGCTTACCAGAAAGCAATGTTTCTGAGAGAAACTTGTTGCTTATTTTAGTTTTCCATAATAAGACCGAAAAAAAATTCAACAAATTAGCTAACATTTGGAAAATTGATTGAGATTATTCTAAACCAGTGTATTTCACTAGATCTCACTCAATCACAAACTTTAAACTGAGATTTTATACAAATAAGTAAATTATTAGAATATTCATATATTATATCATATTATGACAATACTTTGTGTGTGTGTGTGTGTGTGTTTTTTACCATACCAGCAACGCGTGGCCGGGTTATACAATCAACGCGTGGTTGGGTTATACAATCAACGCGCGTCCGGGTTATACTAGCAACGAGTGGCCGGATTAGCTAGTTGCTAATAAAATGTTTAAAAGTTCGTATCTACTACTGTCACAAAAACTGGTTAATAAATATGTTTTCATTAACTACATAAATATTGTAGTAAACGATATTAGTTTTGCGAATTAAAATTAACGAATTCATCAATCAAATCATCAGAGAAAAGTGTTTTAAAGGCTCTAACAAATAAATTTTTCGCCGTTTCGATTAATAACGTCACGAGAATACTTTTTTATAGAGAGTCGGTAGCCCTGTGCATGTAAATTCAACGTTTACTTTATTCATTGGTGTAGCATAAATTCAATTTAATTTTCCCGTGAAGGAGCCACTGGAACTAACCGACTAAAAAGTTAGCAGCTCAGCAAAATGCTAATCAGGGTGGCCTACAGTAACGCCCGCAGTTGTAACGAAATAATAGCGGGTAACATTAAAAATAACAGGGTTCCGTCAAAGATCTTTTCTAAAAATGGGATATTTAAAGAGATAATGGGTCGGATTGCGTTTCTCTCCGAATCTAATTAGTGATGACTAAAATTTTACTAATTATGTCTACGTCTTTATCTAAAAGCTATTACGTTTCTGTTAAATTACGTCCATGTCACTAAATTTAAAGTAACTGCTGTGTCTATGGTAATAAACATAATTATGTTCGTTTCTACGCCGAAAATGACAACACTGCGTCTAATGTCAAATTAGGGTTTCCGATCTTTGATCAAAAGATCGATCTCACAGATCGAATCGCAATGTCTGAGATCGATCCAGCAAAAAAAAAAATGCCAAAAGATCGATTTGATGAAAATCGATCTTTCGATCTAAATTTCCAAAGAAAAAAAAAAATTGGTTGGTTGCCTGTAAAGTCGGTATACGGGCGAAAGTTTTACGTGACAACGACTTTGAGTGGTAAAATAATTTTAATGTGAATATTCATTCGTATAGTAGGAAGAAGGATGAAATAATAGTAACAATTTAAAACATTTATTTATACAAAGAATTATATTTAAAACATTAATTTATAGGCACGCGTCCCTTCCACTTTTTATGTCTGTCTCTCTCGCTCTTAGGCGGGCTAACCATGCCCGAGTGGAAGGGACGCGTGCCTCTCACTCGCTCTCATTGTAAGCGCATAACGTGAGCGGAGCGTAACGCAGTTTCTTGAAGTGTCACCCGGCAAACCAATTTATAAGACGTTGTCACGTCAAAATGCACCGGGTAATTAAAAAATAATATTAAAAAAATTAAAAACAAATGCCTAAAATAATGTGAAACTTTTTGTTACTTTTAATATATTTAATTATTAAAAAATAATAAATAAATATTACTTACTTTGACACCAATTACCCTAGCCCAAAGGAAGCACTGTAAGGCTTGTGTTACGGATACTAGGGTAATGGATAGACATTCATATATGATACATGGATATGAAATTTTCTTAGAAATATATATAAACCATATATATATATATATATATAGGACCATCGGAGCGAAAGGCAGGATCGCAACCGTTGCACCAAACGCTTGTCATTCGAACAAATTATCCATTTTTTATGTTTGATAAAACTAATAATATACAACCCGAAAAATTTACAAGTATTTTAAATTAATGCAACTCGGAGAAAAATTGGGTAAAGGTTATAAAATAACTGGAGAATCGTAATCTAGACATGAAAAAAGAATGCTGTCATGTTATGCCAAGTTTTTAACTTTTTCTTCCGTAAAAGAATCTGTTTCGTTCAACTCAATTTTTCAACTCAACTCAAACTTTATTCACATGAACAGCGTTGGATCGAGATCGGAAGCCCTAATGTCAAACAAACGTCGCACTTACTTACGCTGTTGACGCGCGTGTGCATTAATTGTAGAGAAATAACTTGTGTTAAAAAGGTTTAGAATGGTCCCGAATATGGCGATGCGCTAAACTTCTCGCAGCACTAAAAAGAAAAATGTTAGGTTAAGCAATTCATTACATCAAAAGGAAAGTTTCTATTTATGCATAAAAAATAAATTAATTTCGTACTCATACCGTTGCCGTATCTCATTGTTTCTTCTTTGAATGAAAACCTAGCCATAAGGAATCATTTCTTATTATTTACTTTAGAAATTTCATTTACGTACGGACTAATTAAGAGCGACCTTAAACAACTACACTCCTTAAAACAATAGGTTCATTTAACGCCGACCAACTGTCAAACTGTCAGAAACGGAATAGCAATGGACATACGGCAGAATAAAATGAGTTCAAAATGGTCATAAATAGTGTTGTGAACCTAATTCATCTACAAATGCATAATAATTGCATGAAATATGTATGTGAACAAAACATTTTAGTACGAATTTTAAACAAAATTAAGCCCATTATACGGCATTAAATAAGTGCGCCGAAGAAACGCAATCGGACCTAATGTGCACTGCTTCATGGTACACTGAGAGCAAGGACAGTTGGTTAAAACTTTTAGGAGGTTCTTATTTGTCAAATTATAAATATTTTTAACAACTTTTTTGATTTGATTATGTTATAATAATAAAATTCTTAAATCATAGAACAGATTAATCACAAACGATATTTTTTCATGAAATTTGTATTGATAAAGAGTATATTCATGTCAAAAGATTTCATACCAAAATTACCATTTTATAGGTTCAAAATAAACAAGGCTAAAGAATAAAGTAAACCTCATCTCGTACTCATAATATTTCTTTTTACGGTTCACCCTCAAAGGGCTATGGTAATTCGTGATTTGACAAAAAGTCACGTACATACATGGACGACAATGAAAATAGAATGTGAAAATGTGATAAAATCTATGTTAGGTTAATAAAGAAAGATTTGGTTTGGGGTACGGTATTGCTGAATAATATGACAGCTGATTGCCTTTATATTTCATACAATGAAATTTTGTTTTTCTTCAAATCTTCATTTTGGTTTGATTACATGGGTAACTAAGTTTT